>CM039675.1:393723327-395137213 GCA_022496015.1 Hordeum marinum | reverse complement strand
GTAATTTGGAACCTTCCGAGGCCCCTTGAAATCCTTAGGCAACCTCTCGCTCCGTAGAGCCGGAGTTAAGCATGGAACTCCCGCGGCTCTGGCGCTACCAACTGCTCCGACCTCTATCAACACTGAGGGCCCAAGACCCGGGGGAACTATTGCTGCCTCTTGTTCTCGCCTGTTCCTTGCCCGGTCCACCAGGGCCGGCGCGTCTAGCGCCGCGCGTCCCCTTTGCCCATGATGCGGGCCACTGCTTGAAACTTCTTGCGACCTATAACACCAGCTGAAACTTTGACTATGGAGAGGGGTGGAGTGGATCCGGCTCCGGTTGTGAGTATATTTCTCTTGTTGAGCCACGGCCGTCTGTAAATATCCGATAGCGTTCCTCACCTCCTCCGCAAAGGGTGCCTTATCTGGGATAGGGATCATTCCAAGATGGGTGGCTGCTGCTACCATGTTCTCGGCCGGGTTAGAATAATGACCCGCCGATGTCGTAAACCCTCCGGGTGGGGCCATGTGAGCCGCTGCTCACCCTTCCCCAGGGGCAGCCGCCGCTCTCCCAGAGCCGGGGGTATTGAAGAGATTCCTCGCCTCATAGCGCTCCAGTAGACGAGATTGATGCCTCTTGCGGTGCACAGCCGCTGCTGAAAACTGTTCCAGCCCCAAACGGAAAGCGTCGGCCTTGAGCCGTGCTGCCTCTGCCTTCATCTGGGAGTTTAAATCAGTTAGCCTCTGGCGCTCCTCGGCCATCCGGCCCTTGATCCTTGTGATCTATGCATTACGAGCCACCTGATTATCTGGTGTGACCTCTGTAGCTAACAAAGCGTCAAGCTCATCCATCAACTCCACAAGGCCCTGAGCCGGCGGCTGGGGAGGGTTAGCTTCCGACCCGGCCGCCCCTGGCCCTGCCATGAATACCGCCGCGTGAGACGGCTGTTCCGGCTCATCTGACTCACCGTGCTCTGACTCGGGGCGAGTGTCACCAGAGCCCCCAAGGCCACCATTGCTGAGCTGGTACACAGATTCAGTTTCCCCACTTGACGACTCATCATCGGAGTGCACGAGAGTCCCTTGAGATCCGGATGCTTGCAGATCCATCCCTTGAGTGAAGCCCACGAAGACATGCTCCTGAACCGGGTTAACACGGGCAGTGTCTACCTTACGTGCGAGCTGGAGACGCCGAGCCGACTCGACGATGTTGGTGCAGACGTCCGGCCCGGGTGTAGATCCGTCGATCTTCCCGATGAACACCTGGATCCCGCCGAACGGAACCCTGAAACCATACACCACGGAAGCAGCATCAAGCCCCCAGCCGGCGTCGTCGATGTAGAGCCGGCCGCGGCGACTCTTGCTCATTCTCCCAACTATGTATCCTTCGAGCTCTGGAAGGGAGCCCTTTGAGAACTCTACACCACCGAACGCGGGCCCCATGGTGGGCGCCAACTGTCGTGGTTTTGTCACGGCAGATGTCCGGGTTACCAGACTTGAGTTCGGAGCCATCGCCATGGTGGTGGACTCAAAGGGGTTGATCGAGACGAAGAACACAAGTTTACCCAGGTTCGGCCCCTCAAGTCGAGGTAAAAGCCTACGTCCTGCTTGTGATGTTATTGCTTGTTGTATCGATTACAAGGGGCTAGAAGCTTGACCTAGTTTTCGATCACCTACCTCTAAGCAGCCCCGACTCTGCCTTTATATAAGAGGTCAGAACCGTCGGGTCTTACAATTGCACAGTCGGATCATGTTTACATCTCCGAATCTATCTCTATCTTACCAGCCAAGTCATCCTTTGGAAGGTCTTACACATCCGGGTCACCTCCGTCCGACCCATACCAAGAGCCGCCAATCTTCTTGGGCCTTCAGTTGACACATGTCTTCGTGGGCCGGCTCATAATCAACATTTAACAACCGGAGCCTTTTAGCCGGGTCATACCACGGGGTTATATCCCCAACACCTACAGACGGCGATGGCCCAGCAGGAGAAATACACCTACAACCGGAATCGTGTGCACTCAACCCCCATCCCCAGCCACAGCTTCAGCCGGCGTTATGAGTCGCCGATGGTTTCTAGAAGTGACCGACACCGGAACCCTCCACGGGATGATCAGGCGGTTTTGGATGCTCAGGCTCTGGTGGACCGAGCAAGGGCACGATGCGAGGAAGCGGCTCTGGCGACGGCAGCGGCTAATAAAGAACCGACACCTTCTATCTTAGTAGGAGCAGGAGTAACCACGAGTGCCGTGGGAGTGCCGTGCTTGGTCCGGGCTTTACAGAATGAACGTCTGCCGAAGGATTTCAAGGGCCGTCGCAAGGTCCCAAACTATACTGCTGATCTTCCTCCGGAGGCCTGGATTGAAAGCTATGAGCTATCGATGGAGATGTTAGATGTCAGTGATGCAGTGTGTGCCAAGTATTTTATCATGATGCTGGAAGGGCCGGCTCGCACGTGGTTGAAGGGCTTGCGACCCAACACCATTAATTCCTGGGCCGAGTTAAAGGTGAAGTTCATCAAAAATTTCCAGGGAACGTGCAGGCAGCCCATGACGATTGTGGATTTGGATCATTGCGTTGAGCAGGAGAATGAGTCGGCTCATTATTGGGTCCAACGAGTCTCAACCATCATCCACTCGTCTGAGCAGATTACGGCAGCTCAAGCAGTTTTGATTTTGGAGAAGAATTGCCACTTCATGCCTCTGAAGCAGAAGCTCGACCGACTCAAGCGCTCGTTGCACGACATGGGGGAGGTCATGGTGGCTCTCACAAAGTACGCTGACTCTAATAATACGAAGGATCCAGGTTCTGACAAAGAGAAGCCCGGTCAGGGCAAGAAGAGTAACAATGGCAATAGCCCGGTAGGCAATGACAACCAAGGCAAGAGGAAGAATCCGGACGGCGGGTCAGAATTGGTGGCCAACGCCAGCATCGGGAACAATCATGCTAAAGGCAATGGGAACTTCAGACAACCATTTAATAAGGGTAAAACTCCTTTTTAATTTGGAGGAGATGCTCAATAAACCTTGCCCAGAGCACAGCCGGCCCGATAAGGTGGTGAATCACTCATGGAGAAGTTGCCAGATTATGCACAAGTTTCCGGATTATAGTGTGCGGAAGCATAACAATGACGGCGGAGGCCCGCCAGGCAGCTCAGGGCCAGGCGGGTCAGGTGCCGGCTTGGGGTCTGGCGGTTCAGGATCCGGCTACCAAGGCCAGGGAAGCCAAGGTGGGCATCATTAGCATACCAACGGTAATAATCAACAGCAAAATAATCAGTCTGGGTATCAGAGTAATCCGAAGCAACTCAGTTCGGGTTAGTATCACGTTTTCACAACTAGCCTTAACAGACGGGACCAGAAGTTGCGCAAGCGGGCGGTCAATGTCGTCACACCAGCTCTCCCGCAGTACTTAAAGTGGTCGGAATACGACATAACCTGGAGCAAAGAGGATCACCCGCCGCGTGTTGATGACCCAGGACGGCTGGCATTGGTAGTTGCCCCCCAAGTTGGAGGATATGTGTCTACTAAAGTGCTTATTGATGGTGGCATCATCATCAATATTTTGTACTATGACACTTTCTGCCGGATGAAGTTGCTTGATAAGGATCTTAAGCCCTCCTCAACAGTTTTTCACGGTGTAGTGCCTGGCAAGTCAGCTTATCCGATGGGGAGGATTTCTTTGGAAGTCGCCTTTGGCGAAGAATACAACTACAGGGTAGAGACCTTGTGTTTTGAGGTGGTCAAGATCAAGAGTCCGTATCATGCTCTGTTTGGACGTCCGGCTTATGCTAAGTTCATGGCTAGGCCTTGTTATGTGTACTTACAGCTCAAGATGTCGGGCCTAAAAGGAACGATTACGGTGCATGGTGATCGAGAGACGGTTTTTGAGTGTGAGGAAGGAGATGCAACTTATGCAGAATCAAGTTGCACGGAAGCAGAGCTCAAGCTCTATAAGGAGAATGTTGACCCAGAGGATATGACTCCGCTCAAAAAGCCACCACGAAATTTGAGCCGCCCCTCAAGTTCTCGACGGATGACACCAAGCTAGTGGATTTTACTCCAGGCGACTCATCGCAACAGTTTACTATTGGGGCCAATATGGATCCCAAATAGGAAAGCGCGCTCATCGAATTCATCCGTGAGAATTGGGACATCTTTGCATGGAAGCCTTCTGACATGCCGGGTGTACCGAGAGAGTTCACTGAGCACCACCTTAATGTGGATCCTAAGTTTAAGCCGGTGAAACAGTTTCTGCGGCGGTTCAATGAGGAGAGGCGCAAGGCCATTGGGGAAGAGGTGGCCCGGCTCCTGGCGGCGGGTTTCATCGTTGAAGTGTTTCACCCATAGTGGCTTGCTAACCCGGTGCTAGTTCTTAAGAAGAACATCACGTGGTGTATGTGTGTGGATTATGGATCTTAACAAAGCCTGTCCGGCTAACCCGTTTGCTCTCCCCCATATCGACCAGATCATCGATGCAACGGCGGGTTGTGAGAGCTTATGTTTCCTGGATGCTTATTCTGGTTATCATCATATCAAGATGGTAGTCAAGGACCAAGAGAAGATTGCTTTCAGCATGCATTTTGGTGCCTTCTGCTATGTGTCTATGCCTTTCGGGCTTAAGAGTGCCCAGGCGACTTACCAGCGTTGTGTGCAGAACTGTCTTCACAACCAAATTGGACGCAATGTTCATGCATATGTGGATGACATTGTGATTAAATCCAGGAAGAAGGAGACTTTGCTTGATGACCTAAAGGAGACCTTTGACAACTTACGAGTCTATAAGATGATGCTTAACCTGGCTAAGTGTGTTTTTGGTGTTCCTGCAGGAAAGCTCTTGGGATTCATAGTCTCTAAGCGTGGCATTGAGGCTAATACAAATAAGATCAAGGCTATTACTTCCCTGTCTGAGCCGGCATGCATCAATGATGTTCAACGCCTGGCGGGATGGATCACTACGTTAAGCCTATTTATAAGCCGCTTTGGTGATAAGGCCATCCCTTTTTACTAGATGATGAAGAAGACACACAACTTTGTCTGGAGTGTGGTGGCGGGTGAAGCATTTGAGGCCCTCAAGAGGCATCTCACAGAGCCGCCAGTTTTAGCAGCTCCGGCTGAGAAGGAGTCTTTGCTCTTATACGTGGCGGCTAATAACAGGGCAGTTAGCGCAGCGATCGTTGTTGAGCGTAAGGAGGCAGGGAAGGAATATCCGGTTCAAAGGCTGGTTTATTACATCAGTGAAGTCGTGACAGAGTCCAAGCAGAGATATCCACATTGGAAAAAGCTAGTATATGGGGTGTTCGTGGCCAATCATAGACTGAAGCATTACTTCCCGGGACACCAGATCACAATGGTTAGCTCTGCTACGTTGGGAGATATAATTTAGAACAGAGAGGCCACCGACAGGATTGCTAAGTGGGCATTGGAGCTTGGACCTCTTAATCTGAATTATGTTCCTCGCATGGCGGTCAAGTCTCAAGCCCTAGTAGATTTCATAACCAACTGGACAGAGTGTCAGGCACCTGAGGAAAAGCCGGATAACACATATTGGACAATCCACTTTGATGAGTCCAGGCAGCTGGAAGGATCGGGGGCAGGGGTTATCTTAACTTCCCCCAAAGGTGACAAGTTCTGTTATGTGTTAAGGTTGATGTTTCCTTTTACAAATAATGCAGCTGAGTATGAAGCTCTGCTTCATGGCCTCCGGGTGGCTAAGGAGATGAACCTAAGCCGGGTTAGGTGCCTCGGCGACTCAGACCTGGTGGCCCAGCAAGTTTCAGGCACTTGGGATTCTAAGGACCCGCGGATGGCGACTTATCGTCAGGCGGTGGATGTCATCGCCGATCATTTCAAGGGTTATCAGGTGGATCATATTGATTGTAGCAGGAATGAGGCGGCTGACGCCGTGTCAAGGTTCTAGTCCCAGCGTAAGCCAATACCGCCTATCGTTTTCTTAGATGTATTGCATCACCCGTCGGTTAAATTACCTTCAGAGGAAGACTTGGCTGTACCTGACCCAGAGGGACAGCTGGTGGCGGCTCTACATGCTATTCCTGACTTGACCGTGCCTTACTTGGCGTACTTGACTCGCGGCGAGTTACCCGATGATGAAAAATTGGCTAGACAGATCACCAGGCGGTCTAAGTCTACGACTATAATCAATGGTGAGTTACATAAGTGCAGCGTCAGTAGCGTCTTCCAACGTTGTGTTTCACCTGAAGCGGGCAAGTAAATCTTGAGTGAAATTCATGCTGGCGATTGCGGTCATCATGCCGGCTCAAAATCTCTGGTGGCCAAGTCTTTTCGACATGGTTTCTTCTGGCCGACGGCTCATAGAGATGCAGAGTATTTGGTTTGCAAGTGCGATGGATGTTAGAAGTTCGGGCGATGTACTCACGTCCCGGCTCAAGAGTTGCGCATGATTCCAATTACTTGGTCGTTTGCAGTCTGAGGGCTTGATATGGTCGGACCATTCAAGAGATCCAAGGACAAGAAGATCCACCTCTTGGTGGCGGTGGATAAATTTACCAAGTGGGTAGAAGCTGAGCTGGTCAGCAAGAGTGACGCGGTTACGGCGGTTCAATTTATTAAGAAGCTGATCTATTGATTTGGTTATCCTCACAGTATCATCATAGATAATGGCACAAACTAATCCAAGGGGGCTATGCAAGCATTCTATGAAAATGAGCACATCCGACTTGATGATGTTTGTGTGGTGGCTCATCCGCAATCAAATGGTCAGGCAGAACGTGCGAACCAGGAAATCTTGAGAGGTATCAAACCCCGGCTTATGGTTCCTTTGCAGTGTACGTCAGCTTGTTGGGTGGAGGAGTTGACGTCCGTCTTATGGAGCATCAGAACCACTCCCAACAGATCAACAGGTTATACACCTTTCTTCATGGTTTATGGCGCAGAAGCCGTATTACCAAGTGATATCCATCATGACTCGCCATGAGTGGCGGCTTACGTTGAGGAAGATAACGAGACAACATGCCAAGACACGTTGGATGCCTTGGAGGAAGAATGTGGTCTCGCGATGGCTCGATCGGCGATCTATCAGCAAGACCTGCATCGCTACCATAGCCACAGGGTTAAGACCCGGGCGTTTCAAGAAGGCGACCTAGTATTGCGGTTGATTCAAGATCAGACAGATGCACACAAGTTGTCCCCTCCATGGGAAGGGCCTTTCGTGTTCAGCAAGAATCTCAATAATGGGTCATATTACCTCATTGACATCCGAGACGACTCAAATACTTCTAGGCAGGAGACCCGCCGGTCGTGGAACATAGCTCATCTGCGGCCTTATTACACTTAAGTCGTTGAGACTCGACATTGTACACCATCATTGTACATATATATATATATGAATAAAATTGGCATCCCTGCAAGCCGGGGCCTCTGTCGTTTCACATATCTCAGTTGTGCAACAAAGGTCATCTAGGGGGCTTCCAACCCGCTGGGTTTAGCTTATCACACCCTATCGATTGGCTCTGAAGCCAAACAGTTGATTTCATCAACAAAGATCATCTAGGGGGCTTCCAACCCGTTGGGTTTAGCTTATCACACCCTATCGATCGGGTCTCAAGCCAAACAGTTGATTTCGTCAACAAAGGTCATTTGGGGGCTTCCAACCCACTGGGTTTAGCTTACATACCCTCTTGATCGGCTCTTAAGCCGCCAGAGTTAAACCTGCCCATTTGTAACTTGCCACTCCACCAGGTGACCCACCGAACTCTTACCAGTTAATCTTGCTTAGAGACCCTGAGCCGGTTCAAAGATATTGACGACCAATCTCGTTAGAGACCCTGTATTGCTTAAGGTTAAACATGCGGTTCTTGTCACGTGAGGACTGGCTTACGGAAAGCGAGGATAAACTCTCTCATCTACTGTCGACTCTCCGCTATGTGGCCCGTTCCTACTCTTAGACAGTCAATCTTTTGAAGACCCTGAACTGTTTAAGGTTTAAACGACGGATTTATGTCATGTGAGAGGCAATTTTTGAGCTACCAGGGTACTCATGCCCTGTTGTGTCTCTCTCTAGGATGCTACACTTCCTATCAGTTAATCTCGCTTAGAGACCCTGAGCCGTTCTAAGAAATTGACGGCCAATCTCGATAGAGACCCTGTACTAATTAGGAGTTTTAATTAGCGAGTCCACCCAGAAGAACCGGCACATGAGTTAATTATTTTTCAAAAAAGAAATCCGGAAGGATATAACATCTTCGGGTTGTGCGGTTTTAAGCCACCCTACTAAACAGTATGGAACATATTCTGTTTCCACGGGCTGGTTACCTCAAAGAAGAGCCCCCACGACATCTGGTATAAATTGGAGTATTACAATATGTTAAAGCAGTGCATGATGGCATAGTTCAGGCAAGGCAAAGTTTTTAATAAAAGCCTATTACAATGCTCTCCACAGAGCTCAAAAGCAAGGATTTAAAGTTTTTTACACGCCCCAAATTTTGGCGGTTCTCGAGAGCTGGATTACCCACGGCGTTATCAAACGGCTCAGCTGGACGGCGGGTCACCCTGCATCGGGTCTTCGACCTCCTCGATCTGGAGATTGTCCACGTCCCAGTTGCAGTTGGTTAAAGCTTCAAATGTTGCCTCTTCAAAGAGGGGAGACAGGTCAAGCTCAGGAGCAAAGAAGTGCTTACGGCGTGTAGGAATTAAGTCCATGGCCTCGAAGGTTGGGCCGCGCACTCGCTTTTTCTCGGCATTGTAAGCCGCCTGCTATCTAGACAGGTCCACTTGTTCTGCTAATACCGATGCAAGGACTCTGGAGGCCTTCATGCAACGAGCGTAGTCGGGTTCCGTGAACTCTAAGCCGTCGTCCTTCTTTGATGGAAACCCGTCCATCATCTCCTCGGGAGTTAGCTCTGGGGCGAAGGCTAACGCCCGGCTTATGGCCGCAATGGCTCCCTTTCCGGCAGATGGTTTCTTGAGCTCCTGGATTTGCTTGGGCAGAGTGAATAACATTTCTATAACTCCCTTCATGGACTAAGGGATACTCTCCTTGTTAAGCATCGCCTTGATGGTGTAGAGTGTTCCACAGTACAACTGTTCTGAGAGAGTATAGATGACTTTCAAAGACAATAGTCTGTCAGCAGCGAGTTGACGACTCCTTGGACCCGTATAAGACGGAGTTTTTGTTATAAGTCGCCGGTATAAATCATCATACAAGGATACTGGCTAAAGTACTTACCAAAGATGGCAGCAGACATCTTTGCAATATGGCATTTCAGGGTGTGCAGTTCATCGGATACTTCCTTGAGCCGCTGATCAGCATTATCTGCACGCTGAGCGAGGGCAATTTTCTCCGTGTCAGCAACTTTCTTGAAGGCGGCGAAACCAGCTTTAGCTTTTACAAGATCTTCGACCGCAAGCCGACACTTCTCTTCTACTGCACTCCAGGCGGCCTGTTGGGAGGCCAGATTGCTCTTTAAGCCGATCAGTTTAGACTCGGCATTATTTAAAGCTTCCCATGACAAACAAAGGTACAAGAAAGGTAAGTCGCTAGGATAGCATGTCGTTAGATGGTTAAATCAACAAATAATGCAAGTCTCCAGCAGATTGCAAGAAATATGCTTGAAACTTGGGGGCTAATGTCTATTTGCTCTCCAAGATTACAAGTATGTTTCGGCTCATCTTTATCAAGTTAAGCCGGCATGTGGGGGCTAATGTCAATTTGCTCTCCAAGACTACAAACTACAAACCACAAAGTAAGTCCCGACTCAGCTTTATCAAGTTAAGCCGGCACTTGGGGGCTGCATTTGGCTCTTTTCATGAGGAAATTTGGCCCATTATTTCTATATTGACCCGAACTTGGGGGCTACAGTTGATCAACTACTTAAAATTGAGTACCAACTCAATATTTGCATATTAAGCTAATACTTGGGGGCTACAGGTTAAGTGGTTCTACTTAAGGCATGGTTTGGAAGACCTAGTTTACCATTTATAAATACTAAACCGACTCTTGGGGGCTACGTAAGGATATAAGGAAAGGAAAGAGTACCTCGTATTTTTTCTTCATCAGGTTGACGAGCTTGAGTTCCATGTTCCGGCTCGTGGTGAGGCGGTTCAGATAACCGGCGTGCAGCTCGTCGGCATTTAGCTTCTCCAACACGGGGAGTTCAAGGTCCAGCTTGTCACAGGCTTCAATTTTCTGAGTGTGTTTTGTCAACACACGAGGTTCAGGAGTTTGAAAGGCGGTCCAGGTGATGATGACATCTGGAGTAGTTGAATCATCGGTGGCTGTTGAAGGGCTCGACGGCTTAGAATTGGTCCTCGGAGGGCTCTCAGTGGTTGTTTCATGGGCCGCCGTCTCGGTAGAATGACAAGTGTCTTTAGGGGCATCCTTGGAGGAAGCAGAAGGATCAGCATGTGCAGACGAAGGGTCTGACTTGGCAGCCTCCGGTTCTTGAGTAGTGGGGGCCGAGGTAGACCTGACGGTTTTTCTTCGCTTTGCTTGAGCCTTGGAAAGCATAGAAAGTTGTTATAGAAAATCCAAAGAATGACAAAGGATAGGATGCAAATATGGAAGCACATACTCTGGGTTGATCTTCAGAGGCAGCAGCTTGGTTGCCGTAGAGTCGCCTGAAGAAGGAGGTGATTCCTGAAAGCAGTTAAAGCATTGTAAAGATAGAGTAAAGTTGTAAGGCAAGATTGACAAAATCAAGCCAAGTGAAACAAATACCTCATCTAGCCATTTCCATTGAACCGGAGAGTGAGATAACCCGACCATAAGGTCCGCAGAGCCGGTGCTCCGGGTCTGGCGTCGGGAGACTTGCTGTTGCTTTTTTAAAAGAAAGTTGAGGTCTAAGTAAGCAAGAGGATGAGAAAAGGGGACTTTTCAGACGACCCGCCATATCTTTTGTGGTGCAAGATGTTTTGAGTCAGATGAGATATAAGTTACCTTAGGGGCGTTGGCATGGCTTGTCTCTGTTTCGTCCTGTGAAGTTATTGTTGTTAGTAAGATATATGAAGAGATAGCCAAGAGAGTCAAGTTTTACCTCCGAGTCTTCGGCCTCAGGCTGTTCTTGAGGTCCAGGTTTCTTCTTTAGGCCGACAGCCTTTTCCTTCAACTTCTTTGGAGGAGGAACGTACTTCTTTTTTCAGAAGCCGAAGTTTGCCTAGAAGTTAAAGCAGCCAAAAGAGGGTAAAGATCATAAAACATACATGGATGGCTAAACGTGGAAGTCGGGAGGTTGAGAGTTGCCCTTACGTCCGAGGCCGGGTTTGCGATGCAGAAAGGTGGTAATCCAATGGCGCGGCAAGAATCTTGGGATTCATGGATAAGGCTTTTGACATTAGCAACAATGTTGTCTTCTAAAAGTGGTAGAGTTAAAACAAAGGCGATCGTTGGCATCACCCGTATATTCGCACATGAGGCGGCTTCTCCGGCTTAGAGGCATGACTTGCCAGGAGACCCAACAACGGGTCAGATCAATCCCTGTCAAACCATTGGCTAGGAGGGCTTTAATCTTGGCGTAAGTCGGAGCATATTTTTCTTGTTCAGGGGCTGACATCCATTCAGGGGGTTCGATTGACGTCTTGAGTCGGGATGGGCGATAACCCGACAGTGGATGTTCTCCCTCTAGAGAGGTATCTTTGCACTAAAACCAAGTTTTGTTCCAGTCTTTGGGATGACTTGGCATCCGAACAGATGGAAAGCTCATGTCTCGTCTTCTTTGGAGGGAGATCCCACCAAGCTCCAAGCTTGGGCCAGCTGCCACTTCGTTCTAGCGGTTTGCGTAGAAGAACTTGCGGAAGAGGTTAACAGACGGCTCTTCTTGTAAGTAAACTTCATAGAGAATTTGAAAGTTGCACATGTTTGAGACAGAATTAGGTGCAATATCCTGAGGATGTAACTTGAAGAAGTGAAGGACATCTTGGAAGAATTTTGAGCCGGGCGAGCTAAAACCACGTATAAGGTGGTCTGCGAATACAACCACTTCGCCCTCTTGGGGGATGGGTTGCTTTTATCTGCCTGGAAGCCACCAGTGAATGACATTTTTTGCTGGCAAAGTCCCTGCTTCTACGAAGTCTTTCAAAAACTCTTCAGTAACGGCAGAGCCGACCCAGTTATAGGTGTTGGATGCATGAGGCATAATGGCATCCTAAAATTTGTAGAAAGTAACAACGCATGGCGAGTTAGAAGATGACAGACAAGCTAACGGTGCCTGATGAAATCTAAGTTCTACGAGGCTGAGCCGCCCGTGCAGTTTAGGGCGAAAGCCGGAAGTTTAATGGCGGGTTACGTTGCAAGGCAATGGGGCAAAATACTGCTAAGTGTGGAGAACAGGTTTCACATGCTATCTATATAAGTGCAGATCTATAGACAAAGGAAAAGGCAAGTTTATTCTAAACCTAACGATGAGCCGAGGAACTTGCAAGCGGTCGAAGACAGTAAAAGAGGGGCAACTATGGATCTGTATTGCACTATTTTTGGTTTCCTATGATTTACCGCAGCGGAAAAGGGATACTTGTCAGGTTCACTAATCTACATATCGACTGGCATTACGAAAAACTCATGTTCTAGCGGCGGAAGAACTCCGTGGATTCACTACCCTAAGCTACAGATCTAGGGAACGAAGAAGGACGTACCAGAGGGAATGCGACGGGTGCGGATGATGCTCTGGTCCGTTCAGGTCGATGCAGCGGCCTCGGGCGATGACGGCGTAGGTGATTCACCGGAGCAAGAGAGCTCGGGGGCGGCGGCGTAGAGAGGAAGAAGAAGAGGCGTAGGTTACGGAGAAAATGAAAAGGACTATCCATGGTCCTATTTAAGAGGCTAATAGGAAGGAAATGGGCACGGGAATCCAAGCGACCGAAACTAATCGACCGAGAAGGAAGCCTCGATTTTTGGGCCATCGGTTTAATGATGAAAGATCCGTTGTGGTCGTCAAGGAATCTTTTTGGCATATCCAATATGATGTCATGGCGGGTTACATTTTCTTACTTTCAGGTGTTGAGGGAAGAGACTCGCCGCCAAGTAAAATGGACGATTGACATGAGCAAGCTCAAGTCAACCTGGGGCCTAATGTTGGGGATATAACCCCATGGTGAGACCCACCCAGGTGGGGCCGGGTTACACTTGGCGGCACATAAGCCAGACCAAGGCCGATGGGCATGAAGACATAAGCTTGAGCATATGGCGGTTTACCAGCATGGGCTTGGGCGAGGCCCGAACCAAGAAGACATGAAGACCCAGGCGGTTAAGCCGCCCAGAGACGGTTTTCCCAGGAAGGCAAGGCGATATAGAGATAGAGTTGGATACATTGTAAGGGTTGGTATGAGACTTGTAACCCGTGGTCTTGGCCTCCTATATAAGGGCGAGACTCGGGGCGACTTAGACAGAAACCAATCAATTGAGAACTAGGTCAAGCGAGTGCGCTCCCTTGTAATCGATACTCCAACCAATACAACACAAGCAGGACATAGGCTTTTACCTCATCTTGAGGGGCCAAACCTAGGTAAACTTGTGTCCTTCGTCCCAACCAACCCCTTTGAGTCCATCACCTTAGCGATGACCTGGAACATAAGTCCTCAGACATCTGCCGTGATAAAACCATGACAGAAAGCCAAGTTGAAAGATGATGGAAGTAACTTTGTGGACTGGGCCCATAATCTGAGGATTATCCTCACGGCTTCCTAGAAGGCTTATGTCCTTGATGCACCGCTTGGTGATCCACCCGCTCCCGTGTCGTCTAAAGACGTTAGGAACGCTTGTGTGATGCCCTGGATTTTCTGCTACAGTGATGTCGGTAATTAAGCTACAATAATCCTGTGCTAATGATGCTTTGCCATCGCCTTCATTGTTTCTAATCCCCTTTTGGTTCAAATCTCGATGAAGTTCAAAATTAAATTAAAGTTGAAAAATTAAAGTGTTCAAATATCAAAACTAAAATGTTCAAAGTTTGTCAAATATTACATACGTAATTATGTTTAATAAAATCAACATTACTAATATTCCTAAGTTGACCCTAACGTCTAAGAACAGTACCAAAACAACACCCTTTAATCCATTTCATTTAATCCAAAAATTCAAATGAAATCCATTTACCTCCAAACCTTTTTCTAGCATTGCTATGCATTGCAAATATTTGTTGAGACAAGTTACACATTTTGCAAAAGTCTTTTTGAGCAAAAAGAAAATGCAAAAGATAAGGAATAATAAAACAAAAATGAAAAATAGAAAAATAGAAGAACTACACTATGCACTTGTAGCCCATTGCTACAGTGCACAGCCCAGGCCACCCCAGGCCTTCTCCTTTCTTAGTACAAAGAAGAAGGCAGGCCATGGCACTGGCAGTGCACGCACGCCGTCCACATCGCTGATTGTCACCGTGTCGAACATCCACGATGCCCTGGCATTGGGTAAGATCACCCCGAACCCCAGGGACAACCCTAAACCTCTCTCTTCTTCCTCCCTGCACCGCTTTCTTCCCCAAAAGGCACTGCCGAGCCGCCGTCGTCGTGGCCACCAGCCACCCCACCCCGCCCGGAGATGTCCAGGGGGACCGCCGTCTCATCCACGTTGGCTCTGTCCATTGGTTCGAGTAGGAGAGCTCCCTGCCATCGTCATCAAGCTCCTCTTTGCCCACGGCCGCCGCGGCCATCGCCGTCGATCTCCACCACCAGTCGTCCTCAACCCTTTCCGAGCTCGCCATGGGCCGCCACTGTGATCCCTCGGTCAATCCCTCTCGTTTTCCCCCTCGTTTTCCCCTTCCTTCCCTCGCCATAGACGCCGTACATCACCGCCGCCCAAACCCACTCGAGCTCGCGCTCACCGCCCGCGACCACGCCCCTGGCCTGCGCCTACCCGCGCCTCCGCGCGTGCGCCCGCGTGCGCTGGCCTCGCCCGCTGCTCGCCCTCGTCGCCCAGTGCTGCCTACCTGCTGCTACCCCATGTTTCCTGTTGCTACTGCTGCCCCATTGCCGCCGCTGCTTGCTGCCTATAGCTGCTGCTCTGCCTGTACTGCTATTGCTACAGTAAACATTCAGTTATTGTAGCAGTAGCTAGCTTTGTTGCTGCTATGCTGACTATGTGCTTTGACAGCAACAAAACATCGTCAAGATGAGTCCTAACATGAGTAAAAACTATATGAACAGAAAGTAGACGTAACAAAGCTTCATTTTGTTCCTTTGGAACTGTTTCAGATAATGCATGGATTAATTCCTACAAAAATCACAAAATGCTAAGTTCTGTTTAGTGAAAAACAACTTTATTTTCTTAGCTACTTTAGAGCTGTTGATGATCAAGCTAATGGACCCTAATATGGATAAAAGTGGTACTAACATGTAGGTCACACAAAAATGCTCATAATTGATATAAGGCACAAAATTATAGGATGTACAGAACAACAGCTATATCCTTCGAAAAATAGTTAAGTGGTGTTCAAAAGTGAGGGATTCTCAGACTTAGCAGAATTACAGAGATTTTCAGATAATCACTAAAACCTTAGAAATTTAGATATTCTTCCGACCCGTCTGCGACGTGTAATACTGGGTTAGTGCATGCCTAGCCCTGCATATTGTCTTGTCATGCATCGTGGTGCATTTGTCTGCTTTATATTTATTGTTTCTTTCCCCTCTTCTTACCGGTAGACCCTGAGACTGACGCTGTTGCCGGGTACAACTACATCGTTAACAATCAGCCTTTTGGCGCATAGCGGCAAGGCAAGCAACCCCCATTGAGCATTCCAATATCGCTCATTCTTCCCTCTAATTCTTGCATTAGATTTTTGCTACTATATTAGTTAGCTCCTATTCTGATGCATAGCCTGTTTTTGATAAACTGCTACTATACATGCAATCATATCAACTGTTTAGTATAGGTTGATCAATGAATCCCATGTGACCCCCCCTTAGTCCCAGTTGGCCTTGCTTCTTCATCGATGACTCGAAGACTCGGTCAACCGATCGACAAGCCAGGCCCCTCACATCACTTCACTCCCCCTTAGTTGTATGACTCTGCGGTGCTACTATCGAGTACCGAGGGTGACACCTCATGAAGTACTCATGATGCTAGCCCTGTAGTGAAGCTAGTCGGTCGTGGTTATTGAGGGTGATTCCTCCTTCACCATTCCCGACGATGTCTCTATCATGCAACCCCTCAAGTGTGGGACCCTCGAGGGTGATTCCTCTAAAGTCCACCTTGATGGTTACATCGAGCGAGGACCATTGAAGGTGATTCCTTAGTTCCCGCCTTCATGTTTTATACACACAGTTACTATGACCTGGTTACAGAAACATGTTGGTGATGGGTCGGCCCTGAGGGGTACCCACGGTTTGATGATGTTGAGGCGTGGATGGGCAGGAGAGGCCCTTGCCGCACATCCTCAAGATGGGGCGACTGGACCGCACTTCATGGGCTGCGCTTGCCCCGCATTAATAAAATGCTAATTGGTTGGGTATTTGATCTGGGTTGGTCGTTTGATCTTTTACGCACCAAACCTTCACGTGGGAGAAGTTATGGGTACTCAACGTCGTTGTATCAGCCGAAGCTCTTCGGACGTGAGCAATGGAGCGGCGCGCGTCGGATTGGACCGGACGGTACAACTCTTGGACTGGAGTGTGCTAGGTCTGCTCCCGACCGCGTACGCAACGTGTAGGAGCACGGAGGGCAAGTGGGCCCACGACCCCTTTGTGCTTAGAATTTAGATCGACGGGCTAGCCTCTTTGTTGAGCCTAGGTGGGGCAATGACATTTTGGATCCCGAGGCCGGGCATTACCCAGGAAAGTGTGTTCGTCCGGAGGTGATCAAACATGTTGGAAATGCGGTCCACCCCTATAGAGATGAATTCATCGATTTGAATAGTCGTGTCCATGGTAACAGGACGACTTGGTGTTGTACCTTGACCTACTATAACTATAATTGTGACTCTAAATTGAAATGAATGTTTGGCTTCGAGATTGCTTCCTCGCAGGGAGTCAAGGAAGAATCTATGGGCGTGGTTAAATGTGCTACAATAATATGATTGTATATGAGACACCGATCTACTCTCTTCTAATGCTGCAAGATGTTGAAGATGCTAGTCTTTGATGGGACTAGGCCTTCCCCCTATTCTTGCTTTCTGTAGTCATCCCAGATATAACCCCATTCCTTGATATTGATGCATACTTAACATAGTTCTGATGTCAGTCTTGCGAGTACTTTGAATAAATACTCATCGCTGCTTTGCTTTTTCTTCCCCCTCGATTTGATTGCTATGTTTAGATGATGGAGACCAGGAGACCGTGTCCCCCGCCGCCGACTGCTACACCACCGCTGGAGCCTACTACTACATGGAGATTGCCGTCACTCAAGAGTAGTTAGGAGGTTCCCAGGCAGGAGGCCTCGCCTCGTTTGATCCGCTGTCATGTTTGTGCTAGCCTTCTTAAGGAAAAACTTGTTTAACTTATGTCTGTACTCAGATATTATTTGCTTCTGCTAACTCGTGCTTGTCGAGCTTTGTATTCGAGCCCTTGAGGCCCTTGGCTTGTAATATGAAGCTGTGTGACTATATTTGTGTCTAGACTTGTGTTGTGATATTGATTAGTGAGTCCCTAATCTTGGTCATACGCATTGCGTGTATGTTTAGCGTACGGTCAAAATTGGGGGCATCACAAGTTGGTATCAGAGCCGACTGCCTGTAGCTAGGCCCCTTTCCAACTCCTTGGCTGAAGTTGAGTCTAGTCATTGAAAAACTTTTACTAACATAGTTGTGTGGCTTACGGGCCCACATCTCATTCGGGTGGTATTAGGATCTTTTATTCCTCGTCTATACTCTGGGTTCTGATCTCTCTTCTCTTTCGGGTTAAAGATTTTGCTAACTCTAACTCTAGGTTCTCGTAACTACTTCCTCCCGGAGAGCCCCTCATTTCAGACGATGACTTGAATTGTCAGGAGACTCCAAAGATATTCTCTCATGTTCTCTTGAGAACTTGTGCTCCTCGCTTTTGTGATTCCCTTCCACCGTCAACCCCTATGAATAACTACATACAACGGTCATTCGTACTCATTTCCAGTTGCTCTTGTTATTATAATGTACATCGAATTATCTTACCGGGGATTCGTTCGTCCTCAGTTGTCATGTGGGTTTCACAAAATCCTTTGAATTGCTATTTGATCTTCCAAAACCTCAATAGCCTTTGACTCTTAACCTGTCTCATCTGCTTGAATTATGGTTGATTTCATATGGCTAGCAATATTTATTAAATCCTTTGTGATTGTCATTTGATTTTATTGATTCCACTTGTGTGTAAATGCATGCAGTCATCAGTTGTTTCTCATAAATTATCTTTCCGGCTCAAACGTCTTTCCAAACATGAGTTGGTTCTCGACAATTCAACTTTGATTGATTGTCCATCTAAATCCATTCAACTTACTTGTATTTGATCAGAGCATCTATTTCCGATACACCAATTTGGAAATCTTAATTCCTTTGGTTATTTAAGCATCGAATTAGTGGATGTTCTATAATATGATGCCTTGCATTCTTTCTCCCTTTGATTGGGTACTGTCTCACATCAGGCCCTTTATGGACCATCGAAATCATTGTTGGGTTATTATCTGATAGCATCCTTCACATTCAAAATTATTGTGATGTTCTTCCCCTGATACATGATGCCATTGGTAAATTGTGCCTTCTCCCTCTAATAAGTTGTATCCTATGCTTTTGTCAGCCATGCCCTGTTGTCAAGCATGGCCAATTGCTCTTGAAACTTGTGGTATATGTTCCTAAGATGCCCTGATGGGTTGGACCTATACCTTCCTTAATTCGCGACACTTTTCACGAGTCATACTTTTCTAGTATTTTTCCAGATAATCTTTCAAAACTATAATTTCACCAAAGGCAAGGTGTAAATGGAAGGTGATGCATTGATGGAGTGGGAGTCGACCTTGAACCTTGTGTTCGTGCCCATGGAAACGGTGTTGATCTTATCATAGAAGCTTCTCCTAACAATAATCTTCCCTATGTTTGAGTTGATCTTGTATATGTGATTTGGTCCCTTGCAACCATGGTTCCGACAATGGTTGTTCTTCTTTGATCTCATTTTTGGATAAGTTAAAGCACTTGTCTTCTGAAGATCAATACATCGTCCCAAGCTTTAATTCTGATCTACATCCGAGTATTACCCTTGGTATCTCAGGAAAATCATGGAACTACATAGCTTCTTATAATGCTCCTCATCAACTATGTTTCCTTCACTGATTCCAGTTTCCTCATGTTCTAAATTGTTGGACACTCAAGGACTCCGATAATTGAATAGAGTCCGCACTGCGATTAAAAAACTCGTAGTAATCTTCTTTGCTTATGACTTTGTACTCGGTCATGCCTTTCCAAGCTGTTAGGCTAGATCATCATCGTCATGCTAAAGCTTGACCATGATATCTATGTTCTTCATCCATGAAGCACCATTCCAACAGTGCATTAAGCTTAAATCGAGCTTCGAACGTCATGTTGGTTGTCTTGAAAGGCAATTCTGATTCTTAGCTAGCACTCTAACATGTGGTTTCAACAAGCATTTGCTTCACCATTTCTTTGCTTGATGTCATCGCTGATCGATTACATCTTCAATAGACTTCTCGACAATTGTGTCATGGTCATCATCAACATTCTTAACTCTCCGAGGATATCAATTAAATTCTTGATGGGAAGTAGCATCCTTGCCTTACTTTCAAATGCAGTCTTATCTTGTTTTGGTTGAACCTTAAGTTCCTTGTTAGCCGTCTCATTATGTTCTATCTTGGAGCATTACATCTTTTGTCGAGAATGTCATAAGGATTGTACATGCCTTAAGAATTCTTGGTATAGTAATACTTCTCGCCACCTCCATTCAATTCTTGGTACCCGTGTTGTTTCTAACCGGAATACTGAAAATGGACCGTGATGTGTAAATTCAACACTTATGGCATAGCAACTCTATTACCTTGGAGTTAATGAACAATAAGCCCATTCTTAGTGTGTTGGCTATTGAATCAACATTCTATCATTGGTCGTGCTACTTAGTCCGGATTTTGGGTGCACCTTTCAATTAATGTTTAATTGTGGATGTTTCCCTCGGGCATACCTCAATATATCATCTGGTTTGACCAATGCTATCACCTTGTTCACACAATCGTGGGAATCCATTTTTTTGGAATTCTCGACTAGTTGTTGCTGAGCCCATCAGCCACCCCCTCTTCTTATTTGTGGTTCATGATGAATATTTAAGCTAGTGTTGGAAACCATGAAAGCATTATCTTTGTGCCAAGCTCATGAAGAGTATTTTTGATAAAAGAATCGGTTTTCTCTAAGTTCATGTGCATTTTTGCCGCCGTGGTTGTGAGGAAATTTTGTTTAGCTTCCTCTGGAATCATTCCAATTCATTCATGCATATGTGAAGTATTCTATGGTTTGATAGAGTTGTTATCTTCATTCCATATGTATTTTCCTAGCACGCCAAGCCACTGATTGATTTGATCTGGAAAAAAAAGTTATATGTAAGGTCTAGTGCAAACTTACATTTGGAACTTTGATATCCTCTATGAAGGTTCCCAACCAGATCTGAATCTCGGGCAGATACGATGGTTGGAACATTGTCCGAGAATTATGACATTAGTCCTTAAGTAGCCCAGTAAGGTGATGTCATGCATAGAACACCTGGTCGGAGGGCCTATTGATATATTATCTACCTTGTTAAGGTTAACCATTCTTCCATGAGGGAATTGTATGGCTTATTCGGTAAGTTATTCCCGATGGGTCCTTTGAGTACCCAGAGACCGATCCTTATCCAATGACCATGTCGATGCTCCCTCGAAGCATGACTATGGTACCCCGACCCTCGGGCAAGAACATTGGAAGTACAATGCTAAATGTTTCCTGAACAATTATCCAAACATCATTGTATGGTTAAGCATCTTGGTTGTCCTTGCCCCTTTTATCCAAAGGATTATGCATTTGTTGCCCTGTCATGTTTATCGTGCTCCACTTTTCCTTGGGAAAGTAATACTCTTAATACTTGGGTATAACCACCTTGTCTTTTCCATTGGTCTGCTTAACCTTTCTTCAGATTAAATGATCTAAGCAATAATAATTCCCTGCTTAGGTAAACGCCTTGGTGAATAACTCTGTCAGTAAGACCCTGTTACTTTTGTTGATACATTCCGGTAACCGTCGATGGACGCAAACTTTGCCTATTGGTCTGCCTCATTTCAACGAGCAGGAAAATTGTTCTATTCGTCCCCCGCCCATGGTACCGATGTTGTTGCCAACTTAACTGACAAGCTCTCCTATGGCAGGTCTTGCCACCATGACCATGCAAGATGCCACCTCTCTTCCTACTCTTAACCCGCATGGTAGGCCCATAACCCAAAGTTCCACAGGATCGAAACCTGACTCTCCTATGCATCTTTAAATCCAAAGTTTTTGTTGCACTTGGCTTCGTATGTAAATCTCGAGCCACCGTCCAAGGTAATGACTCTATTCTTGTTGTCATTGACCGACTGCCCAAGGTTGCACACTTTCTGGCCGACAAGAAAACTATTACTGCTAGTCAGCTAGCAGATCTTTACAAGTCCAGAGTTGTTTCACTCCACAGTATTCCACTGGTGATAATGTTTGGACTGTGGCAGCTTATTCACTTCAAGATTCTGGGCAAGTTTCTAGGAAGCTATGGGGACTCATTTGTCGTTCAACATCGCTTTTCACCCTCAATCCTAGGGCCAAGTTGAAAGAGTCAACCAGATTCTCGAAGACATGCTTCGAGATTGTGTCATTTCTTTCAACAAGAAATGGGAGGAATCTATCCTGTATGTTAAGTTCTCCTACAATAATAGCTATCAAGCTAGTCTGAAGATGGCTCCCTTTGAAGTGTTATATGGATGAAAGTGTCAGACTCCTCTGAATTGGTCAAAAACTGGGGAATATACACTTATCGGTCCGGATATTATCCAAGATGCCGAAGATCAAGTCTGCATTATTCATGCAAATCTAAAGGCTGCTCAGTCTCGTCAGAAGAGTCAGTATGACCGTCATCACAAAAATATGGTCTATCAACCTGACAAAAAGGCTTATCTTCGAGTCACATCAATGAGAGGTACACACCGTTTTGGGATCATGGGGAAGTTGGCTCCTTGATATATTGGTCCTTTCACTGTTCTCAAAAGGTGTGAAAAAGTGGCATATCAACTGGAAGTGCCGCCAAACCTTTCTCGGGTTCATAATGTGTTCCATGTGTCACAGCTTCGTCGCTGCTTCAAGGACCCTATCCGAGCAGTGGATCATGACATGTTGGAGCTGCAACAAGACCTTTCTTACAAGGAGCAACCAATCAGCATTCTCAATGAAACTGAACGTCGAACTCGTCAAAAGGTTACCAAATTCTTGAAAGTGCAGTGGGCAAATCATTCTGTAGATGAGGCCACTTGGGAACGCGAAGGTCATCTTCGTGCAGAATACCGCGGACTCTTTCCTTCTAATTCTTAATTCTCGGGACGAGAATTCTTATTAGTAGGGAAGAATTGTGACGCCCTGGATTTGCTGCTACAATGATGTCAGTAATTAGGCTACAGTAATCCCGTGCTAATGATGCTTTGCCATCGCCTTCACTGTTGCTAATCCCCTTTTGGTTCAAATCTCGATGAAGTTCAAAATTAAATTAAAGGTGAAGAAATAAAGTGTTCAAATATCAAAACTAAAATGTTCGAAGTGTGTCAAATATTACATAGGTAATTATGTTTAATAAAATAAATATTACTAATATTCTCAAGTTGACCCTAACGTCTAAGAACAGTACCAAAACAACACCCTTTAATCCATTTCGTTTAATACAAAAATTCAAATGCAATCCATTTACCTCCAAACCTTTTTCTAGCAGTGCTATGCATTGCGTAATTTTTTTTGAGACAAGTTACACATTTTACAAAAGTCTTTTGGAGCAAAAAGAAAATGCTAAAGAGAAGGAATAAATAAAACAAAAAAGAAAAAAAGAAAAATAGAAGAATTGCACTATGCACTTGTAGCCCATTGCTACAGTACACAGCCCAGCCCACCCGAGGCCTTCTCCTTTCTCAGTATAGAGAAGAAGGCAGGCTATGTCGCTGGCAGTGGCAGTGCACGCACGCCGTCCACATCACCGATTGTCACTGTGTCGAACATCCACGATGTCCTGGCATTGGATAAGATCACCTCGAACCCCAGGGACAACCCTAACCCTCCCTGTTCTTCCTCCCTGCGCCGCTTTCTTCCCCGAATGGCACTGCCGATCCATCATCGTCATGATCACCAACCACCCTACGCCCCTTGGAGATGTCCAGGGGGGACCGCCGTTATCGTCCACGTCGTCTCCGTCCATCGGTTCGAGTAGGAGAGCTCCCTGCCATCACCATCAAGCTCCTCTTCACCCACGGGCGCCGCATCCATCGCCGTCAATCTCCACCACTGGTCGTCCCCGACCCTTCCTGAGATCACCATCGGCCGCCACTATGAGCCCTCGGTCTATCCCCCTCGTTTCCCCCCTTCATTCCCTCGCCGTAGACGCCGTACGCCGCCGCCGCTCGAACCCGCGCGAGCTCTCGCTCACCGGCCTGTGACTATGCCCTTTCCCTGCGCCTGTCCGAGCCTCCGCGCGTGCGCCCGCGTGCGCTGGCCTTGCCCGCTGCTCGCCCTCGCCGCCCCCTGTTGCCTAACTGCTGCTACCCCGCGGTGCCTGCTGCTGCTGCTGCCCCATTGGTGCTGCTGCTTGCTGCCTACAACTGCTGCTCTTACTGTACTACTGCTGCTACAGTAAACATTTCGTTACTGTAGCAGCAGCTAGCTTTGCTGCTGCTACGTTGACTACGTCTTTCGACAACAACAAAACAGCGACAAGATGAGTCCTAACATGAGTAAAAATTATATGAACAGAAAGCAGACGTAACAAGCTTCATTTGTTCCTTTGGGCCTATTTCAGATAATGCGTGAATTAATTCCTACGAAAAATCAAAAAATGCCAAGTTCTGTTAAGTGAAAAACTGAAAACCGGTTTTATTTTCTTAGATACTTGAGAGTTGTTGATGGTCAAGCTAATGAACTCTAATATGCATAAAATTGATACTAACATGTAGGTCGCACAAAAATGCTCATAATTGATATAAGGCATAAAATCATAGGATGTACAGGACAACAACTATAACCTCCAAAAATAGTTAAGTGGTGTTTAAAACTGAGGGATTCTTAGACTTTGCAGAATTACACAGATTTTCAGATAATTATTAAAACCTCTGAAATGCATAGAAATTCCTCCGTAGTTCAGGTGGAAATAATTTATACATGAAAGTTGCTCAGAACGACAAGACGAATCCGAATACGCATTTTGCTCATCTGCCACATGCTCCTAGCATAGCGAACATGGAACTTTTTCATCGTTTTCGTTTGTCCGGTAGTAGCCAGAGACCCAGAAAATATCGCCAGATATTCTTCCGACCCATCTGCGACGTGTAATACTGCGTTAGTGCATGCCTAGCCCTACATATTGCCATGTCATGCATCGTGATGCATTTGTGTGCTTTATATTTATTGTTTCTCCCCCTCTTCTTACCGGTAGACCCTGAGACTGACGCTGCTGCCGGGTACGACTACGCCGTTCATGATTAGACTTTTGCCGCAGAGTAGCAAGGCAAGCAACCCCCCTTGAGCATTCCAATATCGCCCATTCTTCCCTCTAATTCTTGCATTATATTTTTGCTACTTTATTAGTTAGCTCCTAATCTGATCCATAGCCTGTTTTTCATAAACTTCTACTATACCTACAATCATATCGACTACTTAGTATAGGTTGATCAATGAATCCCATGTGACCCCCCTTAGTACCAGTTGCCCTTGCTTCTTCATTGACGACTCGACGACTCGGTCAACCAACCGACAAGCGAGGCCCCTCACATCACCGCACTCCCCCTTAGTTCTATGACTCTGAAGTGGTACTATCGAGTACCGAGGGTGACACCTCGTGTAGTGCTCATGATGCTAGCCGTGTAGCTTATCTAGTCGGTCATGGTTATCGAGGGTGATTCCTCCTTCACCATTCCCGATGATGTCTCTATCGTGCAACCCCTCAAGTGTGGGACCCTCGAGGGTGATTCCTCTAAAGTCCACCTTGACGGTTACATCGAGCGGAGACCATTGAGGGTGATTTCTTAGTTCCCGCCTTGATGTTTTATACACACGGTTACTATGACCTGGTTATAGAAACATGTTGGTTATGGCCGGCCCTGAGGGGTACCCACGGTTTGATGATGTTGAGGCATGGACGGGCAAGAGAGGCCCATGCCGCACATCCTCGAGACGGGCCGACGGGACCGCACTTCATGGGTCGCGCTTGCCCCACATTAATAAAATGCTAATGGGTTGGTTATTTGATCTGAGTCGGTCGTTTGACCTTTTACGCACCAAACCTTCACGTGGGAGAAGTTATGGGTACTCAGTGTCGTTGTATCAGCCGAAGCTTTTTGGACGTCAGCAATGGAGCGGCGCGCGCCGAATTGGACTGGACGATACAACTCTTGGACTGGAGTGTGCTAGGTCTAATTCCGGCCGCGTACGCATCATGCACGAGCGCAGAAGGCAAGTGGGTCCACGACCCCTTTGTTCTTAGGATTTAGACCGGTGGGCTGGCCTCTTCGTTGAGCCTAGGTGGGGCGACGACATTTTGGATCCTAGGGCCGGGCTGGCCTCTTTGTTGAACCTTAGCGAGTCCCTAATCTTGGTCATACATATTGCGTGTATGTTTAGCGTACGGTCGAAATTCGGGGCGTCACAGCTTGGGAGACACGTTCTAGAGATTACTCAATAGTTCAATGTGCAATGTTGTATGGCTTAGAACTGGGACTTCAAATACGTTTTAAACGTCATGGAGCATATGAGATGTTCCAGGAGTTGAAGTTTATCTTTGAGAAGAATTCCCGGATAAAGAGGTATGAGACCTCCGATAAGTTCTATGCTTGCAAGATGGAGGAGAACGGCTTTGTTAGTGAACATATACTTAGAATGGCTGGGTATTAGAACCGTCTGGCTGAGTTGGGGATGCCCCTTCCGCCGGAGGCGATCACTGACGGAGTTCTTCAATCATTGCCACCTAGCTACAAGAGCTTCGTGTTGAACTATAACATGCACGGGATGACCAAGTCAGTCGCCGAGCTGTTTGCGATGCTGAAAGTCACTGAGTATAAAATCCAGAAAGAGCATCAAGTGTTGATAGTCAATAAAACCACTAGTTTCAAGAAGAATGGCAAGGGCAAGAAGGGTAACTCCAAGAAGAGTGGCAAAGCAGTTACCCCTCCCGTGAAGAAACCCAAGGCTGAATCCAAGCTAGGAACTGAGTGCTTTCATTACAAGGAAACTAGTCACTGGAAGCGGAACTGCCCCAAGTATCTGGCCGACAAAAAGGCGGCCAACACCAAACAAGCTATATATGATATACATGTTATTGATGTGTACCTTACCAACTCTCATTGTAGTGCCTGGGTATTTTATACCGGTTCGATTTCTCACATTTGCAACTCAAAGCAGGAGCTACGGAATAGCAGGAGACTAGCAAAGGACGAAGTGACGATTCGCGTGGGAAATGGTTCCAAGGTTGTTGTGATCACCGTCAGCATGCTTGCTCTTTGATTACCATCGGGATTAGTTATGAACCTGGATAATTGTTATTTAGTGCCTACGTTAAGAATGAACATTATATCTGGATCTTGTTTATTTCCAGATGGTTTCTCATTTAAATCAGAGAATAATGGTTGTTCTATTTATACGAGTAATATCTTTTGTGGACATGCACCCAATGTGAGGGGTTTATTCTTATTGAATCTCGATAGTGATGACACACATGTACATAACATTGATGCCAAAAGATGTAGAGTTGATAATGATAGTACCACTTTCTTGTGGCACTGGCGCTTATGTCATATTTGTGTAAAACGCATGAAGAAGCTCCATGCTGATGGAATTTTGGAGTCACTTGATTTCGAATCACTTGACCTATGTGAACCATGCCTCTTGGGCAAGATGACTAAGACCCCGTTCTCTAGAACAATGGAATGGGAAGTGACTTGTTGGAAATCATACATACTAATGTGTGCGGTCCAATGAGCATTGAGGCGCGGTGGATATCATTATTTTCTCACCTTCATTGATGACTTAAGTAGATATGGGTATATTTACTTAATGAAACACAAGTCCGAAACGTTTGAAAAGTTCATGCAATTTTAGAGTGAAGTTGAGAATCATCGTAACAAGAAGATTAAATTCCTATGATCTGATCGAGGAGGAAAATATCTGAGTTATGAGTTTGGAAGTCAGTTAAGATGGTGTGGAATTGTTTCACAATTGACACCGCCTGTAACACCACAGCGTAATGGTGTGTTCGAACGTCGTAGTCAAACCTTATTGGATATGGTGCGTTCTATGATGTCTCTTGCTGATTTGCCACTATCGTTTTGGGGTTATGCATTAGAGACAACTGCATTCACTTTAAATAGGGTACCATCAAAATCTGTTGAGACGACACCATATGAATTTTGGTATGGCAAGAAGCCAAAACTGTCGTTTCTTAAAGTTTGGGGATGTGATGCTTATGTCAAAAAGCTTCAGCCTGAAAAGCTGGAACCCAAAGCGGAGAAATGCGTCTTCATAGGATACCCAAAAGAGATAGTTGGGTATACCTTCTATTGGGGAACGTTGCATTGGAAACAAAAAATTTCTACGCACACGCAGATCTATCCATGGTGATGAGCATCTACGAGAGGGAGAGTGGATCTACATACCCTTGTAGATCGCTAAGAGGGAAGCATTAAGAAATGCGGTTGGTGTAGTCAAACGTCTTCGCGATCCAAATCGCCGAGCGTCTCACGATCCAATCACGATCCGTCCCGTGAACTTGATCACGATCCGTCCCGCGGACTTGATCACGGTCCTTCCGATCTAGCGCCGAACGGACGACACCTCCGCGTTCAGCACACGTACGGCTTGATGACGATCTCCGCCGTCTTGATCGAGCAAGAGGGGGCGGAGAGGAAGAAGAGTTCTCTAGCAGCGTGACGACGCTCCGGCGATGGTAGTGGAGCTATTTCGGCAGGGCTTCGCCTAAGCACTTCAGAAATCCGATCTAGAGGAGAAACTATGCACTGGAGGAACGAGCAGCACATGGCTAAAAATTCTGTGCAAAAACCCTAAAACCATTAGTATATATAGGAGGAAGAGAGGAGGAGGCTTGGCCCGAGGGCCAAGCTACAAGGAGTCGGCCGAACCAGGTTGTGGAGGTGGAATCCACCTCCAATCCTAGTAGGACTAGGATTCACCTAATTTTTGCCTTTTCCCACCTTTTCTCTTTGGATTTTCTTCTCTAGCCGCATGGGCCTTGGGTGGGGTTTTCCACCAGCCCACTAAGGTCTGGTATGCACTCTCCCATAGCCCATGAAGCCTCTTGGGTCGAAATACCCCTCCCGGAGGTCTCCCGGTACACTACCGGCACTCCCGGTACACTACTGATGAGCCCGAAACTTTTCCGGCAACCAAAACAGGACTTCCTATATATGAATCTTTACCTCCGGAGCTCCTTGTGACGTCCGGGATCTCATTCGGGACTCCGAACAACCTTCGGTCACCACCATACATAACTCTATACTACCAAAACATCACCAAACCTTAAGTGTGAAGACCCTGCGGGTTCGAGAACTATGTAGACATGACCGAGACACCTCTACGGTCCATAACCAATCGCAGGACTTGGATGCCCATATTGGTTCCTAAATATTCTATGAAGTTCTTTATCGATCGAACCTCTATGTCAAGGATTCAGTTAATCCCGTATGATGTTCCCTTTGTTCTTCGGTATGTTACTTGCCCTAGATTCGATCGTCGAATCTCCATACCTAGTTCAACCTCGTTATCGACAAGTCTCTTTACTCATTCCGTAATACAAGATACCGTGACTAACACTTAGACACATTTCTTGCAAGGCTCATTGTGAAGTTGTATTACTGAGTGGGCCCTGAGATACCTCTCCGTCACATGGAGTAACAAATCCCAGTCTTGATCCATGCCAATTCAACAGACACCCTTGGAGATACCTATAGAGCACCTTTATAGTTACCCAGTTACGTTGCGACGTTTGATATACACAAGGAACTCCTCCGGTATCCGTGTGTTGCATGATCTCTTGGTCATAGGAACATATACTTGACATGCAGAAAACAGTAGCAATAAACTGACACGATCATATGCTACGTTTGTAGTTTGGGTCTTGTCCATCACATCATTCTCCTAATGATGTGATCCCGTTATCAAATGACATCACATGTCAATGACTAGGAAACCTTGACCATCTTTGATCAACGAGCTAGTTCACTAGAGGCATACTAGGGACAAAGTGTTGTCTATTTACCCACACATGTAATGTGTTTCCAATTAATATAATTATAGCATGGATAATAAACGATTATCATGAACAAGGAAATATAATCATAAACACTTTATTTATTGCCTCTAGGGCATATTTCCAACACCTTCTATCTCAGATCCGAAGGCAAAGTATTTGTTGCTAAAAACGGAACATTTCTTGAGAAAGAATTTCTCTCGAAAGAATTGAGTGGGAGGAAGATAGAACTTGATGAGGTTGTTGAACCTTTGTTTCAACCAGAGAGTAGCGCAACGCAGAAAGATGTTTTGGTGAAGCCTATGCCAGTTGAAGAGGAAGTTGATGATGATGATCATGAAGCTTCGGATCAAGTTACTATCGAACCTCATAGGTCGACAAGGACACATGTTAGTGCATCTAGTGCCCCTTAGTGATTTTGGTGTATTGAAGAATTATAGGTTAAGGTACTAATGTGTTTATGAGTGTACACATGCTCTATAAGTCGATGAGGAGTTTGATATAATTGGAGATTATCGACCCCTAAAAATGTATGCCTTCAAGTGAAGACTTTGTTGAAGACTTTCTGAAGACCTTAGTGAAGACTTTGTGAAGACTTTGAAAATGAAGAAGTTGGTGTGACCTTGAAGATATGAACGAGGAATATGAAGCGTGAAGACTTTTGTTTTTGTAGTTTCATTTCCTTTATTGGAGTCATAGGAAACACCGTACTGTTAAAGGGGGCCGAGGTAATACTAAGGAAAATTTCCAATTGATGCTCATCTCCAAAATCCTCAACCTATACAATCCTTCAAGTGAAGCCTTTGGAAATCTCTTACGGTTCAGACAAGTTCTTCAGTGACAGAGACGAAGTTTTTCTAGTCTCTGAGGAAATTGATCTGACTAAGAAGTTAGGATTTCGTCAGTGCGAATTGCCTACAAGTGAGGAACAAGATATGTCTGAGGACTTTCATAGTTCGAAAATCCGACCGTTGCTGTGCTTAGCACCAGCTATCCCCAATAACAAATATCCACATAACGGTCATATCATTGGGGGCATTTATGTCATATCATGTCAGGTTGCACCCTGGCTATAAATAGCCACCCCCACAACCACTAGTTGGTTGGCTGCTCCGAGAGAGAACTGACACTTGTTATTCGAGAGAAACCCATCCTTCGAGGACTTTGAGTGAAAATCATCAGAGAGGAAAAACCCACAACCAAACCACCAAACCCAAAGTGATTGAGCATCACTGAAGAAATTCCTGTGTGGAACCGACGCATCACTCCGTCACATGGAGTAACAAATCCCAGTCTTGATCCATGCCAACTCAACAGACACCCTCGCAGATACCTGTAGAGCACCTTTATAGTCACCCAGTTACATTGCGACGTTTGGTACACACAAGGCACTCCTCTGGTATCTGTGTGTTGCATGATCTCATGTTCATAGGAACATATACTTGACATGCAGAAAACAGTAGCAATAAACTGACACTATCATATGCTACATTTGTAGTTTGGGTCTTGTCCATTACATCATTCTCCTAATGATGTGATCCCGTTATCAAATGACATCACATGTCAATGGCTAGGAAACCTTGACCATCTTTGATCAACGAGCAAGTTCACTAGAGGCATACTAGGGATAAAGTGTTGTCTATTTACCCACACATGTAATGTGTTTCCAATTAATACAATTATAGCATGGATAATAAACGATTATCATGAACAAGGAAATATAATAATAAACACTTTATTTATTGCCTCTAGGGCATATTTCCAACAGTCTCTCACTTGCACTAGAGTCAATAATCTAGCTCACATCACTATGTGATTTACATTGTAATGAATCAAACACCCATGCAGTTCTGGTGTTGATCATGTTTAGCCCTTGGAAGAGGTTTAGTCAACGGGTCTGCGACATTTAGATCCGTGTGCACTTTGCAAATATTTATGTTCTTCTCCTCGATGTAATCGCGGATGGAGTTGAAGTGTCGCTTTATGTGTCTGGTCCTCTTGTGAAACCTCGGTTCCTTGGCCAGAGCAATGGCACTAGTGTTGTCACAGAATAAGTTCATTGGATTTAGTGCACTGGGCACTACTCCAAGATCTGTCATGAACTACTTCATCCAGACACCTTCCTTCGCCGCCTCCGAGGCTGCGATGTACTCCGCTTCACATGTAGAATTGGCTACCACGCTTTGCTTGGAACTGCACATGCTTACCGCTCCCCCGTTGAGAATAAATACGTATCCGGTTTGTGACTTATAGTCATCCGTATCAGTGTCAAAGCTTGCATCGACGTCACCTTTACGACGAGCTCTTCATCACCTTCATAAACGAGAAATATTTCCTTAGTCCTTTTCAAGTACTTAAGGATATTCTTGACCGCTGCCCAGTGTTCCATTCCAGGATCACTTTGAAACCTTACGGCCATACTTATGGCAAGGCTGACATCGGGTCTTGTACACAGCATTGCATACATGATAGAGCCTATGGCTGAAGCATAGGGGATGACACTCATCTTTTCTCTATCCTCTGCAGTCACTGGGCATTGAGTCTTACTCAACTTGACACCTTGTAACACAGGCAAGAACCCCTTCTTGGACTGATCCATTTTGAACTTCTTCAAAACTTTATCAAGGTATGTGCTCTGTGAAAGTGCTATCAAGCGTTTCGATCTATCTCTATAGATCTTAATGCCTAATATGAAAGCAGCTTCTCCTAGGTCCTTCATTGAAAAACTCTTGTTCAAATATTCCTTCACGCTTTCCAGCATTTCTATATTGTTTCCAATCAGCAATATGTCATCCACATATAATATTAGAAATGCTATAGAGCTCCCACTCACTTTCTTGTAAATACAAGCTTCTCCATAAACTTGTATAAACTCAAACGCTTTGATCACCTCATCAAAACGCTTATTCCAACTCCGAGATGCTTGCACCAGCCCATAAATGGATCGCTGGAGTTTGCAAACTTTGTCAGCATTCTCTGGATCGACAAAACCTTCTGGTTGCATCATATACAACTCTTCCTCAAGGAAACCGTTGAGGAACACTGTTTTAACATCCATCTGCCAAATTTGATAGTCGAAATAAGCAGCTATTTCCAACATGATTCTGACAGACCTAAGCATCACTATGGGTGAGAAGGTCTCATCGTAGTCAACTCCTTGAACTTGTGAAAAACCCTTTGCCACAAGTTGAGCTTTATAGACGGTGACATTACCGTCCGCGTCTGTCTTCTTCTTAAAGATCCATTTGTTCTGAATGGCCTTTCGCCCTTCAGGTAATACTTCCAAAGTCCATACTTTGTTTTCATACATGGATCCCATCTCGGATTTCATGGCCTCTAACCATTTCTCGGAATCCAGGCCCATCACTGCTCCTCCATAGCTCGTAGGTTCATTGTTGTCTGACAACATGACCTCCAAGACAGGGTTGCCGTACCACTCAGGAGTAGTACGCGGCCTTGTCGACCTACGAGGTTTAATAGTAACTTGATCCGAAGCTTCATGATCATCATCATTAACTTCCTCTTCTACCATCGTAGGTTCCACAAAAACATCTTTCTGCGCTGCGCTACTTTCTGGTTGAAGTAAAGGTTCAATAACCTCATCAAGCTCTATTTTCCTCCCACTCAATTCTTTCGAGAGAAACTCTTTCTCAAGAAATGTTCCGTTCTTAGAGACAAACACTTTGCCTTCAGATCTGAGATAGAAGGTATACCCGACTGTCTCTTTCGGGTATCCTATGAAGACGCATTTTTCCGCTTTGGGTTCTAGCTTTTCAGTCTGAAGCTTTTTGACATAAGCATCACATCCCCAAACTTTAAGAAACGACAACTTTGGCTTCTTGCCAAACCACAGTTCATCTGGCGTCGTCTCAACAGATTTCGATGGTGCCCTATTTAAAGTGAATGCAGTTGTCTCTAATGCATAACCCCAAAACGATAGTGGCAAATCAACAAGAGACATCATAGAACACACCATATCTAATAAGGTTCGATTACGACGTTCGGACACACCATTGCGCTGTGGTGTTCCGGGCGGTGTCAACTGTGAAACAATTCCACACTGTCTTAAGTGACTACCAAACTCATAACTCAGATATTCACCTCCTCGATCAGATTGCAGGAATTTAATCTTCTTGTTATGATGATTCTCAACTTCACTTTGAAATTGCTTGAACTTTTCAAATGTTTCAGACTTGTGTTTCATTAAGTAAATATACCCATATCTACTTAAGTCATCAGTGAAGGTGAGAAAATAACGATATCCACCACGTACTGTAACATTCATTGGACCGCACACATCAGTATGTATGATTTCCAATAAGTCACTCGCCCGTTCCATTGTTCTAGAGAACGGTGTTTTAGTCATCTTGCCCATGAGGCATGGTTCACATGTGTCAAGTGATTCAAAATCAAGTGACTCCAAAAGTCCATCGGCATGGAGCTTCCACATGCGTTTTACACCAATATGACATAAACGGCAATGCCACAAGAAAGTGGTACTATCATTATCAACTCTACATCTTTTGGCATCAATGTTATGAACATATGTGCCATCACTATCAAGATTCAATATGAATAAACCCCTCACATTGGGTGCATGACCATAAAAGATATTCCTCATAGGAGTAGAACAATCTTTATTCTCTGATTTAAATGAGTAACCGTCTCGCAATAAACAAGATCCAGATATAATGTTCATGCTTAACGCATGCACTAAATAACAATTATTCAGGTTCATCACTAATCCTGATGGTAATCAAAGAGATAGCATGCCGATAGCGATCACATCAACCTTGGAACCATTTTCCACGCGCATCGTCACTTCATCCTTTGCCAGCCTTCGTTTATTCCGTAGTTCCTATTTGAGTTGCAAATGTGAGCAACCGAACCGGTATCAAATACCCAGGCACTACTACGAGAGCTAGTAAGGTACACATCAATAACATTATCATATATACCTTGTTTGTCATTGGCCGCCTTCTTGTCAGCCAGGTACTTGGGGCAGTTCCGCTTCCAGTGACCAGTTCCCTTGCAATGAAAGCACTCAGTTTCTGGCTTGGGTCCATGCTTGGGCTTCTTTACAGGAGTAGCAACTGCTTTGCCATCCTTCTTGGTTTTACCCTTCTTGCCCTTGCCCTTGACCTTGCCATTTTTCTTGAAACTAGTGGTTTTATTGACCATCAGCACTCGATGTTCTTTCTGGATTTCGGACTCAGTGACTTTTAGCATCGCAAATAGCTCGGTGACTGACTTGATCATCCCGTGCATGTTATAGTTCATCACAAAGCTCTTGTAACTAGGTGGCAGTGATTGAAGAACTCTGTCAGTGATCGCCTCTGGCGGAAGGGCAATTCCCAACTCCGCCAGACGAGTTGAATACCTAGACATTCTGAGTATATGTTCACTGATAGACCCGTTCTCCTCCATCTTGCAAGCATAGAACTTATCGGAGGTTTCATACCTCTTGATCCGGGCATTCTTCTGAAAGATAAACTTCAACTCCTGGAACATCTCATATACTCCATGACGTTCAAAACGTCTTTGAAGTCCCGGTTCTAAGCCATACACTTTGCACACTGAACTATTGAGTAATCTCCAGTACGTGCCTCCCAAGCGTTCTTAACGTCTTCGGAGGTCATGTCTTTTGCTTGGTCACCAAGCGGTGCATCAAGGACATATGATTTCTGGGAAGCCGTGATGATAATCCTCAGATTACGGGCCCAGTCAACAAAGTTACTTCCATCATCTTTCAACTTAGCTTTCTCTAGGAATGCATTAAAATTCAGGGTGCTACTGCGCGAGCCATTGATCTGCAACATAAATATGCAAAGTTTACTTAGACTATTATTCAAGATAACGAGTTTAGTTAATCAAATTACTAAAGCTCCCACTCAAATTGACATCCCTCGGGTCATCTGAGTGTCACATGATCCAAATTCACCAACTCAAGTCCGATCATCATGTGAGTTGAGGTGGCTTCAATGGTGAACATCATTATGTTGATCATATCTACTATATGACTCATGTTCGACCTTTCGGTCTCTTGTGTTCCGAGGCCATGTCTGTACATGCTAGGCTCGTCAAGTTTAACCCGAGTGTTCTGCACGTGCAACACTGGCTTGCACCCACTGTATGTGAACGTAGAGTCTATCGCACCCGATCACGTGGTGTCTCGACATGATGAACTTTCGCAACAGTGCACACTCGGGGAGAACACAATTCATCTCGAAATGTAAGTGAGGGATCACCTTATAATGCTACCGTTGTCCTAAGCAAAACAAGGTGCATAAACGGATTAACATCACATGCAATTCATAAGTGACATGATATGGCCAAGAACTTGTGCTTTTGATCTTCATCTAGAAAGCACGGGCATGATCTCCATCGTCACCGGCATGACACCATGATCTCCATCAACGTGTCGCCATCGGGGTTGTCACGCCCAACATGCTTCTACTACTATTGCTACCGTTTGGCGATAAAGTAAAGCATTGCATAGCGCTTAATGATTGACATGCAGGTCATACAATAATTAAAGACAACCCTATGGCTCCTGCCGGTTGCCGTACTCAACGACATGCAAGTCGTGATAATCTATACATCACATGATCATCTCATACATCACATATATCACATCATGTAATTGGCCATATCACATCACAACATACCCTGCAAAAACAAGTTAGACGTCCTCTAATTGTTGTTGCATGTTTTACGTGGCTGCTATGGGTATCTAGCAAGAACAATTCTGATCTACGCAAAAACCACAACGGTGATACACTAGTTGCTTTTCAACCTTCTCAAGGACCGCCTTTGTCAAACGGATCCAACTAAAGTGAGATAAACTGGCACCCACAAGCCATCTATGCAACAAGTTGCGGTTGAGGGAACCGGTCTCTCGTAAGCGTACGAGTAATGTTGGTCTGGGCCGCTTCATCTCATAATACCGCTGAACCAAAACACGACCAAGGGAGGAAGCAATCTAAGCATCAACGCCCACAAACTCTTTGTGTTCTACTCGAGATCTCATCTACACATAGACCTAGCTCATGATGCCACTATTGGGGAACGTTGCATGGGAAACAAAAATTTTCCTACGCACACGCAGATCTATCCATGGCGATGAGCATCTACGAGAGGGAGAGTGGATCTACATACCCTTGTAGATCGCTAAGCGGGAAGCGTTAAGAAACGCGGTTGGTCTAGTCGAACGTCTTCGTGATCCAAATCGCCGAGCGTCCCGCTATCCAATCACGATCCATCCCACGAACTTGATCACGATCTGTCCCGCGAACTTGCTCACGGTCCTTCCGATCTAGCGTCGAACGGACGACACCTCCGCGTTCAGCACACGAACGGCTTGATGACGATCTCCACCGTCTTGATCCAGCAAGAGGGAGCGGAGAGTAATAAGAGTTCTCCGGCAGCGTGACAGCACTCCGGCGATGGTGGTGGAGCTATTCCGGCAGGGCTTTGCCTAAGCACTCCAGAAATCCGATCTAGAGGAGAAACTATGCACTGGAGGAACGGGGAGCACGTGGCTAAAAATTCTGTGCAAAAACCCTAAAACCACCAGTATATATAGGAGGAAGAGAGGAGGAGGCTTGGCCCAAGGGCCAAGACACAAGGAGTCGGCCAAACCAGGTTGTGGAGGTGGAATCCACCTCTAATCCTAGTAGGACTAGGATTCACCCAATTTTTGCCTTTTTCCACCTTTTCTCTTTGGATTTTCTTCTCTAGCCGCATGGGACTTGTGTGGGGTTTTCCACCAGACCACTAAGGGCAGGTATTCACTCTCCCACATCCCATGAAGCCTCTTGGTTCTAAATACCCCTCCCGGAGGTCTCCCGGTACACTACCAGCACTCCCCGTACAATGTCGATGAGCCCGAAACTTTTCCGGCGACCAAAACAGGACTACCTATATATGAATCCTTACCTTCGGACCATTCCGGAGCTCCTCATGACATCTGGGATCTCATCCAGGACTCTGAACAACCTTCATTCACCATCATACATAACTCTATACTACCGAAACGTCACCAAACCTTAAGTGTGCAGACCCTGCGGGTTCGAGAACTATGTAGACATGACCGAGACACCTCTACGGTCAATAACCAATCGCAGGACCTGGATGCCCATATTGATTCCTACATATTCTATGAAGATCTTTATCGGTCGAACCTTTATGTCAAGAATTCTGTTAATCCCGTATGTTGTTCCCTTTGTTCTTCGGTATGTTACTTGCGTGAGATTCGATCGTCGGTATCTCCATACCTAGTTCAAACTCGTTATTGGCAAGTCTCTTTACTCGTTCTGTAATACAAGATCCCATGACTAACACTTAGACACATTGCTTGCAAGGCTCATTGTGATGTTGTATTACCGAGTGGGCCCTGAGATACCTCTCCGTCACATGGAGTAACAAATCCCAGTCTTGATCCATGCCAACTCAATAGACACCCTCGAAGATACCTGTAGAGCACCTTTATACTCACCCAGTTACGTTGCGACGTTTGATACACACAAGGCACTCCTCCGGTATCCGTGTGTTGCATGATCTCATGGTCATAGGAACATATACTTGACATGCAGAAAACAGTAGCAATAAACTGACACGATCATATGCTACATTTGTAGTTTGGGTCTTGTCCATCACATCATTCTCCTAATGATGTGATCTCGTTATCAAATGACATCACATGTCAATGGCTAGGAAACCTTGACCATCTTTGATCAACGAGCTAGTTCACTAGAGGCATACTAGGGACAAAGTGTTGTCTATTTACCCACAGATGTAATGTGTTTCCAATTAATACAATTATAGCATGGATAATAAATGATTATCATGAACAAGGAAATATAATAATAAACACTTTATTTATTGCCTCTAGGGCATATTTCCAACACCTTCTATCTCAAATCCGAAGGCAAAGTATTTGTCGCTAAAAATGGAACATTTCTTGAGAAAGAGTTTCTCTCGAAAGAATTGAGTGGGAGGAAGATAGAACTTGATGAGGTTGTTGAACCTTTGTTTCAACCAGAGAGTAGCGCAACGCAGAAAGATGTTTCAGTGGAGCCTACATTAGTTGAAGAGGAAGGTTATGATGATGATCATGAAGCTTCGGATCAAGTTACTATCGAACCTCGTAGGTCAACAAGGACACATGTTAGTGCATCTAGTGCCCCTTAGTGATTTTGGTGTCTTGAAGACTTATAGGTTAAGGTACTAATGTGTTTGTGAGTGTACACATGTTCTATAAGTCAATGAGGAGTTTGATATAATCGGAGATTATCGACCCCTAAAAATGTATGTCTTCAAGTGAAGACTTTGTTGACGACTTTCTGAAGACCTTGGTGAAGACTTTGTGAAGACTTTGAAACTGAAGAAGTTGGTGTGACCTTGAAGATATGAACGAGGAATATGAAGCGTGAAGACTTTTGTTTTCGTAGTTTCATTTCCTTTATTGCAGTCATAGGAAATACCGTACTATTAAAGGGGGCCGAGGTAATACTAAGGAAAATTTCCAATTGATGCTCATCTCCAAAATCCTCAACCTATACAATCCTTCAAGTGAAGCCTTTGGAAATCTCTTACGGTTCAGACAAGTTCTTCAGTGATAGAGACGAAGTTTTTCTAGTCTCTGAGGAAATTGATCTGACTAAGAAGTTAGGATTTCGCCAGTGCGAATTGCCTACAAGTGAGGAACATGATATGTCTGAGGACTTTCATAGTTCAAAAATTCGACCGTTGCTATGCTTAGCGCCAGCTGTCCCCAATAACAAATATCCACATAACGGTCATATCATTGGGGGCATTTATGTCATATCATGTCAGGTTGCACCCTGGCTATAAATAGCCACCCCCACAACCACTAGTTGGTTGGCTACTTTGAGAGAGAATTGACAGTTGTCATTTGAGAGCAACCCATCCTCCGAGGACTTTGAGTGAAAATCATCAGTGAGGAAAAACCCACAGCCAAACCACCAAACCCAAAGTGATTGAGCATCACTGAAGAAATTCCTGTGTGGAACCGATGCTTGTTACCTTTGAGGATTGTGCATCCTCCAGACGGTTAGGCTTCATGGTCTAGTGCTCCTGCAGTCAATTGGGGATCACGAAGTGACCTTGGTCTAGAGCATCCAGCAGTAAATTGTGGATCGTCGGGTGACCAGTTTGTGAGGGTTTTGGAAGTCTTCCCTGAAGACTTACCACGAGTGTTGGGCGAGGACTGTGTGACCTTAGCTCAAGGAGAATACGGTAAGGACTATGTGTCTTGGGACTGTGTGTCCTCTGGTTTAAATACCAGGCCACTCCAAACCAGACATACGACTGTCACAGCAGTTGGAACTGGGTCATCAAATCATTGTCTTCATCAAGCTACCTGGTTCTATTTCCTCAACCCTTCCATTTCCTCATATAACTATTGATGAAATTGAACTTTACTATTTGAAGAATTTGACTGAAGACTTTCACAATTTCCTCACCTCAAATTCTTCAAGTTACCTTGTTTCTCACCTGCTTATCATGTATCATGCTACTTGTAGTTTGTGCATGTTTCATTTCATCATGATGACTATGCTGTCGCTATGTTCCTCATGCACTTGAGTGCTTATTCCACTACTAGTTATTCATCACATTTCAAATTCCTCAAAGTTGAAATTCCTCAAGTGATGAAATTGTAAAAATCGCCTATTCACCCCCTCTAGTCGATATAACGCACTTTTAATTGGTATCAGAGCAGGTACTCCCTTGCTCTGTGTGATTTTGGTTTAACCACCTAGAGTTCTAGTTATGTTGACTTCAGGTATGATCGAGGTTTCCGTGGGGTGTCCTACCTTCGATGGGACGGACTACCCCTACTGGAAGAACAAGATGCGTATGCACCTTTAAGCTATTGACAACGATCTCTGGTACGTTGTGGAAAATGGTGTGCCCTCTGTCACTCCCACTGTTACTACTGCGGATGTGAAGAAATTTAAGAAACTCGATTCTCAAGCAAAGAATATCATCTGTGGCCATCTGGCAAAGGTCAGTATGTCAGAGTGAGTGCTTTGAAGACTGCTAAGCTTATCTGGGATAGGCTGTCCAAAGTCAACGAAGGTGTATCCACTCAACGTGACTCTCGTGTTGATATTCTTTGCAATCTCTTCAACCGCTTCAAGACACTTGACAATGAAAATGTTCAAAAAACTTTTGATCATCTCACTGATATCTCCAATGAGCTTCAAGCACTGGGTGCACCGATATCACTGACCATGAAGTAGTGAAGAAACTGCTAAGATCTCTTGACTCCTCATTCGATACTCTGGCGTTGATGATTCAAGAACGTGGAGACTACAAAGCACTTGATCCTGTTGACATTCTTGAGAGACTCAATACTCATGAATTTCAACAAGCTGAGAAGAGACACCTCTATAGGTCAAGCTATGGAAGATCTCGTGCTCTGAAGGCAAAAGCAATTTCCTCATCTGAAGAAGAAGATTCTGACAGCAGCCTTGATGATCCTGAAGAACTAAGTCAAGAACTAGCAATGCTTGTGAGGAAATTCCAAAAGTTCTCAAGGAGAGGTGGATTTGGAAAGTCATCAAAAAGTGGCTTGAGGAAATCAGATTCCTCAAAAGACTACAAGAAAAGAACTTGTCATCGTTGCAAGAAGCCTGGTCACTTTACCTCTGACTGTCCTCTCTGGAAAAAAGACTCAAAGAAGAAGAAGAAATACAAGGATGATAGTTCTGACGGCTTGAAGAAAAAGAAGAAATCTTCAAAGTTCTCATCTGCAAAGTCCTCATCTTCAAAATCCTCAAAGCACAAGAAGAATGGTTCTAGAAAGGCACGAGCATTCATCGGCAAGGAAATGGATTCTAAGGAATAATCTAAAGAATATGAAGAAGAGGAAGAATCCGAGGAGGAATCAGAATCTGGTGTCGCTAGCCTTGCTCTTGCTACTGCTTTCGTCAGCAAGTCCATCTTCAACGATGAAGAATATGACTATTCCAACGACTCTGACGTCAGCAATGATGATTATGCTCCCACCTATTGCTTCATGGCAAAAGGCTCAAAGGTACACAAACATCATTCCTCATCTGAATCAAGTGAAGGTGAATCTGATGAATATGTGAAACCTAGCTATGCTAAACTTGTTAAAATTGTCACTAAGCAACAAAGTGCACTTGAAAAGCTTCAGAAATGCTAGACAAAAGCGATGATCTGTTGAACTATGAAGTGGATCAAACTCAAACTCTGTCTGATGATCTCAAAAGTCTTCAGACAAAGTATGATAACCTTCAGAGTCATCATAACGACCTCTTAGCCGATCATGAGAAGCTTTCTTATGAATTTCTTCAAAGAAAGCAAGATCTTGATAAACTGAGGGTGTCACATGAGGATCCCAAAGTGAAAACGATTCCTTACTGGCTCAATAGATCAGTACCGCTTAGGAAGAATTTGTTCCACCTTGTTTGAAATGCATTGAACGTGAAACTGCTAATTCTTCACCTGAATGTTCAAATACTTATATTGCTGCAAATTCTTCAACTATTCCCATGGTCTCAAATTCCTCATTTGAGGATACCACAAGTATCACTGATGACAATGTAGGGTTGAAGGAATTGTATGTGATAGGCATGTACAAAAGTCTCAAAGGGCATCAAACCCTTTGCGATGTCCTCAAAGAGAAGATTCTGAACATGAACCCTAGGAAAGAGGGTATTGCCTTTGTGAGGAAACTCAACGCTGATGGATCCTACTGGACACCTGAGTAGTAGCCCAAAACCTCAAGGGTTGCTGCGAAAGGACCTCCTGTAGATCCGTCCACTTTATCTGGCTTTACGTATGAAATTCCATATTCCTCTGATGAGTCACTTGACTCCAACTACAAATTCTTCAAAAATCAGAAAGGCGAAGTATTTGCTAGATTTGTTTGAACTAACTGCAGGAATGGTTCTCCTATGAAGAAAATCTGGGTTCCCAAGAGCTACCTTCAAAATTTGCAAGTGAATGTCCTCACAACACCAATCATGAAGAATAGGAACCTAGATCAAATTCCTCATATGGACCAAAGTCCTCACTTGGACCAAATTCCTCAAATGGTCAAAATTATCATTCTCGTACTAATGCCTTTGTTTCGCAGGGAAAACCTAAGAGTTATGAATATGTGCATTATTCTTCAAACCATTATGTTCATAAGTCCTCGAAGAATTACTCTGCTTATTCATCTGAGTACTCTAACCCTCGATCTGTGAAACGAAGCGCACATGCTTCTATGCCTCCCTTCTCATATGGTGCTCGCAGAATGATGAACTCTTTGCCACCCCTCCAAATGTGGGTGGTGAAGAAATGGAACTAACATCTGATGCAGGGTTAGGTCTCCAGATGAACATATGATGAATTTGCTGGAGACCTGAGGAAATGCTTGAAAGGACGCAAGCTAACTATGCAGAAATGAATTCCTCATTTCTCTCGTCCTCACACTACTTGCTTACTATCTTGTGTGATGAAATTCTGTCTGATGAAATTGATGTCATATTCTTCACTTTGAAGCATATGAGTTTGTAAGTTGTACTAATTCATCTGCAGGATGATACTCCAAAAGCTACTGAGTGGGTCCTTAATAGTGGATGCACAAACCACATGACTGGTGACAAGAATCTACTGATGAATTTGCCAATCACTCCATCTCCTCTGAAGCATATCACCTACGCATACAAAGGAAAAAAGCAAGGTATTGGGACTTGGTAAGGTTGCTATCTCAAAGGACCGAACCATGGATAAGGTGATCCTTGTTGAATCCCTTGGGTTCAACCTTATGTCTGTCTCAATGCTTTGTGATCTTGATATGATCGTCGTATTTGGAAAATATCGTTGTGTTGTCATCATGGAATCTGACAATTCCAAAGTCTTCGAAGGCGTTAGGAGAGGAGACTTGTATATTGTTGATTTCTCTACAGGTCCTCAACCTGCCACATGCTTACTTGCAAAGTCTTTAGAAGGCTGGTTGTGGCATCGACGACTTGGACATGCGGGCATGAGGAACTTGCACATGCTCGTGAAGAAAAAGCACGTCATTGGCATCGAGGGTGTCAAATTCCTCAAGGACCACCTCTACGGTGCATGTGAATCTGGGAAGATGACCAGATGAAAGCATCCCTCAAAGACAATCATGACCACGACTCGACCCTTGGAATTGCTTCACATGGACCTCTTTAGCCCCACTCATTACTCCATACTAACAAACACTTCAAGTTTTTATGGCTTTGTCATTGTTGATTATTACTCTCGTTACAGCTGGGTGCATATTATTCTGTACAAAAATGAAGTGCAAGATGTCTTCAAACGATTTGCTTCAAGGGCCTCCACCAACTTTGGCGTCAAGATCAAGCATATTAGGAGTGATAATGGGACTGAATTCAAGAACACTAATCTTGATGAATATCTTGATGAAATTGGTATTACTCATGAGTTATCTGTCCCTTATACTCCTCAACAGAATGGCATCATGGAGCACAAGAACAGGACTCTAGTTGAGATGGCTTGCACCATGCTTGATGAATACAAGACTCCCCGTCGCTTCTGGCCTGAGGCAATTGATACTGCTTGCCACATCATCAACAGGGTACATCTTCACAAATTCTTCAGGAAGACTTCATATGAACTCATGATTGGCAAGAAACCAAATGTAAGTTATCTCAAAGTCTTTGGTGCAAAATGCTGGATCAGAGATCCTCACAACAGTTCTAAGTTTGCACCGAAAGCACATGAAGGTTTTATGCTTGGTTACGGAAAGCACTCACACACCTACAAAGTCTTCAACACCTACCATCACAAGGTTGTTGAAACTGTAGATGTGCAGTTCGATGAAACAAATGGCTCGCAAAGAGAGCACCTGCCTTCTATGTTAGATGAACAATCTCCTAAGGAATCCATCAAGCTGAAGGCAACTGAAGATATCATACCCACTGAGGAAGTCATTCCAACGAATGAAGACTTTCATGTTGATACACCTGAAGAAAATGATGTTGAAGGAAGTCCTCAGCCACGTCAACCTGCTCATCCTAGAGTTGCAAATGAAGTACAGATTGACAAAATCATCGATGACATCAATGCACCAGGTCTGCTCACTCGCTCAAAAGCTTCACATGTAACTAACTTTTGTGGGCACTTTGCCTTTGTATCTATCATAGAGCCCACCAAAGTTGATGAAGCATTCAAGGAGCCTGAGTGGATTCAAGCTATGCAAGAGGAACTGCATCAGTTCAAGCTCAACGACGTGTGGGAACTTGTCAAGTGGCCAGATCCTCGCAAACATAACATCATAGGTACCAAGTGGATCTACCGCAACAAGCAAGATGAAAATGGCCTTGTGGTGAGGAATAAGGCTCGTCTTGTAGCTCAAGGCTACACACAGGTTGAAGGAATTGACTTTGATGAAACGTTCGCACCTGTTGCTAGACTTGAAGCTATTCGCATATTGCTTGTTTATGCTAACCATCATGATATCATCTTATATCAAATGGATGTGAAAAGTGCATTACTCAATAGTAAGCTTGAGGAAGAAGTATATGTTGCTCAACCCCCAGGTTTTGAAGACCCTAAGCATCTTGACAAAGTCTTCAGACTCAACAAGGCCCTGTATGGCCTCAAGCAGGCCCCTCGGGCGTGGTACGACACTCTGAAGGAATTCCTCATGAAGAAAGGCTTCAAACCTGGTTCACTCGACCCCACTCTTTTCACAAAATCCTATGACAATGAACTGTTCATATGCCAAATATACGTAGACGATATTATCTTTGTTGTACTGACAAACGTTACAGTGATGAATTTTCCTATATGATGAGTGAAGAATATCAAATGTCTATGATGGGAGAGTTGAAATTCTTCTTAGGTCTTCAAATTCGTCAACAAGACAATGGCATCTTCATCTCCCAAGAGAAGTACCTCAAGGATGTTCTGAGGAAATTCTACATGCAAGATTGCAAAGGCGTCAAAACTCCAATGCCTTCAAAAGGCCACCTCTGCACTGGTGAAAATGGTAAAGATTTTGATCAGAAGGTATACCGCTCCATGATTGTCTCATTATTGTATCTATGTGCATCTAGGCCTGATATTATGCTGAGTGTTTGCATGTGTGCCCGATTCCAAGCAACACCAGAGGAATCACACCATAAGATTGTGAAACATATTCTTCGATACTTAGCTCACAAACCAACACTTGGATTATGGTATCCCAAGGGCTCAAATCTTCACCTCATCGGATACTCTGATGTTGACTATGCTGGAGATCGTGTGGATTGCAAGTCAACCTCACGCACATGTCATTTCCTTGGATGATCCTTAGTCTGCTGGTCCTCGAAGAAGCAGAACTGTGTGTCACTATCTGCTGCTGAAGCTGAGTACATCGCTGCTGGCTCATGTTGTGCTCAGTTACTATGGATGAAGCAGACCCTCAAGGACTACGGCATCAAGTTGAAGAATGTGCCTCTCTACTATGACAACGAGAGTGCCATCAAGATTGCATACAACCCTGTTCACCACTCCAAGACCAAGCACATCCAGATTTGTCATCACTTTCTTCGAGATCATGTACTGAAGGGCAACATCTCCACCGACCACATCCCCACTAAAGAACAACTGGCCGATATCTTCACCAAGCCCTTGGATGAAAAGAGATTTTGCAAGTTGCGGTGTGAGCTAAATATCTTAGAATCTTCAAATGTTCTTTGAAGAAGGACACACATCCTAACACTTATGCAAAATTGATGACTTTGATGTGCAACACATGAAGTAACGTTTTTCTTCAACCAATGAAGAATAACCCTATAAGTGTGAACTAATTAATGAAGAATCCGATTCTTAGAACCGTACGACAATTGTATGCGGTGTCTGAAATCATCATTCTTATACGGTGGGTCACGCCACCAACCAAAGTTGAAATTCTTCAAAATTGAGTTTCTTGTTATTTTTGCAAATTCTTCAAATTATCAAATTCCTCAAATTTGCAAATTCCTCAAGTTTTCAAATTCCTCAACTTTCCAAATTCTTTAAACTTTGAAACTCGTGTTCTTCATTGACTATATATATATGAGTTTTCAATGTCCTCAACAACATTCACTTATTGCTAATTCTTCAAGTTGATTTTCATCTAAGTGAATGTGATCGGACCCTTTCCCCCTCTATGCTAAACTCAACCCAGTCTGTTCACAAATTCTTCATATGCGTTCTACCTTGAAACTCTTTCAAAATCTACATTGTGTTCTTGATAGTTGAAGAATTTGCGAACGAAAACTTTGAAATTTTCACTATCAAAATTTTCAGCGGTTCCCACTCAAACAATTCCGATTCCCATGACTAGATAACCCACGATCCCACATACTCTCCACTATTCAGAACATGGGTGACACCTGTCGCGAGGAGAGCAAGGGTCAGGGGCAATCTTGTCAAAAATCTTCGGGCAGATTGGTTTTCACTCCCTCTATAAATACCCCCTCCCCTTCAATTGTGCTCGGTTACTCCTCATCTTATCCCTCTCCCGAGCTCCAACCTAGCGCCGCCGCTAAAGTCATCATCGCCGGTGAGGAAGAGCTTCACTGCCTCAACCTCGTCGTCGTCGTACTCGCATTGTCCGCGGAAGTCCTCATCCCGCCGCCGCTGTAGCTGTCTCCCTCTACCAAGCTAGGGCGTGGGAGATCTGAACGGACGAACTTCCCAATCTCATCTCTTGTTCGTCGTGTTCTTCATCAGGTAAATAAAATTTATTTTTACTACCCTTGTTTGATCCTCAAATGCTCTTCATATTCCTCAAAAGGTGTTTATTCTTTATGAACCTTATTCCAAAAGCACCTTACATATTCACATACTTGATGTTTCTTCCCTAAGTAATGATTTTCTTCAAGATTCCTCAATTGTGTGAATCCTCAAAATTTGCACAACTCTGGAACCTGAGACAAAGAACACTTAGCGAAATTCCTCAAGACACCCATGGTCAAATTCCTCTCACCTATTTTATTTTAAAAAATTCTGAGAACGCATATGACCTCTTCAAATTCCTCTCACCTATACTCTATTCATAGGTACAACATGTCTGCTGATGAATCACTAGGTTCTCATCAACTTAACTCATTTGCAGCGCTCCTTGAGGAAAAATTGTGTACTTCTTCAGAGTCCTCAAGAATTCATATTCCTCAAGTGAAGAAAATGGCTGGCGGAAAGAAACCTCAGAAAGGTGGAAAGAAGCTAGATGTGCACACTACCTTTGAGATCCCAGATGACGTGTATGAGGAATACTGCACACCCGATGAAGAAACTCATGGCAAAGAAATGACCAAGCAGAGAAAAATTCGTCTGTAGAAAATTGAGAGGAGATGGGCAAGGGAATGGAAGGAGTATCGTTATGTAACTCCAAAATATATGATGAAATTTGCAGTAAAACCTCCTTGCAGCAGGCCTCCCCTTGCTCCAAATCAAATTGCTGATCCCACTAGCATCAATACTAGTGAGGACTTTCCTCACAAGTGGGAGAAGCAGCAAGCCAAGCTGGCGAAGAAAGCCAAAGAGGCAGTGAAGAAATTCAATGAAGATTCTGCTGCTGCTGCCTCTGCCGGAGCCTCTACAAGTGCTTCAAAGAAAATCATGAGGAAGAAATCTGCATTCAAGACAAGTTCTTCAACCTCAAAACCTTCACAGGAGATCCCTCAATGTTAAAGGCCTCGGCCTACAAAGTCTTCAGCTGTTGGAACGGTTGCTGCTCTGTCTTCCGTGACATTTTCAACTAGCCCTTCTACGTTGAAGCTGAAGAAAACTACTAGACGAGGTCAAAGACTAAGTCCTCCCTCAAGCAAGGCTGTGGTGACCATACCCTCAGGTTCTGAGGATGATGATGATGATGAAGCTGATCATGAGGAATTGGAAGAAATCATCAAGCATAGTCAGCAAAAGGCTGCTATAGCAAAGGGCAACTCTGTTCCTCTCATGCTGGATCCCAAGATGATCCTCAACTTCATCGATATATGGCATGAAGACCCAAGCACCCCACTTACTTCACTAAATCTTCCACTTGGAGTGGATCATGTCCTCGCCCACTTCATCTCTGAAGAAAAATGGAAGAGAGAGCAAGCTTTGAGAGCTAAGAGGAACACGGTTCACAAGGAAATGTTTTTGAGAGACAATGTGATGAATTTGACCCCAAATCAACTCATCACTGTTCAGTCTGAAATTCGCACACCCTCTAAGGATCAAGAGAGATATGATGTTGAATGGAAGGGCACCAAGGTGAGATTCATCAGGGCTGCTCAAGCTACAGTGAAGGATCACAACACTAGGGTTGCTGCTCGATCGCAACCACAAAATCCTCAGGCTGATGAAATTGCTCAGCCTGATGAAACTGCTGACGGAAATGCTTCTGCACCAGAAGCAACTGCCAGTGCTGCTGAGGAAACTCATACCACTGATGATCATGCCAGGACAACCACCACTATTGTGCCTGAAGAAACTGAAAGGCCAGCTGAAATTTTTGCTGCGCCTGAAGAAACTGAACACACCAGGGCGGCTGCATCAGTCGTTCCTGAAGAAACTGACACTGCTGAGGAAAAGACTCTCAAGAGAAAAGCATCAGATTCAGAAACCTCAGCCATGAAGAAGTTGAAGACTATGCCAAGTTCTTCAACTGGACCTATTGATGATACACCAATTTCCTCAGCACGTGCCTACGAAATTGTACCATTTGGGGTGGATTATGTCATCCTAGATGAAGATGAAGATCAGTCTGCTGCTTCGACAGAGCAGATTGATGAAGAAATTGAAGTTGAAGACATTGCTTCAAATCCAAAGGTATCATCGCCCCAGCCTTAGTTCACTGCTGAAGAGGCTGGAGTTGAAGAAATTGATGAGGACGTAGACATTGGCAATACAACGCCTGTCATCAATGATGAATATTGGGAATCAGCACACCCAAATTCACCAAGGACTACTCCTCTGACATAGATTTCTCGGTCGCCTGCTCCAACTGATGAAATACATGAAGAATCTGCCAATCTGAATACCCAAGTCACTAAAGAAATTCCAGTTGCAACGGTTGATGATCTTGAGACTCCCGCTGCAACTGAGTAGCCAGCTCTCCAAATCGTTCTGTCCCAAGGTGTTCCTCCCATGCCAAAGGAGATTAAGGGGCACTTCAAGCCAAATCTTCAACCGAAGCCAAGAATGCCATTCAAAGGCTTAGTACGCCCCAAATTCCTCAAGAGAAATTTCTTCAATGAATGTATGTTCTTCACTGGTCCAAATCCCTATGACTTTGCAAGGGTCGGTCGCAACAGATTCTGGACGGCAACACAACTCAACTACTATGCATCAGTTCTTTTTGAGAAGAAGAAAGTCTTCAAGCACCACCAAATTCCTCACGCTGACATGGAAAACCTTCCATCATTCACACCGGTGCTCCGGGTTCTTCATGATGCAGGCATTCTCCCATTCTCCATCGACATTTGTGACTTGAATGAAGAACTCATTCTTCAGTTCTATGCCACATTGCATATCAACGGAAATGCTTCAGACGTCAACTCCTGGATATTGGACTAGATGACAGGATCAACACACTTCACTACTCAAGCTTCTGAATTGCTTCAGTGTGTACCGGTTCCAATTCCCTCAGATGATGCTCGCAAACTGTTTGATGAGCCTGCACTACCAAATCAGCTGATTCAAGTGTTGATGAAGACATTGCCTCCTGGAAAGCCTCAACGAAAAACCTTCCTTGTGAAGGATCTGCTATATGTGCCTACGATTGTCTACCGTATACTCACAAATACGCTATGTCCTCAGAAGGGCCACAATTCTGAAGAAGAAGAAGTGGAAGGAGTCATGAAGAATATGCTCTTCAACATCATTCATGGGATTCCCATTGACTTGCACGACTTCTTCATGAGGACTTTGGCCAGTGTTGCTTTAGCTCCATTTGAACAGAAGCCCTATGCGCCTCGAATAATGAAATTCATCAGGGCAAAGTCCTCAGTTCCCTTCAAGGCTAATTTCCAGAACCACTTTGGCTTCTGGCCTCCAATTGAAGTCATCAAGAGCATAATTGCCTCAGTTGAAGGAAAAGGCAAGGCTGTCATTGATGAAGGCACTCGTCCATTGGATGGACAATTTCGCAAAGCCGCTTCCTTCTCCACCCATGATGACACTGCCACTCAAGACTCCGATGCAAAGGCCTCAGCTCACAAACCTCAAGAGTCTTCCCCTCGTGTGATGACTGATCGCGAGCTTCTAATAAGTCTTCATCAGAAGGTCAATCGCAATCACAAGTGGGTGAAGCGCCAACTTGGTTACATTGTGCAGAACATGACTGTGACGCAGAACACTATGAAGAGGAATCACTACTATGTGCATGGAAACCTCAAGCGCTCTTGGGCCGTACTGTCTACCCTCATGTCTTCTGAAGAACTGAATGAGCTGGATCTTGAGGAACATCCTGACTGGGCTCGTCGACCTTAGAAGAAATTCAAGAATGTTCAAGTTCCTCTGATGGTCACAAGTTCATTTTATTCATCTCGAGAGCACGATGACAATGAAGACATTGACGACACTGTGGCAGGCCCTGCATCGACAAACGACCCCGATAACGCTGGTGCTCCTTCCTCATGAACATGATGAAATTCTTTAAAGGGGCGTTAGTCCTCACTTTTTTGTCCCTTTTGGTCTTCGATGACAAAGAGGGAGAAAAATTGAGTTAGTCTTCAAGCGGGTCTCTCTTCTGAAACTTTTGTTGGTTGAGTTGTAAACTTAAGTCTGATGGTGGTCTGACACTTTTGAACTATTTCCTCACATGTTTATTTCCTCAAGTACCTTAATGCATACATGCTGAATTTCGTCAGACACCATTTTCCTCACGCATTTCAAATTCTTCATATCATATGTTCAAATGCGTGTATGAATTACAAGATATAGGGGGAGTTCTCCATGTTTTAACCTGCCATGTGCATTTGCAGTCCAAAGCAAATTCCTCAAATATGCACATCTTCACGGGGAGTTCTTCTCTATCTTGCAATCAAATTCCTCAAAATTTGTACTTTCACTTCATATGTTTACCCCCGTTGAAAACTTAACCTATTTGTCATCAATCACCAAAAAGGGGGAGATTGTTAGTGCATCTAGTGCCCCTTAGTGATTTTGGTGTATTGAAGACTTATAGGTTAAGGTACTAATGTGTTTGTGAGTGTACACAAGCTCTATAAGTCGATGAGGAGTTTGATATAATCGGAGATTATCGACCCCTAAAAATTTATGTCTTCAAGTGAAGACTTTGCTGAAGACTTTCTAAAGACCTTGATGAAGACTTTGTGAAGACTTTGAAAATGAAGAAGTTGGTGTGACCTTGAAGATATGAACGAGGAATATGAAGCGTGAAGACTTTTGTTTTCGTAGTTTCATTTCCTTTATTTGAGTCATAGGAAACATCGTACTGTTAAAGGGGGCCAAGGTAATACTAAGGAAAATTTCCAACTGATGCTCAACTCCAAAATCCTCAACCTTACAATCCTTCGAGTGAAGCCTTTGGAAACCTCTTATGGTTCAGACAAGTTCTTCAGTGACAGAGACGGAGTTCTTCTGTTCTCTGAGGAAATTGATCTGACTAAGGAGTTAGCATTTCGCCAGTGTGAATTGCCTACAAGTGAGGAACATGATATGTCTGAGGACTTTCATAGTTCAAAAATCTGACCATTGCTGTGCTTAGCACCAGCTGTCCCCAATCACAAATATCCACATAACGGTCATATCATTGGGGGCATTTATGTCATATCATGTCAGGTTGCACCCTGGCTATAAATAGCCACCCCCACAACCACTAGTTGGTTGGCTGCTCCGAGAGAGAACTGACACTTGTCATTTGAGAGCAACCCATCCTCCGAGGACTTTGAGTGAAAATCATCAGTGAGGAAAAACCCACAACCAAACCACCAAACCCAAAGTGATTGAGCATCACTGAAGAAATTCTTGTGTGGAACCGACGCTTTTTACCTTTGAGGACTGTGCATCCTCCAGACGGTTAGGCGTCATGGTCTAGTGCTCCTGCAGTCAATTGGGGATCACAAAGTGACCCTGGTCTAGAGCATCCAGCAGTAAATTGTGGATCATTGGGTGACCAGTTTGTGAGGGTTTTGGAAGTCTACCCTGAAGACTTACCACGAGTGTTGGGCGAGGACTGTCTGACCTTAGCTCAAAGAGAATACGGTAAGGACTATGTGTCCTGGGACTACGTGTCCTTTGGTTTAAATACTAGGCCACTCCAAACCAGACGTACGACTGTCATAGCAGTTTGAATTGGGTCATCAAATCATTGTCTTCATCAAGCTACCTGGTTCTATTTCCTCAACCCTTCCATTTCCTCGTATAACTGTTGATGAAATTGAACTTTACTGTTTGAAGAATTTGATTGAAGACTTTCACAATTTCCTCACCTCAAATTCTTCAAGTTACCTTGTTTCTCACCTGCTTATCCTGTATCACGCTACTTGTAATTTGTGCATGTTTCATTTCATCATGATGACTATGCTGTCGCTATGTTCCTCATGCACTTGAGTACTTATTCCGCTGCTAGTTATTCATCACATTTCAAATTCCTCAAAATTGAAATTACTCAAGTGATGAAATTGTAAAAATCTCCTATTCACCACCCTCTAGTCGATATAACGCACTTTCAACACGTACTGCTCTTGACTGGAACGGCAACACTGAACCTACGAGCTATGGAGAAGCGATGATGGGCCCGGATTTCGAGAAATGGTTAGAGGCCATGAAATCCAAGATAGGATCCATGTATGAAAACAAAGTATGGACTTTGGAAGAATTACCTGAAGGGTGAAAATCCATTCAGAACAAATGGATCTTTAATATGAAGACGGACGCGGACGGTAATGTTACCTTCTATAAAGCTCGACTTGTGGCAAAGGGTTTCTCACAAGTTCAAGGAGTTGACTATGATGAGACCTTCTCACCTGTAGTGATGCTTAAGTCCGTCAGAATCATGTTAGTAATAGCTGCATTTTTCGATTATGAAATCTAGTAGATGGATGTCAAAACTGCGTTCCTTAACGGTTTCCTTAAGGAAGAGTTTTATATGATACAACCGGAAGGTTTTGTTGATCCAGAGGATGCTAGAAAAGTTTGCAAACTCCAGCGATCCATTTATGGACTGGTGCAAGCATTTCGGAGTTGGAATCTGCGCTTTGATGAGGTGATCAAAGCGTTCGGGTTTTTACAAGTTTACGGAGAAGCTTGTATTTACAAGAAAGTGAGTGGTAGCTCTATAGCGTTTGTAATATTATATGTGGATGACATATTGTTGACTGGAAAAAATATAGAAATGTTGGGAAGCATGAAGGAATATTTGAACAAGAGTTTTTCAATGAAGGACCTAGGAGAAGTTGCTTTCATATTAGGCATCAAGATCTACATAGATAGATTGATATGCTTAATAGGACTTTCACAGAGCACATACCTTGACAAAGTTTTGAAGAAGTTCAAAATGGATCAGCCCAAGAAGGGGTTCTTGCCTATATTACAAGGTGTGAAGTTGAGTATGTTGGAAATATGCCCTAGAGGCAATAATAAATTAGTTATTATCATATTTACTTGTTCATGATAATCGTTTATTATCCATGTTAGAATTGTATTGATCGGAAACTCAGATACATGTGTGGATACCTAGACAACACCATGTCCCTAGTATGCCTCTAATAGACTAGCTTGTTGATCAAAGATGGTTAAGGTTTCCAAGCCATGGACATGAGATGTCATTTGATAATGGGATCACATCATTAGGAGAATGATGTGATGGAGAAGACCCAAACTATAAACTTAGCATATGATCGTGTCAGTTTATTGCTATTGTTTTCTGCATGTCAAGTATTTGTTCCTATGACCATGAGATCATGCAACTCACTGACATCGGAGGAGTGCCTTGTGTGTATCATACATCGCAATGTAACTGGGTGACTATAAAGGTGCTCTACAGGTATCTCCGAGGGTGTCTGTTGGGTTGGCATGGATCAAGACTGGGATTTGTTACTCCTTGTGACGGAGAGGTATCTCAGGGCCCACTCGGTAATACCACATCACAATAAGCCTTGCAAGCAATGTGACTAAGTGTTAGCAACAAGATCTTGTATCACGGAATGAGTCAAAAGACTTGCCGGTAACGAGAGTGAACTAGGTGTGGTCGTTTTCTCACGACAGATGCCATAGGGTGGCTTATTGTAGGTGGTTGGGGCCGAAGGACACCGATGGGCTCCGGGTGCGAGATTGGGCACAAGCGGTGATGACACAAGATGTACACAGGTTCAGGGCCCTCCGGAGGAGGTAATACCCCTAGTCCGGCGTGGTTTAGTTGGATGGATCGGTATAGATACAATGGTACTCCTGGAGCTGTGTCTAGACAAAGAAGAAGGGGCAGCCAGCTCCTCTTCCTCCACTACTAGAAGGGGTTGTGTGTGTGTGTGAAAATGATCATCCGTCCCCATTGCATGGGGGGCTCAGGGGGTTTATAGGCGAACCCCCAGCTCTTATAATATGTTCTAAGTACAAAGGTTTGGGGACCCGGCTGGCAGTCTCTCCTGCTGGCCAGAGGGTCCCGCCATTCGTGCTATCTCGTCGTTGGTAGGGTCCGTCGGTCGAGCGGTCCCATCTCCCGTTGAAGCCCGCCAGCCGGCTCTGTGATTGGCCCTCGCCCACCTGCCGTGGCACGGGTCATCGGGGGGGGGGCGTCGTCTAGCGCCAGCTGGCCGAAGTCTCCAGTACGACCGGCCGTGCTGTAGCCATGTCTGGGTAAGTAATCGAGTGGCGAGGGCATGCCGACACTATTCCTACGCCCGGTCGCTCTCGCCGAGGTCGGCGGTTGGGGCGGTTGGACTATAGTCACACACTGTAGTGCGTCAGCGGCCACTGTAGCTATGGGGCCGTCCGTCATGCCGGTCGCGTCATGTCATCGTACGCGCGCGTAGAGGGATGGGACATCGCATGTCCGTCCCAAGGTCAACGGGAGAGGCGGCCCGGAGGCAGCCGACCACGCCCAGCCGGTCGAAGTTCCAGTCGGCGCCTCGACCAACCGTCCGGGGCGCCAGCCGGCACCGGCTTGTGTCGGACGTCCTCCAGCCGGCCATGGCCAGCCGGCCGCATAGTTATTCTTCGAAGCAAAAGGGGGAAGACCCTGTTGCTTTGGCCTACCTAGGGGTAATGACCCCATCGGTAGTCCCCGAAGTTGGCGGGGGCCCACGTCTGGCAGACGGTGGGGAGCCGGCGGCTTCCCCTCAGCGATACCCGCCTCCAACTGAAAGGCGAAACGGCAGCCAGGTCGGCCGTTGGACCCGACGCCTCGGGTACCGGCGCACTGCCCCGGGACCCGCACCGGCACATGGCACGCCACGCGGCGAGTAATGATGCAGTGGGTCCCGCGCATGCGGGGAGACGGGACGTCGCCTGGGCCTAGCCCGCTAGGCCCCAGGCATAGCCCAGTAGGCCTCGGGGCGCAGGCTAGGATCCTCTAAGCCCCGAAGTGGCCGTTACGGCCCGGGGCCACCCACGCGCGCACAGAGTTTCCGGGGGGAGTGGGATAAATCAATCCCACGTCCCCCGGTCATGGCCTCCCCTATAAAAGGAGAGGAAGGGCAGGAGGCGGAGGTACCCGCGTCTCACTTGCCCCCTTGCTGCCCGTCCTTGTTGCTTCCTTGCCTTCCCTACGCGACACCATGCCCGAACGTGCAATCGAGCTCGCACGCCGCACCACCGACGTGATGGCCGATGGACGCAGCGGGAGCTAGGCTGGCTCCATCGTGGTCGAGGCGGACATCGCCGAGCTCCGACGCGCACGCATGCTGCCATCGGAGGAGCGGGTGGTCGCACGCGCACCGGGTGACGAGATCTCCCCGACGCCATAGCCGGGGGAGCATATCGTGTTCCTCTCGCACTTCTCCCAGGGCTTCAGGCTCCCGGTGAGTCTCTTCTTCCGCTTTCTCCTTGATACTTTTGACCTCCAGCCGCATAACCTCGGCCCAAACTCGATTCTGTATCTCTCCGCCTTCGTGACGTTGTGCGAGGGGTACCTCGGTATTCTTCCCTTCATCGAACTCTTCAGTGCTCTTTTCTACCTCAAACCTTTAAAAAGCGATGCCTATGGGGGCACGATGGTGTACTGCCGCGGCGTCACTCGCTTTCCCCCTCTCTCCCTTATTGACTCCGTCAAGGGGTGGCACCGAACGTTCTTCTACGAGAAGAAAGCCAACCTGAGGACGGACTACATCCGGCTGCCGCCATTTGACGACAGACAGTCTACCTAGTTGAACTCGCTAGGGACTGCCCCGCACGGAGTGGCCCTGGAGGAGCTTGGCCGGCTCACGCAGCTGAAGAGCTCCGAGGGGCTGGTCGCTGCAGTCACATCCCTAGCTAGTTGTCATAGGACAGCATGTGTCTGCATCATACTTCAATTTTGCATCGACATGAAATGGGGATTAAATGAAACCCCAAACCTTCATTTGAATCAAACTATTTTAAAGTTTATGAAAAACCAACAAATCCAAAATGCCCATCTAAAATGTCCCCTGTGTCTGATAAATATGGACATGAATATATCAGGGGTCATTTAAATTATTTGAACATTTATAGCATTTCAAAAATAAATAATAAAGCCTCTCAAAATGCCAAATAAAGCAATATCAATATTTCAGATTTCAAAATATCCTGAAACTTTTTATAGGCGTTTGAAATATTCAAACTTAATTCTATAAATATTTGGGGATATTCTATAATAGCATTTGGCCCAAACATAAATAAAACAAATGTCATAAATTAAAACAGAAATCTGGAGGTTAAAAAATAGGAAAGGACTTACCTGCAGTCGACCCAGCACAGGAGAGGGCCCAGCCCATCAGGCACCTTCTCCTACCTTCTGCCAGTAGGAGCAGCTGCGTGCCCGAGCGCGCGCGCCTGAGGAGGCCAACTCCTCCCTGCCTGCCTGGCTTCCTCCTCGTCGCGCTGGCGAGAGGATAGGCCCAGCCACCGCCTAGACCCGTTCCTCCCTACCATTCCTCTCTCTCCCCCCTCTGCTCGCCATGGCCGAAGCCATCACCGCCGCAGCGCCGTCGTTCCAGCTGCTCCCCCGCCTTGCTAGGTAGTCTCCAAGCTCTGCCGTGACCCCCTCGACCTCCTCGTGAAACTAGAAGACGCCAGGAGCCCTCAACGCCGCGCCATCGCCGTTCCTCCCCACCGGCCACCGGAGCCCCGGCTCGGCGATTCGCCCCACCCATACCTTTCCCGGCCTCGTCGTTGCCTCTGCTGGAACCGCGGTGAGCCGCTGGTGCTCTTCCCCCTCTCCCCCTTCTTCCTTGTGCCCTCTAGCGCTGTAGCCGGACCTACCCGAGCCGCTGCCGCCGCCAAGCTCGTCATGGTCGTCGTCTCCGGCGACGCCAAGCCCCTAGACCAGCCCCGCTCGACGCAGTCGAGTACGGGCTCCCTTCCAGTGCCCACCGCGCCCGAAACCATGCCCTAGGGCACGTTTCCGCCCAACACCGGCGGACATCCGCCGCGGGTTTCCTCGCCGCTGGCCCAGCTCCGGCGGGTGCCGACGTGGCATGGCGATTAGTGCTAATCCCCCTCCTAACCAGCCCCCTCAGCCGCTGACGCTAGGCCCTAAAGTGGTTCAAACCCCTGGTCAGCGTGGGGATTAACCCTGTGTCACTAACGTGCGGGCCCCACACGTCAGGTTTGACCTGGATCGGGTCAGCCGACTTGCTGACGTCATGATGACGTCACGCTGATGCAGTAATCAATTTTTATAATAAAAATAATTCAGGAAATTCTAGAAAATGTTTAAAACTTCTAAAAATCATAGAAAATAATCTGTAAGTCGGATGAAAATAATTTATATACGAAAAATGATCAGAAAAATCCAATGAATTTGTTTATGCCATGATCATGCATGTTTGAGAAAGTTAACATCACAAAGTAGGACATTTCATGATTAGGATAATTTAATAAATAGTGTTGGAGTTGGAATTTAGTATATATTTGAATTCCACTTCACTTAATATGACTACCTATAGCACTAGGTCAATTCGTTAACTTAACATGCCATTTCATGCATCATGATTGCTGCATCACATTGAATGTGTTCCTTTCTTGTTTGCCGGTTTTTGTTCCCTCTCGGTAGACGATGGTTCTGACGATGTGAACGTTGACACTGATGAAGAGAAATGATATCTTCAGGACTATCAGGCAAACAAACCCCCTTGAGCATACTGATATGAACCCACTCTCTTGCTCCTGCTCTGTTTACTGCATTAGGACAACAACAATTCAACTGTTACATCTGATCGGTAGTTGAACCCATTCCTTTGCATGACCTGTCTTTGCCACAGTAAATATTTGGAACCACTTAGCATAAGTAGCAACTGCTTGAGCCTTGTTGTGCGTACTCATACATGCTTACTTACTGTGCTTGCTATTCTTAGAGTCGGGTCGGGTCGGGTCTGATCCATCCAGGTGATGAATCGGAATGGCAATGTTCATGTCTTATTGTGTGAGAGCTAAGTGTGTGGACACGATTTGGTAAAGGTAGCGATGAGAGGTCATGTAGGAGTACATGACGGGTTGTCTCATTGGGACCGACCTTAAGAACTGAGTTCTGTGTTTGTGAGCCAAGACAGTCACTACCACACATTGGGCTCCGGTAACTCGACCCCTCTTGGCTTATTAATCGCCTAGACCTCTGTCCAGGAATCGCAACTAGTTTCTAGTGCTTGTAGGAAAAGTGATGGCGGTCATGCATAGCGCTGCCCGACGGGGTGGGCTGTGATGCGGTAGATGCACAGTGGCACGGTTTACCAAGTGGCACCCGAACGGTGGGATGGAAACCCTGCGCACATCGTTTGAGGCCGTAGCAGAAACTTTGGCCGGACTTCCATGCGGGTTCAGTCTCAAATAGGCGATAAACCTAGACTAGGGTCTTGTGTGGTTGACGATCGTGGTCGACGCCCATGCCAGTGCTTCTGCTTGAAGGTTGCCGAGATGCATGACGTGCATATGGTGATAAGTGGCGAGAGCGTGTGTGAAGAAGTATACCCCTGCAGGGTGAAATAATCTGTTCGAATAGTCGCGTCCTCGGATATGGACTACTTGGAGAACTTATGTGGTTCATAGAAAACTTGAAGTGGATACTCTAAAATGCACAAGATAAGCGTGAGTGCTATGGATGGCCTTCTCGTAGGGAGAGGGAAGTGAATCCATCGTGGTGTATTGATTGGAGAATATGTGGACTCGTGTGCGCTATCCCACCTCAAAGATACTACTTGTAGTCGTAGTATAGGTTAGCCAAGAGTCACAACTGGCTTGCTGCAATAAATTGCACAACCCCCTTCATTGATACTGATGCATATGTAGTTACTTCTGATGTAAGTCTTGCTGAGTACCCTTGTACTCACGTTTGCTTAATTATGTTTTTGCAGAGGAGACGTCAGTCTCATTAGTGGTACTTATGACGTGAAGTTCGATGTTGACCGGATTAGCTTGGGAACCCTAGACAGAGGTCTGGTTCCTTTGGTAGGGTCGTTGTAGCTTTTCAGGCTCCTCTAGACACTTTTGTAGATGTCTGTACCTAGACATATTTAAACTTCCGCTTGTTTGATTGAATGCTCTGAATGTTAGGTCTTGTGACCCCTGTTTGTAACATCTTATTGTATTGGCTCTTCTGAGCCTTCTAAGTAAATGTTGTAATGTTGTATGGTTATGTTGTGATGCCATAGTTGTATCTATGCATATCGGGCATGTCGTGCGTACGTGTGACGTGCAACGGTATTTATGGGATCCAACACCTAGTTGTGTGCCTTTAGTAGTACTCTTTACGGGGAAATGCCTCTTTGTGCTTCCACCGAGCCTTGGTAGCTTGCTACTGCTCTAGACACATTGATTGACCAACATGTATCCTTCTTTGCTGTTGTGTTTGTCCCTTCGGGGAAAAGTCTCACAGTGTAATGGAGTCCATGTAGCTTGCTATGACTTGTCTACACACGCTAGATATCGACACCTACATTGTTGGGTTACGTATGCTTGTCCCTGTACGGATGTGCCACTTTGGTTCGACAACTAGTCATGTCGGCCCGGGTTCTTTGACATTTGAATGCTAAAGACACATTCACATACGTGAGTCAAAAGACGCAAATGGTCCCGGCCCAGGTAAGGTGGCAGCCGTGGAGATAACCGTGCGTGAGATCGCAAAGTGATGTGATGTGTTATAGGCTGGATTCTTATGGCTTAGGATCGGGGTCCCGGCAGCCGCCGACCTAGTGGCGGCCTTTATCTCGTGCTGGGTGTTGCCCCTCCAGCTGAGGCCGCACCGGATCTGCGACATGTCCGGATGGCAAGACCCCTGCCGGCTGTCCACCGTCGAGCTGACGCTAGCTCAGGTGGCGAAGCGGGTGAACGCCCTTACAACGTTCAAGCTAAAGCCCGCCTCGTGGTCCTTCGGCATGGAGTCGTACGACCGCATCAACTGTCCTCCCCTGGTAAGTTTTTCGTTGAGGCGGTTTCTTCTTTGTTTGATACTTCCCAGTCAGCAGGCAGCTGGAGTGCTTACTTTGATGTGCTGAACGTAGCTACTAGTACGACAGAATAGGCCAGACGGCTCGCATCCTCGGATCTTCGAGGAGGAGTGTGTAAACTCCGAATTCGAAGACTACCATATGAAAGGCCCCCTGGAGGAGGTGTGGACTCCTTGGGAGGAGTCAACGAGTCGGCAGACCCGCGAACCGGCACTCCTAGCAGAGCTGGAGGATCTAACGCGGCTGAGGAGCCCAACGGAGCGGGTGAGTTCCCTCTTGCCCCCACGACCAGGGACTGGACGGACAACGATGATGATGAAGAATTAATGATTCTGAACGAGCCTCCTCCCTCAGCGCGCCAGGTTCGGAGGAGCGAGGAGCGGCCGACTCAAGGCCCGGCGGCCGGAGCGGCCGGTCGGGGAAGAGGCCGGCTCTGGGGGGTGGTGGCCCCGCCGCCCGGCACGAAGCGGGTGAAGCTGGCCGTGCGGAAGCCATTGCCATGCGCCAAGTGGGCCTTTCCCCTTGTCATCGGGTAAGGTTTTTTCTTTATGTGAGTTTTCTTTCGGGTCGCCAGCCGGTGAGTAACCAATCCTTGGGCGCTACAGTGACCCCATCGAGCTCCACGGGGAGGAGCCGGAGGGGGAGCCTACGGATGCCTCCAGCCGGCTGGCCCGCGAGCACGCGGCCACCTAGCGGGAGGAGAAGAGGAGGCTCGCGGAGCTGCAAGCCTCCAAGTTCGGGACGCGAGGAGGGGCCTCGCACTCCGAGACCTTGAGCAGACAGAGGTGGAGGAGGTCAGTGGATCCCTTGCGAGCATCGGACTCAGCGGCAGAGTCGACCCTTATGTCGAGGCCTCCGTCGAGCGAGCCGGGAGGAGCGGTCGCGGATCCGCCGGCGCCCCCATCCACGCAAGAGGCGGTCCAAGTGGGGGCAACGACGGTGGAGCCGGCTTCCGAGGCGGCTCGGCCTGAGGTGCCAGAGGTGACTCCGCCTGCAGCCGAGTTGGCCCGGGTCGAGGTGCCGGAGGCCCCGGTGGCCCTAGAGGCGACGCCATAGGTGGCGGCCATGGAGGTGGAGGTGCCCTCCATCACGACCAACGCACCGGAGCGGCAGGAAGAGGAGGCAGCGACGACGCTGGGCGGGGGGCCGACGGGAAGTGACTCCCGGCCCCTTGCCGTCATCAACCCGCCCCTGGTTGTTGGAGCCGCGGCAAGCTCGGGTGGCAGCGGCGGCCGGGCTCGGAGGATCCTGCGGTCGTTGTAGGAGGTGCTCCGAGATTAGGAGGCATTGGTGCATGCGCCAGCCTTGCCGGATCCCCAGGCGGGCGGCCCGGTCCTCTCCTTTGGGGACTTGGGGAGCGTCTTGGACCGATGTCGGCATGAGCTGGTCCGGTTCGCGGAGGCGGTAGACGCCGCGCTGCAGCATGTGGAGGTAAGCCCGATAGCTTTGTCTTACAGTTTTCAGTGGGGACGCGCGAGCGCACCCACTAGGTGTAGCCCCCAAGATGCAGGCCGGCTGGCCGGCTGACGGACAGCTAGGCCGGATCTTTTTTGATCACGTCTTCATCTTTTGCCTCCTTGTGACAGGAGGGAACCTCCCTACGGCAGACGCTATTCGCGGAGGCGGTCAACATCCATGACCGTGGCAAATACGGGTTCTACCGCCTGGAGGAGGAGCTGGCGCGCGTGCAAGGTTGGTTGCACTTCGTAGGAGGGGCACATAGCCCCCGAGAGCCGGCTGACGCCTGTTGTGTCTTGCAGGTGAGCCGGCCTCCCTTTGGGAGGAGAGAATCGGGCTTGTCTCTAAGCGGGACCGGCTGGCGCAAGGCGTCCATGCGGCCACGCATGAGAAGGACTTGCTGGCCGCGCTGCTAGCTGATGGGGAGGCGGTCCGTGACCTGCTCAAGGCTGAGGCGGCGAAGGAGGTGGCGGCCCGGGAGACGGTCGTCAAGGAGGCGGTTGACGCCGCCTTGAGGACTGCCGCCCTCCAAGGCGAGGTGACCCGGCTCGAGAGGACGCTCAAGGAGGTCAGGGGTTCCCTCGCCGTGTCGGAGGCAGCTCGAGAGTCGGAGCTCAAGGTGGCGCTCAACTTTTCCCTTGGAGTGGACGACACGATTGAAGGTAGGTGCTGGTTTTTCTCTTCCCCAGCCGGTTGCTTTTCGCTTTGCCGTTCCTTGTGTTTCAACTTGCCTTTCTTTCCTTCTCTTCTTCTTTCTTCCAAGGCGCTTCTTGGAAACTCAGCAACGTGCTGCGCGCGCCATTGAGGAGCACCAGGAGTACCTTCGGGAGTACGGTCGCTCCATCAAAGAGGAGGCTGCGTGGGACGTGGATGAGATCGGACTTGCCATCTCGAGCAGAGCATGGAGCGGCTGAAGACAGCCGGCAAAGACGTCATTGCCGCACTGTGGCCAGGCCGCGGGGGAGCTCCGATGAACCGCGTGGCCCTGTGGCTAGAGCATGCCATCCCCCGCCTCGAGGCCCGGAAGGCGTCGGCCGCCCGTGCCAGGGCACAGATGGTGCTCCGGTTCGTCACGTCATGGTATCGCAGCGTGGACCTGGGCTGGCTGGCGACCATGCGAGATGTGCCGACCGCGGAGCAGGAGGCTCATAAGCCAGCCCTTGTCCTTCAGGCCAACGTGCTCGCGTCGTACATCGACGCGAACGAGTTCCTGCCGGGCCTTTGTGAGGACGGCGAGCCATTGCCCGAGGACTCCTTCGGCATCCCCCAAGGCCCGGCGGACGATGAAGTTGCCGATGAGAGCACTGATTCGAGCAGCAAGGCGGCCGAGACCGAGGGGCCCATCTCGAAGGCCAAGGAGGCCGACCCGAAGGCCGTGACCACCTCCGAGGCAGGAACCAAGCCGCCCAGCGGCGCGCCGGATGGAGGCACGCTGGTTGGCGATGCGCCGGTGGCCTGAGACCCTGGGCATTTTTATCTTTCACTTTTTTTCTTCCTTCAAAGTTAGGCTCGAACCCACCCACTGGGGGTGTTTATGTAATGAACTAATGTTGGCCGTGGGCCGCTTTTGCCTTAACATTTATTCCATGAATAGTTTGCCTTGTTACTCATGCCGTCTCATCCTTATCCTTTTTGCCTACTCTACTCTTTTCGGTTCTTCTCCTTTTCCCCTTTGGTTTCGGCCCTGCCAGCCCGACAACCGGGAACCGGTCTGTAGCTGGGTCGGGGCGTCCGCCTCAAGGGAGCCAGTTCAAAACATAGGAATCGTGAGGGCTTTTCGGGATAAGTAGAGTGGTAGAGACGCGGCGATGGTCCAGCTGGGCCTAGCCGGGGTCTCCCTTTGTTTTGACCTTTCATGTGAGCCAAACTTTGCCGCCCCTACGCCCCGTTAGCCGGACATCCGGGAGCCGGTTTTGTAGCTGGTAGGGGTGGGGAGGTTTGGCCAGCTCACATTACTTAGCCAACTTCTGGGAGAAGCGCTCTAGGTCCAGCTGGCTAGCCCCCGGGTCGGGGAGCCGGGTCGGGGAGCCGGTGAGTGAGGAACACTTTTGAGGGAAATGAAATGGGGCGTGCCCCAAGAGCCGTATTGGGGCGCCCATTGCATTCATAAGCCCAAAAGGGTGGGGATACATACATACACTGGTTTCTTCAGCAGTAAAACGGGCGCAGGAGGGCCGCGTTCCATGGGTGCTTCGTCTCCTCTCCGGAGGCATCTCTTTTGTGCTTCTACGGCTTCTGGGCATCTATTAGATAGTATGCGTTGTTGTGTAGTGCCTTGCTGATGATGAATGGGCCCTCCCATGGGGAGGACAGCTTGTGTTGTCCGGCTGTTTGCTGTATCCGCCTGAGGACCAGGTCCCCCTCGTGGAACGAGAGTGGCCGGATTCGCTTGTTGTGGTAGTGCCGGATCTTCTGCTGGTAGATTGCCGTCCGGCTTAAGGCCAGTTCGCGAGCTTCCTCGAGTAGGTCGATGCCGTCTTCTCTTGCCTCCTTTGCATCCTTCTCCATGTATAGGGCGACCCGAGGCGAATCGAACTTGATGTCAGTGGGATGATCGCCTCGGACCCGTACACAAGGAAGAAGGGAGTGTAGCCGGTTGAACGGTTCAGGGTGGTCCTAAGACTCCAAAGGGCGTCCGACAGCTCGTCGATCCAGCAGCCGGTCGACCTCACCAGCGGCGTCACGAGCCGGGGCTTGATGCCGGACAGGATAAGGCCATGTGACCTCTCGACCTGGCCGTTTGATTGCAGATGAGCGACGAAGGCCAGATCGAGCTGGATTCTCTGCTTGGAGCAGAAGCGTGCGAGTGCACCCTTGGCGAAGTTCGTGCCATTGTCGGTGATGATGTTGTGGGGGACGCCGTTGCGAACTGTGATGTCGTCGATGAATCGGACGACCATAGGGTCGTCCAGCTTCTTGATTGGTCGCGCCTTGATCCACTTGGTGAATTTATCGACAGCCACCAGTAAGTGCGTCATGCTGCCTCGAGCTGTTTTGAAGGGGCCCACCATGTCCAGCCCCTAGACAGCGAATGTCCATGAGAGAGGGATGGTCTGGAGGGCCGACGCCGGCAGGTGGCTCTGTGTGCTGACACGTTGGCAGCCCTCGGACTTGTCGACCAATTTCTTGGCCGCCTCAAGGGCCATGGGCCAGAAAAAACTATGCCGGAAGGCCTTGGCCACCAGGGTCCTAGAGGCGGCATGATGCCCGCACTCGCCCTGGTGGATGTCAAGGAGGATTTCCAGGCCCTTTTCCGGCTCGACGCATCGCTGAAAGACGCCGGTAGTGCTGCGACGAACGAGCTCATTGTTAATGATGATGTATGGCGAGGCCCGGTGTTGGACTTTCCTAGCCAAGGCTTCATTCGGAGGGAGCTCGTCTCGTAGGAGGAAAGCCAGGATAGGTTGGGACCATGAGGGGGCCGAGATGAGGGCCGGCTGCTCAGCCCCCGGGATCGGGTCGCCAGCCCCCGGGACCGGCTCGGGAGCCCCCGGGACTGGTTGATCAGCCCTCGGGCCTAGCTCGCCCGCCCCTAGGGCCGGCCCGTCGATGATCATCATGACAGCCGAGCTGCCGGGGCCGGCCGACCCGATCGGTGCCGGCAGGGCGGCCGGTGATGTGGGAGCCGACAACGAAGACACTGGAGGGGCAGCTGGGGCTGTCGACGGGCTGGCGGCGTCGACCGGTACGAAGATTGACTCCGACTCTAAGGAAGGCTTGATTGATGGCTTGAGAAGCCGCTCGAGGGAGATGCCGACTGGGATGGCCTACCGGGTGGAGCCGATCTTTGCCAGCGCGTCGGCCGCCTCGTTGTCCGCTCATGGGATGTGATGAAACTCACAGCCCTCGAAGGAGCCGGTGAGCTGTTGTCCGAGGAAGTGGTAGCTGGCCATGTTGGCATCCCTGGCATCCCATTCACTAGAGACTTGCTGCACCACGAGGTCGGAGTCCCCGAAGCATAGAATGCGTCTGATGCCGATTTCCTTGGCAAGCCGGAGGCCGTGGACGATGGCCTCATACTCGGCCACGTTGTTGGAGATGGCAAAGTGGATTTGGAGGGTGTACTTGAGCTGATCACCATTTGGGGAGGAGAGGACTATGTCGGCACCCAGGCCAGTCCTGATTTTTGAGCCGTCGAAGTGCATGCGCCAATGCGTAGAGTCTAGGGGAGGCGGGACGAACTCCGTCTCCGCCCACGACAAGGAAGTCAGCCAACGCCTGTGACTTGATGGCGGTTCTTGGCTCGTACCGGATATCATGATCAGCGAGGGCGACGACCTGTTTGGCGATCCGGCCGGTGGAGTCTCGGCCGCTCATGATCTCGCCGAGCGGGGCCGTGCTCACCACGGTAATGGTATGCTCCTGGAAGTACTGCTTGACTGTAATAGCCTGGCTTATTAGGGATGATAGACTACTCATATCAATAAGGAATTCCTTCTTTTTCGGGAACTCATTCAAATAGAACCCCTAGGTTAAGCGTGCTTAGCTTGGAGTAGTTCTAGGATGGGTGACCGACCGGGAAGCTAGTCCCAGGTGCGCATGAGTGAGGACAAAGTGCGCAGAAAAGACTAGTATTGATCTGTGAGGCCAGTCTAGATCCCGCCAGGAGTAACGACCACCGGCGGGTGTGTCCGGGGCGTTACAAGTTGGTATCAGAGCCGACCCTCGCGGTTACACGGATGTTTGCCAACAGGTGCGCGGTCATGTTGTTCATGAAGTTTGTGACCCGTCGTGGCACACGGAATGACACATGTATTGAACTGGAAGCACAAACGTTTGTGCCAAGAGGGAACGTTCCTGTGACCCGATGAGAACGTTGGTTCCTGTGAGTGGTGGTGTATGTGATAGCGTGACTTATTAGGGATGATAGACTACTCATATCAATAAGGAATTCTTTCTTTTCCGGGGGCCCATTCGAATAGAACCCCAGGTTAAGCGTGCTTGGCTTGGAGTAGTTCTAGGATGGGTGACCGACCGGGAAGTTGGTCTCGGGTGCGCATGAGTGAGGACAAACTGCGCAGAAAAGACTAGTATTGTTCTGTGAGGCCAGTCTAGATCCCGCCAGGAGTTACGACCACCGACGGGTGTCTCCGGGGCGTCACATTGACCTTCTTGGCGGCGAAGTATATGCCATAACACATCTTTTGGTAGTGGGGGTAGTTTTGCTTGGACGCGGAGAGGACCTCGCTGAGGTAGTAGACGGGCCGTTGGACCGGCAGGGACTTGCCCTCCTCCGGCCGCTCGACCACCAGGATGACGCGGGTGGTCGCCGCGATGTAGGCAAGCAGCGGTTCCTTCTCAGCTGGGACGGCTAGGATGGGCGCATGGGTGAGCGCCTTCTTGAGGCCGCGGAAGGCCTCGTCCGCCTTGTCAGGCCAATCGAACATGCCCGGTTTCTTGGTGTGGCCCGGATCGATCAGAGTCGTCTTGCGGAGGAGCCCGTAGAAGGGCAGGGCCCTCTCCCCCAGCCGGCTGATGAATTGGCTGAGCGAGGCGAGGTAGCCGGTGAACTTTTGGACGTCGCGGAGCCGGGTCGGCTTCGGCATGCACTCGATCGCACTGATCTTCTCGGGGTTAGCTTCGATGCCGCAAGCAGACACGAAGAAACCCAAGAGTTGGCCGACGAGAATGCTGAAGACACACTTCTCTGGGTTGAGCTTGATCTTGTACTCGTGCAAGTTCGCGAAGGTCTCCCGAAGATCATCGAAGAGGCTGAAATGCTTCTTGGTCTTGACGACGATGTCGTTGACGTAGACGTGGATGTTCCTGCCTATCTAAGGCAGGAGGCACTTTCGCATACACCGTTGAAAGGTGGCGCCTGCATTCTTCAGGCAAAAGGACATGCTGATGTAGCAGTAGGCACCGAAAGGCGTGATGGCGAAGGTCTTGAGCCGGTCTTCTGGGTCCAGCTTGATCTGGTGGTAGCCTAAGTAGGCGTCCAGGGAGGACAGCAAGTCGTAGTCGGCCGTGGAGTCGATGACCTGATCGATCCGCGGCAGGGCGAACGGGTCCTTGGGACATGCCTTGTTTAGGCTTGTGTAGTCAATGCACATGCGCCAGGTCTTATTTTTCTTCAGCGCCAGGACTGGGTTGGCCAGCCAGTCTGGGTGGAACACTTCCATGATGAATCCGGCTGCGAGCAGTCAGGCGATCTCTTTGCCTATAGTATGCCGCTTCTCCTCGGAGAAGCGACGCAGGGGTTGCTTCATTGGCTTGACGTCCGGCTGGACGTGTAGTTTGTGCTCGGCAAACTTCCTAGGAATACCCGGCATTTCCTTGGGGTACCATGCGAAGATGTCCCGATTCTCACGGAGGAAGTCGACAAGCTCGCCTTCCTATTTGCTGTTGAGGCGGGAGCCGATGGTGACGCATTGAGCCGGGTTGGCCGGGTCAAGCGGAATTTTGTTACTGTCCTTGGACGGTTGGAAGGGGGCCTCGCTGACGGATTGCGAAGGAGGAGTCGGCACGGCCGGCTGGCTGGTAGCAAGGGCCACGAGCCGGTCGAGCTGTCGTTTCTCCTCGGCGATTTCCAGAGCCTCAGCTAGTCGGCTACCGTCTTGAGCGCACTTGATTGACATTTTGTAGTCACCCGTGATGGTGATGATTCCCTTGTGGTCCGGCATCTTGAGCTTGAGGTAGGTGTAATGGGGGACCGCCATGAAGCTGACGAGGGCTTGCCGGCCTAACAACGCGTGGTAGGGGCTCGCAAGGTCCACGACCTTGAATAGCACCGGCTCGCGGCGAAAGTGGTCGGGTCCACCGAAGAGGACGGCGAGCATGATCTTGCCGACAGGGGAGAAGGACTTCCCAGGCACGATGCCATGGAAGACCGTCCAGCTTGCCTGCAGGTCTTCTATTTTCAGCCCCAGCTTGTGGATCGTGTCGAGGTAGAGAATGTTGATGCTGCTGCCACCATCTATCAGCACCCGAGAGAAGCGGCAAGTTCGCTCCTTGGTGGTGATGGTGGGGTCGAGGACAAAAGCATAGCTGCCGGGATTCGGCATCATGGCAGGGTGATCAGCCTGGCTCCAAGTGACCGGTTTCTCTGACCAGTGCATGAACTGGGGAGTTGCCGGCATGGTGGCGTTCACCTCACGGTGGAGCTGGTGCTGAGCGTGTTTGCCCGTCTCTTCACTGGTGAAGACGACATAGCAACCGTCCTGGTTGGGAAACTGGTCGATTAGACGACCGTCGTTCTTGGTCGGAGCCGGAGCCGGCGCTACGGCGGCGGCTTGGGCTGGGGCCGGCACGCGGATGGGCGGCACGGGGGGAGTCGGAAGGCTGTCCCCCCGGGCCCATCACTGTGAGAAGCTGCACTGCCGAAGCGTGTGCAGGGAGGGCTTGTCCCCTGAGTGGTTCTTGCAAGGGAGATCGAGCATTTGCTTGAAGGTGAGCTTCGGCTGCCAGGCAGCCTTGCCGGTGCACTGGCGCTGGCTGGAAGGTTGGGCAGCTGGCTCTTGATCCTCGACGGTATTGACCTACCGGCTCCCGTAGCGGTGATCCGGCTGGTAGTTCTTGTGTTTGTTGTTCTGCGGCTGCCGGTTGTCGGTAGCCGCCCGGGTCGTGGCCGGTGTCGTCGTCGCCTTGGCAGGCGGGGTTGTCTTGACCCGGATGGCCGAATCGGCCGTGGCGTATGTGTCCGCCTTGGTCATGAGCTCAGCAAGCGTGGACGGCTCGGAGCACAGAAGCTTATGTTTAAGAGGGGTACCATCTCGGCAGCCCTCGATGAAGTACTGCATGGCTTGCACCTCGTGCACCCCCTCTCAGGAATTGCGGAGCTCGGTCCATTGAGTGAGGTAGTCTTGGAGGGATTCGTTCGTCCCCTGAATGCACATGGCAAGTTCACGGGGACGGCCAGGCCGCTTGTAGGTGCCGGTGAAGTTGCGAACGAAGGCCTCCTTGAAGTCCGTCTAGGTGTTCATGCTTCCGGCCGCCAGGCTATTGAGCCAGATGCGGGCTGAGCCGATCAACGGGAGGGGGCGTAGCGAACGGCTACGCGCTTATTCCCCCTGGCGATGCCAACCGCGGTGGTGTGGTCGATTAGCTAGTCTTCGGCTTGGTGGCCCAGTTGTATTTCGGGGTGTCCCTAGGGAGCGTGAAGCCGGTTGGGAACGGTTCGGTGCGAATCCGGGGGCCGAAGCAAGCCGGACCAATCAAGCCCTCCTCCTCGAGGAGGGCGGATTGCACGAGCCTGTCGAGGCGGTTCCGGGCGTCGTTCTCGCTGCAGGGGACGCGTGGTCCGAGATGAGCCGAGAGCTCAGGATGGACGGTGGGTGGCACCGACAGCCCTGACTGACACCGCAGGGGAGGCGTGTGCCCGTGGCTGCGCCGGCTTTCGGATGCCGGTGCTTCGTGGTGGCGGTCGCTTCGAGGCGGATCGTTGGTGCGCCGGCTGTTGACAGCCGGCTGCTCGCTCCCCGGCGTTTGAGAGGGCCGAGGGTTGTTTGCTCCGGTTCGGCGGCCGGAGACGTGAGAGGAGCAGGAGTACTGGGCCGCCTGGCGGCCGGCAGTTCTCGTGGCCTCGCGCTCGGGCCGGGGGCCTTCAAAGGCAGCACCGCCCGTCGCGAGCAGATGCTGCTGCGCATCAGCATCGTCGATCAGCTCCTTGATGTGGCGCTCGTGGGCGGCACGCTCTTTGCCCTAAGGTGGACAATTCGTCGTAGGCCACCTTGAGGGCCCGCAGGTTCGCTGCGGGGGTGTCGTAGACGGGCATTTTGCCGCCAAGGATTTCGGCGACGACACGACCGCGGTCGCGCACAGCCCCACGCTGACTAGGCCCGGCGCTAGCCAGGGTAGGGCCATAGGTGGAAGCGTACTCCCACTGGGCCGCCTCCATGCGGTGCCGCATGGCCGCGAGGGCAGTGGCGTCCTCGAATAGGACGCAACGAGCCGCCTCGAGATCGACCGCGACGGTGTCAGGGTTCGCCGTCGGGGCAATAGGAGTGCTCAAGCCTCGGAAGGCCACGCCGAGCGGGTTGGACGTGCCGATGCGGGTAGCGGCAGCGCTAGCCGCGACCCGCGCCCGTCCGGAAGCGGTGAAGGAAGTGATGGCCACTACTCCCACGTGACCATGAGAGCCACTGGACTGAGTCACAACGAGTGCGCCCACGGTCGTGGGCGGACCGGCGCAGACGAGCACCTGCGCGGGGTACTCGTCGGCGGCCGGAGTGTGGCGAAGCTGAGCCTGCCAAAGCGCTTGGTGAGCGCGTTGATGTCAGCCGTGAGGCTGACGGAGTTTCCCGCAGGGCATGCCGGAGCAATCCCCATGAGCCCGCGGTTTCGCCTGGACGTGCGGCAACAGCGTACGGCCCCACAGTGGGCGCCAACTGTCATCGTTTTCTCACGACAGATGCCATAGGGTGGCTTATCGTAGGTGGTTGGGGCCGAAGGACGCCGACGGGCTCCGGGTGCAAGTTTGGGCTCAAGCGGTGATGACACACGATATACCCAGGTTCAGGGCCCTCCGGATGAGGTAATAGCCCTAGTCCTGCTTGGTTTAGTTGGATGGATGGGTATAGATGCAATGGTGTGCCTGGAGCTGTCTCTAGAGGGGAAGAAGGGGCAGCCGGCTCCTCTTCGTCCACTGCTAGAAGGGGTTGTGTGTGTGTGAAGATGATCGTCCGTCCCCATTGCATGGGGGAGGGCTCAGGGGTTTTATAGGCCAACCCCCCGACTCTTATAATATATTCTAAGTACAAAGGTGGGGGGACTCGGCTGGCAGTCTCTCCGGCTGGCCAGAGGGTCCTGCCATTCGTGTCGTCTCGTCGTTGGTGGGTTCCGCCGGTCGAGCGGTCCCATCTCCCGTTGGGGCCCGCCAGCCGGCTCTACGATTGGCCCTCGCCCACCTGCCGTGGCACGGGTTGCCCGAGGGGGGGGCGTCGTCTAGCGCCAGCTGGCCGAAGTCTCCGGTACGGCCGGCCGTGCTATAGCCATGCGGGGGTAAGTAATCGAGTGGCAAGGGTGTGCCGGCACTATTCCTATGCCCAGTCGCGCTCGCCGAGGTCAGCGGCTGGGACGGTTGGACTGTAGCCACGCACTTCAGTGGGTCAGCGGCCACTGTAGCCACAGGGCCGCCCGTCATGCCGGTCGCGTCCTGTGGTCGTACCTGCACGCAGAGGGACGGGACGTCGCATATCTTTCCCAAGGTCAACCGAAGAGGTGGCCCAGAGGCAGCCGGCCATGCCCAGCGGCTGAACGTCCAGCCAGCGCCTCGACCAACCGTCCGGGGCGCCAGCCGGCACCGGCTTGTGCCGGACGTCCTCCAGCTGGCCACGGTCAGCCGGCCGCATAGTTATTCTTCGAAGCGAAAGGGGGAAGACCCTGTTGCTTTGGCCTACCCAGGGGTAATAACCCCGTCACTAGGTATAGAGATACCGACGATCAAATCTTGGGCAAGTAACATACCGAAGAACAAAGGGGACTGCATACGGGATTAACCGAATCCTTGACATAGAGGTTCAACCGATAAAGATCTTCGTAGAATATGTAGGAACCAATATGGGCATCCAGGTCCTGCTATTGGTTATTCGCCGTAGAGGTGTCTCGGTCATGTCTACATAGTTCTCGACCCCGCAGGGTCTGCACACTTAAGGCTCGATGACGTTTTGGTAGTATAGAGTTATGTATGGTGGTGACCGAAGGTTGTTCGGAGTCCCGTATGAGATCCTGGACATCACAAGGAGCTCCGGAATGGTCTGGAGGTAAAGATTGATATATAGGAAGTCCTGTTTTGGTCACCAGAAAAGTTTCGGGCTCATCGGTAGTGTACCAGGAGTGCCGGGAGGGTGCCGGGCGATCATCGGGAGGGGTGTCTCGACCCAAAGGACCTCATGGGCTGTGGGAGGAGTCAAACCAGCCCCGGGCTGGTCTAATCCCACACTAAGGCCCATGTGGCTAGGGGTGGGAAAAACCCAAAAGGTGGAGAGGTGGAAAGAGTTTCCAAGTGGAAAGGAGGAATCCAACTCCTAATAGGATTGGAGTGCGACTCCTCCACCTCCAATTTCGACCAAACCTTGATGGTTTGAGGCTGCCTCCTCCCCTCCCTCCCTCCTATATATACTAGATGATTTAGAAAGAAAAAAAACCTAATTTCCACGTGCTACCCTCTTCTTCTCCTCTAGATCTGTTTCTCCTCTAGATTGATTTCGTAGTGCTTGGCCAAGCCCTGTCGGATCAGCTCCACCACCACCGCCGTCATGCCGTCGCGCTGCCAGAGAACTCATCTACCTCTTCGCCCCCTCTTTATGGATCAATAAGGCGAAGATCGTCATCGAGCTGTACGTGTGCTGAACGTGGAGGTGTCGTCCGTTCGGCACTAGATCGGAAGGATTCGTGATCGGATCGCGGGACGGATCGTGATGAGATCGCGGGACAGATCATGATTGGATCGAGGTACGGATCATGATGGGATTGTGGGATGCTCGGCGATTTGGATCGCGAAGACGTTTGACTACATCAACCGCGTTTCTTAACGCTTCCTGCTTAGCGATCTACAAGGGTATGTAGATCCACTCTCCCTCTCGTAGATTCTCATCACCATGGATAGATTTTGCGTGCGCGTAGGAAAAAATTTGTTTCCCATGCATCGTTCCCCAATAGTGGCATCATGAGATAGGTCTATGTGTAGATGAGATCTAGAGTAGAACACAAAGAGTTTGTGGGTGTTGATGCTTAGATTGCTTCCTCCCTTGGTCTTGTTTTGGTTCAGCTGTATTGTGGGATGAAGCGGCCGGGACCAACCTTACTCGTATGCTTACGAGAGACCGGTTCCATCGATTGATGTGTAACTTCGTTGCACAAAGATGGCTGGCGGGTGTCTATTGCACAAAGTTGGATCGGATTCGACAAAGGCGGTCCTTGAGAAGGTTGAAAAGCAACTTATGTATCACTGTTGTGGTTTTTGCATAGGTGAGAATTGCTCTTGCTAGATACCCATAGAAGCCATGTAAAACTTGCAACAACAATTAGAGGACGTCTAACTTGTTTTTGCAGGGTATGTTGTGATGTGATATGGCCAATTACATGATGAGATATATGTGGTGTATGAGATGATCATGTGTTGTATAGAATATCATGACTTGCATGCGACGAGTTAAACATACAACGGGTGCAAGCCAGTGTTGCACATGCAGAACACTCGGGTTAAACTTGACGAGCCTAGCATGTACAGACATGGCCTCGGAACACAAGATACCGAAAGGTCGAACATGAGTCATATAGTAGATATGATCAACATGATGATGTTCACCATTCAAACCACCTCAACTCACATGATGATCGGACTTGAGTTGGTGAATTTGGATCATGTATCACTCGAATGACTGGAGGGATGCCAATTTGAGTGGGAGTTCTTAAGTAATATGATTAATTGAACTCATTATCATGAACATAGTCAGTAGTGTCTTTGCAAATTATGTTGTAGATTACTAGCTCACGTTGTAGCTCCCTTGAATTTTTATATGTTCCTAGAGAAATAGAGTTGAAAGATGATGGTGGCAATATTGCGGACTGGGTCCGTTATTTGAGGATTATCCTCATTGCTGCACAGAAGGCTTATGTCCTTAATGCACCGCTCGGTGCGCCATCCCTCTAGTGTCATCTGTAGATGTTGTGAACATCTGACAGGCACGTTCCGGTGACTACTTGATAGTTTAGTGTGTCATGCTTTACGGCTTAGAATTGAGGCTCCAGAAACGTTTTGAATGTCATGGAACATATGAGATGTTCTAAGAGCTCAAATTGGGATCTCAGGCTCGTGCCCGTGTTGTGAGATATGAGATCTCCAACAAGATTCTTTGCCTGGAAGATGAAGGAGAATAGCTCAATCGTTGAGCATGTGCTCAGATTGTCTGGGTGCTACAATCGCTTGACTCGAGTGGGAGTTGATCTTCGAGATAAGGAAGTGATTGATATAGTTTTCCAAGTCACCGTCACTAAGCTACTAGAGCTTCGTGATGAACTATAAAATGCCAGGGATGGAAATAATGATCCCTAAGCTGTTCGCGATATTTGACGCCGCGAAGGTAGAAATCAAGAAGGAGCATCAAGTGTTGATGGTTAGTAAAACCACTAGTTTCGAGAAGGGCAAGGGCAAGGAGGGAAACTTCATGGATGGCAAGTCAGTTGCTGCTCCAGTGAAGCAACCCAAAGTTGAACCCAAACCCGAGACTAAGTGCTTCTATTATGAGGAGAGCGGTCGCTGATGCAGAACAACCCTAGATACTTGGTAGATAAGAAGGCTGGCAATGTCGACAGAAGTATATTTTGATATACGTGTTATTGATGTGTACCTTGCTAGTACTCCTAGTGGCACCTGGGTATAGGATATTGGTTCGGTTGCTAAGTGATAGTAACTCGAAATAAAAGCTACGGAATAAACGGAGACTAGCTAAGTGTGAGGTGATGATGTATGTTGGAAATGTTTCCAAGGTTTATGTGATCAACATCGCACACTGTCTCTACCTTCGGGATTAGTGACAAACCTAAATAAATGTCATTTGGTGTTTGCATTAAGCATGAACATGATTGGATCGTGTTTAATACAACACGGTTATTCATTTAAGTTGGAGAATAATGGTTATTCTGTTTACATGAATAATACTTTCAATGGTCATGCACCCAGTGAGAATGGTTTGTTGAATATTGATCGTAGTAATACACATGTTCATAACATTCATGCCAAAAGATACAAAGTTGATAATGATAGTACCACATATTTGTGGCACTGCCGCTAAATGTCATACTGGTATAAATCGCATGAAGAAACTCCATGTTGATGGATCTTTGGACTCATTCGGTTTCGAATCGGTTGAGACATGCGGACCATGCCTCTTGGGCAAGATGTCTATAGACCCCGTTTTCAGTATGATGGAGCGGGCTAGTAACTTATTGGAAATAATACATGTTGATGTATGAGATCCAATGAGTGTTGTAGCTAGCAGTGGATATCATTATTTTTCTTACCTTCACTGATGATTTGAGTATATATGAGTATATTTGCTTAATGAAACACAAGTCTGAAATGTTTGAAAAGTTCAAACAAATTTAGAGTGAAGTTTAAGATCATCATGACAAGAAGATAAAAATATCTATGATATGATCGTGGAGGTAATATCTGAGTTACGAGTTTGGCATACAACTTTAGACAATGTGAAAGTTGTTTCACAACTCTCGCCACCTGGAACACCATAGTGTGATGGTGTGTCCGAATGTCATAGTCATGTTATATTGTATATGGTGCATACTATGATGTCTCATATCGTTTTCCCACTATTGTTTTGGGGTTATGCATTAGAGACAACTACATTCACTTTAAGTGGGGTACCATCTAAATCCATTGAGATGATTCCATATGAATTATGGTTTGATAGAAATCTAAGCTGTCATTTCTTAATGTTTGGGGCTGCGACGCTTATGTGAAAAAGGTTTCACCTAGTGAGCTCGAACCCAAAGCGGACAAATGCATCTTCATGGAATACCCTAAGAAAAGTTGGGTATACCTTCTATCTCAGATCCGAAGGCAAAGTGTTCGTCGCTAAAAATGGGTCATTTCTTGAGAAAGAGTTTCTCTCGAAAGAATTGAGTGGGAGGAAGATAGAACTTGATGAGGTTGTTGAACCTTTGTTTCAACCAGAGAGTAGCGCGGCGCAGAAAGATGTTTCTATGGAGCCTACATTAATTGAAGAGGAAGTTAATGATGATGATCATGAAGCTTTGGATCAAGTTACTATCAAACATCATAGGTCGACAAGGACGCATACTACTCCTGAGTGGTACGGCAACCCTATCTTAGAAGTCATGTTGTTTGACAACGATGAGCCTACGAGCTATGGAGAAGCGATGATGGGCCCGGATTCGGACAAATGGCTAGGATCCATGAAATCCGAGAAAGGATCCATGTATGAAAACCAAGTATGGACTTTGATAGACTTGCCCGTTAAACGGCAGGTCATTGAGTACAAATGGACCTTTAAGATGAAGACAAACGACGATGGTGAATGTCACTATTTGTAAAGCTCGACTTGTTGCAAAGAAGTTTCTTCCAAGTTCAAGGAGTTGACTACGATGAGACCTTCTCACCCGTAGTGATGCTAAAAGTCTATTGGAATTATGTTAGCAGTTACTGCATTTTTCAATTATGAAATCTGGCAGATGGATGTCAAAACATCGTTTCCTTCCTTGAGGAAAGGTTGTATGAGATACAACCAGAAGGTTTTTGTCAGTCCTAAGGATGCTAAAAGGTGTGCAAGCTCTAGTGATCCTTCTATGGACTGTAGCAAGCATCTCGGAGTTGGAATATACGCTTTGATGAGGTCATCAAAGTTTTTGAGTCTATACAAAGTTTATGAGAAACTTGTATTTACAATAAAGTGAGTGGGAGCACTATAGAATTTCTGATAAGCATATGTGGATGACATATTCTTGATCGGAAATGATGTAGAATTTCTGGAAAGCATAAAGGGTTGTTTGAAAAGAGTTTTTCAAAGGAAGACGTAGATAAAGCTATTTAATTGTTGGGCATCGAGATCGAAGACGCATGATGAGACATTCAATGAGCACATACCTTGACAAGATTTTGAAAGAGTTCAAAATGGATCAGTCTCTTGCCTGATTTCTAAGGTGTGAAGTTGAGTGAGACTCAAATCTTGACCACGGCAGAAGAAATAGAAAGGATGAACATCATCCCCTATGTCTTAGCCATAGGCTCTATATAATATGCCATGTTGTGTATCGCACCTGTGTGTGCCTTGCCATGAGTCTATCAAGGGGTACAAGAGTGATCCAGGAGTGGATCACTGGACAACGGTCAAGTGTATCCTTAGTAACTAAAGTACTAAGGAAATGTTTCTCGATTATGGAGGTGATAAAGAGTTCGTCGTAAAGAGTTACGTCGATGCAAGATTTAACACTTATCCGGATGGCTCTTAGTAGTAATCCGGATACGTATAGTGGAGCAGACATTTGGAATAGTTGCAAGTGGAGTGTGGTAGCAGTATTTATAGTATGACATAGAGATTTGCAAAGTACACATGAATCTGAATATCACAGACCCGTTGACTAAAAGACCTCTCTCACATGCAAAGCATGACCAAGCCCCAGAAATCATTGGGTATTAGATTCATAACAATGCGAATCACATGGTGATGTGAACTAGATTATTGACTCTAGTGCAAGTGGGAGACTGTTGGAAATATGCCCTAGAGGTAATAATAAATTAGTTATTATCATATTTCCTTGTTCATGATAATCGTTTATTATCCATGCAAGAATTGTATTGATCGGAAACTCGGATACATGTGTGGATACATAGACAAACACCATGTCCCTAGTATGCCTCTAATAGACTAGCTCGTTGATCAAAGATAGTTAAGGTTTCCTAGCCATGGACATGAGATGTCATTTGATAATGGGATCACATCATTAGGATAATGATGTGATGGACAAGACCCAAACTATAAATGTAGCATATGATCGTGTCAGTTTATTGCTACAGTTTTCTACATGTCAAGTATCTGTTCCTATGACCATGAGATCATGCAACTCACTGACACCGGAGGAGTGCCTTGTGTGTATCAAACGTCGCAACGTAATTGGGTGACTATAAAGGTGCTCTAAAGGTATCTCCGAGGGTGTCTGTTGGGTTGGCATGGATCAAGACTGGGATTTGTTACTCCGTGTGACGGAGAGGTATCTCAGGGTCCACTCGGTAATACAACATCACAATAAGCCTGGGAAGCAATGTGATTACGTGTTAGCAACGGGATCTTGTATCACGGAACGAGTAAAGAGACTTGCCAGTAACGAGAGTGAAATAGGTATAGAGATACCGACGATCAAATCTCGGGCAAGTAACATACCGAAGAACAAAGGGAATTGCATACGGGATTAACCGAATCCTTGACATAGAGGTTCAACCGATAAAGATCTTCATAGCATATGTAGGAACCAATATGGGCATCCAGGTCCCACTATTGGTTATTGACCGTAGAGGTGCCTCGGTCATGTCTACATAGTTCTCGAACCCGCGGGGTTTGCACACTTAAGGTTCAGTGACGTTTCGGTAGTATAGAGTTATGTATGGGGGTGACCAAAGGTTGTTTGGAGTCCTGGATGAGATCGCGTACATCACGAAGATTTTTGGAATGGTACGGAGGTAAAGATTGATATATAGAAAGTCCTGTTTTGGTCACCGGAAAAGTTTCGGGCTCATCGGTAGTGTACCGGGAGTGCCGGGAGGGTGCCGAGGGACCATCGGGAAGGGTGTCTTGACCCAAATGACCTCATGGGCTGTGGGAGGAGTCAAACCAGCCCCTGGTGGGCTGGTCTAAGCCCATACTAAGGCCCATGCGGCTAGGGGTGGGAAAAACCCAAAAGGTGGAGAGGTGGAAAGAGTTTCCAAGTGGAAAGGAGGAATCCTACTCCCAATAGGATTGGAGTAGGACTCCTCCACCTCCAATTTCGACCAAACCTTGATGGTTTGAGGCTCCCTCCTCCCCTCCCTCCCTCCAATTTAATCCATGGGGTTGCAAAGCCCTATGCAAGTTTATTAAGTTGTTAAGCAAATGTAGTACCAAAGTTGGGCCTTGCCAGACAAGTTTTAATCTTAACCTAATAAACAAGGGGGTCCCCATAACAACCCTGAGGATGTTAGGAGCGCAAAATATGGAAGCATAACACCGGTAACAAGAAACTATGGCGGTAACAGCAGAACAAAACACCTAGCAAAAGGCCAAGCCTTCCACCAATACCAAGATATATATGTGCATTAAATTTAATAACAGATAATATTGTGATATGCCAAATCCATGTTATCACATGGAACAACATGTACATGCAACTAGAACACTATAAGAGGGGCTGAGTGGCGGTAACTTAGCCAAACAACGGTTTGCTAGGGTGTGGAGGGTTAGAGGCTATCATGGCAATTAGGAGGCTGAAAATCAAGTGGTAGGTAGCGCGAAAGTAGCGATAAGAGCGAGACAACTAGCAAGCGAAAATAATATCGGGATCCGGGTACGATCATCTTGCCTGTTAGTTCTTCAGTGGAACAAGTAGCGGGATCCTCGTAGTTGTACTCGCCTGGACTTCGTACTTAGGTTCAACATTCGCGTATACCCAAAAGAAACAACAAGAATAAACAAGCAACCAAGGTGCAATGCACAAGCAAGAATGATGCATGATCATGTGAAGAGTTTTAGCGTGGCAATCCTAACTAGTCATGTTTCACATGCAAAGGGTTGGTTATTAATGAATCTGGATAGAACCTTATGTTAAGTTATTTAGACATGCATGAACATGGTAAATATGGATGCATCATGCAACAACGATACAAACGCATATGAAGAACATAAGAAACGGAGTTACGGTTCTCATGCTATGCTCACGAAGAGATACGAAAGCAAAACACAAGACAAGAAGTACCTGGGCTAGTCCTTGGCATTCCAAGGTATCCACTGGTTAGGAAATGAAAAACCAACCACAATAGAGCCAAAGATCAAACAATTCCATGGAGTATAGCTCTCACCAGACACAAAACAATAAAACAAACAATCTGCCACAAAACAGCAACATAGGAACTTTCACAGCCAATAACTTGAGCTATAAGAATTCTACAACCACAACCAAGGCATTGACAGAAACTACATAACATGCTTATAAATTTATCCAACTACACAATCTGGAAAGGAGGCACACATCAATAAGCATGAAGCCCACAAGTTGGCATGATGAAATAGAATTCTGGGACTTGGTGAAAATAATAGTTTTCTGGAATCTGAGTTAATCTGATGGCAAGTTGACAGCAGAAACTAATGGTGTTAGAGACCACCTCATGGCATGAAAATTAACAGGATGCTAGAAGACAACAGATACTTCAAATCACTAGCACCGAGCTTGAGCTAATTCACAACATATCACAAGATAGCAACCACTCTTCATGGCATAAAAATAACAGCAGATTCTCAGACATGGAAATATTTGGCATGGTTGAAAACAACAACATTCTAGTGGCTACTTTAGAGCATGGTTCCCACTTATTTCCAAGTTGATCATGACAAGGATAAATACCATGGCATTCTACACATCAAAGACTACCGTATTCATGTTGGCACAAACTTCATAGCATGCATGGATTAAACATAGCAAAAATGACAAAATGGCACTATGAGGTAAAATAACATTTTGAAAAACTTGCTCAAAAGACAAAACCAATAGCACCAATGACTTCCTGGCATTTTTATACCCCAAATTCATGTATCATACTCATATATTCACATGGAGCATCATGACAAAAACTACATAGCAAAATCATCATCCACTCCTATAAGTGAAAACTTACCAAAAATGCTCATGTGCAAAAATGATCATGTCCAGAATTGGATTTTTACCAGATTTGGAAAATATCAACTAAAACAATTAAAACACTACACAAATAAAGAAAACAACAATAATAGGGGGCCCACCTGGCATACTCACCAGGGCCCCTCTGTGGATGACATGTGGGGCCAGTCCCACTATCATACACACCACACTAACACACACACACATTCACCACACTGGATCCGGCCACACCAGATCCAGTCAAACACACGACACCGCATGGGATCTGGCCATCACACCGGATCCGCACACACAACACCAGATCTCAACCAATCACAAAAAGGGAAAAAATAGGGAGGCGTTGGGGATCGAACCCCTGACCTATCAAACGCACAAAGAGCCGGCTACCACTGTGCTAACTACGTGCCACTGGACAAAGGGAGGGGGCGCCGAATACATACTATCTGCAACGCAAACTCTGACGAAACTGAAACTTACAAGACACCGGCGACAGCGGCAAGCGGCGGCGAATTCCGGCGATGGCTGGCCTCTCCGGCGACGCGGAGCGTCGGTGGGGAGAGCAGGCTCTTTGGGGCACCCATTCCCACACGTACGGTGGCTAAGTGTGGCGGCGGCGAGGCGCTCGAGCTCGAGCTTACACTCGGCTCGGGGCACGGCGACGCAGACGCGACGGCGACGAGAGGGGCTACAACTGAGCTAGCTACGCAAAGAGAAGCAGAGAGAGGGAAGGAGGAGTTGCAGGTGCTCACGGGGGGGTGACGAGGCTGCTCCAGAGCGGAAGACGCGAATGACAGCGAGGCGGAGGGGAAGAAGACGTCACGGCTCCGGCGATGTGGGAAGAAGAAGAAGGCGACGGCGCACGGCTTGCCTCCTTGCCCTAGCGCTTGGAATGGGATGCAGGAATGATCTGCGACCGCCATGACATGCGGGCATGGAGGAGGGCCACCCGACGGAGGACGACAACAACGACGGCCGGCGAGCTCTCTCTCTGAAACCAACCTGATGCTACACTCTCTCTGACAGAGAAGGGGAGGAAAGTAGAGGGAGAAAGAGAGGGGAGATGGGATCGGCGGCGGCAGGAAGGGAGGAGGAACCCTAGGGATCCACAATCCTTTAAAGGGGGGGACAAACGGCGCCGGCCTCAGCGTCCGTGAGCCCTGACGGCAACGGCGCGCGCACTCGCACTCTCTCTGCACTTTGAAGCTGACGGCGAGCAACGGGAGCAGGTGGCCGTTCCCTGCGAGCGGGCTGGGCCGCGAGGGAAGGACTCGGCCGACTCACATCTTTCTCTCACTGGGAAAAACAAAAACCAGTCGGGTTTTCCCTTTTTTTTAAAGAAAGAGCACAAAACAATTATCCCAGGGAAAATGAAGAGGAATATATTAGAAACAAAAAAATACTTTTGTCATGAGAAGAAAAACCTCCACTTATAAAAAATGAGAAGGGTATTTTTAGAGAAGGTATTTCTCACACTTAAATATTTAAAAGGGAGCTGTTTATTTTGAAACCAAATTGAAACAAGGCTCAAACCTCCGGACAGCAACACATATTCACTCAAGATAATATTGCCAAACACCAAGACATTTTTAACAAATTAAATGCCAATTTAATTATATCAAGTGGAATAATAGAGGGAATAAGAGGGGTTTTAGGCATGTTTGAAAATGAGGGGGATGAGAAGGAGTTGTTGCACCACCCACACTCTAACCACATCACACATCACCAGATCACTCCCAATCACAACAAGGTCACATCACAAAACAAAGGCATGGAATGACATGAATGATATGATGCATGATGCATGAATGCATGAGACAAGGCAAGACATTGAGCAACTCATATCATTAAGCTCATGACAACAAGGTTCACATAAGATACATGCCATACAAGGGTAGGGGCAGCACTTGGGCTGTCACACAAACACCCTTTTTTAGAATGAAACACTTACACTCGAACACCCTAAAGTACTTGAGATTGGGCTTCTTGTCAGTAAGAATTTCATAAGAAGTCTTGTTCAAGCCTTTTCGGAGATAGAGCCGATTGGATGCATGGCAATCTGTGTTGATGGCTTCGGCCCAGAAATTGTACGGAGATTTGAATTCCGCCATCATGGTTCTTGCTGCGTCCATCAACGTCCGGTTCTTTCTCTTGGCAACACCATTTTGTTGAGGGGTATAAGGTGCGAAGTATTGATGCTTGATCCCCTAATCACTAAGGAACTCATTCAAGGTGTAGTTCTTGAACTCGGTGCCATTGTCACTTCTTATCATCAAAATCTTTGCATCATGTTGTCATTGAGCTTCATTTGCAAAGTCGATGTCAGTTTGTTGAGTTTCACTCTTCCTCTTGAAGAAATATACCCAAGTGTATCTTGAGTAGTCATACACGATCACCAAACAATACTTTCTTCCCCCAAGGCTATCAAAAGATGGAGGACCAAAGAGATCCATGTGGAGGATCTCCAAGGGCCTCTTCGAGTAAATGGTAGTTGTGGGGCGGTGAGCAGTCTCCTGTAGCTTTCCTTCAATACAAGCACTGCAAGCACGATCTCTGGCAAAACTCACATTTGTTAGTCCAAGGACGTGATCCCCTTTGAGGAGACTTTGCAAAGATCTCATATTGACATGGGCTAGCCGGCGATGCCAGAGCCATCCCACATCAACTTTAGCCATTAGGCAAGTCATCGTCTTAGTGGGTCGCTCCAAGAAGGTAACCACATAGAGACCGTTCTTGATATGCCCAACAAAAGCTACTTTAAGAGTCTTCCTCCACAAAAGGGCCACGGAGTCAATCAAAAGAAGGTACTAAAACCCATGAGTGCAAGTTGATGAACAGAAAGGAAATTGTATGAAAGAGTCTCAACAAGCATAACATTCTCCGTGGACCAGTTAAGCGGGGTACGACACTTCCTGCCGTAGAGAATCTCGAAAGGGGCCTTGCCTGAGCTAGCCTGAAAGCTATTGTTGTATGATAATTCAATGTATGGAAGGCAGTCTTCCCATTTCATGCCAAACGAAATCACACATTCTCTGAGCATATCTTCAAGGATCTGATTGACTCTCTCAACTTGACCACTTGTTTGCGGATGGAATGAAGTGCTGAAACGGATCTTGGTACCCATAGCAGTCTGGAAGGACTCCCAAAATATGGAAGTAAAGCGGATTCCATGGTCAGATGAGATGAGCTGAGGAATACCATGCAAAGAAACTATCCTTGACGTATACAACTCTGCAAGTTGAGCTGCCAAGATAGATTCTTTGACTGGCAGGAAATGAGCAACTTTGGTTAGCTTGTCGATAACCACAAAGATGGCATCGTTGCCTCTCTTGGACTTGGGAAACCCAGTGATGAAATCCATCTCCACATGATCGAATTTCCACTCTGGTATAGGCAAAGGCTGAACAAGACCTGCTAGACGTTGATGCTCCTCCTTCACTCTACAACAAACATCACACTCATTCACGAACTGAGCAATTTCATGTTTCATGCGAGTCCACCAGAAGGTTTGCTTGAGATCCTGATACATCTTGGAACTGCCTGGATGAATGGATAGAAGAGAATTGTGTGCTTCGTCCATGATAACTTTTCTGAGATTACCTTTTAAAACCACCAGACGTTCCTCAAAAAACAAGGTGTCTTTGTCATCAACTCGAAAGCACTTATACTTCGGAATGCCCTTGGCCACACCTTTCTTCACTTTCTTCACCATAGCGTAAAGAAGCTATGCTTGGTGAACCTGATCTTCCAGAGTCGGAGAACCTTGAAGATTGGCAAGAAATCCTTGCGGAATCATTTCAAGGTTGAGCTTGCGGAAGGCTTCACAAAGCTCGGGTTGAAGAGGCTTTAGGATGAGACTGTTGCAGTACGCCCTTACGGCTGAGCATGTCTGCAATGACATTTGCTTTTCCAGGAGTATACTCAATGCTTGGATTGAAGTCCTCAAGCATTTCCACCCAACAAGACTGCCGAAGATTAATATTGGGTTGAGTGAAAATATACTTCAAGCTCTTGTGATCAGTGTACACCTCAACTGGTCTACCCAACAACAAATGCCTCCAAGTCATTAGAGCATGCACAACTGCCGCCAACTCGAGATCATGAGTGGGGTAGTTCTTCTCGGCAGGCTTCAACTGACGCGAGGTATAAGCAACTATCTTCTTATCTTGCATTAGAACACCACGAAGACCTTGGAGAGAGGCATCACACAATACTTGGCAAGGCTTTGACTGCTCAGGAGGAACAAGAACTGGAGCTGAAGTCAGTCTCTGCTTGAGCGTATTGAACGCCACATCACAATCAGGAGAACAAACATACTTGACACTCTTCTGGAGGAGATTGGACAGAGTCTTAGCAATTTGAGAGAAGTACGAATCTTCTGCAATAACTAGCAAGCTCGAGGAAGCTACGAAGCTGCTTCACATTCTGAGGAGGCTCCCACTTCAAGATTGCCTCAACTTTCTCAGGGTGCACTTTAATGCCTTCAGCGGAGATCACATGCCCAAGGTACACCACTTCATTGAGCCAAAACTCACACTTGGAAAACTTGGCATAGAATCGATGCTCTCTTAACTTGTCAAGCACAAGGTGGAGATGCTCTACATGCTCTTCTTCTATCTCCGAGAACACAAGGATATCATCCAAATAGACCAAGACGAACTCATTCTTGAAAGGAGAGAAAATGAAGTTCATCATTCTTGAGAAGGTTGGAGGAGAATTTGCAAGACCAAACGACATGAGGGTGTACTCGTAAGAGCCAAAACTCGTCCTGAAAGCGGTCTTAGGAATGTCTTCTTTGCGAATACAAATCTGATGATAACCCATGCGAAGATCAAGCTTCGAGAAAACCTTGGCACCTTTCAGTTGTTCAAACAACTCATTGATGTTGGGGAGTGGGTACTTGTTTCTGATTGTCTTCTTGTTCAATGGACGGTAATCGACACAAAACCGGTCTGTGCCATCTTTCTTCTTGACAAACAAAACACCACAACCCCATGGAGAGGAACTTGGTCTGATCAGACCCAGACGTTCTTGTTCATCTAGCTGCTTCTTCAACTCTTTCAGCTCTTCGGGGCCAAGTTTATAAGGGCGCTTGCAAACTGGTTCAGTGCCGGTTTCGAGGTCAATCACAAACTCGACTAGCAGGTGCGAAGGCATTCCAGGAAATTCTTCTGGAAAGACATCTTCATACTCGCAAACCACCGGAATTTGAGAAATCGCCGAGATTTCGTCCTTCTCATTAAGAGCAAAGAGACGGATTGTGTCATCGTGAGCCGCGAAAATAATCACATCTTCTGAAGGATGAGTCAGCTTGACTTCTTTTGCTTGACAATCAACATAAGCCTTGTTCATAGCCAGGAAATCCATGCCAAGGATGAGATCAATATCAGAATTGCCGAGAACAATAGGAGAAGCCAGAAAAGAATAATTGCCCATCTTGATAGAAGCATCCCGAACCACAAAACAAGAATTCATTTGCAAACCTGGAGACACCACAGTTAACGATCTAGGCAATTCTTTGCAACAAAACTCATGCTTTGAGACAAATCGCCTTGATATGAATGAATGCGATGCACCAGTATCAAGCAAAACTTTTGCAGGAATAGAGTTAACTGAGAGATTACCCATGATCACTTGAGAAGAATCCTCTGCCTCTGCTGCGTTCACATGGTTCACCCTTGCAAACTTGGGATTATGCTTCACCATAGCACTTCCTGGGGGCTTCATAGGAGGAGGAGGCGGAAGACGCCGCTGGTTGCACTTGTTTGCGTAGTGACCCTTCTGGCCACACTTGTGACAAGTAACCTCAGAAAGCAGACGAATGTTGCCTGGAGGAGGAACAAAAGATGCCTTGGACGCCTAGGGTCTCTGTTGAAATCCTGGGTTGGGTGGGTGGGAAGAACCACGGCCACCGAACTGCTTCTGCTGCTGAGGAGGACGAAACAGAGGAGGATTTGGCACCCAATACTTCTGCTGCTTAGGAACCATCTAAGAGCTGGAAGAAGACGAAAATGAATCCCTTGAACGCTTCCTTGAGTTCTCGAACTTGAGTTGAGTTGCCTTGACCTTCAAAGCCATGTTGTAGAACTGATCAAACTCACGAGGCTCTTGAAGAACTAGGCCTGGCTGAAGCTCATCCTTGAGACCACCTCTGAACTGATAGATCATCGCCTTGTCATCTAGAACATCTTGCTTAGCATAACAGGCTAGATTCTGGAACTCGATGTTGTATTGATAGACAGACTTGCTTCCCTGCTTCAGGTGCCTGAACTTCTCACGCATCTCCTCGACAAAGCTTGTCAGAATGTAATGGGCCCTGAAGTCACAACAGAAATCGTCCCAAGTAACAGCACGATCGCCCCTGGAATCCTTGTACTGCTGCCACCAATCAACTGCCTAACCCTTGAGATAGAACAATGTAAATCTGAAAAAGTCCTCTGGCCTGACATTGCTGCATTCAAAATGCTTACTCATATCACGGAGCCAATCATCAGCATCAAAAGCCTGCTCGCAATAGGTGAAAGACTTGGGCTGGTTGGCAAGGAACTGATTGAGCGTCGCAAACTGAGTTTGATTCTCAAAATTCCCATGAAAGCCTTGCTGACCCTGATCTCTTTCTTGCAACAGCCTGAGCAACATATGAGTATTTGCATTGGTTGGTGCCATCACAGCTTGCCAAGCTTCTGGAGGCGGAGGCGGTGGCGGGGGTGGTGGAACATCAGCCTGCTCCTCACCACGACCCGGATTGTTGCGAGTTGGTGGAGCCATCCTGGAGATGGACAAAAATATTAACACCTCATTGATAAGATGAATTCAATAGCTGAATCAAATGCCTGAAAGAATTGCACAAATAACATCACAACCTTCCTACTGGAAAATTAGTAAGAATGTTTTCTTCGGTTTTGTGATAACATCATTAGATATTAGAAGCCACTTGCAATAACACAAAAGTATTGAGCTAATGTTGCTTGGAACAAATGTATATGCCCACATACATCTGAAGAAGATGATCCTAGATAACTACAAGAGTTACCACCTAAGAACTTCTGAGAACTTTCTAGTTATGCAATCCGGTGTGGGGGATACAAGGAGGAAATATCTCACACAACTAGCAATCCTACACCCCAACTGTATCCATCCTTCAACACATAACCAGAGGCTTTCGCAAATTCATCTAACTCGAATCCTCGAACTCACAACGATACTAAACCATGGTGGTACCCCGGACGCCTCCCCAGTACTGGGTGACTCCGACCTTATCTCACCACGACAAGTATTGAAGTAATTCCGAAAACTCTCCGTCCTGAGATATCAAGGAAGCTGAATGATAACGATGTGCCAACATTCCCTGGAGCTCGACTCCTCGGAAGAAATCAAGTCAGACAGGAGGCACCAAGACAGAACCCTGTCACATCGGTATCATATAGACTCCAAAATACCCGCATGATCCTAAAAAAATTGAGCGAGAAGAGGAGTAGAATAAAAATTCCTAAGTAGAATACCTCACCAGAGCATAGAAGAGGAGTAAAAAGAATCCTACTCTCTGATATAACTAGACTCAAAATAGTTTTACTAGACTCGACTCGGCCAAGTTCGATCAAGCAAAGGCCCATATGGTCATATGGCTCTGATACCAACTTGTCACGCCCAAGAGGCGCGCCTATCCATATTAAGGCATGGGGTCTCGACAAGGGATAGAGGCGCATCTCGTCGTTCGCAAGTATATCATCATTACATCATACATTTAAGAAGAGAAGAGTATATGAGTTGTCTTACACTCGCCACATGCTAACTTACAATTCCAGACAAGGGTTCAAACATCAATATGAAGACAGGGTCCGGCTATGGATGAAAACAAACGATAAAAGCAGATGCAATGATACTATCTCGCTAGCCCGAAGATCATGACCATGGTCCCCTACTCATCTGGATACGTCACGTACATCCTGCCTCTTTCCCCGTCATACTCCCACTTGAGCTGCATCAGATCATCCTGCATGAACTCATCTGTACCTGCACCTAGATTGTTGTAGTAATCTGTGAGCCACAAGGACTCAGCAATCATGCGCCTGGGTACCGAGACTATTCAAGCTTACAGGTTGGGATGGGTATGTGTTTAGTTTGCAGCAGCACTAAGAATTTATGGTGGCTAAACTTACGTAACATGAAGATAAATATGTGGCCTACGATAAACGATCGAATCTAGAATGACCTCTATGAGATCCTGAACACTTACTTACGTCAAGCATAACACCACCGTGTTCTCTCTCAGATCATGTTCACGAGCAGAGACGATCACGGTTACATACACAGTTGGTGCATTTTATTAGAGTTTACTTTAAGTTAACTATAACCGGGTGTTAAACAAATATCCAAGTTGCCACATAACCGCGGGCACGGCTTTTCAAAAGATTTGACCCTGTAGGGGTGCTCCAACTAGTCCATCATAAATTAACCACACTCCGCGGGAATGGCCTCGACCACGGATCTCGTGATCATCCTAGGCAACTCCAAAGGAATTCCAACACCTCGAGATAACCTGAAGAAATTCAGAACCCTCATGCAAGACACTCGATAAAGGTGAAACAAGTCCAGCAAGACCGCCCGACGTGTCGACGAACCCGATAAGAGCCGCATCTTTCGTTCTCAAGACACGACCGGATTGTCCAAACTTCCGGTAGGCCAATCACAGAGTTGCCCCTGGTGGCCACCGGCGGTTGACATTTTTGGACCAACACTCATGAGGAGCACTGGCCCGGTTGTTGATTAATCCACGGGGTTGCAAAGCCCTATGCAAGTTTATTAAGTTGTTAAGCAAATGTAGTACCAAAGTTGGGCCTTGCCAGACAAGTTTTAATCTTAACCAAATAAACAAGGGGGTCCCCATAACAACCCCGAGTATGTTAGGAGCGCAAAATATGGAAACATAACACCGGTAACAAGAAACTATGGCGGTAACAGCGGAACAAAACACCTAGCAAAAGGACAAGCCTTCCACCAATACCAAGATATATATGTGCATTAAATTTAATAACAGATAATATTGGGATATGCCAAATCCATGTTATCACATGGAACAAGATGTACCTACAACTAGAACGCTATAAGAGGGGCTGAGCAACGGTAACTTAGCCAAACAATGGTTTGCTAGGATGTGGAGGGTTAGAGGCTATCATGGCAATTAGGAGGCCGACAATCAAGTGGTAGGTAGCATGAAAGTAGCGATAAGAGCGAGACAACTAGCAAGCGAAAATAGTATCGGGATCCGGGTACGATCATCTTGCATGTTGGTTCTTCGGTGGAACAAGTAGCGGGATCCTCGTAGTTGTACTCGCCTGGATCTTCGTACTCAGGTTCAACGTTCGCGTCTACCCAAAAGAAATAGCAAGAATAAACAAGCAACCAAGGTTCAGTGCACAAGCAAGAATGATGCATGATTATGTGAAGAGTTTTAGCGTGGCAATCCTAACTAGTCATGTTTCACATGCAAAGGGGTGGTTATTAGTGAATCTGGACAGAACCTTATGCTAAGTTATTTAGACATGCATGAACATGGCAAATATGGATGCATCATGCAAAAACGATACAAACGCATATGCAGAACGTAAGAAACGGAGTTACGGTTCTCACGCTACGCTCATGACAAGATACGAAGGCAAAACACAAGATAAGAAGTACCTGGGCTAGTCCTTGGCATTCCAAGGTAGCCACTGGTTAGGAAATGAAAAACCAACCACAATAGATCCAAAGATCAAGCAATTCCATGGAGTATAGCTCTCACCAGACACAAAACAATAAAACAAACAATCTGCCACAAAACAGCAACATAGGAACTTTCACATCCAATAACTTGAGCTACAGGAATTCTACAACCACAACCAAGGCATTGACAGAAACTACATAACATGCTTATAAACTTATCCAACTACACAATCTGAAAAGGAGGCATACATCAATAAGCATGAAGCCCACAAGTTGGCATGATGAAATAGAATTCTGGGACTTAGTGAAAATAATAGTTTTCTGGAATCTGAGTTAATCTGATGGCAAGTTGACAGCACAAACTGATGGTGTTAGAGACCACCTCGTGGCATGAAAATTAACAGGATGCTAGAAGACAACATATACTTCAAATCACTAGCACTATGCTTGAGCTAATTCACAACATATCACAAGATAGCAATCACTCTTCATGGCATAAAAATAACAGCAGATTCTCAGACTTGGAAATATTTGGCATGGTTGAAAACAGCAACATTTTAGTGGCTACTTTACAGCATGGTTCGCACTTATTTGCAAGTTGATCATGACAAGGATACATACCACTGTATTCTACACATCAAAGACTACCATATTCATGTTGGCACAAACTTCATAGCATGAATGGATTAAACATAGCAAAAATGACAAAATGGCACTATGAGGTAAAATAACATTTTGACAAACTTGCTCAAAAGACCAAACCGATAGCACCAATGAATTCCTAGGATTTTTGTACCCCAAATTCATGTGTCATACTCATATATTCACATGGAGCATCATTACGAAAACTACATAGCAAAATCATCATCCACTCCTATAAGTGAAAACTTACCAAAAATGCTCAGGTGCAAAAATGATCATGTCCAGAATTGGATTTTTACCAGATTTGAAAAATATCAACTAAAACAATTAAAACACTACACAAATAAAGAAAACAACAATAATAGGGGGCCCACCTGGCATACTCACCAGGGCCCCTCTATGGATGACATGTGGGGCCAGGCCCACTATCATACACACCACACTAACACACACACACACACATTCACCACACTAGATCCGGCCACACCAGATCCAGTCAAACACACAACACTACACGGGATCCGGCCATCACACCGGATCCACACACACAACACCAGATCCTGACCAATCACAAAAAGGGAAAACAATGGGGAGGCGCTGGGGATCGAACCCCTGACCTCTCGAATGCACAGAGAGCGGCTACCACTACGCTAGCTATGCACCACTGAGCAAAGGGAGGGGCGCCGAATACATACTATCTGCAACGCAAACTCTAACGAAACTGAAACTTACAAGACACCGGCAACAGCGCCAAGCGGCGGCAAATTCCGACGATGGTTGGCCTCTCTGGCAACGTGGAGCGTCAGCGGGGAGATCTGGGTCATTGGGGCACCCATTCCCGCACCTACGAAGGCTAAGCGTGGCAGAGGCAAGGTGCTCGAGCTTGAGCTTACGCTCGGCTCGGGGCACGGTGGCGTAGACATGATGGCAACGAGCGGGGCTGCAACTGCGCTAGCTATGCGAAGAGAAGCATAGAGAGGGAAGGAGGAGCTGCAGGTGCTCATGGGGGGTGACGAGGCTACTTCAGAGCGAAAGACGCGGATGACGGCGAGGCAGAGGGGAAGAAGACGTCACGGCTCTGGCGACGCGGGGAAGAAGAAGAAGGCAAGGGCACACAACTTGCCTCCTCACCCTAGCACCTGGAATGGGATGCGGGAACAATCTACGACCACCATGACATGCCGGCGCGGAGGAGGGCCACCCGACGGAGGACGACAACGACGACGGACGGCGAGCTCTCTCTCTCTCTCTCTCTCTCTCTCTTAAACCAACATGACGCTACACTCTCTCTGACAGAGAAGGGGAGGAAAGTAGAGGGAGAAAGAGAGGGGAGATGGGACCGGCGGCGGCAAGAAGGGAGGAGGAACCCTAGGGATCCACAATCCTTTAAAGGGGGGACAGACGGCGCCGGCCTCAGCGTCCGTGAGCCTTGACGGCAACGGCACGCGCACTCGCACTCTCTCTGCACTCTGAAGCTGACGACGAGCCATGGGAGCAGGTGGCTGTTCCCTGCGAGCGGGCTGGGCCGCGAGGGAAGGACTCGGCCCACTCACATCGCTCTCTCACTAGGAAAAACAAAAACAAGGGGTTGTTTATTTTGAGCAAGTATTTTTCACACTTAATTATTTAAAAGGGGCTGTTTATTTTGAAACCAAATTAAAACAAGGCTCAAACCTCAGGGAGAGCAACACATATTCACTCAAGATAATATTGCCAAACACCAGAACATTTTTAACAAATTAAATGCCAATTTAATTATATCAAGTGGAATAATAAAGGGAATAAGAGGGGTTTTAGGCATGTTTGAAAATGAAGGGATGAGAAGGAGTTGTTGCACCACCCACACTCTAACCACATCACACATCACAAAATCACTCCCAATCACAACAAGGTCACATCACAAAACAAAGGCATGGCATGACATGAATGATATGATGCATGATGCATGAATGCATGACACAAGGAAAGACATTGAGCAACTCATATCACTAAACTCATGACAACAAGGTTCACATAAGATACATGCCATACAAGGGTAGGGGCAGCACTTGGGCTGTCACACAAACACCCTTTTTTAGAATGAAACACTTACACTCGAACACCCTAAAGTACTTGAGATTGGGCTTGTTGTTAGTAAGAATTTCATAAGAAGTCTTGTTCAAGCCTTTTCGGAGATAGAGCCGATTGGATGCATGGCAAGCTGTGTTGATGGCTTCGGCCCAGAAATTGTATGGAGATTTGAATTCCGCCATCATGGTTCTTGCTGTGTCCATCAACGTCCGGTTCTTTCTCTTGGCAACACCATTTTTTTGAGGGGTATAAGGTGCAGAGTATTGATGCTTGATCCCCTAATCACTAAGGAACTCATTCAAGGTGTAGTTCTTGAACTCGGTGCCATTGTCACTTCTTATCATCAAAATCTTTGCAGCATGTTGTCATTGAGCTTCATTTGCAAAGTCGATGATAGTTTGTTGAGTTTCATTCTTCCTCTTGAAGAAATATACCCAAGTGTATCTTGAGTAGTCATACACGATCACCAAACAATAATTTCTTCCCCCAAGGCTATTGAAAGATGGAGGACCAAAGAGATCCATGTGGAGGATCTCCAAGGGCCTCTTCGAGTAAATGGTAGTTGTGGGGCGGTGAGCAGTCTCATGTAGCTTTCCTTCAATACAAGCACTGCAAGCACGATCTCTGGCAAAACTCACATTTGTTAGTCCAAGGATGTGATCCCCTTTGAGGAGACTTTGCAAAGATCTCATATTGACACGGGCTAGCCGGCGATGCCAGAGCCATCCCACATCAACTTTAGCCATTAGGCAAGTCGCCATCTTAGTGGGTCGCTCCGAGAAGTTAACCACATAGAGACTGTTCTCGATATACCCAACAAAAGCTACTTTAAGAGTCTTGCTCCACAAAGGTCCACGGAGTCAATCCCAAAGAAGGTACTAAAACCCATGAGTGCAAGTTGATGAACAGAAAGTAAATTGTATGAAAGAGTCTCAACAAGCATAACATTCTCCATGGAGAGTTCCGGGGAGATTATCACCTTGCCAAGACCCAATACCTTTGAAATTGCATCATTTCCAAATGAGACTTGGGTGGCCACGGATGGGTCAGGATGAACATCCACCACCAAGTCCTTGCTTCCGGTCGTATGATTTGTCGCTCCACTATCGAGCAACCATGACACTCCTTCGGAAGCAAACCCCTACAAGAGATCAATGTTTGGTTTTAGGTACCCATTTTTTATGGGTCCTTTCATGTTAGCAACAAGGGTCTTAGGAACCCAAATACACCATTCAATGTACTCATAAGAAGAACCAACATATTTGGCATAAACATGCCCATCACTAGAAAACATAGGAGGGGTTAAAGTCGTCGGTCTTGTTGGGATGGGTGGTCTTGTCCTTCTTGGCATCGCCATCCACAACTTTTCTTTGTTCTTCTCATGAGGAGCTTCTCCTGCTCTTACAAAAGTTTCCTTGAGTAGTGGAACTTCCTTAGTTTTCACCTTCTTATTTTTGTTGTTTTTGGGTGCAAACCCAACCCCTTCTATTGCAACAACTTCCTTTTGATTACTAAAAAGGTCATTGAGAGAGTTCTCACCTTGGATACACGTCACCAAACCCTTTTCAAGTTGTTCTTTTAGCTTAGCATTTTCCTCCACAAGACGTGCATGCTCACAACACGGGTTAGTAACAAAAGCATTATCAATTAGAACAAAAGGAGGACACGTAGCAATTTCCTTAGTGAGTTTTACTTGGAGTTGATCATGCGACTCCTTAAGAGAGGCATGAGCACACTTCAATGCCTTATGAGCATTGTCAAGTGTGTCAAGCTCAACCTTGAGTCGATCATGGCCAACCCCAAGTGCAACCTTTTCAGACTTGAGCACACGGTTAAGAACAATAGCATGATCATAATCTTTACGTAATTTATCAAGGTCATCCTTTTGTGACTCCTCAAGAGTCATAAGAAGACCTCGCTCTTCCTTAAGAGCAATAGATAGATCCGCTATCTTGTCGGCATAATCATGACTATGTCCTCTCAACTCCACAAGATATTATTCTTGAGAATCAATGTGCCATTGGCGTCACCAAGTTGTTCCAAGAGAGCAACGAAGTGCTTCTTGGATTATACCTTGAGTTTACACAAGAATTTCTCAAACTCATTTGTATCCTCTTTCGCCTCCTCATGTTCATCCACACAATATAACGAAGATGGAGTGGAAGAGTGACACCTTTGTTGGGGTAGAGGTTTTGGTGTCTTAATGTTTGAGGTTTTGGTGTTGGAGGTTACCTTGGTGATACCTTTAGCCATGAGGCACCTAGCAATGTGGTTCTCATTGGGGGCTTTGAAGAGTGACACCTTTGTTGGGGTAGAGGAAGCAATTGCCATACACGACATTGCCATTCCTTCATCGCTTGTGTCTTCGTCATCAACATCATCATCTGAGGCATACTCTTCTTGAGCCACCAATACCTTGTGAGGAGTCTTCTTGGCGAAGTTGGTCTTGTTTGGGAAGGACTTGGCCTTATCTTTGCGAATGAGCTTGCCACCATTGTCTTCCCTCTTCTCATATGGGTAATCCATCACAAAGTGACTCATATTTCCACAATTGTAGTAGGTACTCACACGTTGCTTGCCCTTTGACTCGTTTGAGTTATTCTTGGACAAGTTGGGCCTTGTGTTTCTCTTGTTGCCCCAAAATTGCCTGGACGCAAGAGCCATATGCTCATGATACGCACATTTGGTGTCCTCAGGGCAACCCTCTTGTTCTTCTCCTTCCTCTTGACTGACCTTGGCCTTCAAAGCAAGGTTAGGAGATGACTTCTTTGATCATTGCACGCGAGCGAGAGCATTGTCAGCTGTCATATTCAAGATGTTCATTGTGTGAGGTTGCGTGGTTGTTCTCTTGGAGTGAGGTTGCGTGGATCATGAGGGTAGTATCATTCTTCAATGACTCTCATGAGATGAATTGAGTTGTGATATAAATGAGACTAGATACTGGAAACCCAATTAGCAAAATCATTCTTAACAAGTTTAGGAGGAGGACCGTGATTAACTATATGAGGTGGATGCACCGGTCCTCCATAGACCACGGGAGGGGGAACTGAGGCAAAGCTCCTCGACCCATTAATTCCTTTAGAACGATTATCCTTGTTAGCACTAGCACCCTCCTTACCGGAGTTGACATCTGATGTCGAGTTAGTGGGATTAACCACTTGCACCGCATCGGTGGAAAGTTTAAGAGAATCAAGGGATTCTTTGAACATGGATTTGACCTCGGTCGTCATGGAAGATTTGAGAGAGGACATGGCCTCATTCAAATCCTCGCGAGAGACCATGTTCACTCCCATGGCCTCAGGAAGTTCTCCCACACACTCCTCTTTGCCAGCCATACTCTTCGGGTGGTCAAACCCTTAATAAAGAGACGTGGCTCTGATACCAATTGAAAGGATCGATATGGTTGACAAGAGGGGGGTGAATAGGCAAATGACACTTTTTAATTTTTCTTCAACAATTTAGGCTTAGCAACAAATAGGTTGGCTAGATGTGCAACTAGGTGAGCAACCTATATGATGCTAATCACAACAAGCACACAAGCAAGCAAGGGATACAACACAATAATAGCTTGCAAGAAGTAAAGGTATGAGATAACCAAAAGTGGAGCCGGTGGAGACGAGGATGTGTTACCGGAGTTCCTTCCCTTGAGAGGAAGTACGTCTCCATTGAAGCGGTGTGGAGGCACAATGCTCCCCAAGAAGCCACTAGGGCCATCGTATTCTCCTCACGCCCTCACACAATGCGAGATGTCGTGATTCCACTATTGGTGCCCTTGAAGGCGGTGACCAAACCTTTACAAACAAGGTTCGGCCTATCTCCACAACTTAATTGGAGGCTCCCAATGACACCACGAAGCTTCACCACAATGGAATGTGGATCCGAGGTGACCTCAACCGTCTAGGGTGCTCAAACACCCAAGAGTGACAAGATCCGCAAGGGATTAGTGGGGGGAATCAAATTTCTCTTGATGGAAGTGTAGATCGGGGCCTTCTCAACCAATCCCTAGAAAATCAACAAGTTTGATTGGGTAAGGAGAGAGATCAAGATAAAATGGAGCTTTTAGCATCAATGGAGCTTAGGGAGGGAAGAGGTGGTCTTCTTGGGGAAGAAGACCCCCTTTATATAGTGGGGAGAAGGATCCAACCGTTATCCCCATTCTCAGCCCACATTTTGCGGTACTACCGCACAATGCCACGGTACTACCACAAGCCATGGCGCAGCCCTTCCTCCCTCCCAAATTGCTTCTCCTCTAGATTGGTTCGGCGTCGCTTAGCGAGCTCTACCGGATCAGCTCCACCACCACCACCGCCACGCCGTCGTGCTGCCAGAGAAACCCATCTACCTATCCGCCCTCACTTGCTGGATCAAGGAGGCGGAGATCGTCATTGAGCTGTATGTGTGTTGAACGCGGAGGTGTCGTCCGTTCGACGCTATATCGGGACGGATCGCGGGGCGGCTGCGATTTCGATCGCAAAGACGTTCGGCTACACCAACCGCATTTCTTAATGCTTCCCGCTTAGCGATCTACAAGGGTATGTAGATCCACTCTCCCTGTCATAGATGCTCATCACCATGGATAGATCTTATGTGTGCATAGGAAATTTTTTGTTTCCCATGCAACGTTCCCCAACAACAAGCTCTACCTAACAGCATGCCCGCTCGACACCTTATTAATGGCAACAATCGGCCTGGTGAGGTGGAATGGTAGATTGGTAGTGGGGCTTGCCAGATGTGAAGGATGTTGTGTCTTCTTCACCGGCATAGAGGCTTGTCAGTGGCTTGATATTCACTTGATGTCGTCTTGAGCGCAATGTCTTCCCGGCAAGGCTTGTCGGACTGGAGGCAACTGTTGTCTATGCACAAGTTAGGGTACTAAAGAACCCATTCTTTAGTACACTGACATCGGGCAGTAGGTATTAAGCATGGAGTTATAATTCAAATTATGATTACACTGTCATGATTGACTTGTTATAGTAGACATGCCTGAAGATCCAACTGCTCCTATAATTCTCGCTAGACCTTTTCTAAGGACTACTAAAGTTGTGATGATGTGTTTGAGGGGAATGTCTGATTCGATTTACCAGCTAAAGATCCCTTTGTAAGACATTTCCCGAGGAGAAAGAAAATGAATACCTACATAGGAGGTGGCATCATTTTGAATGCCAGAAGCTATGGTCTCGGTGTTCTAGCATCACCTTGATCATCAGTACGGTCGAGCTATCCGATCGAAAACAAGCGCTTCGTGGGAGGCAACCCACGTGAATAAAGCATACAAGTAAGTTTTTTTATATTTAATAAAAGAGTGATTGAAGATCCATATGAAGAAGTAAGTTTGGAAGAGTTGCTCTAATGAAGGCTTCACTTTGTGCAAGATGAATTATATGTTGAATTGATGTTTTAATGCCTAGAAATAAGTCTAAGTATTTCCTTGGAACTACCCCACGGGAAAAGGAGAAAAGGAGAAGTTTCAAAACAAACAAATCAATGGACAGCCTATCAAATGGCTGTAGCAGTCATATTCCAATGCAGAACAGTTAGAGACACCAGAGAAGAAAATGGCGTATCATGGTAGCGCGAGCGCTCGTTTCGGTGGCCATTTTACTTCTTTGCAGTAAACGGAGAGAAGTCCATTGTGTTTGACGGTGTTCCAAATAGGCGATTGCAATCATTTGAGCGATCATTTGACATCCTCGATCAAGAGAAGGAAAAGAACAGGGCATACACCGGTGCTCAAAATGGATGGTGTCGTCCGTTTTAGCGGTCGTTTCATCTATGCGGAGACACAAATAAGCCATCCCGATTTGAAGACGATGTTCCATGTGGGCGCTTGCCCCCGTATGAGTGGTCGTTTCGCATGCAGGCGGCTCTAATAAGTGTTGGGAGACGTAGTAGTAAATCAAAATTTTCCTACGTTCACCAAGATCTATCTATGGAGAAACCAGCAACGAGAGGGGAGAGATTGCATCTTCATACCTTTGAAGATCGCTAAGCGGAAGCGTTACAAGAACGCGGTTGATGGAGTCGTACTCGCAGCGATTCAGATCGCGGTAGATCCGATCAAGTGCCGAACGGACGGCACCTCCGCGTTCAACACACGTGCAGCCCGGTGACGTCTCCAACACCTTGATCCAGCAAGGAGGAAGGAGAGGTTGGGGAAGGGCTCCAACAGCAGCACGACGGCGTGGTGGTGGTGGAGTAGCAAGGTATTCCGACAGGGCTTCGCCTAAGCGCTGCGGAGGAGGAAGAAGAGAGGTAGGGCTTCGCCGTGAGAGAGAGAGATCAAATCTTGTCTCAAAACATCCAAAACCTCAAGTATATATAGGAGGAGGGACGTGGAGGGCTGGCTTGGCCTCTACTCCAAAGAGGAGATGGCCGGCCGAATTAAAGGGAGAGTCCACCTCCCACAAGGGAGGTGGATCTCCTCCTTTTAAATCCTTTTTGCCTTATCTCCTTATCTCCAGCCGCATGGGCCTTTAGCAAAAGTCTTGCCCAGCCCAATAAGGGCTGGCACACTTTATCTAACAGCCCATGTGGTCCTTTGGTCGTCACACCCCTCCCGGGGGTTATCCGGCACCCTCCCGGCACTCCCGGTACACTACCGATGAGCCCGAAAACTTTCCGGTGACCAAAACTGGACTTCCTATATATCAATCTTTACCTCCGGACCATTCCGGAGCTCCTCGTGACGTCCGGGATCTCATCCGGGACTCCGAACAACCTTCGGTAATCACGTATACCTTTTCCCTATAACCCTAGCGTCATCGAACCTTAAGTGTGTAGACCCTACGGGTTCGGGAGACACGTAGACATGACCGAGACACCTCTCCGGTCAATAACCAACAGCGGGATCTGGATACCCATGTTGGCTCCCACGTACTCCACGATGATCTCATCGGATGAACCACGATGTCAAGGATTCAATCAATCCCGTATACAATTCCCTTTGTCTATCGGTATGATACTTGCCCGAGATTCGATCGTCGGTATCCCCATACCTTGTTCAATATCGTTACCGGCAAGTCTCTTTACTCGTTCCGTAATACATCATCCTGTGACTAACTCCTTAGTCACATTGAGCTCATAATGATGATGTCTTACCGAGTGGGCCCAGAGATACCTCTCCGTCACACGGAGTGACAAATCCCAGTCTCGATTCATGCCAACCCAACAGATACTTTCGGAGATACCCGTAGTGCACCTTTATAGCCACCCAGTTACGTTGTGACGTTTGGCACACCCAAAGCATTCCTACGGTATCCGGGAGTTGCACAATCTCATGGTCTAAGGAAACGATACTTGACATTGAAAAGCTTTAGCAAACGAACTACACGATCTTGTGCTATGCTTAGAATTGGGTCTTGTCCATCACATCATTCTCCTAATGATGTGATCCCGTTATCAATGACATCCAATGTCCATGGCCATGAAACCGTGACCATCTATTGATCAACGAGCTAGTCAACTAGAGGCTCACTAGGGACATGTTGTGGTCTATGTATTCACACATGTATTATGGTTTCCGGTTAACACAATTATAGCATGAACAATAGACAATTATCATGAACAAGGAAATACAATAATAACCATTTTATTATTGCCTCTAGGGCATATTTCCAACAGTCTCCCACTTGCACTAGAGTCAATAATCTAGTTCACATCACCATGTGATTAACACTTACATCACCATGTGATCATATCATCATGTGATTAACACCCAATAAGTTCTGGGGTTTGTTCATGTCCTGCTCGTGAAAGAGGTTTTAGTCAACGGGTCTGCGACATTCAGATCCGTGTGTACCTTACAAACTTTCCATGTCATATTTGTAGATACTACTCCCATGCTCCACTTGGAGCTATTCCAAATGGTTGCTCCACTATACGTAGCTGGATTTCTACTAAGAGTCATCCGGATTGGTTTTAAAGCTTGCATCATCGTAACACTTTACGATGAACTCTTTATCACCTCCATAATCGAGAAATATTTCCTTAGTTCTCAAGTTACTAAGGCTAACTTTGACCGCTGTCTAGTGATCCACTCTTGGATTACTCTTGTACCCCTTGACAGACTCATGGCAAGGCACACACAGGTGCGGTACACAGCATGGCATACTATATAGAGCCTATGGCTAAAGCATAGGAGATGACACTCATCTCTTCTTTATCTTCTGCCGTGGTCGGGTATTGAGTCTTACTCAATTTCACACCTTACAATACAGTCAAGAACTCCTTCTTTGACCCATCTATTTTGAACTCCTTCAAAAACTTGTCAAGGTATGTCTTCGTCGAAAAAACTTATCAAGCGAATAGATCTATCCCTATAGATCTTGATGCTCAATAAAATAGTAGCTTTATCTGGGTCTTCCTTTGAAAAACAAAACTTTTCAAACAACCCTTCATGCTCTTCCAGAAATTCTACATCATTTCCGATCAATAATATGTCAACTACATATTCTTATAAGAAATTCCATAGTGCTCCCACTCACTTTCTTGCAAATACAAGTTTCTCATAAACTTTGTATAAACTTGAACACTTTGATCACCTCATCAAAGCATATATTCCAACTCCGAGATGCTTGCTCCAGTCCATAGAAGGATCGCTGGAGTTTGCATATTATTAGCATCCTTAGGATTGACAAAACCTTCTGGTTGTATCACATACAACTCTTCCTCACAGAAACCATTACGGAAACCTTGTTTTGTCATCCATCTGCCAGATTTCATAATCGAAAAATGCAGCAACTGCTAACAAAATTTTAATAGACTTTTAGCATCGCTACAGATGAGACAATCTCATTGCAGTCAACTCCTTGAACTTGGCGGAAACTTCTTTGCGACAAGTCGAGCTTTATAAACGGTGACATTTCACCATTAGCGTCTATGTTTATCTCAAAGGTCCATTTGTACTCAATGACCCGCCATTCAACAGGCAAGTCTACCAAAGTCCATACTTGGTTTTCATACATGGATCCTTTCTCGGATTTCATGGCTCCTAGCCATTTGTTGGAATCCGGGCCCACCATCGCTTCTCCATAGTTCGTAGGTTCATCGTTGTCCAACAACATGATTTCCAAGACAGGGTTGTCGTACTACTCAGGAGCAGTACGCGTCCTTGTCGACCTACGAGGTTCGATAGTGACTTGATCCGAAGCTTCATGATCATCATCATTAACTTCCTTTTCAACTAAGTAGGCTCTACAGAAACATCTTTCTGTGTTGCGCTATTCTCTGGTTGAAACAAAGGTTCAACAACCTTATCAAGTTCTATCTTCCTCCCACTCAATTCTTTCGAGAGAAACTCTTTCTCAAAAAGGACCCGTTCTTAGCAACAAACACCTTTTGCGCTTGGATCTGAGATAGAAGGTATACCCAATGTCTCATTAGGGTATTCTATGAAGATGCATTTGTCTGCTTTGAGTTCGAGCTCGCTAGGTGAAAAACCCATTTTCACATAAGCGTCGCAGCCCCAAACATTAAGAAATGACAGCTTAGGCTTCTGTCAAACCATAATTCTCACGGTGTCATCTCAACAGACTTAGATGGTGCCCTGTTAAAGTGAATGGATTTGTCTTTAATGCATAACCCCATAACGATAGTGGTAAAACGATAAGAGACATCATAGTACTCACTATATCCAATAGAGCACGACTACGACGTTCGAACACACCATCACACTATGGTGTTCCAGGAGGCGTGAGCTGTGAAACAATTTCCACATTGTCTAAAATTGCATACCAAACTCGTAACTTAGATATTCACCTCCATGATCATATCATAGACATTTATCTTCTTGTCACGATGATCTTTAACTTCACTCTGAAACTCCTTGAACCTTTCAAACATTTCAGATTCGTGTTTCATTAAGTAAATATCCCCATATTTACTCAAATCATCAGTGAAGGTAAAGAAAAACAACGATATCCACTGTGTGTTTCAACACTCATTGGACCACATACATCAACATGTATTAATTCCAATAAGCCACTTGCCCGCTCCATCATATTGGATGACGGGGTCTCAGTCATCTTGCCCAAGAGGCATGGCTCGCATGTCTCAACCGATTCGAAATCGAGTGAGTCAAAAAACATCCATCATCATGGAGTTTCTTCATGCGATTTATACCAATATGACATTACGTGGCAGTGCCACAAGCATGTGGTACTATCATTATTAACTTTGTATCTTTTGGTACCAATGTTATGAATATGTGTACTACTACGATCATGATTCGATAAACCATTTCGAGTGGGTGCATGACCATTGAAGGCATTATCCATGTAAACAGAATAACCATTATTCTCTAACTTATATGAATAACCGTATCGCACTAATCATGATCTAATCACGTTTATGCTCAACGCAAACACCAAATAACATTTATTTAGGTTTATCACAAATCCTGAAGGTAGAGAGAGCGTGCGATGGTGATCACATCAATCTTGGAAATACTTCCAACACACATCGTCACCTTTCACCTAGCTAGTCTCCATTTACTCCGTAGCTTTTATTTCGAGTTGCTAACACTTAGCAACCGAACCGGTATCTAATACCCAGGTGCTACTAGGAGTACCAGCAAGGTACACATCACTAACACGTATATCAAATATACTTCCATTGACATTACCAGCCTTCTTATCTACCAATCATCTAGGGTTTTTTCGCTTCAGCGAACATTCTCCTCATAACAGAAGCACTTAGTCTCGGGTTCGGGCTCAACCTTGGGTTTCTTCACTAGAGCAACAATTGGCTTGCCATTCCTGAAGTTTTTCCCTTCTTGCCCTTGCCCCTTTTGAAACTAGTGGTTTTCACTTAACCATCAACACTTGATGCTCCTTATTGATTTCTACCTTCGTGGTGTCAAACATCACGAACAACTCAGGGATCATCTTATCCATCCCTGGCATGTTATAGTTCATCACGAAGCTCTAGTAGCTTGGTGGCAGTGACTTGGAGAACTGCATTAATCACTATCTCATCTGGAAGATTAACTCCCACTTGATTCAAGTGATTGTAGCACCCAGACAATCTGAGAACACGCTCACCGATTAAGCTATTCTCCTTTATCTTGCAGGCAAAGAATCTTGTTGGAGGTCTCATACCTCTCAACATAGGCACGAGCTTGAGATCACAATCTCAGCTCCTAGAACATCTCATATGTTCTGTGACGTTCAAAACATTTTGAAGCCTCAATTCTAAGCCGTAATGCATGACGCACTGAACTATCACGTAGTCATCAAAAAGTGCCTGTCATATGTTCACAACATCTACAGACAACGCTTGAGGGAGTGATGCAGTTAGCGGTACATCAAAAACATAAGCTTTCTGTGCAGCAATGAGGACAATCCTCAGATCACGGACCCAGTCCGCATTATTGCTACCATCAACTTTCAACTTACTTTTCTCTAGGATTGTATCAATAAAACTGGGGAGCTACAGCGCGAGCTATCTACGACATAATTTGCAAGGACATTTTTAGACTAAGTTCATGATAATTAAGTTCATTTAATCAAATTATTAATGAACTCCCACTTAGATAGACATCTCTCTAGTCTTCCAAGTGATACATGATCCATGTCAACTAGCCCGTGTCCGATCATCACGTGAGACGGACTAGTCATCCATGGTGAACATCTCTATGTTGATCGTATCTTCTATACGACTCATGTTCGACCTTTCGGTCTTCCGTGTTCCGAGGCCATGTCTGTACATGCTAGGCTCGTCAAGTCAACCTAAGTGTTTCGCATGTGTAAATCTGGCTTACACCCGTTGTATGCGAACGTTAGAACCTATCACACCCGATCATCACGTGGTGCTTCGGAACGACGATCCTTAGCAACGGTGCACAGTTAGGGTGAACACCTTTCTTGAAATTTTATTGAGAGATCATCTTATTTACTACCGTCGTTCTATGCAAATAAGATGTAAACATGATAAACATCACATGCAATCAATATAGTGACATGATATGGCCAATATCATTTTGCTCCTATGATCTCCATCTTCGGGGCACCATGATCATCACTGTCACCGGCACGACACCATGATCTCCATCATCATGATCTCCATCATTGTGTCTTCATGAAGTTGTCTCGCCAACTATTACTTCTACTACTATGGCTAACGCTTAGCAATAAAGTAAAGTAATTACATGGCGTTTATGATTGACACGCAGGTCATACAATAAATAAGACAACTCCTATGGCTCCTGCCGGTTGTCATAATCATCGACATGCAAGTCGTGAATCCTATTACAAGAACATGATCAATTCATACATCACAATGCATCACATCACATCCTTTGGCCATATCACATCACAAGGCACATGCTGCAAAAACAAGTTAGACGTCCTCTAATTTGTAGTTGCAAGTTTTTACGTGGCTGCTATAGGTTACTAGCAAGAACGTTTCTTACCTACGTCAACACCACAACGTGATTTGCCAATTGCTATTTACCCTTCATAAGGACCCTTTTCATCGAATCCAATTCGACTAAGGTAGGAGAGACAGACACCCGCTAGCCACCTTATGCATCTAGTGCATGTCAGGCGGTGGAACCGGTCTCACGTAAGCGTACGTGTAAAGTTGGTCCGGGCCGCTTCATCCCACAATACCGCCGAATCAAGATAAGACTAGTAGCGGCAAGCAAATTAACAAACTCGACGCCCACAACTGCTTTGTGTTCTACTCGTGCATAGATTCTACGCATAGACCTAGCTCATGATGCCACTGTTGGGAGACGTAGTAGTAAATCAAAAAATTTCCTACGCGTTCACCAAGATCCATCTATGGAGAAACCAGCAACGAGCAAGGGGGGAGTGGATCTTCATACCTTTGAAGATCGCTAAGCGGAAGCGTTACAAGAACGCGGTTGATGGAGTCGTACTCGCAGCGATTCAGATCGCGGTAGATCCGATCAAGTGCCGAACGGACGGCACCTCCGCGTTCAACACACATGCAGCCCGGTGACGTCTCCAACACCTTGATCCAGCAAGGAGGAAGGAGAGGTTGGGGAAGGGCTCCAACAGCAGCACGACGGCGTGGTGGTGGTGGAGTAGCAAGGTATTCCGACAGGGCTTCGCCTAAGCGCTGCGGAGGAGGAAGAAGAGAGGTAGGGCTTCGCCGTGAGAGAGAGAGATCAAATCTTGTCTCAAAACATCCAAAACCTCAAGTATATATAGGAGGAGGGACGTGGAGGGCTGGCTTGGCCTCTACTCCAAAGAGGAGATGGCCGTCCGAATTAAAGGGAGAGTCCACCTCCCACAAGGGAGGTGGATCTCCTCCTTTTAAATCCTTTTTGCCTTATCTCCTTATCTCCAGCCGCATGGGCCTTTAGCAAAAGTCTTGCCCAGCCCAATAAGGGCTGGCACACTTTATCTAACAGCCCATGTGGTCCTTTGGTCGTCACACCCCTCCCGGGGTTTATCCGGCACCCTCCCGGCACTCCCGGTACACTACCGATGAGTCCGAAAACTTTCCGGTGACCAAAACTGGACTTCCTATATATCAATATTTACCTCCGGACCATTCCGGAGCTCCTCGTGACGTCCGGGATCTCATCCGGGACTCCGAACAACCTTCGGTAATCACATATACCTTTTCCCTATAACCCTAGCGTCATCGAACCTTAAGTGTGTAGACCCTACGGGTTCGGGAGACACGTAGACATGACCGAGACACCTCTCCGGTCAATAACCAACAGCGGGATCTGGATACCCATGTTGGCTCCCACGTACTCCACGATGATCTCATTGGATGAACCACGATGTCAAGGATTCAATCAATCCCGTATACAATTCCCTTTGTCTATCGGTATGATACTTGCCCGAGATTCGATCGTCGGTATCCCCATACCTTGTTCAATCTCGTTACCGGCAAGTCTCTTTACTCGTTCCGTAATACATCATCCCGTGACTAACTCCTTAGTCACATTGAGCTCATAATGATGATGTCTTACCGAGTGGGCCCAGAGATACCTCTCCGTCACACGGAGTGACAAATCCCAGTCTCGATTCATGCCAACCCAACAGATACTTTCGGAGATACCCGTAGTGCACCTTTATAGCCACCCAGTTACGTTGTGACGTTTGGCACACCCAAAGCATTCCTACGGTATCCGGGAGTTGCACAATCTCATGGTCTAAGGAAACGATACTTGACATTGAAAAGCTTTAGCAAACGAACTACACGATCTTGTGCTATGCTTAGAATTGGGTCTTGTCCATCACATCATTCTCCTAATGATGTGATCCCGTTATCAATGACATCCAATGTCCATGGCCATGAAACCGTGACCATCTATTGATCAACGAGCTAGTCAACTAGAGGCTCACTAGGGACATGTTGTGGTCTATGTATTCACACATGTATTATGGTTTCCGGTTAACACAATTATAGCATGAACAATAGACAATTATCATGAACAAGGAAATACAATAATAACCATTTTATTATTGCCTCTAGGGCATATTTCCAACAGTCTCCCACTTGCACTAGATTCAATAATCTAAGGGTCTATAGGGCATATTTCCAATAAGCCCATGGAAGGAGCTCGCTATTTTCTTCTTCTTCTTCTTCCTCCAAACCTCTCCAAACCCTAGCAAAACCTCGCCCGATCTCTCTACGCTTTTGTTTTTCATTCGAATCCTTCCATGTGATTGATCTACGGTACGTTGCTCCTCCGATTCCCAAGTTTTTTTGTATATCCATGTTCTATAAACCTAGCATTGCCATGTCTAGGATATGCATATTTTTTATCCAAATTTGAGTATGGCTTGGATTTGTTGATGTTTTTAGAGGAGTATAATGTTGTGACTACTGTAGGATCATTACTATTTAATTGTATCGGACTGAAAAATCGTTTTGTAGATTTTTACACGGAGGTCTTCTCACATACGCGGTGCATTGAGTTCATCCACTGCACCAACACAACAAGTTTTCACTCAGGGGGTCATCTTCCCTGGCCGTAGAGCAAGGAAGAAATTCTAGAAGCTCACCACAAGGAAGATCAAAGCAACCAAATTGGCTTGTGCGAATACAATCGCCAAGCTAGGTATGACTCATGATTTTAGTTTGCTTTGTCAGAATGCCGGTTTGCATCATTTTGTTTATCAGGGATGTGAAAGTTATGAACGCTTGACGCTTGAGTTTCTTAGTACTCTCTCGCACAATGTTGGTTTAGTGCCAAATGAACATGAGGAGGAGAGGAACATTTTTCTTATCCTTGACTAAGACTTTTACATCACTCTTGATGAGTGGTGTAATCACTTTGGCTTCCTCAACGATGATGATGATTTTAGATATATGTATGATTTCACTGACCCACACCCGAGGCAATCCTTTTAACCTATGAGTCGCCATGGCTCTAGGAAAAGAGCGAGCTACATCGAAAGTCCTGCTATACATTAATTTTAATATGTTATCACTAACTCGTTGCAGGAACAAGGAGAAGTTTTTAAGGTGAAGGATGAGACATGCTAGTTCTCGGGAAACCAGCAAACCTAGACATTGTTTATTTGCCCAACATAGGGGCAATACGTTTGCTACACCTCGCGCAGCAAGAAAGCCATGCAAGAGGAGATGTCGTGTGTGGAGGAGTGATCGCCATGTTGGCCAACTCCCTTGGCCTCAACTACGATCACCTTTGCCTCTTTGAAAGTAACACTCTTGTTAACATTCGCATTCTACTAGCGATGTTATGGTAGTACTTCATAATGGTCGTCGTTGTATTAGAACTCCTGGAGTGGCATACTTGTTGCCCACTCCTATCCCTAACTTTTTATCCATCGAGAATGGAAAATTGCATTATGTTGCATAGGAAGGTGATGCAGCTTTTGACCAAGAAGGGCCAAAACCAGAACAAGTAGATGAAGAAGAACTCACCATCGACGAAGAGGAGGAGCACCCCCAATAGAGTACACCACCTACACGAACCACAACAACCTCCAAAAATATATCCATGATATGAGCACCCTCGTATTGTACCTTCGAGGCGCATCCACCTACATGAACATGAACTCTCCAACTGGAGCCAGGAATGCAGGAGTGTGCTCCTGACCAACTGTCATAATGATCTCACCGTTTGGTCATAATGATCCACATAAAACTTGAAAATAACTCGTGAGATAGGTTAGTACATATAAAAAAATCAACACTTCATGTACTGCCAAGACAAGTTGCATAATCATATTCAAACATTAGGTATTGTATTCTATCATTTAAAAAATGTATATCTACCAATATAAGCCATGAAAAGTCTAGGATAAGTTGATAAGAAAACTATAACAGTAATCTGTCCAAACAGAACAGTCTGTAGAAATTCATCGAAATAGTGTACTTATGTAGCTCAAGAAATTCTGAACATTTATGAAAACATAAATAATTTTTATGAAAATACCTTGTAAAAACTTCACAAACTTTCCACATTCCGGTAAAATATGAAAATTCAAACACTGCAGCAAAAGTTTCTGTTTTTACACAGTCACACATCAAACATGCAATTGAAACATCTTATGGCAATTCTTGGAACCTTTATTGAAAAACATGATTATTGATAACATATAGCATAGAACAACAAAATAAAATGACGCTCCAAGCAAAACACATATTATGTGATGAATAAAAATATAGCTCCAAGTAAGGTATACCGATAGTGTTGAAGACGAAAGAGGGGATGCCTTCCGGGGCCTCCCCAAGCTTGGACGCTTGAGTCTTCCTTGGTGATGCTCCTTATTCTTCTCATATCGGTATCTCAGCCAAAACTTGAAAACTTCAATCACTCAAAACTTCACAGAAACCTCGTGAGATCCATTAGTGTAATAGGCAAATCATAAAGTTTAGGTACTGTTATAAATTGATTATTATCTAATTGTTGCATAAGGTAATGTATTCTAACTTCTCCAAGGCTTATACCCCCTGATATAATGCATAGTATCATCAAATCAAGAAAAAACAGAATATGTCTAAAGCAGAGAAGACTGTACTGATCTGTAGAGAAACTATACTTCCGTAACTCTAACAATTCTGAAAAATCAGGACAAGTTGAGGAATTTGTATACCGACACTGTGTAAAAAAAATAGATCACAAAGACATTCCAGTAAAATCAGAGAAATTCTCTATTCGACGCAAAATTTTCTGTTTTTGCGCAAGATCAAATCTACTATCATCCAAATCATCCTAAAGGCTTTACTTGGCACATTATTGAAATAAAAGACACAAAACATGAGTACTACAGTATCTTAATCATGTGGACACATAAAAACATAAAGTATAAGTGTTGGGTTGTCTCCCAACAAGCGATTTTCTCTGAAGCCTTTTAGCTAGGCATGATGATATCAATAATGCTCGCATAGGGATAGTAGATGAAACATGCAAAAGAACATCATGATAATTATTTTTGTGGTACAGTGATACTTGTAGGGATATGATTATTTTAATGAGAAAATTCCATGAACAACTCTACATTTTTCCATGAGCATGAACACAAGTGTTCAAGGTCGACCCTCATTTCTCCAATGCATAATTTTCGTATCGCTTCTCTTATAAGTCAAGCAATTTTTTGTGTTTTTAAATTTTAAATTTTGTTTGTTTGTTTCACCCACAACTAAATAAAAAAACAGAAGAAAAAGGAAAATAAAATCTACTTAGTGATAGAAGCAAACAAGCATACACAAAAATAGTAACCCCCGCGTTATTCCTCCCCGGCAACGGCCCCAAAAAAGATCTTGATAATCCCCAAGTGCAAGGAATCATCTTAGGACTTTCCAAAGATGGAAGTGGTAAGTATGGAGTGTCAAACCTATAAGGAGCCAAAGGTAAGATCAATATTCTATCAAGTCCTATCTTCCACCGATACGACTCTACATACACCAAATGTTTGCTTCTATCTAGTAATGAGAAATAAAATTGTGTTGTGGGTATATAGAGGATAGATTTGCATGATATTGGAGAACTAAAATATGAAAAATAGTTGCTGCACTAAATAGAGTTAGAATATATCACAATATATTACAAATAGCGAGTGTGGAATAAGGATGGTATGGTGTGTGGAATCATCCTAAGCAATTAATAACAAGATCAGTAATCATTCTTGCAATTTTATATGAGGGGCAGGCATGAACTAACATACTTTACATACTTGGATCATATGAACTTATGATTGGATCTCTAGCAAGCATACGCAACTATTAGAAATCATTAAGGTAAACCTATCCATAGCATTAAACATCAAGTCCCCTTTACTCCCATACGCAACAATCCCCTTACTCGATTGTAAGCTTCTCTCACTCTAGCCCCCCACTATAAGTGAATCATGAATGTATTGCAACACCCTACAACAAGAATTCCATCACTTGTGTGAGGCATGGAGGGCACCATAGGACAGCAACAAAATAAAACATACACTCAAACCAATCAAGATCATCAATCAACCCAAAGGACAACATAGATCTACTCAAATATCATAGGATGGAAACACATCATTGATTAATAATATGTGGCATGAAACACCATGTTCAAGTAGGGGATTATAGCGGGGTGTGGGAGAGTGAACTGCTGAAAAGTGACGAGGGAGGTAATGAAGACAGTGATATTGATGAAGATGATCACCGCAGCGATGGTTCCCCCGGCGGCACTCCGCCCCCCCCCCCCCCCCCCGAAGAGAACGGGAGAGAGTCTCCCCCCTTAGGCTTCCTCCTCCATGGACTCTCACTAGATGTAGATAGGTTCTTCCCTATGGTCCTTTTCCACCATGGCTCCCGGAGGGGCGATAGCCCCTTCGAGATTGGATCTCTCTCTCTCTCTCTCTCTCTTTGTGTGTGTGTATGTGTGTGTGTGTTTCTCTCCTGTTTTTGTTGCTAGTTTCTAGCCCTTCACCATTTTTAAAATATCCGGAGATCCGTAATTCCGATCGGGCTGAAATTTTGAGGGGGTTTTATCAGAAATATATATTTCTTGCGACGAAACAAGGGCCCCAACCGACTTAAGGGGGAGGTACAAGATATCAGGGCGCGACCACCCCCTATGGTCGCGCCTTGTTGGGTCGTGCCTCCCTCGGGCACCGTGTTGCATTGGTTCTTATTCCCAAAATTCACATATATTCCAAAAACGATATCAGTAAATATTTATCATGTTTGGACCTTTTTTGATATAGATTCTACAAAAAACACAAGAAGCAAGAACTAGCATTGGGCACTAGATAAGTAAGTTAGTCCAAAAAATAATATAAAATGTTGCCAAAAGTACGTAAAAGTTGTAGAATATTGGCATGAATACTTCATAAATTATCGCTACATTGGAGAAGTATCACACCTCAAGATTAAACCCATCACAATGCACCACTCCCACTAAAAATAAATCTATCTAGTTGGCCAAACCAAACTGATAGACTGGAGAGAAATATGAAGGTATAACAATCATGCATAAAATAATTCAGAGAAGAATCAATTATTATTCATGAATAATCTGATCATAATCTCACCATTCAACATGTCCCAACAAACACACCTCAAATAGGATTACATCGAATAGATCATCGTGAAGATGCAATAAACTTTGCATTGAAGATCATAGTGAGAGATATAGCCATCTAGGTACTAGCTATGCACCTGTAGGTCTGTTGTGAACTACTCACACATCAACATGGGAGAAACAAGGTTGATGTAGAGGCCTTCCACTATTGATCCCCCCTCCAACAGAGTACCGGAACAGGGCTCCAGATGGGCACACAGTGGAACAGAGACTTCTGGCGGTGGAAAAAGGGTTTCCTGTGGCTCTCTGTTGATTTCACAATTTTAGAGAATATATAGAGGCAGAGGTACATCAAATGGAGCCACGGGGTGGTCCCAAGGCAATCCCCCCTGTGAGGCGCGCCCTCTTGCCTTGGCACCGCCTTGTGCGAACTGTAAATTCCGTGTGAAGCTTCCAGGTATTATTTTTGTCCAAAAAGATCATCAAAAAGTTTTGGGTCATTTGGACTTCATTTGGTACTGGTTTCCTGAAAGGTCAAAAACAAGCAGAAAATAGTAGCTAGCACTGCGCACTAGGTTGATAGGTTAGTTCACAAAGATGATATAAATAGCATATAAAGTATCCTAGAATGATAATATAACAACATGGAACAATCAAAAATTATAGATACGTTGGAGACGTATCAGCATCCCCAAGCTTAATTCCTGCCCGTCCTCGAGTAGGTAAATGATAAAAACAAAAATTCTGGGGCAACATGTTGCCCAGCATGTAATCTCTTTTAGGTATGATTTTTGAGAACGATGAACTAATAAATATCAACATAATTATATCCATAAATGTAAGCAACATAATCATTAACTTTCAAAATATACAATCCTTACAGAATGTTACTCCCCACTCATTTTATCATATTAGCATGGCATGACTCGTTCTTCAGCACATAAGTACAAATCATGAGCACCAAGATCTCAAGGCAAGCAATTGGATCGTACTTGTAATGCACTTCAGCATTTTCAGCCTCATGCAATACATGAGCATGAACCATGTACATAGCATATGGGTGGAATAGAATATGGTGGTGGATATCAAAGGAGTCAAAGTGGAAATAAAGTCTCGCATCAACTAGGCGTATCGCGGGCTATGGATATACCCATCAATAGATATCAATGCGAGGTTTGGGGACTACCATGCAATGGATGCACTAGACCTATAAGTGTATAAAAGCTCAACGGAAGCTAAGTGGGTGTGAATCCAACTTGCTTGCTCATGAAGACCTCGGGCATTTGAGTAAGCCCTTCATTGGAATATGCAAGCCAAGTTCTATAATGAAAAATTCCCAATGGCATATGAAAATGACAACTCACGAGACTGTCTATATGAAGAACATGGTGCTACTTTGAGGCACAAGTGTGGTAAACAATAGTAGCAAAGTTCCTTCTCTCTTTTTCTCACTTTTTTTATTTTTTATTTCTATTTTTTTATTTTTATTTTCTTTTTCCTTTCTTTTCTTTTCTTTTCTTGGTGGGTTCATTTGGCCTCCGCCATTTTTCATTTTTCGTCCAGAGCTCATCCCTACTTGTGGGGGAATCATTGCTCCATCATCCTTTCCTCATTGGGACAGTGCACTAATAATGATGATCATCACACCTTTATTTACTTACAACTTGATATAACAACTCAACATAAAACAACTATTACTATATAAATGCCTCTAGCATTGTACTAGGATTTGCAATGATCTAGCGTAACATGTAAACAATGATGAACGGTGGCTTTGTCACAAATACTATGTCAGCTACATGATCATGCGAACCAATATGATGATGAACACACAAGTCATGTGATGTAACGGTGGAAGTTGCATGGCAATATATCTCGGAATGGTTATAGAAATGCCATAATAGGTAGGTATGGTGGCTGTTTTGAGGAATATATAAGGTGGCTTATTTGTGATGTAGCGTATCATATAACGGGGTTTGGATTCACTGACGAAAGTTGCACAGATCCTCGAGGTGAGAATGGGCAATGCACGGTACCGAAGAGGCTAGCAATATGCGGAAAGGCAAGTGTGCATACATCCATGGATTCACATTAGTCATGAAGAACTCATATACTTATTGCAAAGCTTTATTATCTCTCTCAAAGCAAAGTACTACCACATTCCCCTAGGGAGGAGGCGGGGAGGACTTAACCATCGCACGCCTCCGACCAGAACAGTACTAGGATTTCAATGAGGAATAAGAATGCTCACACATCATCACCTTGACATAACCAATATTTATAAGAGGAACAAGGAAAACACTTGAACTACTGATATTTCTACTAACCAACAATCACGTACTCATGCCCTTTCGTATTACTACATCAATATCATTAACCCATGATTTCTTCTTACAGTGTGTTACATGAAGGTTTTATTATGCACTCCTTGAATACCTATCCTTCTTGGAGTAATCTTATGACTAGTGAAAATTACCTTTACCCTTTTTTAGGCTCTAAAACAAACTTAAGTGAAGCACGAGAATTCAACTATTTCTATAAAATCTACATGCCACCTTGCTCTAAAAGATATAAGTGAGGCACTAGAGCAACTGCTAAGCTCAAAAGATATAAGTGGACCACATAGAGTGTTCTAAAAATCAAGATGAACATATGTCTATGTAAACTAGGCATGTCCGACAAATAATGATTTTAGAAAACTAAAACTAAAGAAAACTAAAATACACAATGCTTCAAGCAAAACACATATCATGTGACGAATAAAAATATAGCTCCAAGTGACAAACCGATGGAATGAAGATGAAAGAGGGGATGCCTTCTGGGGCATACCCAAGCTTAGACACTTGAGTATTCCTAGAATTTTACCGTGCGGTGCCTTGGGCATTCCCAAATTTAGGACCTTGCCGCTCCTTATTCCTTCATCCATCGTGGTCTAACCAAAAACTTGAAAACTTCAGCACACAAAACTCAACAAAACCTCGTGAGATCCATTAGTATAATCAACATATCAAATACTTTAGGTATTGTTATAAATAGATTCATATTTAATTATTGCATAATAAGTAATGTATTCTAGCTTTTCCATGGCTTATACCTGTTGGAAATATGCCCTGGAGGCAATAAATAAAGTGTTTATTATTGTATTTCCTTGTTCATAATAATCATTTATTATCCATGCTATAATTGTATTAATTGGAAACATGGATACATGTGTGGATACATAGACAAACACAATGTCCCTAGTATGCCTCTAGTGAACTAGCTTGTTGATTGAAAGATGGTTAAGGTTTCCTAGCCATGGACATGATATGTCATTTGATAACGGGATCACATCATTAGGAGAATGATGTGATGGACAAGACCCAAACTACAAACGTAGCTTATGATCGTGTCAGTTTATTGCTACTATTTTCTGCATGTCAAGTATATGTTCCTATGACCATGAGATCATGCAACTCACAGATATCGGAGGAGTACCTTGTGTGTATCAAACGTCACAACATAACTGGGTGACTATAAAGGTTCTCTACAGGTGTCTCCGAGGGTGTCTGTTGAGTTGGCATGGATCAAGACTGGGATTTGTTACTCCGTGTGATGGAGAGGTATCTCAGGGCCCACTCGGTAATACAACATCACAATTAGCCTTGCAAGCAATGTGACTAAGTGTTGGTCACGGGATCTTGTATTACGGAATGAGTAAAGAGACTTTCCAGTAACGAGGTTGAGCTAGGTATGGAGATACCGACGATCGAATCATGGGCAAGTAACATACCGAAGAACAAAGGGAACATCATACAGGATTAACTGAATCCTTGACATAGAGGTTCGACCGATAAAGATCTTCGTATAATATGTAGGAATCAATGTGGACATCCAGGTCCCGCCATTGGTTATTGACCGTAGAGGTGTCTCGATCATGTCTACATAGTTCTCGACCCCACAGGGTCTGCACACTTAAGGTTTGGTGACGTTTCGGTAGTATAGAGTTATGTATGGTGGTGACCGAAGTTTGTTCGGAGTCCCGGGTGAGATCCTGGACGTCACGAGGAGCTCCGGAATGGTCCGAAGGTAAATATTCATATATAGGAAGTCCTGTTTTGGTCGCCGGAAATGTTCCGGGCTTATCGGTAGTGTACCGGGAGTGCCGGTAGTGTACCGGGAGACCTCCGGGAGGGGTATTTCGACCCAAGAGGCTTCATGGGCTGTGGGAGAGTGAATATCAGCCCTTAGTGGGCTGGTGGAAACTCCCACACAAGGCCCATGTGGCTGGAGAAGAAAACCCAAAAGGAAAAAGGTGGAAAAAGGCAAAAAGGGAAAAAAAGGATGAATCCTAACCCAAAAGGAAACCGATCTAGAAGGCTTGGAGGCCAAGATTCCTCCTCTCCTCCTCTCCTCCCATATATACTGGTGGTATTGAGGGGTTTTGCACTAGATTTTCAGCCACGTGCTACCCGTTCCTCCAGTGCATAGTTTCTCCTCTAGATCGGTTTTCTGAAGTGCTTAGGCGAAGCCCTGCCGGAATTGCTCCACCACCATCGCCGGAGCGCCGTCAGGCTTCCGGAGAACTCTTCTTCCTCTCCACTCCTTCTTGCTGGATCAGGACGGTGGAGATCGTCATCAAGCTATACGTGTGCTGAACGCGGAGGTGTCGTCCGTTCGGTGCTAGATCGGAAGGATCGTGATCAAGTTCGTGAGAAGGATCATGATCAAGTTCGTGGGACGGATCGTGATCGGATCGCGGGACGGATCGTGATTGGATCGCGGGATGGATCATGATTGGATCGCGGGACACACGGCGATTTGGATCACGAAGACGTTCGACTACACCAACCGCGTTTCTTAACGCTTCCTGCTTAGCGATCTACAAGTGTATGTAGATCTACTCTCCCTCTCGTAGATGCTCATCACCATGGATAGATCTTTGTGTGCGTACGAAAAATTTTGTTTCCCATGCAACGTTCCCCAACAATACCCCCGATACAATCCATAGCATCATCAAAACAAGCAAACTATGCAAGCAAAAAACAAAATTTGTCTAAAACAGAACAGTTTGTAAAGATCTCTAGAAAAACTATACTTCTATAACTCCAAAAATTGTGGAACATAAGGAAATATGGTAAATATTCATATCAATACTGTGTAAAAAAATTCAGATCAAATATACGTTCCAGTACAATTAGAATACACTGCATGCAAAAGTTTCTGTTTTTACACTGTATCAATTCTACCATCTTCCAAATCATCCCAAAGGCTTTACTTAGCATAGAAACTAATTTAAACATAAAAACACAATCATTATAGAGATAATAATAATGTCATTATGCCAAAACATAAGGTAAAACAAAAATTTAAAGATAACTATTGGGTTGCCTCCCAACACGCGCTATTGTTTTATGCCCCTAGCTAGGCACAATGCATAGTATCAAGTGTTGTCGTAATCATAAGAGCCGTCCACCTTGCCAAAATCATATTCCCTCCTTTCAGCAGCAAGTTTCATAATAGAAAAGCAAAAGTAATTGAAGGGCCTAAATTGCATAACACAAGGGTCCGTGAGATCTATTTCGGCAGGAGGAGGATCCTCCTTAGGCTTTTTATAAGTGATAGCCAATTCTTCATTGTATAAATTCCTATATAGGTACTTCCTTAATTTTCTTACTAGCATATGATCCAATCCAAGATTTTTTTTGACAAATTTATCATCGTGTTCGGAAATTTTATGAACTAAAACATTAGGTCGAACCCTTTTTATAAGATTCTCATCATAAGCAGTGTAATTTGTTGATCTTAATTTCCTTATTTCGTCCAAATCATAGAGATTTCCTTTTATTGGTGGACACTCACTATTAACCAAACAATAAGCAGATATTTCTCTAGCCTGGCGCATAATGTGATTCAATTCATGGACAACATATGTTGTAGCTTAACGTTTAGTAAAGCATCCTGAATGTTAGAAAATTCTAGAAATGACCATTTTATACAACATGTGCACGAATTGTCTCTCCAATTCAACTATAAGCAATGAGATAAAACCCGCATAACTAGTAGTTCTAGCAAGAATTGATCCTCCTATCAATGGTAATGATCCATCACAAGTGAAAAAATCTTGAATCACACATTTCCCAATAATATTACCACTACGTATGCGAATTTTTTGTTTGCATCATGGTAGGTTCCTTTTTAGGGGGACCATCATCAGCAAGATTAACCAGTTTTTATTTAGCAACTTCCTCAAAGTTTCTTTTAGCACTCTCATTGTATGGTCAAGTTGGGCAACAAAGAGCCTCCACACTAGAGGCGGAAGTATCACTAATTTCTTCAAACTCACACATGATAGAAACTTCAAACAAGCAAGCAACCAAGCAAGTTAGATAACTAAGCAAACAAGAAAATAGAATTATTTTTGTATTTTTGATTTTTGTATAAATAAAATATAACAGAAAATAAAAAGTAGAACAAGTGAATGACAATTTATTGTAAGGTACCTAGTGAGAAGCTTGATGATGTCTCCACGACAACGGCGTGAGAAATTCTTCCTGCTACTTGTAAACTATGTTGGGTTTTCCCTAAAGAGGAGAGGAGATGCATAATAGTAGAAATAAGTATTTCCCTTAGTGATAACCAAGGTTATCAAACCAATAGGAGAATCACACAACCCCCCGTCCACAGCACCTACACACAAAGAATAAAACACTTGCACCCAACACAGGCAAGAGGGTTGTCAAGCCCCTTGAACTCATTACTTGCAAGGATTAAATCTTGATTCATAGATACTATAAATGAAAAAGTAATAAAAGTAATAAAAGTAAAGCAAGGTAAATAAGGTTTGTTTGAGTTTTTATATTTAAGTAGATTCGGGGGTCATAGTGTTCGCTAGAGGATTCTGTCTCGAAGAAAGCATACGGGGGGTAAACACATTACTGTTGGGTAACTAGTAGAAAAGCACATAGTTATGACAATAATTCAAGGCAATGATCATGTATATAGGCATCATGTACGTAAGCAAGTAGACAGACTCCTCCTGTATCTACTACTATTACTCCACTCATCGGCTGCTATCTAGCATGCCTCTAGAGTATTAAGTATGAAACAGAGTAACACTTTGAGCAAGATGACATGATGTAGACAAAGTAAACTCGACTAATATGAATAAACCCCATCATTTTCCCCTTAATGTAAGTAATACAATTAGTTTCTTGACCCCTTCTGTCATGAGGATAGAGCACCAAAAGATTAAACCCATCACAACACACCACTCCCACTGAAGATAAATCAATCTAGTCGGCCAAACCAAACACGCAGATCAGAGATAAATATGAAGATACAACAATCATGCATAAAAGAATTCAGAGAAGAAGCTATTAATATTCATGAATCATCTAATCATAAACCCACGATTCATCAGATCCCAACAAACACACTTCAAAGAGGATTACATAGAACTTTGTATTGAAGATCATAAAGAGAGAGATATCCATCTAGGAACTAGCTAAGGACCTGTAGATCTATGGTGAACTACTCACACATAATCATGGGAGCAGCAAGGTTGATGTAGAGGTCCCTCCGTGATCGACCCCCCCCTTAGGAAAAGTATCAGAATAGGGTTCTAGATGGGCACACGGCAGCACAGAGACTTGCGACAGCGGTCTGTTGATTTCCTGATTTTAGAGAATATAGAGAGGCGGAGGTAGGTAAAACGGATCCATGAGGTGGTCCCATGGCAAGGGGTGCCCCCTGGGGCGCGCCCGCTTGCCTTGGCACCGCCTCATGCAGCCTCCGGACTCCCTCCGAAGCTTCCCAGTCTTATTTTTGTCAAGCAAAAATCATGAAAAAGTTTCGGGTCATTTCGACTTCGTTTGGTACTGGTTGTGTGAATGTCCAAAAACAAGCAGAAAATGGTAGCTGGCACTGGGCACTAGGTTAATAAGTTAGTTCATACAAATGATATAAAATAGCATATAAATGCATATAGAGTATCATAGAATGATAATATAACAACATGGAACAAAAAAATTATAGATATGTTGGAGACGTCTCACTAATCTTGGGGGAGGTTATCACCACTTCTACATCAAGATGTAGCAGTATTTGAATAAATTGTAATGAGGTTGTATTTAAGCTCTAGGATCTTTAAAACAATTATGTTGGTTTGTTCCAACACTTTTATTTTGCTTTTTATTTTCTAGTTGAGAGTTAGTTTTCAAAAACCTAAGAAAACAAAAATAATATAATAAGCTTTGCTTTGCTCTTGTTCTTTATTTAGCCCCTTGGAGTTCAGTTACATTTTGTTCTCACATGAGTTGTTATATATCGGACAGCGAGGAATGCAAGAGTAAGGAAGAGAAGTGTGTAAATTCGTAACCGTAAAGGTATGTCCTAGACCCTCGTCTTTTGCACTTGGATACTTAGAGTAGATATAGTAGTTGTATGTGTGATGTGTGCAGATGGGAGTAAGTCTTGATAGTTGAAACAAAGGGTTTGCTCCAGTAGCTGAAATAATTTTGTAGCCTTTGTGCTCTTTAGTTTAGACAACTAAGACTTGTCTTTGGACAATTTTTAAATGAAATGGTATTAACCGAGAATAACTATGCACAAGATAAAATCTCTCAAGACTTGGGAGTTGAGAAACTATAGTGGAAGTGATGTTTAACATGCTCAAACCCATGATGTTAATTTTAATAGACTTGATAGCACTTGTGGATTAAATTGTCTAGAGGAACTTAGTTGAAAGGTGGGTGAGATTATGCCAAAAATATGTGTTGTATATCTTACATGGTGCTTCAACTCCTTGCTGCTGCTATGGCCCATCTGCTATATGCACGTGTACGTGTGTAAATGTAGCTTCGTCACCTTTCGTGATGTTATGTTGAGGACTCCGCTGGCCAATGAATGATCCACCAAGAGCGATAGCTCGAATTTCGGTTGTGAGTTGGTTACCGTACGTAGCGGCAACACTACAAGCCAATATTATTCGGCTTTCTCTTGAATGGGTGTGTATTTGGTGAATAAAGGTGATTGATCAAAAGAGCTCGAAAGAGACATATTGCTAAAGGTCCATAGTTCCCAAACATTAAGCCACAACGAAAACCTATGCATAATCACTTATTTGGAATAATCTCTTCACATGACAATCAAATTTCCAGCAAAAAATGATTGAAACAAAGTGTTTAAGATCCTAGAGGAGGAAACAATTATGGGTGTGCTCGTGAGCACTTGAACATCATATTTTACTACATGCTTTCTACTCCCTAACTTATGGTTTTATGGCCCTATCTAAAGAAACTCTTCTATGCATTCCCAACAAGCAAGTGTTGTCTAGATTAAATGAAAAAAAGTGTTGCAAAGTTGTTTTATCTATTAGATCAAGAAATTTGTGTTGATTATCTTTTCTTCACTAACACTTGCACTATTACCATTGCCAACGCTATATCTATGCTAAGTTTTCACGTCAAGAAGCGGAGGGCTATCTAGGCATACCAATCATAAGTGAACCAAAACCTTCTTGTTATTTTGGTTTAAACAATTGAGTTCCTTATGCTTCGGATTTCTCTTTATGTTTCTCGAGGACGGTCAAGTTTAAGCTTGGGGGAGTTGATGAGTGATATTTTTACACTCATTTCACCTTTGTTAAAACCGAGATGTTTCACTTAAAGAGAGTACTCGGTCCAATATTGCCACTAATGACTAATGAATGCAAAGGATTCCATAAATCCTCTATTTAATGTTTTTCCATGAGAAATGGGCTAAAAAGGGAAGAAATCACATGGAGGAATGCAAAGGGAGGAAAAGAAGAATGAATCGATAGGAGGTGTATCTTAAGAAACAGAGCAAAAGGCGATGTTCCATACGGGCGCTCGCGCCCATTTCAGCGATCGTTTGGCATGGAAACCGAGGCAGCTCATCCACCCCGAACAACTTTTATAAAGAGGACCCCATCGAAATGTCAACAGAACAGCGTTGAGCACAAACAGAACCTCTTCATCATCCACAAACCCTAGCCGCCGCCATTTCCATCTCCACCACCATAGTGCTCTCTCATCTAGTTCATACTTGTAATCGTGCATCGCACAAGTTATACATTGTAAGACATATTGCAATCAATCAATCCCAAGATGTGTTCTTCGATGTTTTGTCCTTGCGATATGATCTCCACATGTGAGTAGTTCCATAAGGTATGGGTTGAGGCATGAGCGTTCCAACCCCAGGTATTTGATGAGGGGATCAATGAAAGTCATTGACATAATGTCCCGTATGCCAAGAGAAATGTCCACGATCTTCATCCCTACACGTACCTAGGATCATGGAGATTGAGCATCAGTGAGGCTAGGAGTAGGGGGACCATGAAGTCTTATACTGAACACCGTTGATAGTAAGGTTTAGTAGGGGATATCCTTGGGGACTCATGAGGTGTAGTCATTAAACACCCAATGTTGTTGCCTGATTTGATTATCTTAATTATCGAGGCAACCCGCGTGATGGATAGGGCCTTCAGTAGGACAACTAATTCTTGATGCAGGACTTGTGTCGGTCAAGATGTTATTTGGACACATCTCCCACTCTGGTATGAAACAAACACATCTTGATGCATGACTTCCGAGCACAAATTAATATCCTTTTTTATCCCAACACAAATACATGGTTGTAAGCATTAAGACCTCATACTCGTACCTCTTTTAATTATAAGTGTTTGAATCACAATTTACTTGTTGATCGGATCAAAAGTTGGATTTGACACTTTGGCAAAAGATTGCTAGAGACTATTTCTTCAAGGGAATGTTCCTCTCGTGGGTTCGATACCCAAGGTCGCCTCTGGGGAAATAGGTGAGGGATACCTTTTTATGTTCCAACATCGGATCGGTACAAAGGATACATCATGCATATAGAGGGACTAATGCCCTTTAAGTCATGCATTGAATATCTAAATGTTTTTTGTGTTTCCTCAAGGTATCCATTAATCTCTTTTTCTCTTCATCGGAAAGATATGCATTGGTAATGACATGATATTAATTTATTTCACCTAAAAACTCGTACCTTAAATCTTTTGGTAGAGGTTTTAGATCAGGTGGTGGTGGTTCCTCATCTCCTTTCTTCTCGGGTACTTCATATTGCTCACTAGACACCTGATCTTGGATCGGTGCTTCATTCAAGTGATGATCTATTTCTTCTTTAGCTGTGTCTTCTGGATATTTCTCATAATTAGTCAAGCTCCATTCCAAATCATCTTCTGGTGTTCCGAAGTAAATAGCTTCCATTTGTGATATAATCTTCTCTTCATTGTTATCATGCTCTCGTGGTTGGGGACGATTCATGGAACTGGAAAAATGAAATTCGCTTACCTCATCCCCAAATTAGAGAGAGACAACTTCCCTCTTACAATCGATACTTGCACCTGCAGTATTAAGAAAAGGTCTTCCAAATATTATGGGACAAAAATCATCTTTAGGTATTTCCATAACAACAAAGTCTACGTGATAAGTAAGGGTTCCCAAAATGACATAGACATTAGGCACCATCCCATAAGGTCTCCTATGAGTACCATCTTCTAGTTTTATTTCCATATCAGTTGGCTGCAAGCCACAAGCATGCATTTCATCATGAAGCTTAGTGTCAAGAGTGTAAGGTCTCACATTAATAGAAGATCTCATATCCCAAAGACCGAAATAAGAAGTGCTGCCAAAAGAACAAGGTACCACAAGTTTACTAGTGTCTGTAGCTTTAATGCATCCTTTCACAAAACAGGTTACCTCTTCTTCCATTGTTTCAATGGGTTTTTCCTGCTTCCTCCTTTTTGGAGGTTTCACCTTAGCGGTGCTTTAGCTTTCAATCTCATCTTCAGAATGTTCCATATGTAGATGTTCAAGATGCGCCTTTCTAACTGGGTATGGAATACCAGTATTAGTTCATAATCATCTTCCATGGGAGATATTGATGTTTCCACCTCCAAGATCTCCACGGGGTCCTCATCAGTATAATTCTCCCATTTCCTCTTTGGAAACTCCATGTGTTCTACAACTTTGAACAAATCTCAGAACAACATGAAGGTCAAGTATAATTCATTACTAATTTGATCAACTCTCCCTGGGTTTTAATAACTTTTATGCAATCAAATTCTATTTCTATTTTACCCTCTTCTTCCTCATTGCTCCCCCAAGCTTCGTGATTAGCAAGTTTTCCTTCTAATAATGCATGTCCTTCTGGGACTTTGCAAGTAATGAAGGAACCTACGGAGGCTATAGTTCTTCTTTTGGATCATATTGCAATCCTAGTTTAATAATAGCCACTCCATAAGCTTATGATGGGAGAAATCATTTAGTATAGTTTTATACCTTAGATATGCATTTATTGGACTTCCTCCAGGTATTTATTGGAAGTTTCAAACCCTCCTCCTTGCTTCATAAGATTTCATTTCTGGATAAAAATCTAAAAGTTTCTGCTAGTTTACTCCAGGTATCAAAGGTACCTGCAGGGTGGTACACTAACCAATTTCTTGCCTTTATAGCCAATGTATGAGAAAATAATTTCAGCTTCATATCATCTAGGCTAAAAGAATGTAACTTAAATGTCCCACATACATCTTCAAAAATTGCAAATGTTGATAATGATCCTCACCTTCCTCACCTTTAAACTGTTGATTGTAATTCGAGGACACTTGGGTGCACATCATAAGCTACACCCATAGGATTAGGACACAACAATGTGAACATTTCTTGAATAGTGGTCCCGTAAGACGCGTGGTTGTCAGTTGATAGTTGTGTCCATGTTCAGCCATGGTTGCTCCAGATCTGCAAACAACTTAGTACACAAAATTCAAAACAAACTCAAGACTAAGACCAAAATGCTTAGCTCCTCGGTGACGGCGCCAAAAAAGCTTGATATCCTGCAAGTGCACATGGTTTAGTTGTAGCCTTTTCGAAGTAAGAGTATCGATACAATAGGGAGCACATGAATCAGTCTTTTGTCTTTTGAAGGGTGTAAAAAGACATGTCTGCAAATTGTAAGTGATCCACAATGGAAGTAATAATAAAGATAGAATTGCTAGCATAAAGGTGGATAATTCAACTGAAGTAAATAACAGAAATTGTAAATGCGACTTGAGACAAATGAGATTAAAGAGTTCTCGACGGTTCGGAATCCTCTCTCAGTGTGCATCTATAGCGGTGCCTAAACACAATACTACTTCGGATTCCTAAGCCACTTTACATATTTCTCTTTATGGGTGGAGCCGGTACAGATATGTGTATACACGTGGTACCTCCGTATCACATACGCCACCATAGTTCTTCCCCAGTCCAGTTATCAAATGGTGATTAAGGGGAAAGAGATCCCCATGGACGCAACCAAAGTGGTCTCCTCTTTACCCCCTGTTGCAGCAATCTGCTATGAAGGGAGATGGGTTCTGTCACGCCACCCAACTCTGTAACCACATAGTTCACCAACGGTAATAACCTTCCATCCAAAACTGGCATACATTGGATGGTCGACTTCACCCAATATCAAGAAGATTATTAAATTAAACATGTAAAGAGGATGTCAAATCCTAATATCAAACAATCTATTACACATTACGTTTAATCCATACCTCAAGAACAAAGGGGACTACTCACTCATGAAGGCAACACACATCATCTCACCAACAATGGAGAACATGAACGAATCACACATATAATAAAAAAAGTTAGTCCTCTAGGGTTCTTGAGATTACAATAGGGAAAAGTGAGATGGTGAGGATAAGGATGATGTTGGAGCCCTCTTGGTGAAGATGGTGGAGGCGACACCTCCCTTGGTCGGTTCCTCCCTCCGGATCGCTCTGGCGATTAGGGTTCCTACTTCTGGACGAGTTTCTGGTCTCTTTGGGTCTCTGATCCGTGATCCGTCTTGGCAGTGGCGACAACACTCCATACAACCGCTCATACGAGTGCGTTGGGTCTTATGGAACATCGTATTTTTCTCTAGATGTCATGCGTCGACCATTCCTTTTCCCAAATTGTGCTTTCTTTTTGGAAGGTGATTATCACTTTAATTATGTGATTCCACTATCATTTCCTGAGATTTCTTCCATAAACTAATATTTGATCCAAAAAGCAATATCTGAGGAAGCAGACAAAAAGAAGTGTGTGAACGCGATAAAATTCCACAAAGCCTACGGGGTAGGCATAAAAATACTAGTAAAATAATAACATAATTTTGACTCGTAAGTTAGGAAGATGAGGAGTTATCTGGGGCGCATGATGATGGATGGAAATCACGGTCAATCAGGGTGAGCATTTGAAGATCTCCAACGGGTGGATCCTCCTAATAGAGGGGGGGATGTAGTTCGTGATACAATAGGGACACCAACTAAGGCAATAAATAAGAACTTTCCGAGAGCCAGAGATCTCGGGCCAATGGAAAAGGAGACCACCATATGTATAAGGGATCTGATTGTGGAGACCTCCACCCTTCATTGGCCAATCCCAACCTTATCCACCAGAAATTTGTGTACAATGGTGGATCAAGACCCCCACAAGAATAAGGCACCAATGAACCATAGTGAAGAAGTTGACTCCAATGGCAAGTTCGGGTTGGGTTCAAGGCCACTGTTGCGCGGCGGTTCTTCAAGGGACCGTGACGACCTGTACCACACTTTGGTGGAACATGGGGTGGGGAAAAACCAGAGAGCAAGGTGTGGGGGAAATGATCATGTCGTGGCTCCTGTTTTCCCTGTTAACATGGGGGTTTAGGAGTAAGAACATGGTGGCCTATCCAGGGAGAGGGCAGCCATGTGCTCGAGGTGGATCGCCCCCGGCTTGTTCTTCTCGGTGCAAATCTTCAGCATCGGGGGGCTATTCCATGAGCTCAAGAGCGAGTGAGGTTTGAGGGGGATCCTCTCCTACACCCCTCTCAAGAACAATCGCTTCCACCTCGAGTTCGAGCACGAGGGGGATCTCCAGTTCATCCTCAACCACGACCCTCGGACTCATAATGGTGATGCCTTCCAGATGTTGAGGTCACCCACATGACGATTTGGGCTTGCATCTACGACGTGCCGCCAATCATGCTCTTCGAACCGGTGACCCGTGAGCTTGGTGCAAGGCTCGATGAGGTCCTCGAGGTGGACGTGGACAAGGAGAGAAGAATTTGGGGTGACTACACCAGGGTACGAATTAGGCATGATGCGGATGAGCCAATTTGTAGCAAACTAGAGTTCTACGATTCTACTGAGAATAAGGTGTATGTGTTGGGGGTTAAGTATGAGACTCCCTCGTTTCTATAGATATCGTGGTCACTTAGGGCACGGTCAGCGCAATTGTAAGCTGCCCGAAGACCTCCAAGAGATGAGGTTTTTGGTAGCAATGTGCTCGTCCTCTTTCAAGAAAACTAGCAGTAGAGGTGGCATTGTGGCTCCGGAGGCTGGCAGTGCCCGTCGATTTCTTCACTTCGGGTCTGAGAGGAACGGAGCCGCAAAGATGGCACCCCCACGTCTCACGGCTGAGAGATAAGGTGGTGTCCCGAAGGACGTGGTCACTGACCCTCTGGTGCATTCCGTCATTGGAGCAGTGAGCACGGTCAGGATGCACATGGGAGGAGTGTGGATGTTGAGTGGAGTGTGGCCATCAACCATTCTCTATACACGGAAGTGCGTCTTTTGAGACTTCCTGGACTGACCTCCGTGCCGCCTCTGGCCCTCTAGCCCTTCTTCTTCCTCCTTCTTCGGACCCTCTCCCCCCCCCCTCCCATCGTCTGCGTCCATGGTGGCCAGCAGTGAGTGGGAGGGGGGGTCTGATCTTGTATTATTTGTGAAGTAGATGGTCATTCTTCCTTAATAAACCAGATCTGAATCCTAAGGTTGTGCTTCTGTTCTGTTTTGTTATGGTCATGGTGAACGGAACAAAGCTTGTCAGAGCCGATCGGTGGCCTCGATCTGAGGCCCTTCCCTGGCCTAGCATTCACTAGGGAGCCTTTGGTGCTTTGGACTGGGATTTCTCTCTATCCGGGACCCTTCTTCTCTTCATGGTGAAGAAAAGAATGGCATGGGAGGAGAGGAGCTCCTGGATCTGGAGCTATAGGTGGTGGGGGATGCCGGTGGCCGTGATTGGTTGTATTGGTGAGCCATCATCTTCAGCTACAGGAATCAAATCCTGCAACTCCTCGCGCCCTGAGTTTGTGGTGGATCCACTGCTCTCTTTCTTCTCTGGTTGTCACAGAGGTCGTGGATAAGGAGAGGGAGAAGAGTAAGAAGAATATGCTCGCTCATAGGGTTTGTGCTCATCATCAAGGGCTTTGGCTACGGAGCTACGGTGCCGCCGGTCTCATCTGCGCTGCCCTTGATTCTTCTGGTCAAAAGCCGACCGATCTATTTCCTCCCGGCTTCTATGCCAAAGGGGAGGCAGTACATCTCATGCTCGGCATCGACGGCTTTCTTCTCCGGCATGCTCGCCTGTGAGCAGTGCAGTGGTCGACGTCTCAGTGAACCAAGTGGTGTATTCCCCGGCATCAACAAGATTGTAGCTGTGTGGGATGTGTTTTGGACCCGATTTAGTTCCTCTTTATTTTTTAGGGTCCTCTTCATAAACATCAAGCACTAGGTTGTAACTTTCTATTTTTCTTGGGTCATATTGTAATGTGTACTGTACCACCGCTTGAACTTTAATGCAGACTCGGGGTCCTTCGGGACCCTTCTTTTGTTCAAAAAAACATGCTCTATACATGTTGACTGCAGAACCTACTATGGTTGGCTCTCGTGTGGTAGCGAAGGGGGTCTGCTCCAACAACATCCCTTTGCCATATATCAAAGGTCAGCACGGTGGTACTAAACTTCCCACCACTTACCATAGACCTGCATGAGTCCTAGAGATTAATCGGAAATTATTGTCTTATAAGAGCATCTACATTCGGGTGCCCCAAACCCGCCTCATACACCTAGGCGGGCCGCCCGGTCACTGACAGGTCACCAAACTTTGATCCAACTGGGTGCATCAAATGCCCGGGCTGACCGGCACCCCTCATATTCAGCACAAATATGAGGCGGATATGGGGCGCCTGGGCACCTCCGCCATGTCGGACTTGACCCACGCTATCCCACCCGACACACATATATTCCTTCCCATCCGCTCACCGGACCAAACCCTAGCCACTTCACTCCACTCCCCTCTGCCACTCAATCTCACCTCCGGCGATCTCTGGCCGTCTTCGCCATGGTGGGAAACAGATCTGAGTCCTTCACCTGCAAATCCGTCGACCCCGATCTCATCCCACACGACCCCGAGGAGATGGGCGTCCGACTTGGGCTTGGCCGCTTCGGGAGGAGGCCCGTGCACGATAGTGCGCAGACTCCTTCCATCGGGATTCGGTGCTATGTGTGACGTCGCTGCCTCACCGGAGGCGGTGCGGTCTACCTGGTGTCCGAACACGATGGTAGACGCGCAACCACTCCATTAGCGCTCCGAGCAGCAGGACGCGCCATGGGCATCGTTCGGAAAAAACATAGCGTAGTGTGCCCGTCGTGCGGGGCAGTGGGCGTGGGAGGCAGTGGTAGCCCTTGCGTCCGTGGATGTTGGCAAGGTGGAATTGCATTCTCCGATGCCTCGTATGGTGCACCTGACCGGGCACCACAACCACCTCGTGGTGGATGTCGCCGGCTCATCCCAAGACGGATCCATCATCGATCTGACGTCCACCGGCACCGTTTGAATTCCGGGCTCCGATGAGGAAGGGTAGGGCATGGGAGACGGCGGTGCCTTGAGTCCCGTGAGTCGGCTTGTGTCCCATGCCCTACTATGCCTTATCGGGGCCGGACCAACACTCAGGGAAGCGCAGCCGGCCGCCGGACATGGGAACTGCGGAGTCGGACGAGCTCTGCTTAGATTAGGTTTCATGTTGCATGTAATAATATGGATTTAAGGTATCCGGATGTGGAATGTATTATTTGAGGCGTGATCGGTCAGTGTCCGCGGACACGCCCGGGCACGTCCCCGGGCGTTTGAGGGGTCAGATTTATCAAGTCCGACTATAGATGCTCTAACCCGCCCGTAATTCCCGGGCACGTCCGCGGACGTTTGAGGGGTTGGATTTGTCAAGTCTGGCTGTAGATGCTCTAACCCGCCTATAATTCAACATCATCACAATGCTAATGCTTTGCATTGCATAGAACTTGGTTACTTAAAGTTATTATTGCCGAAAAAGGGTTTCCCCCCGCTTTGTATTACAAAGCAATCAACCGATACAGCCAACAATAGGTGTTGGGGCAGAAGCAGCACAATCACACCCAAAAGAAACAAAAGAGAAACAACAAGAGAAATAAATGCCGACAACGGCAGATCGACGGAAACGAAGAAGCTTCACGACCATTGTGCCCACCGAAGATCTCCAACCAAGCTCCAAGGCTCCAAAGCACCGGTACCAATCAACACCTCCAAGAAGGACCACGACGATGACGATGCTGGTGCCAAGAGTTTCCTCCGGTACATGACGAGGCGAGAGGAAGGGTCGCCCCCGATGCCCTCCAGCAAGGTCCGACGGCACCCACCGGCGCCACCGCGTCGGTATCGGCCAAGCCGATAGGGGTTTCCCCCGATCCCAACCTTCACCACGGAAGCTCCAGAGCCTGCCACCAAACCGACCACCATCTTGCGCCGCCGCGGTCATGAAGCCTCCATGCCATCTCACCACGGCACCACGAAGTGAGGCCTCCACAGCGGGGAATAGGAGTCGGGACTAGGGGGCGCAGCACCACCGGCACGCGGGAGGGCACAACCTTCACTGTTAACAACGGTAGCCGACCAGACACAATAGCAGGAGCATACCAGGCCTGTGGGACCACAGACCCGACCGGGCCCTCCACGCTCATAAAGCTCCCGCCATCGCGTTGCAGCAGGCACGCCGTCGGCGTCGGCACCCCCCGTCCGAGCTGCTCCTCCTCACCATAGAGACAAGGATGAAGCCATGCCGGGGGCCTGCCTGCTAGGACCCAAATGAGGCCCGCAGGGCCCAGATATGGGCCGGGGGCGCGCCGCCAGCCAACCTGCGCCACCACGCCATCTCGCTGCCAAGGGGCCACACCACCACCTCGCGTGCCGCCGGCAACTGACCCCGGGACGTCGGGCCGTCGCGAAGCCGAGGAGCACCATCACCACCCCCATGCCCCGGAAGGGAGCCGTGCGCGGGGGGACAGGAAGTCCCGCCGCCGCCAACACCACCCGGCCAAGCGCCAAGGGCGGCCGTCGACAGTGGCAGGGAGGGAAGGGGAAAGGAGGTCTGACGAAGGGGGAGGGTGTAAGAGCACATTTCTTCATGTGTGGTTTTGGGTAATTGATGACAATCCCTATGGACTAATAGTTGCCTTGAGTTATATTCGAAGGATTTGTCCATAGGCACTTCTTGAAGTCCATCTGTTGGGTTTCAAGGAGTTTATATAATGACCAAGGTGGTATTCAAGGTTTATCCAAAGATTGGCCATGTGAGAGTTGAGCTTATTGCAAGCATGTCTTGAAGAAGGAGATTTTGTGAGCATTCATGATTACCTTCAATACATCGTCTTTATGAAAAGAGAAGATAAGATACAAGGTTGATCAAGACTAAGCCAAAGAGTGAATCAAGTGATCAACACACAAAGCATACAAGCTGTACCGAGAGGGATCAAGTGATCCCATGGTATGGTAAGCATTGTTCATTATGCTTTGTATACTAACCCATGTTCCTTGTGAGAGTTCTTTGTGGGGTTAGGCATATTTCCATGGGATTGCATCAAGAGGAAGATCCAATACAACCCATGGAAGATGACATCAAGTGGTGATCGTTATCAAGGTTGAGGTGTGCAAGTTCAAGTGAAGCATCACAGAGAGATCAGGCTTGAAGCTTGCCGTCCATTGTGGTGTCAATGGACTTGTGAAGATGTGCCAAAGAGTATCTCACCCATAGTGGAGTATGGGGGAGCAATCATCTAGTCTTCATCAAGCCAACGCAATCAAGAAAGGTGGTCCATCTTGAGGAAGTCAAGATCGTCATCATCTAGCTCAAGTGGACTATGTGCAAGGCTAAGGTTTGACCTTGATAGGGTTTTATATTTTACCGGTCTCGTGGTGGTAGTTGAGAGACCGTGTTATAGGATCGATTGTCGTACTATCAAGGGGGGCTCTCAAGTGAGTAGCTTGATCGTATTGTTCGTTGAGAGCTCAAACCATTGCATTCTTGGGATCATTATCTTTCTTGGTTCTTGGTTGGCTTTCTCTATGTGGGTTATTGAGATTGTGTTTATCTTCGTGACAAGCTCTAGTTCATCGAAAGCGGATTTCATATGCTTCGTCTATTGCATTTTCGGTGTTGGAAGTTTTACTAGTCTTATTCGAGGAAGGGTTCTCACCATTTTCTTATGGGCCTTTTATAATTCCCTTATTATTGATATTTCAATCAAGATTGTGTTATCCTGTGTCGTTAGCTTTCCAACAAACTTTTTTTCATTGAATTCGGAGTCTGTTTGCAAAAGTTGTGGCAGTTTTGGTGTTCTTAAAAGGCTGCGGCGGTACTACCACGGCTAGACAAAGCAGGAATCAGGCACTTTGCCGTCAGCCATCCCGAACGGCAAAGCAATGCATGCCGGACGGCAAAGGCTTTGTCGTCCGCCAGCAGACGGCCAACTGTCTGGCTGAATAAGCCACGATAAAGGGCGCTTTGTCGTCTGCTGGCAGACGGCAAAGACCTTTGCATCTTTGTCGTCTGCCAGCGGACGGCAAAGGGCATGGACGGCACACGTGGAAACTTAGGTCCGTTAAGCGCTTAACTGCATGCTTTGCCGTCCGCTGGCAGGTCTTTGCCGTCTGCCAACGGACGACAAGGAATCCACCTAGGCCAGCCTAGTGCTACCCCAGGTTGCACAAGTAGCTGCCATGTGGCAGCTTTGCCATCTGCTAGCTGACGGCAAAGACCTTTGTCGTCTTCCAGCAGACGGCAAAGTGGCTATATAGCCCTTGTTTTTTCTTAAAATCATTCAATTTGACAGAATTTCACATATATATCCAACATATCAACAATACAAGTTTCCAACAAGCATACCAACAATAAGTTTCAACAAGCATACCAACAATAAGTTCCAACAACATATCCAACATACAAGTTTCCAACAACATATCCATCATACAATGGTCTCCAACAACATATCCATACATACATATCCAAAACAAGTTTCCAATAAGTTTCCATAAACAAAAAGGAAGAACAAGTAGAATAGTACACTCCATCAATGCAAGCTTCCTCATCTATAGCAAATCTGCAAATTAGGAAAGATGAAAGTTAGAAGAAGAAGAAGACTAGCTAGAAGAAAAATAAGAAGAAGAATTTATCTTATCTTTCTTTTTCTCCTCTCCTCTCGTCTTCTCCAAGGTAGTAATGCCATTTTCTAGCTAACTAAGCATATCAAGTCATTTTGGAGGAAAAATGCTAAGTATAGGTCATTTTATAGCTATCCTAGGTAGAATATATCATTTTGGAGGTAAGTAAGGTTATTATGTCATTTTTCAGGAAAATAAGCTAAGTATAGGTCATTTTGGAGCTAAACCAAGGTTATTATGCCATTTTTTACTTAAGTGATCTAATTATGTCATAAATGAACTAGCTAAGCTAATTATAGATAATAATTGAGCTATCCTAGGTAGTTATGCCATTTTGTACCTAAGTGAGCTAATTATGTCATAAATGAACTAGCTAAGCTAGCTATAGATCATTATTGAGCTATCCTAGGTAGTTATGCCATTTTCTAGCTAACTAAGCATATCAAGTCATTTTGGAGGAAAAAATGCTAAGTATAGGTCAATTTATAGCTATCCTAGGTAGAATATATCATTTTGGAGCTAAGTAAGGTTATTATGTCATTTTTGAGGAAAATAAGCTAAGTATAGGTCATTTTGGAGCTAAACCAAGGTTATTATGCCATTTTTTTTACCTAAGTAAGCTAATTATGTCATAAATGAATTAGCTAAGCTAATTATAGATCATTATTGAGTTATCCTAGGTAGTTATGCCATTTTGTACCTAACTGAGCTAATTATGTCATAAATGAACTAGCTAAGCTATCTATAGATCATTATTGAGCTATCCTAGGTAGTTATGTCATTTTCTAGCTAACTAAGCATATCAAGTCATTCTGGAGGAAAAATGCTAATTATAGGTCATTGTATAGCTATCCTAGGTAGAATATATCATTTTGGAGCTAAGTAAGGTTATTATGTCATTTTTGAGGAAAATAAGCTAAGTATAGGTCATTTTGGAGCTAATTAGGTCATTTCTTCAGCTAAGTATGCATTTGTTAAGCAAAACACTTGGGAAAACTTACCATCATCACGGAGGTGAAGGGTCGGTCGGGTTTGCGCCAGGGTGAGACATAGAAGGACCGGTCGGGGTTGCGGCAGACGCAGAAGGATCGGTCGATGCTTGTCGGAAGGCACGTTGCACCAAAGATCATTTGCAAGCAATGTCTCCTTAGCATGATGCAACTCAAATGTGAATACTAGTAACTAATGACCATTCAAATGAAACTCACTGTGGGTGCTATAGCAATATGGGGCATCGATGGAGGGGTCTGACCATTGTTCTGGCACACGGTCTGCACATTTTGTTTTCACGGGTCATTCTTATTAGTTAGTGATGAAACGAACATTATGTGCATGATTTGGCTAATATGCAGGAGAAACTTACCACGAGGAGCTCGTATAGGGCCCGGTGAGACGCGTTGGATGCCTTGGATCTGCCGCTTTATCCTTATGTAATGCATCAAAGTGCTTCCACGCAAAAGCGTCTGAAGTTTGTCCCAACATCGGATTCCCATCTGCATCCAGTTCTGTTCTTTTGCCCAATTTATGCCACGTCATCTGTCAGGCCGTCTCTTCGACCATGAAAAGACGTTGAAGTCTTGGTATGATTGGTAGATACCGAAGAACATTAATGGGGATTTTTGTCTGACTCTTCTCACCCATACCGTTGTCTACTAGAACATACCTGGAAGCATTGCAAATGGGGCAATAGTTCAAGCCCACATACTCAAGCCTAAATAAGGCACATCCATTGTGAGACCTGGCTTAATAGAAATGATAGACTACTCATATCAACAAGGAATTCCTTCTTTTTCGGGAGCCCACTCGAAAAGAACTCCAAAGTTAAGCGTGCTTGGCTTGGAGCGATTCTAGGATGGGTGACCGACCGGGAAGTTGGTCCCGGGTGCGCACGAGTGAGGACAAAGTGCGCAGGAAAGACTAGTGTTGGTCTGTGGGGCCAGTCTAGATCCCGCCAGGCATAACGGGGTGTTACATCCATTCTCACAGGCATCTATCTTCTCATAGGGCATCTTAAGTGCACGTAGGATTTTGTCCGACTGGTACAGGTTTGGTGGCAATACATGGCCTTTGGGTAGAAAGCGTCCAAATATCGCCATCATCATGTCGTAGCATTCTCTGTCCAGGTTGAACTGAGCCTTCAGAGCCATTACTTGCGCGATGGCATCCAGCTGACAAAGCTCAGTGTGCTCGTGGAGAGGACGTTTTGAAGACTCCAACATTTCATAAAAGGCCTTTGCAGATTTCTCCATCTCATCGTCTGAATCCCAAGCATCATCAAAGTCTGGCACCATGTCTTCGATCCCGGTACCATGCTCGTCCGTGCAACGACGAACCACCTCAGCTCTGGCACATTGGGAAGACTCACCATGAAATGTCCAGACTGTATAATTAGGCGTAAAACCCCACTTCTGCAGGTGTTTGATCATTTCAAACTCTGACTTCTTCTTACAGTTGTCGCAATCGACACAAGGGCACCAGGTTGTTTTCTGTCCATTTGCAAATGCGACTCTCACAAACTCCTTGGTTTTTGTTATCCATTCATGGGTCATGTCTTTCTGACTAGTGTGACCGGTGTACATCCACCCACGATCACTCATCTTGCCTAGCTACTGGACACACACAAAATATATACATGATTCAGCAAACCATATTCATGAGTTAATAGAGTTTGTCAGTTTTATTATGTAGATGCAACCTAGACGCTAGTAGGTAAAGATAGGTCCTAATCCCACCCGAGTATGTGATTGGGTTTGTTTTCCCATGCTCTGCTCCGGCTTTGACGCACAATTTCGGCAGCACCTCCCCGTTGTTCTCCTGATACACGTCTCGGCAATAAGCAGAGAGGATGTGTACCCGGAGAACAACAGGGAGGCACTGACAAAATTCTGCATCGGATCTGGAGCAGAGCATATGGGAAAACGAACCCAATCTACACATACTTGGGTTGTCCATGGATAACGTTGGACAATTCGAAAGAATCACAGTTATAAATATGCTAATGAATGCATATTTATAGATGCAACCCTTTCGAACGGAAGACGCATAGTGGTCACGCATACTAATGATTGAAGACACCTATAGCTAGCAAGTTTCATCGGCATGAAGATCGGAACAGAGGAAATGAAGGGGGCAAGAGGAGATGTCATTTGTGCTCACCCATGAACGCAAGGGCGGAGCTCGTCGAACGCACGGGGAGGTCATCGAACAACAGACCCTCGCAGCGACGAAACAACTGCACATTTAAATCCACCTGATCAACATAAATATGATGTTTTGTATAACAAAATCGAAAAATATATGACCTAACTCATAATTCACAAATATATGACCCGTGTCATGTCGGGGTCGGGGTGTCGTGGGTGTCGTGTCGGGGTCGGGGTGTCGGGGGTGTCGTGTCTGGGTCGGGGTGTCGGGGGTGTCGTGTCAGGGTAGGGGTGTTGTGTCATGGTCGGGGTGTCGGGGGTGTCGTGTCTGGGTCGGGGTGTCGGGGGTGTCGTGTCAGGGTAGGGGTGTTGTGTCATGGTCGGGGGTGCCGTGTCGGGGTGTCGGGTGTCGTGTCGGGGTCGGGGTGTCGGGGTCAGGGTGTTGGGGGGTGTCGTGTTGGGGTCGGGGTGTCGGGGGTGCCGTGTCGGGGTGTCGTGTCGGGGGTCGGGGTGTCGGGGGTGTCGTGTTGGGGTCAATCCTCGACTCCTTTTCCCCTCGATCCTTGACCCCCGACAATCTAAATAAACCTAAACTAAATCTAGGGGTGTCGGGGTGTCGGGGGTGTCGGCGGTGTCGGGGGTGTCGGGTCGGGGCCGGGGTGTCGAGGGTGTCGTGCCGGGGTAGGGATGTTGTGTCATGGTCGGGGGTGCCGTGTCAGGGTGTCGAGGTGTCGTGTCGGGGGTCGGGGTGTCGTGTCAGGGTCGGCGTGTCGTGGGTGTCATGTTGGGGTCAGGGCGTCGAGGGTGTCGTGTCGGGGTCGGGGGTGCCGTGTCGGGGTGTCGGGTCAGGGGTCGGGGTGTCGGTGGTGTCGTGTCGGGGTTGACCCTCGACTCCTTTTCCCCTCGATCCTCGACCTAGCTAAACTTACTCTAATCTAAATCTAAACCTAGCTAAACTAAATCTAAATAAACAGAAAAAAAACAGGAAAAGAATCACCTTAGGGTTTGACAGTGCGGCTCCGACGGCAGGGCAGGGCTGGGTGGCGTGGTGCCAGTGGCGGGGCGGGGCGGCGCGGCTCCGGCGATGGGGCGGCACAACGCGGTGGCCGCGGCCTACATCTGCTGGGAGGGGCGGCCGACGGCCGGCGACAAGGCAGGCACAGGTGGGCAGGACTGGTCGGTGGCAACGGGGGCTCCGAGGGTGGCGCGGGGGGCGGCGACGAGGGGTGGGGCGATGGGGCGGGCGGCAAGGGACGGGGCTGGTGAGGTGAGGGGAGAGAGAGGGGGTGGGGCAACGGTGCGAGTGGCGAGGGGCGGGGCTGGCCGATGGCGGTGGCTGCTCCGGGGGTAGCGAGGGGGCGGCAGCGGCTCGAGCAACGGGGGATGGCGCGGGTGAGGTGAGGGAGAGAGAGAGGGGTGGGGCGCGGGGGTTAGGTAGGTTAATCTCTTTGTCGTCTGCTAGTAGACGGCAAAGAGACTAGCTAGTGGGGTGGGGCCGGGGGGGACGGACGTTACTTCTTTGCCGTCTGCTAGCGGATGGCAAAGAAGCAGCAGACGACAAAGAAAATGTCTGTTAACTGATACCCGTTAGTGGGCCACCCTTCCTCTTTGCCATCTGCTAGCTGACGGCAAAGCTAGTTTGCCGTCTGCTGGCAGACGGCAAAGAACTAGCTGATAGCAAAGAGCTTCTTTGCCGTCAGCTAGTACTTTGCCGTCTGTTTTCTAGAAACTGATGGCAAATAGCTGCTTTGCCGTCTGCCAGCTGACGGCAAAGAAATGGCAGACGGGAAATTTGTTGTTTCTAGTAGTGAGAGCGGATGTAATTTTTTACTACCGCTCCAGAGCGGTACTACCGTGGCTCCAAGAGCGGTACTACCGCTCCGGACCAAAATCTCGTGTTAAGTCTAGTCGTGGTAGGCACGGATGTAATTTTTTAGTACCACTCGCAAGCAGTAGTACCGCTACACGTAGCGGTAGTACTGCTATCCATAGCGGTAGTACCGTGAGGACGAGCGATAGTACAGCTCTGGCGGTTCTACTGGCCTTTTGCCTCCTCGGTGTTGTTTTTCCAAAGGAGTACTACCTCCCTAGCGGTAGTACCACTCCTTGGAGCGGTAGTACCGCTCCATGGAGCGGTAGTACTGCTCTGTGCGGGTTAGGAGCATAACGGTTGGATTTTTCCCCACCTATAAAAGGGGGTCTTCTTCCCCATTGAACCTTATCTCTTGAGCTCATGTTCTTCCCCCATTTTTGACCTTCTTCGAGCTTGCTAACTCTCAATCCCTCTAATGATTCTTGCTAGTTCTTGAGGGAAAAGAGAGAGGAGATCTAGATCCACATTTCCACCAATCACTTTCTTCTCTAAGTGAGGGGAACCCCTCGGATCTAGATCTTGGAGTTCTTCGTTTTCTTCTTCATTCTTCTTCTCATTTCCTCCCTATTATTAGTTGCTTTGGTGGGAGTTGGGAGAGAAGGACTTGGGCACTCGTGTGCCCTTGCCATTGCATTTGGTGCATAGGTTTGAGTTCTCCACGGTGATACGTGGAAGTGAGAAGTTGAGAAGCTATTACTCTTGGGTGCTTTGACGCCCTAGATGGTTGGTGGTGCCTCGGAGCTCAATCATTGTGGTGCAAAGCTTCAGGCAAGCTTCGGGGTCTCCAATTAGGTTGTGGAGATTTCCCCGAACATTTGAGGTCACCTCGGAGCCACAATCCATTGTGGTGAAGCTTCGTGGTGTCGTTGGGAGCCTCCAATCAAGTTGTGGAGATTGCCCCAACCTTGTTTGTACGGGTTCGGTGACCACCCTCATGGGTCCCTTAGTGGAATCACATCATCTTGCATTGTGTGAGGGCGTGAGGAGATTACGGTGGCCCTAGTGGCTTCTTGGGGAGCATTGTGCCTCCACACCGCTCCGAATGGAGATTAGCATCCGCAAGGGTGTGAACTTCGGGATACATCGTCGTCTCCGCGTGCCTCGGTTATCTCTTACCCGAGCCCCTTTACTTATGCACTTTACTTTGTGATAGCCATATTGTTTCTTGTTATATATCTTGCTATCACTTAGTTGTATATCTTGCTTAGCATAAGTTGTTGGTGCACATAGGTGAGCCTAGTTGTTTTAGGTTTTGTGCTTGACTAATTAAACGATAGTTTTATTCCGTATTTGTTCAAGCCTAAACCGTAATTATTTTAAAGCGCCTATTCCCCCCCCCCCTTAGGTGACATCCACGTCCCTTTCAATTGGTATCAGAGCTAGGTCTCTCATTATTAGGTTTAACAACCTAGAGATTAAGGATGTCGACTAAGGGATTAGGATTCTCTAACACTCTTAGTTTCAATGGTACAAATTTTGATGTTTGGGTAATTCGCATGCTTAATCTCTTTAGGGTCATGGACCCAAATTTAGAGCGAATTGTAGATATGGGTTTTTCTCCTCCAAAGGATTCTCAACACATATCTTTAGACGATGAGAAAAACTCTTATCTCAATGCTCAAGCTTATAATGTGTTTTTTGATGCTTTGAGCAATGTAGTTATATTTGAACTCATGTCGTTCTGGGATGCTCATGAGTTGTGGACAAAGCTTCAAGATAAATTTGGTGAGTCCAAGATTTGTAGGGATGATTGTTCTCCCTCCACCTCCGGTCGTGTTGTCTTCTCAACTTCATCTACTTCACCTACATGTGGATTTGCACAAGGTAATTATATGGTGAGTAGTGATGATCATTGTAATGATGATAGTGGGCTTATTGTTGACAATTCTTCTTCACTATCTTATTGCAATGCTTCATCTTTGGACTTTAACACCTCGAGCACTTTAAATGTTTCACATGCATGTGTTGATAGTCCTTGCATATCATGTACAAATTGCTTGACTAAATTTCATGATGATATGCTTGCTATATCTTGTTGTCGTGATAAAAATGTTTCTATTTTCTCGAGTTGTTATGCTAACAATGTAGAGGAAACCCAACACTCCATGGAACAAGATGTGGTCTTTAATGGTGCTTCAAGGGATCCTACATCATCATCTATTGTTTCTCACTTTTGCCTTATGGCTAAGGCTTCAAAGGTATCTCCTAATTTGAATCCCAATATATCTCACGATGATGATGTTGATGATAACGATGAAGAGAGTGATAATATTGCTTCCTTAAAACTTAAGGGAGAAATGGTTTTTAAAGCTCTTCATAAGAATAATATTGCTCGTTCCAACTTCATGGAAATCATGTCTATTGCCATTGAGGGCAAGAAATATATTGAGGAGTTGGAAGCTCATCTCAAGGAGCATGAGGCCACCATTGAGAAAATGGAAGGTCATGAATGTGATTACGCTAATGAGATTGCGGAGCTATCTCAAGCTCTTGAAAATGAACAAACCACCAAGGAATCTCTTGAGGAGACCTTTGCTCTAGAATTATCTAGATTAAAGGAATCCCATGAAAGAGCTCTCAAGGTGGCTAATGATTTTAGAACTAAAAATGATAAGCTTGAAGTTGCACATGCTGAACTCCTTGAGGACTTTGAGCACCTCAAAAATGGCTCAAGGGTCGTTAAGAGTTCGCTCATTGAACTCACCGAGTCTCATGCTCAACTTGAAGTTTCATATGCTAAAGAGCTTGCCAAGTTGCCTTCTCCTCTTGTTGTTAATGATGATGCATGTGCTACTAACTCTATTTCTTGTGAAGCTTCCATATTAAAGGAGAATGTTGAGCTAAGGGCTCAACTTGAGTTGCTATCTAGAAATTATGGGAAATTGGAAGAAAGTAATGAAAAGCTTTCTAGCTCTCATGGCGATCTTCTAGTATCTCATAATGTGCTAAAAATAGCTCATGAGGCTAGTACTACTAAGGTAACATCTAGTGAGCCTCATGTGGAAATTAGCACTACATCTAGTAGAAATGCTTTATTGCCATGTGCTAGTCGTCGTAGTTCATCTACTCATAATGTTGGTACATCTTGTGATGAATTACTTTCCTTGCCTTGTTGCTCTAACGATGAAGCTTATACTTCCTCTAGCACTTGTGTTGATTCTAACCATGTAGAGGAAATCAATGAGCTCAAGGCCCAAGTCACTTCTTTGAAGAAAGACTTGGAAAAGAGTCCACACTCAACAATATCTTGAGTGTGCAAAAACTCCCAAATGACAAAGGTGGACTTGGATTCAACTCCAAGAAGAAGAACAAGATGTCCACGAACTACAAGAAGAAGTGCCAAGAACAAGTCAAGAATTCGGCCAAGATTATTTGCTTCAAGTGCAAAACTGAAGGGCACCATATTAGATCTTTCCCATTAAAGAAGAAGCCCCAAAGTAAAAAGTAACAAGGGAAGCGGCCACAAGTTCAATCTCATGCTCAACCACAAGTTGAAGAAAGGCCTCTTCCCAAGAAGACCCAAGTCACCGCTCTTCAAGTTGAGAAATCAGTTGAGATGAAAGCAAAGGGTAAATGTTGCTACTTATGTCGTGAGAAGGGTCACTTCGCTTCTTCTTGCACAAAAGGTAACTTATCCAACCCAATCGTTATTGATGATGTCTATTCTCTTGGGAAGGATAAGCTTGGCAATGTGTTTGCCAAATGTGTTGGTACTCAAAGTGGTGTCAAGAAAAGAATCATTTGGGTAGCCAAGCCTATTGTGACTAACCTCTTAGGGCCCAACTTGGTTGGGGACCAACAAGCTCAAACTTGATCAATATGCATTGATGGAGGGCATTGGTGACTTGGATACATCATGAAGAATTAAGGGATCTTCATCATTCATATTATCTCAAGCCAAGTCATGTGGATTATCAAGTTTCTCACTTATATCCAATGTTCCTCCTTATGGTAACATGTACTTAAATTGAATACATTGTTAGTTACTTGCCCCTTTGCATGTTGTGGTTTTGTACCTTGCATGCATTTGTATATGTTGTGCTTCCTATTTGTTTATGTTGAGAAATCAAGTATGTATGATGGGTTGCACATCATGTATGTGTGAGTCTTGTGTTGAGCATTTTTGCATCTTGTCTTATCTTAGTTGGCTCTCTTGAGAGATTAATGGATTGTCCCATTTTGGGGGAGTGATGTGCTTTGTGCACTTCACAATCCTAAAATGTGTGTACATGAGGAATACCACTTAGTATCGGTATTACAAGATTATCTAGCTTCTATGTGGTATGTCGTCTCATGAGAAATTCAAATTCTAAAAGGTCCATTAATCATCTCTTGTTGTACTTCATTTGCCACTTGTTATTATCGTTGGGTTACCACATTATGGGGGAGTAATATGCTATGTGCATATTACAATCCCAGAGAATGTGTACATTTGAGATATTGCCACTTAGATTTGATATTATAATATATCTTGTTCCTAGGTGGCATGTTAGCTCTACAAGTGTCATTTTCTTATGATTTACGTGTAAAGATGATGTTGGATTGCTTTGCAATCTACCAATAGGAAATATTTCGAATTACTTCTTGTCCTTCGACATTTGGTACCCTTTAATGGTAGAAATTGCTAATCATCTTTACATTGTATTTTGTTTATCGTTTGTCTTCCTTGTCTCTTGTGGATCTTTTTTCGCATGTCTAGTGTTTCTATAGATATAGGGAAAGTGATGATCCCATCATGTGCATGTTGTATCCAAATGCAAATTCTATATAATGCACATCTCTTGGGGGAGCCCTCCTATTTTCTTTAGAACACTCTCTTTATGTGTTTATCATAAAACCTTTTTATCCTCATCAAGTGTGTGTTGGAGGGAGGCAAGCCTTTTCTCTATGATACATTGTGCCGGCAGAAAATTTGTGGAGGGTGTGGTTTGTGAAACCTAGCTCTCTTTTGGGAACATGATACCTCTTGTTTTCCTTCAATTGGTATCTTGTTTCCTTCTATTTGGCATGTGTCAATGGATATCTCATTCCTTGATATATATTTTAGTTGGTATCCGTCAAGTGATATATTTTTGTTTGGTATTTTTTCACTTGATTCCTTTTCTCTCGATATCTTATCAACTGTGTGTTGATTTGATTCCTGAAAGCCTTGAGCATGCATATTTACTACATGTATTTTCGTTGGCATGTTCTCTTTCCTTGACCCAATATATAGGGGAAACTCCACTATGACATAAATTGGCTAAAGTGTGCATGAAATTCAATTTCATATCTATATGCACATATTTATGTGGAGTTTTGTCCTATATATTGTTGGTACACTAACTTTTTGGTCCCAATAAGTTTGGGTACCACTTTGTTTGTGGTGTTGTTCTAGGAACAATTGGAGATACATTGGACACTCGGCTCACTTACAAGGAAGGTGTTGACACCATGTGCTTATTGGAGCCTTGCTAGGATGATCGAAGAACCATTGTCTACTACATCAATCCAATGCTATCTCGGTAACAAGTATCTACTTCATGCATACATTTCTCGCATTCAACTGTTTATAGGTTGCATCATGGCAAGAATTTCTTGAGTCATTCTTGTGGTACTTGTTTCCTTTCTCAAAGAGTCTCAACGATGATGTCATATTGCTAGTTGTGATGTCTTTGATGTTCATTTATTGGGAGTTCATTTATGTACAATAAGAAAATATTAGGCTATGTGCTATGCTTTCAAGCAAAGGTCTTATTGGTATAGTTATGACTTCCTTGTGGATATCTTGTTTGTTCCTTCTTGTAACTATTTCGTGTGTACATTATTCTTTGTGGATATATCATCATGATTGCCCTCTACCTAGAATCTTATACACATGAGAGAAGTTACATCTCTAGTTGATATCCTCTTTTCTTTCACGTCCACCGTTGCATTTCCTTTTTATTTACATGGTGGTTTCGTGAAAGAATTTGTCTTGGGTGCGTACCTTATATCCTAGCATCTTGATGCACTCTTTGGTGGTGAAAATTATTTTCCTCATGCTTGTCTTCATGAGGGTTTTGCCATTTCGATTGGTATCCCTCCTCTTGACAAGGCTATCATTTTCCTATCTTCACTAGGGTTTGTCACAAGCTTTGGTTTTTTAATTTTCCTATTAGTAAGCTTGTGAACCCTTTTGCTAGTGGTTTGTGTGTGGGAAGGATATGGTATGTTGATGCTTTATGCTCATCCTTATACTAGTCTTCTCAAGTGCTTTTCCATGACTCACGCACATCATTTTGGTTGAGCCTATTCTTAAGATTGCCTCTTTTACATGTTGCTCAATCATATGTTTAGTGCAAGTACTATGCTCTTTGTCTTATCTACTTGCTTGCACTTGTGGTGTGTTTATATTGATTGTGGAGGAGTCATGATCCTATTTTGTGCACTTGTATTCAAATACAAAATTTATTATTTGTGCACAAATCATGGGGAGCTCCTCTAGTTTCTTTATAAACACTCTTTTACCCATATCATAATATCTTCTATTCATGTGGCTCGTTGGTCCATGTGATTGATTGTTCCAATTAGTATCTTTTGATTGCTTGCTTCACTCCAGTGTATGTCTTTGTGCCATACGATCCTTTGTGCAATCTTTGGGTTCTCAATATAGTTTGTCTTCCTCCAACTACTTATCATTGGATGTGTGTATTTCTTTGCACACGTATTTTGAGATATAGAAACCTTTTGGGGGAACACCTATTATATTGGCTTTCTAAAAATTTTGTCCATTTTGGCAATCGATGCCAATGGGGGAGAAGTTTAGAGAGTTTAGTTTGGAATGCTTTGAGAGTTTTGCTTTTGTTTCTTAAGCATTTGCATCTAACATCCATGCATGCATTTGTATGTGCTTGGTTATGCTTATTTCCTTATATAAACTCTCTTGAAAGTGGTTGTCATCAATTACCAAAATGGGGGAGATTGTAAGAGCACATTTCTTCATGTGTGGTTTTGGGTAATTGATGACAATCCCTATGGACTAATAGTTGCCTTGAGTTATATTCGAAGGATTTGTCCATAGGCACTTCTTGAAGTCCATCTGTTGGGTTTCAAGGAGTTTATATGATGACCAAGGTGGTATTCAAGGTTTATCCAAAGATTGGCCATGTGAGAGTTGAGCTTATTGCAAGCATGTCTTGAAGAAGGAGATTGTGTGAGCATTCATGATTACCTTCAAGACATCATCTTTATGAAGAGAGAAGATAAGATACAAGGTTGATCAAGACTAAGCCAAAGAGTGAATCAAGTGATCAACACACAAAGCGTACAAGATGTACCGAGAGGGATCAAGTGATCCCATGGTATGGTAAGCATTGTTCATTACGCTTTGTGTACTAACCCATGTTCCTTGTGAGAGTTCTTTGTGAGGTTAGGCATATTTCCATGGGATTGCATCCAGAGGAAGATCCAATACAACCCATGAAGATGACATTAAGTGGTGATCATTAAGTGGTAAGCTAGCGAGAGTTCTTTGTGCAAGTTCAAGTGAAGCATCACGGAGAGATCAGGCTTGAAGCTTGTCATCCATTGTGGTGTCAATGAACTTGTGAAGATGTGCCGAAGAGTATCTCACCCATAGTGGAGTATGGGGGAGCAATCATCTAGTCTTCATCAAGCTAACGCAATCAAGAAAGGTGGTCCATCTTGAGGAAGTCAAGATCGTCATCATCTAGCTCAAGTGGACTATGCGCAAGGCTAAGGTTTGACCTTGATAGGGTTATATATTTTACCGGTCTCATGGTGGTAGTTGAGAGACCGGGTTATAGGATCGATTGTCGTACTATCAAGGGGGGCTCTCAAGTGAGTAGCTTGATCGTATTGTTCATTGAGAGCTCAAACCATTGCATTCTTGGCATCATCATATTTCTTGGTTCTTGGTTGGCTTTTCTCTATGTGGGTTCTTAAGCTTGTGGTTATCTTCGTGACAAGCTCTAGTTCATCGAAAACGGATTTCATATGCTTCGTCTATTGCATTTTCGGTGTTGGAAGTTTTACCGGTCTTATTCGAGGAAGGGTTCTCACCATTTTCTTATGGTCCTTTTCTCATTCACTTCTTATTGATATTTCAGTCAAGATTGTGTTAGCTCATGTCGTTAGCTTTCCAACAAACTTTGTTTCATTGAATTCGGAGTCCGTTTACAAAAGTTGTGGCAATTTTGGAGTTCTTAAAAGGCTGCAGCGGTACTACCGCGGCTAGAGTGGATGTAATTTTTTACTACCGCTCCGGAGCCATACTACCGCGGCTCCAAGAGCGGTACTACTGCTCCGGACCAAAATCTTGTGTTAAGTCCAGCCGTGGTAGGCACAGATGTAATTTTTTAGTACCGCTCGCTAGCAGTAGTACCGCTACCCGTAGCGATAGTCCCGCTATCCATAGCGGTAGTACCGCGAGGACGAGCGGTAGTACCGCTCCGGCGGTTCTACTGGCCTTTTGCCTCATCGGTGTTGTTTTTCAAAGGGATACTACTGCCCTAGCGGTAGTGGCGATAGTACCGCTCTGTGCGGGCTATGAGCATAACGGTTAGATTTTTCCCCACCTATAAAAGGGGGTCTTCTTCCCCATTGAACCTTATCTCTTGAGCTCGTGTTCTTCCCCCATTGTTGACCTTCTTCGAGCTTGCTAACTCTCAATCCCTCCAATGATTCTTGCTAGTTCGTGAGGGAAAAGAGAGAGGAGATCTAGATCCACATTTCCACCAATCACTTTCTCCTTTAAGTGAGGGGAACCCCTTGGATCTAGATCTTGGAGTTCTTCGTGCTCTTCTTCTCATTTCCTCCCTAGCATTAGTTGATTTGGTGGGAGTTGGGAGAGAAGGACTTGGGCACTCGTGTGCCCTTGCCGTTGCATTTGGTATATAGGTTTGAGTTCTTCATGGTAATACGTGGAAGTGAGAAGTTGAGAAGCTATTACTCTTGGGTGTTTGAGCACCCTAGAGCTTGTTCCTCTTAGGTGCTTTGACGCCCTAGACGGTTGGTGGTGCATCGGAGCTCAATCATTGTGGTGCAAAGCTCCAGGCAAGCTTCGGGGTCTCCAATTAGGTTGTAGAGATTGCCCCGAGCATTTGAGGTCACCTCGGAGCCACAATCCATTGTGGTGAAGCTTCGTGGTGTCGTTGGGAGCCTCCAATCAAGTTGTGGAGATTGCCCCAACCTTGTTTGTACGGGTTTGATGACCACCCTCAAGGGTCCCTTAGCGGAATCACGGCATCTTGCATTGTGCGAGGGCGTGAGGAGATTACGGTGGCCCTAGTGGCTTCTTGGGGAGCATTGTGTCTTCACACCACTCCGAACGGAGATTAGCATCCGCAAGGGTGTGAACTTCGGGATACATCGTCGTCTCCGCATGCCTCGGTTATCTCTTACCCGAGCCCCTTTACTTATGCACTTTACTTTGTGATAGCCATACTGTTTCTTGTTATATATCTTGCTATCACTTAGTTGTATATCTTGCTTAGCATAAGTTGTTGGTGCACATAGGTGAGCCTAGTTGTTTTAGGTTTTATGCTTGACTAATTAAACGATAGTTTTATTCCGCATTTGTTCAATCCTAAACCGTAATTATTTTAAAACGCATATTCACCCCTTCCCCTAGGCGACATCCACGTTCCTTTCAGAGGGGTTCGCACCGCCTCGGCCACCTCTCGGGGAGGCGGCATGGGGGCAGATCCGGGAAGGGGAGAGAGGGAGCGGGGACGGCCGGCGGCCGACGGCGGGGGGGACCCTAGGAAGGCCGGCAGCAGCGGGGAAGGGTGGGAAGAACCCTAAAGAGCCGGGTCGCGTCACTCACAGTTCCCCGGCTGACTCTTTTCCCTTGTCACTTGAAGTTATTATCAAGTCTTAAAAAGTTTGAGCGTGTACAAATGTTATCTACCTATAAAGCTTGGACCACGCTGCTCCTTTGGGCCTCTGCGGCGGCGGAGGAAGGAGGCTTCCAACAGCGTGCAACGACGGCGGCGTAGCTAAGCTAGGCGGCCTGGGGCGACGCAGCCATGGCTCTGACAGAACAGTCACAGAGATGGAGCAGCGGAAGGGGATGGCGTGATGTAGCTGTAGCTGTACTACCTGTCACAGACATTCCCGAGTTCTACGCCAACTACGGCGATAAATAAATATACAAGGGAACTGACAGCGAAAGACCGCATCAAGCACTCACCTCTCCAGTCCAGTCAACCCAGCACAATACTTGTTGATTATCTGATTCGGTCTCCGCGACGGAGCCCCTCCATCTCCATGGACGCAGCACAAGAGAGGAGATTACTCATCCAAGAGGATGGGGATGAGGTAAAATTTACTGGTTTCTTCTTTTTCTTCTATTCTGAAATTCCATTGAACAGCAAGATGGGGATTGGATGCTATCTCCTGAGCTCTGCTTCAGTGATGTTCAAAAATTGACTGACGCACAGCACTTTCTCGAATGCATCGTAGTGATATTTTAATCCTTAGTGGGAGTTAAGGTTTCTCACAGGAATTTTGTACGAAATTGCTATATAATCCCTTCTATTTTGTCCATGTTATGTAAATCAAGGGATGCAGCTTGGTGCCCCCTTTTCAGTGTGTCTTTAGGTCATTAGGTGGTTAAGACTGAGTCTGAGTGCTGCTATTTCTTAATTATTCAGGATGCAAGTCTTTACACAGGTGATGGGTCCGTTGACATTAAAGGCCGTCCTGCAATAAGGCGCGACACAGGCAATTGGCGAGCATGTGTCTTCATCCTAGGTAATATACAAGGGTGTTCATACACGGTTTGATCCAAACCGATTAGCACTCAGCATAGTTGCATTTTTACAAAATTCAAGAGTGTGAATACTTCATTGTGTCGGTCTTTTACATGGTTTGCTAAAAAAACGCGTTGAATGGCGTCTCCCACAAAATTTTGGCTAAGTGTTCACTGAAGAAACTCCTTGCTTTCTCATCACGAATCATTATTGTACTAGTGGGCTATTTTCCTTACTAAGCACTTCCCCAATACATGTTTTTGTTCTGGATGATTAAACATTTGAACTATTTGGTGCTGCCTATAAGTTAGTATAATAGTATGCTGGTTTCGTGAAATTTGAATTGTACAAATTATAAGATCCTTTATTTAGAGACATATTGTAGGGGACCCATCTGCATAAATATTTTGTATATACAGCAATGAGGTTTGGCAAGTTCCAATGATGCTAGTCTGGTGGCAGGAAATGAGTGTTGTGAGCGTCTGGCCTACTATGGAATTGCAAAAAACCTAGTCAGTTATCTCAAAATAAAGCTTCATCAAGGCAATCTTGAAGCTGCAAGAAATGTTACCACTTGGCAAGGGACATGCTATCTGTCTCCCCTCATTGGAGCCATCCTAGCAGATTCTTACTGGGGAAAGTACTGGACTATTGCTGTCTTCTCATCAATTTATTTCATTGTAAGTACCAAGATAAAGTTAACCAAACTTTTGTCTACCTCCTTTGCTTCATAAGGCTCCACGCTGGCATAGAAAACAATGTTGCACACTCAACTTGGTCATTTCTGAGTGTTTTAACATTTGAAGCCAAAATGTTTTTACTTTTCATTAACTACAATGAACATCTCGGTCTTGTTATATGCGGTTTGATTTTAGTGAACCATCGTTCCGTGTATCTCAATATCTTCAAACCACCCATATTAATCATGTATTCCATTTTTCACTGAAGGGCCTGGCTGTTTTAACGCTTTCAGCATCACTTCCAGCACTTCAACCACCTTCGTGTTTAGGAACTGTTTGTCCAGAAGCAAGCTTACTTCAGAATGGCACATTTTTCCTAGGTCTATATATGATTGCCCTAGGGACTGGAGGTATTAAACCATGTGTGTCATCCTTTGGGGCTGATCAATTTGATGACACTGATCCGACAGAGAGAGTAAAGCAGGGTTCCTTCTTCAACTGGTTCTATTTCTGCATAAATATCGGTGCATTCGTATCTGGCACTGTTATTGTTTGGATACAAGATAACTCTGGTTGGGGAATAGGGTTTGCCATTCCTACTGTATTTATGGCATTGGCTATTGCAAGCTTCTTTTCAGCTTCAAATATGTATAGATTTCAGAATCCTGGTGGGAGTCCACTTATAAGAGTGTGCCAGGTCATTGTCGCAGCCTTCCGCAAGTGGCATGTTGAATTGCCACATGACACTGCTCTTTTATATGAAGTTGATGGTCAAAATTCAGCAATAGAGGGAAGCAGAAAACTGGAGCACACAAGTGAACTTGAGTAATTATCTTCCTTATGCCGCATCATTGCCTTACTTTTATGTCAATGTATTAATACAACAACAGAAGGTACTTGCGGTATTAATGAAGACACTGAATTGGGACACAAAATTCAGTAAGGCTTATTTTTGGAAAGGTCCTTCAGTAAGGTTTCAAATTGATGTATGAGCAAACTAAATATATGCAACAAAAGTAGTTGAGTAGAGCCAATCCGAAAGTGCTATATGCATCAGAGTAGTTCCCCGTAGGTACTTGGTGCATAATACAATAGAAGCAGAATTGTTACTACTGGTAGCAATAATGATCGACCTGATGTACGCAGATTAAATATAGAGAAAAGTATGTTTTTAGTCCCTTAAGTCCCCAAATGTATAGATTTGGTCCCTCAAGATTTTTTTGATATACATTTAGTCCTTAAAGTCTCAAAACCTGATAAGTTTGATCCAAAACAAGATTTGGAGCATGTTGACGGGGTTTGACCAAGTTGACCAGGTTTGACTGATGAACAGTAATTCGAAAAAAAAACTAGTAAACAAATTAAAGAAAATCTGAAATGTTGCGACAACCAACATGCTTGGGTGTGTTACGCATGTGTGAATTGTTGTGGTCAAATAACATCCGAGGAGCTCTAGCAAAAAAAAAAACAAATTTTGCCTTTTTTTGTGAGTCAAAATTTGTTGTTTTTTTCGTCACGAGCTCCTCGAATGTCGAAACACCACACAAATTTTACGCACCTAGCGCACCCAAGCATCTTGATTGCCACAAAATTTACGATTTTTTTATTTTTTTTATTTTTACTGTTCGTCATTCAACCCCGGTCAACGTGGTCAAATTCGTTCACATGCTCGAAATCTCGTTTTGGACCAAACTTATCCGGTTTTAAGATTTGAAGGACCAAATGTATACCGAAAAATCGTGAGGTACTAAGTCTATACTTTTAGGAAACTTGAGGGATTCAAAACATACTTTTCTCTTAAATATATTGCAACACATATTCATCGGTCCTTCTCGGACGTTTGACTCACAAGTATTAAAACACAAATGTAACAGTATAATTATGAATTCAGGATAGGGCTGGAGTACTGACACTTCTTTTTTATCCAGTGTATTGTTTCTGTAGGCAACTATTGTCTTTGTTCTATAATAACTATTACAACATTTCATCAACCTGTCTTGTGCAGATTCCTTGACAAGGCTGCCATCATCTCATGTACTGATGCCAAGAGTGACCTTTTTACAAATCCATGGAGGCTATGCACAGTCACCCAGGTGGAAGAACTGAAGATCCTAGTAAGAATGTTCCCGGTCTGGGCGACTACTATCATATTCAATGCGGTGTACGCTCAGAACTCTTCCATGTTCTTGGAGCAGGGAATGGTTCTCGACAAGCGGGTCGGGTCTTTCAACGTTCCTCCTGCGTCCCTCTCGAGTTTTGATGTGATCAGTGTCATGATCTGGGTTCCACTTTATGACCGTGTTCTCATACCTATAGCTAGAAAGTTCACTGGAAGGGAGAAGGGTTTCTCAGAGCTACAGCGGATTGGCATTGGATTAGTGCTGTCCATTGTTGCAATGGTGTCTGCAGCTTTTGTTGAGTTGAAGCGCTTAGAGATCGCCACGTCTGAAGGTCTTATCCATGAGAAGGCTGCGGTTCCAATGAGCATTCTCTGGCAGATACCACAGTATTTCTTTGTTGGCGCTGCCGAGGTTTTCACTAATATAGGTCAACTTGAGTTCTTCTATGATCAGGCCCCAGATGCCATGAGGAGTTTATGTGCTGCATGTGCACTCGTCACGGTCTCAGCAGGGAGCTATTTAAGCTCATTTATATTGACCTTGGTGGCCTACGTTACAACTCGAGGGGGAGATCCTGGATGGATCCCGGATAACCTGAATGAAGGCCATCTTGACCGGTTCTTTTGGTTGATTGCAGGTATCAGCTTTGTGAATTTTCTGGTTTACATCAGTTGTGCTATGAAATACAAATATAAGAATGTGTGATGGTTTCTCAGAAGGAAAGAAAGAATGTGGTATGGTTATACTTAATGTGGAATCAGTTCTTGTAATTTCAGATTCCATATTCATGGAAGCAGGGCATTGTATATATAGACTAAGACATCACATGAGCTGCCCTTCTCAGCATGCCCTCTAGAAAAAAACTTCTGGTGATGTATTTTAGACAAATTTCTTTGGTGATTGCGTTGTGTATGAAATTTGTAACACCAGAGTTATACAACAAGTCATGATTAATATTTTCCTGTTCAAAAGCATCATGTTATTCCTTAAAGCGATCTGTAAAGAGCCAACACTGCAAATGAGAAATTGAAGTTATACAGTATAAATTATCTATTGTTGTTGTTTGTTGTTTTACCATTTCTTGCAGACCAACAATTGCTTAAAAAACAGTTCAAAAAGGTACGTAATTGCTTAAAAATGTCCATATAGCAGATATAGTAACATGAAGAAACATGCATGCGGTTTAATCCTTCAACAGACAGATACATTGTGTATAGCAGCAACAAATTTGGAGGGCATTTCCCTAATGACACATGAGAAAGACAATCTCTCTCTCTCTCTCTCTCTCTCTCTCTCTCTCTCTCTCTCTCTCTCTCTCTTTGATGCAAGGACTGGCTTGGTTCATGGGCTGCATATAGCCTACATGGCTACGTGGGCTGGCGGCCTTAACCAAACAGACACCAACAGGCTGAGGTTGAGGTCCAGGCGAGGCACCGTTATTTCCCTCTTCTGCTAGACACCAACCAAACAGCTAATGATTCTCAACCCAAAAGAAAACTAATGCTTACTCAAAAAAAAAAAAACTAGTAGTAGCTCTAAGCTCCCTCCAAAAAAAAAAAAAACAGTAGTAGTTCTAAGCATTCAAGGAGTCAGGCAGGACTCGGCGGTCAAACCCAGCCTTCCGTCTACCCAGTTTCCTGATTTGGTCCTAGCCGATTCGATCTCCGCGACGGAGACCCTCCATCTCCATGGACGCGGCACACGAGAGGAGATTGCTGGTCCAAAGGGACGGGGATCACGAGCCGCTCCTCCTTCCTTCCCTGGTACAATCTATTTACTGGTTTTTTCCTCGTCTTCTCCGAATTTTCGTTACGCAGAGCCACAGACAGACCACAGCTCATCCTAGTAGTTATATCCTGCTGGTCACCCTTCTTGTCTCTTGAATGAGACAGGCAGCCAGATGAGGAATAGGAGCTATGGCCTGAGGTCTAGCTTCAGTTCAGCGGTGCTGAAAATTTCGACTGACGGACGTGCGGCGCTGTTTTCAAATGCCCAGCAGTAATCTTACTACTTGTAGATTGTTAGGAAAATTATGGTACTGTCGATTTCTCGGTATATATGTCCTATGGTTGTTTATTCTGAGTGCTGCCATTTCTTAACTAGCAGGATGCAGGTGTTCACACAGGGGATGGATCCGTTGACATCAAAGGCCGTCCTGCGACAAGGCACGCCACCGGCAATTGGCGAGCATGCTTCTTCATCCTAGGTAACATATACGAATGTTCGCACATGGTTTGGGCAGTTTGATATACAATTCGGCTATTTGTTTCTCCAAAAAGTTTTGAAGAAAAATCAAATTGAGTATAAGATTGCTTCTCTGTGCCAGTTTTACACGGTTTGGTGAAACCCGTGTTGAACGGCGCATATCGCACCAAATTTTGCTCAAGGGCTCCTTGCACTCTCATAACAGAAATTATTGTGGTAGTGAGCTATTTTCCTTAGTAAGCACATCCTTCAATGCATACATTTAACCGATTGGCTGTTGCTTGTTAGTAATAACAGTATGCCAGCTTATTGAGATTTAAACTCCAGTAATAGGAACCTTTATACTATCGGTCATATGGTACAAAATATTTTGGAGACTCTTGTGAATATTTCGTATGTTCAGCAATGAGGTTTGGCAAGTTCCAGTGATGTTAGTCTGGTGACAGGAACCGAGTGCTGTGAGCGTCTGGCCTACTATGGAATTGCAAACAACCTTGTCACTTATCTGAAAATAAAGCTTCATCAAGGCAATCTTGAAGCTGCAAGAAATGTTACTACTTGGCAAGGGACATGCTATCTGACTGCCCTCATCGGAGCCATCCTAGCAGATTCTTATTGGGGAAAGTACTGGACCATTGCTGTTTTCTCATCAGTTTATTTCATTGTAAGTACAAGATAGAGTAACCCAAACTTTTCTCTTACTCCTGTGTTAATGCTCTATCCTGGCATAGAAAAACCATACTGCACATTCTACTTGGTACAGTTATTCTGAGTATTGTAATGTTTGAATACAAAAGATTTTTACTTTTGAATTAATATAATGAATAATGAGGGTCTTGTTATATTCAGTCTGTTTTTAATGAACCACCTATCCATCCATCTCAATATGTTGAATCATCCATTCTAATCATGTGTCATTCTTCTTACTGAAGGGTCTGGCTGGTATAACGCTCTCAGCATCGCTTCCAGCACTTCAACCACCTTCATGTTTAGGATCTGTTTGTCCAGAACCAAACTTACTTCAGAATGGCACCTTTTTCCTGGGTCTCTATATGATTGCCCTAGGAACTGGGGGCATTAAACCTTGTGTGTCCTCCTTTGGAGCGGATCAATTTGATGACAGTGATCCGACAGAGAGAGTAAAGCAGGGCTCCTTCTTCAACTGGTTCTATTTCTGCATAAATATCGGTGCTCTCGTAGCAGGCACTGTTATTGTTTGGATACAGGATAACTCAGGTTGGGGAATAGGGTTTGCCATTCCTACTGTATTTATGGCATTGGCTATTGCAAGCTTCTTTTCAGCTTCAAATGTGTATAGATTTCAGAAACCTGGAGGAAGTCCACTTACAAGAGTGTGTCAGGTCATTGTAGCAGCATTCCGTAAGTGGCACGTTGAAGTGCCAGATGATACAGCTCTTTTATATGAAGTTGATGGTCGAAATTCAGCAATAGAGGGAAGCCGGAAGCTGGAGCACACAAGTGAACTTGAGTAATAATCTTCTTTATTTTGCATCTTTGATTTACTTTTGGTGTCATCTGTTGATGAATTTATGAAACAACACAGGTTATTTACAACCTTTATAAGGTTTCAATTTGAGGTTCGCGGAAAATGAATACCTAAATGCAACAAAAATAATATGGATAGGGGGTACCTAATGTATGGCCCTAGTTCATGGTGGCTACTGGATAGTGGATACACAATACAATAGGAGTATGAATGATTGAATGTGTAAGGAGTGCTACTGGTGTGCTAGTGCTCAGTCTGATATAATTTCAGGATAAGGGTGGTCTATTGCTTTTTCGATGTGATACTCGTCTCTCTCCTGGTGTATTACTTTTGTAGGTGCCTTTTGTTTTAACTACTTTTTACTTTTTTTATTTTTCGCACAAGACTAATTTTTTGTATGACTATTAAAACTTTTCATCTATTTCCCTTCTGTATAGATTCCTTGACAAGGCTGCCATCATCTCATCTACTGATGCCAAGAGTGACTTTTCTGCAAACCCATGGAGGCTATGCACTGTCACCCAAGTGGAAGAACTGAAGATCCTAGTAAGAATGTTCCCAGTTTGGGCGACTACTATCGTATTCAGCGCGGTGTTTGCTCAGAACTCCGTATTCGTGGAGCAGGGAATGGTTCTTGACAAACGGGTTGGATCTTTCGATGTTCCTCCTGCATCCCTATTAACTTTCGACATAATCAGTGTCATGATCTGGATTCCAATATATGACCGTGTCCTCATACCCATAGCTAGAAAGTTCACTGGAAGGGAAAAGGGTTTCTCTGAGCTACAGCGAATGGGCATTGGATTAGTCCTTTCCATTGTGACAATGGTATCTGCAGCTCTTGTTGAGTTAAAGCGCCTAGAGATTGCCAGGACTGAAGGTCTTATCCATGAGAATGTTGCTGTTCCAATGAGCATTCTTTGGCAAATACCACAGTATTGCTTTGCTGGTGCTGCCGAGGTTTTCACTGCTATAGGTCAAGTCGAGTTCTTCTACGGTCAGGCCCCAGATGCCATGAGGAGCTTATGTGCTGCATTTGCACTCGTTACGGTCTCATTGGGAAGCTATTTAAGCTCAATCATATTGACCTTGGTGTCACACCTTACAACTCAGGGAGGAGATGCAGGATGGATCCCAGATAACTTGAATAAAGGCCATCTTGACCGGTTTTTTTGGTTGATGGCAGGGATCAGCTTTGTAAATTTGCTGGTTTACATTGGTTGCGCAATGAGATACAAATATAAGAATGCATGATGGTTATAGACTTATAGTTACTGTAAAAATCAACCTTCTGTACTTTCAGATTCCATATTCATGGAGGCAATGCATTGTATAGACTAAACTGACAGCTACCCTCAGTGAGTTTTCAAGAAAAGACTAACAATTGGGTTTCTCTTGCAATTGTTCTAGTGATTTATTTAAGATGATTTTTTTATACTTTGGTGGTTCGGTTTTGTCAAAATGAGTACCATGAGAGTTATACCTGTGTCAAAGCATCATGTTATTCACTGATGTACTGATAATTGTGGGTAGCATGCTCGTGTAATAAGAGGGATCATTGCAGTTGGAAAATTTAGTCCATCCACAATTCTGCAATTAAATCCAATGTTATGAAGTATAATTTCCTTCTGATTTGCCAAACAAAGACAGGGTTTTTGTTGATTGATCATTTCTTGCAAACCAGTTGTACAAAATGCTCATATTTACAAGATATGTTAATACAAAAAAGCAAACATGTATATAACTTAACCTTTTAACAAAGCAGAAAAAAATGTCCAAGGTATCAGAGCTACAAAATTTGGAGGCTATTTTCCTAATAGCAGCTTGATAAGGACAATCTCTAAAATAGTGGAGCCTGGCATTGCAATAACCTCATGTGACATCAGCTGAAAAATCAATAGATGCTGCACATCGACTTTAGCCATGAAAAATTGGATAATAGTCCCTCCGAAAGAAATATAAGAGTGTTTAGATCATTAAAGTAGTGATCTAAACGCTCTTATATTTCTTTACAGAGGGAGTAGTTGGAAATAGCAGAAGTCAAATATACCCACATATGCAGGATAGATTACCAATAGTCTCTGCAAGAACAAACCCCATTCTTGAAGTGATGAAATATATTTGAGTCCCTTACGATGATCTCTCTCTGGGCAATCTGCGACATGAGCTTAATAGCAGTGTGACAGTCCCCACAGATCCGCAGATTTTTGAATATCTTGATCAGGGAACCCTCAGGGGTAGCAATGATCCCAAATGCAACAGCCAGTCGTTCACTGTGGTAGCCAATGTCATGCTCCTTTTGCTCATCTTCAACATCATGGAGAACAAATCCGGTGTCCGCTACATAACCTTCTTCCCTCATTTTCCCATACAGCTTCTTCAGAAGTGCATAAATTTCTTCAGTTCGAGGATTCGACTTATCACCGACCAGAAATACATGCACTCTTCTCCCAACTTCAATCCAACTTGAAGCCGGGATTTTCGTTATGCTCTTTGCATCCATGATCTTTCTTACACCCTCAACTTCATCAAACAGACCGACTGAAGCATAAATATTAGCTAGAGTAACATACGTTGCAGGATTTTCAGGTTCTATTTCAAACAACGCCTCCGCTGCCCGCCTAGCTAGGCGGACATTCTTGTGAATCCGGCAGCCACCAAGCAAGGATGCCCATAGGAACTTGTTAGGCTTGACAGACATCTTGTTGATCATTTCCTCTGCCCGTTCAAACTGGCCTGATCGGCTGAGGAGATCGATCACACAAGCATAATGATCAGCGGTGTGTGCAATGCCATACTTATCCTCTATCAAATGGAAGACCTCCAGACCTTTGTCGACCAGACCAGCATGAGCACACGCAGAGAGAACACCAACAAATGTGACATGATCAGGCCTAATTCCAGATCTCAAGAACATGTTGAAGTAGCGCAGCGCCTCCTCTGGCTGACCATTCTGTGCATAGCCAGAGATCATTGCTGTCCACGACACCAGGTCTGCCTTTGTCATCCCCTCGAATACACGCACCACACTGGCCATGTCCCCGCACTTGGAGTACATGTGGAGGAGTGCACTCTCTGCAAAGCACGAGCCTCCGATGCTGCTCTTTAACATTCGACCATGCACCTGCCTCCCGAGGCTCTCGACGGCGAGCTCTGCGCAAGCACTCAGAACCCCCGCGTAGGTGAACTCATTCGGTCGACCACCTCCAGTCCTCAGCATCTGGAGGAACAGCCTGAATCCTTCCCCGCTGCGCCCAGCGTCAAAGTACCTCTCCACCATCGCCGTCCAAGATACGACGTCCCGGACCGGCATCCCGTCGAACACCCTCCTGGCGTCGTCCAACCGGCCGCACTTGGCGTACATGTCCACGAGCGCACTCCACATGACGGCATCGCCCGCGCCGATCCCTCTCCTAGACACGTGGCAGTGCAGCTCCCTGCCCGCACGGGCGCACCCGGCGGCGGTGGCCGCGGCGAGCGCGCTGGACGCGGTGAACTGGTTGTCGGCGCCGGCGTTCCCGGGACCCCCCTGCATCCGGCGGTAGAGCGCGAGCGCGTCGAGAGGCCGGCCGTGGCGGGAGTAGGCGGAGACGATGGCGGACCAGGAGAAGTGGTCCCTGTGGGGCATTCGGTCGAACAGCGCGCGCGCGGAGGCGAGGTGGCGCGGCGAGCGGGAGAGCGCGGAGATGAGGGTGTTGTAGGAGCAGCGGTCGGGGCTCGGGATGGAGGGGAGGAGGGCGAGGGCGTCGGGAAGGGAGGCCGGGTGGGAGGAGAGGAGGTGGAGGAGGCGGTTGGAGAGTAGCGTGGAGGGCGGGAGCGAGGCGGCGGCCGCGGCGAGCGCGCGCGCGGCCGGCGCGTGGGAGGCGTCGGCGCGGAGCAGCGGGAGGAGGCGGTCAATGGCGTCGTGGAGCTGCGACGCGGTGGCGACCGAGAAGGTCGGGGGCTTGGTCTTCATGGATGAGTGGTGGCAACGGCAATGGCAATGGCATCGGCGTGCATGGTTGCGTTGCGGCAGCGAGGAGGCTGAACTGCGGTTGTGTCTAGCTCTCCATAGTCGACGGCAGTGAGGATCGCAGCCGGAATCGACCCCTCGGTTTGAAAATGCAAGACGTCTGATTTTTTTACGGCTTTCGTAAGATACTCCCTCAGTTTGAAAATGCAAGACGTCTGATTTTCCACGGTTTTTGGTACGCAGCTTTGACTAGTACTCCCTCTGTTTGAAAATACTTGTTCTAGAAATAGATGTATATAGACTTATTTTAATTATATATATATTCATTTTATTCGTAGTACTACGTAGGTATGATTTTTCACTTATGGTATGCCTATGAAACCAGTAGCACTAACAACATTAGCATTCTTCTGTACAGTAGACAAGCTGAACACATGAACGCAGCGTTCAAACACATAAGCGCCAATAGTTCAACAGCACATAGCTTGTAAACAACAATGAAATGCAATATTTATCTCTGTCTTCAGAAAAGAAAAAGGTGATGAGAACAACATGTACAACAGGAGAGAGTGGGATGATGGTCTATCTGATGGTCTTTCTTTTTCATTACGCTAGAACACTGATGAAACGAACAGGTAACAGACCTACGACAGAGAGTGTACAGGCAGACATGGCTGCTGCTGGTGCCTAAGCTCCGTAGTCAACACTGAACACTTTGGGCAGCAGCTCATATTGCTGGATCTTCCAGTGCGGCGGTGGACAAGTTATTGATCCGGGGATATGCTGCCTTCTCGTTCAGCTGGTTTTGGGTCCAAATCAACATCTTCAACAGGCTGGGGAGCTTTGGATCTGTTGTATGCGACAAACATAAGGATCAAGGAGCTTTGATGAAAGCAAGTTTGACAGCCCAGACCAAAAAAAAAGGCAAAACTTCCATTCCGTTAACCTTGAAATTCTGCGCATTATCAAAATGATTTTCAAGCAGCATCCCTATGCAAGAATTTGACTCATGCTTATCAGTATGTCCTATTTATACCACCAATCACGCATGATTGGCTTAAGCGTCACCAGTATTGAGCATGGCCATGCCTGCTTATATTTATATGTAGCTATGTATACATTCTGATAAAATTCAGTAGTATTAGCTTTGCTTTGAGGTATAAAAATGAGAATAAATGCATCATGTTTCCATTCATTGTTCTAGATAGGACAGGAATACACTTGTTAGTTTCATATTCTTTTAAAGAAAAGGTACTAGCATATTTAAAATAAGATGCTCGATATCAGTTCAGTACATACTCCCTCCCTTCTGGTTTGTTAGGCCCATCTCAAAAAACAGAAATTTCCTATTTGTAAGGCTCATTGTTGGGAATAGGCAAATATAGCTATCCCTACATTCAATTCTGTCAGATTTTGGTTCTCAATGTAGAATCAACCAATGCATGAAGGAGCGCGAGGGTCATGCATCTACTCCCTCTGTTCCTAAATATAAGTCTTTCTAGAGATTTCACTATGGACTACATATGGATATATATATACAAATAATTTAGAGTATACATTCACTCATTTTGCTTTGTATATAGTCCGTAGTGGAATCTCTAAGAAGACCTATATTTAGAAACAGAGGGAGTAGCATTTAACTAGGTCCTCCCTGATTGATGTGATTTGTAAGATGAGCCTAATAAACCAGAAAGGAGGGAGTACGTTACATGGATGCAGATACGACTCACTCACACTAAATCACGAAACAGATAAACAAATAAATAATAAGCATCACAAGATTCACATCCTTGTGCTACTAACCTTTCTCGTGACTTTGGCTTGTAAGAATGGCAGCATTAACTTCACTTGCCGTCTTTAAGCGTTGAGAAACGTCCAATAGGTCACCATACGGGCAGTTTTTTACATCTTCAAAAACCAAAAGTGCTACAGTTTTCTCTATTTCCTCAAGAAAGGCTTGCTGCAACAATTGACAAACGAAAAGAAACACCACAGCATGGTCTTAAAATCAGTGGTATTGCCAAGATATATAGTGTGTTATGATTACTATATATTGGTTTGACTCTTGAGTCCTAACAGAAGTAACAGAGACACGAGAAGTCTATAACTCACATTTTCTTCACCTCTTGGAGCAAGTTCTTCTTGAGCAAACTCCAAAGCTTCATTTATTTTCCCCACACGAATCAACTCTATTAGCTTTTGCTGCTGTAGATGGAAGTATAATTCGGGATTTGTATCCAGAATCTGCACATCAAAATTCAGGATCAGAAGTCAAAATCTAATAAAGGCATTATAGGGTAATAGCTTCAAAATATACGCATGGACATGGTTGCTGCCACACTCTATTTTGAAAAATGCACAATAAAAAGCCCTGCACCGGCTTTATATTACCACAAAGGACTTCCTCTGATGTATCCACAAAATAGCAACATATTCCCTCCGTCTAAAAATAAGTGTCTCGTCATTTACTAACTTTAGTACAAAGTTATACTAAAGTTGAGATACTTATTTTGAGATGGAGGGAGTACTCTGTTGGACACAAAAACAGAGCAGGAGTGGTTCTCTGTCTACCAACCAAAGATTTAATTTCTGGTACACACCTATCTGAGTTGCATGTAGAAAAAGGGCAAACTTCTACTCCCTCCGTTCCTAAATATAAGTCTTTTTATAGATTACAATATGGACTACATACGGATGTATATAGACGTATTTTAGAGTGTAAATTCACTCATTTTGCTCTATATGTAGTCCATATTGAAATCTCTAAAGAGACTTATATTTAGGAACTGAGGGAATAATGAATAAACTAACATGGTTCGAAGAGAAACCCCATAACATGTTTAGTATTGGGTTACTAACATGGTTCGAAGAGAAATCCCATAACATGTTTAGTATTGGGTTTAAATCCACTGTGCTACGGGGTATTTATGACTCACCAACACTGGGTTAACAACATAATGGTGAACCCAAATTTTACAGCTAATCAATGCCATGTCATATACACTTGCTAGTCTGATTGCAATTGTTCTGTTCAAAGCACCAGGTTCTAAGTTCCAACTATGAAACTGGCATACAGTTTTAGGATTATACGAGAAATTTGTGTATTACATTGAGTTGCTAGCTCCCTTGTCTCATTTGTACAAGTTATACAGTTGCATCCAAAAATCCAAACAAAGACAACTAACCTGAAGAGCAAAAAGTTTCTAGTTGAAATTTTAGTCAGTTCAAAATGCTTTGCCGGATCGTTCGCATTGCCAACTACCATAAGTTCCTCATACAGCAAAATATCAAAATTGCAAGACCATCCTAGCTTCCCTATTAGTCCAATCTCCAAATCTGTACTTAAATTCCGAGAAAAAGAAACAGAACCGAACCGTGGGGTTAAGATCGTTGATCTTCTCGATTGCCTCCTGAACATTCCCTGACTGAACCGCCTTTTTCACCTCCATCCGATCCGTGATGGTCGCCAGGTCGATGTCCGCTGCAAACAAAACCGTAGAAACGGCAATTCAGTGTCCACAGACCTCGAGCATGACAAGAGGAGATGATGATTCTCGGCTCGTGCGGCGGCAAGGCGAGCAGTACGTTGGGTGCCGGACTCGACGCGGAACTTGTCGGCGGCGTCGACGAAGCCCTCGGTGACGAGGAAATTCATGACGAGGCGGTTCATGTCCTCCTTGCGGATCTTGACGTCGCGGAGCTTGCGCTCCCACTCGTCGCGCGTCACTACCTTCTTCGAGGTCGCCATGGAGGAGGGGGGGTCGATGGAGTCCAGGTCGCGCAGGACGATGCGGGAGAGGAACATCAGATGCGGGGCTGAGGGCGGGAACGGGGTGCTGTCCGCGCCGGTCACGCCTTCGCCATCCGCCAGCGGCCTCGACGGGGGGTGGCTGAGGGGCTAGGGTTTCGCGGCGGAAAGGCTGGTGGATTAGAAGACTCGGAGAAGCAGAAGAGTGTGGTCGAGGTCCGGGCCGGTGGAACCATAGGAGCTCGGGAGAGAGTAGTTCTGTTTTCTTAAGCAACCTAGCAGATTTCCTAAATTCCCCACGCTTAAAATAACTGTTAATGTACAGGGTACAATGGAAAACAGATGCTAGCAGATTCTTTTTAGGGAAACGCTCTAGCATATTCTCCAAGAGCATCTACAATAGATGATGCAAATTTGAAGATATAAAACTAGGTGATATAAAATCTGTATCATCAAAAAGTACATTTTACATTTTTTTTAAAGATGCAACTCCAACAAATAATGTATATTTGTGATGTAAAGGTACAACTTCAATACATGATGCAAATTGGAAATGTAAAACTGGCCGACGACCGCGCGGCTGGGTACAGCCACCGTATAGTTGTTGTACAATCGGTCGGGTCGGGTTGTAGATGGGTAGTGGCTGGTGCGGGCGGCGACTACAGACGGCCGCGAAGTTGCAGAGAAGAACGACCGACGCGGGCAGCTCCGGCGTCCTATGGCTCCACGCGTGACGGACGAGCGTCACGCGGCTCCGCTAGCTTCGGTGGTGGATCACGACTAGCAGAAGTGTCGGCATGCCCACGACCACACCGACGCAACTCCGGCGAATCTCTGAATCAAATTGGCGACGGAGGACGTAGCTATGGTGGTGAGGCAGGCGATGGGGATAGGTGGGCGGGGTCACTGCGGGTAGGAGATGGATGGGCGGGCGATGACTGCGACAATTTTGGGCGGGTGGCGGCGGCAGCGAAGGCGGGCAGTCATCGGGCGGACGAAACGAAACTCAAGGCGGTTGAGCGGTTGGTGCAGAGTTGCCGGTTTTACATCTCGTGGAGGTGGAGATACAAATTTGCATCTTCAGGTGTTGTATTTTACATCTTCCACAGATGGAGATATAATTTGTTTTTGCATCTACATCATCTGTTGGAGCTGGGTTTATTGGCCTCGGAAATGTATTAGTTAATTATTTTTGCATCTACATCATCTATTGAAGATCCTCTAAGTTCTTCTATCCTTAAATTTTGGGCCCCGATATTCACCACAAGTGTGGCATCTTAGACATGCGCCCACATGCCCTTTGTGACATAATCAGGAGGCAACCCGCACGGATCATGTGCGGGCAAAAATGAGAACTGCCCACACGTGTGGGCACAAATACTTCGTGCCACACGCCCAACAACTACTACTTAATCCGCTCAAACATCATAAGATAGCCACATATCATTGAAAAATAATATAAGGAGTTGAGCATCATGTTTAAATAGAGATTACAACGGAGAAGAGAGGTGTTAGACCGTTGCATAGAGGAGGAGAGAGTTGGTGTTGACGGCGACGAAGTTGTTGGTGTAGATCGTTGTCATGATGATTGCCCCAGTAGCGATCCGGCGCCACCGGGAGAGAGGGGGAGAGCCCCCCCCCCCCTCCTTATTCTTCTTCGTTAGCCTCCCCCTAGATGGGAGGAGAGTTCGCCCTCTGGTCCATGGCCGCCATGGCGGCGGAGGGGCAGGATCCCCTTCGAGATTGGATCTCCCTCTCTGTTATCTTCTGTTTCTCGTTCCTGTTTTCTCGCCGAAAACTGTTTCTTATATTCCCGGAGATCCATAACTCCGAGTGCGCTACGATTTTAACATGATTTTTTTCCGGATATAAGCTTTCTTGTGCCCGAAGTAGAGCTCTAACCGACTTACGAGGTGACCACAACCCCACCACCACGCGCCTGGGCCTTGGGGCCCCCGGTGTCTTGTGGTGGTTGTGGGCCTCCTTTTGCGTTGATTCTGCCTCCCGAAAATCGCAAATATTCCAAATAATTCTCCGTAAATTTTTATCGCGTTTGGACTTTATTTGATATGGATATTATGCAAAACAAAAAACATGCAACAAACACGAACTGGCACTGGGCACTGTATCAATATGCTAGTCCAATAAATCATATAAAATTTTGCTAAAAATATGTGAAAGTTGTATAATATTGGCATGAAATAATTAAAAAGTATAGATACAATGGAGACATATCAACATCCCTAAGCTTAATTCCTGCTCATCCCCGAATAGGTAAATGATAAAAAAGTTAATTTTTGATGTGGAATGCTACCTAGCATAATCTTGATCATATATCTAATCATGCCATGATTATTAATAGATGAGTGATTCAAAGCAATAGTATATAATTTGATTTAAAGACATCAATACTTAGGCATCCCAACAAACAATCATGTCTATCAAAATATCAAGGCTAAAGAACGCTATCCCTACAATAATATAGCTTTGCCATGCTCTGTCTTCTTAACACAAAGTATAAATCATGTACTACCCCGGTGTCAGCCAAGCAATTGGTTCATACTTTTTAACGCGCTTCAGCATTTTCAACTCTCACGCAATACATGAGCGCAAGCCATGGATATAGCACTATGGGCGGACTAGAGTATGATGATAAGGGTAAACATAGAGAAGACAAGAAGGTAAGAAAGTCTCACATCGATGTGGTTAACCAACGGGCTATGGAGATGCCCATCAATTGCTATCAATGTGAGGAGCATGGATTGCCATGCAACAGATGCACTAAGAGTTGTAAGTGTATGAAAGCTCAATATGAAAACTAAGTGGATGTGCATCTAACTCTATAATGAAAAATTCCCACTAGTGCATGAAAGTGTTAACATAGGAGACTCTCTACATAAAAAATATGGTGCTACTTTGAAGCACGAGTGTGGAATTAGCATGCCCCTTCTCTCTTTGTCTCTTGTTTTTTTCCTTTTTTCTTTCCTTTTTTATATTTGTCCGGAGCCTCATTCCGACTTGTGGGGGAATCATAGTTTCCATCATTCTTTCCTCACTGGGACATGCTCTAATAATGAATAATGATGGTCATCACACTTCTATTTACTTACAACTCAATATTACAATGATAGTAGAACAAAGTATGACTCTATATGAATGCCTCTGGCAGTGTACCAGGATGTGCAATGATCTAGCGTAGCAAAGATAACAAAAAATGGACAAGCCATGGAAACGTCATGCTAGCTATCTTACGATCATGTAAAGCAATATGACAATGAATGCTCAAGTCATCAAAACGGAAGCGGTGGAAGTTGCATGGCAATATATCTCGGAATGGCTATGGAAATGCCATAATAGGTAGGTATGGTGGTTGCTTTGAGGAAGATATAATGAGGCTTATGTGTGATAGAGGGTATCATATCACATGGTTTGGATGCACCGACGAAGTTTGCACCGACTCTCGAGGTGAGAAAGGGCAATGCACGGTACTGTAGAGGCTAGAAAATTGTGGAAAGGTAAGAGTGTGTATAATCCATGGACCCACATTAGTCATAGAGAACTCACATACTTATTGCAAAAGTTTATTAGCCCTCGAAGCAAAGTATTACTATGAATGCTCCTAGGGGGAGGTTGGTAGGAGTTAACCATCGCATGCCCCCGACCTTCACACAAAGATAGGCAATCAAGGATAAATTGTGCTCCAACTTCCTGGCATAACGGGAGACTATGCGTGCATGCTTCGGGAATCACAAACCTTAACACCAATATCTTACTAAACACGATCATCCACTAGTACATCCCAAACATTATCATCTCTATATCCAAAACTATTGCAAGGGATCAAACATATCATATTCAGTGATCCATAAGTTCTATGTAGGATTTTATGACTAACCATGTGAATGGACAATTGCGGGATCACTAGAAGAGTGTCTAGAGGGGGGTGAATAGACTACTAGCAGGAATTTAAAACTACCTCAAGCATAAGTTTAAGTGTTGGCAGATTATATCAATTATAGCAAGTCTAGCACACCCTACACATGCAAGTCATCAAGTATATCAGCGGAAAGTAAAGACATTGCACATGGAAGTAAGGAGTAGAGATAGGGAGATCAAACGCATGAAGGACACGAAGATTTTTCCCATGGTTCCGATAGGTGGTGCTATCGTACGTCCACGTTTATGGAGTCTTCAACCCATGGAGGGTAACGGTAGTGAGAGTCCACGGAGGGCTCCACCCATAAGGGTCCACGAAGTAGTAACCTTGACTATTCCATAACGGCTTCCGTCCATGAAGGACTAGCCTCACTCGGGGTAGATCTTCACGAAGTAGGCGATCTCCTTGCCCTTACAAACTTCTTGGTTCACTCCACAACACGAAGTAGGAGGCTCCCAAGCGACACCTAACCAATCTAGGAGGCACCACCCTCCAAAAGGTAATAGGCTCGATAATGTCAATGAACTCCTTGCTCTTGTGCTTCAAGATGATAGACTCCTCAACACACAATCACTCTCTCATAGATTTGGCTTTGGTGGAAGAGATTGATTGGGTGGAAAGCAACTTGGGGAGGCTAGAGATAAAGATTCATATGGTTGGAATGGAATGACATGATCTCACAACATGAGTAGGTGGCTCTATCTCAGAAAATCAGTTGGTATGAGTGGGGATCTGTTCTGAGTGCTTCTCTTGTGAGTAAGTGGTGGTGGAGGGGTATATATAGTCATCTCCAAAAATCCAACCGTTACACCTAATAAGTCAGACTCGATGACACCGATGTGTTAATCTTGGTGGTACTAAGTTGCCTCAAAGGTAGCAACTTTTGAATCTCGGTGAGACCGATACATAAAACTCGGTTGCACCGATAAGGTGACCAACGATCAGATTGCCAAACTCGGTGACGCCGATTCAACAAACTCGGTGGGACCGATTTTGTGAATTTGCGTAACAGGAAGTTGGCAACCCAAACTCGGTGGCACCGAATCAGAATCGGTTGCACTGAATGGCTAGGGTTTGGCTGAGTCTGTCTGAGGCTGAGAATCGGTGGCACCGAATGGAAAGTGTTGGTTGCATCGATTTTGGGAATTTGGCTTTGGACAAACTTTTGTGGAAGATCTTGTGGGTGTATGTGGTGACTATCACTTGTGCACGTATGAGCATTTTGTTCACCAATAGTACCTTACCCCCTTTTAATAGTATTGGCTTTCCTATGGACTCAAAGTGATTTCTCACAAAGTAAAATGTAGAATCCTCTTGCTTGAAGCTTTGCCAATCTATTCCTTCTCCTTCTTATTCATGGGGATACTCTCCACACTCCTTTTTGCCAACCCATCTCTCTCTATGTACTTTATCTGAATACACTAGATGAAGGTATTAATCCAAGAGACAATGTATGTTTTCATGAATTATCAAAACCACCAAGGGTGCATATTGTGCTTTCAATCTCCCCCCTTTTGGTAATTGATGAAAACATACAATTAAAGCTTCAAATAAAGATATGCATGTATATAATGAAGACTTTGAGAGAAACATTACTTAGGCTTGCTCCCCCTACATGTGTGCAATCCCTTTAAAGAGTAGTTACTTTGGAATGCATGGACATACACGTGGTAGGAAGGACATGATAAGTCATGTGTATCTTGGCAATATGCATCAACTATGTATGAATGAGGTGTATCCTTGATCAAGACTATACTCTTGCAAACAATATGTGCAAGAAGAAAGATATCATCTTGGTCAAAGATATGATGCATATACTTACCTTGAGTTGTTGAGCATTCTTGTAGTAGAGATACACTTGAGAAAACAATGTTATGAAACACAAGAGTATTCTATCAATCAAAAGCATATAGAAGATAGTCTTCCTTAATATTGATATGTATCCAAGATCATTTAGAAGTTCCTCCCCTTTAGATATGAAAATGTAGGACATCCTCTCCCCCTGAATCTTAGCATGTAGATATTGGGATTGGATAGGGTGAGAAAATTCTAACATGAGTAGTCAAATGAAATAAACACAACTCCGTCCCAAACATATTTTTCTCCCCCTACTTTGGTATTCTCCCCTTGTTTATATAAGTATAAACTTTGTCATTTTTCTCTCCCCCTAAATATATCTCCCCTTTAGCATAAGCATGTATCTCCCTCTTTTAGCTTTGAAGCTTTGGTATTTCTCCCCCTTTGGCATTAATTGCCAAAAAGGTCAGATATAGGGTTAGATACAGGGATCATTGATTAAGAAGGGATCCTTGAGAACAAGGGCCATAGAATATGAAAATCATGACAAAAAAATTGGGAATCATTGAAAATTATTTCTCTCCCTTTGGCTAAACTGAAAATTTGTACAACTTCTCCTCCTTTGAGATAGGGATCCTTGAATGTATTTATTGTTGGAAATATGCCCTAGAGGCAATGATAAATTAGTTATTATCATATTTCCTTGTTCATGATAATCGTTTATTATCCATGCTATAATTGTATTGATCGGAGACTTAGATGCATGTGTGGATACATAGACAAAACCATGTCCCTAGTATGCCTCTAATAGACTAGCTCGTTGATCAAAGATAGTTAAGGTTTCCTAGCCATGGACATGAGATGTCATTTGATAAACAGGATCACATCATTAGGAGAATGGCGTGATGGACAAGACCCAAACTACAAACGTAGCATATGATCGTGTTAGTTTATTGCTACTGTTTTCTGCATGTCAAGTATATGTTCCTATGACCATGAGATCATGCAACTCACGGATACCGGAGGAGTGCCTTGTGTGTATCAAACGTCGCAACGTAACTGGGTGACTATAAAGGTGCTCTACAGGTATCTCCGAGGGTGTCTGTTGAGTTGGCATGGATCAAGACTGGGATTTGTTACTCCGTGTGACGGAGAGGTATCTCAGGGCCCACTCGGTAATACAACATCACAATAAGCCTTGCAAGAAATGTGACTAGGTGTTAGTCACGGGATTTTGTATTACGGAACGAGTAAAGATACTTACTAGTAACGAGGTTGAACTAGGTATGGAGATACCGACGATCGAATCTCGGGCAAGTAACATACCGAAGAACAAAGGGAACATCATACAGGATTAACTGATTCCTTGACATAGAGGTTCGACCGATAAACATGTTCATAGAATATGTAGGAACCAATATGGGAATCCAGGTCCCGCTATTGGTTATTGACCCTAGAGCTGTCTCGGTCATGTCTACATAGTTCTCGAACCCGCAGGGTCTGCACACTTAAGGTTCGGTGACGTTTCGGTAGTATAGAGTTATGCATGGTGGTGGATGAAGGTTATTCGGAGTCTCGGATGAGATCTCGGATATCACGAGGAGCTCTGAAATAGTCCGGAGGTAAAGATTGATATATAGGAAGTCCTATTTTGGTCGCCGGAAAAGTTTTGGGCTTATCGGTAATGTACCGGGAGTGCCGGTAGTGTACCGGGAGACCATCGGGAGGGGCATTTCGACCCAAGAGGCTTCATGGGCTGTGGGAGAGTAAACACCAGACTTTTGTGGGCTGGTGGAAGTCCCACACAAGTCCCATGCAGTTAGGGAAGAAAATCCCAAAGATAAAAGGTGGAAAAAGGCAAAAAGGCCAAAAAGGAAGAGTCCTAATCCTACTAGGATTGGAGGAGGAGGAGGACTCTCCTCCCTAGCTTCGGCCGAAGCTGTTGGGAGACGTAGTAGTAAATCAAAAATTTCCTACGTGTCACCAAGATCTATCTGTGGAGAAACCATCAACGAGAGGGGAGAGATTGCATCTTCATACCTTTGAAGATCACTAAGCGGAAGCGTTACAAGAACGCGGTTGGTGGAGTCGTACTCGCAGCGATTCAGATCGCGGTGGATTCCGATCTCAGCGTCGAACAACGGCGCCTCCATGTTCAACACACATGCATATGAGGACGTCTCCTACGCCTTGATCTATCAAGGAGGAAGGATAGGTTGAGGGAGAGCTCCGGCAGCACGACGGCGTGGTGACGGTGGAGCTACGTGGACTCCGGCAGGGCTTCGCCAAGCGCTACGGAGAACGAGGAAGAGGAAGGGTAGGGCTGCGCCGAGAGAGAGAGAGAGAAGTCATGTCTCAAATCAGCCCAAACCCTTGCATATATATAGGAGGAGGGAGAGGGAGGGCTGCCTTGGCCCCTCCTCCAAGGAGGAGAGGTTCGGCCGAACCTAGGGAGGAGTCCACCTCCCACAAGGGAGGTGGATCTCTTCCTTTAAAATCCTTTTCAGCCCTATCTTTTTATCCCCAGCCGCATGGGCCCTTCGGGAAGGTCTTGGCCAGCCCAATAAGGGCTGGCACACCTCCTCTAAGGGCCCACGAAGTCCTTTGGTCGTCACACCCCTCCCGGGGGTCCTCCGGCACCCTCCCGGCACTCCCGGTACACAACCAATGAGCCCGAAAACTTTCTGGTGACCAAAACTGGACTTCCTATATATCAATCTTTACCTTCGGACCATTACGGAGCTCCTCGTGATGTCCGAGATCTCATCCGGGACTCCGAACAACCTTCGGTAACCACGTATACCATTTCCCTATAACCCTAGCGTCATCGAACCTTAAGTGTGTAGACCCTATGGGTTCAGGAGACATGTAGACATGACCGAGACACCTCTCCGGTCAATAACCAATAGCGGGATCTGGATACCCATGTTGGCTCCCACATGCTCCACGATGATCTCACCGGATGAACCACAATGTCGAGGATTCAATCAATCCCGTATACAATTCCCTTTGTCTATCGGTATGATACTTGCCCAAGATTCGATGGTCAGTATCTCTATACCTTGTTCAATCTCATTACCGGCAAGTCTCTTTACTCATTTCGTAATACATCATCCCATGGCTAACTACTTAGTCACATTGAGCTCATTATGATGATGTCTTACTGAGTGGGCCCAAAGATACCTCTCCGTCACACGGAGTGACAACTCCCAGTCTCGATTCGTGCCAACCCAACAGACACTTTCGGAGATACCCGTAGTGCACCTTTATAGCCACCCAGTTACGTTGTGACGTTTGGCACACCCAAAGCATTCCTACGGTATCCAGGAGTTGCACAATCTCATGGTCTAAGGAAACGATACTTGACATTGAAAAGCTTTAGCAAACGAACTACACGATCTTGTGCTATGCTTAGGATTGGGTCTTGTCCATCACATCATTCTCCTAATGATGTGATCCCGTTATCAATGACATCCAATGTCCATGGTCATGAAACCGTGACCATCTATTGATCAACGAGCTAGTCAACTAGAGGCTCACTAGGGACATGTTGTGGTCTATGTATTCACACATGTATTACGGTTTCCGGTTAACACAATTATAGCATGAACAATAGACAATTATCATGAACAAGGAAATACAATAATAACCATTTTATTATTGCCTCTAGGGAATATTTCCAACAGTCTCCCACTTGCACTAGAGTCAATAATCTAGTTACATTGTGATGAATCGAACACCCATATCAATCTGGTGTTGATCATGTTTTGCTCATGAGAGAGGTTTAGTCAACGGATCTGCGACATTCAGATCCGTATGCACTTTACAAATATCTATCTCCCTCCTGAATGTAATCACGGATGGAGTTTAAGCGGCGCTTGATGTGTCTTGTCTTCTTGTGAAACCTGGGCTCCTTTGCAAGGGCAATAGCTCGAGTGTTGTCACAGAATAGAGTCATCGGGCCCGACGCACTTGGAATTACTCCTAGGTCGGTGATGAACTCCTTTATCCAGACTCCTTCCTTTGCTGCTTCCGAGGCAGCTATGTACTCCGCTTCACATGTAGATGCCGCCACGATGCTTTGCTTGCTGCTGCACCAGCTGACTACCCCTCCGTTCAAAACATACATGTATCCGGTTTGCGACTTGGAGTCGTCCGGATCTATGTGGAAGCTAGCATCGACGTAACCCTTTACGACGAGGTCTTCGGCACCTCCATATACGAGAAACATCTCCTTGGTCCTTTTCAGGTACGTCAGGATATTCTTGACCACTGTCCAGTGTTCCGCTCCGGGATCACTTTGGTACCTCCCTACCAAACTTATGGCAAGGTTCACATCAGGTCTGGTACACAACATGGCATACATAATAGAGACTATGGCTGAAGCATAGGGGATGACACTCATCTCTTCTCTATCCTTTGCCGTGGTCGGGCATTGAGTTGTACTCAATCTCACACCTTGTAACACAGGCAAGAACCGCTTCTTGGACTGATCCATATTGAACTTCTTCAATATCTTGTCAAGGTATGTGCTTTGTGAAAGACCTATGAGGCGTCTCGATCTATCTCTGTAGATCTTGATGCCTAATATGTAAGCAGCTTCTCCAAGGTCCTTCATTGAAACACACTTATTCAAGTAGGCCTTTATACTTTCCAAGAGTTCTATATCATTTCCCATTATCAGTATGTCATCCACATATAATATGAGAAATGCTACAAAGCTCCCACTCACTTTCTTGTAAATACAGGGTTCTCCATAAACCTGTATAAACCCAAATGCTTTAATCACCTCATTAAAGCGAATGTTCCAACTCCGAGATGCTTGCACCAGCCCATAGATGGAGCCCTGGAGCTTGCATACTTTGTTAGCATCTTTAGGATCGACAAAACCTTCCGGCTGCATCATATACAGTTCTTCCTTAAGGAAACCATTAAGGAATGCCGTTTTGACGTCCATTTGCCAGATCACATAATCATAAAATGCGGCAATTGCTAACATGATTCGGACAGACTTCAACATCGCTACGGGTGAGAAAGTCTCATCGTAGTCAACTCCTTGAACTTGTCGATAACCCTTAGCGACAAGCCGAGCCTTATAGACGGTTACATTACCATCCGCGTCAGTCTTGTTCTTAAAGATCCATTTATTTTCAATGGCTCGTTTATCATCAGGCAAGTCCACCAAAGTCCATACTTTGTTCTCATACATGGATCCTATCTCGGATTTCATGGCCTCAAGCCATTTGTTGGAATCCGGGCCCGCCATCGCTTCTTCATAGTTCGAAGGTTCACCGTTGTCCAACAACATGATCTCCAGGACAGGGTTGCCGTACCACTCTGGTGCGGAACGTGTCCTAGTGGACCTTCAACATTCAATAGTAACTTGATCTGAAGTTTCATGATCATCATCATTAATTTCCTCTCCAGCCGGTGCAGGTTCCACAGAAACAACTTCCTGTGCTGCACTACTCTCCGGTTCGAGTGGAGGTACAATTACCTCATCAAGTTCTATTTTCCTCCCACTTACTTCTTTCGAGAGAAACTCTTTCTCGAGAATGGATCCATTCTTGGCAACAAAGACTTTGCCCTCGGATCATAGGTAGAAGGTATACCCAATAGTCTCTTTGGGATATCCTATGAAGACGCACTTTTCCGCTTTGGGTTCGAGCTTCTCAGGTTGAAGTTTCTTCACATAAGCATCACATCCCCAAACTTTTAGAACCAACAGCTTAGGTTTCTTTCCAAACCATAATTCATACAGTGTCGTCTCAATGGATTTTGATGGTGCCCTATTTAAAGTGAATGCGGCAGTCTCTAATGCATATCCCCAAAATGATAGCGGTAAGTCGGTAAGAGACATCATAGATCGTACCGTATCTAATAGAGTGCGATTACGATGTTCAGACACACCATTTCGCTGAGGTGTGCCAGGCAGCGTGAGTTGTGAAACAATTCCACATTTCCTTAGGTGCGTGCCAAACTCGTGACTTAAATATTCTCCACCACGATCAGATCGTAGGCACTTTATTTTTCTATCACGTTGATTCTCTACCTCACTCTGAAATTCCTTGAACCTTTCAAAAGTTTCAGACTTATGTTTCATTAAGTAGACATACCCATATCTACTCAAGTCATCAGTGAGGGTGAGAACGTAACGGTAGCCACCACGAGCCTCGACACTCATTGGACCGCATACATCGGTATGTATTATTTCCAACAAGTCAGTTGCTCGCTCCATTGTTCCGGAGAACGGAGTCTTGGTCATCTTCCCCATGAGGCATGGTTCACACGTGTCAAATGATTCGAAATCAAGAGACTCCAAAAGTCCATTAGTATGGAGCTTCTTCATGCGTTTGACACCAATATGACCAAGGCGGCAGTGCCACATGTAAGTGGGACTATCATTATCAACCTTACACTTTTTGGTACTCACACTATGGACATGTGTAACATCACGTTCGAGATTCATCAAAAATAAACCATTGACCAGCGGGGCATGGCCATAAAACATTTCTCTCATATAAATAGAACAACCATTATTCTCAGATTTAAATGAGTAGCCATCTCGCATCAAGCGAGATCCAGATACAATGTTCATGCTCAAAGCTGGTACTAAATAACAATTATTAAGGTTTAAAACTAATCCCGAAGGTAGATGTAGAGGCAGCGTGCCGACGGCGATCACATCGACCTTGGAACCATTCCTGGTGCGCATCGTCACCTCGTCCTTTGCCAGCCTCCGCTTATTTCGCAGCTCCTGCTTGGAGTTACAAATGTGAGCAACTGCACTGGTATCAAATACCCAGGAGCTACTACGAGCACTGGTTAGGTACACATCAATAAAAAGTATATCACATATACCTTTAACGTTGCCATCCTTCTTATCCGCTAAGTACTTGGGGCAGTTCCGCTTCCAGTGACCGGTACCCTTGCAATAAAAACACTCAGTCTCAGGCTTTGGTCCATTCTTGTTCTTCTTCTTCCCGGCAACTTGCTTACCGGGCGTGGCAACAGCTTTGCCGTCCTTCTTGAAGTTCTTCTTACCCTTGCCTTTCTTGAAACTAGTGGTCTTATTCACCATCAACACTTGATGCTCCTTTTTGATCTCGACCTCTGATGATTTCAGCACCGAGTACAACTCAGGAATGGACTTATCCATCCCTTGCATGTTGTAGTTGTTGGAAATATGCCCTAGAGGCAATAATAAATTAGTTATTATCATATTTCCTTGTTCATGATAATCGTTTATTATCCATGCTATAATTGTATTGATCGGAGACTTAAATGCATGTGTGGATACATAGACAAAACCATGTCCCTAGTATGCCTCTAATGGACTAGCTCGTTGATCAAAGGATGGTTAAGGTTTCCTAGCCATGGACATGAGATGTCATTTGATAACGGGATCACATCATTAGGAGAATGATGTGATGGATAAGACCCAAACTACAAACATAGCATATGATCGTGTCAGTTTATTGCTACTGTTTTCTGCATGTCAAGTATATGTTCCTATGACCATGAGATCATGCAACTCACGGATATCGGAGGAGTGCCTTGTGTGTATCAAACATCGTAACGTAACTGGGTGACTATAAAGGTGCTCTACAGGTATCTCCGATGGTGTCTGTTGAGTTGGCATGGATCGAGACTGGGATTTGTTACTCCGTGTGACGGAGAGGTATCTCAGGGCCCACTCGGTAATACAACATCACAATGAGCCTTGAAAGCAATGTGACTAATTGTTAGTTGTGGGATCTTGTATTATGGAACGAGTAAAGAGACTTGCCGGTAACGAGGTTGAACTAGGTATGGAGATACCGACGATCGAATCTCGGGCAAGTAACATACCGAAGAACAAAGGGAACGTTATACGGGATTAACTGAATCCTTGACATAGAGGTTCGACCGATAAAGATCTTCGTAGAATATGTGGGAACCAATGTGGACGTCCAGGTCCCGCCATTGGTTATTGACTGTAGAGGTGTCTCGGTCATGTCTACATAGTTCTCGAACCCGCAGGGTCTGCACACTTAAGGTTCGGTGACGTTTCGGTAGTGTAGAGTTATGTATGGTGGTGACCGAAGGTTGTTCGGAGTCCCGGATGAGATCCCGGACGTCACGAGGAGCTCCGGAATGGTCCAGAGGTAAATATTCATATATAGGAAGTCCCAGTTTGGTTTCCGGAAAAGTTTCGGGCTCATCGGTAGTGTACCGGGAGTATCGGTATTGTACCGGGAGTGCCGGTAGTGTACCGGAGGACCTCCGGGAGGGGTATTTAGACCCCAAGAGGTCCATGGGCTGTGGGAGAATAATAACCAGCCCTTAGTGGTCTGGGAAAACAGCCACAAAGGCCCATGGCGCAGGAGAGAAAGTCCTAAAGCAAAAAGTGGAAAATCAGCCAATAGGAGGCAATCCTACTCCAACTAGGATTGGAGGTGAAGTAGGATTGCTCCCACCTCCTATTTCGGCCGACCCAAAGGCCTTGGCTGCCTCTCCTCTCCTCTCCTCCTATATATACTAGTGGATTGGGTGGTTTTTGGATAGAATTTCCGGCCACGTGCTACCCGTTTCACCGGTGCACAGTTTCTCCTCTAGATCGGTTTTCTGCAGCGCTTAGGCGAAGCCCTGCCGGAATTGCTCCACCACCATCACCGGAGCGCCGTCACGCTGCCGGTGAACTCTCTCTCCTCTCCACCTCCTCTTGCTGGATCAAGACGGTGGAGATCGTCATCAAGCTGCACGTGTGCTGAACGCGGAGGTGCCGTCCGTTCGGCGCTAGATCGGAAGGACCGTGATCGAGATCGCGAGACAGTTCGTGATGAGATCGTGGAACGGATCGTGATGAGTTCGCGGACAGATCGTGATCAAGATCGTGAGACGGATCGTGATGAGATCGCGGGACAGATCGTGATGAGTTCACGGGACGGATCGTGATTGGATCGCGGGACGGATCGTGATGAGATCGCGGGACGCTCGGCGATTTGGATCGCGAAGATGTTCGACTACACCAACTGCGTTTCTTAACGCTTCCCGCTTAGCGATCTACAAGGGTATGTAGATCCACTCTCCCTCTCGTAGATGCTCATCACCATGGATAGGTTTGCGTGTGCGTAGGAAAATTTTTGTTTCCCATGCGACGTTCCCCAACAGTGGCATCATGAGCTAGGTTGATGGTTCGATGAGATCTCGAGTAGAACACAAAAGGTTTGTGGGCGTTGATGCTTAGATTGCTTCCTCCCTTGGTCGTATTTTGGTTCAGCGGGATTGTGAGATGAAGCGGCCCGGACCAACATTACTCGTACGCTTACGAGAGACCGGTTCCCTCGACGCAACTTGTTGCCTAGATGGCTTGCGGGTGACAGTTTCTCTCACTTTAGTTGGATCGGATTCGACAAAGGCGGTCCTTGAGAAGGTTGAAAAGCAAACTAGTGTATCACCGTTGTGGTTTATGCGTAGGTGAGAATCGTTCTTGCTAGATACCCATAGCAGCCACGTAAAATATGCAACAACAATTAGAGGACGTCTAACTTGTTTTTGCAGGGTATGTTGTGATGTGATATGGCCAATTACATGATGAGATATATGTGATGTATGAGATGATCATGTGATGTATAGATTATCACGACTTGCATGTCGGTGAGTACGGCAACCGGCAGGAGCCATAGGGTTGTCTTTAATTATTGTATGACCTGCGTGTCAATCATTAAGCGCTATGTAATGCTTTACTTTATCGCTACGGTAGCAATAGTAGTAGAAGCATGCAGGGCGTGACAACCCCAATGGCAACACATTGATGGAGATCAAGATGATGGAGATCATGGTGTTGTGCCGGTGACGATGGAGATCATGCCGGTGTTTCGAAGATGGAGATCTTAAACACAAGTTCATGGCCATATCATGTCACTTATGAATTGCATGAGATGTTAATCCTTTTATGCACCTTGTTTTGCTTAGTACGGCGGTAGCATTATAAGGTGATCCCTCACTTGAATTTCAAGATGAACTGTGTTCTCCCCGAGTGTGCACCGTTGCGAAAGTTCGTCGTGTTGAGACACCACGTGATGATCGGGTGTGATAGACTCTACGTTCACATACAACGGGTGCAAGCCAGATTTGCACACGCAGAACACTCGGGTTAAACTTGACGAGCCTAGCATGTACAGACATGGCCTCGGAACACGAGAGACCGAAAGGTCGAACATGAGTCATATAGTAGATATGATCAACATAATGATGTTCACCATTGCAGCCACCTCAACTCACGTGATGATCGGACTTGAGTTGGTGAATTTGGATCATGTATCACTCGAATGATCGGAGGGATGTCAATTTGAGTGGGAGTTCTTAAGTAATATGATTAATTGAACTCATTATCATGAACATAGTCAAAGTGTCTTTGCAAATTATGTTGTAGATTACTAGCTCGCGCTTTAGCTCCCTTGTATTTTTATATGTTCCTAGAGAAATAGAATTGAAAGATGTTGGTAGCAAAATTGCGGACTGGGTCCGTGATCTGAGGATTGTCCTCATTGCTGCACAGAAGGCTTATGTCCTTAATGCACCGCTCGGTGCGCCACCCCCTCTAGCGTCGTCTATAGATGTTGTGAACATCTAACAGGCACGTTTCAATGACTACTTGATAGTTTAGTGCGTCATGCATTACGGCTTAGAATTGAGGCTCCAAAACGTTTTGAACGTCACGGAACATATGAGATGTTCTAGGAGCAGAGATTGTGATCTCAGGCTCGTGGCTTTGTTGCGAGATATGAGATCTCCAACAAGATTCTTTGCTTGTAAGATGAAGGAGAATAGCTCAATCGTTGAGCATGTACTCAGATTGTCTGGGTACTACAATCGCTTGAATCAAGTGGGAGTTGATCTTCCAGATAAGATAGTGATTGATATAGTTCTCCAAGTCACTGTCACTAAAGCTACTAGAACTTAGTGATGAACTATAATACACCAGGGATAGAAGTATTGATCCCTGAGCTGTTCGCGATGTTTGACACCGCGAAGGTAGAAATCAAGAAGGAGCGTCAAGTGTTGATGGTTAATCAAACCACTAGTTTCGAAAAGGGCAAGAGCAAGGAGGGAAACTTCATGGATAGCAAGTCAGTTGCTGCTCCAGTGAAGCAACCCAAAGTTGAACTCAAACCCGAGACTAAGTGCTTCTATTATGAGGTGAGAGGTCGCTGAAGCGGAACAACCCTAGATACTTGGTAGATAAGAAGGCTGGCAACATCGACAGAAGTATATTTGATATACGAGTTATTTATGTGTACCTTACTAGTACTCCTAGTAGCACCTGGGTGTTGGATACTGGTTCGGTTGCTAAATGTTCGTAACTCGAAATAAAAGCTACGGAATAAACGGAGAACTAGCTAAGGGTGAGGTGACGATGTGTGTTGGAAATGTTTCCAAGGTTGATGTGATCAACATCGCACGCTCTCTCTACCTTCAGGATTAGTGACGAACCTAAATAAATGTTATTTGGTGTTTTGCGTTGAGCATGAACATGATTAGATCATGTTTGTTGCAATACGGTTATTCATTTAAGTCAGAGAATAATAGTTATTCTGGTTACATGAATAATACCTTCAATGGTCATGCACCCAGTGAGAATGGTTTGTTGAAATCTTGATCGTAGTAGTACACATGTTCATAACATTGATGTCAAAAGATACAAAGTTAATAATGATAGTACCACATACTTGTGGCACTGCCGCTAAATGTCATATTGGTATAAAGCGCATGTAGAAACTCCATGCTGATGGATATTTGGACTCATCGATTTCGAATTGGTTGAGACATGCGAACCATGCCTCTTGGGCAAGATGACTAAAGGACCCCGTTGGATGGAGCGGGCAAGTGATTCATTGGAAATGATACATGTTGATGTATGCAATCTAGTGAGTCTTGTAGCATGCAGTGGATATCGTTATTTTCTTTCCTTCACTTATGATTTGAGTAGATATAGTGTATATTTACTTAATGAAACACAAGTCTGAATCGTTTGAAAGGTTCAAGCAAATTCAGAGTGAAGTTTAAAGATCATCGTGACAAGAAGATAAAAATGACCGCGATATGATCGTGGAGGTGAATATCTGAGTTACGAGTTTGGCATACAACTTAAGACAACGTGAAATTTGTTTCACAACTAACGCCACCTGGAACACCATGGTGTGATGGTGTGTCCGAACATCATAGTCATGCTCTATTGATATAGTGCATACTGTGATGTCTCTTATCGTTTTACTACTATAATTTTTGGGGTTATGCATTAGAGACAACTACATTCACTTTAAATAGGGCATCATCTAAATCCGTTGAGATGACACCGTGTGAATTATGGTTTGATAGAAACCTAAGCTGTCATTTCTTAATGTTTGGGGCTGCGATGCTTGTGTGAAAAATGTTTTCACATAATAAGCTAGAACCCAAAGTGGACAAATGTATCTTCATAGACTACCCTAAGAACAGATGGGTATGCCTTCTATCTCAGATCCGAGTGCAAAGTGTTTGTTGCTAGAACTGGGTCCTTTCTCGAGAAAAAGTTTCTCTCGAAAGAATTGAGTGGGAGGAAGATAGAACTTGATGAGGTTGTTAAACCTTTGTTTAACCAGAGAATAGCGCAGCGCAGAAAGATGTTTCTGTGAAGCCTACGTTAGTTGAAGAGGAAGTTAATGATGATGATCATGAAGCTTCAGGATCAAGTTACTATCGAACTTCGTAGGTCGACAAGGATGTGTATTGCTCCTAAGTGGTACGACAACTCTGTCTTGGAGATCATGTTGTTGGACAACGATGAACCTACGAGCTATGGAGAAGCGATGATGGGCCCGGATTCCGACAAATGGTTAGAGGCCATGAAATCCGAGATAGGATCCATGTATGAAAACCAAGTGTAGACTTTGGTAGACTTGCTCGTTGGACGGCAGGTCGTTGAGTACAAATGGATCTTTAAAATGAAGACAGACACTGATGGTGAATGTCACTATTTGTAAAGCTCGACTTGTTGCAAAGATGTTTGTGACAAGTTCAAGGAGTTGACTACGATGAGACTTTCTCACTCGTAGCGATGCTAAAAGTCTGTTGGAATTATGTTAGCAGTTGCTGTGTTTTCAATTATGAAATCTGGCAGATGGATGTAAAAACATCGTTTCCTTAATGGTTTACTTGAGGAAAGGTTGTATGTGATACAACCAGAAGGTTTTGTCAGGCCTAAGGATGCTAAAAGGTGTGCAAGCTTCGGTGATCCTTCCATGGACTGAAGCAAGCATCTCGGAGTTGGAATATATGCTTTGATGAGGTGATCAAAGTTTTGATGTTTATACAAAGTTTATGAGAAACTTGTATTTGCAATAAAGTGAGTGGGAGCACTATAGAATTTCTGATAAGTATATGTGGATGACATATTGTTGTTCAGAAATAATGTAGAGTTTCTGGAAAGCATAAAACGGTTATTTGCAAAGTGATTTTCAAAGGAAGACCTGGATAAAGCTACCTAATTGTTGAGCATCAAAATCTATAGAGATAGATCAAGATGCTTGATGAGACTTTCAATGAGTGCATACCTTCACAAGATTTTGAAAGAGTTCAAAATGGATCAGCCAGAGAAATAGTTCTCATCTGATTTGTAAGGTGTGAAGTTGAGTGAGACTCAAAGCTCGACAACGGCAGAAGAAAGAGAAAGGACGAACATCGTCCCCTATGCCTTAGCCATAGGCTCTATATTATGCCATGCTGTGTATCGCACCTATGTGTGCCTTGCCATGAGTCTGTCAAGGGGTACAAGAGTGGTCCAGGAGTGGATCACTGGACAGCGGTCGGAATTATCCTTAGTAACCAGAGGACTAAGGAAATGTTTCTTGATTATGGAGGTGATAAAGAGTTCGTCGTAAAGAGTTACGTCGATGCATGCTTTAACACCTATCCGGATGACTAGTAGTAGCAATCTGGATACGTATAGTGGAGCAGCCATTTGGAAATAGTACCAAGTGGAGTGTGGTAGCAGTGTTTACGGTTTGACATAGAGATATGCAAAGTACACACGGATCTGAATATCGCAGACCCGTTGACTATAAGACCTCTCTCACATGCAAAGCATGATCGAGCCCCAGAACTCATTGGGTGTTAGATTCATAACAATGCGAATCACATGGTGATGTGAACTAGATTATTGACTCTAGTGCAAGTGGGAGACTGTTGGAAATATGCCCTAGAGGCAATAATAAATTATTTATTATCATATTTCCTTGTTCATGATAATCGTTTATTATCCATGCTATAATTGTATTGATCGGAGACTTAAATGCATATGTGGATACATAGACAAAACCATGTCCCTAGTATGCCTCTAATGGACTAGCTCGTTGATCAAAGGATGGTTAAGGTTTCCTAGCCATGGACATGAGATGTCATTTGATAATGGGATCACATCATTAGGAGAATGATGTGATGGATAAGACCCAAACTACAAACATAGCATATGATCGTGTCAGTTTATTGCTACTGTTTTCTGCATGTCAAGTATATGTTCCTATGACCATGAGATCATGCAACTCACGGATATCGGAGGAGTGCCTTGTGTGTATCAAACGTCACAACGTAACTGGGTGACTATAAAGGTGCTCTACAGGTATCTCCGATGGTGTCTGTTGAGTTGGCATGGATCGAGACTGGGATTTGTTACTCCGTGTGACGGAGAGGTATCTCAGGGCCCACTCGGTAATACAACATCACAATGAGCCTTGCAAGCAATGTGACTAATTGTTAGTTGCGGGATCTTGTATTATGGAACGAGTAAAGAGACTTGCCGGTAACGAGGTTGAACTAGGTATGGAGATACCGACGATCGAATCTCGGGCAAGTAACATACCGAAGAACAAAGGGAATGTTATACGGGATTAACTGAATCCTTGACATAGAGGTTCGACCGATAAAGATCTTCGTAGAATATGTGGGAACCAATGTGGACGTCCAGGTCCTGCCATTGGTTATTGACTGTAGAGGTGTCTCGGTCATGTCTACATAGTTCTCGAACCCGCAGGGTCTGCACACTTAAGGTTCGGTGACGTTTCGGTAGTGTAGAGTTATGTATGGTGGTGACCGAAGGTTGTTAGGAGTCCCGGATGAGATCTCGGACGTCATGAGGAGCTCCGGAATGGTCCGTAGGTAAAGATTCATATATAGGAAGTCCCAGTTTGGTTTCCGGAAAAGTTTCGGGCTCATCGGTAGTGTACCGGGAGTATCGGTCTTGTACCGGGAGTGCCGGTAGTGTACCGGAGGACCTCCGGGAGGGGTATTTAGACCCCAAGAGGTCCATGGGCTGTGGGAGAATAATAACCAGCCCTTAGTGGGCTGGGAAAACAGCCACAAAGGCCCATGGCGCAGGAGAGAAAGTCCTAAAGCAAAAAGTGGAAAATCAGCCAATAGGAGGCAATCCTACTCCAACTAGGATTGGAGGTGAAGTAGGATTGCTCCCACCTCCTATTTCGGCCGACCCAAAGGCCTTGGCTGCCTCTCCTCTCCTCTCCTCCTATATATACTAGGGATTGGGTGGTTTTTGGACAGAATTTCCGGCCACGTGCTACCCGTTTCACCGGTGCACAGTTTCTCCTCTAGATCGGTTTTCTGCAGCGCTTAGGCGAAGCCCTGCCGGAATTGCTCCACCACCATCACCGGAGCGCCGTCACGCTGCCGGTGAACTCTCTCTCCTCTCCACCTCCTCTTGCTGGATCAAGACGGTGGAGATCATCATCAAGCTGCACGTGTGCTGAACGCGGAGGTGCCGTCCGTTCGGCGCTAGATCGGAAGGACCGTGATCGAGATCGCGAGACAGTTCGTGATGAGATCGCGGAACGGATCGTGATGAGTTCGCGGACAGATCGTGATCAAGATCGTGAGACGGATCGTGATGAGATTGCGAGGCGGATCGTGATGAGTTCACGGGACGGATCGTGATTGGATCGCGGGACGGATCGTGATGAGATCGCGGGACGCTCGGCGATTTGGATCGCGAAGATGTTCGACTACACCAACCGCGTTTCTTAACGCTTCCCGCTTAGCGATCTACAAGGGTATGTAGATCCACTCTCCCTCTCGTAGATGCTCATCACCATGGATAGGTTTGCGTGTGCGTAGGAAAATTTTGTTTCCCATGTGACGTTCCCCAACAGTAGTTCATCACAAAGCTCTTGTAGCTAGGTGGAAGTGACTGGAGGATTCTGTCAATGACCAAGTCATCCGGGAGATTAACTCCTAGCTGAGTCAAGCGGTTGTGTAGCCTAGACATCTTGAGGATGTGCTCACTGACAGAACTGTTCTCCTCCATCTTACAGCTGAAGAACTTGTCGGAGACGTCATATCTCTCGACCCGGGCATAAGCTTGGAAAACCACTTTCAGCTCTTGGAACATCTCATATGCTCCGTGTTGCTCAAAACGCTTTTGGAGCCCCAGTTCTAAACTGTAAAGCATGCCGCACTGAACAAGGGAGTAATCATCGTAGCGAGAATGCCAAGCGTTCGCAACGTCTTGCTCTGCTAGGAGAAGGGGTGGGTCATCTAGTGGTGCATCAAGGACATACAATTTCTTGGAAGCTATGAGGATGATCCTCAAACCACGGACCCAGTCCGCATAGTTGCTTCCATCATCTTTCAACTTGGTTTTCTCTAGGAACGCGTTGAAGTTGAGAGTGACATGAGCGTTGGCCATTGGATCTACAATATAGATTGTAACGACAATTTTAGACTAAGTTCATGATAATTAAGTTCACATAATCAAATTATTTAATGAACTCCCACTTAGATAGACATCTCTCTAGTCATCCAAGTGATACATGATCCATGTCAACTAGCCCATGTCCGATCATCACGTGAGACGGACTAGTCATCCATGGTGAACACCTCTATGTTGATCGTATCTTCTATACGACTCATGTTTGACCTTTCGGTCTTCCGTGTTCCGAGGCCATGTATGTACATGCTAGGCTCGTCAAGTCAACCTAAGTGTTTCGCGTGTGTAAATCTGGCTTAGACTCGTTGTATGCGAACGTTAGAACCTATCACACCCGATCATCACGTGGTGCTTCAGAACGACGATCCTTAGCAACGGTGCATAGTTAGGGTGAACACTTCTCTTGAAATTTTATTGAGAGATCATCTTACTTACTACCGTCGTTCTAAGCAAATAAGATGTAAACATGATAAACATCACATGCAATCAATATAGTGACATGATATGGCCAATATCATCTTGCTCCTTTGATCTCCATCTTCAGGGCACCATGATCATCACTGTCACCGTCACGACACCATTATCTCCATCATCATGATCTCCATCATTGTGTCTTCATGAAGTTGTCTCGCCAACTATTACTTCTACTACTATGGCTAACGTTTAGCAATAAAGAAAAGTAATTACATGGCGATCTTGATTGACACGCAGGTCATACAATAAAATAAGACAACTCCTATGGCTCCTGCCGGTTGTCATACTCATCGACATGCAAGTCGTGAATCCTATTACAAGAACATTATCAATCTCATACATCACAATGCATCACATCACATCCTTTGGCCATATCACATCACAAGGCATATGCTGCAAAAACAAGTTAGACGTCCTCTAATTTGTAGTTGCAAGTTTTTACGTGGCTGCTATAGGTTTCTAGCAAGAACGTTTCTTACCTACGCCAAAACCACAACGTGATATGCCAATTGCTATTTACCCTTCATAAGGACCCTTTTCATCGAATCCAATCTGACTAAGGTGGGAGAGACAGACACCCGCTAGCCTCCTTATGCAACAAGTGCATGTCAGGCGGTGGAACCAGTCTCACGTAAGCGTACGTGTAAAGTCGGTCCGGGCCGCTTCATCCCACAATACCGCCGAATCAAGATAAGACTAGTAGTGGTAAGAAAATTAACAAGATTGACGCCCACAACTGCTTTGTGTTCTGCTTGTGCATAGATTCTATGCATAGACCTAGCTCATGATGCCACTGTTGGGAGACGTAGTAGTAAATGAAAAATTTCCTACGTGTCACCAAGATCTATCTATGGAGAAACCAGCAACGAGAGGGGAGAGATTGCATCTTCATATCTTTGAAGATCGCTAAGCCGAAGCGTTACAAGAACGCGGTTGGTGGAGTCGTACTCGTAGCGATTTAGATCGCGGTGGATTTCGATCTCAGCGCCGAACAATGGCGCCTCTGCGTTCAACACACGTGCAGCCCGATGACGTCTCCTACACCTTGATCCAGCAAGGAGGAAGGAGAGGTTGAGGGAGAGCTCCGGCAGCACGACGGCGTGGTGACGGTGGAGCTACGTGGACTCCGGCAGGGCTTCGCCAAGCGCTACGGAGAACGAGGAAGAGGAAGGGTAGGGCTGCGCCGAGAGAGAGAGAAGTCGTGTCTCAAATCAGCCCAAAACCTTGCATATATAGGAGGAGGGAGAGGGAGGGCTACCTTGTCCCCTCCTTCAAGGAGGAGAGGTTCGGCCGAACCTAGGGAGGAGTCCACCTCCCACAAGGGAGGTGGATCTCTTCATTTTAAATCCTTTTCAGCCCTATCTTTTTATCTCCAGCTGCATGGGCCCTTCCGGAAGGTCTTGGCCAGCCCAATAAGGGATGGCACACCTCCTCTAAGGGCCCACGAAGTCCTTTGGTCATCACACCCCTCCCGGGGGTCCTCCGACACCCTCCCGGCACTCTCGGTACACTACCGATGAGCCCGAAAACTTTCTGGTGACCAAAACTGGACTTCCTATATATCAATATTTACCTCCGGACCATTTCGAAGATCCTCGTGATGTCCGGGATCTCATCCGGGACTCTGAACAACCTTAGGTAACCACGTATGCCATTTCCCTATAACCCTAGCGTCATCGAACCTTAAGTGTGTAGACCCTACGGGTTCGGGAGACATGTAGACATGACCAAGACACCTCTCCGGTCAATAACCAACAGCGGGATCTGGATACCCATGTTGGCTCCCACATGCTCCACGATGATCTCATCGGATGAACCATGATGTCGGGGATTCAATCAATCCCGTATACAATTCCCTTTGTCTATCGGTATGATACTTGCCCGAGATTAGATCGTCGGTATCTCTATACCTTGTTCAATCTCATTACCGGCAAGTCTCTTTACTCGTTTCATAATACATCATCCCGTGGCTAACTACTTAGTCACATTGAGCTCATTATGATGATGTCTTATCGAGTGGTCCCAGAGATACCTCTCCGTCACACAGAGTGACAAATCCCAGTCTCGATTCGTGCCAACCCAACAGACACTTTTGGAGATACCCGTAGTGCACCTTTATAGCCACCCAGTTACGTTGTGACGTTTGGCACACCCAAAGCATTCCTACGGTATCCGGGAGTTGCACAATCTCATGGTCTAAGGAAACGATACTTGACATTGAAAAGCTTTAGCAAATGAACTACACGATCTTGTGCTATGCTTAGGATTGGGTCTTGTCCATCACATCATTCTCCTAATGATGTGATCCCGTTATCAGTGACATCCAATGTCCATGGTCATGAAACCGTGACCATCTATTGATCAATGAGCTAGTCAACTAGAGGCTCACTAGGGACATGTTGTGGTATATGTATTCACACATGTATTCCGGTTTCCGGTTAACACAATTATAGCATGAACAATAGACAATTATCATGAACAAGGAAATACAATAATAACCATTTTATTATTGCCTCTAGGGCATATTTCCAACAGAAGCCTCCTAGTAGGATTTGCCCTTGTTCCAAGCCTCCTCTCTTTCTCTTATATATACTAGAGGTTTTAGGGTTTTGGCACCTGATTTTTAGCCACGTGCTTCCCGTTCCTCTAGTGCATATTTTCTCCTCTAGATCGGTTTTCTACAGTGCTTAGGCGAAACCCTGTCAGAATAGCTCCACCACCATCTCCAGAGCGCCATCATGCTGCCAGAGAACTCTTCTACCTCTCCGCTCCCTCTTGCTGCATCAGGAAGGCGGAGATCGTCATCGAGCTGTACGTGTGCTGAACGCGGAGGTGCTGTTCGTTCGGCGCTAGATCGGAAGGATCGTGATCAAGATCGCGAGACGGATCGTGATGAGTTCACGAGACGGATCGTGATGAGATCGCGGGACAGATCGTGATGAGTTCACGGGACTGATCATGATGAGATCGCGGGACGGATCGTGATGAGATCGCGGGACAGATCATGATGAGTTCGCGGGACGGATCGTGATGAGTTTGCGGGACGGATCGTGATTGGATCGCGGGACAGATCGTGATGAGATCGTGGGACGCTCAGCGATTTGGATCATGAAGATGTTCGACTACACCAACCGCGTTTCTTAATGCTTCCCGCTTAGCGATCTATAAGGGTACGTAGATCCACTCTCCCTCTCATAGATGCTCATCACCATGGATAGATCTGCGTGTGCATAGGAATTTTTTTGTTTCCCGTGCGATGTTCCCCAACATTTATCCCCCTTTCCATATATCTTTTGACAATAAGGGATCATCGAAGAACTGAGAAATATCACAGAAGGAACACAGAGATTTACAGATACAATCTCAGACTTAAATATGATATAAGGTCGGTGGCTCCAAGACAAAATTATTGGTGGTACCGATATGGTGTTGTGCAACTTATCTGCTGAATCGGTATAACTGAGTCCTTTGTACCGGAGGCTCCATGGCCTAAAATAGAAACTTGAAGAATTGTGAAAATTTGTAACAAGAAACAAAAACGAAATTTTTAATGAAATGCAAATAATTTGTACAAAGAGATATCAACTAGAGAAGATTTGAATGGTTCCAACAAATTGTGCAATAGAGAATGAACTAAACAAGATTATTAACTAGTTGATGGGCGGTGACTAGGTCACCTATATTCGAGTATATTGATATAGGAGCCAAGCAAGAATACTTGATCATAGGTCATACTCATTATTTAAGCTCAAAATGGGGTTACCATTATTCGATTAAGCATTTTAATGTCATCATATTACTTGAGTTGCTTTATCTCATGACTTGGAATAAAGCTATATCAAGGATATGAGTACATACCTTTGAGTGATGTTGATAAAGTAGCTTGTAGGTGAACTCAATGAGGATGTTCGAGGTTGATGAAGATCATCTTGAGTTGGGATAAATCCTTGTTGTTTTAGTTCAGTTTTCACCTACATAGGTTAGTCACGCAAGGAAAACATGATATATCCAAATGACTAGATATCAATTGTGAGTTGATATCAATTGAGAAATATATGTCAAGGATATGTTTTGTTGTCTTCTTCCTTTCATCATCAAAGCGAGGTTGTGGATACTTGGTCATGACAAGATTGCTTAAGATATGAGTTGATGGCAATCTCGTGGAGTAATGTTCTTCCAAGTGAGACAATAAAGAGTTAGATGCAAGACAAGGGAGCATAGATTTCCAAGATATGATATTCAAGGTAATATTAGCATGGAATAGACAATAAATCTCATCCCCTAGCAAGCATCTGAGTGAGTTTAGCTCAAGTTTGAAGCATCAATGATGTTCATCTCACTACTCAAGTGAAAAAAATACTTTTTCATCAAGTGGCTTAGTAAATATATCGGCCAATTGCTTGTTGGTATGAACTTGCTTAAGATTAATATCTCCTTCGGCAACATGATCACGAATGAAATGATGTCAAACGTGAATATGCTTGGTTCAAGAGTGTTGCACATGATTATGACCAATCTTAATAGCACTTTTAATATCCATTTGGTAAAGCGTGATATCATGCTGATTAGAATAAGCAAGAAGAATTCGAATAGCTTCTAGTCTAGCAACAGGGGCGTAGGTCTCACCGTAGTCCATACCTTCGACTTGCGTATATCCTTGCGCTACAAGGTGGGCCTTGTTGCGAACGACTTGACCGTCTTCATCTTGCTTGTTTCAAAATACCCATTTCGTGCCGATGATGTTTTGCTCGTCCTCAGGCTTTTCCACGAGTTTCCACACTTCGTTCCTCTCGAAGTTGTGAAGCTCTTCATGCATAGCATTCACCCAATCCGCATCTTCAAGAGCTTGTTCAACCTTCAAGGGTTCAATGCTAGTGTCACGCCCAAGATGCGCGCCTATCCGTTTTGAGGCACGAGGTCCTCGCAAAGGATAGAAGTGCATCTTGCCGTTAGCAAGATAAGCATCATCACATCATACATGTACTGAAGGGAAGAGTAGATCAAGTTGTCTTACACTCGCCACATGCTAAATTACAATGTCACTCAGTTCATACATCAAGAGGAACACAGGGTCCGGCTACGGATGAAAACAAACGATAAAAGCAAATGCGATGATACTATCAAGCTGCCCAAGATCACGACCAGGTCCTCTACTCATCCGGATACGTCACGTACATCCTGCCTCTCTCCTCATCATACTCCCACTGGAGCTGAGTAAGATCATCCTGCACGAACTCATCTGATCCTGCACCTGGATTGTTGTAGTAAACTGTGAGCCATAGAGGACTCAGCTATCAAGTAACCTGGGTGCCAACACTATTTAAGCTTTAGGTTGGGAATGGTGATGTTTAAGACTGCAGCAGCTCTAAGCATTTATGGTGGCTAGCTTACGAAACATTAAGTAAAGTGAGTGGTCTACGACAATTCGTTCGATTACTAATATGATCTCTAAGAGACCCTGAACACCTTCCTACGTCAGTCATAACCCCACCGTGTTCTCTCTCGGATCATGTTCACGAGCAGAGATAGTCACGGTTACTCACACAGTTGGTATTTTATTTAGAATTTACTTCAAGTTAACTAGAACCGGGTGTTAAACAAATATCCAAGTTGCCACATAACCGCGGGCACGGCTTTCCGAAAGATTTAACCCTGCAGGGGTGCTCCAACTGGTCCATCACAAATAACCACACTCCGCGGGAATATCCTCAACCACGGAACTCATGATCTTCATCGGTAATTCCAAAGGAATCCAACACCTCGAGAAAACCCGAAGAAAGTCAGAGCCCACACGCAAGACATTCGATAAAGGTAAAACAAATCCAGCAAGACCTCCCGACGTGTCGACGAACCCGATAAGAGCCGCGTATCTCAGTCTCAGGACACGACGGATAAGCTAGTGTACGGAGGCCTGATAGAAATCTCCCAAGTTGCCCTGGGTTGGCCCCGCACAGTGCTCTGTTTTGGACCAACACTCATGAGGAGCACTGGCCCGGGGGTTGATTAAATTATCCACGGGTTTGCAAGGCCCTATGCAATTTTATTAAGTTGTTAGCAAATGTAGTACCAATGTTGGGTCTTGCCAGACAAGTTTTAATCTCAACTGAATAAACAAGGGGGTCCCCATAACAACCCCAAGTGTGTTAGGAGCACAAAATATGGAAAACATAACACCGGTAACAAGGAACTAATGGCGGTACGAGCGGAACAAACCACTTAGCAAAAGGCCAAGCCTTCCACCAATGCCAGATATATAGGTGCATTAAATTAAATAACAGAATTTAAAGTGATATCCAATCCATGTGACCACGTGGAACAACCTGCACGTGCAACTAAGAACGCTATAAGAGGGGCTGAGCAGCGGTAACTTAGCCAATCAATGGTTTGCTGGGATATGGAGGTTAGAGGCGGTCATGGCAACATGGGGGCTGATATCATGTGGTAGGTAGCGCAAATGTAACGATAAGAACGAGAATCTAGCAAGCAAAGATAGTATTGGGATCCGGGTACGATCATCTTGCCTGTTGGTTCTTCAGCGGAACAAGTAGCGGGATCCTCGTAGTGGTACTCTCCAGGTTCCTCGAACTCAGACTCGACACTCGCGTCTACCCAATAGAAACAGCAAATAAATAACCAACCAAGGTGCAATGCACAACCAAGATGATGCATGATCCTTTTAATGAAGAATTTAACATGGTAATCCAATTCTAGTCAAGTTTCACATGCAAAGGTGGTGGATTAATGAATCTGGACAGGACCTCATGTTAAGTTGGTTATACATGCATGAACATGGAAAATATGGATGCATCATGAAAAATCGATGGAAATGCATATAAAGATCGCGAGAAACGGAGCTACGGTTCTCGAGTTAGGCTCACGACAAGGTACGAAGGCAAAACACAACACCACCAAATATCTGGGCTGTTTCTTGGCATCCCAAGGTATCCACTGGATAGGTGATGAAAAATCAATCACAATAGACTCAATAATCACTCAAATCCATGGAGTATAGCTCCCGCAACATCCAAAACAAAATAGCACTCAATCTGCAACAAAACAGCAACATAGCAACTTGAAAGGATCACAACTATTGCTACAGGAACTCTACATCCACAAACAAGAAATGAACAGGTTCTAATCAACACCCACATAAATTCATCCAAATATACAATCAACAAAAGAGCAACACATCACTAAGCATGGAGCTGGCAAGTAAGCATGATGAAACAGCTTTTTAGGGACTTAGTGAAAATTCCAGTTTTCTGGAATCTGGGTTAATAAAGTAGCAAGTTAACAGCACTGGTTAAATATTCTAGGAAGCTCCAAATAGAATGAAAATTAACAGGATGGCATATGACAATATATACTACAAATACCTAACACTGATCATGGTCAAAATCACAACACAACACTAGATACACCCTGATCTTCAAGGCAAAACAATAACAGAAGATTCTCCAGACTTAGCCATTTTTCAGACTAGCTGGACAGAAACAGAAAGTAGCTAGATAAACAGCAAGGTTCCCACTGAACTGGAAACTTATCATGAATAAGAAAAATACTGGGATGTTCACAACAACTTTGACAAGCAACCTCTAGTTGACAAGATCATGAAAGCATGCATAGATTAAATCCTATGAAAAAGACAAAAGGGCATCACAGCACAAAAATGCACTTTTGTCAAGTTGCCCCAAAGTCAAATATGACTTCACAGGTGCATAGAGGGTTTGAAAACACTGCAAAATCATTACTCATACCTATATGCTTGCATGGAACATGAGGGAGAAAAGCTAGGTCGAAATTTGACCCTTACTCCCATGTATGACTTATGGCACTTAAGTTACTTGATGAAAAGCTAACGAAATGACATGGGACCCATGCATACAAGTTGGAAATGCACAAATAACACTCTAGGAACATATTAGCATGGCATGGCAATGAGAACCAAGGTTGGAACTTAACTAGAGAGGTAACAAGCTCATGTGCTCAAATAGGGAGAAACCTACACATGGATTCTACTCATGCACACAATGGGTGAGACAAGATCCTCTACACATCGCCTACTCATGCACTCACCTCAAGAGGCACACAAACACACACAAGTATGGGTGTGTATGCATATGGTGCATACACACACATACCTCCACCTACTCATACACCCACTCTAGTGTGTATATGCACATGGATGCATATACACACACACAACACCAATTAAACTGCCCACACATGCATAAGCATAGATATGCCATAGGTGATGCACACTCACATGCTCACCTACTCATACATCAACTAGCAACATACATACACACAAATACATCACCCACATCCACAAGCAAGGGTGTGTATGCACATGGTGCATACACACACACGTGCAAATGGATGTGCAACCAAGCACACACACACACACACACTCAAAACTACACCACTCTCACAAGCTGGTGCTCACACACACACATATACATACACATATATCACCACACACACACACATGCACATATGTGTGTATGTAAGCATACACACACACATGCACTAGGGACACACATGCACTACATACATATATATATGCACATGGCATATACATACACCACACACAACAATAAAATAAATTCCTATATGCTGGATTTTGCAAAAGGAACAAATGAAAGAAAGAAAACACAAAAAAAAAAACAAAAGAAAACAGAAAAGCAAAAAAAAAGGGGGAAGGAGAGGGATCAAACCCTGCACCTCCCCTGTCCACACCACACCTCCTACCACTACGCTACTACGCCGGTTACTACTAGTATAGGGGGATAAGCCCTTATATACACACACACACTAATACCTCTGACGAAACTGAATAAAAGACGCAGCGGCGACAGAGATCGCGGCGGAGCTCACCGGCGATACACGGCAGGTCCGGCGACACAACTACACACACATGTGCGGGAACTACCAGGGGACCTATCCCAGCACTCATCTTGCGAGGAGGGGGATCAACGGCGAGCCCACGCTCGGAGTTTTGAACCAACGACGACCGCTACAGCGAGGCGACAGGGGATCGATGGCGCACGCTCCGGCGAGCACACGGGGGCTTCGGCGAACCTAATTACACCTACACATGCGGGAACACATGGCGGATCCATTCCCGCACTTGTCTTGCGACGAGGGGGACGGAAGCGAGCGGCAGCTCCTCTACATCCTACCGGCGGCGACCACGCGACGACGGCAAGCAAAGCGAGCAACGCGAGCATAGGAGGCATCGGAGGCCGGCGCTCACCTTGGGAAGGCAACGAAGACGAGCGGGTCGCAGGGGAGGTCGGGGACGAGGCGACGACGGAGAGGAAGCAGGGGACGACGGCGGCGCAGACGGAACCGAAGAAGACGACGACGAGGTCGTTGATTCCGGCGACCTTCTTCGCAATCAATGATGGGAATCGATCGCGAACGGCTCCAGGAACACGACGCCCATCTTCACCGAGGACGACGGCCACCGGAGACGACGGCGGCGAGGACGAACGACGGTGCTCCTTCTCTGAACCTCTCTCTCAAGCCTTACCTGACAGGGGAGAAGAAGCACGGGGGGAGAGCGGAGGAGGAAGAAAGAGGAGCGGCGGCGGCGGATAGGGGAAGAGGAACCCTAGGCGAGGGGGCACGCACGCTGAGGGGGTCTATAAACACACAGGCTGACGGCGACGAGCGATGGAAAAGGCGACGGCAGATGCTCGGCTCTCTCTGCACTGACGGAAAACAGAGACGGGGCAGGTCACTGTTACCTCGCTGGGCTCGTGGGCCGCTGGGAGGAGAGGCCCACTCACTCACTCACTCTCACACTCCAGAAATTCTTCTTTTTAAACAACACTGCCACAAAGAAATATGTCTAGAGCAAATAAAAGAGTTTTAAAGAAAAACAAAAATAGTTTTGTGAAGGACAAATAAGCTTCTGTTTTACAAAAATGTTAAATGGAATTATATGACAAGATAATATTTTATTTATTAATAAAACAGCCCCTGTTTTTGATACATTTTAAAAACCAACCTTACTCAAATATGAAAAGCAACACTCTTAATATACATAAGAACCTTAGGGCCATCTCATGAACATTTTTAAAAGATTTTATCAACATTTAAAATCTGAACATAAAACACATATTGTTTTCAAAATAATAAAAAGGGGGGGGTTGTAGGAGAAGAAAAGAAAGGGGAAGAAGAAGAGAAGGAGCCCACCTCCTTGACTCCCACACCACACAACCACAACACCAATCACACATGACATCACACCACATATATCACAAGGAACCACAAGCAAGAAGAAGCAGAGATGCATGATGAAATGATGATGATGATGATGAAGATGCAAGAATGTCACCAACACAAGAATGACAAGGAGCAAATCCACTCATAAGTCATAACACAAGGTTCATACATATGGATTACATGCCATAAAAGGAAGGGGCATCACTTGGGATGTCACAGCTAGACATGAAACAATAATGCTCACAAAATTTAGCTAGGTGAGTTTTAGAGCGAGTGATCCTCCCTGTTTGTATATCACCAAAGATTTGGTTTAGGGGATGGTTCTTTATCACTTGTGCTCGAACTCGGGGTAGCTTTGGCTTGTTAGTTGGTGGAGCTTCTTCTTCTTCATCATCTCCTTCATTTTCGTTGTTGTCAAAGTGGTCGTCTCCTTGAGGTGGTGGTGAAGGAGGTTGTGGTGGATCTTCACAACGTACTTCCTCCTCCTCTTCATCTTGCCGTGTACCACTTGTGGATGCTTCCATGTCATTTTGTCAGTAGCCTTGATCTGAAGTAGGAGCTTCCACTTGGGTTGATGAAGTACTTTCCTTCACCTCCATGGGATGAATCTTGCCGATGGGAAAATCTTGGATAGCTTCCGAAGGATCTTTGTCACCTACATCATTTGGCAATTGTTCGACTTGCGAACTGTTAGACTCATCAAACTTCACATCTACCGTCTCTTCAACTTTTTGAGTGAAGTTGTTGTAGACATGGTAGGTGTGAGAGTTTGATCCATAACCAAGTAGGAAACCTTCATGAGATTGGGGAGAAAATTTAGCATGGCGATGCTTATCAAGAATGTAACACTTAGCGCCAAATACGTGAAAGTATCCAACTTGGGGGTTGTTACCGATGAGAAGCTCGTATGTAGTTTTACCGAGAAGCTTGTGCAAGTAGAGTCGGTTTGTGGCATGACATGCTGTTTCCACGGCTTCTACCCAAAAGTGTCTTGGTGTCTTGTATTCGTCAAGCACGTTCTTGCCATCTCAATGAGGGTTTGGTTTTTTTTCTCAACAACTCCATTTTGTTGGGGCATGTACATAGCCGATAACTCATGTGAGATACCCTCTTCGTCAAGAAAGGTAACCACATGGGTGTTCTTGAACTCCGATCCGTTATCGCTTCGAACTTTCTTGATGTTCACTTCAAATTGATTTTGTGCTTTGTGTGCAAAGTTCTTGAAGATCTTTTGTACCCGTGACTTATCATCAAGAAAGAATACACACGTAAATCTGGAAAAATCATCAACTACAACTAGACCCTAAGAGTTTCCACTGAGACTCTTATAAGCATTGGGACCAAAATGATCCATATGAAGTAGCTCGAGTGGTCTCCTAGTGGTCATGATGTTCTTGACCGGATGACTTCCACCTACTTGCTTTCCTGCTTGACAAGCGCTATGATAACCCACAAGTATAGGGGATCGCAACAGTTTTTGAGAGTAGAGTATTCAACCAAAATTTATGGATTCGACACAAGGGGAGCCAAAGAATATTCTCGAGTATTCGCAGCCGAGTTGTCAATTCAACCACACCTGAAAGACTTAATATCTGCAGCAAAGTATTCAGTAGCAAAGCAGTATGGAAGTGACGGTAACAATGGCAAAAGTGACAATAGCAGTTTTGTAATGATTGTAACAGTAGCAACGGAATAGTAACGCAGCAGAGATCAATATGTGGAAAGCTCGTAGGCAATCGATTAGTGATGGATAATTATGTTGGATGGCATTCATCATATAACAGTTATAACCTAGGGTGACACAGAACTAGCTCCAATTCATCAATGTAATGTAGGCATGTATTCCATATATAGTCATACGTGCTTATGGAAAAGAACTTGCATGACATCTTTTTGTTGGGGAACATTGCATGGGAAACAAAAAATCCTACGCTTCACCAAGATCAATCTAGGAGATGAGAATCTATGATAGGAGAGATTGGATCCACATACCCTTGTAGATTGCTAAGCGGAAGCGTTAAAGAACGCGATTGATGTAGTCGTACGTCTCCGCGATCCAAATCGCAAGCCGTCCCACGAACTCCCAATCAAGTGCCGAACGGACGACACCTCCGCATTCAGCACACGTGCAGCTCGATGAAGATCTCCAACTTCTAGATCCATCAAGAGGGAGTGGAGAGGTAGATAGGTTTGCCGGTAGCACGATGGCGTGGCGGCGGTGGTGGTCGAGTTGATCCGACAGAGCTTCGCTAAGCGGCACCGAATCAATGTACTAAAGGAGAGGTTATCGGAAAGGGATGAAGGGATGCGTCGTGGCTTAGGGTGCGGCTACCCTCCACCCTCTCACATATATATAGGGGGAGGGGTGGTGATCCCAAACCCCTAGGGTTTCCCCCTTGGGGCGGCGACCAAGGGTGGAGGCGCCCTAAGGTGGCTTGCCACCCAAGTAAGGTGGCGCCAACCCTAGGGTTAGCCCTCCCACCAACCCCCTTGCCACATGGGCCTTTGTGGGAGGAGAGGCCAGCCCACTAGGGGCTGGTGTGCCCTCTCTCACAGCCCATGTATCCCTTTGGGGCAGGTGGCCCCTTCCGGTGGACCCCCGGGACCCTCCCGGCACCCCTGGTACGTTATTGGTGACGCGCGAACTTTTCCCGGTAACCAACACGAAACATCCTATATATGAATATTTACCTCCAGACCATTTCGGAGCTCCTCGTCACGTCCTGGATCTCATCCGGGACTCCAAACAACCTTCGGTCACCAACACACATAACTCATCTATATTAAAACGTCATCGAACCTTAAGTGTGTAGACCCTACGGGTTCGTGAACTATGTAGACATGACCGAGACACCTCTACGGTCAATAACCAATAGCGGGACCTGGATGCCCATGTTGGTTCCTACATGTTCTACAAAGATCTTTATCGGTCGAACCTCTATGTAAAGGATTCAGACAATCCCGTATGTCGTTCCCTTCGTTCTTTGGTATGTTACTTGCACGAGATTCGATCGTCGGTATATCTATACCTACTTCAATCTCATTACTAGCAAGTCTCTTTACTAGTTCCCTAATACAAGATCCCGTGACTAACACTTAGTCACATTGCTTGCAAGGCTTGTTGTGATGTTGTATTACCGAGTGGGCCCTGAGATACCTCTCCGTCACACGGAGTAACAAATCACAGTATTGATCCATGCCAACTCAACAGACACCCTCGGAGATACCTGTAGAGCACCTTTATAGTCACCCAGTTACGTTGCGACGTTTGATACACACAAGGCACTCCTCCGGTGTCAGTGAGTTGCATGATCTCATGGTCATAGGAACAGACAGTTGACATGCAGAAAACAATAGCAATAAACTAACACGATCATATGCTACGTTCATAATTTGGGTCTTGTCCATCACATCATTCTCCTAATGATGTGATCCCGATATCAAATGACATCTCATGTCCATGGATAGAAAACCTTAACCATCTTTTATCAACTAGCTAGCCTGCTAGAGGCATACTAGGGATACAATGTTTGTCTATATGCCCACACATGTATTTAGTTTCCAATCAACATAATTATAGCATGGACAATAAACGATTATCATGAACAAGGAAATATAATAATAAACACTTTATTTATTGCCTCTAGGGCATATTTCCAACAGTCTCCCACTTGCACTAGAGTCAATAATCTAGTTCACACCACTATGTGATTTACATTGTAATGAATCGAACACCCATGCAGTTCTTGTGTTGATCATGTTTAGCCCTTGGAAGAGGTTTAATCAACGGGTCTGCAACATTCAGATCATGTGCACTTTGCAAATATTTATGTCCTTTTCCTTGATGTAATCGCGGATGGAATTGAAGCGTCGCTTCGTATGTCTGGTCCTCTTGTGAAACCTTGGTTTCCTTGCCAGAGCAATGGCACCAGTGTTGTCACAGAACGAAGTCATTGGATTCAGTGCACTAGACACTACTCCAAGATCTGTCATGAACTGCTTCATCTAGACACCTTCCTTCACTGCCTCCGAGGCTGCGATGTACCCCGCTTCGCATGTAGAATCGGCTACCACGCTTTGCTTGGAACCGCACCAACTAACCACTCCCCTATTGAGAATAAATACGTAACTGTTTTGTGACTTAGAGTCATCCGAATCAGTGTCAAAGCTTGCATCGATGCAACCCTTTACGACGAGCTCTTGATCACCTCCATAAACGAGAAACATTTCCTTAGTCCTTTTCAGGTACTTAAGGATATTCTTGATCGCCGTCCACTGCTCCATTCCAGGATCACTTTGAAACCTTCCGGACATACTTATGGCAAGGCTAACATCGGGTCTTGTGCAAAGCATCGCATACATGATAGAGCCTATGGCTGAAGCATAGGGGATGACACTCATCTTCTCTCTATCTTCTGCAGTCACTGGGCATTGAGTCTTACTCAACTCCACACCTTGTAACACAGGCAAGAACCCCTTCTTGGACTGATCCACTTTGAACTTCTTCAAAACTTTATCAAGTTATGTGCTTTGTGAAAGTGGTATCAAGTGTCTTGATCTATCTCTATAGATCTTAATGCCTAATATGAAAGCAGCTTCTCCCGGGTCCTTCATTGAGAAACTCTTGTTCAAATATTCCTTCATGCTTTCCAGCATTTCTATATTGTTTCCAATCAGAGATATGTCATCCACATATAATATTAGAAATGCTACAGAGCTCCCACTCACTTTCTTGTAAATACAAGCTTCTCCATAAACTTGTATAAACCCAAACGCCTTGATCACCTCATCAAAGCGCTTATTCCAACTCCGAGATGCTTGCACCAGTCCATAAATGGATCGCTAGAGTTTGCAAACTTTGTCAGCATTCTCTGGATTGACAAAACCTTCCGGTTGCATCATATACAACTCTTCCTCAAGGAAACCATTAAGGAACGCTGATTTGACATCCATCTGCCAAATTTCATAGTCGAAATATGCAGCTATTGCTAACATGATTTTGACGGACTTAAGCATCACTATGGGTGAGAAGGTCTCATCATAGTCAACTCCTTGAACTTGTGAAAAAAACCTTTGCCACAAGGCGAGCTTTATAGACGATGACATTATCGTCCGCGTCCGTCTTCTTCTTAAAGATCCATTTATTCTGAATGGCCTTTCGCCCTTCAGCTAATACTTCCAAAGTCCATACTTTGTTTTCATACATGGATCCCATCTCGGATTTCATGGCCTCTAACCATTTCTCGGAATCCAGGCCCATCACTGCTCCTCCATAGCTCGTAGGTTCATTATTGTCTAACAACATGACCTCCAAGACAGGGTTGTCGTACCACTCAGGAGTAGTACGCACCCTTGTCGACCTACGAGGTTCAATAGCAACTTGATCCGAAGTTTCATGATCATCATCATTAACTTCCTCTTCAACCTTCGTTGGCTCCACAGAAACATCTTTCTATGCTGCGCTACTCTCTGGTTGAAGTGAAGGTTCAATAACCTCATCAAGTTCTACTTTCCTCCCACTCAATTCTTTCGAGAGAAACTCTTTCTCAAGAAATGTTCCATTCTTAGTGACAAACACTTTGCCTTCGGATCTGACATAGAAGGTATACCCAATTGTCTCTTTTGGGTATCCTATGAAGACACATTTCTCAGCTTTGGGTTCCAGCTTTTCAGGCTGAAGCTTTTTGACATAAGCATCACATCCCCAAACTTTAAGAAACGACAACTTTTGCTTCTTGTCAAACCACAATTGGTATGATGTCGTCTCAATGGATTTCGATGGTGCCCTATTTAAAGTGAATGCAGCTGTCTCTAACGCATAACCCCAAAACGATAGTGGCAAATCGGCAAGAGACATCATAGAACACACCATATCTAATAAGGTCCGATTATGATGTTCGGGCACACCATTACGTTGTGGTGTTCCAGGCGGTGTCAATTGTGAAACAATTCCACACTGTCTTAAGTGACCGCCAAACTCATAACTCAGATACTCTCCTCCTCAATCAGATTGCAGGAATTTAATCTTCTTGTTACGATAATTCTCAACTTCACTCTGAAATTGCTTGAACTTTTCAAACGTTTCAGACTTGTGCTTCATTAAGTAAATATATCCATATCTACTTAAGTCATCAGTGAAGGTGAGAAAATAACGATATCCACCACATGCCTCAATGTTCATCGGACCGCACACATTAGTATGTATGATTTCCAACAAATCACTCGCCCGTTCCATTGTTCCAGAGAACAACGTTTTAGTCATCTTGCCCATGAGGCATGGTTCACATGTGTCAAGTGATTCAAAATCAAGTGACTCCCAAAGTCCATCGGCATGGAGCTTCCTCATGCGTTTTACACCAATATGACCCAAACGGCAGTGCCACAAGAAATTGGTACTATCATTATTAACTCTACATCTTTTGGCATCAATGCTATGAACATGTGTATCATTATTATCGAGATTCAATAAGAATAAACCCCTCACATTGGATACATGACCATAAAAGATATTACTCACATAAATAGAACAACCATTATTCTCTGATATAAATGAGTGACCGTCTTGCAATAAAAAAGATTTCATGCGTAACACAGGCACTAAATAACAATTATTCAGGTTCATCACTAATACCGATGGTAGTCAAAGAGCGAGCGTGCCGACGACGATCACATCAACCTTGGAACCATTTCCCATCTGCGTCGTCACTTCATCCTTAGCCAACCTATGTCTATTCCGTAGGGCCTGCTTTGATTTATAAATGTGAGCAACCGAACCGGTATCAAATACCCAGGCACTACAACTAGACCTAGTAAGGTACACATCAATAACATGTATATGATATATACCTTGTTTGGTGTTGGCCGCCTTCTTGTCGGACAGGTACTTGGGGCAGTTCCGCTTCTAGTGACCAGTTCCCTTGCAATGAAAGCACTCAGTTTCTGGCTTGGGTCCAGCCTTGGGTTTCTTCACGGGAGGATCAACTGCTTTGCCACCCTTCTTGGAGTTACCCTTCTTGCCCTTGCCATGCTTCTTGAAACTAGTGGTTTTATTGACCATCAACACTTGATGTTCTTTTTGGATTTCAGACTCAACGACTTTCAGCATCACAAACAGCTCGGCGACTGACTTGGTCATCCTGTGCATGTTATAGTTCATCACGAAGCTCTTGTAGCTAGGTGGAAATGATTAAAGAACTCTGTCAGTGATCGCCTCCGGCGGAAGGGGCATCCCTAGCTCCGCCAGATGGGTCGAATACCCAGACATTCTGAGTATATGTTCACTGATAGACCCGTTCTCCTCCATCTTGAAAGCATAGAACTTATCGGAGGTCTCATACCTCTCGATCCGGGCATTCTTCTTAAATATAAACTCCAACTCCTCGAACATCTCATATGCTCCATGACGTTCAAAACGTCTTTGAAGTCCCGGTTCTAAGCCATACAATATTGCACACTGAACTATTGAGTAATCTCCAGAACGTGCCTTCTAAGCGTTCTTAACGTCTTCGGATGACATGTCTGCGGGTTGGTTACCAAGCGGTGCGTCAAGGACATATGCCTTTTGGGAAGCCGTGAGGATAATCTTTAGATTACGGGCCCAGTCCACAAAGTTACTTCCATCATCTTTCAACTTAGCTTTCTCTAGGAACGCATTAAAATTCAGGGGTGCTACTGCGCGAGCCATTGATCTACAACATAAATAAGCAATGGTTACTAAGGCTATTGTTCATGATAATGATTTTAGTTAATCAAATTACTAAAGCTCCCACTCAAATTGACATCCCTCAGGTCATCTGAGTGATACATGATCCACATTTACCATCTCAAGTCCGATCATCACGTGAGTTAAGGTGGTTTTAATGGTGAACATCATCGTGTTGATCCTATCTACTATATGACTCATGCTCGACCTTTCGGTCTCTTGTGTTCCGAGGCCATGTTTGTACATGCTAGGCTCATCAAGTTTAACCCAAGTGTTCCGCATGTGCAACACTGGCTTGCACCCATTGAATGCGAACGTAGAGTCTATCACACCCGATAATCACATGGTGTCTCGACACGACGAACTTTCGCAATGGTGCACACTCTAGGAGAACACAATTCATCTTGAAATTTAAGTGAGGGATCACCTTATAATGTTACCGTCGTTTGAAGAAAAACAAGGTGTATAAAAGGATTAACATCACATGCAAATCATAAGTGACATGATATGGCCATGAACTTGTGCTTTTGATCTCCATCTCCAAAGCACCGACATGATCTCCATCGTCACCGGCATAACACCATGATCTCCATCATCATGATCTCCATCATTGTTTCGCCATCAGGGTTGTCGCGCCCACCATGCTCATACTACTATTGCTACCGCTTAGTGATAAAGTAAATCATTACATAGCGCTTAAAGATTGACATGCAGGTCATACAATAATCAAAGACAACCCTATGGCTCATTCCGGTTGCCGTACTCATCGACATGCAAGTCGTGATATTCTATACAAAAACATGATCATCTCATACATCACATATATCACATCATGTAATTGGCCATATCACATCACAACATACCCTGCAAAAACAAGTTAGACGTCCTCTAATTGTTGTTACATGTTTTACGTGGCTGCTATGTGTATCTAGCAAGAATGATTCTTACCTACACAAAACCACAACGGTGATATGAAGATTGCTTTTCAACCTTCTACAAGGACTGCCTTAATCAAATCCGGTCCAACGAAAGTGGGAGAGACAGACACCCGCCATCCATCTTTATGCAACAAAGTCACATGTCAGTCGATGGAACACGGTCTCTCGTAAGTGTACGAGTAAAGTTGGTCCGAGACGCTTCATCACACAATACCGTTGAACCAAGAAAATACTAAGGGAGGAAGCAATATGAATATCAACACCCACAAACTCTTTTGTGTTCTACTCAAGATCTCATCTACGCATAGACCTAGCTCATGATGCCACTGTTGGGGAACATTGCATGGGAAACAAAAAAATTCCTACGCTTCACCAAGATCAATCTAGGAGATGAGCATCTATCAAATATATTGGATCCACATACCCTTGTAGATTGCTAAGCGGAAGCGTTAAAGAACGCGGTTGATGTAGTCGTACGTCTCCGCGATCCAAATCGCAAGCCATCCCACGAACTCCCAATCAAGTGCCGAACGGACGGCACCTCTGCGTTCAGCACACGTGCAGCTCGATGAAGATCTCCACCTTCTTGATCTAGCAAGAGGGAGCGGATAGGTAGATAGGTTCGCCGGCATCACGATGGCATGGCGGTGGTGGTGGAGCTGATCCGACAGAGCTTCGCTAAGCGGTGCCGAATCAATCTACTAGAGGAGAGGCTATGAGAGAGGGAGGAAGGGCTGCACCGTGGCCTATGGTGTGGCTTCCCTCCTTCCTCTCACATATATATAGGGGGAGGGGTGGTGCTCCCAAACCCCTAGGGTTTCCCCTTGGGGCGGCGGCCAAGGGTGGAGGCGCCCTAGGGTGGCTTGCCACCCAAGTGAGGTGGCGCCAACCCTAAGGTTGGCCCTCCCACCACCCCCTTGCCGCATGGGCCTTTGTGGGAGGTGCGGCCAGCCCACCAGGGGCTGGTGTTCCCTCTCTCATAGCCCATGTAGCCCTTTGGGGCTGATGGCCCCTTCCGGTGGACCATCGGGACCCTCCTGGCACCCCCGGTACGTTACCGGTGACGCCCAAACTTTTCCCGGTAACCAACACGGAACATCCTATATATGAATCTATACCTCCGGACCATTCCAAAGCTCCTCGTCACGTCCGAGATCTCATCCGGGACTCTGAATAACCTTCGGTCACCAACACACATAACTCATCTATACCGAAATGTCACCGAACCTTAGGTGTGCAGACCCTGCGGGTTCGTGAACTATGTAGACATGACCGAGACACCACTACAGACAATAACCAATAGCGAGACCTAGATGCCCATGTTGGTTCCTACATGTTCTATGAAGATAGTTATCGGTCGAACCTCTATGTCAAGGATTCAGACAATCCCGTATGCCGTTCACTTCGTTCTTCGGTATGTTACTTGCACGAGATTAAATCGTCGGTATCTCTATACCTAGTTCAATCTCGTTACCAGAAACTCTCTTTACTCATTCTGTAATACAAGATCCCGCGACTAACACTTAGTCACATTGCTTGCAGGGCTTGTTGTGATGTTGTATTACCGAGTGGGCCCTGATACGTCTCCAACGTATCTATAATTTTTGCTTGTTCCATGCTGCTATGTTATCATTCTTGGATGTTTTACAATCATTTTACCACAACTTTATATTATTTTTGGGACTAACCTATTAACCTAGAGCCCAGTGCCACTTTCTATTTTTTCCTTGTTTTTGAGTTTTACAGAAAAGTAATATGAAACGGAGTCCAAACGGAATAAAACTTCATTGTGATTCTTTTTGGACTAGAAGAGACCTACGGAGCATCAGAGTTGGGCCAGAAGGTTCCCGAGGAGGCCACAAGCCTCAAGGGCGCGACCACCCTCTGGCCATGGCCACTAGGCTTGTGGCCCCTCGGGAGTCCACCAACCATCCTCTCAGCTCTATAAATCGTTAAATATTCCAGAAACCCCAACGCAGAACCTAGATCGGGAGTTCCGCTGCTGCAATCCTCCAGAGTCATGAAAAACCAATCGGGAGCCCGTTCCGGCACCCTACCGGAGGGGGAAACCATCACCGGGGGCCATCTTCATCATCCTGATGCTCTCCATGACGAGGAGGGAGTAGTTCACCCTCGGGGCTGAGGGTATGTACCAGTAGCTATGTGTTTGATCTCTCTCTCTCTCTCTCTCTCGTGTTCTTGTGATGGCACAATCTTGATGTACCACGAGCTTTGTTGATATATATTGAATCATATGGAGTGTTTCCCCTCTCTATCTAGTTGTGATGAATAGAGTTTTCCCTTTGAAGTTTACTTATCGAACTGAGTCTTTAAGGATTTGAGAACACTTGATGTATGTCTTGCGACGGGATATCTGTGGTGACAATCAGATGTTCTATTGATCCATTTGATGTATGTTTAGGTGATCAACTTGTGGGTTCCGTGACCTTGGGAATCTATGCATAGGGGTTGGCACACGTTCTTATCTTGACGTTCCGGTAGAAACTTTGGGGCACTCTTTGAAGTTCTTTGTGTTGGATTAATGAATCTGAAATTATGTGATGCATATCGTATAATCAAGCCCACGGGTACTTGTGGTGACATTGGAGTATCTAGGTGACATTAGAGTTTTGGTTGATGTGTATCTTAAGGTGTTATCTTAGTACGAACTCTAGGGCTGTTCGTGACACTTATAGGGATAGCTCATAAGATTGATCAGAAAAGATAACTTTGAGGTGGTTTTGTACCCTACAATAATTTCTACGTTTGTTCTCCGCTATTTGTAACTTTGGAGTGAACTCTTTGTCGCACGAGAAGTATTTACATATGATTCAACTATGCCAATACTGTTGAGAGAAATTGCACTAGTGAAAGTATGAACCATAGGCCTTGTTTTCAAGCATTACAATACCGTTTGTGCTCACTTTTACCATTAGTTACCTTGATGTTTTTATATTTTCAGATTACAAAAACCTATATCTACCATCCATATTGCACTTGTATCACCATCTCTTCGCCGAACTAGTGCACCTATACAATTTACCATTGTATTGGGTGCATTGGGGATACAAGAGACTCTTTGTTATTTGGTTGCAGGGTTGTTCGAGAGAGACCATATTGATCCTACACCTCCCAGGAATTGATAAACCTTAGGTCATCCACTTGAGGGAAAATTGCCGCTGTCCTACAAAACTCTGCACTTGGAGGCCCAACACGAGTCTACAAGAATAAGGTTGTGTAGTAGACATCAAGCTCTTTTCTGGCGCTGTTGCTAGGGAGGTGAGTGCTTGAAGGTATATCTTTAGATATTGCAATCAAATCTTTTAGTTTCTTGTTTTTCACTAGTTTGGTTTTATAAAAGAAAACTACAAAAAAGTGGAATTGAGGTTGCCTCATATGCTTCATCTTTTTAATGTATTTCATGAAAATGATGGAAAGGAAAATTGTGCTCAAGTGTTAGAAGAAGAAGTTATTAAAATGTTTGGCACTAAATATTTGAGTGATGAGCATGATAGTGATACTGTTAGTATGAATTCTCTGACTATTCATGATGCTAATGATATGCAAAGCCACAAGCTTGGGGATGCTATGTTTAATCAAGATGATATTTTTAGTCCCCAAGTTTTGATGAGAAAAACTATTATGATTATTACATGCCTCCCATCTATGATGATTATTGTGATGACACATATGCTTGTAGGAATTGCAATAATATCAAGTTTCCTCTCTATGTGTTCAAAGTTTTGAAATTATGGTTGTTTTGCCTTCCTATGCTAGATGATTGTTGTTACCATAAATTGTTTGCTCAAAATATTACTATTCATAGGAAGTGGGTTTGACTTAAATGTGCTTGTCATGAGATTCATCATGCTCTTTTGCATGTTTCAATTACTACTCCTATGTGAGCATCATTAAAATCATCATGCCTAGCTAAAAGGCATTAAAGAAAAGCGCTTGTTGGGAGACAACCCAAAACTTTTACTTTATGTTTTTGTGTGTTAACATGATTAAGATACTGTATTAATCATGTTTTGTGTCTTTTATTTCAATAAAGTGCCAACTAAAGCCTTTGGGATAGCGTGGATACTTGCTTGTTTGATTCTGTACAAAAACAGAAAGTTTTGCGTCCAGTATATGCATTATCTGATTTTACTGGAGCGTCAAAAAATTCTGAATTTTTGAAAAAAAGCTTTATATGCAAATTCCTTTAGTTTTCCTAATTTTTTTTAGAATTTTTAGAGTCAGGGAAGTTTGGTGATCATTCAGATCTTTACAGAGTGTTCTATTTTTGATAGATTCTGTTTTGCATGCATAGTTTGCTTGTTTCAAGTATTCCTATAGATTATATTGAGTAATATAAATTGTGGGAATGATGTAATACAGTAGGTATCATGTGGGAACAATTATGAATCTTCTCTTGATAGTACCTAAGTGAATGATCTATATTTACTACACTAACCCATCTCACGATGTTCCGTTAAGTTTTGTGTGATTGAAGTTTTCAAGTTTTGGGTGAGACACTGATATGAGGAGAAAAAGGAGTGACAAGAAACTAATATTGGGGATGCAAAAGGCACCCCCAAGGTAATATTCAAGTAATACTCATGCGTCTATGCTTGGGGATGCCCCGGAAGGCATCCCCTCTTTCGTCTTCAACACTATCGGTATATCTTACTTGGAGCTATATTTTTATTCATCACACAATATGTGCTCTGCTTGGATTGTCATTATATTTAGTTATTTTATGTTATGTGTTATTTATAATATTGTTTTTCAATAAAAAGTTCCAAGAAATACCTTTAGGATGCTTGCATTGCATGTTTTGATGAGTGTTGTGTAAAAACAGAAACTTTGGCTGTAGTGTTTGAATTTTCATATTTTACTAGAACATGGAAAGTTTCTGAAATTTTTACAAAGTATGTTCATATAAATGTTATATAATTTCCTAAATTTTCATAATGTTTTGATTTACAGAAGTACACCGTTTTCATAAATTGCTACAAACTGTTCCGTTTAGACAGATTGATGTCATAGTTTCGTTATCTACTTATCCTATAGTTTCCATAGCCTATATTGGTAGATATAAATTGTGGAAATGATAGTATACAGTACCTAATGTTTGAAATTTATTATGCAACTTGTCTTGGCAGTGCATAAAGAGTTGATTTATTATTATGTGTACTAACCTATCTCACGAGTTCTTTTTGAGTTTTGTGTGGATGAAGTTTTTGAGAATAGGTGAAACCGTGGTATGAGAGGATTGAACGAGATACAAAAGATCAATATTGGGGATGCAAAAGGCACCCCAAGTAAATATTTCAAGAATTCTCAAGCATCTAAGCTTGGGGATGCTACGCATCCCACCTCTCTTCATCAACAATTATCGGTTAGCCTATATTGAGCCTAAATTTTTATTCGTTCACATAATGCGTGCTATTCTTGGAGTGATATTTTTATTTTGCTTGCTGTTTGAATAAAGTACTTAAGATATGAAAATATTTATTGAGGGATAGAGAGTCCTTGCATAGCTACTTAATTGTTTAACTACTCATTGATCTTCACTTATATCTTTTGAGCTAGGGAATGTTGCTCTAGTGCTTCACTTATATCTTTTTAGAGCATGGTGGTGTTATATTTTGTAGAAATTATTGAACTCTCATACCTCACTTATATTATTTTGAGTTTCTTAAAACATCATGGTAATTTTTTTAGGTTATGAATTTAGTCCTAATATAATGGGCATCCAAGAGGGATATAATAAAAACTTTCATATTAAGTGCATTAAAAACTATGAGAAGTTTGATTCCTTGCATATAGTTTTGAGATAATAGAGATGGTAATATGAGAGTCATGCTAGTGAGTAGTTGTGAATTGAAGATATACGTGTATTAAAGCTTGTGATTCCTGTAGCATGCACGTATGGTGAACCGTTATGTAACAAATTCGGAGCATGACTTGTCTAATGATTGTCGACCTTTGTGTGAGGGTCGGGAGCGCGCGATGGTTAACTCCTTCCAACCTCTCCCCTAGGAGCATGCGTCTCATGCTTTGTTTGATAACTAATAGACTTTTGCAATAAGTATGTGAGTTCTTTATGAATAATGTGAGTCCATGGATTATACGCACTCTCACCCTTCCATCTTTGCTAGCCTCTATAGTACCGCGCAACTTTTGTCGGTACATCAAACCCTCCTTCCTAAAAACAGCCACCTTCCTCAAAACAGACACCATACCTACCTATTATGGAATTTTCATAGCCATTCCGAGATATATTGCCATGCAACTTCCACCATGTAGTTTTTCTATGACTTGCATCATCACTTCATATTGCGTATAGAGTTATATCTTGTCATAGGAATCGAGTTGTAATTTATTTTTCTTCGAGTTATAAGTAAATAAAAGTGTGATGATTTTTTATTAATAGAGCATTATACCATGAGAGAAAAGGATGATGGAGTCTATGACTCCCTCACAAGTTGGGACGAGTATCCGGACTTTACAAAAAATAAGAGAGGCAAGCAAAGCCCAAACCAAAAAAATAGAAGAGGCCAAAGAAGTCCACAAAAAAGATGAAAAAAGTAAAAGAAAAAAATGAGAGAAAGAGAGAAGGGACAATTGATACTACCTTTTTCCACACTTGTGCTTCAAAGTAGCACCATGATCTTCATGATAGAGAGTCTCCTATTTTGTCACTTTCATATAACTAGTGGATATTCATTATGCACGACCACTTAGTTTTCTTTTTGAGCTTTCATACACTTATAACTTTAAGTGCATTTTTTGCATGGAAATCCCTACTCACTCACATTTATATCTATTGATGGGCATCTCCATAGCCCGTTGATACGCCTAGTTGATGAGACTATGTTCTCCTTTTTCCCCTTGCACCTCCTCCATATTCTATTCCACCTATAATGCTATATCCATGGCTCACGCTCATGTATTGCGTGAGATTTGAAAAGGTTTGAAGACACCAAAAGTGTGAAACAATTGCTTGACTTGTTCATCAGGGTTGTGCATGATTTAGATACTTTGTGTGGGGAAGATGGAGCATAGCCAGACCATATGATTTTGTAGGGATAACTTTCTAAGGCCATGTTATTTCGAAAGGACACGACTACCTTGTTGGTGTGCTCGAATTATTACTGTTTTTATGTCAATATTAGACTATTGTTTTGAATCTTACGGATCTAAATATTCATGCCACAATAAAGAATATTACATGGATAAATATGTTAGGCAGCATTTCACATCAAAAATTCTGTTTTTATCATTTACCTACTCGAGGACGAGCGGGAATTAAGCTTGGGGATGCTGATACGTCTCCAACGTGTCTATAATTTTTGCTTGTTCCATGCTGCTATGTTATCATTCTTGGATGTTTTACAATCATTTTACCACAACTTTATATTATTTTTGGGACTAACCTATTAACCTAGAGCCCAGTGCCAGTTTTTGTTTTTCCTTGTTTTTGAGTTTTACAGAAAAGGAATATCAAACGGAGTCCAAACGGAATAAAAATTTACTGTGATTCTTTTTGGACCAGAAGAGACCTACGGAGCATCAGAGTTGGGCCAGAAGGTTCCCGAGGAGGCCACAAGCCTCAAGGGCACGACCACCCCCTAGCCGCGGCCACTAGGCTTGTGGGCCCCTCGGGAGTCCTCCAACCTCCCTCTCGGCTCTATAAATCATCAAATATTCCAAAAACCCCAACGCATAACCTAGATCGGGAGTTCCGCCGCTGTAAACCTCTAGAGCCATGAAAAACCAATCGGGAGCCCGTTCCGGCACCCTACCGGAGGGGGAAACCATCACCGGAGGCCATCTTCATCATCCTGATGCACTCCATGACGAGGAGGGAGTAGTTCACCCTCGAGGCTGAGGGTATGTACCAGTAGCTATGTGTTTGATCTCTCTCTCTCTCGTGTTCTTGAGATGGCACGATCTTGATGTACCATGATCTTTGTTGATATATATTGAATCATATGGAGTGTTTCCCCTCTCTATCTAGTTGTGATGAATAGAGTTTTCCCTTTGAAGTTTACTTATCGGATTGAGTCTTTAAGGATTTGAGAACACTTGATGTATGTCTTGCGATGGGATATTTGTGGTGACAATGGGATGTTCTATTGATCCATTTGATGTATGTTTAGGTGATCAACTTGCGGGTTCCGTGACCTTGGGAATCTATGCATAGGGGTTGGCACACGTTATTATCTTGATGTTCCGGTAGAAACTTTGGGGCACTCTTTGAAGTTCTTTGTGTTGGATTAATGAATCTGAAATTATGTGATGCATATCGTATAATCAAGCCCACGGGTACTTGTGGTGACATTGGAGTATCTAGGTGACATTAGGGTTTTGGTTGATGTGTATCTTAAGGTGTTATCTTAGTACGAACTCTAGGGCTGTTCGTGACACTTATAGGGATAGCTCATAAGATTGACCAGAAAAGATAACTTTGAGGTGGTTTTGTACCCTACAATAATTTCTACGTTTGTTCTCCGCTATTTGTAACTTTGGAGTGAACTCTTTGTCGCACGAGAAGTATTTACATATGATTCAACTATGCCAATATTGTTGAGAGAAATTGCACTAGTGAAAGTATGAACCCTAGGCCTTGTTTTCAAGCATTGCAATACCGTTTGTGCTCACTTTTACCATTAGTTACCTTGATGTTTTTATATTTTCAGATTACAAAAACCTATATCTACCATCCATATTGCACTTGTATCACCATCTCTTCACCGAACTAGTGCACCTATACAATTTACCATTGTATTGGGTGCATTGGGAACACAAGAGACTCTTTGTTATTTGGTTGCATGGTTGTTCGAGAGAGACCATATTCATCCTACACCTCCCAAGGATTGATAAACCTTAGGTCATCCACTTGAGGGAAAATTGCCGCTGTCCTACAAAACTCTGTGCTTGGAGGCCCAACAAGAGTCTACAAGAAGAAGGTTGCGTAGTAGACATCAGGCCCTGAGATACCTCTCCGTCACACGGAGTAACAAATCCCAGTATTGCTCCATGCCAACTCAATAGACACCCGCGGAGATACCTGTAGAGCACCTTTATAGTCACCCAGTTACATTGTGACATTTGATACACACAAGGCACTCCTCCGGTGTCAGTGAGTTGCATGATCTCATGGTCATAGATATAGATACTTAACATGCAGAAAACAGTAGCAATAAACTGACACGATCATATGCTACGTTCATAGTTTGGGTCTTGTTCATCACATCATTCTCCTAATGATGTGATCCCGATATCAAATGACATGTCATGTCCATGGCCACAAAACCTTAACCATATTTGTTCAACGAACTAGCCTGCTAGAGGCATACTAGGGACACAATGTTTGTCTATATACCCACACATGTATTTAGTTTCCAATCACACAATTATAGCATGGACAATAAACGATTATCATGAACAAGGAAATATAATAATAAACACTTTATTTATTGCCCCTAGGGCATATTTCCAACACTTTTGTCCTACCCTCCCATGGCTGTGGGGTCCTAATGGAAACTAAGGTACACTAAGGCCTATTGGGGAACGTTGCATGGGAAACAAAAAATTTCCTACGCACATGCAAGATCTATCCATGGTGATGAGCATCTACGAGAGGGAGAGTGGATCTACATACCCTTGTATATCTCTAACTAGGAAGCGTTAAGAAACGCGGTTGGTGTAGTCGAACATCTTTGCGATCCAAATCGCCGTGCGTCCCGCGATCTCATCACGATCCGTCCCACGATCCAATCACGACCCGTCCCACGAACTCATCACGATCCGTCCCGCAATCCAATCATGATCCGTCCCGCGAACTCATCACGATCCGTTCCGCGAACTCATCACGATCCGTCTCGCAATCTTGATCACGGTCCTTCCGATCTAGCGCCGAATGGACGGCACCTCCGCGTTCAGCACACGTATAGCTCGATGACGATCTCCGCCTTCTTGATCCAGCAAGAGGGAGAGGAGAGGTAGAAGAGTTCTCCGGCAGCATGACGGCACTCCGGCGATGGTGGTGGAGCTATTCCGGCAGGGCTTCGCCTAAGCAGTGCAGAAATCCGATCTAGAGGAGAAACTATGCACTGGAGGAACAAGCAGCACGTTGCTAAAAATTCTGTGCAAAACCCCTAAAATCCTCTAGTATATATAGGAGGAGAGGAGGAGAGGACTTTGCACAAGGGCCAAGTCTCCTTGGGTCGGCCGAAGTGGGGAGGAGAGGACTCCTCCTCCTCCAATCCTAGTAGGACTAGGATTCCTCCTTTTTTTGCCTTTTTCCACCTTTTTCCCTTTGGGCTTTTCTTCCCAGCCGCATGGGCCTTGTGTGGGACTTCCACCAGCCCACAAAGGGCTGGTATTTACTCTCCCACAGACCATGTAGCCTCTTGGGTCGAAATACCCCTCCCGATGGCCTCTCGGTACACTACCGACACTCCCGGTACACTACCGATTAGCCCGGAACTTTTTCGGCGACCAAAACAGGACTTCCTATGTATCAATCTTTACCTCGGGACCATTCCGGAGCTCCTCGTGACGTCTAGGATCTCATCCAGGACTCCGAAAAACCTTCGGTCACCACCATACATAACTCTATACTACCAAAACGTCACCGAACCTTAAGTGTGCAGACCCTGCGGGTTCGAGAACTATGTAGACATGACCAAGACACCTCTACGGTCAATAACCAATAGCGGTACCTAGATGCCCATATTGGTTCCTAGATATTCTATGAAGATCTTTATCGGTCGAACCTCTATGTCAAGGATTCAGTTAATCCCGTAAGATATTCACTTTGTTCTTCGGTATGTTGCTTGCCCGAGATCCGATCGTCGGTATCTCCATACCTAGTGCAAACTCTTTCCTGGAAAGTCTCTTTACTCGGCCCATAATACAAGATCCCGTGACTAACACTTAGTCACATTGCTTGCAAGGCTTGTTGTGATGTTGTATTACCGAGTGGGCCCTGAGATACCTCTGCGTCACACGGAGTAACAAATCCCAGTCTTGATCCATGCAAACTCAATAAACACCCTCGGAAATGCCTGTAGAGTACCTTTATAGTCACCTAGTTACATTGCGACGTTTGATACACACAAGGCACTCCTCCGGTATCCTTGAGTTGCATGATCTCATGGTCATAGGAACATATACTTGACATGCAGAAAACAGTAGCAATAAACTGACACGATCATATGCTATGTTTGTAGTTTGGGTCTTGTCCATCACACCATTCTCCTAATGATGTGATCCCATTTATCAAATGACATCTCATGTCCATGGCTAGGAAACCTTAACCATCTTTGATCAATGAGCTAGTCTAGTAGAGGCATACTAGGGACATGGTTTTGTCTATGTATCCACGCATTTATCTAAGTCTCTGATCAATACAATTATAGCATGGATGATAAACGATTATCATGAACAAGGAAATATGATAATAACTAATTTATTATTGCCTCTAGGGCATATTTCCAATAGTCTCCCACTTGCACTAGAGTCAATAATCTAGTTCACATCACCATGTGATTCACATTGTTATGAATCTAACACCCAATGAGTTCTGGGGATCGATCATGCTTTGCATGTGAGAGAGGTCTTATAGTCAATGGGTCTACGACATTCAAATCCGTGTGTACCTTGCAAATCTCTGTGTCAAACCGTAAACACTGCTACCACACTCCACTTGGTACTATTCCAAATGGCTGTCCCGCTATACGTATCCAGATTGCTACTACGAGTCATCCGGATTGGTGTTAAAGCTTGCATCAATGTAACTCTTTACGACGAACTCTTTATCACCTCCATAATCGAGAAACATCTCCTTAGTCTTTTAGTTACTAAGGATAATCTTGACCACTGTCCAGTGATCCACTCCTGTATCACTCTTGTACCCCTTGATGGACTCATGGCAAGGCACACACAAGTGCGGTACACAGCATGGCATACTATACAGAGCCTATGTCTTAGGCATAGAGGACGACATTCGTCCTTTCTCTTTCTTCTGTTGTGGTCGAGCTTTGAGTCTCACTCAACTTCACACCTTACAAAGCAGGCGAGAACACTTCTCTCTGACTAATCCATTTTGTACTCTTTCAAAATATTGTCAAGGTATGTACTCATTGAAAGTCTCATCTAGCATCTTGATCTATCTCTATAGATCTTGATGTTCAACAATTAGGTAGCTTTATCCAGGTCTTCCTTTGAAAAACTCTTTTCAAACAACCGTTTATGCTTTCCAGAAATTCTACATCATTTCTGAATAGCAATATGTCATCCACATACACTTATCAGAAACTCTATAGTGCTCCCACTCACTTTATTGCAAATACAAGTTTCTCATAAACTATGTATAGATTTAAAAACTTTGATCACCTTATCAAAGTGTATATTCCAACTCCGAGATGCTTGCTTCAGTCCACAGAAGGATCACTGAAGCTTGCTCACCTTTTAGCATCCTTAGGACTGACAAAACCTTCTGGTTGTATCTCATACAACCTTTCCTTCAGGAAGGAAACAATGTTTTGGCATCCATCTGCCAAATTTCATAATTGAAAAATGCAGCAACTGCTAACATAATTCCAACAGACTTTAGCATCGCTACGAGTGAGAAAGTCTCATTGTAGTCAACTCCTTGAACTTACCAGAAACTTCTTTGCGACAAGTCGAGCTTTATAAATGGTGACATTCATCATCAGCGTCTGTCTTCATTTTAAAGATCCATTTGTACCCAACGACCTGCCGTCCAACGAGCAAGTCTACCAAAGTCTATACTTGGTTTTCATATATGGATCCTTTCTCGGATTTCATGGCCTCTAACCATTTGTCGATATCCGGGCCCATCATCGCTTCTCCATAGCTCGTAGGTTCATCGTTGTCCAACAACATGACCTCCAAGACAGGGTTGTCGTACCGCTCAGGAGCAGTACACATCCTTGTCGACCTATGAGGTTCGATAGTAACTTGATCCGAAGCTTCATGATCATCATCATTAACTTCCTCTTCAACTAACGTAGGCTTCATAGAAACAAATTCCTGCGCTGTGCTACTCTCTGGTTGAACAAAGGTTCAACAACCTCATCAAGTTCTATCTTCCTCCCACTCAATTCTTTCGAGAGAAACTCTTTCTCGAGAAAGGACCCAGTTTTTGCAACAAACACTTTATGCTTGGATGTGAGATAGAAGGTTTACCCAACTGTCTTTAGGGTATTCTATGAAGATGCATTTGTCCGCTTTGGGTTCGAGCTCATTAGGTGAAAACCTTTTTCACATAAGTGTTGCAGCCCCAAATATTAAGAAATGACAACTTAGGTTTCTATCAAACCATAATTCACACGGTGTCATCTCAACGGATTTAGATGGTGCCCTATCTAAAGAGAATATAGTTGTCTCTAATGCATAACCCCAAAATTATAGTAGCAAAACGATAAGAGACATTATAGCAAGCACCATTTTCAATAGAGCACGACTATGACGTTCGAACACACCATCACACTATGGTGTTCCAGGTGGCGTGAGTTGTGAAACAACTTTTACATTGTCTAAAGTTGTATGCCAAACTCGTAACTCAGATATTTACCTCCACGATCATATCGCAGACATTTTTATCTTCTTGTCACGATAATCTTAAACTTCACTCTGAATTTGCTTGAACCTTTCAAACGATTCCGACTTGTGTTTCGTTAAGTAAATATACACTATATCTACTCAAATCATTGGTGAAGGTAAGAAAATAATGGTATCCACCGCATGCTACAAGACTCATTGGATTGCATACGTCAACATGTATCATTTCCAATAAATCACTTACCCGCTCCATCAAACCAGAAAACGGGGTCCTTAGTCATCTTGACCAAGAGGTATGGCTTGCATGTCTCAATCGATTCAAAATCGAATGAGTCCAAAGATCCATCAGCATGGAGTTTCTTCATGCGTGTTATACCAATTTGACATTTGGCGGCAGTACCACAAGTATGTGGTACTATCATTATTAACTTTGTATCTTTTGGCATCAATGTTATGAACATGTGTATTAGTACGATCAAGATTCAACAAACCATTCTTACTGGGTGCATGACCATTGAAGGTATTATTCATGTAAACAGAATAACCATTATTCTCTAACTTAAATGAATAACCGTGTTGCAATAAACACGATCTAATCACGTTCATGCTAGTACACACAGGACACATCAATGTATATATCAAAGTGAAATCACACAGCTTTATTAATCAAAAAAATCTCATATCGAGTTCTTTATTACAATAAAAATTACAATAAAGTTGCGGAAGGCCAACTCATGAGAATAACTAATCTTGCGGAAGCTTCAAAGGTAGTTGAGTTCATCTGACTCCAAGGGCATCTCACCGAGCATAGAGCGTATCCTCACTCCTGGTCAGAAAAGTACTCCGCAACATGATACGTTGCAGCCGTATAGGTCAGCATATTGAATATGTCGGCAATGTCACAAAATAGGGGTGTAAAGTAATCGTCTATTCTATATGCATATATGCCAGGTGAGGGTAGTAAATTTTGCATAAAGCCAAAGTTTTCCTACAACAATAGAGGGCAAAAGCATAATTACTACAATGTTGGTTGATTAATGAGATGGTTCCACCAACCAATTCTCATACCCAGGTTGTCATTAAAAACCCACATCAATATACTTAATTGTGTTGAGAGTTCCAGATAGTTCAGTTCCTTTGGCTCAAGCTGTCCATGACCGTGGACACGACTAATCGATTAGGTTTGGGTACTCTACAGAGTTTTGCACACGTTCCCCACAAGATTTGATAACCTCCATTGGATTTCTCACACTTCAGGGTGTTTGAGAAACGGATGACCAAAACATGGTCTTCTAAAGGGTTTCCCCGAGACTCTGTCGGTGCCCATCCTTTCCTATCGTTCTTCTACATCTCGTAGCACCGTCTGTCCAGGGTCACCACGATATCCAACCAAGACAGAACCCATAATGGCTTGTGGTTGTGCAGGTAAGCCTTGGGTCTTGAAGCATCCATCCATCTCTTTGTGCCTGGGTGGACCTTTCCGCATGAATACTGGCACTTCTCCAGCAACATCTAGGCTAACCACTGGTTTCTCCAGGGCACCGTTCAACCATCATCCACCCAGAGGTATGTTGAAAACTCAGAGTCTTGAAGTCTTGTTCATCTTGTAGGTCTTGAAATTATTATCTCACAACTCTCATGAATCACACAACCAACCCCGTCTACTAAGAGCATAGCAAAATTAAATCAACGTTTCCCAGGGCCAATATGTCAAAGGGTTGAGGGCTGTCTACCACATGATACTACTTCAAGTAACCAAGTTTCCAAATTACCTACTTTGCATGCAATTGGGGAGATGGTAGAACTAATGCAATAAAACATAGATATACATGGTCAAAGTGACTTGCCTTGCTGACGATCCTCGTACTCAAGTGACTCTAGATAACAAGCTTCGCACTCCGAATGATCTAACGAATCAAGCAAAGCACACAATAAGTATAATCACAATATAATTCACACAACAGCAAGGTAAACAATACTTAAACAAACAAAAAGCACAATCAAAAAGAGGAGTCACTAAAAAAAGGAAGACTCTAAAATTTTTAGTGTCAAAATCCTACTAAGGCATAACAAGACAAAATTTGTTTTGAACAACTAGCCATTTAGATAACAGAAAAAGAAGAAATATAATTTTTTTATTAGAAAACAGAAAGTATTTCATTGTAAATTTTTTTGCAAAAGAGTTATTACAAAACATTTTTCTAACCAATATAAATGGTGAAACAATTTTTTAAATATTTAAACTAGAGCACAAAACGAATTAAAATATTTTATTTTATGAAAACCAATCCACCTAATGTCGAATAATAGAACTAAATAAACTACTTTGAAAAGTTGAACTAAAACAAAATTAAAGTAAATTTAAAATAAAAACAATTCAATTTAGTATTATGAAGAAACCAAACAAAATCTGTTTTTACTAAAATCCTAGTCTAACATATTCAAAACTTTCTCAAATAGTTCTGGATGATATTCCTAACTAATACAAAACAGTAGCAAAAAGAATCACTCAAAAATAATTTTTTAAACTCATGTTATTCAAGTTTTAGTGATTTGCTCAATTTTATCAAAATTCAAATTTAGTAGTTCAAATTTGAAATCTAAGCATACAGACATAAACTACAACAAATTTGTGACATGTTGCAAAAAGAATCTATCGAAAACTCTAAATATTTTAAAAGATATAATAAAAAAACAGAATACATTCTGTTTTCTAAAGCAGAAAAGAAAAGGAAAAAATCTTATCGAACGGACAGGGTCTACGTGGCATGCTGTGATTGGTTGAGAGAGTGTGCGTGCGGGAGCTAGCGAGCGGACGACCGAAACTTAACGCGTACCGATTCGTTTTTATAAAACTTCTAATCTGGCACGTTGGATCTAGATCGAACGGCCCAGGAGGGGTGCAGTGGCTTACAGCGGTGGGGGTCGGGGTTCCGGCGAGGTCGGTGACGATCGGACGTCGGAGGTGGTCGGAGGCGACGGTGCGGTGGTCGGGGGCGGCATTCGAAGTGCTCAAGCGACGGCGGCGAAGCTCCGACGTCGATTGATGGCATCGGCCGGGGCTGGGGACGACGGAGGCGACGACCTCGTGCTCGGCGAGATTCGGTCGACGTCCGAACTCCGGCGAGGTCATGCGGTGGCGTTCTGGTGAGGGTAGAGGGGGTTTCGGGGGTGGAACGGAGAGCGGAGGGACGAGGTTCTTATAGGGGTGGTGTAGTGGTCGGGGAGGGAAAGAGGAGCGAGATCTGTGGGGAGAGATCGCCGGCGACGTCGGAGGCGCGGGGAAGGAGACGAGCGCGCTGATGCCGTGGTTGGAAGGTGGGTTCCGCGCGTTAGTGAGGGTGGGACACGGGATCTGCGCGTCGGTGGCCGACCCGGAGTGATTTCGGGTCTTAAAGGCTGTGGGCCGGCCCGTTTTTGTTTAATTCGTTTCCTTTTTTTTATTTCCAGAGCGTTTAAAACATCTTTAGTGCATTCAAATCATTTCCAAACATAGGAAATGTATATATCAAAATGATCAAGGGATTAAATGGTATTTAATGAACATTTTTCCTCTGTCATATTGAATATATTTTTAATTTATTTTCAGAAAAATGCCTAATTGATTTTAAATCCTTTTGCAATAATTTTTCAAATAACCCCTGGTTTTATTGTTCAAAATATTTCACCAAGATGCCCCTGGTGTGGAGTGTCATGTTACTCCCCTCTTTCTTTGAACATTTCCAAAGGTTTTCAAATAGGTGAAACAAATGCATGGAAAAATTGAAATGGCCTTTCAGAATTTCAAAGGAAGCACTTCAACCATTCATTTCATTCAAACAAAGTGATGATGATGCATAGCTATATTTCATAACGTTCCAAAATGAAATTTTGGGATGTTACAAACCTACCCACCTTAAGATGGATCTTGCCCTCGAGATTCGGGTTGGCTAGACAATAGGTGCGGGTGGTCTCTACGAAGATCTTCTTCGCGTTCCCAGGTGGCTTCTTCCTCGGTGTGGTGACTCCACAGAACTTTACAAAACTTGATGGTCTTGCTGCAGGTAACTCTGTTGGTAGTCTCGAGGATTCTGATAGGCTTCTCCTCGTAGGTCAGGTCACTGTCAAGTTGTATGGCCTCTAGGGGCACTGTCTCTCTCAAAGGAATATCAGCCATCTCCGCATGGCATTTCTTCAGCTGGGAAACATGGAAACCATCACGAACTCCGAACAATCCTTCCGGCAATTCCAGCTTGTATGCAACTTCGCCTCTATGTTCAAGAATTTTGTAGGGGCCTATGAATCTGGGTGCTAACTTTCCTTTAACACCAAACCTCTTGATTCCTCGAAGTGGGGACACACGAAGGTATGCTCGATCTCCAACTTCATATGTTACCTCCTTGCGTTTGTTATCCGCATAGCTCTTCTGCTTGGATTGAGCTATCTTGAGTCGGTCTCGAATCAGTTTGACCTTTTCTTCAGAATCTCGGATAAGATCGGAACCAAAGAGTTTTCGGTCTCCAACACCATCCCACATCAATGGTGTTCTGCACCTCCTTCCGTATAAAGCTTCAAAAGGGCCATCTTCAGACTAGTCTGATAACTGTTGTTGTACGAGAACTCTTCGTAAGGTAAGTTGTCATCCCAACTGGACCCATAGTCTAGCGCACAAGCTCTCAACATGTCCTCCAGAATCTGCTTGACTCTCTCAGTCTGTCCATCGGTCTGCGGATGAAAAGCTATACTGAACTCCAGCCTCGTACCTAAAGTTTCATGTAGCTGATGCCAAAACTTTGAGGTAAATTGTGTTCCTCTATCTAACACGATACTCCTCGGAACTCCATGCAGACATACGATCCTGGTCATATATATCTTGGCTAACTTAGCACTGGTATAGGTGGCATTTACTGGGATGAAATGAGCCACCTTGGTCAAGCGAGCGACCACTACCCAGATGGAATCATAACTTGAACGGGTCCTGGGTAATCTTGTGATGAAGTCCATACCAAGCTTATCCCATTTCCACTCGGGTATCGGCAATGGTTGGAGTAACCCTGCTGGTTTCTGATGTTCCGCCTTTACTCGCTGACAAACATCACATACCGCAACATGTTCGGCAATATCCTTCTTCATACCTGTCCACCAGTAACTTTCCTTAAAATTAAGGTACATCTTGGTGTTGCCTGGGTGTATCGAGTAGGGTGAATTGTGAGCTTCTTGAAGTATCAACTTCCCGAGCTCTGGGTCATTGGGCACATAGATTCGGTTATCAAACCATAGAGTACCTTGTTCATCTTCACGAAATTCGTTAGCTTTCCCATCCTTCATTCTCTGCTTTATCTCAGCTATCTCCTTGTCCGATTTCTAGGCTTCACGAATTATTTCGGTCAAGGTGGACTGGATCTCTAGTGTGGCAACATATCCTTTTGGAACTATCTCTAGCCGAAGCTCTCTGAGATCATCGGTTAACTCATGGGGTAATCCTCCGACTATGAGTGTGTTCACATAACTCTTCCGACTCAAAGCATCTGCTACAACATTTGCCTTTCCTGGACGGTAATGCACTCTCATGTCATAGTCCTTGATTAACTCTAACCATCTCCTATGTCTGAGGTTCAACTCCTTTTGTGTGAAGATATACTTCAGGCTTTTATGATCAGTGTAAACATCACAACTATTTCCGATAAGGAAATGTCTCCAGGTCTTGAGTGCGTGCACTACGACTGCTAGTTCCAAATCATGGGTGGCGTAATTCAACTCCTGGGGTCGTAACTGTCTGGATGCATAGGCTACAACTTTCCCTCCTGATGAGTACTCCTCCAAGTCCTTGACGTGATGCGTCACAATAAACCTGGAAGTCCTTCCGAATCTTTGTCAGTATCAACACTGGGGCTGTGACCAAAAGTTTCTTCAACTCCTGAAAATTGGCCTCACATTCCTTAGTCTAGATATACTTAGACTCTTTCGTCAACAACTCTGTCATGGGCTTGGCAATCTTTGAGAAATTCTCAATGAACCTCCCGTAATATCTGGCAAGTCTGAGAAAACTGCGGATCTCTTTAGCTGAGGTGGGTGACTTCCACTCAGTGACTGCTTCAACCTTAGCGGGGTCTGCTGCTATTCCTTCTCCAGAAATAATGTGTCCAAGGAATCTGACTTCCGTCAGCTAGAGTTCACATTTACTGAACTTGGCATATAATTGATGCTCTCTAAGCTTCTCCAGAACTAAACGCAAGTGTTCCTTGTGTTCTTCCTCGCTCTTGGAGAATATCAAAATGTCATCGATGAACACCACGACAAACTTGTCCAAATATTCCATAAACACTTTGTTCATCATATTCATGAAGTAGGCAGGAGCATTAGTCAAACCAAAAGACATGACTGTATACTCATATAAGCCATACCTTGTGGTGAAGGCTGTTTTGGGTATATCATGTTCGCGAATTTTTAGTTGGTGATACCATGATTGAAGATCAATCTTGGAGAATACTTTGGCTCCTACTAGCTGATCAAACAAGTCATTAATGATCGGCAGAGGGTACTTGTTCTTGATAGTCACCTCGTTCAATGCACGATAATCGACTACCATCCTCAAGGTTTTATCTTTCTTCTCCACCAAAAGAACTGGGGATCCCCAAGGTGAAGAACTTGGGCGAATATATCCCTTATCCAATAACTCCTTAATCTGCTTCTTGATTTCTACCAAATCATTTGCGGGCATCCGATAGGGTCTCTTGGAAATTGGGGTGGTTCCTGGTAGTAACTCTATCAGAAACTCAATCTCTCTATCTGGTGTCATGCCTGGTAATTCCTCCGGGAATACATCTGGAAAGTCTTGTACCATCGGCACTTCCTCCTGAACAACTCCTGTGAGGGAATTTAACCGAGCACTCATCCGTGTGCGTCGGGATGCATACTTAATCCTCTTGTTCTCTGGGGTGGTGAGTGAAATAGACTTGCTGGGGCAATCAAGATTTCCTTCATACTTGGTCATCCAATCCATGCCTAGGATTACATCCAATCCTTGGTACTCTAGGACGATGAGGTCGGTGGGAAAAACGTGTTTTCCTATATTGAGTTTCAAGGCGTGGCATCCTATCCCTGCCATCATCATACCTCCTGGGGAATTGACCTTAATGGGCTGACTAAGGGTTCTGGTGGGTAAACCATACTTTTCCACAACTACCCTTGATATGAATGAGTGAGTTGCACCAGAATCAAAAAGTACTATAACTGGACGTGAATGCAATAAAAACTTACCAACCACAGTCTCGGGCTGATCATAGACTTCTTCGACATCAAGGTGGTTCACATGAGCTCGAGGAAAAGGATTTGGCTTCTTAGCTGCGGAGTTGCTGTTGTTGTTGCCGTTTCCATTTCCTTGCTTGTTCTGAGGACATTCAGTGGCATAGTGTCCTGTCTTCTGGCACTCGAAACAGGTGATATGGTTCAGATCCTTCTGAGCTGAAACAGGACGGTGTTGGTTGCCATTCCCACTTCCATTGCCATTCTTGAAGTTGCCATTGTTGGGACGATTATTCCCATTTCTTCCATGGTTATGGCCTCCATGGTTGTGCACGTGATGAGTGTGTCCTCCATACTTACCGGTCCCTGATCCGGTATTTCCTGAGTACGGGGAGTAGCGGGGCTTCTGTTGAGCTCCAGAGTGAGACTTCCCCTGTCCATGCTTCCTCTTGCGGTTTTCGATTTGCTGCTGCTTCCCCTCCAAGATGAGGGCCTTGTCTACCAGCTCCTGGTAGTTGTTGAAAGTAGCCACCATCAGCTGCACGCTCAACTCATCGTTGAGTCCTTCCAGGAACTTCTCCTGTTTGGCTGCGTCATCGGCACATCTCCTGGTGCATAATGAGCCAACATGGTGAATTCATCCACATACTGGGCCACGGAGCGGTTCCCCTGGCCGAAGTTGCGAAACTCACACTTCTTCAGACTCATGGCTCCAGCTGAGACATGAGCAGTGCGGAAAGCTAGCTTGAACTACTCCCAAGTCACCCCAGCAATGGGGTACGTGGTGGTGTAGTTCTCCCACCATGAAGCTGCTGGTCCCTCCAGTTGATGGGCGGCGAACGCACCTTTTCAGCCTCAGTGCATCCGGCGGTGGTGAGTTCCCTCTCCATCTTGCGGAGCCAATCATCTGCCACGATGGGCTCAGTGCTGCTGGAAAAAGTTGGTGGATTCAGCCTCAGAAAACTGGTGAGGTTGTCGCCTTGAGGTGGAGGGTGGTTGTTGGTCTGGTTCTGGATCAACAGCCGCATCAGGGCATTCTGCTTCTGGAGAAGTTGTGTGAGTTCCGGCGGGAAGGTGAAGTCGGTCTCACGTCGCGGAGGCATATTGCTGTTTTCAGAGGGGTGAGAATTTAGAATAGAACAAGGACCTAAAAGAAAATTTCACTACCCATATGCAATGCAACAAACATATTACACCAAACACTCATTCATTTATTCAACTCAAGGTTCAAACATTGAGATACAAGTCTCCAAATCAAACTAAGCATCGACCTACTCTTTAACGACGAAAATAAATATACATGGGGGCATAACTAAAGTTCTCCTCAAAAGTACATGGTGAAGTGGCCTCCTCCGGTGACGCTCTCCTCATAGTCATCATCGTTGCTGATCAAGGGAGCCATGTCTCCTTCTGGGTGAAGATTTCCCCCATGTCCAACTGTTCCTCCAGAGTTGCAATGCGAGTGTTCAGCTTATCGATCCTCTCTAAGAAATCCTTCACTTCATGCTCATGCTCGTACTTGGCTTCCCGTAGGTCAGCTTCGAGGTCAATCTCGCGGTTCATCAGCCTCTTGATCGTCTTCGTGTCGGCACATACCTGAAGCTCCAAGGTCCTGATGTGCGTCTCCAAAGTCTGGATATAGGAAATGGTGGAGTCTTCAGTGGGAGTGTTTATGATATTTACATTGGCATCCTTGCGACAAACCACGCTGAGTCCTGGTGAAATGGGACCACCCCTGTATTCCTCCTGAATACGTCCAAGGGCACGGTGAATTGCCATGTCCCTCCCAAGAATCCAGCTGGGTGCCACAAACTTGAAGTCGATGGGTTCCTTACGATTTCCAAAAGTCTTTCCGGGGATGTGCACCTCGATCCTGTAGTGACCATCTTGTGGAAAATACATGATAGGAGTCCCGGTGATGCTTGGCAAGGCAATCCTAACGTCCCTGACGACCTTCATTAGCTCTTTGCCAAAGGGCATCGTCGCGTCAGGCTGACAAAACTCCATGATCAAAACTGGGATGAAGGTGGCCATCTATAACTTTTGAAATAAATCGGAGGGAAGTCAGAAACGAGTAGATGAGAGTATAAGAATTTTAAAGACAAAAGAGAAATAAATCCTCAGGCTTTTCCAATCCTAGAGGTTACGTCCTACGGTTAGCGTGTGCTCTGATACCATTTCTGTAGCGACCCGACCTAAAAGGTCGAATCTCCGGTGTTTCTGTACCATCCCAAGATCATGCTGGTACACACACGACACATCAATGTATATATCAAAGTGAAATCACACCGCTTTATTAATCGAAAAATCTCATATCGAGTTCTTTATTACAATAAAAATTACAATAAAGTGACTGAAGGCCAACTCATGAGAATAACTAATCTTGTGGAAGCTTCAAAGGTAGTTGAGTCCATCTGACTCCAAGGGCATCTCACCGAGCGTAGAGCGTATCCTCACTCCTGGTCAGAAAAGTACTCTGCAACATGATACGTTGCAGCCGTATAGGTCAGCATATTGAATATGCCGGCAATGTCACAAAAGAGGGGGTGTAAAGTAATCGTCTATTCTATATGCATATATCGCAGGTGGGGGTAGTAAATTTTGCATAAAGCCAAAATTTTCTTACAACAAGAGAGGGCAAAAGCATAATTACTACAATGTTGGTTGATTAATGAGATGGTTCCACCAACCAACTCTCATACCCAGGTTGTCATTAAAAACCCACATCAATATACTTAATTGTGTTGAGAGTTCCACATAGTTTAGTTCCTTTGGCTCAAGCTGTCCATGACCGTGGACACGGCTAATCGATTAGGTTTGGGTACTCTGCAGAGTTTTGTACATGTTCCCCACAAGATTTGGTCACCTCCGTTGGATTTCTCGCACTTCGGGGTGTTTGAGAAATGGATGACCAAAACATGGTCTTCTAAAGGGTTTCCCCGAGACTCTGTCGGTGCCCATCCTTTACTACCATTCTTCTACATCTCGTAGCACCGCCTATCCAGGGTCACCACGATATCCAACCAAGCCAGAGCCCATAATGGCTTGTGTCTGTGCTGGTAAGCCTTGGGTCTTGAAGCATCCATCCATCTCTTTGTGCCTGGGTGGACCTTTCCGCATGAATACTGGCACTTCTCCAGCAACATCTAGGCTAACCACTGGTTTCTCCAGGGCACCGTTCAACGATCATCCACCCAGAGGTATGTTGAAAACTCGGAGTCTTGAAGTCTTGTTCATGTTGTAGGTCTTGAAATTATTATCTCACAACTCTCATGAATCACACAACCAACCCCGTCTACTAATAGCATAGCAAAATTAAATCAATGTTTCCCGGGGCCAATGTGTCAAAGGGTTGAGGGGTGCCTACCACATGATACTACTTCAAGTAACCAAGTTTCCAAATTACCTACTTTGCATGCAATTGGGGAGATGGTAGAACTAATGCAATAAAACATAGGTATACATGGTTAAAGTGACTTGCCTTGCTAACGATCCTCGTACTCAAGTGACTCTAGATAACAAGCTTCGCACTCCGAATGATCTAACGAATCAAACAAAGCACACAATAAGTATAATCACAATATAATTCACACAACAGCAAGGTAAACAATACTTCAACAAACACAAAGCACAATCAAAAAGAGGAGTCACTCAATAAAAAAGAAGACTCTAAAATTTTTAGTGTCAAAATCCTACTAAGGCATAACAAGACAAAATTTGTTTTGAACAACTAGCCATTTAGATAACAGAAAAAGAATAAATACAAATTTTTTTATTAGAAAACAAAAAGTATTTCATTATCAAAATTCTTCGCAAAAGAGTTATTACAAAACATTTTTCTAACCAATATAAATGGTGAAACAAATTTTTACCTATTTAAACTAGAGCACAAAACAAATTAAAATATTTTATTTTATGAAAATCAATTCACCTAATGTTGAATAATAGAACTAAATAAACTACTTTGAAAAGTTGAACTAAAACAAAATTAAAGTAAATTTAAAATAAAAACAATTCAATTTATTATTATGAAGAAACCAAACAGAATCTGTTTTTACTAAAATCCTAGTCTAACATATTAATTTTTTTCTCAAATAGTGCTGGATGATAGTCCTAACTAATACAAAACAGTAGCAAAAAGAATCACTCAAAAATAATTTTTTAAACTCATGTTATTCAAGTTTTAGTGATTTGCTCAATTTTATCAAAATTCAAATTTAGAAGTTCAAATTTGAAATCTAAGCATACAGACATCAACTACAACAAATTTGTGACATGTTGCAAATAGAATCAATCGAAAAATCTAAATATTTTAAAATATATAATAAAAACAAAAACAGAATAAATTCTGTTTTCTAAAACAGAAAAGAAAAGAAGAAAAATCTTATCGAACGGACAGGGTCTACGTGGCATGCTGTGATTGGTTGAGAGAGTGTGCGTGCGGGAGCTAGTGAGCGGACGACCGAAACTTAATGCGTCCCGATTCGTTTTTATAAAACTTCTAATCTGGCGCGTTGGATCTAGATCGAACGGCCTAAGGGGGGTGTAGTGGCTTACAACGGTGGGGGTCGGGGTTCTGGCGAGGTCGACGGCGGCCGGACGTCGGAGGTGGTCGAAGGCGACGGTGCGGTGGTCGGGGGCGGCGTCCAATGTGCTCAGGCAATGGCGGCGAACCTCCGGCGTCGATTGATGGCGTCGGCCGGGGCTGGGGACGACGGAGGCGACGACCTCATGCTCGGGGAGATTCGGTCGACGTCCGAACTCCGGCGATGTAGTGCGGTGGCGTTCTGGTGAGGGTAGACGGGGTTTCGGGGGTGGAACGAAGAGTGAAGGGACGGGGTTCTTATAGGGGTGGTGCGCTGGTCGGGAAGGGAAAGAGGAGCGAGATATGTGGGGAGAGATCACCGACGACGTCGGAGGCGCGGGGAAGGAGACGAGCGTGCTGATGCCGCGGTCAGACGGTGGGTCCCGCGCGTTAGTGAGGGTGGGATGCGGGATCTACGCGTCGGTGGCCGACTCGGAGTGATTTTGGGTCTTAAAGGTTGTGGGCCGGCCGTTTCTGTTTAATTCATTTCCTTTTTTTATTTCTAGAGCGTTTAGAACATCTTTAATGCATTCAAATCATTTCCAAACATAGGACATGTAAATATCAAAATGATCAGGGGATTAGATGCTATTTAATGAACATTTTTCATCTGTCATATTGAATATATTTTTTAATTTATTTTTGGAAAAATGCCTAATTTATTTTAAATCCTTTTGCAATAATTTTTCAAATAACCCCCTCGTTTTATTGTTCAAAATATTTCACCAAGATGCCCCTGGTGTGGAGTGTCATGTTACTCCCCTCTTTCTTTGAACATTTCCAAAGGTTTTCAAATAGGTGAAACAAATACATGGAAAAATTGAAATGACCTTTCAGAATTTCAAAGGAAGCACTTCAACCATTCATTTCATTCAAACAAAGTGATGATGATGCATAGCTATATTTCATAACATTCCAAAATGAAATTTTGGGATGTTACACGGAGCCAGTACGCAATATTGCTACCATCATCTTTCAACTCTATTTCTCTAGGAACGTATAAAAATTCAAGGGAGCTACAGCGTGAGCAAGTAATCTACAACATAATTTTCAAAGACACTACTCACTATGTTCATGATAATGAGTTCAATTAATCATATTACTTAAGAACTCCCACTCAAATTGACATCCCTCCGGTCATTCGAGTGATACATGATCCAAATTCACCAACTCAAGTCCGATCATCACGTGAGTTGAGGTGGTTTCAATGGTGAACATCATCATGTTGATCATATCTACTATATGACTCATGTTCGACCTTTCGGTCTCTTGTGTTCCGAGGCCATGTCTGTACATGCTAGACTCGTCAAGTTTAACCCGAGTGTTCTACATGTGCAACACTGGCTTGCACCCGTTGTATGTGAACGTAGAGTCTATCACACCCGATCATCACGTGGTGTCTCAACACGACGAACTTTCACAACGATGCACACTCGGGGAGAATACAATTTATCTTGATATTAAGTGAGGGATCTGCTTATAATGCTACCGTCGTCCTAAGCAAAACAAGGTGCATAAAAGGATTAACATCACATGCAAATCATAAGTGACATGATATGGCCATCTTGTGCTTTTGATCTCCATCTTGAAAGCACCGGCATGATCTCCATCGTCACCGACAAGACACCATGATCTCCATCATCTTGATCTCCATCATCTTGATCTCCATCAACGTGTCGCCATCGGGGTTGTCGCGCCCAACATGCTTCTACTACTATTGCTACCGTTTAGCGATAAACTAAAGCATTACATAGCGCTTAATGAGTGACACGCAGGTCATACAATAATTAAAGACAACCCTATGGCTCCTGCTGGTTGCCGTACTCATCGACATGCAAGTCGTGATAATCTATACATCACATGATCATCTCATACATCACATATATCACATCATGTAATTGGCCATATCATAGCACAACATACCTTGCAAAAACAAGTTAGACATCCTCTAATTGTTGTTGCATGTTTTACGTGGCTTCTACGGGTATCTAGCAAGAACAATTCTCATCTACACAAAAACCACAACGGTTATACACTAGTTGCTTTTCAACCTTCTCAAGGACCGCCTTTGTCGAATCCGATCCAACTAAAGTGAGAGAAACTAGCACCCGCAAGCCATCTATGCAACTAGTTGCGATCGAGGGAACCAGTCTCTCGTAAACGTACGAGTAATGTTGGTCCGGGCCGCTTCATCTCACAATACCGCTGAACCAAAATACGACCAAGGGAGGAAGAAATCTAAGCATCAACGCCCACAAACCTTTTGTGTTCTACTCGAGATCTCATCTACACATAGACCTAGCTCATGATGCCACTGTTGGGGAACGTTGCATGGGAAACAAAAAATTTCCTACGCACATGCAAGATCTATCCATGGTGATGAGCATCTACGAGAGGGAGAGTGGATCTACATACCCTTGTAGATCTCTAAGCGGGAAGCGTTAAGAAATGCGGTTGGTGTAGTCAAACATCTTCGCGATCCAAATCGCCGTGCATCCCGCGATCTCATCACGATCTGTCCCATGATCAAATCACGATCCATCCCGCGAACTCATCACGATCCGTCCCGCGATCCAATCACGATCCGTCCCGCAAAACTCATCACGATCCGTTCCGCGAATTCATCACGATCCGTCTCGCGATCTTTATCACGGTCCTTCCGATCTAGCGCCGAACGGACGGCACCTCCGTGTTCAGCACACGTACAGCTCAACGACGATCTCCGCCTTGTTGATCCAGCAAGAGGGAGTGGAGAGGTAGAAGAGTTCTCTGGTAGCGTGACGGTGCTCCGGTGATGGTGGTGGAGCTATTCCGGCAGGGCTTCGCCTAAGCACTGCAGAAATCCGATCTAGAGGAGAAACTATGCACTGGAGGAACGGGCAACACGTGGCTAAAAATTCTGTGCAAAACCCCTAAAATCCTCTAGTATATATAGGAGGAGAGGAGGAGAGGACTTGGCACAAGGGCCATGCCTCCTTGGGTCGGCCGAAGTGGGGAGGAGAGGACGACTCCTCCTCCAATCCTAGTAGGACTAGGATTCCTCCTTTTTTTTTTGCCTTTTTCCACCTTTTTCCCTTTGGGCTTTTCTTCCCAGCCGCATGGGCCTTGTGTGGGACTTACACCAGCCCACAAAGGGCTGGTATTTACTCTCCCACAGCCCATGTAGCCTCTTGCGTCGAAATACCCCTCCCGATGGCCTCCTGGTACACTACCGGCACTCCCGGTACACTACTGATTAGCCCGGAACTTTTCCGGTGACCAGAATAGGACTTCCTATATATCATTCTTTACCTCCGGACCATTCTGGAGCTCCTCGTGACCTCTAGGATCTCATCCAGGACTCAAACAACCTTCGGTCACCACCATACGTAACTCTATACTACCGAAACGTCACCGAACCTTAACTGTGCAGACCCTGCGGGTTCGAGAACTATGTAGACATGACCGAGACACCTCTACGGTCAATAACCAATAGCGGGACCTGGATGCCCATATTGGTTCCTACATATTCTATGAAGATCTTTATCGGTCGAACCTCTATGTCAAGGATTCAGTTAATCCCGTAAGATGTTCCCTTTGTTCTTCGGTATGTTACTTGCCCGAGATTCGATCGTCGGTATCTCCATACCTAGTTCAACCTCGTTACCCGCAAGTCTCTTTACTTGTTCTGTAATACAAGATCCCATGACTAACACTTAGTCACATTTCTTGCAAGGCTTGTTGTGATGTTGTATTATCGAGTGGGCCCTGAGATACCTCTCCGTCACACGGAGTAACAAATCCCAGTCTTGATCCATGCCAACTCAATAGACACCCTCGGAGATACCTGTAGAGTACCTTTATAATCACCCAGTTACATTGCGACGTTTAATACACACAAGGCACTCCTCCGGTATCCGTGAGTTGCATGATCTCATGGTCATAGGAACATATACTTGACATGCGGAAAACAGTAGCAATAAACTGACACGATCATATGCTACATTTGTAGTTTGGGTCTTGTCCATCACACCATTCTCCTAATGATGTGATCCCGTTTATCAAATGACATCTCATGTCCATGGCTAGGAAACCTTAACCATCTTTGATCAACGAGCCAGTTTAGTAGAGGCATACTAGGGACATGGTTTTGTCTATGTATCCACACATGTATATAAGTCTCCGATCAATACAATTATAGCATGGATAATAAACGATTATCATGAACAAGGAAATATGATAATAACTAATTTATTATTGCCTCTAGGGCATATTTCCAATTAATAGAGAACCGGACCAAAGCATTAGCACTTAGTGAATACATGAACTCCTCAAACTACAGTAATCACTGGGAAGAATCCAAGTTATTGTCACCCTGGGGGATGCGGATCATAACTCATAATAGGTGTCTACAACTTGCAAGATAGGATCAAGAACACATATATTCATGAAAAAAATAATAGGTTCAGATATGAAAATGGCACTCGGGCCCTAGTTACAAGCATGAAGGATAGCAAAGTCATAGAAACATCAATCTCAGAACATAGTGGATACTAGGGATCAAACCCTAACAAAACTACTCGATTACATGATAACTCTCAACCGACCCATCACCGTCTAGCAAACCTACAATGGGATTACTCACAAATGGCGGAGAGCATCATGGAATTGGTGATGAAGGATGGTTGGTGATGACGATGGCATTGATTTCCCCTCTTTGGAGCCCAAAACGGACTCTAGATCTGGCCTCTTGAGGTAGAACAGGAGGTGGCGGCGGCTCCATGTCATGAAACGCGATGAACTCTCCTCCTTGATATTTTTCTCCACGAATAGGAATATATAGGGTTGGAATTGAGGTCAGAGGAGCCACAGGGGGCCCACAAGCTTGCAAGGCGTGGCCAGGCGGGTGGTCACGCCTGGTGGGCTTGTCACCTTTGGGTGGCCTCCCTCCGATTGATTCTTTCGCCATTATTTTTTGTTAATCCCAAAAACATTCTTCGTAAATTTTCAGGTCAATCCGAGAACTTTTATTTCTGTAGAAATCGTGTGCGACAATGCACACAATTGCCGTCTGCAAACCAATGATGTTACGACGCTCCCACCGGCGACTCCTCGGTGATCTGGACTTCTAGCCGACATGTGCATTTCTGCCTCCGATCATCAACTCAGGTGATTGCTCACGTCCTTGGAAACCTCCTTTTCTGTTGGGTTCTTCTGGTGGATCTAGATTTCTCGCATGGTGCGGCTTTTGCCGATGACGTGTTCATGCATTCTGACTTTCCTGTGCACCCGATGGATCATCGGCGTTCTTTCATCATGGTGGTTTCCTTTAGCTGGCATTCTTTTCACTTATCTGATGATGCTATGGCTGCCGCTCTCGAGTCAGCAATTGGGGGTTCGGCCATTGATTTAATGGTGGAATGCATCAAGGACAAAGTTTTCTCATTCAGGGTTTCATGTAAGCAAGTTGGTTTTCTCATTCTTGCTCTGCGTTCTTACAAGTGCTCTAGTTTCAAATGTTACTTCCACCTTTGGGGTAATGATGGGCCAAATTGGTGGCGCGAATTCAAATTATGGAAGAAACAATGTGATGCTGAGTGGATTCTGGTGAGCCCATCTAAGCAACGCTCTGCTCTTGGTCTGATGGCAATGCGTTCCAGACCGATCAAATCTACGTTGAAGTCTGGATCTTCAACCCGTAAGAAACTTTCTTTTGCAACTATACAACAGTATGAAGTTTGCAAATGGTATTGGTGCCCTGTCACTTTCTGATCAGATCTCTGCTCTACAATCTGCTGGTTACAACATGCCGCAGCATGAGAAGGTGGTCATTCATCCCTCGCCGTCGGCAGAACTCCGGTGGACGGTCACCTCGCCGCACATCACCTTTGGAATGGTTCCTTAATTCACGCGAGCCGTCACTGCAGACTCCGGGATTCAGGTTCCATCCAACGAAATTACAGGGAATTTGGTCCCCGACGATGGCGTGATCGGTTCAGCTACGCCTGTCACTCCAGTTCTTCGGGGCACGAACCCCGTCCTTCCAAATTTTTCGCCGATAGATGCTACATCCGTTATGACAAAAATCTCTGGAAATGGGCCGACCCTTGAGGGGCCCGCTAATCATGAGTCTGGGCTAACGCTCCCATCTTCATAGGAGGCCCGGGACAATTTTGATGAAATGATTAATGACATGGTAGCTAAGATTTTGTCTTGCTCTATTTGCTGCCGTCAGGGCCACTTGGCCTCTAACTGCCCCAATGGAGAGATTTGCTCCTGCTGCTGCTGGGTGGGCCACACCAAATCGAACTCTGGTTCCTTTGCGCTGGAAAATGGTCTCGCTTGGAAACGGAAGAGTCCCTCCCCTGTTTCAGATTTCTCGGGAACCTCTACCTGTCTTGGTGATACTGCGCCTTTTGTAGAACCACCCTCTCCCGTCCCATCGCATTCAATCTCTCCAAGCACGCCATCGGAACCGCGTCCATTGACGCCTCCGCCTCCAGCTTCCCCTCCTCCTATGGCCAACTTTGAGCTGGACCCGGAGCGCTACGTTCCCCATGGGTAACACATCATCAACGACGGCCCTCATCGTCTCCCCCGGACCTATGTTACTCCGGTAACTCCAATCGCCCGTCGACATGAGCAATACCTAGTGGCGGAAGTAATGCCTACACCGCCTGTCAATCAGATTGGTCAGGTACGCCAACAAGTCGTGCAGCTCTTGAACAATCAGGGTTTTCATGTTCGCTCGGCCCAACCTTGGATTGAGGGCGTAGGTCTTTTTGAGTTAAGGGATGCTGGGGAGAGATTTGCTGTTGTCCAGATGGTGCCGCAAGACCTAGGGAATGATTCTTTTGTCTGTTTTGTGAAGCATAATGAAGGAGAGGGTTTTCGTGCTGCTACGGGTTTTCGTCAGGGATGTCTTATGTTTTTGGGAGTTCCACTGGATTAGCGGAACACGGAAGACCTCAGGGCAGCAGTCAACACCTTTGGAGAGTTTCACCACTGGGTTAGTGATGACCCATATCTGGTGAGATTAGTGGTTTTTGCATCTTTCCCTGAAGATGCTCTGGTGCCCCGCAGTGTCACTTTCACTGAATATGCTGCATGGGGTGGGATGAGGGTGTCCTGGTCAGCCCCTTTATATATTCTTGGCGCCAATTTTGCTGAGCAGTTGCCGCAGGATGAAGATCCCATGCCACTAAATGGCGACCCACATCCTTTGCCGGGGAACCTAGTTCCTGACAATTTGATGGTTGCCCTTCCCCCATATCCAGCTCTTGGGTGGAATGATGTCCCACTCCCTCCAATGCCTGAACAAAACCAGGAGCAACACAACCAGCATGATGCCGATGGATGGGGCTGGAACGAAGATGCACCCATGGATCATCACGAGGCTCCGGCTCAGGATCAAGAGTCCATGGTCATTGATCAACCTGAATCCTCAGAATCTGTCCAAGTTGTGCAGCCAATCAACCACCAGCAAAACCCTATTGTAGTTAATGAGGAGCAGCCACAAGCACCGGTATTCAATCCCCTAGCGATTGTACCTTATCAGCAGCCCATCATTCAGCCTCTGAACCTGATTATTGGAAGGGTAAGAGTGGTTTATGACCCACCATTACCTCCAGTTCTAGCTTGGCAGTGGACTTTTGAAATTTTGATGGATGTCTATAGCGCCCCACCAATTCCCAGGGGTCTTTCCATCCTCCCTGCTTTACCTCTCGTTCTAAGCAAGAGCTCATGGTCCATTACATTTGATGATATCGATTGGGTCTCCAACATGATCTTCTTGACGGATGATACTACTTCTCCCTCTACCTCGGTTGGGAACTGGCCTGTGGCCATGGCTCTTTTTTCAGACAATGCAGGTACTGACGCTCCCTCAGTCAACTCAGCGGCCTCTTCTGATGAGCAATTTTCCTTCTCAGCTCAGTGTGCTAGGAAAAAGGGCACTCACAAGAAGCAGACACCGGTGGTTGACACTGCCATTCGAAGGTCCATGAGGGGGTCTGCCAAGCGTGATGGTTTTAGGCCTATACTGCAGGAGCTGCCGATGCCGCTCCCTAAGAAGAGGAAACCGCGCTCCAAGCCACTTCACCAGGAGGAACAACAAGGCGAACAACATCAAGACCTCCCACCGGCCACACCCATCAACGTGATACAAGCTGTTGGTCAAAGCCTTGGCATTGCCCCAGAAAAGCTGACTGTGGATATTCTTATGGAGGATCCAGCCAACCCGTCTCCAAGCAAGAATGATGACTAAGACATCTTTTGGATACATGTTTTGGGGTCTTAATCACCCTTTATATCGTTGTGGCAGAACTTGTTGTGTTTGCACTGATGCTGGCTTTACTGTACTCGTTTACTTTGTACTCTGTATGCGCTGGTCACTATGTGACTGTGCTTTTGTTGCTACTATTTTACGTTGCTATGGATATTCGTTCAACTAGAAGCTGGAGGGTTCTTTGTTGGAATGTTCGAGGATTGAATTCTGACACGCATCAACGGGCTGTTAGAAATAAGATTGATGAAAGTTCAGCCTCTGTAGTCTGCCTTCAGGAAACCAAAATGCAACACATTGATCACCGCACTATTAGGAGTTTTTGTCCTAAGCGTTTTGATTGTTTTGCATATAGTCCATCCCGCGGAGCCTCTGGTGGTTTGATTGTTCTATGGAATTCTTTAGTTCTAAATGGTGTGCTCCTAGACACTAAGAGTTTTGGCCTCATCGTCGATTTTACCTCCAAACACAGTACTGAGAAATGGACGTTGGTTAATGTGTATGGACCATGCCAAGGGGAAGCCAGGGATCTCTTTGTCAGCTGGCTTTACGACTTGCTTATACCTGTTGATGAAAATTGGTTGTTGCTAGGGGATTTCAATTTCATCCGATCCACCTCCAACAGAAACGAACCTAGTGTAGATATAAATGATATTTTCATCTTTAATGAGATCATAGGTCACGTGGGTTTATTAGAGTTACCCCTTAAGGGCAGGACATATACTTGGTCAAACATGCAAGACTCACCCCTACTTGAGCAATTGGATTGGTTCTTTACATATGCTAATTGGATCTCTTATTACCCTCTAACACAAGTGTTGCCCTTGGCCAAAACTGCCTCAGATCATGTTCCATGTGTGGTATCTATCAACACAACCATTCCCAGGAGTAATCTTTTTAGATTTGAAAATTACTGGGTTGAGCTTCCTGGTTTCCTAAAGTGTGTGGAGAAGTCCTAGAAAATACCTTCTAAGAAAGGGCACATCACTGCCATCATCATGGATAAGCTTAAGGCTTTGAGGCAGGCACTTAAGCAATGGCAGATTGGTCTTTTGAGAATCAAACAACTGATTGGTAACTGCAATCAAGTGATTTTGTCTCTGGATAATGTAGAAGAGATCAGACCACTCTTTAGGCCTGAAGCTAATTTCAGAGTGATTGTTAAATTACACTTGGAACACCTGCTTCATATGTAGTTTCTATACTGGAAAAAGAGAGCCACTATTCGGACTGTCAAAGTGGGGGAGGAGAATACAAAGTTTTCCATGCTATGGCCACAGAGAGATACAGGAGAAATTCTATCTCCTCCTTGAAACTTGATGATGGAACTATTATTTCTGATCATGCACAAATTGGAGGATGTTTCTGGTCAGCCTATAAAGCCAGGATGGGTCGGTCACATGGAATCAATCTTGTTTTTGATCTTTAATCACTGTTACACAAGGTAGATGGGTTGGATGATCTGACCCTACCTTTTACCAAGGAGGAGATGGACAGGACAGTCAGGGAAATGCCCATTGACAAAGCACCAGGCCCTGATGGTTTCAATGGGTTGTTTTAAAAAAATGCTGGGATATTATCTATGAGGACTTCTATACTCTTGCCAAAGATTTCCATGATGGACAGGCTAGACTTGAAAATATGAATTCTTCCTATATCACTCTGATACCCAAAAAGGGACCCCCTGAGCAGGTTGGGGATTTCAGACCCATTTCTCTGACTAGTATGGGGTTGAAGTTCCTCTCCAAAATGACTGCCAACAGGCTTCAGTTGCACATTATGAAGTGCATTCATAAGAACCAATATGGTTTCATGAAATCAAGGACAATCCAGGACTGTGTAGGATGGACTTTGGAATACTTGCATCAGTGCCACCAATCCAAAAGACCCATTGTGATCATCAAGCTTGATTTTGAAAAAGCTTTTGACTCCATTGAACATGAGTTCATTTTTCAAGTCCTCAGGCAAAAGGGTTTCAATAACAAATGGATTCTTTGGGTCCAACAGTTCCTCTCATCTGGATCATCCTCAGTGTTGCTCAATGGAGTTCCTGGCAGAAAATTCCAATGCAAAAAAGGTGTTAGACAGGGATATCCTATGTCTCCCCTTCTCTTTGCTATTGCTGCAGACTTTCTTCAAACCTTGGTTAATGATTTACTACTCACTGGGAAAATTAAGCTTCCAATCCCTTGCCATGATACAGACTTTCCCATTATTCAGTATGCTGATGACACCCTTATTATTATGCCTGCTATGGAGTCTCAATTGATGGAATTAAAAGGAATGCTTCTCATGTTCTCTCAGTCCATTGGGCTACATATTAACTACCATAAATCTGCTATGTTGCCAGTTAATGTATCTCAGGATGACCTATAAAGGCTGGCTGACTCTTTGGGGTGCAAAGTTGGCACTTTGCCCTTCACATACCTAGGTCTACCTGTTGGCATCACTAGGCCAAGTATTGTGGAATTGATGCCACTTGTGGATAATATGGAAAGGAGACTCTCTGCCAGCTCCTCTTCTTGACCCAGGGGGGCAGACTACAATATCTAAACTCTGCTCTATCCTTAGTGCCCATATTTTTTCTATGCAGTTTAGATATCCCCCCTGGAATACTCAAACAATTGGAGAGAATACAAAGGCAGTGTCTTTGGAGAAGGAATGGTCAGGACCAAGCTCCTGCACTGGCTGCCTAGGATTTGGTGTGCAGACCTAAACAGAAAGGAGGCCTTGGTATTTTGAATCTGTCTGTCGAGAATGATGCTTTGCTCCTTAAACATGCTGATAAATTCTTTAACAAGGCTGATGTGCCTTGGGTCAATCTGATCTGGAACACATACTATCATGGCAGAGTTCCACAGGGAACATCTTTGTGTGGTTCCTTTTGGTGGAAGGACATTTGCAAGAGGATGGATAGTTACAGAGCTGTCACCTCTATCAAACCAAACAAGGGAGACACTTTCCTCTTTTCGTCTGATTTTTGGCTGCTAGGTGACTCAACTACACCTATAGCACACAGGTTCCCAAGACTGTTTTCCTTTGTCATTGATACCTTCTCCACGGCTCAAGAGGTTTTTAATGCTTTTGATGACAATAGAATGGCTGGGTTGTTCCATCTGCCGCTCTCTGATAGAGCTTTCCAGGAACTATAGTTGGTTGAGAACCTCCTGCAACATTTGCAAAGGGACCGATCTATGAATGATGTCTGGTTCTGGGCGGCTGATGGTAAGGGCTACTCAACCAAGAAATTCTATGTGCATATTCACCAGCCCATTGTTTCGAACCCCATACTCAATTGGATTTGGAAAAGCTACTGCACCATGAAAATCAAAGTATTTGCATGGATGCTTATTATGGACAGGCTGAATACTCATGATCTGCTTCAGTGCCGACATTGGAACGTATCAGAATCCAATTTCTGTGTTCTTTGTCATGCCAGGGTTAAAGAGGATAGAGACCATCTCTTCTTCAACTGTTTGTTTAGCACTAGGGTTTGGAGTTATCTTCAAATTCAATGGCAGGGCAACTCCATGGGGGAAATTGTAATTGCAGCCAAAAGAGATTTTAATCAACCTTTCTTCACTGAAGTTGTATTCACTGCCTGCTGGAACATCTGGATCATTAGAAATGCAAGGACGTTCAGGAATGAACGACCCACTTTCAGGAGATGGAAAGCAACTTTTGTTAATGATATGTCCCTATTAGCTCATAGAATTAAGGCTACCTATAGGGATGACCTCCTAAAATGGATTTCCTATTTACCTCTTTTAGGTTAGTTTAGTTTCACTGCATTAACTCTGTAACTTCTTAGATTAGCTTCTGACTTGTAACCTTTAATCTGCAATAAAAGAAAAGGCTGTGGGGTGTTTTTCCCCTATAGTAGTTGGTCAAAAAAAACTTTTATTTCTGCAAAAAAATAACACCAAGGCAATTCTGCTGAAAACGACGTCAGTCCGGGTTAGTTCCATTCAAATCAGGCAAATTAGAGTCCAAAACAAGGGCAAAACAGTTTGGAAACGTGGATACGATGGAGACGTATCAACTCCCCCAAGCTTAACCCATCGCTTGTCCTCAAGCAATTCAGTTGATAAACTGAAAGTGATAAATAAAAGCTTTTACAAATTCTGTTTGATCTTGTTGTTAATATGTATAATTGATATTCAGATTTTCAGCAAAGATTATAGACTAACCATGTTCACAACAACAATTAGGTCTCACATTTACTCATATCAATGGCATAACCAAGTAGCAAGCAATAATAATAACTCTTGGATGATAACACTTTTATCAAAACAATCATGATACAATATGATAAAATGGTATCTCTCTAGCCCTTTCTGATACCGCAAAACATAAATGCAGAGCACCCCTGAAGAACAAGGACTGACTAGACATTGTAATTCATGGTAAAAGAGGTCCAGTCATACTCATACTCAATATCAATTAATATCAAAGCATACAAATGACGGTGGTGCTCTCTAACTGGTGCTTTTTATAAGAAGATGATGACTCAGCAATAAAGTAAATAGATAGGCCCTTCATAGAGGGAAGCATTGATTTACAGAGGTGCCAGAGCTCGAGCTTTGAAAACATGAACGAATAACAATTTTGAGCGTTATGCTTTCATTGTCATAATAACGACCAAGAGATTTCACCATCTTCCATGCTAGATACATTATAGGCGGTTCCCAAACAAAATGATAAAGTTTTTACTCCCCCTCCACCAATCAATCACGCTCCACAGCGAGCCGAATCCACGGGTGTCGTCCATACAAACACAGTCCTAGGGGAGTTTTGTTTCATTATATTTTGATTTGATTTTTAGCATGGAACTGGGCATTTCGAATACCAGCCAATTTCTCATGAATGATAGTGAATTAACACATATCGTGAGAATAACCCACCTAGCATGGAAGATAGTGATCGCCCCCAGTCGCTACATGAGCAATTCGGGCATACAAAAGAAAATATTATTTGAAGGTTTAGAGTTTAGCAGATGCAAATTTACTTGGAATGGCAGGTGAATACCGCATATAGGTAGGTATGGTGGACTTAGATGGAACAACTTTGGGTTTGAGGAATTGGATGCCCAAGCAGTATTCCCGCTTAGTACAAGTGAAGGCTAGCAAAAGACCGGGGAGCGACCAATTAGAGAGTGACAACAATCATCAACATGATTTGAGATTAACCAACATTGAATGCAATAATGAGTAGGATATAAATCACCATGAACATAAATATCATAGAGGCTATGTTGATTTTGTTTCAACTACATGCATGAACATGTGCCAAGTCAAGCCACTTGAATCATTCAGAGGAGGATACCATCCTATCATACTACATCACAACCATTTTAATATGCATGTTGGCACTCAAGACAAACTATTATCCACTCTTAGCTAATTAAGCATGGCATGAATAACTATAATCTCTAATTGTCATTGCAAATATGTTTCACCCATAATGAACTAAATTTGGAATGATGAGCTAATCATATTTACAAAAGCAAAATAGGTCGAGTTCATACCAGCTTTTCCCCATCTCAATCTTTTTTCATCATATATCGTCATTATTGCCTTTCACTTGCATGACTGAATGGTGTGAATAATAATAAGAGTGCGCGTGCATCGTACTAAGCTGGAATCTACAAACAATAACTCAAAGGAGAAGACAAAGGAATATGGGCTCTCTAATAGGTAAACAATAATGCTTATTAGAGCCACTCGACATTTTCATTGTGGTCTTCTCCATATGACCCAAAGAAATAAAATTCAAAACAAGAATGAGCAAAACTATTTACACGAGAAAGCTCCCAACAAGCAGAAGAAGAATGAGAAATATTTTTGGATTTTCTTTTAGTACTACGACTAAACAAACTAGAAGATAAAGCTAGAAATAATATATTTTTTGATTTTTTCTCAAAGTTAATTAAACACACAAGAAGAAAGTGAAAAGAAGAAATAAACTACCCTGGATGGTACAATGAAAAAGTATGAACACCAACTACTAAGATGAGTGTGTGAACATGAATGTAAAGTCGGTGAGAAATACGTACTCCCCCAAGCTTAAGATTTTGGCCTAAGTTGGTCTAGGGCCATAGCTGCCAATAACCCTCTCCTGGATAATCCTGAGGGTCCTGAGGGTTCCACTGATTGGCGAGCTCATGTGGCTCCCACTAAAAAACTGGCTCTGGGTAGGGATCAAAGGTTGATGCCGGTTCAGGTGCTGGGGGTTGCGACAGACCCCAATATCTGTAAATGTCCTCGGGCATAATAGTGTACCTGCCGGAATGAATATCAAACAAGGAAGAAGTAGGTAGAACAATAATCTCACAAGTACCTTGACTAAAAACTAAGTTATAAAGCAGCCTCCTATCATCATTTTTCCTAATAACATCATGTGTTACCATACTGTCATAGTCTAAATATTTCGCGGGTAGCAGCATTTCATCTTCCTCATCAAGCCTAAAAGGTATCTCAGAGTGTTTGGCTAGACAAGATTCATAAATACCACCAAATATGGGACCCCTCGAACGGTTTAAGTTCAATCGTTGGGCCACCATAGCGCCCAGACTAAAAGTTCTATGAGCAAATAGAGTGTGGCGCAGAATGGCGAGGTCGGGAGCACTAAGGCCTCCACTCTCCTCATGACCAACTAAACATCTTCTCGCAAATAATGAATAATAACATAGAACAGGAAAAGGTAAACTAGCTGCTCTTGCCTTTGGCACCCCTCTTTCTTCCCCTACCGTGACTGGGGTAATAAAATATTCCATGTCTGTAGGACGTGATTCCCTGATGCTGCCCTCATAGGGTATTTTGCAAACATTGCAAAAATCATAAAGGTTCATTTTCTTAGGCACATCATATAAATGAAATTCTAGCGTAGGAGGGTCTTCCCTATAATGAAAGTGAAAATTTTGCACAAAGGTATTAGTGAGCGAGAGGTACTGGTCACACTTATCATTGAGGAAGTCGGTGATGCCTGCCTTGTCAGACAAATAATAGAAATCTTCATAAATTCCGGCCGACCTCAAGAATGCATCACTTGGCCATTCACATGGTCGAACTTCTGCGACGCGAGGAAGATTGTACCTGGACTTCTTCATCTCATTTTCATCTTCTTTAGAGCCCCGGCTTGACGAACCCCTTAACAATCTCCTCAACATTTCTCTTTCTGAAAAATTCTAAATTTTTTAGTGACTCAAAATAAAGGCGAATAAAACTCAACAAAACTTATAGTAACTACTCCCACAAGTGGCTAGAGCCTATATCATGCATAAAAAATATTTGGGACCATACAAATTTGACATGCAAGCTCAAGAGGTCACCACAACAGCAAAAATTTGCAATATATATAGCACTAGAACAAGAACTAATTGGACCATTGGATGAGTCACATACCAAAGAATAATCTCCTAAAACAGTTTTGCGAATGGAGCCTTGTACAAGGAGATAAAAATGGCAGCAAAATGAGCTAGAACACGGGTTTGAGCAATGGTGGTATTTTTTTCCGGAGGAAAACAAAGTGGATGGGAGCTGGAATAAGTGAAGGGGGCCTACATGGGACCCACAAGTCACCTAGGCACAGCCAGGGGGTGACCGCACCCTGTGGGCTTGTGACCCACTAGTGTAGCCCCGTGATGTGTGCTCAGTGCCAGATATTTTTAAATATTCCAGAAAAATCATACTACATCTTTAGGGCATTTGAATAACTTTTATTTTCAGGTCATTTTTCTATTGCACGGAAAACTCAAAAAATAGAAAAATAATACTCCCTTCGTTCCTTTATATAAGGTGTATAGATTTTTGAGATTTTTTTTAGAAAAAATAGAAAAATAATACTCCCTTCGTTCCTTGAGTGGTATTGTGTTGCACCACTCATTTGGATATTTGTTTTAGGGATTTGATTACATTTTCTTATATGAGGCAAGCTCCTCTATTTTTTGATGTCAATTAATCAAGTGTAATCTTGCCCAACACTTGTGAAATTTTACCTCCACGTGTGTTCTTTAATTTCCATGCCAAAAACTATACACCCCATATTTAGGAACGGAGGGAGTAGCATTTTTACTTAATTTACTCTGACTAACATAAAGTAAAAGTTCGGTGCAGAAAGTTGTGATTTCTAAATTCATCCATATCATGCTCATCAAAAGGAATCCATCAATAAGGTTGATCAAGTCTTATTAACAAACTTCTTTCGAGTTACATGAAAACGGTGAATTTTCGAATAACACTAAGTTAGATCAATAGGGATATGAATATCCCCAACAATAAGTATATCATATTTCTTCTTGACAGTTGGAAGAGGGAATTCAATGTCTCCAATAATAATCGTTGAAATTTTTTCAATGGAGTTGATACTGTGAACTTGGGGTTGTTTCTTCGGAAAGTGTACTGTATGCTCATTAACATTGATTTGAAAAGTGAAATTTCCCTTGTTGCAATCTGTAACAACCCCTGCAGTATTCAAAAAGGTTCTACCAAGGATGATCGACATACTGTCGTCCTCGGGAATATCAAGAATAACAAAGTTCGTTAGGATAGTAGCATTTGCAACTACGACAGGCGCATCCTCACAAATACCGATGGGTAAAGCAATTGATTTATCAACCATTTGCAAAGAGATTTCAATAGATGTCAACTTATTCAAATCAAGTCTACGATATAAAGAGAAAGGCATAACACTAACACCAGCTCCCAAATCACATAAAGCAGTTTTAACATAATTCCCTTTAATGGAGCATGGTATAGTTGGTATTCCTGGATCTCCTATTTTATTTCGTATTCCACCCTTAAAAGTATAATTAGCATGTATGGTGGAAATCTCAGCTTTCGGTATCTTTCTTTTATTAGTCACAATATCTTTCATATACTTAGCATAAGGAGACATTTTCAGAATATCAGTCAAGCGCATACGCAAAAGGACAGGTCTAAGCATTTCAACAAAGCGCTCAAAATACGCATCATCCTTTTTCTTGGATGGTTTAGGAGGAAAGGGCATGGGTTTCTGAACCCATGGTTCGATTTTACCATGCTTCCTAGCAACAAAATATCTTTTGTCATATATTTTATTCTTAGTTGGTGGGTTATCAAGGTCAACAACAGGTTCAATCTCCACATCATTATCATTACTAGGTTCAACATCAACATGAACATCATCATTAATATTATCACTAGGCTCATGTTCATCACCAGATTGTGTCTTAGCATCAGAAACAGAAATATCATTTGGGTTTTCAGGTGTATTTATAACAGGTTCACTAGCAACATGCAAAGTTCTATCATCATCCTTATTCCTCTTATTACCCGAACGACTAGGGCATCAGTATTAATTCCCTAAGAATCTTGCTCAATTCTCTTAGGATGGCCCTTGGGATACAAAGGTTCCTGGGTCATTCTACCACCTCTAGTCAGAACTGTAACAGAATGATCATTCTTCTTACTATTCATCTCATTAAGCAAATCATTTTGTGCCTTAAGTACTTGTTCTACTGGAGTAGTTACCATGGAAGCATGTTTACTAATAATCTTAAGATCATTGATAGTTCTACTCATATAATCACCTAAGCGATCAAGCATTTAGGCATTATGTTTCAATTGTCTACTAACATAAGCATTAAAATTTTCCTGCTTAATAACAAAGTTATCAAACTCCTCCAAGCATTGGCTAGCAGACTTATTATAAGGAATATCACCTTCATCAAATGTACGAAGAGAATTTACCTCTACTACCTGTGTCGGGTTATCAAGACCATGTATTTCTTTAATTGGTGGTAGATTCTTAACATCTTTAGCTTTAATACCTTTTTCTTTCATAGATTTCTATGCCTCTTGCATATCTTCAGAACTGAGAAATAGAATACCTCTTTTCTTTGGAGTTGGATTCAGAGGTGGTTTGAGAATAGTCCAATCATTATTATTGCTCAATATATTATTCAATAGTAGTTCAGCTTGTTCAACAGTTCGTTCCCTGAAAACACAAGCAGCACAACTATCTAGGTGGTCCCTAGAAGCATCGGTTAGTCCATTATAAAAGATATCAAGTATTTCGTTTTTCTTGAGAGGATGATCAGGCAAAGCATTAAGTAATTGGAGAAGCCTCCCCCAATCTTGTGGGAGACTCTCTTCTTCATTTTGCACAAAGTTAAATATTTCCTACAAGGCAGCTTGTTTCTTATGGGCAGGAAAATATTTTTCAGAAAAGTAATATATCATATCTTGGGGACTACGCACACAACCAGGAGCAAGAGAATTAAACCATATCTTAGCATCACCCTTTAATGAGAAAGGAAACAACTTAAGGATATAGTGATAATAAAAAATTTCCTCATGAGTAAATAGGGTGGCTATATAATTTAATTTAGTAAGATGTGCCACAACGGTTTTAGATTCATAACCATGGAAAGGATCAGATTCAACCAAAGTAATTAACTCAGGATCGACAGAGAATTCATAATCCTTATCAGTAACAAAGATAGGTGAAGTAGCAAACTTAGGATCATATTTCATTCTAGCATTCAAAGATTTTTCTTTCCACTTGCATAGCAATTTCTTAAGATCATCTCTATCCTTATAAAGCAAGAAAGTCCCTAGCTACCTCTCCTTCCATAACATATCCCTCGGGTATATCAGGCAATTCATATCTAGGAGAGCTAGGTCTAGCAGGTGTCTCATAGTGTTCAGTTTCAGTAATTTCATCAGTTTCAGAAGTATCATCAGTTTCAGCATTAACTCTAGCAATTTGTTCATCAAGAAATTAACCCATTGGCATAGTATTATCAAGCAAAGTATCATCATAAGCATCATGCATAACAGAAGTGACATCATCAATTACTTGTGACATATCAGAATTACTAGCAGGTGGTGGTGTCGCAAACTTACTCATAACAGAAGGTGAATCAAATGCAGAGCTAGATGGTAGTTCCTTACCTCCCCTCGTAGTAGAGGGATAGATCTTAGTTTTTGGATCTTCCAGATTCTTCATAGTGATCAACAGATATAAATCCCAAGTGAATCAGAGAATAGAGCTATGTTCCCCGGCAACGGCGCTAGAAAAAGGTCTTGATAACCCACAAGTATAGGGGATCACAATAGCTTTCGAGGGTAGAGTATTCAATCCAAATTTACTGATTGGACACAAGGGGAGCCAAAGAATATTCTCGAGTATTCGCAGCTGAGTTGTCAATTCAACCACACCTGAAAGATTTAATATCTTCAACAAAGTATTCAGCAGCAAAGTAGTATGGAAGTAACAGTAACAATGGCAAAAGTGGCAGTAGCAGTTTTGTAATGATTGTAATAGTAGCAACAGAATAGTAACATAGTAGAGATCAATATGTGGAAAGCTCATAGGCAATGGATCAGTGATGGATAATTATGTTGGATGGCATTCATCATGCAACAGTTATAACCTAGGGTGACATAGAACTAGCTACAATTCATCAATCTAATGTACGCATGTATTCCATATATAGTCATACGTGCTTATGGAAAAGAACTTGCATGACACCTTTTGTCCTACCCTCCCGTGGCAGCGGGGTCCTAATGGAAACTAAGGGATATTAAGGCCTCCTTTTAATAGAGAACCGGACCAAAGCATTATCACTTAGTGAATACATGAACTCCTCAAACTATGATAATCGCCGGAAAGAATCCCAATTAATGTCACCTTGGGGGATGCGGATCATAACTCGTAATAGGTGTCTACAACTTGCAAGATAGGAGGAAGAACACATATATATTCATGAAAAAATAATAGGTTCAGATATGAAATCATGGCACTCGGGCCCTAGTTACAAGCATTAAGCATAGCAAAGTCATAGCAACATCAATCTCACAACATAGTGGATACTAGGGATCAAACCCTAAAAAAACTAACTCGATTACATGATAACTCTCATCCGACCCATCACCGTCCAGCAAACCTACGATGGGATTACTCACGAATGGCGGAGAGCATCATGGAATTGGTGATGAAGGATGGTTGGTGATGACGATGGCATCGATTTCCCTTCTCCGGAGCCCAAAACAGACTCCAGATCTGGCCTCCTGAGGAAGAACAGGAGGTGGTGGCGGCTCCATGTCATGAAACACGATGAACTCTCCTCCTTGATTTTTTTCTCCATGAATAGGAATATATAGGGTTGGAATTGAGGTCAGAGGAGCCACAGGGGGCCCACAAGCTTGCTAGGCGTGGCTAGGCGGGTGGCCGTGCCTGGTGGGCTTGTCACCTTTGGGTGGCCTCCCTCCGATTGATTCTTTCGCCATTATTTTTTATTAATTTCAGAAACATTCTCCGTAAATTTTTAGGTTAATCCGAGAACATTTATTTCTGCAAAAAAATAACACCAAGGCAATTCTGCTAAAAACAACGTCAGTCTAGGTTAGTTCCATTCAAATCATGCAAATTAGAGTCCAAAACAAGGGCAAAAGAGTTTGGAAAAGTGGATACGATGGAGACGTATCATGCTACAAAGCCTATGTTTGTCAAACATAACATCTTTAACACCAAGAATGTGGTCTCCCTTGATATGTTTATCTAGATTGCGCATGCCTACATGTCCTAACCTTCTATGCCATAGCCAACCTTTAGATGATTTTGCAATGAGACAAGTACGAGGTTGGGCCTTTTTAGTGAAATCAACAATATATAAATCACCTCTATGAATACTGGTAAAGACAATTTTGTGATTATCAAATCGAAACACTTGGCAATCTACTTTAGTAAATAGCACATTGAAACCGAAGTCTGCTAGTATAGATACAGAAAGAAGACTGTAGCCAAGGGATTCAACATGCATCACATTTTGAATGGAGCTATCATGAGATATTGTCACCTTACCAAGTACAAGTACCTTACCCTTAGAGTTGTCTCCAAAGGTCACATACCTTCGAGGACCTTGATTAGGCATGATCGCTTGAAACATGTCTTTATCACCAGTCATGTGATCCATGCATCCACTATAGAGAATCCACTCTTTGCCACCGGACATGTAATCCTTGAATTTGCCATTAGACTTAGATTCTTCATGATCTTTTAATACTTGATGTCGAACAACTCATCTTCATCATAGTAGCCATGTTCTTCATTGTCATCATTTGGTGGAATCTCCTCGTCATAGAAACCAAGAGACTCGTTAGAATCGTAACAATGACAATGTTCAAGTTTACGAATGTGAATGGATTCAATAATAATGTTGTTGATAGGTTTGACATCTACTTTGGCACGCATGAGATCATGGAGCTCAAATAGGCATTTATCAAAGTTTGGACCACTAGGCTTCATTTTGTGAGAAGCAACAGTTTTATGAAGAATTTCATCAAGATTACTTAATGTAAGATTTGGATATCGTTTCTCCAAATCAGTCCACAAAGTATAAGCACATGCAAAGTTCTTCAATTGAGAAAGCACGAATCTTGGTAAACCTCTAACAATAAGATTGACAGTTCTAAGGTTACCAAGCATGTCAATTTCCTCTTCGTGTGTGGGATGCAATTCATCAATGGGGAGCACGTAGGGATTTTCAATATTTTTCTCAAATGGAATTTGTCAAATAGATCAATCTTGGCATTCTTCCATCGACTATAGTACTCTCCATCAAGAATGGGCACTCTATAATACAAACTCTCCACACTAGACACATCCATCTTCCTCCATGGTAATGAAACTGAAGCAATGGAGACCAATGCTCTGATACCAATTGCGGGATCACTAGAAGAGTATGTCTAGAGGGGGGTGAATGGACTACTAGCAGGAATTTAAAACTACCTCAAGCATAAGTTTAAGTGTTGGCAGATTTTATCAATTATAGCAAGTCTAGCACACCCTACACATGCAAGTCATCAAGTATAGCAACGGAAAGTAAAGACATTGCACATGGAAGTAACGAGTAGAGATAGGGAGATCAAACACATGAAGGACACGAAGATTTTTCCCATGGTTCCATAGGTGGTGCTATCGTACGTCCATGTTTATGGAGTCTTCAACCCACGGAGGGTAACGGCCGCGAGAGTCCATGGAGGGCTCCACCCATAAGGGTCCACGAAGTAGCAACCTTGACTATTCCATAACGGCTTCCGTCCATGAAGGACTAGCCTCTCTCGAGGTAGATCTTCCCCAAGTAGGCGATCTCCTTGGCCTTACAAACTTCTTGGTTCACTCAGCAACACGAAGTAGGATGCTCCCAAGTGACACCTACCCAATCTAGGAGGCACCACCCTCCAAAAGGTAATAGGCTCGATAATGTCGATGAACTCCTTGCTCTTGTGCTTCAAGATGCTAGACTCCTCAACACACAATCACTCTCTCATAGATTTGGCTTTGGTGGAATTGATTGGGTGGAAAGCAACTTGGGGAGGCTAGATATCAAGATTCATATGGTTGGAATGGAATGACATGATCTCAACACATGAGTAGGTGGCTCTCTCTTAAAAAATCAGTTGGTATGAGTGGGGATCTGTTCTGAGTGCTTCTCTTGCGAGTAAGTGGCGGTGGAGGGGTATATATAGGCATCTCCAAAAATCCAACTGTTACACCTAATAAGTCAGACTCGGTGACACCGATGTGTTAATCTCGGTGGTACCGAGTTGCCTCAAAGGTAGCAACTTTTGAATCTCGGTGAGACCGATACATAAAACTCGGTTGCACCGATAAGGTGACCAACGGTCAGAGTGCCAAACTTGGTGATGCCGATTCAACAAACTCGGTGGGACCGATTTTGTGAATTTGCATAATAGGAAGTTGGCAATCCAAACTTGGTGGCAACGAATCAGAATCGGTTGCACCGAATGGCTAGGGTTTGGCTGAGTCTGTCTGAGGTTGAGAATCGGTGGCACCGAGTGGAAAGTGTTGGTTGCACCGATTTTGGGAATTTGGCTTTGGACAGACTTTTGTGGAAGAGCTTGTGGGTGTATGTGGTGACTATCACTTGTGCACATATGCGCATTTTATTCACTAACAGCGCCTTACACCCTTTTAATAGTATTGGCTTTCCTATGGACTCAAAGTGATTTCTCACAAAGTAAAATGTAGAATCCTCTTGCTTGAAGCTTTTCCAATATATTCCTTCTCCTTATTATTCATGGGGATACTCTCCACACTCCTTTTTGCCAACCCATCTCTCTCTATGGACTTTATCTGAAATACACTAGATGAAGGTATTAGTCCAAGAGACAATCTATGTTGTCATGAATTATCAAAACCACTAAGGGAGCATATTGTGCTTTCAACAATTCATGTTAACTCTCTAAATAGATATAGGTGAAGCAAGAGAGTTTAATTATTTTTACAAAAGACCTTGCTCTAATAAATATAAGTGAATCAAAAGAGCATTCTACAAATAACGGTTTTCTATGTGAAGAGAAACAGGCAATCCAAACTTCATCCAAACTTCAAATGATATAAGTGAAGCACATGAAGCATTCTATAAAGCCATACTCAAAAGATATAAGTGAAGTGCAATGATCATTCTATAAATTAACCATGGACTATATCATACCAGCATGGTGCATGAAATAAAAGTGAAAATTAAACACAAAAGACGCTCCAAGATTTACACATATCACATGAACGAAACAAAAACGAAAACATACCAATACCTGTTGAAGAAATATGGGATGCCTTCCGAGGCATACCCAAGATTAGACGCTTGAGTCTCCTTGGATATTTACTTGGGTTACGTTGGGCATCCCCAAGCTTGAACTCTTACCTCTCCTCCTTCTCCTCATATCGAGACCTCCTCAATCTTTGAACACTTCGTCCACACAAAACTTAACAGAAAACTGGTGAGATCCGTTAGTATAATAAAGCAAATTACTACTTTAAGTATTGTTGCAAACCCATTAATATTTTATATTTTCATTATCCCTGTTGTATTATAACTTCTCCATGGCTTATACCACCGATAAAATTGATAGTTTAATGAAAACAAGGAAAACATCAAAAAACAGAATATGTCTTAAATAGGACAGTCTGTAGTAATCTGAACTTTAACCATACTTATGTAACTACAAAAGTTCTGAAAAATTAGGAAGAAATAAAAATTTCGTATAGTGATACTGTGTAGAAATTTCAGAAACTTTTGACGTTCTAGTAAAAAATGTAAACTCACACACTACAGCTAAAGTTTCTGTTTTTACACATCACATACCAACAAGCAATCTAATCCTAAAGGCGAATCTTGGCACATTATTTTTTATAATACAATGGATTTGTAAATGGGGATATTATTTTTTGTTGAAAAGTTTCTGTGATTAAGATTCACAAAGTTTCCATGGGCATGAACAAAAGTTCAAGGACGTCCCCCATTTCCACGATGTTCGTCCCTCTCACTTTCACTTTTCTTTTTGTGAAGTTTTAGGTTCCCCTCTATATTTTTTGTTTTTAAACTTTGTAAAATTAGACAACAGAATAAAATGACTCTCTAAAACTTTCGGGTTGTCTCCCTAGCAGCGCTTTCTATAAAGCCATTAAGTTAGGCATAAGCTGCTCAAGTAATGGATCCACCCGGATCCCAAGGTATATCAAAGCCAATTTTAACTAACAATGATTTGTAATTTAGTATTGAGCACAAAAAAAGTATATCATGCAATGACGAAGTCTAACTCTCTTCCTATGCATCAGCATGTCATAAAAGAACAATTCATGCACATCAAGTAAAGGCCTATGCATAGTATAAACAGTTTCTTGAAATTTTATCGTATTGGAAAGATAAAGAGGTGGAGATATAGTTCCACTCTCACAATAATTGCAAGTAGTGTCAGAAAACACATGCATATTATATTCATCAAAATAATATTCATGTGTGATAGTAAGACGCAACCCATCAATATAATCCTTAATAAGTGCAAACTTCTCCGATATAGTGTAGTTGGGAGAATTCAAAAAGATAATAGGACTATCATGTGTGGGTGCAATAGCAACAATTTCATTCTTAACATAAGGAACTATAGCAATTTCATTTCCATAAGCATAATTCATATTGGTATCATGGCCACAAGCATAGCAAGCATCAAGTTCAACAAAAAGGAATATTTCAAAAGAATCCACGGGATCATAGCAATTATCATAGCATTCATCCTTCAATAAGCACGAAGGGAGATTAAATAATGTATGAGTTGAATCATTACTATCATTAGAAGGTGGGAACGGGTAGCTAGTCCACTCTTCCTTCTTTTGTTCTTCGCTCTCCTCCTCATTTTTTTCATTTAATTAGCTCACAGTTTCATCAATTTCTTCTTCCATAGGTTCCTGCAAAGTTTTAGTATCTTCCGAGGTAGCAGTCATTCTTTCAATAAATTTAATAATAACAGCATTGTATTCATAATTATCATAGAAATACTTATGTATGGAAAGATTTCCAGATTTGTAAGAAAGATCGTCATAATTTTCAATCAAAGGAGCAATTTCATAAGCACCCTTAAAAGCAATGATATATACCATTAGCATAAGAACCTAAGGTGTCATTATCATTAAACTCACATTTAAAGGGAAGGTGTGGAGCCTCTATCTTAGAGAAACAAGTATAATCACGGTTCAAGCACGCATCCCAAGCATACCAACACGATATTCTAATTTGATCCCATAAGTGTTTCCCTTTTTGAGATAAGCGATAATCCCTAAAGTACTTGCATTGATCCAACACGTCTCCCATTATAAAGTTCAATGAGGATTTCTCAGGATTATCAAAGGAGTAATTAACATGTTTCATATAACTAGCATTGAGGGGTTTTGGAGGTTCCCCATCTCCATGAGTAGCAAGTACCACTATTTATTTTGGTGTTTCGTGTTTCATATCCATAACTAAAGATATAAAACAACTAATAACAGAAAATAAAAATTACTTAGTGATAAAGCAAACAAGCACACACGAGAATATTCACCCCATGCTATTGCTCCCCGGCAATGATGCCAGAAAAAGGTCTTGATAACCCACAAGTGTAGGGGATCGTTTGTAGCCTTTTTTGATAAATAAGAGTGTCGAACCCAACGAGGAGCTAAAGGTAGAACACATATTCCCTGAAGTTCTATCGACCATCGATACAAGTCTACGCACACTTTAACATTTGTTTTACCTAGAACAAGTATGAAACTATTTTGTAGGTGGTAGGATAGTTTGCACGAATAAAACTAGAAGTACTTTGCGTGAATAAAACTATGAGTAAATTGCAAGATAATAAAACTTAGTTGTTTAGTAGAAAGCTTTTGTCAAACAACAAGGTTATTTGTCCCTAGGCAATTGATAACTAGACCGGTAATCATTATTGTATTTTTATATGAGGGAGAGGCATGAGCTAACATACTTTTGATACTTGGATCATATGCAATTGGAACTCTAGCAAGCATCCGCAACTACCAAAGATCATTAAGGTAAAACCCAACCATAACATTAAGTATCAAGTCCTGTTTACTCCCATACGCAACAACCCCCTTACTCGGGTCTGTGTATTATGTCACTCACGCGACCCACTATAAGAGAATCATGAACATATTGCAACACCCTACAACGGGGACCCCTCATGTTTGTGTGACACGGAGGGCACCATAGGACAACACAAAAATAAAACATACAACTCATACCAACCACCATCATCAATTAGCCCATAGGACAAAACAAGTCTACTCAAACATCATAGGATAGCCACATGTCATTGGTGTAAGAGCACATTGATCCATGTGTGGTTTTGGTAATTGATGACAATCCCTATGGACTAATTGTTGCCTTGAGTTATATTCGAAGGATTTGTCCATAGGTACTTCTTGAAGTCCATCTGTTGGTTTCAAGGAGTTTATATGGTGAACAAGGTGTTATTCAAGGTTTATCCAAAGATTGGTCATGTAAGAGTTGAGCTTACTGCAAGTATGTCTTGAAGAAGAATACTGTGTGAGCATTCATGTTTACCTTCAATACATCATCTTTATGAAGAGAGAAGATAAGATACAAGGTTGATCAAGACTAAGTTAAAGAGTGAACCAAGTTGATCAACACACAAAGCGTACAAGATATACTGAGAAGGATCAAGTGATCCCATGGTATGGTAAGCATTGTGCATTATGCTTTTTGTACTAACCCATGGTCTACGTGAGTGTTCTTTGTAGGATTAGATATATTTCCATGGGATTGCATCAAGAGGAAGATCCCATACAACCCATGGGAGATAACATCAAGTGGCGATCGTCATCAAGGTTGCGATGTGCAAGTTCAAGTGAAGCATCATGAAGAAATCATGCTTGTAGCTTTCCGTCCATTGTGGTGACAATGGACTTGTGAAGGTGTGTCGAAGAGTGACTCACCCATAGTGGAGTATGGGGGAGCAATCAACTAGCCTTCATCAAGCCAACACAATCATGAAAGGTGGTCCAACTTGAGGGAGTCAAGATCGTCATCATATAGATCAAGTGGACTTCGTGCAAGGCAAAGGTTTCCCCTTGATAGGTTTTCTATTTTACCGGTCTCATGGTGATAGTTTGGAGACTGGGTTATAGGATCAATAGCCATACTATCAAGTGGGGCTCTCAAGTGAGTAGCTTGATCATATCGTTCATCCAGAGCTCGAACCATTGCATCCTTGCATAATATTTCTTGATTATTATTTGTATTTTCTCATTTTGAGGTTTTAGAGCTTGTGGTTATCTTCGTGACAAGCTCTAGTACATCGAAAACGAAATTCATATTCTTCTTCTATTGTGTTTTCGGTGTTCGAGGTTTTACCGGTCTTATCCGAGGAAGGGTTCTCACCATTTTCTTATGAGACTTTTCTAATTTTCTTCTTGTTGATATTTCTATCAATATTGCATTATCCCATGTCGTTAGCTTTGCAACAAACTTGGGTTCATTGAATTCTGAGTCCATTTGCAGAAGTTGTGGCAGTTTGGGTGTTCTTAAAAGGCTGCAGCGGTACTACCATGGCTACTACCGCTTGGAGCAGATGTAATTTTTTACTACCGCTCTGGACCAAAATCTTGTGTTAAGTCTAGCGGTGGTAGGCATGGATGTATTTTTTAGTACCGCTCGCAAGTAGTAGTACGCTACCCTTAGCGGTAGTACCGCTATCCCCAGCGGTAGTACCATGAGGACGAGCGGTAGTACCACTCTGGCAGTTCTACTCGCCTTTTGCCTCCTCGGTGTTGTTTTTAAAAGGGCTTCCACCGCCCTACCGGTAGTACTGCTCCCATGAGCGGTAGTACCGCTCTGTGCGGGCTGTGAGCATAACGGTTGGATTTTCCCCACCTCTAAAAGGGGGTCTTCTTCCCCATTGGACCTTATTCTTTGAGCTCGTGTTCTTCCCCCATTGTTGACCTTCCTCGAGCTTGCTAACTCTCAATCCCTACAATTATTCTTGCTAGTTCTTGAGGGAGAAGAGAGAGGAGAGCTAGATCCACATTTCCACCAATCACTTTCTCCTCTAAGTGAGGGGAACCCCTTGGATCTGGATCTTGGAGTTCTCCGTGTTCTTCTTCGTTCTTCCTCTCATTTTATTCCATAGCATTATTTTTTGTGGAGGGATTTGGGAGAGAAGGACTTGGGCACTCCGTGTGCCATTGCCATTGCATTTGGTGCATGGGTTTGAGTTCTCCACCGTGATACGTGGAAGTGAAGTTTGAGAAGCTTACTACTCTTGGGCGTTTGAACACCCTAGAGCTTGTTCCTCTTGGGTGCCATGGCGCCCTAGATGGCTTGTGTTGCCTCGGAGTTCAATCATTGTGGTACAAAGCTCCGGGCAAGCTTCAGGGTCTCCAATTAGGTCGTGGAGATTGCCCCGAGCATTTGAGATCACCTCGGAGCCACAATCCATTGTGGTGAAGCTTCATGGTGTCGTTGGGAGCCTCCAGTTAAGTTGTGGAGATTGCCCCAACCTTGTTTTTATGGGTTCGGTGACCACCCTCAAGTGTCCCTTAGTGGAATCATGACACCTTGCATTGTATGAGGGCATGAGGAGATTAGGGTGGCCCTAGTGGCTTCTTGGCGAGCATTGTGCCTCCACACCGCTCCGAACGGAGATTAGAATCCACAAGGGTGTGAACTTTGGGATACATCATTGTCTCCGCGTGCCTCGGTTATCTCTTAACCGAGACCCTTTACTTATGCACTTTACTTTGTGATAGCCATATTGTTTCTTGTTATATATCTTGCTATCACTTAGTTCTCTATCTTGCTTAGCATAAATTGTTGGTGCACATAGGTGAGCCTAGTTGTTTTAGGTTTTGTGCTTGACTAATTAAACGATAGTTTTATTCCACATTTGTTCAATCCTAAACCGTAATTATTTTAAAGCGCCTATCCACCCCCCTCTAGGCGACATCCACGTCCTTTCAATTGGTATCAAATTTAGGTCTTTCATTATTAGGTTTAACAACCTAGAGAGTAAGGATGTTGACTAGGGGATTAGGATTCTCTGACACTCTTAGTTTCAATGGCACAAATTTTGATGTTTGGGTAATTCGCATGCCTAATCTCTTTAGGGTGGACCCGTCTTTAGAGCAAATTGTAGATATGGGTTTTTCTCCTCCAGAGGATTCTCAACACCTATCTTTGGAGGATGAGAAAAACTCTTATATCAATGCTCAAGCTTCTAATGTGCTTTTTGATGCTTTTAGCAATGTAGTTATATTTGAACTCATGCCGTTCTGGGATGCTCATGAGTTGTGGACAAAGATTCAAGATAAATTTGGTGAGTCCAAGATTTGTAGGGATGATTGTTCTCACTCCACCTCCGGTCGTGTTGTCTTCTCAACTTCATCTACTTCACCTACATGTGGATTGACACAAGGTAATTATATGGTGAGTAGTGATGATCATTGTAATGATGATAGTGGGCTCACTATTGATAATTCTTCTTCACTATCTTATTTCAATGCTTCATCTTTGGACTTCAACACCTCGATCACTTTAAATGTTTCACATGCTTGTGTTGATAGTCCTTGCATATCATGTACAAGTTGCTTGACTAAATCTCATGATGATATGCTTGCTATATCTTGTTGCCATGATAAAACTGTATCTATTTCCTCGAGTTGTTGTGATAACAATGTAGAGGAAACCCAACACTCCATGGAACAAGATGTGGTCTTGAATGGTGCTTCAAGGGATCCTACATCATCATCTATTGTTTCTCACTTTTGCCTTATGGCTAAGGCTTCAAAGGTATCTCCTACTTTGAATCCCAATATATCTCACGATGATGATGTTGATCATAATGATGAACAGAGTGATAATATTGCTTCCTTAAAAATTAAGGGAGAAATGGTTTTTAAAGCTCTTCATAAGAATAAAATGCGAGTTCCAACTTCATGGAAATCATGTCTATTACCATTGAGGGCAGGAAATATATTGAGGAGTTTGAAGCTCATCTCGAAGAGGATGAGACCACCATTGACAAAATGGAAGGTCACGAACGTGATTACTCTAATGACATCGTAGAGATATCTCAAGCTCTTTAAAATGAACAAACCACCAAGGAATCTCTTGAGGAGACCTTTGCTCTAGACTTATCTAGATTAAAGGAATCCCATGAAAGAGCTCTCAAGGTGGCTAATGATTTTAGAACTAAAAATGATAAGCTTGAAGTTGCACATGCTAAACTCCTTGAGGACTTTGAGCACCTCGAAAATGGCTCAAGGGTCGTTAAGATTTCTCCCATTGAACTCACCGAGTCTCATGCTCAACTTAAAGTTTCATATGCTAAAGGGCTTGCCAAGTTGCCTTCTCCTCTTGTTGTTAATGATGATGCTTGTGCTACTAGCTCTATTTCTTGTGAAGCATCCATATTAAAGGAGAATGTTGAGCTAAGGGCTCAACTTGAGTTTCTATCTAGCAATTATGGGAAATTGGAAGAAAGTTATGAAAAGCTTTCGAGCTCTCATGGTGATCTTCTAGTATCGCATAATGTGCTAAAGATAGCTGATGAGGCTAGTACCACTAAGGTAAAATCTAGTGAGCCTCATATGGACATTAGCACTACATCTAGTAGAAATTCTTTATTGCCATGTGCTAGTCCGCGTAGTTCATCTACTCATAATGTTGGTAGATCTTGTGATGAATTACTTTCCTTGCCTTGTTGCTCTAACGATGAAGCTTATACTTCCTCTAGAACTTGTGCTGATTCTAACCTTGTAATGGAAATCAAAGAGCTCAAGGCACAAGTCACTTCTTTGAAGAATGACTTGGAAAAGATTCATGAAGGGAAGTCCACACTCAACAATATCTTGAGTGTGCAAAAATTCCCAAATGACAAAGGTGGACTTGGATTCAATTCCAAGAAGTAGAAGATGTCCACGAAGTACAAGAAGAAGGGCCAAGAACAAGTCAAGCATTCAACCAAGATTATTTGCTTCAAGTGCAAAATATAAGGAAACCATGTAAGATCTTGCTCATTGAAGAAGAACCCTCAAAGTAACAAGCAACAAGGGAAGCGGCCACAAGTTCAATCGCATGCTCAACCACAAGTTGCAGAAAGGCCTCTTCCCAAGAAGACCCAAGTCATCGCTCCTCAAGTTGAGAAATCAATTGAGAAGAAAGTAAAGGGTAGATGTTGCTACTTATGTTGTGAGAAGGGTCACTTTGCCTCTTCTTGCACGAAAGGTAACTTATCCAACCCAATCATTATTGATGATATCTATTCTCTTGGGAAGGATAAGCTTGGCAATGTGTTTGCCAAATGTGTTGGTACTCAAAGTTGTGACAGGAAAAGAAGCATTTGGGTAGCCAAGCCTATTGTGACTAACCTCTTAGGACCCAACTTAGTTGGGTACCAACAAGATCAAACTTGATCAATAGCTGTTGATGGAGGGCATTCGTGACTTGGCTACATTACGAAGAATTAATGGTTCTTCATCATTCATATTGTCTCAAGCCAAGTCATGTGGATCATCAAGTGTCTATCATATACCTATTCCTCCTTGTGGTAACTTGTACTTAAATTGAATACATTGTTAGTTAGTTTCCCCTTTGCATGTTGTGGTTTTGTACCTTGCATGTGTTTGTACATGTTGTGCTTCCTATTTGTTTATCTTGAGAAATCAAGTATGTATTATCGGTTGCACATCATGTATGTGTGAGTCTTATGTAGAGCCTTTTTGCATTATGTTTGTATCTTAGTTCGCTTTATGTGAGAGATTAATGGACTATCCCATTTTGGGGGAGTGATGTGCTTTATGCACGTCACGACCCTAAAAATGTGTGTTCATGAGGAATACCACTTAGTATTGATATTACAAGATTATCTAGCTTCTATTTGGTATGTCTTCTCATGAGAAATTAAAATTCTAAGTGGTCCATTAATCTTCTCTTGTTGGATTTCATTTGCCACTTGTTAATAACATTGGGTTACCACATTATGGGGGAGTAATATACTATGTGCATATTACAAGCCCAGAGAATGAGTACTTTTGAGATATTGCCACGTAGAGTTGATATTATAATTTATCTTGTTCCTAGGTGGCATGCTAGCTCTACAAGTGTCATTTGCTTGTGATTTAGGAGTAAAGATGATGTTGGATCTATTTGCAGTCTACCAATGGGAATTATTTCCAAATACTTCTTGTCCTTTGACAATTGGTATTCCTTTTAAGTGGTAGAATTTGCTAATCATCTTTACATAGGGTTTTTTATCATTTGTCTTCCTTGCCTCTTGTGGATCTTTTTGAGCATGTCTAGTGTTCCTATAGATATAGGGAAAGTGATAATCCCATCGTGTGCATTTTGTATTCAAATGCAAATTCTATATAATGCACATCTCTTGGGGGAGCTATCCTATTTTCTTTAGAACACTCTCTTTATGTATTTATCATAAAATCCTTTTATCTTCATCAAGTGTGTATTGGTGGGGTCAAGCCCTTTCTCTTTGGTGCTTTTTGCCATCATGAAAATTTGCGGAGGGTTTGGTTTGTTTGGAACCTGGCTCTCTTTTGGGAACTTGATACCTCTTGTTTTCCTTTATTTGGTATCTTGTTTCCTTCTATTTGGCATGTGTCATTGGATATCTCATTCCTTGATGTATCTTTTAGTTGGTATCCGTCAAGTGATATTTTTCTGTTTGGTATCTTATTTTCACTTGATACCTTATCTTTTGGTACCTTATCAACTGTGTGTTCATTTGATTCTTGAAAGCCTTGAGCATGCATATTTTCTACATGTACTTTTGTTGGAAAGTTCTCTCTCCTTGTCCCAATATATAGGGGAGACTCCACTATGACATAAATTGGCTAATGTGTGCACGAAATTCAATTTCATATCTGTATGCACATATTTATGTGGAGTTTTGTCCTATGTATTATTGGTCCACAAACTTTTTCGTCCCAACAAGTTTGGGTACCACTTTGTTTGTGATGTTGTTCTAGGAACAATTGGAGATACATTGGACACTCAGCTCACTTACAAGGAAGGTGCTGACACCCAGTGCTTATTGGAGCCATGCTAGGATGATTGATGAACCATTTGTTGGAAATATGCCCTAGAGGCAATAATACATTGGTTATTATCATATTTCCTTGTTCATGATAATCGTTTATTATCCATGTTATAATTGTGTTGAACGGAAACGCAGATACATGTGTGGATACATAGACAACACCATGTCCCTAGTATGCCTCTAATAGACTAGTTCGTTGATAAAAGATGGCTATGGTTTCCTAGTCATGGACATGAGATATCATTTGATAACGAGATCACGTCATTCGGAGAATGATGTGATGGACAAGACCCAAACTACAAACGTAGCATATGATCGTGTCAGTTTATTGCTACTGTTTTCTGCATGTCAAGTATTTGTTCCTATGACCATGAGATCATGCAACTCCCTGACACCGAAGGAGTACCTTGTATGTATCAAATGTCACGACGTAACTGGGTGACTATAAAGGTGCTCTACAGGTATCTCCGAGGGTGTCTGTTGGGTTGGCATGGATCAAGACTGGGATTTGTTACTCCATGTGACGAAGAGGTATCTCAGTGCCCACTCGGTAATACAACATCACAATAAGCCTTGCAAGAAATGTGACTAAGTGTTAGTCACGGGATCTTATATTACGGAACGAGTAAAGAGACTTGCCGGTAATGAGGTTGAACTAGGTATGGAGATACCAACGATCGAATCTCGGGCAAGTAACATACCGAAGAACAAAGGGAACATCATACGAGATTAACCGAATCCTTGACACAGAGGTTCGACCGATAAAGATCTTCGTAGAATATGTAGGAACCAATATGGGCATCCAGGTCCTGCTATTGGTTATTGACCGTAGAGGTGTCTCGGTCATGTCTACATAGTTTTGAACCCGCAGGGTCTGCACACTTAAGGTTAGTGACGTTTCGGTAGTATACAGTTATGTATGGTGGTGACCGAAGGTTGTTCGGCGTCCCGGATGAGATCCTGGGCATCACGAGGAGCCCCGGAATGGTCCGGAGGTAAAGATTAATATATAGGAAGTCCTGTTTTGGTCGCCGGAAAAGTTTCGGGCTCATCAGTAGTGTACCGGGAGTGCCGATAGTGTACCGGGGGACCATCAGGAGAGGTATTTCTACCCAAGAGGCTACATGGGCTGTGGCAGGAGGTAAACCAGCCCCTGGTGGGCTGGCCGAAGCCTCCTCTAAGGGCCGATGCGGCTGGAGTTGTTTGATAAGGAAAAAAATCCAAAGGTGGAGTCGTGGAAAGAGTTTCCAAGTGGAAAGGAGGAATCCTACTCCTAATAGGATTGGAGTAGGACTCCTCCACCTCAAATTTCGATAAAACCTTGAGGGTTTGAGCCTGCCTCCTCCCCTCCCTCCCTCCTATACATACTAGAGGATTTAGAGGAAAAAGCTAACCCTATTAGCCACGTGCTACCTCTAATCTAGATCGTAGTTTCTCCTCTAGATCGGTTTTCAGCGGTGCTTAGGCGAAGCCCTGCTGGAATAGCTCCACCACCATCGCCGTAACACCGTCGCGCTGCCAGAGAACTCGTCTACCTCTCCGCTCCCTCTTGCTGGATCAAGAAGGCAGAGATCGTCATCGAGATGTACGTGTGCTGAACGCGGAGGTGACGTCCATTCGGCGCCAGATCGGAAGGACCACGATCAAGATCGCGAGACGGATTGTGATGAGATCGTGGGACTGTTGGGGAAGGCGACAGAAAACAAAAATTTCCGGTATAGCGAGCACTCCTAGGACCACTATGGAGACTGCATACAAGGTTTGATCCGATCCGTACCGACTCAAAGCGCAGCGGTAGAAGAGTCGGTGGAGATCGTTGGTGCAGATCCCCGCAGCTAGGATTTTACAACCTCCCAACCGTGAGGATGTATTCCCTCGTCAGACAGCCCTTCGGGAGGCGGTCGGACAGTCCCCCGGACGATGTTGCGGACAGCTCTTCGGGAGGACCCTCGAAAATCGAACGAAGACTCGGACAGCCCTACGGGAGGACACACGAACAACCCCTCGAGCAAAAGATCAAAACTACGACCTCTCTACGGGGTTGCACACATACGGTGTCATCTATTCGGCAGGGCTTCGTCGTCCAGAACTAGTTCCTGCCGGAACCCAGACAGCCTTTCGGCTCTACGAAAGACTCTTTTCGTGGGAGGGAGAGAGAGAGCTTGCAAAGCAAAGCATGTGTATGAGAGCACAAGGATGAAGATATGGCAGCCCACATCTTCTCTATTTATAGGAAAACCAAGGGTAGGGTTGGGACTTGAAAATACCAAACTACCCCCACTTTATGTCACACATAAAAAACATAAGAAGGAAAAAGGGGTGCCATGTGGAGCTCCATGGAGGAGCTCCACCCTTGGACGCTCAACCCTTGGGGGGCCCCCATGAGGAGCTAACTTGCTCCCCAATCCCTTCTAGAAGCCTTTTTGGAAATATCCAAAAAGGTCCTTTTCCATAAATATCCAAAAAGCACTTTCACTATTCACGACGACATTTTTCAGCGTCCGATCGAACTGAAAATATTTATGTGGGCTTAGAACAATTCTAGTACTCCACTAAAATAATTTTTAATGCGATCCGGAACAATTCCGGAATAGTGATTTTCATCTGCGAAAAGCATCTGAAGCGGTTCCGGCAGCTCCGGAACATTTCCGGTTTTTCTTCCGGAAAATTCCCAGAAGTTTCCAGAATGATTCTGGCACCCTCCAAGAATTATCAGGCATGTGCCGAAACCAATTTGACTTAATGTTATCCCCTGAAACTACTTTTTAGTTTTACCGAAACTGTTCCGGTGACTTGTCTGCGGAACTTTTCTGCTGTCCGAAACTTTTCCGGTGTCCGATACTTTTCGGTGATATTCTCTCAGACTCCATGTCTAGTATTCAACAGATAGATGACCCTTAAGCATGTGACCCTATAGGTTCGGTGAAGCATAGACATGACCTGGAACCCCTTCCGATCAATGATCAACATCGGAGCAGTGGACACCCATATTGACCCCTATACCCACACGAATGAATATTCGAGTGAACCTCTAGTTGCCATGAGCTATTCCTGTTGCTTCGCGATATGTTACAATTACCCGAGGTGAGACATGTAGGCATCCTCGTGGATCAACAACTTGTCCACTATGCCAGTTACCTCGTTGCCGGTATTGTTCTCTATTCTCGTTCCCGTGTTCCGACATCCCCATGATCAAATCACAAAGTGTCTGGCCAGACGATGATGGATACCGTAACACTGGGAGGGCCCAGAGATATCTCTCCATCGTCGGAGGAGCAAATCCCAATCTTGAGCTAACAAGTTACTTGACATACTTTTCCATGAACCCGTAAGCCGCCGTAATAGCCACCCATTTACGGATGACGTTTAACAAACCCCAAAGTTCATGAAGCAAGCATGAAGAAACTCGATACTCTCATGGTCTAAGGAATTATGCAAACGTTAACCATCTCTGTGTTATTTACCATTAACTTGTGACGAATGTATCTCATAGCATAACATCAATTCAGATCGATTCAACACGAGTGTTCTACCAACATCGCGTCCTCAAATTGCCGGCATAGCCATGCCCATGATCAGGAAAACAGGACCATCATGCAACACTTGAGCCAGTCTTAGAGGCAAGACTAGGAATACAATTTACCGTTTATTATACCACACGTGCACATGAGTTTCCCTCCAAGCCTCGTTTAATTTGTAGACTCGAGAATCATTGCAGTTATAGCATGGAACATAAAAATTCATTACAAACTTTTGAGATACAAAATAACTATTATTACTGCCTCTAGGGCATATCTCCTACAGACTCCCACTTGCACTAGAGTCATAATCGAGTTACATGGCTTCCCTAACACCAATGGCTATCAGGTGTTGCTCATGCTTTGCTCGTGGTAGAGGCTTTGTCATCGGGTCTGACACATTCAGATCCGTGTGAACTTTGCGTACTTTCACTAAACCTTCTTCGACATGATGTCGAATGAGTTTATATTTGCGTTGAATATGCATTGTCTTATGGTGCGAACATGGCCCCCTTGCCTGAGCCACGACGCCACTATTATCACAATAGATCTCCACCGGGTCCAGAGCACTTGGAACCACACCAAGGTCTTCAAGAAATTGCTTGATACCGACAGCTTGCTTGGAGGCTTCAGAAGCAGCAACATATTCCGCCTCCGTCGTAGAATCCGCCACAGTCTTTTGTTTGGAACTTTTCCAATCAACTGCACCGCCGTTCAATATGAAAACATAGCCAGATTGATATTTGAAGTCATCTGGGTCAGTCATGAAGCCTGCATCAGTCTAACAACTTACAATGAGCTCTTCATCACCTCCGTACGCAAGGAGTAAATCCTTGGTCCTTCTGAGGTACTTAAGAATACCCTTGACTGCGGCCTAGTGTTCCAATCCTGGATCACCTTGGTACCGGCTGCTAACACTTAGCGCATAGGAAACATCCGGTCTTGTACATAGCATGGCATACATAATAGAACCAACTGCCGAAGCATATGGAATATCATTCATTTGTACTCGCTCATCGAGGGTCCGAGCACTCTGATTCTTGCAAAGCATTGTGCCAGGTGACATGGGGAGTAGGCCTTTCTTGGAGTTCTCCATGTTGAACCTTTTCAACACCTTGTCAATGTACGTGCTTTGTCTAAGCACTATTAGGCGTCTTGATCTATCTCTATAGATCCTGATGCCCAATACATATGCCGCTTCTCCTAAGTCTTTCATTGAAAAACTCCTTTTCAATGAGTCTTTTATTTCGCTAAGAAAATTCACATCATTTCCAATCAACAATATGTCATCCACATACAAGATTAGATGTGCTTTTGTGCTCCCACTAAACTTCTTGTAAACACAAGATTCTTCATCGTTCCTGATGAAGCCAAACTTTTTGACCACTTCATCAAAATGAATGTTCCAGCTCCTTGATGCTTGCTTCAGACCATAAATGGCTTTCTGAAGCTTACATACTTTTCCAGCATTCTTAGGATCGACAAAACCTTCTGGCTGTATCATGTATACATCCTATTCAAGGTTTCCATTTAGGAAAGCCGTTTTGACATCCATCTGCCATATTTCATAATCGAAATAAGCAGCAATTGCTAGTAATATCCGAACAGACCTAAGCATAGCTACGGGCGAGAAAGTCTCGTCGTAGTCCACTCCTGGAACTTGCGTGAACCCTTTCGTGACAAGTCTAGCTTTGTGGACAGTAATGTTACCATCCGCGTCCATCTTTCTTTTGAAAATCCATTTACAACCAATGGGTTTTATGTCATCTGGAAGTTCTTCCAAGTTCCAAACTTGGTTTTCGTACATGGATTCCATTTCGTATCTCATGGCCTTGTGCCATTCCCTTGAGCTAGGCCCTGCCATCGCTTCCTTGTAGTGCGCAGGTTCATCGTCTTCAAGAATGAAGATTTCGTTATGAAACCACTCAGGTGGCTGGATAGCCCTACCTGATCTGCGCGGTTCAGTTACAACATTGTCTAAAATTTCCGCATCACATGCGACAACTTCCGGCTCGGTTGTAGGGATAATTTGCGAAATTACTTCCGGTTCCTTAGTCATATCAACGGTTGCCAAAGATTCAATAATCTCATTAAGTTGTACTGTCCTCCCACTCAATTCTTTAGCGAGAAATTCCTTCTCGAGAAAGTGTGCAACCTTTGCGACAAACATTTTGCCTTCGGACTGGTGGTAGAAGGAATATCCAATGGTGTTATTTGGATAACCTACAAAGTAATATTTGTCTGATCTAGGTTCTAGTTTGGTTGGCTGTAAACGTTTTACGGATGCCTCACAACCCCAAACCTTGAGATGCGACACACTAGGTATCTTCCCACACCACATCTCATGTGGTGTCGTCTCAACAGACTTAAACGGTGCTCTATTTAATGTATAAGCGGCAGTGAGTAGTGCGTGACCCCAAAAAGATATCGGTAGATCTGTAAGAGACATCATCGACCTTACCATGTCTAACAGGGTTCGGTTACGTCGTTCCGACACTCCGTTTCGCTGTGGAGTTCTGGGAGGCATAAGCTGTGAAACGATTCCACGGTCACTCAGATGTTGGCCAAACTCATGACTAAGATATTCGCCTCCGCGATCAGACCGCAGAAACTTAATCTTTTTGTCACGATGATTTTCTACCTCATTCTGAAAATCTTTGAACTTTTCAAAGGTTTCCGACTTATGCTTCATCAAGTAGATATAGCCATACCGATTTAAATCATCAGTAAAAGTCACGAAGTACAAATACCCACCCCGTGTGGCCGTGTTCATTGGACCACATACATCACTATGTATTATTTCCAATAATTCACCCGCCCGTTTAGGATGACCCGTGAACGGCGTCTTGGTCATTTTTCCCATCAAGCAAGCTTCACATGTGTCAAATGATTCAAAATAAAGTGACGGTAAAACTCCATCTTTATGGAGTCTTTGCATGCGTTTCTTTCCGATGTCGCCAAGCCGACAGTGCCACAAGTAAGTGGTGGTGGTATCAGCCTTCTTAAGGCGTTTAGCATTCACGTTAAAGACATCATTTCCACAATCAAGATTCAGTATGAAAAGGCCCCCAACAATGGGTGCAAATCCATAAAACATATCCTTACAATAAAGTGAACAACCATTGTTCTCAGACTTGTAGGAGTACCCATCGTGTACTAAACATGATCCAGAGATAATGTTTCTACAAAATAAAGGAACAAAATAACAGTTACTAAGTTCCAAAATAAATCCTGAAGGGAGACGTAGAGGCATAATGCCGACGGCTTGAGCGGCGATCCCAGCGCCGTTCCCGACACGCATCACGACTTCATTCTTTGCCAGCTTGCGCACCTTCTAAAGCCCCTGTATCGAGTTGCAAATGTGAGCAACCGATCCGGTATCAAATACCCAAGACTTAGAATTTTCGCTAGCAAGCAAAACGTCAATGACATTAACCTGTATAAAAATTATACCTTTTCCGGTTTTCCCGGACTTCTTATCTTCCAGATACTTCTTGTAGTTTCTCTTCCAATGTACTGTGCCCTTGCAGTAGAAGCACTCAGTTTCATTCTTGGCTCCGCCCTTAGATTTGCGTTGGAAGCCGGTCTTACCGGCGCCCTTGCCCTTCTCTGGCTTGCCTTTCTATTTGAAACTGGTAGTTTTATTCACAAGCAACACTTGCTTGCGATTTTTCTGCAGTCCTCCTTCAGCAGTTTTCAGCATGGCAAGCACCTCATTTGCTGTTTTGTCCATACCATTCATGTTGTAGTTCATGATAAAACCACCATAAGACGGGGGGAGTGAACCTAGCAACAAGTCCATAACATGCTCTTCTGGAAGTGGGAATTCCAGGATTTTAAGCCTTTCAGCGTAGCCAATCATATTGACTACATGCTCGCCAACTGAACTGCCCTCGGCCATCTTGGTCTCTGCCATCATTTTCATGATGTCAAAACGTTCAGATCGTGCATTAAACTTGTAAAGAGCATCCAGATCCTTGGTCATATCAAAGGAGTTATGGAATTCAAAACGTTTTTGAAGCTCTGAACTCATGCAAGACAGCATGAGGCACTGCACTAAGTTGTAATCATCATCCTTAGTGGCCCAGACATTTTGTATGTCATCACGGCTGTTGCCGCCGGTTTAGGAGGAAGAGGTCCGTCAAGCACATACACTTTCTTAGCACCCCGGAGGACAATCCTCAGGGTACGGACCCAGTCCGCATAGTTGTTTCCATTCGCAACTAACTTCTCTTTCTCTAACATAAGGCCTAAGTTGAACGCGGTGTTGCATGCCATTTGATCTATAACGGAAAACACAAGTTCATTTAGACTTTGTTCATAATGATTTTTGGCACTAGTGAATAAATAATTTTTATTCTAAGGTGCACTCCCACTCAAATCAATATATCTCATAATTGATTGTGAGTGATGCAAGACCCAACTTTCAATTCAGCGTCAAGGATGTAACCATCTCAAGTGACAAGAATTTCAATTGGTAGGCCAACTTGCCAATCACATCTCTATGTGACTCTTGTTCATCTTTCGATGCATGTGTTCCGAGCTCATGACTTTCATGCTTGAACGTCAAGACAACCAAGTGATCTTGCTGCGAGGTCTCAACTCACCCGCCTCACACTTCTCTAATCGTTCGTACCCATATAACCATGTGATACCCCGAAGAGATAGGTCTCATGACGGTGCTACACTTGGGAGAACACTAACTACTTGATATTCTAAGTGAGAGATCACCCTAATAAAAAGCGACTACCTCGCAATTAAGAAGGGTGCATCAAGAGGGATAAACATCTCAGGCAATTCATAATAGCATGATATGGTATAGCCCCTTCTGACGGAGAAGTCAAGTATTTCTTCGTCTTCGGCATTCGCGTCGGTGTTCACCTCTTCGAAGATTGCTACCACCTTGTCGATGCACTAGATAATATTGCTATCTCTATAGCTAATAAAATAAGTGCATTACATAAGGTTGACACGCAGGTCATTAAAGTGCAATCATATGGCTCCAGCCATCATGCTGAATCATGATACGCAGGTCATGTTAATTACATCATATATCCATCTCATACATAATCAAATTGAGTATGAGCATTGCTATACCACATCACATGCAAACCATCCTGCAAAACCAAGTTAGACGCCTCTAATCGGTTTATACAAAATTTTATTTTACGTGGCTTCTAAGGTTTTGACTCAAACCGCAGCTACCAATGTTTATCATCAAGTATGATAATTCAAGTTGCTAGATTAACTTTCCAGGGTGTATGAAACACGAGATGATAAAATCTCGAGCCCCATACTAAACTTCATCATATGCGTGACCCCCGTGCAGATCATATCTGCATTGCCCTTTCGTCTGCGAAACATCCATCTTTATTTGGACTATGGTGGAACCCAAAGAACTGTTAGCACTTCATTGATCTGTCAATCAGCATACTCAGGAGCAGCATGAAAGGATCGCGGATTGCCAGAACTTTGTAAGATTCCACCATTCCGTCAAGATATGGACTACGCAAATTCACGGGAAGCAACAGGAACATCGGGTAACAAATTTCATCTGCTACCCGGACAAATAATTTTCAGCAATAGATCTCATCTACTTCAAAATTAAACTATGCAATACCCATACATCTCATGTATTCTAGATCATAACATGCATCTACTCATAGCCTGGCTCTTGATGCCACTGTTGGGGAACGTGACAGGAAAAAAAAAATCCGGCGTAGCGAGCACGCCCAGGACCACTATGGAGACTGCATACAAGGTTTGATCCGATCCGTACCGACTCGAAGCGCAGCGGTGGAAGAGTCGGTGGAGATCGTTGGTGCAGATCCCCGCAGCTAGGATTTTACAACCTCCCAACCGCGAGGATATGCTCCCTCGTTGGACAGCCCTTCGGGAGGCGGTCGGACAGTCCCCCGGACGATCTCGCGGACAGCCCTTCGAGAGGACCCTCGAAACTCGAACGAGGACTCGGACAGCCCTACGGGAGGACACACGAACAGCCCCTCGGGCAAAAGATAGAAACTAGACCTCTCTACGGGGTTGCACACATACGGTGTCATCTATCCGGCAGGGCTTCGCCATCCAGAACTAGTTCCTGCCGGAACCCAGACAGCCTTTCGGCTCTACGAAAGACTCTTTTCGTGGGAGGGAGAGAGAGAGCTTGCAAAGCAAAGCATGTGTATGAGAGAACAAGGATGAAGATATGGCAGCCCACATCTCCTTTATTTATAGGAAAACCAAGGGTAGGGTTGGGACTTGAAAATACCAAACTACCCCCACTTTATGTCACACATAAAAAACATAAGAAGGAAAAAGGGGTGCCATGTGGAGCTCCATGGAGGAGCTCCACCCTTGGCCGGCCAACCCTTGGGGGGCCCCCCATGAGGAGCTAACTTGCTCCCCAATCCCTTCTAGAAGCGTTTTTGGAAATATCCAAAAAGGTCCTTTTCCATAAATATCCAAAAAGCACTTTCACTATTCACGACGACATTTTTCAGCGTCCGATCGAACTGAAAATATTTATGTGGGCTTAGAACAATTCTAGTACCCCACTAAAATAATTTTTAATGCGATCCGGAACAATTCTGGAATAGTGATTTTCATCTGCGAAAAGCATCTGAAGCGGTTCCGGCAGCTCCGGAACATTTCTGGTTTTTCTTCCGGAAAATTCCCAGAAGTTTCCAGAATGATTCTGGCACCCTCCAAGAATTATCAGGCATGTGCCGAAACCAATTTGACTTAATGGTATCCCCTGAAACTACTTTTTAGTTTTACCGAAACTATTCCGGTGACCTGTCTGCGGAACTTTTCCGCTGTGCGAAACTTTTCCGGTGTCCGAAACTTGTCGGTGATATTCTCTCAGACTCCGTGTCTAGTATTCAACAGATAGATGACCCTTAAGCGTGTGACCCTATAGGTTCGGTGAAGCATAGACATGACCTGGAACCCCTTCCGATCAATGATCAACATCGGAGCCGTGGACACCCATATTGACCCCTATACCCACACGAATGAATATTCGAGTGAACCTCTAGTTGCCGTGAGCTATTCCTGTTGCTTCGCGATATGTTACAATTACCCGAGGTGAGACATGTAGGCATCCTCGTGGATCAACAACTTGTCCACTATGCCAGTTACCTCGTTGCCGGTATTCTTCTCTATTCTCGCTCCCGTGTTCCGGCATCCCCGTGATCAAATCACAAAGTGTCTGGCCAGACGATGATGGATACCGTAACACCGGGAGGGCCCAGAGATATCTCTCCATCGTCGGAGGAGCAAATCCCAATCTTGAGCTAACAAGTTACTTGACATACTTTTCCATGAACCTGTAAGCCGCCGTAATAGCCACCCATTTACGGATGACGTTTAACAAACCCCAAAGTTCATGAAGCAAGCATGTAGAAACTCGATACTCTCATGGTCTAAGGAATTATGCAAACGTTAACCATCGCTGTGTTATTTACCGTTAACTTGTGACGAATGTATCTCATAGCATAACATCAATTCAAATCGATTCAACACGAGTGTTCTACCAACATCGCGTCCTCAAAATTGCCGGCATAGCCATGCCCATGATCAGGAAAACAGGACCATCATGCAACACTTGAGCCAGTATTAGAGGCAAGACTAGGAATACAATTTATCGTTTATTAAACCACACGTGCACATGAGTTTCCCTCCAAGCCTCGTTTAATTTGTAGACTCGAGAATCATTGCAGTTATAGCATGGAACATAAACATTCATTACAAACTTTGGAGATACAAAATAACTGTTATTACTGCCTCTAGGGCATATCTCCTACAGGGACGTATCGTGATGAGTTCGCGGGATGGGTCGTGATGGATCGCAGGACGGATCGTGATGAGATCGCAGGATGCTCGACGATTTGGATCGCGAAGACATTCGACTACACCAACCGTGTTTCTTAACGCTTCCCGCTTAGTGATCTACAAGGGTATGTAGATCCACTCTCCCTCTCGTTGATGCTCGTCACCATGGATAGATCTTGCGTGTGCGTAGGAAATATATTGTTTCCCATGCAACGTTCCCCAACAGTGGCATCATGAGCTAGGTCTATGTGTAGATGAGATCTAGAGTAGAACACAAAGAGTTTGTGGGCGTTGATGCTTAGATTGCTTCCTCCCTTGGTCGTGTTTTGGTTCAGCGATATTGTGGGATGAAGCAGCCCGGACCAACCTTACTCGTACGCTAATGAGAGACCGGTTCCATCGACTGACGTGTAACTTCGTTGCACAAAGATGGCTGGCGGGTGTCTATTTCTCCTAGTTTAGTTGGATCGGATTCGACTAAGGCGGTCCTTGAGAAGGTTGAAAAGCAACTTATGTATCACCGTTGTGGTTTATGCATAGATGAGAATTGTTCTTGCTAGATACCCGTAGCAGCCACGTAAAACATGCAACAACAATTAGATGACGTCTAACTTGTTTTTGCAGGGTATGTTGTGATGTGATATGGCCAATTACATGATGAGATATATGCGATGTATGAGATAATCATGTGTTGTATAGAATATCACGACTTGCATGTCAATGAGTACGGCAACCGGCAAGAGCCATAGGGTTGTCTTTAATTATTGTATGACCTGCGTGTCAATCATTAAGCGCTATGTAATGCTTTCCTTTATCGCTAAACGATAGCAATAGTAGTAGAAGCATGGTGGGCGCGACAACCCCGATGGAGACACGTTGATGGAGATCATGGTGTCATGCCGGTGACGATGGAGATCATGTCGGTGCTTTCAAGATGGAGATCAAAAGCACAAGTTCATGGCCATATCATGTCACTTATGATTTGCATGTGATGTTAATCCTTTTATGCACCTTGTTTTGTTAGGACGACGGTAGCATTATAAGGTGCTCCCTCACTTAATTTCAAGATAAATTGTTTTCTCCCCAAGTGTGCACCGTTGCAAAAGTTCGTCGTGTCGAGACACCACGTGATGATCGAGTGTGATAGACTGTACGTTCACATACAACGGGTGCAAGCCAGTGTTGCACATGCAGAACACTCGGGTTAAACTTGACGAGCCTAGCATGTAGATATATGGCCTTGGAACACAAGAGACCAAAAGGTCGAACATGAGTCATATAGTACATATGATGAACATGATGATGTTCACCATTGAAACCACCTCAACTCACGTGATGATCGGACTTGAGTTGGTTAATTTGGATCATGTATCACTCGAATGACCGGAGGGATGTCAATTTGAGTGGGAGTTCTTAAGTAATATGTGAACTCATTATCATGAACATAGTCAGTAGTGTCTTTGCAAAATTATGTTGTAGATTACTAGCTCACACCGTAGCTCCCTTGAATTTCTATATGTTCCTAGAGAAATAGAGTTGAAAGATGATGGTAGCAATATTGCGGACTGGGTCCATGATCTGAGGATTGTCCTCATTGCTGCACAGAAGGCTTATGTCCATAATGCACCGCTCGGTGCGCCACCCCCTCTAGCGTCGTTTGTAGATGTTGTGAACATCTGACAGGCATGTTTCGATGACTACTTGATAGTTTAGTGAGTCATGCATTATGACTTAGAATTGAGGCTCCAAAATGTTTTGAACGTCACGGAACATATGAGATGTTCTAAGAGCTGAAATTGGGATCTCAAGCTCGTGCCCATGTTGTGAGATATGAGATCTCCAACAAGATTCTTTGCCTACAAGATGAAGGAGAATAGCTCAATCGTTAAGCATGTGCTCAGATTGTCTGGGTGCTACAATCGCTTGAATCGAGTGGGAGTTGATCTTACAAATAAGATAGTGATTGATATAGTTCGCCAAGTCACTGTCACTAAGCTACTAGAACTTGGTGATGAACTATAAAATGCCAGGGATAGAAATAATGATCCCTGAGTTGTTCGTGATGTTTGACACCGCGAAGGTAGAAATCAAGAAGGAGCATCAAGTGTTGATGGTTAGTAAAACCACTAGTTTCGAGAAGGGTAAAGGAAAGGAGGGAAACTTCATGGATGGCAAGTCAGTTGCTGCTCGAGTGAAGCAACCCAAAGTTGAATACAAACCCAAGACTAAGTGCTTCTATTATGAGGTGAGCGGTTGCTGAAGCGGAACAATCCTAGATACTTGGTAGATAAGAAGGCTGGCAACGTCGACACAAGTGTATTTGATATACATGTTATTGATGTGTACCTTGCTAGCACTCCTAATAGCACCTGGGTATTGGATACCCGTTCGGTTGCTAAATGTTAGTAACTCGAAGTAAAAGCTACAGAATAAACGGAGACTAGCTAAGGGTGAGGTGATGATGTGTGTTGGAAATGTTTCCAAGGTTGATGTGATCGACATCGCACGCTCTCTCTACCTTCGAGATTACTGACGAACCTAAATAAATGTTATTTGGTGTTTTGCGTTGAGCATGAACGTGATTATATCGTGTTTATTGCAACACGGTTATTCATTTACGTTAGAGAATAATTGTTATTCTGTTTACATGAATAATACCTTCAATGGTCATGCACCCAATGAGAATGGTTTGTTGAATCTTGATCATAGTAATACACATGTTCATAACATTGATGCCAAAAGATACAAACTTAATAATGATAGTACCACAAACTTGTGGTACTACCGCTAAATGTCATATTGGTATAAAGCGCATGAAGAAACTCCATGTTGATGGATCTTTGTACTCATTCGATTTCGAATCGGTTGAGACATGCGAACCATGCCTCTTGGGCAACATGACTAATGACCCCATTTTCTGGATTGATGGAGCGGGAAAGTGATTTATTGGAAATGATACATGTTGATGTATGCAATCCAATGAGTCTTGTAGCGTGCGGTGGATATCGTTATTTTCTTACCTTCACTGATGATTTGAGTAGATATAGTGTATGTTTACTTAATGAAACACAAGTCTGAATCGTATGAAAAGTTCAAGCAAATTCAGAGTGAAGTTTAAGATCATCGTGACAAGAAAATAAAAATGTCTGCGATATGATCGTGGAGGTGAATATCTGAGTTACGAGTTTGGCATACAACTTTAGACAATGTGAAAGTTGTTTCACAACTCACGCCACCTGGAAGACCATCATGTGATGGCATGTCTGAACGTCATAGTCGTGCTCTATTGGATATGGTGCGGGCTATGAGGTCTCTTATCGTTTTGCTACTATATTTTGGGGGTTATAAATTAGAGACAACTACATTCACTTTAAATAGGGCACCATCTAAATCCATTGAGATGACACCATGTGAATTATGGTTTGATAGAAACCTAAGCTGTCATTTCTTAATGTTTGGGGCTGCGACGCTTGTGTGGAAAATTGTTTTCACCTAATGAGCTCGAACCCAAAGCGGACAAATGCATCTTCATAGATTACCCTAAGAACAGTTGGGTGAACCTTCTATGTCAGATCCAAGCATAAAGTGTTTGTTGGTAAAACGGGTCCTTTCCCGGAAAAAAAATTCTCTCAAAAGAATAGAGTGGGAGGAAGATAGAACTTGATGAGGTTGTTGAACCTTTGTTTCCACCAGAGAGTAGCGCAACGCAGAAAGATGTTTCTGTGGAACCTACGTCAGTTAAAGAGGAAGTAAATGATGATGATAATGAAGCTTCGGATCAAGTTACTATCGAACCTCGTAGGTCGACAAGGATGGGTACTGCTCCTGAGTGGTATGACAACCCTGTCTTGGAGGTCATGTTGTTGGACAACGATGAACCTACGAGATATGGAGAAGCGATGATGGGCTCGGATTACGACAAATGGTTAATGGCCATGAAATCCGAGAAAGGATCCATGTATGAAAACCAAGTATAGACTTTGGTAGACTTGCTCGTTGGATGGTAGGTCGTCGAGTACAAATGGACCTTTGAGATGAAGACAGATGCTGATGGTAAATGTCACCATTTATAAAGCTCGACTTGTCACAAAGAAGTTTCCGACAAGTTCAAAGAGTTGACTGCGATGAGACTTTCTCACTCGTAGTGATCCTAAAGTCTGTTGGAATTATGTTAGCAGTTGCTGCATTTTTCAATTATGAAATCTGGTAGATGGATGACAAAACATCGTTTCCTTAACAGTTTACTTGAGCAAAAGTTGTATGAGATACAACCAAAAGGTTTTGTCAGTCCTAAGGATGCTAAAAGGTGAGCAAGCTTCAGTGATCCTTCTATGGACTGAAGCAAACATCTCGGAGTTGGAATATACACTTTGATGAGGTGATCAAAGTTTTTGAGTCTATACAAAGTTTATGAGAAACTTATATTTACAATAAAGTGAGTGGGAGCACTATAGAGTTTCTGATAAGCATATATGGTTGACATATTGTTGATCGGAAATGATGTAGAATTTCTAGAAAGCATAAAGGGTTGTTTGAAAGGAGTTTTTCAAAGGAAGACCTGGATAAAGCTACCTAATTGTTGAGCATCAAGATCTATAGAGATAGATCAAGATGCTTGATGAGACTATGAATGAGTACATACCTTGACAAGATTTTGAAAGAGTTCAAATTGGATTAGTCAGAGAGAAGTGTTCTCGCCTGCTTTGTAAGGTGTGAAGTTGAGTGAGACTCAAAGCTCGACCACAACAGAAGAAAGAGAAAGGACGAATGGCGTCCCCTATGCCGTAGCCATAGGCTCTGTATAGTATGCCATGTTGTGTACCGCACATGTGTGTGCCTTGCCATGAGTCCGTCAAGGGGTACAAGAGTGATCTAGGAGTGGATCACTGGACAACGGTCAAGATCAACCTTAGTAACTAAAATACTAAGGAAATTTTTCTCGATTATGAAGGTAAGAAAGAGTTCGTCGTAAAGAGTTATGTCGATGCAAGCTTTGACACCAATCCGGATGACTCTTAGTAGCAATCCGGATACGTATAGTAGAGCAGCCATTTGGAATAGCTCCAAGTGGAGTGTGGTAACAGTGTTTACAGTTTGACATAGAGATTTGCAAAGTACACACGGATCTAAATATCGCAGACCTGTTGACTATAAGACCTCTCTCACATGCAAAGCATGATTGAGCCCCGGAACTCATTGGGTGTTAGGTTCATAACAATGCGAATCACATGGTGATATGAACTAGATTATTGACTCTAGTGCAAGTGGGAGACTGTTGGAAATATGCCCTAGAAGCAATAATAAATTGGTTATTATCATATTTCCTTGTTCATGATAATCGTTTATTATCCATGTTATAATTGTGTTGATCGGAAACTCAGATACATGTGTGGATACATAGACAACACCATGTCCCTAGTATGCCTCTAATAGACTAGCTCGTTGATCAAAGATGGCTATGGTTTCCTAGTCATGTACATGAGATGTCATTTGATAACGGGATCACGTCATTAGGAGAATTCTGTGATGGACAAGACCCAAACTACAAACGTAGCATATGATCGTGTCAGTTTATTGCTACAGTTTTCTCCATGTCAAGTATTTGTTCCTATGACCATGAGATCATGCAACTCCCTGACACCGGAGGAGTACCTTGTGTGTATCAAACGTCACAACGTAACTGGGTGACTATAAAGGTGCTCTACAGGTATCTCCAAGGGTGTCTGTTGGGTTGGCATGGATCAAGACTGGGATTTGTTAGTCCGTGTGACGGAGAGGTATCTCAGGGCCCACTCGGTAATACAACATCACAATAAGCCTTGTAAGCAATGTGACTAAGTGTTAGTCATGGGATCTTGTATTACGAAACGAGTAAAGATACTTGCCGGTAACAAGGTTGAACTAGGTATGGAGATACCAACGATCGAATCTCGGGCAAGTAACATACCGAAGAACAAAGGGAACATCATACGGGATTAACTGAATCCTTGACATAAAGGTTCGACTGATAAAGATCTTCGTAGAATATGTAGGAACCAATATGGGCATCCAGGTTCCGCTATTGGTTTTCGACCCTAGAGGTGTCTCGGTCATGTCTACATAGTTCTCGAACCCATAGGGTCTGCACACTTAAGGTTCGGTGACGTTTCGGTAGTATAGAGTTATGTATGGTGGTGACCAAAGGTTGTTCGGAGTCCCAGATGAGATCTTGGGCATCATGAGGAGCTCCGGAATGGTCCGGACGTAAATATTGATATATAGGAAGTCCTGTTTTGGTCGCCGGAAAAGTTTCGGGCTCATCGGCAGTGTACCGGGAGTGCCGATAGTGTACCGAGGGACCATCGGGAGAGGTATTTCGACCCAAGAGGCTACATGGGCTGTGGGAGGAGGTAAACCATCCCCTGGTGGGCTGGCCGAAGCCTCCTCTAAGGTCCCATGCGGCTAGAGTGGTTTGAGAAGGAAAAACTCCAAAGGTGGAGAAGTGAAAAGAGTTTCCAAGTGGAAAGGAGAAATCCTACTCCTAATAGGATTGGAGTAGGACTTCTCCACCTCCAATTTCGACCAAACCTTGAGGGCTTGAGGCTACCTCCTCCCCTCCCTCCCTCCTATATATACTAGAGGATTTAGAGAAAAAGCTAACCCTAATAGCCATGTGCTACCTCTCCTCTAGATCGCAGTTTCTCCTCTAGATCGGTTTTCAGCGGTGCTTAGGCGAAGCCCTGCTGGAATAGCTCCACCACCATTACCACAATACCATTGCACTGCAGGAGAAATCATCTACATCTCTGCTCCCTCTTGCTGGATCAAGAAGGCGGAGATCGTCATCGAGTTGTACGTGTGCTGAATGTGGAGGTGCCATCCGTTCGGCGCTAGATCGGAAGGACCATGATCAAGATCGCGAGACGGATCATGATGATATCGCGGGACGGATCGTGATGAGTTCATGGTACAGATCGTGATGGGATCGCGGGACGGATCATGATGAGATCGCGGGATGCTCGGCGATTTGGATCGCGAAGACATTCGACTACACCAACCGCGTTTCTTAACTCTTCCCGCTTAGCGATCTACAAGGGTATGTAGATCCACTCTCCCTCTCGTAGATGCTCGTCACCATGGATAGATCTTGCGTGTGTGTAGGAAATTTTTTGTTTCCCATGCAACATTCCCCAACACCATTGTCTACTACATCAATACAATGTTATCTCGATAACAAGTATCTACTTCATGCGTACATTTCTCGCATTCAACCTTTTATAGGTTGCATCATGGCATGAACTTCTTGAGTCTTTCTTGTCGTACTTGTTTCCTTTCTCAAAGCGTCTCAACGATGATGTCATATTGCTAGTTGTGATGTCTTTGATGTTCGTGTGTGGGAAGTTCATTTATGTACAATAAGAAAATATTAGGCTATGTGCTATGCTTTCAATCAAAGATCTTATTGGTATATTTATGTCTTGTTCATTACTTCTTGTAACTATTTCGTGTGTACATCCTTCTTTGTGGATATATATCATCATGATTGTTTTCCACCAAGTTTCTTTTTCACATGAGAGAAGTCACATCTCTAGTTGATATCCTCATTTCTTTCACATCCACCGTTGCATTCCCTTTTATTTCGTTGGTGGTTTCGTGAAAGAATTTGTGTTGAGTGCGAATCTTATATCCTTGCATCTTTATGCACTCTTTGGTGGTGAAGATTATTTTCCTCATGCTTGTCTTCATGAGGGTTTTGCCATCTCGATTGGTATCCCTCCTCTTGACAAGGCTATTATTTCTTATCTTCACCAGGGGTTGTCACAAGCTTTGGTTTTAAATTTTCTTATTAGTAAGCTTGTGAACCCATTTGCTAGTGGTTTGTGTGTGGGAAGGATATGTCTTGCACTTTGTGTCTCATTTCATCAAGACTATGTTGATGCTTAATTCTCATCCTTATATTAGTCTTCTCAAGTGCTTTGCCATGACTCACACACATCATTCTAGTTGATCCTATTCTTAAATGCCTTTTTTACCTGTTACTCAACCATATGTTTAGTGCAAGTACAATGCTCATTAGCTTATCTACTTACTTGCACTTGTTGTGTCTTTATATTGATTTTGGGAGAGTCATGATCCTATTTTGTGCACCTGTATTCAAATACAAACACTCTTATTTGTGCACAAATCATGGGGAGCTCCTCTAGTTTCTTTATAAACACTCTTTTGCCCATATCATAATATCCTTTATTCATGTGGCTGGTAGGACCATGTGATTGATTGTTCCAATTGGTATCTTTTGATTGCTTGTGTCACTCCCGTGTCTGTCTTTTTGTCATACCATCCTTTTTGCAATCTTTGGGTTCTCAATATAGTTTGTATTCCTCCAACTACTTACCATTGGATATGTGTATTTCTTTGCACACGTATTTTGAGAAATACAAAATTTTTGGAGAAACACCTATTATATTGGGTTTCTAAACTTTTCATCCATTTTGGCAATTGATGCCAATGGGGAAGAAGTTTAGAGAGTTTAGTTTGGAAAGCTTAGAGAGTTTTGTTTTTGTTGCTTAAGCATTTGCATTTCACATCCATGCATTGCTTTGCATTTATGTGTGCTTGGTTGTGCTTATTTACTTATATAAACTCTCTTGAAAGTGGTTGTCATCAATTACCAAAATGGGGGAGATTGTAAGAGCACATGTATCCATGTGTAGTTTTGGTAATTGATGACAATCCATATGTACTAATGGTTGCCTTGAGTTAGATTCGAAGGATTTGTCCGTAGGTACTTCTTGAAGTCCATATTTTGGTTTCGAGTTTATATGGTGACCAAGGTGTTATTCAAGGTTTATCCAAAGATTGGTCATGTAAGAGTTGAGCTTACTGCAAGTATGTCTTGAATAAAAAGACTATGTGAGCATTCATGTTTACCTTGAAGACATCATCTTTACGAAAGAGAAGATAAGATACAAGGTTGATCAAGACTAAGTCAAAGAGTGAACCAAGTTGATAAACACACAAAGCGTATAAGATGTACTGAGAAGGATCAAGTGATCCCATGGTATGGTAAGCATTGTGCATTACGCTTTGTGTAGTAACCCATGGTCTACATGAGTGCTCTTTGTAGGGTTAGGTATATTTCCATGGGATTGCATCAAGAGGAATATCCCATACAACCCATGGAAGATGACATCAAGTGGTGATTGTCATCAAGGTTGTGGTGTGCAAGTTCAAGTGAAGCATCACAAATAAATCATGCTTGTAGCTTTCCTTCCATTGTGGTGGCAATGGACTTGCGAAGGTGTGCCGAAGAGTGACTCACCCATAGTGGAGTATGAGGGAGCAATCAACTAGCGTTCATCGAGCCAACGCGATCACGAAAGGTGGTCCAACCTGAGGGAGTCAAGATCGTCATCATCTAGCTCTAGTGGAATTCGTGCAAGGCAAAGGTTTGCCCTTGATAGGTTTTCTATTTTACCGGTCTCATGGTGATAGTTTGGATACCGGGTTATAGGATCGATAGCCGTACTATCAAGTGGGGCTCTCAAGTGAGTAGCTTGATCATATCATTTGTCGAGAGATAAAACCATTGCATCCTTGCATCATATTTCTTCATTCTTATTTGTATTTTCTCTTTTCGAGGTTTTAGAGCTTGTGATTATCTTCTTGACAAGCTCTAGTACATCGAAAACGAATTTCATATGCTTCTTCTATTGCATTTTCGGTGTTGGAGGTTTTACCGGTCTTATCCGAGGAAGGGTTCTCACCATTTTCTTATGGGACTTTTCTCATTTGCTTCTTGCTGATATTTCTATCAATATTGTGTTATCCCATGTCATTAGCTTTCCAACAAACTTGGTTTCGTTGAATTTGGAGTTCGTTTGCAGAAGTTGTTGCAGTTTTGGTATTCTTAAAAGGCTGCAGCGGTACTACCGCGGCTACTACCGCTTGGAGTGGATGTAATTTTTTTTACTATCGCTCCAGAGCGGTACTACCATGGATCGAGAGCGGTAGTACCTCTCCGGACCAAAATATCGTGTGAAGTCCAGCGGTGGTAGGCACGGATGTATTTTTTTAGTACCGCTCCCAAGCAGTAGTACCACTACCCTTAGCGGTAGTACCGCTATCCCTAGCGGTAGTACCGTGAGGACGAGCGGTAGTACCGCTCTGGCGGTTCTACTGGCCTTTTGCCTCCTCGGTGTTTCTTTTCAAAGGGCTTACACCGCCTTAGCGTTAGTACCGCTCCCATAAGCGGTAGTACCACTCTATGCGGGTTGTGAGCATAATGGTTGGATTTTTCCCACCTATAAAAGGGGGTCTTCTTCCCCATTGGACTTTATCCTTTGAGCTCGTGTTCTTCCCCCATTGTTGACCTTCTTTGAGCTTGCTAACTCTCAATCCCTCCAATGATTTTTGCTAGTTCTTGAGGGAAAATAGAGAGGAGATATAGATCCGCATTTCCACCAATCACTTTCCCCTCTAAGTGAGCGGAACCCCTTGGATCTGGATCTTGGAGTTCTTCGTGTTCTTCTTCGTTCTTCCTCTCATTTTCTTCCATAGCATTAGTTTTTGTGGAGGGATTTGGGAGAGAAGGACTTGGGCACTCCGTGTACCCTTGCCATTGCATTTGGTGCATTGGCTTGAGTTCTCCACCGTGATACATGGAAGTGAAGTTTGAGAAGCTTATTACTCTTGGGTGTTTGAGCACCCTAGAGCTTGTTTCTCTTGGGTAACTTGGTGCCCTAGACGGCTTGTGTTGCCTCAGAGCTCAATCATTGTGGTACAAAGATCTCGACAAACTTCGGGGTCTCCAATTAGGTTGTGGAGATTGCCCCGAGCATTTGAGATCACCTCGGAGCCACAATCCATTGTGGTGAAGCTTTGTGGTGTAGTTGGGAGCCTCCAGTTAATTGTGGAGATTGCCCCAACCTTGTTTGTATGGGTTCGGTGACCACCCTCAAGTGTCCCTTAGTGGAATCATGACATCTTTCATTGTATGAGGGCATGAGGAGATTACGGTGGCCCTAGTGGATTCTTGGGGAGAATTGTGCCTCCACACCGCTCCGAATGGAGATTAGCATCCACAAGGGTGTGAACTTTGGGATACATCATCGTCTCTGTGTGCCTCGGTTATCTCTTAACCGAGACCCTTTACTTATGCACTTTACTTTGTGATAGCCATATTGTTTCTTGTTATATATGTTGATATCATTTAGTTGTCTATCTTGCTTAGAATAAGTTGTTGGTGCACATAGGTGAGACTAGTTGTTTTAGGTTTGGTGCTTGACTAATTAAATGATACTTTTATTCTGCATTTGTTCAAGGCTAAACCGTAATTATTTTAAAGCGCCTATTCACCCCCTCTAGGAGACATCCACGTCCTTTCAATTGGGAAATAATATAAGGAGTTGAGCACTACTACCTCTTGAGCTTGCGTTGGTTTTCCCTTGAAGAGGAAAGGGTGATGGGCCGAAGTAGATAAGTATTTCCCTCAGTTGTTGAGAACAAAGGTATCAATCCAGTAGGAAGGACAAGCAAGTTACCAATGGATGCACCTACACAAACAACCAAAATCTTGCACCCAACGCTATAAAGGGGTTGTCAATCCCTTCACGGTTATTTGTAAGGATTAGATCTGGTAGAGATAGATGTAAAAGATTGCGGAAAGTAAAAAGGTAAATAAACTACAGCAAGGTATTTTTGGTATTTTTGGTTTATAGATCTGAAAATATATTATGGAAAGTAGACCCCGGGGGCCATAGGTTTCACTAGACGCTTCTCTCTTGAAGGCAAATATCACGGTGGGTGAACAAATTACTGTTGAGAAATTGATAGAAAAGTGAATGATTATGAAGATATCCAAGGCAATTATTATGCATATAGGCATCACGTCCGTGTCAAGTAGACCGAAATGATTTTGCATCTAGTACATCTAGAGTATTAAGTTCATGAAGAACAAAGTAACACATTAGGTAAGATGATATGATGTAGAGGTATAAACTCAAGCAATATGATGAAAACCCCATCTTGTTACCCTTGATGGCAATAATACAATACATGCCTCGCTACCCGTACTTTGTCAATGGGTGAGGACATCGCAAGATTGAACCGAAAACCAAGCACCTCTCCCATTGCAAGAATTACCAATCTAGTTGGCCAAACCAAACCAATAACTCGAAGCAACTTGCAAAGATATGAAATCATGCATATAAGAATTCAGAAAAGACTCAATAATATTCATGGATAATCTCTCCATAAACCCACAATTCATCAGATCTCAACAAACACACTGCAAAAGAGTATTACATTAGATTGATCTCCATGAAGATCCTAAAGAGCATGGTATTGAAGCACAAAGAGAGAGAAGAAGACATCTAGCTACTAGCTATGGACCCATAGGTCTGTGGTGGACGACTCACGCATCATCGGAGGGGTAATGGAGTTGATGTAGATGCCCTCCGTGATTGGTTCCCCCTTCGAAAGATTACTGGAAAAGGCTCCAAGATTGGATCTCTAGGGAACAGAGGTTTCTGGCGGCGAAGAGTATTTGCGTGGCTATTTTTGGTATTGGGGGAATATTTGGGTATTTATTGGACAAAGATTAGGGTTAGGAGACCTACCAGGAGGTGGCAAGCCTGCCAGGCGCAACTAGGGAGGTGGCCGTGCCTCGTGGCTTGTGACCTCCTGATAAACCCCAAGGAGCTAATCATCGTAGCATTTTCTGAAGGTGGAAGTGATAAGTATGGAGTGTGGAACCCACAAGGATCTAAAGGTAAGATCAATATTCTCTCAAGTCCTATTTTCCACGAATACGACTCTACATACACCGTACGTTTGCTTCCATCTAGAAACGAGAAATAAAACTACGTTGTGGGTATGAAGAGGATAGCTTTGCATGGTAATGGAGAACTAAAATAATAAAATAGGTGTTGTTAACATAATATTACAATATATTACAAATAGAGAGTGTGGAATAATGATGGGTCGGTGTGCAGAATTATCCTAGGCAATTGTTAACAAGATCGGAAATCATCATTGCAATTTTATATGAGGGAGAGGCATAAGCTAACATACTTTCTCTACTTGGATCATTTGCACTTATGATTGGAACTCTAGAAAGCATCCGCAACTACTAAAGATCATTAAGGTAAAAACCAACCATAGCATTAAAGCATCAAGTCCCCTTTATCCCATACGCAACAACCCCCTTACTAGGGTTTATGCTTCTGTCACTCAAGCAACCACTATAAGCGAATCATGAACGTATTGCAACACCCTACATCGTGAATCTTTCACATGTGCGCGGAACAGAAGGCACCATAGGACAGCACCAAAATAAACATACAACTCAAACCAATCTAGATCATCAATCAACCCAAAGGACAATAGTAATCTACTCAAAACATCATAGGATGGCAACACATCATTGGATCATAATATCTAGCATAAAGCACCATGTTCAAGTAGGTGACTACAGCGGGGTGCGGGAGAGTGGATCGCTAAAAGGAGATGAGGATGGGGATGAAGAAGGTGATGTTGATGAAGACGATCACCACGGCGATGGTTCCCTCGATGGCACTCCGGCACCACCGGGAGAGAGAGAGAGAGAGGGTCTCCCCCTTGTGCTTCCTCCTCCATGGCCTCCCCCTCTGTGGGCAGAGGTTCTCTGTCACACCTTGTGTTTTGCCTCTCATGATTAAGTTATCATGACTCAAAAATCAGGGCCAATTAAAACTTTTTGTGTGCATTTGAATGCTTGACTTGTGTGCTATTTGCTTGCTGGTTTGATTGCCTGCTAGTGCTCTATATTTATAAAATCCCTCCTACTCTCAAAACTCTTTTCCTTGATCCCCACTCTTGTCCAATGATCATGCCATGTTAATAGGACTTAATTATATTTCTACAAAATATTATTTTGTCCAAATAGGTTTGATTCAAATTAGGTTTTCAAAAAAACCTGAGTTGAGGTTTGTACTACAAGTCCTCAAATTGGGTGGATACATTTTCCCCAAAAGCTTTATTTGGAACCTACTTTATATATAACTTCCCAAAACCACAAACAATTATTTTAAAAGATTATTTTCATATTTTATTTAAAGGTTTTTTCTTAAGACCAGAAATGGTCTTTTATAGGGAAAAATTATTTAAATGCTTTAAAAATATTTGAGAAAATTTAGGAAAACTCAGTGGAGATATATTGTCCATATATGAGAGTTTCAACACATGGTCATGTTCAAGATATTGGACAAAACCCTTCAAAACCATATCTGTTTGTTTCAAGGTTTTGAAATATTTCTATAAGAAATATTCTCAAATAAATCCAGGAAAATTCTATCATGTCACATATTATATATGTGGTCATCTTGCCAAGTTTCATCTCAATCCCAATTTTTTGCTTCACCAAAATATCCTAAAGCCATTTCTGTCCAGAGCCAAATTTGATCAACTTTACATTGTGAAGTATCTCCTATTGATCCCAAACTTTGTGGGCATTCTCTACTAACCAAATGATGATGCTACATCAAGTGGTGCATCAAGGGGAATAGGATTGCATGATCAGATCCATAGAAATCCATTTCTGTCCATTTCTAGGGTTTACCAAGTTTACATTATCGACTTTCTTCAAATCATCTCAAAACTTGTGATCAGGACCACGTGGACTTGCCATTTACCCCTGGTAAATCTTAAGGTCATACGATTCCCCTGCCTAGCCCAGTCACAGCACAAACACCTTCTTCCTAGTGGACAAGCAAAGTGGGCCCAAAAAGATTCCCCTTGCCCCCAACTTTTTACCACTGCATACTATGACCCTCTTCCACCTCTAGTAACCTTGCCATGGTCTCTGGTCAATTATTTGTGGGGTAACTCCCTCAATCTGCCTCTCTTTTGCCATGACAAGACCTCTTCTTTCCCCTCTCCCATTACTCTGTTCATAATAATGCCCCAAACCTTTCCAAAACATCATTTTCATCAACCCAAACCCATTTATGGCATGCTCATGTGGAAAATATGAGCAAGTCAATTGAACTTAGATTATGGCAGCAAAAATAGCTTTGAACTGCAAGTACCATGTAGACTTGTCTCCCTGATCTCAAACTTGGTGTACTTGTAGTTCATCCATACCTAAGGCTACTAGACAAGGTATTTGCCATATTTCACTGCAGTAAAATGCCTTTAGGCCAGCCCCAAGTTTGTTGCTGCAAACTTCCTAGCTGTAAAAACCCCATCTAACCAACTCCAATTACCATGAGATTTTACCACTACTCTACTGCATGCATGCCTCTCCCCCCCTCGACAGCTTTTGCTGACCAAAAAGTCTCTCTGCTCAAGGGTTGGCATGGTGACCACGCTACGGGCATGTAGCAACGGCGCTCTGCCCCTTGAGCTTGTCCTGTAGCTCGTGTACGACCACGACAGAGCACCAAACCGCGCCAGGGAATCTCTTCTTGCCTACCACGCCTCTCCCGACATCTGGATGCAGCCAAAGGAGCCTAGGCACGCGTGATGTCGGTGCCCGGGGGCACTCGAGGCGCACCCGAGCTCTCTCCGGTCGTCCCTGCCCTTAAGGCCATTCCCGAGCCCCCCTTTTGGTCCCCCTTGACTCTCCCTCGCTCCCGCAAACCCCCCCTCCGCTTGCCTATTCTTCCACCTCCACAGCTGCCGCACCTATGCGTCATCGGCCCCCGGCGTGGTTACGCTTTCTGTGGGATCCGCTTCCTAGCAACGAAAGCGCCTTCCAGGAAATACGCCTTCGGCATCACCCGCGCAGCTGAGTTGCTGAGCTGGCCCAATGGCAATCATGTGCCATGTGCGCTATGTAGCGCCCTAGGTATACCCCCCTTTTCCAATTTTTGTTTTTCCAGAATTTGTAAAATAGGTATTAAATTCATCTTAACTCCAAATCTGGTGATTCAAAATACTAGAGGTTCCTAAAATCTTCCTATATCCAAAAATATATCCTACATATTTTTCCCACAACTTCTCTCCACTGTTCAAATTTAAATTTAAATGTGAATTATGTGATGCCCCACTTGCAAAATTCCTAGAACATCCAAATCAACTCCAAATGGAGTGATTCCAATTTATAGGTGCTCTAAATATCATGCCTTATTTATCAGGCCTTGGTTAACATTTTCACCATGCATTAATTCTGCTGGATCAAATAAATAGCCCCATATTTCATTATTACCATCTTAGGAAATTCATAGGAAAATCATCCCAACTCCAAATCCAGTGAAACCACTTTCCACATGTTTCTAAAATCATGCCCTATTTTATGAGTGCCTCCACTCATTTTTATGAAAATATTTTCTATTCAACTCTTGAAGGATCATCATTTCCGTCATTCCCACCATTCAAAATTGCCCCTTGACCCAACATCCACCAAAACCTCCTCGGTTATTTTTCTCATGACCAGAGGAGTCCTAGAAAAATAAAACTCCTATTTGTAGAGCACATTTATTTCTATGCTTGTTGTGTTGCTTATTGTGGTTGTTTACCGACGGTAGTTGACAAGATATACGGAGTGCTCGGAGTTGGACGAGAAGCGTGTGAAGACCTCGAAGACGTTGCTAAGCCAGGCAAGCAGCCCTTTGACCATGGTAAGAAACTTTTTATGCATGACATAGGGCACTTGTTGTTTTAATGTTTGATCATGATGTGGTATCCCCCCTTCGGTGGGTTGCCACCGATACTCTTACCATTGACACTTGCATCATGCATGACCCTACCACCTTATGAGGGTTATGCAGGTGGGTGTAGTTAGGATGCTAATAGATGCTACGCAAGTGGGATGGGATTTATGCATAGTGATTAAAAGGAAGTGATTCTTTCAAAGACTTTTCGAAAACCCCGTCGGGTGCCACTAATGCCCGAGGGAGATGATGATGAGATGGGTGACCACTTGAGAAAGAAGTGGTGTACCGGAACAAGTGAGTGTTGTGGTTTTCGAAAACGGATTGGTGTAAGTTGCGACCATTATTCCAACCTTACATGTACGACCACGATACCCCTTATGGGACGGGTCTTTGTTGATTACCTTGGTGGGTACTCGCAAGGATCCCACGTTACTAGTGGCGGAAGTGGCGTGGTCACTCTCGATACGGGATCGTACCGGTATGTATGATCATGCGCTGTCTTCATAGGCACCGGGCACACCGTTGGTCCCCTCATGGATAGTACGGTTTAGAGCGAGGCTCGTGTGAAGTACATCATGAGGGTTGGGTACCAATCGACTGGACTCTTTGTTTAGTATCACCATGGAAAAGGTATTGTTCGGGTGCTTACCTCGGGTATGTTATATACCACGAGTCGTGGATGACATGAAAGTTCCCCGAGTCTTGTGGGTAAAGTGTGCAGCCTCTGCAGAGTGTAAAACTGTTCGAATAGCCATGTCCACGGTCAAGGACAGTTGGATGACCGCTCTTGTGCTATGTCCAAGTGTTTTCACAAACTGGTGTGTGAGTGTGTTGGAGACAAAGATGGTACTTGAGCTAAGTTTGATGACTTAGCATGGGAAGAGATCTAAGTCTGATGACTTAGCATGATGAATGAACACGAGGTGTTCAACCCCAACTTGTGATGATATTTGTATCTTGTTCATATGGATATCTGCCTATTGTTGATGCATGATTACTCGTTACTTGATCATGTCATTGCATTTAAAATTGGCTTTCTGCAAATTACCTACTTAGTGCTATATCATGCATCATCATTATCTTGTTCCACAACTTGGGTTGCTTGCGAGTACATTCAAAGTACTCATTGGCTTGCCACTGGTTATTTTATTGGCCAGACATGAAAGATCAGGTTATGATGAAGATTGCCCTGGTGACGGTCATGCGAGCTAGGACGCTTCCCAGACAGAATGCCTGTAGGGTTCAGGCAGATGGCATGGGTTCACGTTATCGTTGAAGATTTCCACTGCAGTCATATGAGGACTTGGCCATATTTGAGTAAACTGGTATGTAATGGATGTAAGACTCTTGTTATTCAGTTTCTGTGTGTTCAGTGAGCATTGATCTCTGGGATCACTGTGCACGTACATTCGATGATTGCGACTTATGAGTCGGGGTCCCCACAGAGCTAGTATCAGAGCCATCCTGACTATAGGAAGCCCTTATATAGCATGGACGTTAGTTAGGACAAAACTGTTTTCCCGGGCCCTTCAAAAAACTTGCAAAGGCTACCATATTTCTTATCTCTTCTAAGCTTCAAATAAACTAAAGGATTGTGCCTAGCACTTCCACCATTTTTCTTTTTGGCTCTCCTCGGCTACTTTTCAAAACTTTGCAACTGGTCGCTACTACCCTCGTGCCCCTGACCACGGGATTCCTTGTAATCCTCGTGGGTAACCTGGAAGGAAGCCACCTTCCCAGACGATTGCCGATATGTCCTGGACCCAAGTTGGTGACACTAGACAAGGAGCTACCAGCAGAGGATACCTTCCCGAAGGATGAGGATGTAAAGACTTAGATGATGGTGACGCCCACGACACAGCCCTAGGATGATGCTACTCTGGCCTTCGATGACTAGGGCACAAGACATGCAATGTCATGATGATGCATCGCCAATAGAGCAACCCTGTCCTTTTTGTTGTTATATCGGTAACCACCGGTGGATGAGAACCCCTGCCATTTGGTCTGCCTCACTATAGTGAGCAGGAAAAATGGTTCTCTTCATCCCCTGCTCTCGGTGACGATATTAACAATGTGATCGGCAGGATACAACTCTACCATGCCTTGTTAGTGACATTGCATAGAAGGCTGCCTACCTGGAATGCTTGACATCTCAAGAGACAAGAAGGCATTGTCACGATTACGAGGACACTAGAAGACCCTGTCAGCAACGACCGTGAAGAATCACCTTCGTCGTCAACTCAACAGACGCGAAGTCATCAAGTACTCTTCAGGCGCAACTAGAATCGTCTTGATGAACAACAACCAAAGACATAGCGACACCTGAAGGAGACCCAAAAGGCTAAGAGGACTCCTCTCCAAGACACAAAGCAAGCACGACTACTGATTCCGAGGACCCCTAGGGTAGGATAGGTCGTGTGTCCCCTATGCGAAGTCGAGTCCGTATGATGGTTCGAATGGAACCATGATGTGTGTTGCTTGTTTTTCATGTTTGTGCTTTGGTGTAAGTCACACTTTTGCCCTAGGCAACAAGTGCATGACTTTATCTTCCACCTTACTATGATGTTTGTGTTTGGCCTTTTCAGCACTTGCTTGATTGCACTTGCACTATACCACCCCTTAGGCACTCCTCTCGATACTACTTTCTCTCCCCAATCTCGTCAACTGAAGACCGGCAAGACAAGATGCACCAAGGATCCACCTCGATAGGCAGCTAGCGTTGAAGACTATGACTACAACGGACTCAACAAGACACAACCCCGTAGAGTTATGCTTCTCCCTCAAGATTGGAAGACCCCTCCCTTGCCCAACCTATACCTTACAAGCTCCCCAGGACAAATCTCTGATCACGTGTTTAATGATTTTGTCAATCTGCACTTCATTTGCAACTCTTGGATGAGAAGGTTGACGTGGCTAAGGATTTTCTTCAACACCATTTTCTTCAGGTATATCAGCATGAATGTCTTCATTTGTTGGAATGACTTCCTCAGTAGGTTGAGGTTCTTCAGTGGGTATGACATCTTCAGTAGCCTTCAGCTTAATGGATTCCTCAGGAGATTTTTCATCTAGCACAGAAGACAGGTGCTCTCTTTGTGAGCCATCAGTTTCATCGAACCGCACATCTATAGTTTCAACAACCTTTTGGTGGTAGGTGTTGAAGACTTTGTAGGTGTGTGAGTCCTTTCTGTAACCAAGCATAAAACCTTCATCTGCTTTCGGTGCAACTTTAGAACTATGGTGAGGATCTCTAATCTAGCATTTTGCACCGAAGACTTTGCGATAACTTAAATTGGGTTTGTTGCCAGTCATAAGCTCATATGAGGTCTTCTTTAAGAATTTGTGAAGATATACCTTGTTGATGATGTGGCAAACTATATCAATTGCCTCAGCCCAGAAGCAACGAGGAGTCTTGTATTCATCAAGCATGGTGCGAGCCATCTCAACAAGAGTCATGTTCTTGCGCTCCATGACGCCGTTCTGCTAAGGAGTATATGGGGCAGATAACTCATGAGTAATACCAAGTTCATCAAGATATTCATCAAGGTTGGTGTTCTTGAACTCAGTCCCATTATCACTCCTGATATGATTGATCTTGACTCCGAAGTTTGTTGAGGCTCTTGAAGCAAATCGTTTGAAGACATCCTGCACTTCAGACCTGTACAAAATAATATGCACCCAAGTGTAATGAGACTAATCATCAACAATGACAAATCCATACAAACTTGAAGAATTTGTTAGTGTGGAGTAATGACTAGGCCAAAGAGGTCCATGTGAAGCAATTCAAAGGGTTCAGTCGTGGTCATGATTGTCTTCGACGGAAGCTTGGATCTGGTCATCTTCCCAAACTCACCTGCACCATAGAGGTGGTCCTTGAGGAATTTGACACCTTCAATGCCAATGACGTGCTTTTTCTTCATGAGCGTGTGCAAGTTCCTCATACCAGCATGTCCAAGTCGTCGATGCCACAACCAACCTTTGGAGGACTTTGCAAGGAGGCACGTGGCAGACAGAGGACCTGTAGAGAAATCAACAATATACAAGTCTCCTCTCCTAAACCCTTCGAAGAATTTGGAATTCTCAGATTCCATGATGACAACACAACGATATTTTCCAAATACGACAACCATATCAAGATCCCAAAGCATTGAGACAGACATAAGGTTGAACCCGAGGGATTTGACAAGCATCACCTTATCCATGTGTCGGTCCTTTGAGATTGCAACCTTACTTAGACCCAATACCTTGCTTTTTCCTTTGTCAGCATAGGTGATATGCTTCACATGAGATGGAGCAAGTGGCAAATTCATCCGTAGATTCTTGTCACCAGTCATGTGGTTTGTGCATCCACTGTCGAGGACCCACTCAGTAGCATTTGGAGATTCATCCTGCAGATGAATTAGTACAACTTACGAACTCATATGCTTCAGAGTGAAGAATATGACATCAATTTCATTAGGCAGAATTTCATCACACAACATAGTAAGTAAAGTAGTGTGAGGACATGAGAAATGAGGAGTTCATTTCTACATGATTAGCGTGCGTCCTTTCAATCATTTCCTCAGGTCTCCAGCAAATATATCAGATGTTCAAGTTCATCTGGAGACCTGACCCTGCATAAGAGATTAGTTTAATTTCTTCACCACCCACATCTGGAGGGGTGGCAAAGAGTTCATCATTCTACGAGCACCATATGAGAAGGGAGGCATTGAAGCTAGTGCGCTTCGTTTTACACGACGAGGGTTAGAGTACTCATATGAATAAGCAGAGAAATTCTTTGAGGACTTATGAACATAATGATTTGAAGAATAATGTACATATTCGGAACTCCTAGATTTTCCCTGCGAAATAGATGCATTAGCATGAGAATGATATTTTTGACCATTTGAGGAATTTGGTCCGGGTGAAGAATTTGGTCCATATGAGGAATTTGATCTGGGGTTCATGTTCTTCATGAGTGGTGTCGTGAGGACATTCACTTGAAGATTTTGTAGGTAGCTCTTGGGAACATAGATTTTCTTCATAGGTGAACTGTTCCTGCAATTAGTTCCAACAAATCTGGCAAATACTTCACCTTTCTGATTTTTTAAGAATTTGTAGTTAGAGTCAAGTGACTCATCAGAGGAATATGCATTTTCACAAGTAAAGCCAGATAGAGTGGATGGATCTACAGGAGGTCCTTTTGCAGCAACCCATGAGGTTTTGGGGTACTGCTCAAGAGTCTAGTAGGATCCATCAGCATTGATTTTCCTCTCAAATGCAATACCCTCTTTCCTAGGGTTCCTGTTCACAATCTGCTTTTTGAGGACATCGGAAAGGGTTTGATGCCCTTTGAGACTTTTGTACATGCCTGTCACATACAATTCCTTCAACCCTGTATTTTCGTGAGTGATACGTGTGGTATCCTCAGATGAGGAATTTGTGACCACTAGAATAGTTGAAGAATTTGCAGCAATAGATGCATTTGAACATTCAGGTGAAGAATTAGCAGTTTCACGTTTGATGCATTTCAAACAAGGTGGAACAAATTCTTCCTGAGCGGTACTAATCTGTTGATCCGGTAATGAATCGTTTTCCCTTTGGAGATCCTTATGAGACACCCTTAGTTTCTCAAGATCTTGCTTTCTTTGAAGAAATTCATAAGAAAGCTTCTCATAATCGGCTAAGAGAGCATTATGATGACTTTGAAGGTTATCATACTTTGTCTGAAGACATTTGAGATCGTCAGACAGAGTTTGAGTCCGATCCACTTCCTCATTCAACAGGTCATCGCTTTTGTCTAGCATTTTCTGAAGCTTTTCAAGTGCACTTTGTTGCCTAGTAGCAATATGAGCAAGTTTGTCATAGCTAGGTTTCACATATTCATCAGATTCACCATCACTTGATTCAGAGGAGGATTGATGCTTATGTACCCTGGACCCTTTAGCCATGAAGCAATAGGTGGGAGCATAATCATCATTGCTGACGTCAGAGTCATTGGAGTAGTCATTTTCTTCATCATTGAAGGTAGACTTGCTGATGAAAGTGATAGCAAGAACAAGGTTAGCGACACCAGATTCAGAATCCACCTTGGATTCTTCCTCTTCTTCATATTCTTCAGAGTCTTCTTCTGAGTCCATTTCCTTGCCAATGAAATCCTGAGCCTTTCTAGAACCATTCTTCTTGTGCGTTAAGGACTTTGAAGATGAGGACTTTGCATATGAGGACTTTGAAGATTTCTTCTTTTTCTTCGAGTAATTAGAATTGTCATCTTTGTACTTCTTTTTCTTCTTTGATTCTTTTTCCCAGAAAGGATAGTCAGAGATAAAGTGACCAGATTTCTTGCATTTGTCACAAGTTCTCTTCTTGTAGTCACATGAGGAATCTGATTTCCTCAAGCCACTTTTTGATGACTTTCCAAATCCACCTCTCCTTGAGAACTTCTGAAATTTCCTCACGAGCATTGCCAGCTCTTGACTCAGTTCTTCAGGATCACCAAGGTTGCTATCAGAATCTTTGCCTTCAGATGAGGAAATTGCTTTTTCCTTCAGAGCACGAGATCTTCCATAGCTTGGCCCATAGAGGTATATCTTCTCAGCTTGTTGGAATTCTTGAGTATTGAGTCTCTCAAGAATATCAGCAGGATCAAGTGACTTGTAGTCTTCATGCTCTTGAATCATCAAAGATAGAGTATCGAATGAGGAATCAAGAGATCTCAGCAGTTTCTTCACCACTTCATGGTCGGTGATGTCAGTGGCACCCAGTGTTTGAAGCTCATTGGAGATATCAATGAGACAATCAAAAAAGTTTGTTGAACATTTTCATTGTCGAGTCTTTTGAAGTGGTTGAAGAGATTGCAAAGAATATCAACATGAGAGACACGTTGAGTGGAAACACCTTCGTTGACTTTGGACAGCCTATCCTAGATAAGCTTAGCAAACTCCAAAGTACACACTCTGTCATACTAACCTTTGCTCAGATGGACACAAATGATGTTCTTCGCTTGAGAATCGAGTTGCTTGAATTTCTTCGTATCAATAGTAGTAACAGTCGGAGAAGTGCGGGGAACACCATTTTCCACAATGTACCAGAGATCGTTGTCAATAGCTTCAAGATGCATGCGCATCTTGTTCTTCCAGTAGGGGTAATCCGTCCCATCGATGGTAGGACATCCCACAGAAACCTTGATCATACCTGCAGTCGACATAACTAGAACTCCAGGCGGTTAAACCAAAATCACACAGAACAAGGGAGTACCTTGCTCTGATACCAATTGAAAGTGCGTTATATCGACTAGAGGGGGTGAATAGGAATTTTTTACAAATTCATCACTTGAGGAATTTCAACTTGAGATATTTGAAATGTGACGAATAACTAGCAGTAGAATAAGTAATCAAGTGCATGAGAAACATAGCAACATCATAGTCAACATGATGAAATAAAACATGCATACATTACAAGTAGCGTGATACAGGATAAGCAGATGAGGAACAAGGTAACTTGAAGAATTGAGATGAGGAAGTTGTGAAAGTCTTCAGTCAAATTCTTCAAACAGTAAAGATCAATTTCATCAACAAGTATATGAGAAAATGAAAGGGTTGAGGAAATAGAATCAGGTAGCTCGATGAAGATAATGGTTTGATGACCCAATTCCTGTTGGGGAACGTTGCATGGGAAACAAAAAAATCCTACGCTTCACCAAGATCAATCTTGGAGATGAGCATCTATGAGAGGAGACATTGGATCTACATACCCTTATAGATCGCTAAGCGGAAGCATTAAGAAATGCGGTTGAAGTAGTCGAACGTATTCACGATCCAATCATGATCCGTCCCACGATCTCATCACGAGTCGTCCCGCGATCCCATCGTGGTCCTTCCGATCTAGTGCCGAACGGACGGCACCTCCGCGTTCAGCACACATACAGCTCGATGACGATCTCCACCTCCTTGATCCAACAAGCAAGGGTGGAGAGGTAGGTGAGTTCTCCGGTAGCACAACGGTGTGGTGGCGATGGTGGTGGAGCGATCTCAACAGGGCTTCGCCAAGCGCTGCCGTAGACGCGTTTTGGAGGAGAAACAGATCTAGGGAGAGAGGGAGGGTTGCACCTATGCCTTAGGGTTATGCTGCCCTCCTTCTCCCTCTCTATTTATAGGAGTAAGGGTTAGGTAGGGCACAGCCTTGGCCTGTCCTCCAAGGAGGGCTGGCCGGCCAAGATAGGGAGGAGTCCACCTCCCATAAGGGAGGTGGGCGACCTAGGGAGGTCTCCCTCCCCTCCAAGGCACCTACCCACCTACCCTTGGGAGAAAGGGCCCTTTGTGGTCAGTTGACCAGTCCACAATGGGCTGGTGCACAACCACTTAGGCCCATGTGCCCCCCCGGGGTGGGTGGGCCCCTCCCGGTGGACCTCGAAACCCTTTCGTCACTCCCGGTACACTACCAGTAGTGCCTAAAACTTTTCCGGAACCCAAATACCACTTTCCTGTATATCAATCTTTACCTCCGGACCATTCCGAAGCTCCTCGTGACATCCGGGATCTCATCCGGGACTCCGAAAAACCTTCGGTCACCACCATACAAAACTCTATACTACCGAAACGTCACCGAACCTTAAGTGTGCAGACCCCGCAGGTTCGAGAACTATGTAGACATGACCGAGACACCTCTATGGTCAGTAACCAATAGAGGGACCTGGATGCCCATATTGATTCCTACATATTCTACGAAGATCTTTATCAGTCGAACCTCTATGTCAAGGATTTAGTTAATCCCGTATGATGTTCCCTTTGTTCTTTGGTATGTTACTTGCCCGAGATTCTATCGTTGGTATCTCCATACCTATTTCAATCTCATTGCCGGCAAGTCTCTTTACTCGTTCCGTAACATAAGATCCCGTGGCTAACACTTAGTCACATTGCTTGCAAGGCTTATTGTGATGTTGTATTACCGAGTGGGCCCTGAGATACCTCTCCGTCACATGGAGCAACAAATCCCAGTCTTGATCCATGCCAACCCAACAGACACCCTCGGAGATACCTGTAAAGCACCTTTATAGTCACCCAGTTACGTTGCGACGTTTGATACACACAAGGTACTCCTCCGGTATCAGTGAGTTGCATGATCTCATGGTCATAGGAACGGATACTTGACATGCAGCAAACAATAGCAATAAACTGACACGATCATATGCTACGTTTATAGTTGGGTTTTCTCCATCACATCATTCTCCTAATGATGTGATCCCGTTATCAAATGACATCTCATGTCCATGGCTAGGAAACCTTCACCATCTTTGATCAACGAGCTAATCTATTAGAGGCATATTAGGGACATGGTGTTGTCTATGTATCCACACATGTATCTGAGTTTCCGATCAATACAATTCTAGCATCGACAATAAACGATTATCATGAACAATGAAATATGATAATAACTAATTTATTATTGCCTCTAGGGCATATTTCCAATAGTCTCCCACTTGCACTAGAGTCAATAATCTAGGTCACATCGCCATGTGACTTGTTATGAATCTCACACCCAATGAGTTCTGGGGCTCAATCATGCTTTGCATGTGAGAGAGGTCTTTTAGTCAACGGGTCTGCGATATTCAGATCCGTATGTAATTTGCAAATCTCTATGTCATATTGTAAACACTACTACCACACTGCACTTGGAACTATTCCAAATGGCTACTCCACTATACGTATCCGGATTGCTACTAAGAGTCATCCGTATTGGTGTTAAAGCTTGCATCGACGTAACTCTTCATGAAGAACTCTTTATCACCTCCATAATCGAGACACATCTCCTTAGTCCTCTAGTTACTAAGGACAATTTTAACCGCTATCCAGTGATTCACTCTTGTACCCCTTGACAGACTCATGGCAAGGCACACATCAGGTGCGGTACACAGCATGGCATAATATAGAGCCTATGGCTAATGCATAGGGGACGACCTTCGTCCTTTCTCTTTCTTCTGTCGTGGTCGAGCTTTAAGTCTTACTCAACTTCACACCTTACAAATCAGGCAAGAACTCTTTCTCTGGCTGATCCACTTTGAACTCTTTCAAAATCTTTTCAAGGTATGTACTTATTGAAAGTCTCATCAAGCATCTTGATCTATCTCTATAGATCTTGATGCTCAACAATTAGGTAGCTTTATCCAGGTCTTCCTTTGAAAAATTCTTTTCAAACAACCCTTTATGCTTTCTAGAAATTCTATATCATTTCCGATCAACAATATGTCATCCACATATACTTATCAGAAATTCTATAGTGCTCCCACTCACTTTCTTGTAAATACAAGTTTCTAGTAAACTTTGTATAAACACAAAAACTTTGATCACCTCATCAAAGCATATATTCCAACTCTGAGATGCTTGCTCCATCCCATAGAAGGATTGCTGGAGCTTGCACACCTTTTTAGCATCCTTAGGAGTGACAAAACTTTCCGGTTGTATCACATACAACCTTTCCTCATAGAAACCGTTAAGGAAACGATGTTTTTGACATCCATCTGCCAGATTTCATAATTGAAAAATGCAGCAACTGCTAACATAATTCCAACAGACTTTTAGCATCGCTACGGGTGAGAAGGTCTCATCGTAGTCAACCCCTTGAACTTGGCAAAACTTATCTGCGACAACTCGAGCTTTACAAATGGTGACATTCACCATCAGCGTCTGTCTTCATCTTCAAGGTCCATTTGTACTCAACGACCTGCCGTTTAACGGGAAAGTCTACCAAAGTCAATACTTGGTTTCCATACATGGATACTTTTTTGGATTTCATGACCTCTAACCATTTGTTGGAATCCAGGCCCATCATCGCTTCTCCATAGTTTGTAGGTTCATCGTTGTCCAACAACATGACCTCTAAGTCAGGGTTGTCGTACCACTCAGGAGCAGTACGCGTCCTTATCGACCTACGAGGTTCGATAGTAACTTGATCTGAAGCTTCATGATCATCATCATTAACTCCCTCTTCAAATGACGTAGGCTCCACAGAAACATCTTTGTGCGTTGTGCTACTCTCTGGTTGAAACAAAAGTTCAACAACCTCATAAAGTTCCATCTTCCTCCCACTCAATTCTTTCGAGAGAAACTCTTTCTCGAGAAAGGACCCGTTTTAGCAACAAACACTTTGTACTCGGATCTGAGATAGAAGGTATACCCCAACTATTCTTAGGGTATTCTATGAAAATGCATTTTTCCGCTTTGGGGATCATTAGATGAAAACCTTTTTTCACATAAGCGTCACAGCCCCAAACATTGAGAAATGGCAGCTTAGGTTTCTATCAAACCATAATTCATACAGTGTCATCTCAACGGATTTAGATGGTGACCTATTTAAAGTGAATGTAGTCGTCTCTAATGCATAACCCCAAAACGAAACTGGAAAAACGATAAGAGACATCATAGTACGCACCATATCTAATAGAGCACGATTATGACGTTCGAACACACCATCACACTATGGTGTTCCAAGTGGCGTGAGTCGTGAAACAACTTTCACATTGTCTTAAGTGTATGCCAAACTCGTAACTCAGATATTCACCTCCACGATCATACCATAGACATTTTTATCTTCTTGTCACGATGATCTCAAACTTCACTCTAAATTTGCTCAAACTTTTCAAACGATTCAGACTTGTGTTTCATTAAGTAAATATACACTATATCTACTCAAATCATTAGTGAAGGTAAGAAAATAACGATATCCACCGCACGGTACAACACTCATTGGATTGCATACATCAACATCTATCATTTCCAATAAATCACTTGCCCGCTCCATCAAACCGAAAAAAGGTGGCCTTAGTCATTTTGCCCAAGAGGCATGGTTCACATGTCTCAACCGATTTGAAACCGAATGAGTCCAAAGATCCATCAGCATGGAGTTTCTTCATGTGATTTATACCAATATGACATTTAGCGGAAGTGCCACAAGTATGTGGTACTATCATTATTAAATTTGTATCTTTTGGCATCAATGTTATGAACATGTGTATTACTACGATCAAGATTCAACAAACCATTCTCACTGGGTGCATGACTATTGAAGGTATTATTCATGTAAACAGAATAACTACTATTCTCTAACTTAAATGAAGAACTGTGTTGCAATAAACATGATCCAATCATGTTCATGCTTAACGCAAACACCAAATAACATTTATTTAGGTTTGTCACTAATCCCGAAGGTAGAGAGAGCGTGCGTTGTTGATCACATCAACCTTGGAAACATTTCCAACATACATCGTCACCTCACACTTAGCTAGTCTCTGTTTATTCCGTAGCTTTTATTTCGAGTTACTAACATTTAGCAACCGAACCGGTACCCTATACCCAGGTACTACTAGGAGTACTAGCAAGGTACATATCAATAACACGTATATCAAAATATACTTCTGTCGACGTTGCCAGCCTTCTTATCTACCAAGTATCTAGGGTTGTTTCGCTTCAATGACTGCTCTCCGCATAATAGAAGCACTTAGTCTCGGGTTTGGGTTCAACTTTGGGTTGCTTCACTGGAGCAGCAACTGACTTGCCATCCATGAAGTTTCCCTCCTTGCCCTTTCCCTTCTCGAAACTAGTGGTTTTACTAACCATCAACACTTGATGCTCCTTCTTGATTTCTACCGTCGCGGCGTCAAATATCATGAATAGCTTAGGGATCATTATTTCCATCCCTGGCATTTTATAGTTCATCATGAAGCTCTAGTAGCTTAGTGACAGTGACTTGGAAAACTATATCAATCACTTTCTTATCTGGAAGATCAACTCCCACTCTATTCAAGCAATTCTAGCACCCAGACAATCTAAGCACATGCTCAATGATTGAGCTATTCTCCTTCATCTTGCAGGCAAAGAATCTTGTTGGAGATCTCATATCTCACAACACGGGGACGAGCATGAGATCCCAATTTCAGCTCCTAGAACATCTCATATGTTCCATGACGTTCAAAACGTTTTTGGAGCCTCAATTCTAAGCCGTAAAGCATGACGCACTAAACTATCAAGTAGTCATTGGAATGTGCATGTCAGATGTTCACGACATCTATAGACGACGCTAGAGGGGGTGTCACACCGAGCGGTGCATTAAGGACATAAGCCTTCTGTGCAGCAATGAGGACAATCCTCAGATCACGGACCCAGTCCGCAATATTGCTACCATCATCTTTCAACTGTATTTCTCTAGGAACCTATAAAAATTCAAGGGAGCTATAGCGTGAGCTAGTAATCTACAACATAATTTGCAAAGACACTACTGACTATGTTCGTGATAATGAGTTCAATTAATCATATTACTTAAGAACTCCCACTCAAATTGACATCCCTCTGGTCATTCGAGTGATACATGATCCAAATTCACCAACTCAAGTCCGATCATCACGTGATTTGATGTGGTTTCAATGGTTAACATCATCATGTTGATCATATCTACTATATGACTCATGTTCGACCTTTCCGTCTCTTATGTTCCAAGGCCATGTCTGTACATGCTAGGCTCGTCAGTTTAAGCTGAGTGTTCCGCATGTGCAACACTGGCTTGCATCCGTTGTATGTGAACGTAGAGTCTATCACACCCGATCATCACGTGGTGTCTCGACACGACGAACTTTCGCAACGGTGCACACTCGAGAAGAACACAATTCACCTTGAAATTTAAGTGAGGGATCACCTTATAATGCTACCTTTGTCCTAAGCAAAACAAGGTGCATAAAAGGATTAACATCACATGCACATCATAATTTACATGATATGGCCATGAACTTGTGCTTTTGATCTCCATCTATAAAGCACCAGCATCATCTCCATCGTCACCGGCATGACACCATGATCTCCATCAACGTGTCACCATCGGGGTTGTCGTGCCCACCATGCCTCTACTACTATTGCTACCGCTTAGTGATAAAGTAAAGCATTACATAGCGCTTAATGATCGACACGCATGTCATACAATAATTAAAGACAACCCTATGGCTCCTGCCGGTTGCGGTACTCATCGACATGCAAGTCGTGATATTTTATACAATACATGATCATCTCAAACATCACCTATATCTCATCATGTAATTGGCCATATCACATCACAACATACCTGGCAAAAACAAGTTACACGTCCTCTAATTGTTGTTGCAAGTTTTACGTGGTTGCTACGGGTATCTAGCAAGAACAATTCTTACCTACGCAAAAACCACAACGGTGATACATAAGTTTCTTTCCAACCTTCTCAAGGACCGCCTTTGTCGAATCCGATCCAACTAAAGAAGGAGAAACATACACCCGCCAACCATCTTTGTGCAACAAAGTTACATGTCAATCGATGGAACCGGTCTCTCGTAATCGTATGAGTAAGGTTGGTCCGGGCCGCTTCATCCCACAATACCGCTGAACCAAAACATGACCAAGGGAGGAAGCAATCTAAGCATCAACACCCACAAACTCTTTGTGTTCTACTCGAGATCTCATCTACACATAGACCTAGCTCATGATGCCACTGTTGGGGAACGTTTCATGGGAAACAAAAAAATGCCTATGCTTCACCGAGATCAATCTAGGAGATGAGCATCTATGAGAGGAGAGGTTGGATCTACATACCCTTGTAGATCGCTAAGTGGAATTGTTAAGAAACGCGGTTGATCTAGTCGAACGTCTTCACGATCCAATCACGACCTGTCCCGTGATCTCATCACGAGCCGTCCCGCGATCCCATTGTGGTCCTTCCGATCTAGTGACGAACGAACGACACCTCCGTGTTCAGCACACGTACAGCTCAATGATGATATCCACCTCCTTGATCCAGAAAGCGAGGGTGGAGAGGTAGGTGAGTTCTCCGGCAGCACAACGGCATGGTGGCGGTGGTGGTAGAGCGATCTCAGCATGGCTTCGCCAAGCGTTGTCGTAGACACGTTTTGGAGGAGAAACAGATCTAGAGAGAGAGGGAGGGCTGCACCTATGCCTTAAGGTTGTGCTGCCCTCCCTCTCCCTCTATATTTATAGGAGGAAGGGGTAGGTAGGGTGCAGCCTTGGCCCCTCCTCCAAGGAGGGCTGGTTGGCCAAGATAGGGAGGAGTCCACCTCCCATAAGGGAGGTGGGCGCCCTAGGGAGGTCTCCCTCCCCTCCAAGGCACCTACCCACCTACCCTTGGGAGCAAGGGCCCTTTGTGGTCGGTTTACCAGCCCATAATGGGCAGGTGCGCAACCACTTAGGCCTATGTGCCCCCCCGGGGTGGGTGGGCCCCTCTTGGTGGGCCCCCGAAACCCTTTCGTCACTCCCGGTACACTACCGGTAGTGCCTGAAACTTTTCCGAAATACAAATAACACTTTCCTATATATCAATCTTTACCTCCGGACCATTTCGAAGCTCCTCGTGATGTCCAGGATCTCATCCAGGACTCCAAACAACCTTCGGTCACCACCATACATAACTCTATACTACCGAAACGTCCCGAACCTTAAGTGTGCAGACCCTGGGGTTTGAGAACTATGTAGACATGATCGAGACACCTCTATGGTCAATAACCATTAGCGGGACCTGGATGCCCATATTGATTCCTACATATTCTACGAAGATCTTTATCGGTCGAACTTCTATGTCAATGATTCAGTTAATCCGTATGATGTTCCCTTTGTTCTTCGGTATGTTACTTGCCCGAGATTCGATCGTCGGTATCTCCATACCTAGTTCAATCTCGTTACCGGCAAGTCTCTTTACTTGTTCCGTAACACAAGATCCCGTGGCTAACACTTATTCACATTACTTGCAAGGCTTATTGTGTTGTTGTATTACTGAGTGGGCCCAATGATATGTCCGTTATGTGGATAAGATGATTGGGGACAGCTGGCATTAATCACTGCAACGGTCGGAATTTTGAACTATGAAAGTCCTCGGGCTTATCATGTTCCTCACTTGTAGGCAATTCACACTAGCGAAATCCTAACTCCTCAGTTATATCAATTTCATCAGAGACCAAAAGAACTTCGTCTCTGTCACTAAAGAACTTGACTGAACTGCAAGAGATTTCCAAAGGCTTCACTCGAAGGATTGGATAGGTTGAGGCTTTTGGAGATGAGCATCAGTTGGAAATTTTCCTTAGTATTACCTTGGCCCCCTTTAATAGTATGGTGTTTCCTATGACTGAAAGAAAGCAAATGAAACTATGAAAACAAAAGTCTCCACGCTTCATAGTCCTCGTTCATATCTTCAAGGTCTCACCAACTTCTTCATCTTCAAAGTCTTCACGGAATACCAAAGTCTTCACCAAAGTCTTCAACTAAAGACATATTTTTAGGGGTCGATAATCTCTGAATATATCAAACTCCTCATTGACTTATAGAGCTTGTGTACACTCACAAACACATTAGTTCCTTAACCTATAAATCTTCAATACACCAAAATCACTAAGGGGCACTAGATGCACTTACAAGATGCAATGCAGGGGAGCATAGGATTCCATCGCATAAGATAACATGTTAGGAATATCATGGTAATATCAAGAAAGCTCATGCCCTTGCAAGCATACGAGTGAGTCTAGCTCAAGTTTGAAGCATCAGTGATGTTCAACTCACTCCTCAAGTGACAAAAACTTTTCTCATCAAGTGGCTTAGTAAAGATATCGGCCAATTTCTTGTTAGTGTGAACATGCTTAAGATTTATATATCCTTTGGCAACATGATCACGAATGAAATGATGTTGAACTTGAATATGCTTAGTTTGAGAATGTTGCACAGGATTATGACCAATCTTAATAGCACTTTCATTGTCACAAAGTAATGGAACATTTTTAACATGGATTCCATAATCCTTAAGCGTTTGTGTCATCCGTAGTAACTGCGCACAACAAGATCCAACAACAATATACTCAGCTTCGGTAGTTGATAGAGATACCGAGTTTTGTTTCTTAGAGGACCAAGACAAAAGAGATCTACCTAAATATTGACAAGTACCTAAGGTGGATTTTCTATCGACCTTGTCTCCGGCATAGTCCGAATCAGAATAGCCAACAAGGTTAAAAGAAGATCCCTTGGGATACCAAATGCCAAAGTTTGGTGTTTGTATCAAGTATCTCACAGTACGTTTCACGGCCAAAAGATGACACTCCTTAGGTGCAGCTTGATACCTAGCACACATGCAAACACTAAGCATAATATTGGGACGAGATGCACATAGATATAGCAATGAACCAATCATAGATCGATAGACTTTTTCTCAACCGGTTCATCTTCCTTGGTTAGATCAACATGTTCACTAGTTGGCATGGGAGTTTTCATACCTTTGCACTCTTGCATGTTGAATTTATTGATCAAGTCCTTGGTATACTTAGTTTGAGAGATGAAAGTTCCTTCTCTTGATTGCTTTATTTGCAATCCAAGAAAGAACTTCATCTCACACATCATAGACATCTCATACTTCTCAGACACCAACCTTCCAAATCTTTCACTAAATTGAGGGTTAGTGGAACCAAAGATAATATCATCCACATAGATTTGGCACACAAATAGTTCTCCATTAACTCTCTTAGTGAACAAGGTTGCATCAGTTTTACCCATTTCAAAACCTTTTTCAATGAGAAACTTCGTTAAGCATGTGTACCAAGCATGAGGGGCTTGCTTAAGACCATAAAGGGCTTTATGAAGCTTGTAAACATGATTAGGTTGTTTAGGATTCACAAAACCAGGTGGTTGCTTAACATAAACCTCCTCTTAAATTTCACCATTTAAAAAGACAATTTTAATGTCCATTTGATAAAGTGTGACATCATGGTGGTTAGCATAGGCAAGAAGAATTCAAATAGCTTCTAGTCTAGCAACGGGGGCATAAGTCTCACTATAGTCCATACCTTCGACTTGTATATCCTTGGACCACGAGACGTGCCTTGTTGCGTATGACTTGACCGTCTTCATCTTGCTTGTTCCGAAACACCCATTTGGTTCCGATGATGTTGTGCTCATCTTCGGGATTCTCCACGAGTGTCCACACTTTGTTCCTTTAGAAGTTGTGAAGCTCTTCATGCACAGCGTTCACCCAATCCGCGTCTTCAAGAGCTTGTTCTACCTTCAAAGGCTCAATGCTAGATATGAATGAATAATGCTCACAAAAGTTAGCTAGACAAGTTTTAGAGCAAGTGATTCTCCTGGTTTGGATATCTCCAAAGATTTGGTTTAGGGGATGGTTCATGGTCACTTGTGCTCGAACTCGGGTCAGCTTACGATTGTTGGATGGTGGAGCTTCTTCTTCATCATCATTTCCTTCGTCTTTGTTGTTTTCAATGTGATCATCTCCTTGAGGTGGTGGTGAAGGAGGTTGTGGTGGATCTTCATTATGTACTTCCTCCTTCTCTTCATCTTGTCGTGTACCGCTTGTGGATGCCTCCATGTCATGTAGTGGTTCACCCTGTCGTGAAGTAGGGGCTTCCACTTGAGTTTATGAAGTACTTTCCTTCACCTCCATGGGACGAATATTGCTGATGGGTAGATCTAGGATAGCTTCCGAATGGTCCTTATCACCAACATCATTTGGCAATTGTTCGACTTGCGAACCATTAGATTCATCAAACTTCACATCTACCGTCTCTTCTGTTGGAAATATGCCCTAGAGGCAATACTAAATTAGTTATTATCATATTTCCATGTTCATGATAATCGTTTATTATCCATGCTATAATTGTATTGATCGGAGACTTAGATGCATGTGTGGATACATAGACAAAACCATGTCCCTAGTATGCCTCCAATAGACTAGCTCGTTGATCAAAAGATGGTTCAGGTTTCCTAGCCATGGACATGAGATGTCATTTGATAACGGGATCACATCATTAGGAGAATGATGTGATGGACAAGACCCAAACTGCAAACGTAGCATATGATCGTGTCAGTTTATTGCTACTGTTTTCCGCATGTCAAGTATGTGTTCCTATGACCATGAGATCATGCAACTCACAGATATCGGAGGAGTGTCTTGTGTGTATCAAACGTCGCAACGTAACTGGGTGACTATAAAGGTGCTCTACAAGTATCTCCGATGGTGTCTGTTGAGTTGGCATGGATCGAGACTGGGATTTGTTACTCCGTGTGACGGAGAGGTATCTCGGGGCCCACTCGGTAATGCAACATCACAATAAGCCTTGCAAGCAATGTGACTAATTGTTAGTTGTGGGATCTTGTATTACGGAATGAGTAAAGAGACTTGTCGGTAACGAGGTTGAACTAGGTATGGAGATACCGACGATCGAATCTCGGGCAAGTAACATACCGAAGAACAAAGGGAACGTTATACGGGATTAACTGAATCCATGACATAGAGGTTTGACCGATAAAGATCTTCGTAGAATATGTAGGAACCAATGTGGACGTCTAGGTCCCGCCATTGGTTATTGACCGTAGAGGTGTCTCGGTCATGTCTACATAGTTCTCGAACCCGCAGGGTCTGCACACTTAAGGTTCGGTGACGTTTCGGTAGTGTAGAGTTATGTATGGTGGTGACCGAAGTTTGTTCGTAGTCCCGGATGAGATCCCGGACGTCACGAGGAGCTCCATAATGGTCCGGAGCTAAAGATTCATATATAGGAAGTCCCAGTTTGGTTTCCGGAAAAGTTTCGGGCTCATCGGTAGTGTATCGGGAGTGCCGGTAGTGTACCGGGAGTGCCGGTAGTGTACCGGGAGGCCTCCGGGAGGGGTATTTCTACCGCAAGAGGTCCATGGGCTGTGGGAGAATAATAACCAGCCCTTAGTGGGCTGGGAAAACAGCCACAAAGGACCATGGCGCCGGAGAGAAAGTCCTAAAGCAAAAAGTGGAAAATCAGCCAATAGGAGGCAATCCTACTCCAACTAGGATTGGAGGTGAAGTAGGATTGCTTCCCACCTCCTATTTCGGCCGACCCAAAGGCCTTAGCTGCCTCTCCTCTCCTCTCCTCCTATATATACTAGTGGATTGGGTTGTTTTTGGACAGAATTTCCGGCCACGTGCTACCCGTTACACCGGTGCATAGTTTCAACTCTAGATCGGTTTTCTGCAGCACTTAGGCGAAGCCGTGCCGGAATTGCTCCACCACCATCACCGGAGCGCCGTCACGCTGCCGGTGAACTCTCTCTCCTCTCCACCTCCTCTCGCTGGATCGAGACGGTGGAGATCGTCATCAAGCTGCACGTGTGCTGAACGCGGAGGTGCCGTCCGTTCGGCGCTAGATCGGAAGGACCGTGATCGAGATCGTGAGACGGTTCGTGATGTGATCACGGAACGGATCGTGATGCGTTCGCAGGACAGATCGTGATCAAGATTGTGAGACGGATCGTGATGAGTTCGCGGGACGGATCATGATGTGTTCGCGGGACGGTTCGTGATTGGATCGCGGGACGCTCAGCGATTTGGATCGCGAAGAAGTTCGACTACACCAACCGCGTTTCTTAACGCTTCCCGCTTAGCGATCTACAAGGGTACGTAGATCCACTCTCCCTCTCGTAGATGCTCATCACCATGGATAGGTTTGCGTGTGCGTAGGAAAATTTTTGTTTCCCGTGCGACGTTCCCCAACAGTGGCATCATGAGCTAGGTTGATGGTTTGATGAGATCTCGAGTAGAACACAAAAGGTTTGTGGGCGTTGATGCTTAGATTGCTTCCTCCCTTGGTCGGATTTTGGTTCATCGGGATTGTGAGATGAAGCGGCCCAGACCAACATTACTCGTACGCTTACGAGAGACCGGTTCCCTCGACGCAACTTGTTGCTTAGATGGCTTGCGGGTGACAGTTTCTCTCACTTTAGTTGGATCGGATCTGACAAAGGCGGTCCTTGAGAAGGTTGAAAAGCAATCTATGTATCGCCATTGTGGTTTATGCATAGGTGAGAATCGTTCTTGCTAGATACCCGTAGCAGCCACGTAAAACATGCAACAACAATTAGAGGACGTCTAACTTGTTTTTGCAGGGTATGTTGTGATGTGATATGGCCAATTACATGATGAGATATATGTGATGTATGAGATGATCATGTGATGTATAGAATTTCACGACTTGCATGTCGTTGAGTACGACAACCGGCAGGAGCCATAGGGTTGTCTTTAATTATTGTATGACCTGCGTGTCAATCATTAAGCGCTATGTAATGCTTTACTTTATCGCTAAGCGGTAGCAATAGAAGTAGAAGTAGGGCTGGCGCCACAACCCCAATGGCAACACATTGATGGAGATCAAGATGATGGAAATCATGGTGTTGTGCCGGTGACGATGGAGATCATGCCGTTGTTTGGAAGATGGAGATCTTAAACACAAGTTCATGGCCATATCATGTCACTTATGAATTGCATGAGATGTTAATCCTTTTATGCACCTTGTTTTGCTTAGTACGGCGGTAGCATTATAAGGTGATCCCTCACTTGAATTTCAAGATGAACTGTGTTCTCCCCGAGTGTGTACCGTTGTGAAAGTTCGTCGTGTTGAGACACCACGTGATGATCGGGTGTGATAGACTCTACGTTCACATACAACGGGTGCAAGCCAGATTTGCACGCGCAGAACACTCGGGTTAAACTTGACGAGCCTAGCATGTACAGACATGGCCTCGGAACACAAGAGACTGAAAGGTCGAGCATGAGTCATATAGTGGACATGATCAACATAATGATGTTCACCATTGAAGCCACCTTAACTCACGTGATGATCGGACTTGAGTTGGTGAATTTCGATCATGTATCACTCGAATGACCCGAGGGATGTCAATTTGAGTGGGAGTTCCTAAGTAATATGATTAATTGAACTCATTATCATGAACATAGTCAATAGTGTCTTTGCAAATTATGTTGTAGATTACTAGCTCGCGCTGTAGCTCCCTTAAATTTTTATATGTTCCTAGAGAAATAGAGTTGAAAGATGTTGGTAGCAATATTGCGGACTGGGTCCATGATCTGAGGATTGTCCTCATTGCTGCACAGAAGGCTTATGTCCTTAATGCACCGCTCGGTGCGCCACCCCCTCTAGCGTCGTCTATAGATGTTGTGAACATCTGACAGGTACGTTTTGATGACTACTTGATAGTTTTGTGCGTCATGCATTACGGCTTAGAATTGAGGCTCCGAAACGTTTTGAACGTCACGGAACATATGAGATGTTCTAGGAGCAGAGATTGTGATCTCAGGCTCGTGCCTGTGTTGCGAGATATGAGATCTCCAACAAGATTCTTTGCCTGTAAGATGAAGGATAATAGCTCAATCATTGAGAATGTACTCAGATTGTCTGGGTACTACAATCGCTTGAATCAAGTGGGAGTTGATCTTCTAGATAAGATAGTGATTGATATAGTTCTCCAAGTCACTGTCACTAAACCTACTAGAACTTAGTGATGAACTATAATACACCAGGGATAGAAGTATTGATCCCTGAGCTGTTCGCGATGTTTGACACCGCGAAGGTAGAAATCAAGAAGGAGCGTCAAGTGTTGATGGTTAATCAAACCACTAGTTTCGAAAAGGGCAAGAGCAAGGAGGGAAACTTCATGGATAGCAAGTCAGTTGCTGCTCCAGTGAAGCAACCCAAAGTTGAACTCAAACCCGAGACTAAGTGCTTCTATTATGAGGTGACAGGTCGCTGAAGCGGAACAACCCTAGATACTTGGTAGATAAGAAGGCTGGCAACATCGACAGAAGTATATTTGATATACGAGTTATTGATGTGTACCTTGCTAGTACTCCTAGTAGCACCTGGGTATTGGATACCGGTTCGGTGCTAAATGTTAGTAACTCGAAATAAAAGCTACGGAATAAACGGAGAACTAGCTAAGGGTGAGGTGATGATGTGTGTTGGAAATGTTTCCAAGGTTGATGTGATCAACATCGCACGCTCTCTCTACCTTCAGGATTAGTGACGAACCTAAATAAATGTTATTTGGTGTTTTGCGTTGAGTATGAACATGATTAGATCATGTTTGTTGCAATACGGTTATTCATTTAAGTCAGAGAATAATAGTTATTCTGTTCACATGAATAATACCTTCAATGGTCATGCACCCAGTGAGAATGGTTTGTTGAAATCTTGATCGTAGTAATACACATGTTCATAACATTGATGTCAAAAGATACAAAGTTAAATAATGATAGTACCACATACTTGTGGCACTGCCGCAAAATGTCATATTGGTATAAAGCGCATGAAGAAACTCCATGGTGATGGATATTTGGACTCATTCGATTTCGAATCGGTTGAGACATGCGAACCATGCCTCTTGGGCAAGATGACTAAAGGACCCCGTTGGATGGAGCAGGCAAGTGATTCATTGGAAATGATACATGTTGATGTATGCAATCTAGTGAGTCTTGTAGCGTGCAGTGGATATCGTTATTTTCTTACCTTCACTGATGATTTGAGTAGATATAGTGTATATTTACTTAATGAAACACAAGTCTGAATCGTTCGAAAGGTTCAAGCAAATTCAGAGTGAAGTTTAAAGATCATCGTGACAAGAAGATAAAAATGATTGCGATATGATCGTGGAGGTGAATATCTGAGTCACGAGTTTGGCATACAACTTAAGACAATGTGAAAGTTGTTTCAAAACTAAACGCCGCCTGGAACACCATAGTGTGATGGTGTGTCCGAACATCATAGTTATGCTCTATTGGATATGGTGCGTGCTATGATGTCTCTTGTCGTTTTACTACTATAATTTTGGGGTTATGCATTAGAGACAACTACATTCACTTTAAATAGGGCACCATCTAAATCCATTGAGATGACACCATGTGAATTATGGTTTGATAGAAACCTAAGCTGTCATTTCTTAATACTTGGGGCTGTGACACTTGTGTGGAAAATGTTTTCACCTAATGAGGTCGAACCCAAGGCGGACAAATGCATCTTCATAGAATACCCTAAGATCAGTTGGGTGAACCTTCTATCTCAGATCCAAGTGCAAAGTGTTTGTTACTAAAACGGATCCTTTCTCGAGGAAAAGTTTCTCTCAAAAGAATTAAGTGGGAGGACGATAGAACTTGATGAGGTTGTTAAAACTTTGTTCAACCAGAGAGTAGCGCAGCGCAGGATGTTGTTTCTGTGAAGCCTACGTTAGTTGAAGAGGAAGTTGATGATGATGATCATGAAGCTTCAAGATCAAGTTACTATCGAACTTCGTAGGTCGACAAGGATGTGTACTGCTCCTAAGCGGTACGACAACCCTGTCTTGGAGGTCATGTTGTTGGACAAACGATGAACCTACGAGCTATGGAGAAGCGATGATGGGCCCGGATTCCGACAAATGGTTGGAGGCCATGAAATCCGAGATAGGATCCATGTATGAAAACCAAGTGTAGACTTTGGTAGACTTGCTCGTTGGACGGCAGGTCGTTGAGTACAAATGGATCTTTAAAATGAAGACAGACACTGATGGTGAATGTCACTATTTGTAAAGCTCGACTTGTTGCAAAGATGTTTGTGACAAGTTCAAGGAGTTGACTACGATGAGACTTTCTCACTCGTAGTGGTGCTAAAGTCTGTTGGAATTATTTTAGCAGTTGTTGTGTTTTCAATTATGAAATATGGCAGATGGATGTCAAAACATCGTTTCCTTAACGGTTTACTTGAGGAAAGGTTGTATGTGATACAACCAGAAGGTTTTGTCAGGCCTAAGGATGCTAAAAGGTGTGCAAGCTTCAGTGATCCTTCCATGGACTGAAGCAAGCATCTCGGAGTTGGAATATATGCTTTGATGAGGTGATCAAAGTTTTCATGTTTATACAAAGTTTACGAGAAACTTGTATTTGCAATAAAGTGAGTGGGAGCACTATAGAATTTTTGATAAGTATATGTGGATGACATATTGTTGATCAGAAATAATGTAGAGTTTCTGGAAAGCATAAAACGGTCATTTGGAAAGTGATTTTCAAAGGAAGACATGGGTGAAGCTACCTAATTGTTGAGCATCAAAATCTATGGAGATAGATTAACATGCTCGATGGGACTTTCAATGAGTGCATACCTTGACAAGATTTTGAAAGAGTTCAAAATGGATCAGTCAGAGAAAGAGTTCTCGCCTGATTTGTAAGGTATGAAAGTTGAGTGAGACTCAAAGCTCGACAACGGCAGAAGAAAGAGAAAGGACGAACGTCGTCCCCTATGCCTTAGCCATAGGCTCTATATTATGCCATGTTGTGTACCGCACCTGTGTGACTTGCCATGAGTCCGTCAGGGGGTACAAGAGTGAACCAGGAGTGGATCACTGGACAGCGGTCAAGATTATCCTCGGTAACTAAGAGACTGAGGAGATGTTTCTCGATTATGGAGGTGATAAAGAGTTTGTCGTAAGGAGTTACGTCGATACAAGCTTTAACACTAATCCGGATGACTCGTAGTAGCAATCTGCCTACGTATAGTGGAGCAGCCATTTGGAATAGTACTGAGCGGAGTGTGGTAGCAGTGTTTACAGTTTGACATAGGTATTTGCAAAGTGCACACGGATCTGAATGTTACAGACCCGTTGACTATAAGACCTCTCTTACATGCAAAGCATGATCGAGCCCCAGAACTCGTTGGGTGTTAGATTCATAACAATGCGAATCACATGGTGATGTGAAATAGATTATTGACTCTAGTGCAAGTGGGAGACTGTTGGAAATATGCCCTAGAGGCAATAATAAATTAGTTATTATCATATTTCCTTGTTCATGATAATCGTTTATTATCCATGCTATAATTGTATTGATCGGAGACTTAGATGCATGTGTGGATACATAGACAAAATCATGTCCCTAGTATGCCTCTAATAGACTAGCTCGTTGATCAAAAGATGGTTAAGGCTTCCTAGCCATGGACATGAGATGTCATTTGATAACGGGGTCACATCATTAGGAGAATGATGTGATGGACAAGACCCAAACTGCAAACGTAGCATATGATCATGTCAGTTTATTGCTACTGTTTTCCGCATGTCAAGTATGTGTTCCTATGACCATGAGATCATGCAACTCACAGATATCGGAGGAGTGTCTTGTGTGTATCAAATGTCGCAACGTAACTGGGTGACTATAAAGGTGCTCTACAGGTATCTCCGATGGTGTCTGTTGAGTTGGCATGGATCGAGACTGGGATTTGTTACTCCGTGTGACGGAGAGGTATCTCGGGGCCCACTCGGTAATGCAACATCACAATAAGCCTTGCAAGCAATGTGACTAATTGTTAGTTGCAGGATCTTGTATTACGGAACGAGTAAAGAGACTTGTAGGTAACGAGGTTGAACTAGGTATGGAGATACCGACGATCGAATCTCGGGCAAGTAACATACCGAAGAACAAAGGGAACGTTATACGGGATTAACTGAATCCTTGACATAGAGGTTCGACCGATAAAGATCTTCATAGAATATGTAGGAACCAATGTGGACGTCCAGGTCCCTCCATTGGTTATTTACCATAGAGGTGTCTCGGTCATGTCTACATAGTTCTCGAACCCGCAGGGTCTGCACACTTAAGGTTCGGTGACGTTTCGGTAGTGTAGAGTTATGTATGGTGGTGACCGAAGTTTGTTCGGAGTCCCGGATGAGATCCCAGACATCACGAGGAGCTCCGTAATGGTCCGGAGGTAAATATTCATATATAGGAAGTCCCAGTTTGGTTTCCGGAAAAGTTTCGGGCTCATCGGTAGTGTACCGGGAGTGCCGGTAGTGTACCGGGAGGCCTCCGGGAGGGGTATTTCGACCCCAAGAGGTCCATGGGATGTGGGAGAATAATAACAAGCCCTTAGTGGGCTAGGAAAACAGCCACAAAGGCCCATGGCGCAGGAGAGAAAGTCCTAAAGCAAAAAGTGGAAAATCAGCCAATAGGAGGCAATCCTACTCCAACTAGGATTGGAGGTGAAGTAGGATTGCTTCCCACCTCCTATTTCGGCCGACCCAAAGGCCTTGGCTGCCTCTCCTCTCCTCTCCTCCTATATATACTAGTGGATTGGGTGGTTTTTGGACAGAATTTCCGGCCACGTGCTACCCGTTACAGCGGTGCATAGTTTCTCCTCTAGATCGGTTTTCTGCAGCGCTTAGGCGAAGCCCTGCCGGAATTGCTCCACCACCATCACCGGAGCACCATCACGCTGATGGTGAACTCTCTCTCCTCTCCACCTCCTCTCGCTGGATCGAGACGGTGGAGATCGTCATCAAGCTGCACGTGTGCTGAACGCGGAGGTGCCGTCCGTTCGGCGCTAGATCGGAAGGACCGTGATCGAGATCGCGAGACGGTTTGTGATGTGATCACGGAACGGATCGTGATGAGTTCGCGGGACAGATCGTGATCAAGATCGTGAGACGGATCATGATGAGTTCACGGGACGGATCATTATGTGTTCGCGGGACGGTTCGTGATTGGATCGCGGGACGCTCGGCGATTTGGATCGCGAAGAAGTTCGACTACACCAACCGCGTTTCTTAACGCTTCCCGCTTAGCGATCTACAAGGGTACATAGATCCACTCTCCCTCTCGTAGACGCTCATCACCATGGATAGGTTTGTGTGTGCGTAGGAAAATTTTTGTTTCCCATGCGACGTTCCCCAACATCTTCAACTTTTCGAGTGAAGTTGTTGTAGACACGGTAAGTGTGAGAGTTCGATCCATAACCAAGTAGGAATACTTCATGAGATTTAGGAGAAAATTTAGTACGACGATGCTTGTCAAGAATATAGAACTTGGAGCCGAATACCCGAAAGTATCCAACTTGGGGTTTGTTACCGGTGAGTAGCTTGTATGTCGTTTTACCGAGAAGCTTGTACAAGTAAAGTCGGTTTGTGGCATGATATGTTGTTTCCACGACTTCTGTCCAAATGTATCTTGGCATCTTGTATTCGTCAAGCATCATTCTAGCCATCTCAATAAGCGTCCGGTTCTTCCTCTCAATAAATCCATTTTGTTGAGGCGTGTACGTAGCCGAGAACTCATGTGAGACACCTTCTTCATCAAGAAAGGTATCCACATGGGTGTTCTTGAACTCCGATTCGTTATCGCATTGAACCTTCTTGAACTTCGCTTGAAATTGATTTTGCACTTTGCGAACGAAGTTCTTGAAGATCTTTTGAACCTGTGACTTATCATCAAGGAAAAATACCCACGTAAATCTGGAAAAAAATCAACTATAACTAGACCATAGGAATTTCCACCGAGACTCTTGTAAGCATTGGGACCGAAAAGATCCATGTGAAGTAACTCGAGTGGTATCCTAGTAGTCATGATGTTATTAACGGGATGACTTACACCTACTTGTTTTCCTGCTTGGCAAGCACTACAAAGTCTATCTTTGTCAAAGATAACATCTTTAACACCAAGTATATGATCACCTTTGATTAGCTTATCTAGATTGCACATGCCTACATGTCCAAGTCTTCTATGCCAAAGCCAACCTTTAGAGGATTTAGTAATTAAACAAGTGCGAGGCTTGGATCTCTTAGTGAAATCAACAATGTATAAATCACCTCTACGGAAACCGGTAAAGACCATTCTATGATTATCTTGACGAAACACTTGGCAATCTACTTTCGTGAATAACACATTGAAACCGAAGTCGGCAAGTCTAGATACAGAAAGAAGATTGTAGCCAAGGGATTCAACAAGCATAACATTTTGAATAGAGCTATCATGGGATATGGCCACTTACCAAGGCCAAGTACCTTACCCTTAGAGTTGTCTCCAAAGGTCACGTACCTTCGAGGACCTTGATTAGGCGTGATCTCTTGGAACATGTCTTTATCACCAGTCATATGATCCGTACATCCACTGTCGAGAATCCACTCTTTTTCTCCGGACATATAATCCTTGAAGTTTGCCATGAGACTTAGATTCTTCATGATCTTCTCATACTCGATGTCGAACAACTCATCTTCACCACAGTATCCATGTTCCACATTGTCATCATCAAGTGGGAAATCCTTGTCATAAAGAATAAGAGATTCATTAGAATTGTGATCATGACAATGTTCAAGTTTGTGACTATGAATGGCTTCAAAGATAATGTTGTTGATAGCGGTGACATCTCCTTTAGCACGCATAAGATCATGGAGCTTAAATAGGCATTTATCAAAGTTTGGATCACTAGGCTTCATTTTATGGAAATCAAAAGTTTTATGAAGAATTTCATCAAGATTTCCTAAAGAAAGATTTGGATATCGTTTCTCCAAATCAAACCACAAGGTAAACCTCTAACAATAAGATTGACAGTTATTAGGTTACCAAGCATGTTAATTTCATATTCATGTGTGGGATGCAATTCATCAATGGGAGGCTCATAGGGGCGCATAACATATTCGCTCAATTGAAATTGATTAAACAGATCAAGCATCAAAGTTTTCGATTGACTATAATACTCTCCATCAAGAATAGGTACTCTACAACTCAAACTCCCTATACTAGACACATCCATCTTCCTCCTCGGTGATTAAATCGATGCAATGGAGACCAAAGCTCTGATACCAATTGAGGGATCACTAGAAGAGTGTCTAGAGGGGGGTGAATAGACTACTAGCAGAAATTAAAACCTAACCTTTTCCCAAGTTAATTGGTTGGCAGATTTTAACAGATTTAGCAAGGCTAGCAAGTCTATATACCCTACACATGCATGTCAACAAGTATAGCAGTGGAAAGTAAAGACATTGCACAAGAAGTAAAGAGATTGATATATGGAGATCAAACGCATTTGGAGACACAAGAATTTTCCCATGGTTCCGATAGGTGGTGCTATCGTATGTCCACGTTCATGGAGTCTTCAACCCATGGATGGTAATGGTCGCGAGAGTCCACGGAGGGCTCTACCCATGGAGGGTTCCATGAAGAAGCAACCTTGAATATACCATGACGGCTTCCGTCCAAGAAGGACTAGCCTCACTATGGGTAGATCTTCACGGAGTAGGTGATCTCCTTGCCCTTACGAACTTCTTGGTTCAACTCCACAACACGAAGTAGGAGGCTCCCAAGCGACACCTAACGAATCTAGGAGGCACCATCCTCCAAAAGGTAATAGGCTCGGTAATGTCGATGAACTCCTTGCTCTTGTGCTTCAAGATGATAGACTCCTCAACACACAATCACTCTCTCATAGATTTGGCTTGGTAGAAGAGATGGGATTGGTGGAAAGCAACTTGGGGAGGCTAGAAATCAAGATCCATATGGTTGGAGCGGAAGATCTTGATCTCAACACAAGGGTAGGTGGTTCTCTCTTAGAAAACTGATAGGATAGGTATGGAATGGTTCTGAGTGCTTCTCATTCGAGTAGCTGGTGGTGGAGGGGTATATATAGGCATCCCCAAAAATCCAACCGTTACACACAAAATGACCAACTCGGTGACACTGATGTGTTATTCTCGGTGGTACCGAAGTGACCAAAAGGTGGCAACTTTTGAATCTCGGAGGGACCGATATAGGAAACTCGGTTGCACCGATAAGTTGACCAACGATCAGAATACCCATTCTTGGTAACACTGATTCAGAAATCTCGGAGGGACCAAAACTATGAACTTGCATAACAAAAAGTTGGCAGCCTGAACTCGGTGGCACCGGTATGGAATCGGTTGTACCGAAGTGGCGAGGGTTTGGCTGAGTCTGTCAAGGGTTTAGAATCGGTGGCACCAGGTTGGAAATGTTGGTTGCACCGATTTTGAGTGGTTTTCTTAGAACAGACTTTGGTGGGAGAGTTTGTGGGTGTCTTTGGTGACTATCACGTGTGCACGTATGAGCATTTTGTTCACCAACAAAACTTTACCCCCTTTTAATAGTATTGGCTTTCCTATGGACTCAAGGTGATTTCTCACAAATATAAAATGTAGATTCCTCTTGCTTGACTCTTTGCCAATCCATTTCCTTGTATCTTGGGGTATTCCACAATCTCTTTGCCAACCGAACTCTCCATGGACTATTATCTGAAACACACTAGATAAAAGTATTAGTCCAAGAGATGATGTATGTTGTCATGAATTATGAAAACCACCAAGGGAACATGTTGTGCATTCAAAGAGAAAAAGGTGAAATATAGGAAGTGGTGAAGATTACCATGACTCTTGTATAAAGGTAAGTACTAGAAAGTAAAAGATAGGCCCTTCGCAGAGGGAAGCAGAGGTTATCATGCGCTTTTTATTTTTGGATGTGCAAACTCTTAATGCAAAGGAATGTCACATTGTATTGCCCTTTGTGATAGCAACCTTTATTATGCAGTCCGTCGCTTTTATTTCTTTACCATCAGAAATTCTTACAATGCTTATTTTCCCTTACAATAAAAAATCTTACATATTTAGGAGCAATTTTTATTGCTTTTTGCACCGATGACAACTTACTTGAAGGATCTTATTCAATCCATATGTAGGTATAGTGTACTCTCATGGCAAAACCGGTTTAAGGGTGTTTGGATGCACAAGTAGTATTTTTACTTGGTGCGTAAGTTTTGGCTAGTATGAGGTGGAAGCAAGCACCACATGTTGGAGGATCCAAAACAATATAACTTCTATACAAATATACCCAAGCATAACTCATTACGTTGTCTTCCTTGTCCAACTTAAACTAATTTGCGCAAGTTTTAAAAATAATTAATGGGTATTCACAATCATAGAAGATGTCCAGGATAGTATATTTATATGTGGAATCTCTCTTCCTTCAATATTCTTTCATGATTTTTTCAAGTGACCAATGCGGTGCTTGCTAACTTTCAATAAATTGCACCACCTATACTTATTATGTGTGAATTCATTACTCCCCATGGGATAAGTATATGAAGCATTTTTAATTTCAGATTTATGATATTCAATTTATTCAACCATTTACTCATAGGATATAAGTGAAGCACGAGAGTGATTGACAAACAACTCCAAAAAGATATAGGTGAAGATCAATGCATAGTCAATTAGTTAAATAGCCATGTGAGGACTCTCTCTTATTAAAACTTTCAGATCCAATTTTTTTATTGAAATAGAAAACAAAATAAAGTGTCACTCCAAGAATAGCACGCATCATGTGAACGAATAAAAATTTAGGCTCAACATAGGCTAACCGATAATTATTGATGAAGAGAGGTGGGATGCATAGCATTCCCAAGCTTAGATACTTGAGAGTTCTTGAAATATTTGCTTGGGGTGACTTAGGCATACCCAAGATTGAGCTTTTGTATCTTGTACAATCCTCTCATATCCCGGTTTCACCTATTCTAAAAAACTTCATCCACACAAAACTCAAAAAGAACTCGTGAGATAGGTTAGTACACATCAGAAGAAATCAACACCTCATGTACTGCCAAGACAAGTTGCACAATAATTTTCTAACACTAGGTAATGTATACTATCATTTCCACAATTTATATTTACCAATATAGGCTATGGAAACTATAGGATAAGTAGATAACAAAACTATGGCAGCAATCTATCCAAACAGAACAGCCTGTAGAAATTTATTATAAAAGTGTACCTATCTAACTCAAAAAATTCTGAAATTTTATTACATGCTAAGTAATTTATGTGAAAACTCTGTGTAAAAAATTCACAACCTTTCCACGTTCCAGGAAAATAATAAAATTCAAACACTACAGAGGAAGTTTCTGTTTTTACATAGCACACATCAAACATGCAATTCCAGCATCCTAAAGGCAATTCTTGGAACTTTTTATTCAAATACAAGATTATAAATAACACCTAACATGTAACACCAAAATAAAATGACACTCCAAGCAGAACTCATATTATGTGACGAATAAAAATATAGCTCCAAGTAAGATATACCAATAGTGTTGAAGACGAAAGAGGGGATGCCTTTCGGGGCATCCCCTAGCTTAGGTGCTTGAGTATCCTTGAAATATTTACTTAGGGTGCCTTGGGCATCCCAAATATTGAACTCTTGTCTCTCCGTATTCTTCTTATAGCGATACCTCCTCGATCTTCAAACACTTCATTCACACAAAACATAACAAAACCCTCGTGAGATCCGTTAGTATAATAAAGCAAATTACTGCTTTAAGTAATGTTGTGAACTCATTCCAAATTCATATTATCATTATATCTACTATATTACAACTTCACCATGGTTCATACCCCTCGATACAAGCCATAGATTCATCAAAATAAGAGAACAATGCATAGAAAACAGAATCTATCAAAAACAGGACAGTATGCAGTAATATGGAAACTTCGTATACTTCTGTAACTCAAAAAATTCTTAATATTTAGTAAAAATTAAAAATATTGCATATAAGTACTGTGTAAAAATTTCATAAACTTTTGACGTTGCAGTAAAAAATGTAAATTCATACACTACAGCCAAAGTTTTTGTTTTTGCACTTCACACACCAAACAAGCAATCTAATCATCCTAAAAGTAAATTTTGGCACATTATTTTTAAAATACAGTGGATATATAAAAGGTGAAAATTATTTTAAATAATCTTCCATGAAAAATTCTACATTGTTTCCATGAGCATGAACACAAGTGTTCAAGGTCGACCCTCACTTCTCCAATGCACAACCTTCCAATCACTTCTCTTTTTGAAAAACTTCTTAGCAAAAGGGGAAAGTAACTATTTTTGTATTTTTCATTATTTAATTTTTTTGTTTTTTTCTCCCACAACTACATAAAGTAAAAAGGGAAAACAAAATATATTTAGTGAAGAAAGAAACAAGCATACACGAGAATATCAACCCCACGCTATTGCTCCCCGGCAACGGCGCCACAAAAGAGCTTGATAATCCCCAAGTACAAGGAGTCATCATAGCAATTTCCAAAGGTGGAAGTGATAAGTATGGAGTGTCAAAACCACAAGGATCTAAAGGTAAGACCAATATTATCTCAAGTCCTATCTGCCACAGATACAACTCTACGTACACCGAACGTTTGCTTCCATCTAGAAACGAGAAATAAAACTACGTTGTGGGTGTGAAGAGGATAGATTTGCATGGTAAGGGAGAACTAATATATTAAAATAGGTGCTTTTAACATAATATGACAATATATTACAAATAGCGAGTGTGGAATAATGATGGGTCATTATGCGGAATTATCCTAGGCAATTGTTAAAAAGATCGGAAATCATCATTGCAATTTTATATGAGGGAGAGGCATAAGCTAACATACTTTCTCTACTTGGATCATATGAACTTATGATTGGAACTCTAGCAAGCATCCGCAACTACTAAAGATCATTAAGGTAGAACCCAACCATAGCATTAAAGCATCAAGTCCCTTTATCCCATACGCAACAACCCCCTTACTCGGGTTTATGCTTCTGTCACTCAAGCAACCCACTATAAGTGAATCATGAACGTATTGCAACACACTACAGCGGAAATCCTTCACGTGTGCATGGCACAGAAGGCACCATAGGACAGCACCAAAATAAACATACAACTCAAACCAATCTAGATCATTAATCAACCCAAAGGACACAAGTAATCTACTCAAAACATCATAGGATGGCAACACATCATTGGATCATAATATGTAGCATAAAGCACCATGTTCAAGTAGGTGATTACAGCAGGGTGTGGGAGAGTGGACCGCTAAAAGGAGATGAGGATGGTGATGAAGAAGGTGATGTTGATGAAGACGATCACCGCGGCAATGGTTCCCCCGATGGCACTCCGACACCACCGGGAGAGACAGGGAGAGGGTATCCCCCTTGTGCTTCCTCTTATATGGCCTCCCCTTCTATGGGGAGAGGTTCTACCTCTGGTCCTTGGCTTCCATGGTGTTGATGGCCCCTTTGGGACAATGGAGATGGCCTTCGGTGATGGTGACCCCCTCCGGTAGGGTATCGGAGAGGGACAAAATTGGTTTTTCGTGGATCTGGAGGTGTGCGGCGGCGGAACTCCCGATCTAGGTTTCTTTTCAGAGGTTTCTAGATTTATAGGAATTTTTGGCGTTGATCTCACATCAAGGGTGGCCACGAGGGAGTCACAAGCCTGCTAGGCGCGGCCACCCCCCTCGCCCCGCCTGGTAGGCTTGTTGCCTCCTCGTGGCTCTTGTGGCCCAGCTCCAATGCTTCGGGGGTCTCTTTTGGTCCACAAAAAATCATACTAAATTTTCAGCCCATTCCGAGAACTTTTATTTCTGCACAAAAAATGACACCATGGTAGTTCTGCTGAAAACAACGTCAGTTCAAGTTAGTTCTAATAAAATCATACCAAAATCATATAGAATTATTGTAAACATGGCATGAATACTTCATAAATTATAGATACGTTGGAGACGTATCACCTCCTGGCAGATGCCCTGACGTGCACTCGAAGTCTGGTAGATCTCTTTCCTTCCAGAAAAAATCATTCCGAAGATTTTATTCCGTTTGGACTCCGTTTAAGATTCCATATCTGCAATACTCAAAAACAAAGAAAAAACAAAAACTGGCACTAGGCTCTAGATTAATAGGTTAGTCCCAAAAATAATATAAAATAGCATATTAATGCATGTAAAAAATCCAAAACTGATAATATAATAGCATGGCACAATCAAAAATTATAGATACCTTGGAGACGTACCAGCATCCCCAAGCTTAACTCCTGCTCGTCCTCGAGTAGGTAAATGATAAAAACAACATTTTTAATGTGGAATGCTACCTAACATATTCATACATGTAATATTCTTTATTGTGGCATGAATATTCAGATCCGTAAGACTCGAAACAAAAGCTTAATGTTGACATAAAAACAATAATATTTCAAGCATACTAGCAAAGCAATTGTATCTCTTCAAAATATAATGGCAAAATAAAGTTATCCCTACAATATCATATAGTCTGGCAATGCTCCATCCTCCCCACACAAAGTATTTACATCATGCACAACCCCGGTGAAAAGTCAAGCAATTGTTGCACACCTTTAATTTCTCAAACGTTTTCAACCCTCACGCAATACATGAGCGTGAGCCATGGATATAGCACTATAGGTGGAATAGAATATGGTGGAGGTTGTGAACGAAAAGGAGAAGATAGTCTCACATCAACTAGGTGTATCAACGGGCTATGGAGATGCTCATTAATAGATGTCAATGTGAGTGAGTAGGGGTTGCCATGCAATGGATGCACTAGAGCTATAAGTGTATGAAAGCTCAAAAGGAAACTAAGTGGGTGTGCATCCAACTTGCTTGCTCATGAAGACCTAGGGAAATTTGAGGAAGCCTGTCATTGGAATATACAAGACAAGTTATATAATGAAAAATTCCCACTAGTATATGAAAGTGACAAAATAGGAGACTCTCTATCATGAAGATTAAGGTGCTACTTTGGAACACAAGTGTGGAAAAAGATAGTAGCATTGTCCCTTCTCTCTTTTATCTCTCTCTCTGTTTTTTGGTGGGCATCTAAGGCCTCTTTTATTTTTATTTGGGCTTCGCTGGCCTCTTTTATTCTTCATAAAGTCCGGAGTCTCATCCCCACTTGTGAGGGAATCATAGCTTCCATCATCCTTTCCTCACATGGGACAATGCTCTAATAATGATGGTCATCACACTTTTATTTACCTACAAATCAAGAATTACAACTAAAAGTGATGGTGTGTGTCATAATGAACGGGATGATGGAAGTTGTCGGTGTTCTGGAAACGGGAGTACCTAGACCTGCCTGCCTACGGCCCAGGGCGTGGCCCACTTCATCAACCAAGTAGGACCAGACGCGGCCCCACTCAACACAAGGCCCTCGCGAGGGCCCTGACCTCGCGAGGAAGGACAGCAACAAGACTCGCGAGGGATGGGCCTCCTCAGGCCTCCTCAGGACCCCTCTGGAACGGCAGAGATTTATATCCAAGGCCCAGCCTCATGAGCCAAAGATGACGCAAGGAAGGACAGGCAAGCACCAGTGCGTCAGGCGGCGTAGTTTCCCCTTTGGTGCAAAGGGAGCAAGGACATACGCGGTTTCCCAAAACACCCCCAAAGGTTTCCATTCTGGTGCAAGGAGACCACAACCACCCGTCCCGCAGGGCGGATTTCATCGTTGAGCCTGTCCTTGCAACGTCGACAGCTACTTTGCAGGCGAAGACCGCCTTTGGGCAGGGCGAGCACGAACCCCTGCACCCCTTCAAAATTGGACGCTGTGGGATCCCTTCCCACCATTTCGATAAGGTAAGAGGACCCGGGCCACCGCTATATATAGAGGGTAGGCTGCTTCATAGAGGGGGATCCAGGCCGATCCGATCCGATTCCACCCGACCCTATCAACTAACTCCACCACTCACCAAACCACAGGGAGCCTCCGACACCACAGAGAACCCTCAAGAGGCCCCGAAACACTGTACTTGTTCATCCACCACACCTCCTCGAGAGGTAATCCACCAAAGCAGGAGTAGGGTATTACGCTTCGCAATGGCCCGAACCTGGGTAAACTGTCGTGTTCATCTTCTTCCTCGTCATCGTGCGAGTTCTTTGTTGTGTTCATAGAGTAGCGAGCTAGATCGGATTAGGCTGCGGGGGATCTTCGCACGCGCCCCTGTGTTCGAATCTTAAGGGTTTTGTGGAGCTCGAAATCTGACAGAAGTTTCATGGCAATGTATCTCGGAATGGCTATGGAAATTCCATAATAGGTAAGTATGGTCACTGTTTTGAGGAAAGATATATGGTGGCTGTTTTGAGGAAGGTGGGTTTATCGCACCGGCAAAAGTTGCGCGGTACTAGAGAGGCTAGCAAAGGTGGAAGGGTGAGAGTGCGTATAATCTATGGACTCACATTAGTCATAAAGAACTCACATACTTATTGCAAAAGTCTATTAGTCATCAAAGCAAAGTATTAGATGCATGCCCCTAGGGGAGAGGTTGGTAGGAGTAAACCATCGCGTGCTCCCGACCCTCACACAAAGGTCGACAATCTATAAACAAATCATGCTCTGACTTCCTTACATAACAGTTCACCATACGTGCATACTACGGGAATCACAAACCTTTACACAAGTATTTTTACAAAATCACAATCACTTCCTAACATGTCTCTTAACATTACCATCTTTATATCTCAAAAATTTATGCAAGGAATCGAACTTCTCATAATACTCAATGCACTTAATATGGAATTTTTTATGATATCCCTCTTGGATGCCTATCATATTAGGACTAAATTCATAACCTAAACCAATTACCATGCTGTTTTAAAGACTCTCAAAATAATATAAGTGAAGTATGAGAGTTCAATTATTTCTATAAACCCAAATACTACCACGCTCTAAAAAGATATAAGTGAAGCACTAGAGCAAAATTGCCTATCTCAAAAGATATAAGTGAAGCATAAAGAGTATTCTAATAAATTCACGATTCATGTGTGTCTCTCTCAAAAGATGTGTCTAGAAATGATGATTGTGGAAAACTAAAAAGCAAAGACTCATATCATACAAGATGCTCGAAGCAAAACAAATATCATGTGGTGAATAAAAATATAGCCTTAAGTAAATTTACCGATGGACTGAAGATGAAAGAGAGATTGCCTTCCGGGGCATTCCCATGTTGGAAATATGCCCTAGAGGCAATAATAAATTGGTTATTATCATATTTCCTTGTTCCTGATAATCGTTTATTATCCATGCTATAATTGTATTAATCGGAAACTCAGATACATGTGTGGAAACATAGACAACACCATGTCCCTAGTATGCCTCTAATAGACTAGCTCGTTGATCAAAGATGGCTATGGTTTCCTAGTCATGGACATGAGATGTCATTTGATAACGGGATCACATCATTAGGAGAATGATGTGATGGACAAGACCCAAACTACAAACATAGCATATGATCGTGTCAGTTTATTGCTACTGTTTTCTGCATGTCAAGTATTTGTTCCTATGACCATGAGATCATGCAACTCGCTGACACTGGAGGAGTGCCTTGTGTGTATCAAACGTCACAACGTAACTGGGTGACTATAAAGGTGCTCTACAGGTATCTCCGAGGGTGTCTGTCGGGTTGGCATGGATCAAGACTGGGATTTGTTACTCCGTGTGACGGAGAGGTATCTCAGGGCCCACTCGGTAATACAACATCACCACAAGCCTTGCAAGCAATGTGAATAAGTGTTAGTCATGGGATATTGTATTACGAAAATGAGTAAATAGACCTGCCGGTAACGAGGTTGAACTAGGTATGGAGATACCGACGATCGAATCTCGGGCAAGTAACATACCGAAGAACAAAGGGAATATCATACGGGATTAACTGAATCCTTGACATAGAGGTTCGACCAATAAAGATCTTCGTAGAATATGTAGGAACCAATATGGGCATCCAGGTCCCACTATTGGTTATTGACTGTAGTGGTGTCTCGGTCATGTCTACATAGTTCTCGAACCCGCAGGGTCTGCACACTTAATGTTCGGTGACGTTTTGGTAGTATAGAGTTCTGTATGGTGGTGATAGAAGGTTTTTCGGAGTCCCGGATGAGATCTCGGATATCACGAGGAGCTCCGAAATGGTCCAGAGGTAAAGATTGATATATAGGAAGTCCTGTTTTGGTTGCCTGAAAAGTTTCGGGCTCATCGGTAGTGTACCGGGAGTGTCGGTAGTGTACCGGGGGACCATCGGGAGGGGTATTTCGACCCAAGAGGATACATGGCCTATGGGAGGATGAATACCATCCCTTAGTGGGCTGGTGGAAGTCCCACAAAGGTCCCATGCGGCTGGGAAGAAAACTCCAAAGAGAATAAGGTGGAAAAAGGCAAAAAAGGCAAAAAGGGAAGGAGTCCTAGTCCTACTAGGATTGGAGGAGGATTCCTCCTCCCCTATCCACTTCGGCCGAAGCCTACTAGGGCTGGCCCTTTGGCCAAGCCTCCTCCTCTCTTACTCTTATATATACTAGAGGTTTTAGGGGTTTTGCACTAGATTTTCAGCCACGTGCTACCCTCTCCTCTAGTGCATAGTTTCTCCTCTAGATCGGTTTTCTGTAATGCTTAGGCGAAGCCCTACCGGAATAGCTCCACCACCATCGCCGCAACGCCATTACGCTGCTGGAGAAATTTTCTACCTCTCCACTCCCTCTTGCTGGATCAAGAAGGCGGAGATCATCATCGAGCTGTACGTGTGCTAAACGCGGAGGTGTTGTCCGTTCGGCGCTAGATCGGAAGGACCGTGATCAAGATAGCGAGACGGATCGTGATGAGTTCGCGGCACGGATTGTGATGAGTTCACGAGATGGATCGTGATGAGTTCGTGGGACGGATCATGATTGGATCGCAGGATGGATCGTGATGAGATCGCGGGACGCTGGCGATTTGGATCGCGAAGACGTTCGACTACACCAACCGCGTTTCTTATCGCTTCCGCTTAGCGATCTACAAGGGTATGTAGATCCACTCTCCCTCTCGTAGATGCTCATCGCCATGGATAGATCTTGCATGTGCGTAGGAATTTTTTTGTTTCCCATGCAGCGTTACCCAACAGTGGCATCATGAGCTAGGTCTATGTGTAGATGAGATCTCGAGTAGAACACAAAGAGTTTGTGGGCGTTGATGCTTAGATTGCTTCCTCCCTTGGTCGTGTTTTGGTTCAGTGGTATTGTGGGATGAAGCGGCCCGGACCAACCTTACTCGTACGCTTACGAGATACCGGTTCCATCGACTAATGTGTAACTTTGTTGCACAAAGATGGCTGGCGGGTGTCTGTTTCTCCTACTTTAGTTGGATCGGATTCGAAAAAGGCGGTCCTTGAGAAGGTTAAAAAGCAACTTAGGTATCACAGTTGTGGTTTTTGCGTAGGTGAGAATTGTTCTTGCTAGATACCTGTAGAAGCCACGTAAAACATGTAACAACAATTAGAGGACGTCTAACTTGTTTTTGCAGGGTATGTTGTGATGTGATATGGCCAATTGCATGATGAGATATATATGATGTATGAGATGATCATGTTTTGTATAGAATATCACGACTTGCATGTACATGAGTACGACAACCGGCAGGAGCCATAGGGTTGTCTTTAATTATTGTATAACCTGCGTGTCAATCATTAAGCGCTATGTAATGCTTTACTTTATCGCTAAACAGTAGCAATAGTAGTAGAAGCATGGTGGGCGTGACAACCCCAATGATGACACGTTGATGGAGATCAAGATGATGGAGATCATGGTGTCATGCCTGTGACGATGGAGATCATGCTGGTGCTTTCATGATGAAGATCAAAAGCACAAGTTCATGGCCATATCATGTCACTTATGATTTGCATGTGATGTTAATCCTTTTATGCACCTTGTTTTGCTTAGGACAACGGTAGCATTATAGGGTGATCCCTCACTTAAATTTCAAGAAAAATTGTGTTCTCCCCGAGTGTGCACCGTTGCACAAGTTTGTCGTGTTGAGACACCACGTGATGATCGGGTGTGATAGACTCTACGTTCACATACAACGGGTGCAAGCCAGTGTTGCACATGCAGAACACTTGGGTTAAACTTGACGATCCTAGCATGCACAGACATGGCCTCGGAACACAAGAGACTGAAAGGTCGGACATGAGTCATATAGTAGATATGATCAACATGATGATGTTCACCATTGAAACCACCTCAACTCACGTGATGATCGGACTTGAGTTGGTGAATTTGGATCACGTATCACTCGAATGACCGGAGGGATGTCAATTTGAATGGGAGTTCTTCAGTAATATGATTAATTGAACTCATTATCATGAACATAGTGAGTAGTGTCTTTGCAAATTATGTTGTAGATTACTTGCTCATGCTGTAGCTCCCTTGAATTTTTATATGTTCCTAGAGAAATAGAGTTGAAAGATGATGGTAGCAATATTGCAGACTGGGTCCGTGATCTGAGGATTGTCCTCATTGCTGCACAGAAGGGTTATGTCCTTAATGCACCACTCGGTGCGCCACCCCCTCTAGCATCGTCTGTAGATGTTGTGAACATCTGGCAGGCATGTTTCGATAACTACTTGATAGTTTAGTGCGTCATGCATTACGGCTTACAATTGAGGCTCCGAAACGTTTGGAACGTCATGGAACATGTGAGATGTTCTAAGAGCTGAAATTGGGATCTCAGGCTCGTGCCCGTGTTGTGAGACATGAGATCTCCAACAAGATTCTTTGCCTACAAGATGAAGGAGAATAGCTCAATCGTTGAGCATGTGATCAGATTGTTTGGGTGCTACAATCGCTTGAATCGAGTGGGAGTTGATCTTCGATATAAGATAGTGATTAATATAGTTCTCCAAGTCACTATCACTAAGCTACTAGAACTTGGTGATGAACTATAAAATGCCAAGGATAGAAATAATGATCCCTGAGCTATTCATGATGTTTGACACCACGAAGGTAGAAATCAAGAAGGATCATCAAGTGTGGGTGATTAGTAAAACCACTAGTTTCGATAAGGGCAAGGGAAAGGAAGGAAACTTCATGGATGACAAGTTAGTTGCTGCTCCAGTGAAGCAACCCAAAGCTGAACCTAAACCCGAGACTAAGTGCTTCTATTATGAGGTGAGTGGTCACTGAAGCGGAACAACCCTAGATACTTGGTAGATAAGAAGGTTGGCAACGTCGACAGAAGTATATTTGATATACGTGTTATTGATTTGTACCTTGCTAGTACTCCTAGTAGCACCTGGGTATTGGATGGCGGTTCGGTTGCTAAATGTTAGTAACTCGAAATAAAAGCTATGGAATAAACGGAGAACTAGCTAAGGGTGAGGTGACGATGTGTGTTGGAAATGTTTCCAAGGTTGATGTGATCAATATCGCACGCTCTCTCTACCTTCAGGATTAGTGACAAACCTAAATAAATATTATTTGGTGTTTTGCGTTGAGCATGAACGTGATTAGATCGTGTTTATTGCAACACGATTATTCATTTAAGTTAGAGAATAATGGTTATTCTGTTTACATGAATAATACCTTCAATGGTCCTGCACCCCATGAGAATGGTTTGTTGAATCTTGATCGTAGTAATACACATGTTCATAACATTGATGCCAAAAGATACAAAGTTAGAAATGATAGTACCACATACTTGTGGCACTTCCGCTAAATGTCATATTGGTATGAATCGCATGAAGAAAATCCATGCTGATGGATCTTTGGACTCATTCGATTTCAAATCGGTTGAGACATGCGAACCATGCCTCATGGGCAAGATGACTAAGGACCCCGTTTTCGGTTTAATGGAGCGGGCAAGTGATTTATTGGAAATGATACATGTTGATGTATGCAATCCAATGAGTCTTGTATCGTGCGGTGGATATCGTTATTTTCTTACCTTCACTGATGATTTGAGTAGATATAGTGTATATTTACTTAATGAAACACAAGTCTGAATCGTTTGAAAGGTTCAAGCAAATTCAGAGTGAAGTTTAAGATCATCGTGACAAGAAGATAAAGATGTCTGTGATATGATTGTGGAGGTGAATATCTGGGTTACGAGTTTGGTATAGAACTTTAGACAATGTGAAAGTTGTTTCACAACTCACGCCACCTAGAACACCATAGTGTGATGGTGTGTCTGAATGTCATAGTCGTACTCTATTGGATATGGTGCGTGCTATGATGTCTCTTATCATTTTGCTACTATAATTTTGGGGCTATGCATTAGAGACAACTACATTCACTTTAAATAGGGCACCATTTAAATCCGTTGAGATGACACCATGTGAATTAGGGTTTGATAGAAACCCAAGCTGTCATTCCTTAATGTTTGGGGCTGCGACGCTTGTGTGGAAAATGTTTTCACCGAATGAGCTCAAACCCAAAGCGGACAAATGCATCTTCATAGAATACCCTAAGAACAGTTGGGTGAACCTTCTATATCAGATCCAAGCATAAAAATATTTGTTGCTAAAACTGGGTCCTTTCTCGAGAAAGAGTTTCTCTTGAAAGAATTGAGTTGGAGGAAGATAGAACTTGATGAGGTCGTTGAACCTTTGTTCAACCAGAGAGTAGCGCAGCGTAGGAAGATGTTTCTGTGAAGCCTACGTTAGTTGAAGAGGAAGTTAATGATGATGATCATGAAGCTTCGGATCAAGTTACTATCGACCTCGTAGGTCGACAAGGATGTGTACTGCTCCTGGGCGGTACGACAACCCTATCTTGGAGGTCATATTGTTGGACAACGATGAACCTACGAGCTATGGAGAAGCGATGATGGGCCCGGATTCCGACAAATGGTTAGAGGCCATGAAATCCGAGAAAGGATCCGTGTATGAAAACCAAGTATAGACTTTGGTAGACTTTCTCGTTGGACGGCAGGTCGTCGAGTACAAATGGACCTTTGAGATTATGACAGACGCTGATGGTAAATGTCTCCATTTATAGAGCTCGACTTGTCGCAAACAAGTTTCCGACAAGTTCAAGGAGTTGACTGCGATGAGACTTTCTCACTCGTAGCGATGCTAAAGTCTGTTGGAATTATGTTAGCAGTTGCTGCATTTTTCAATTATGAAATCTGGCAGGTGGATGTCCAAACATCATTTCCTTCCTTAAGGAAAGGTTGTATGAGATACAACCAGAAGGTTTTGTCAGTCCTAAGGATGCTAAAAGGCGTGCAAGCTTCAGTGATCCTTCTATGAAGTGAAGCAAGCATCTTGAAATTGGAATATACACTTTGATGAGGTGATCAAAGTTTTTGAGTCTATACAAAGTTTATGAGAAACTTGTATTTACAATAAAGTGAGTGGGAGCACTATAGAGTTTCTGGTAAGCATATGTGGTTGACATATTGTTGATCGGAAATGATGTAGAATTTTTGGAAAGCATAAAGGTTGTTTGAAAAGAGTTTTTCAAAGGAAGACCTAGATAAAGCTACCTAATTGTTGAGCATCAAGATCTATAGAGATAGATCAAAATGCTTGATGAGACTTTCAATGAGTACTTGACAAGATTTTGAAAGAGTTCAAAATGGATCAGCCAGAGAAAGAGTTCTCGCCTGATTTGTAAGGTGTGAAGTTGAGTGAGACTCAAAGCTCGACAACGGTAGAAGAAAGAGAAAGGAAAAATGTCGTCCCCTATGCCTTAGCCATAGGCTCTATATTATGCCATGTTGTGTACCGCACCTGGTGTGTGCCTTGCCATGAGTCTATCAAGGGGTACAAAAGTGATCCAGGAGTGGATCACTGGACAACGGTCAGGATTATCCTTAGTAACTAGAAGACTAAGGAAATATTTCTCGATTATGGAGGTGATAAAGAGTTCGTCGTAAAGGGTTACGTCGATGCAAACTTTAAACACCAATCCAGATGACTCTGAGTAGCAATCTAGATACGTATACTTGAGCAGCCATTTGGAATAGCTCCAAGTGGAGTGTGGTAGCAGTGTCTACAGTATGACATAGAGATTTGCAAAGTACACATGGATCTGAATGTCGTAGACCCATTGACTAAAAGACCTGTCTCACATGCAAAGCATGATCGAGCCCCAGAACTCATTGGGTGTTAGATTCATAACAATGCGAATCACATGATGATGTGAACTAGATTATTGACTCTAGTGCAAGTGGGAGACTATTGGAAATATGCCCTAGAGGCAATAATAAATTGGTTATTATCATATTTCCTTGTTCATGATAATCGTTTATTATCCATGCTATAATTGTATTAATTGGAAACTCAGATACATGTGTGGATACATAGACAACACCATGTCCCTAGTATGCCTCTAATAGACTAGCTCGTTGATCAAAGATGGCTATGGTTTCCTAGTCATGGACATCAAATGTCATTTGATAACGGGATCACATCATTAGGAGAATGATGTGATGGACAAGACCCAAACTACAAACGTAGCATATGATCGTGTCAGCTTATTGCTATTGTTTTCTGCATGTCAAGTATTTGTTCCTATGACCATGAGATCATGCAACTCGCTAACACCGGAGGAGTGCCTTGTGTGTATCAAACGTCGCAACGTAACTGGGTGACTATAAAGGTGCTCTACAGGTATCTCCGAGGGTGTTTGTCGGGTTGGCATGGATCAAGACTAGGATTTGTTACTCCGTGTGACGAAGAGGTATCTCAGGGCCCACTCGGTACAACATCACAATAAGCCTTGCAAGCAATGCGACTAAGTGTTAGTCACGGGATCTTGTATTACGGAACGAGTAAAGAGACTTTCCGGTAACGAGGTTGAACTAGGTATGGAGATACTGACGATAGAATCTCGGGCAAGTAACATACCGAAGTACAAAGGGAACATCATACGGGATTAACCGAATCCTTGACATAGAGGTTCGACCGATAAAGATCTTCGTAGAATATGTACGAACGAATATGGGCATCCAGGTCCCGCTAGTGGTTATTGACCGTAGAGGTGTCTCGGTCATGTCTACATAGTTCTCAAACCCGTAGGGTCTGCACACTTAAGGTTCGGTGACGTATCGATAGTATAGAGTTGTGTATGGTAGTGACTGAAGGTTGTTCGGAGTCCCGGATGAGATCCTGGACGTCACTAGGAGCTCCGAAATGGTCTGGAGGTAAAGATTAATATATAGGAAGTCCTGTTTTGGTCGCGGTTGGGAAGAAAAGTTCAAAGAGAATAAGGTGGAAGAAGGCAAAAAAGGCAAAAAGGGAAGGAGTCCTAGTCCTACTAGGATTGGAGGAGGATTCCTCCTCTCCTATCCACTTCGGCCGAAGCCTCCTAGGGCTGGCCCTTTGGCCAAGCCTTCTCCTCTCTTCCTCTTATATATACTAGAGGTTTTAGGGGTTTTGCACTAGATTTTCAGCCACGTGCTACCCTCTCCTCTAGTGCACAGTTTCTCCTCTAGATCGGTTTTCTGCAGTGCTTAGGCGAAGCCCTGCCAGAATAGCTCCACCACCATCGCCGCAATGCCGTCGCACTGCCGGAAAACTCGTCTACCTCTCCGCTCCCTCTTGCTGGATCAAGAAGGCGGAGATCGTCATCGAGCTATACGTGTGCTGAACGTGGAGGTGCCATCCGTTTGATGCTAGATCGGAAGGACCGTGATCAAAGATTGTGAGACGGATCGTGATGAGTTCGTGGGACGGATCGTGATGAGTTCGGGGGACGGATCGTGATGAGTTCGCGGGACGAATCGTGATTGGATCGCGGGATGGATCGTGATGAGATTGCGGGACGCTCGGTGATTTGGATCGCGAAGACGTTTGACTACACCAACCGCGTTTCTTAACGCTTCCCGCTTAGCGATCTACAAGGGTATGTAGATCCACTCTCCCTCTCATAGATGCTCATCACCATGGATAGATCTTGCATGTGCGTAGGAAAATTTTTGTTTCCCATGCAACGTTACCCAACACCCCAAGCTTAGGCTCTTTTTCATCCTATAATATGACTTGGGGTGCCTTGGGAATCCCCAAGCTTAGGCTCTTGCCATTCCTTATTCCATAGTCCAACAAATCTTTACCCAAAACTTGAAAACTTCACGACACAAAACTTAACAGAAAACTCGTGAGATCCATTCGTATAATAAAATAAATCACCACTTTAGATACTATTGTGAACTCATTCTTTATTTATATTGGTGTAATACCTACTGTATTCTAACTTCTCCATGGTTCATACCCCCCGATACAACCCATAGATACATCAAAATAGGTACACAACACAAAGAAAATAGAATCTGTCAAAAATAGAACAGTCTGTAGCAATCTGAAAACTTCGTATACTCCTGTAACTCAAAAAATTCTGAAAATTTAGGAAAACCTGGGAAATTTGTATATCAAAAAAATTCAGACTCATTCGACGCTCTGAAAAAATTATAAAATTCCTGGACTGAGCGCAAAAGTTTCTGTTTTTCAGTAAGATCAAATCAACAACTACCATAGACCATCCAAAGGCCTTACTTGGCTCAAACACTAATTAAAACACCAAAACACAATTACTATAGAAGTAATAATGTGGGAAACACTCAAAAAAGAATCAAAACATAATATAAAAATAAAATTGGGTTGCCTTCCAACAAGCGCTATTGTTTAACGCCCCTAGCTATGCAAAACGCAATAGATCTAGGTATTGTCATCTTTGGTATGCATCTCCTCAATTGCACACTTATGTGCCCTAGGAGGTTCATTGTTCTTATCAATAATAATGCTCCTAGGCAAGAAGTCAAGATATTCTATTGTAGCAATTGGTTCCTTAACAATATTGAAAAAAATAGGGTGAATACCTATCATCTTAAGATCTTCATCTCCTTTACTAAATGATTCACCTTTATTTTTAGGAACATAAACAAACTTGGAAGCTTTAGGAGGAGAAGGATTTGGAGTGGTTTGAACCAAGGAAAAACGGATCCCAAGTTGGTAATAATATCCTCTAGCTTGCCAATTCTAGAGGAATCCCGATCCAATTTTTCATTAACTATGGGTTCTTTTTCCCTTAGGTCTTTTAAAGTAACTCCTACCTTAGATACATACTAAGTAATGTGATTATGAATCTTTTTATCCAAGTTTTCAATAAGCTCAACGGTAGCAACCTTTTTTCAATAATATCCAACCTTCGCATCACATGTTCCAAAGTTAAGATTGTTCCATTAACCATAATTGGGGGTGAACCTACCAAATTTATCATAGAGCTATAAGAATCAAAGGTATGACTTATTAAGAAATTTCCCCCCCATAACGGTATCTAGGACATATCTGTTCCATGGAGAAATACCCACATAAAAATTACGAAGGAGAACTGTAGTAGATTTCTTACACATAGATCTATTTGAGCATTGCAAATTCTATACCAAGCATTTTTTAAGTTTTCTCCCTCCCTTTGTCTAAAATTAAGAACTTCATTCTCAGGAGTACTAGCTATAGTGGTGAGGCTAGCCATGAGTTCAAGAAATCCAACAAACGGGCAAACAAAAGGCAAACGAAAAGGCGAATGGAATAAGGGCAAATAAAAAGGCTAATCTTTTTGGTATTTTCTGAAAATCTTTTTAGAAGTGGGGGAGAGGAAAATGAGAGGCAAATGGCAAATAAAGTAAATGCAAGAGATGAGTTTGTGATGAGTACTTGGTAGGCTTGATGTATATATCCACGACAACAGCTTCAGAAGTCGGCAAGTTGACAGAAGAGATCTTGTCTTGACTTGCTATGTATCCTCCCTGGCAACGGCGCCAGAAATCCTTCTTGCTACCTCTTGAGTTTGCGTTGATTTTCCCTTGAAGAGGAAAGGGTGATGCAGCAAAGTAGATAAGTATTTCCCTCAGTTGTTGAGAACCAAGGTATCAATCCAGTAGGAGGAACACGCAAGTTACCGATGAATGCACCTACACAAACAATCAAACTCTTGCACCCAACGCTATAAAGGGGTTGTCAATCCCTTCACAGTTATTTGCAAGGTTCAAATCTGATAGAGATAGATGTAAAAGATTGCGGAAAGTAAAAAGGTAAATAAATTGCAGCAAGGTATTTTTTTGGTATTTTTGGTTTATAGATCTGAAAATATATTACGGAAAGTAGACCCGGTGGCCATAGGTTTCACTAGAGGCTTCTCTCTTGAAGGCAAATATCACGGTGGGTGAACAAATTACTGTTGAGCAATTGATAGAAAAGCGAAAAATTATGAAGATAAACAAGGCAATGATTATGCATATAGGCATCATGTACATGTCAAGTAGACCAAAACGATTCTGCATCTACTACTATTACTCCACACATCGACCGACTCCTGCCTACATCTAGAGTATTAAGTTCATGAGGAACAGAGTAACTCATTAGGTAAGATGACATGATGTAGAGGGATAAACTCAATCAATATGATGAAACCCCCATCTTGTTACCCTTAATGGCAATAATACAATACGTGCCTCGCTACCCCTACTTTGTCACTAGCTGAGGACATTGCAAGATTGAACCCAAAACCAATCACTTCTCCCATTGCAAGAATTACCAATCTAGTTCGCCAAACCAAACCAATAACTCGAAGAGACTTGCAAAGATATGAATGTTGGAAATATGCCCTGGAGGCAATAAATAAAGTGTTTATTATTATATTTCCTTGTTCATGATAATTGTTTATTATCCATACTATAATTGTATTGATTGGAAACACATTACATGTGTGGATAAATAAACAACACTTTGTCCCAAGTATGCCTCTACTAAACTAGCTCGTTGATCAAAGATGGTCAAGGTTTCCTAGCCATTAACATGAGATATCATTTGATAACGGGATCACATCATTAGGAGAATGATGGTATGGACAAGACCCAAACTATAAACGTACCAAATGATCGTGTCAGTTTATTACTACAGTTTTCTGCATGTCAAGTATATGTTCCTACGACCATGAGATCATGCAACTCACGGACACCGGAGGAGTGCCTTGTGTGTATCAAACGTCACAACGTAACTAGGTGAATATAAAGGTTCTCTACAGGTATCTCTGAGGGTGTCTATTGGGTTGGCATGGATCAACACTGGGATTTGTTACTCCGTGTGACGGAGAGGTATCTCAGGGCCCACTCGGTAATACAACATCACAACAAGCCTTGCAAGCAATGTGACTAAGTGTTAGTCACGGGATCTTGTATTATGGAAACGAGTAAAGAGACTTGCTAGTAACAAGGTTGAACTAGGTATGGAGATACCGACGATCGAATCTCGGGCAAGTAACATACCAAAGAACAAAGGGAACATCATACGGGATTAACTGAATCCTTGACATAGAGGTTCGACTGATAAAGATCTTCGTAGAATATGTAGGAATCAATATGGGTATACAGGTCCCGCTAATGGTTATTTACCGTAGAGGTGTCTCGGTCATGTCTACATAGTTCTCGAACCTGCAGGGTCTGCACACTTAAGGTTTGGTGACATTTCGGTAGTATAGAGTTATGCATGGTGGTAACCAAAGGTTGTTCGGAGTCCCGAATGAGATATCGGACGTCACGAGGAGCTCCGGAATGGTCCAGAGGTAAATATTTATATATAGGAAGTCCTGTTTTGGTCATCGGAAAGGTTTCGGGCTCATCGGTAGTGTACCGGGAGGTACTGGAGGGTACCGGGGGACCATCGGGAGGAGTATTTCGACCCAAGAGGCTACATGGGATGTGGGAGGATGAATAGCAGCCCTTGTTGGGCTGGCCAAAGTCCCAAAGAAGGCCCATGCAGCTGGGAAGAAAGTCCAAAGTGGAAAAGGTGGAAAAAGGCAAAAGGTGGAAATAAGGAAGGAGTCCTAATCCTACTAGGAGTGGAGGAGGAGGACTCCTCCTCTCCACTTCAGCCGAAGCCACCAAGGGCTGGCATTGCGCCAAGCCTCCTCCTCTCCTCCTCCTATATATACTAGAGGCTTTAGGGGTTTTGCACATAGATTTTCAGCCACGTGCAACCCTCTCCTGTAGTCTGTAGTTTCTCCTCTAGATTGGTTTCAGCAGTGCTTAGGCGAAGCCCTGTTGGAATTACTCCACCACCATCGCCGCAATGCCTTCGTGCTTCCGGAGAACTCGTCTACCTCTCCGCTCCCTCTTGCTGGATCAAGAAGGCGGATATCGTCATCAAGTCGTACGTGTGCCAAACGCGGAGGTGTCGTCCGTTCGGTGCTAGATCGGGACAGATCGTGATTGGATTGCGGGACGCTCGGCGATTTGGATCGCGAAGACGTTCGACTACATCAACCGTGTTTCTTTGCTTCCCGCTTAGCGGTCGACAAGGGTATGTAGATCCACTCTCCCTCTCGTAGATACTCATCACCATGGATAGATGTTGTGTGCGTAGGAAATTTTTTTGTTTCCCATGCAACGTTCTCCAACAATGAAATCATGCATATAAGAATTCAGAAAAGGCTCAAACAATATTCATGGATAATCCGAACATAAACCCACAATTCATCGGATCTCAACAAACACACCGCAAAGAGTGTTACCTAATGAACTTAATACTCTAGATGCAGGCAGGAGTCAGTCGATGTGGCCGCGCCCCCTGGCTTGTGACCTCCTGGCAGATGTCGTGACGTGCACTCCAAGTCTGGTAGATCTCTTTCCTTCCAGAAAAAATCATTCCGAAGATTTTATTCTGTTTGGACTTCGTTTAATATTCCATATATGCAATACTCAAAAACAATGAAAAAACAGAAACTCACACTAGGCTGTAGATTAATAGGTTAGTCCCAAAAATAATATAAAATAGCATATTAATGCATATAAAACATCCAAAACAGATAATATAAAAGCATGGCACAATCAAAAATTATAGATACGTTGGAGACGTATCAAGCACCATGTTTAAGTAGAGATTACAATGGGGAAGAGAGGTGTTACACCGCTGCATAGAGAGGGAGAGAGTTGGTGTTGACGGTGGCGAAGTTGTTGGTGTAGATCGTCGTCACGGTGATTGCCCTGGTGACGTTCCAACGCCACTGGGAGAGAGAGGGAGAGATCCCCCCTCCTTATTCTTCCTTGGACTCCCCCAAGATGGGAGGAGAGTTCCCCCACTAGCCCATGTCCGCCATGGCGGCGGAGGGGCAAGAGCCCCTTCGAGATTGGACCTCCCTCTATGTTCTCTTCTGTTTCTCATTCGTGTTTTCTGGCCAAAAACTATTTCTTATATTCCTGGAGATCCGTAACTGCGATTGCGGTGAGATTTTAAAATGATTTTTTTCGGATATAAGCTTCCTTACGCCCGAAGTAGAGCTCCAACCGACTTACGAGGTGACCACAACCCACCAACACACGCATGGGCCCTAGGGCGTGCCCTAGTGTCTTGTGGTGGTTGTGGGCCTCCTTTTGCGTTGATTCCACCTCCCAAAATCACAAATATTCCGAAATAATTATCCATCAATATTTATCGCATTTGGACTTCATCTGATATGGATATTCCGTGAAACAAAAAACATGCAACAAACATGAACTAGCACTGGGCACTGGATCAATATGTTAATCCAATAAATCATATAAAATGTTGCCAAAAATATGTGAAAGTTGTATAATATTGGCACGAAACAATCAAAAATTATAGATATGATGGAGATGTATCACACTATTTCTCAAGCCTTCCTTGATTGCGCATGGATTCTTGACATCGACGGGGTGCTAGGGCCGACCGCCACCATCGAGTATGTGGTCTTTGGAGTCATCTTAGGCATGTTCCACTCACTTCACGGCCTAACTCGATCTGGTGGCACCGGGCTGACAACGACATCTACTAAGTGTCCTCTTGGTGCAAGTCGCTTTTCTATGGCTCCATTCCTTTCGAGTTGGTTTGCGTTCTCTGCTCCCAGGAGCCCGAAATGCTTCACCACATCCTCGTGGGCTGCGTCTTGGCACATGTTACCTGGCACAGAGTCCTCTCTTGGTGCTGCCATGTGATCCCCGCGCCAAACTGTTCCTCGAGCTTCTTTGACTGGATATCCACGGCTTTGCTCACAACTTCGGCACCACTACATCATGACCTTGCTATCATTGTGGCGCTTACGACATGGTCCCTGTGGCGACATCATAATGTTGTCTTCTTCGATAATATCACACGGTCTTCCTCCTCCCTTGTTGTCGCGACAAGGATGAGGCTCGCCCCTAGTCCACTGCCGGAGCTAAAGGATTGAACATGCTAATCCATGTAACCTGAACCTTTAGTTTTTCGGGCTGAGCAACCCCTTTGTGTTCTGCACAACTGAGTGCCATGGCTATGCTAATCTGTGCACGTGGTTGTGGCGCTACCCTGTACTTTCTTTCTCCTATCAATGCAAAGATACACTCCCAAGCGTATTCACCAAAAAAGATGCCCAAGTTCAATGATGAAGGTTGCTACAGTTGTGGTGCAAAGGTGCTGGGACTGTTACTTTGAGTTGCTACGACTGCCAAGTCGGGTCGTTGGAATCATTGTTGGTGTTTTGCACCCAAACGGCATCGAGGCTACAACCACAGTTTTTCTTCCTGGCACTAGCGATGATTTTTGCCGGAGTCGACTACTGATTTTGCTGGGGATTCTCAACGGGTGGCGCTTTCTGCTGGAACTAGCAATTGATTTATTTTTATGTGATGCGACCGCGGCAAAGTGATTGTTGTAACCGACGATGATGAGTGTTACAACCGACGGAAAGGAATACCAATGATCATGGGCGATGCTGTGACTAGGGTGGCCCGAGGGGGCTGCGGGGTAGCCGTCTATTGGTTCTCGCAGAGCTCGCCCATCACCCCTTTCCCTCATGCGTGTGTGGTGACATGGGGCCTGGGGAGGTTTTTCCTTTGTCCCACATGAGCTTGTGGTGAGAAGAAAAATAAGATAAGTGCAATCGGATTTTACGATTGCACGTGGGCTGATTTGGCACACGCGTCCGTCGACTCCGCCTAGTGTTTGCCCATGAGAAGACATTCCATTGCGCATCAGACACATCACTAAAAGCGAAGAGACCATCACATCGCAAAAGACTAGCATTAAGGGAGGGTGACACTCTAACCTCCTTTCATAACCAAGATGAGACTAAATTCACTCGTTCAATGTCCTAGCAGCCTAAGAGCATCCACAATGTATGAAATTTTCTGCCTCCGAGGACTCTCTCCTCTTGGAGGTTGCCTCCATACACTGCGGCAATCGCCTCTAACCAAAAGAAATGTTAGAGTCACCTCCAACGCTAGAGACCGCCTCCATTGATTACGCAATATTAATGGACCCCTTGTCAGCTCAAGTTGGTTGTGGTTGCACCCTCCTTCAGCAGCTGGAAATCTTTATTTAATTCTATTGTGGGGTCATTTTAGAGGCTTGAGTGTTCTGCTATTCATTGCGGGAATTTTAGCTATGGTTAGAGCATCCAAAATGTATGAAATTTGCTGCCTCTAAGGACTCTCTCTCTCTCCTCTTGGAGGCTGCCTCCATGCACCGCGGCAATTGCCTCTAACCAAATATTAGAGTCATCTCCAACGTTAGAGACCGCCTCCATTTATTAAACAATATAAATGGCCCCCCTTGTCAACTCAAGTTGATTGTGGTTGCGGCTATTGGAAATCTTTATTTTAATTCTTTTGTGGAGTCATTTTAGAGGTCTGAGTGTTGTGTTATACATTGCAAGAATTTTAGCTATAGTTAGAGCATCCACAATGTATGAAATTTGCTGCCTCTAAGGACTCTCTCTCTCTCTCCTCTTGGAGGCTACCTCCATACACTGCGACAATCGCCTCTAACCAAAAAAATTGTTAGAGTCGCCTCCAATGTTAGAGACCGCCTCCATTGATTAAGCAATATGAATGGTCCTTCTTGTCGGCTCAAGTTGGTTGTGGCTGCGCCCTCCTTCAGATGTTGGAAATCTTTATTTTAGTTTTGTTGTGGGGCCATTTTAGAGGCCTGAGTGGTGTGCTATACATTACGGGAATTTTAGCTATGGTTAGAGCATCCACAATGTATGAAATTTTATGCCTCTAGGGACTTTCTCTCCTCTTGGAGGTTGCCTTCATACACTGTGGCAATCGCCTCTAACCAAAAAAATGTTAGAGTCGCCTCCAACGTTAGGGACTGCCTCCATTGATTAAGCAATATGAATGTCCCCCTTGTCAGCTCAAGTTGGTTATGGCTGCACCCTCCTTCAATTGTTGGAAATATTTATTTTAATTTTCTTGTGGGGTCATTTTAGAGGCATAAGTGTTGTGCTATACATGGCGGGAATTTTATCTATGGTTAGAGCATCCACAATGTATGAAATTTGATGCCTCTAAGGACTCCCTCTCCTCTTGGAGTATGCCTCCATACACTGCGGAAATTGCCTCTAACCAAAAAAATGTTAAGAGTCGCCTCCAACGTTAGAGACCACCTCCATTGCTTAAACAATATGAATGGTCCCCCTTGTCAGCTCAAATTTGTTGTGAATGCGCCCTCCTTCAACTGTAGAAAATCTTTGTTTTAATTCTGTTGTGGGGTCATTTTAGAGGCCCGAGTGTTGTTCTATACATTGCGGGAATCCTATATACCTAAGAGAGTCATCCTAACTAATTTATTTATCTCAACATGCAAGCATGCTACCTCATCATACAATTATGAGTGGGATCACGCCCATCACAACATGCAATCATGCATGGATAGGACCTACCACAACATTCAACCATGCATGGAAAAATATTTTTTATTTAACTTTTCTACTTATATTCAGTAAAAATTTTTACAACTATATGCAATCAAATGCAATAATTTATATGTGTTTTAAATTTTGGTTCTCATATATGAACCCATTTTTTCCTCAACCAATTCTCACATCAACGCACGGGTATCCTCTAATCTTAGTTGTGGTTAGAGTCAACCACATGGGACCAGGTTAGAGGCAAGGCCGCCTCTACACACTGTTGATGCCCTAACACATCCAGAGACTAGTTTAAAAAAGTCCATCGGTGCTCGCTCAGCTTAAGACTACCCATAATGGAAAGTAACGTATACTAGTAACAAGCATATGTTATTAGTCTATGTTACTGTCCCTACGATGAGGAGTAACATATGTGTGGTGTCATGCAACACTTTATTTATTATGTTATAGACTCATTTTGTCTTGGTTTATGTGATATTTAGTAACTAGATATGTAGTACTCAATTCATCTCTCTCTTCATTAAATCGTTGCTATATAAGTAGTAAATTTGTTAAGTGGGGCTCGATGTTTCTACTACTCCTTCCGTCATAGTTTAGAAGGTACGTACGTGTATCTAGGTCGTCAATTTGACCAACTTAATAAGAGGCATATATTACAAAAATTATATCATTAGAAACTTTGGATGTTCTATTTTCTAATGATATAATTTTTATGTTAAACAATATATTTTATATAAGTTAAATTGACGACCTAGATATACGTGCATGTCTTCTAAACTGTGACGGAGGAAATAAAGTTATTCTCACTATGAATAGTCTAAATCACGTTCGCAAACGGTCTCAGCCCTCATAAAACAATGAAATACTTCCTTCATCTCATAATATAAGAACGTTTTTTACATTAATGTAATGTTAAAAACTCTTTTATATTATGGGATGGAGGGAGTAGTAATTAATCTGATCCATTCATGACAATCTGGCGTCCATTGCCCCGTAATTCACTCACTTGCTAGTGCACGTCCCTGCCTAACACACGAACACCAGTGCTCGCGTGCCGCATCTCCGTCACGCTCCACCGTACGGCTGCCGCAGCTAGCTAGCTAGATGCATGCACCATAGGCTAACTGTTGACGTGCATCGCCGAAACGTGCAATGCATACAGCGCCTGCACCTAATTAATTGGTTGGTGCATGCTCCATTATGTATGCAGATGCACCACTTGGGTTTTCAGGATGAGAAGATTAGCTGCCAGTGCACGTTTAGCCATGCGCGCAGTAATAAAAAGCGCACGATCACAGCAATCCACTTCGCACATGTAGATCTTCAGTGCTTAAATTAAGACTCCATAAAATCTCAATCGACTAATTTTTAACAGGTCCGTTAAACTAAAATCTATGCATGCTGACGCCGCCCATTTACTCGACGAACAGTCAAACGATATCAACAATTATGGGAGTATCACTCCTCACTTTAAGATGTCTATATAATCTTGCATTAAGCAAGGAGAGATCGATCAAACAGGCACGCAGTACAGAGTACAGACATTGATCCAGTGGCAGTGCTGGCATATTGTACCATCATAGTAGGAGGATCAGAAAATGGAGCCTCTCAGAGATCATGGTGCGGGTTGCTTGCCGCTGATCATGGTGCTGCTGTGCCTGGGCGGCGCGGCTCGGGGCCAGCTGAGCGACGACTTCTACGACGACAGCTGCCCGAAGCTGGACAGCATCGTCCAGGCGCGCGTGGCCGCCGCGATGAAGGCCGAGTTACGGATGGGCGCCTCCCTGCTCAGGCTCCACTTCCACGACTGCTTCGTCAACGTACGTACGTCCGTAACACACACACACACACGGACACACACATGCTTTTTTTTGGGCTGTGAACTGAACATCGTTGTGGACTTGTGGTACGCATGCATGGCTGCATGCAGGGGTGTGACGGGTCGATCCTCCTGGACGGGGCCGACAGCGAGAAGCTGGCGGCGCCGAACCTCAACTCGGTGAGGGGGTACGAGGTCATCGACGCCATCAAGGCCGACCTCGAGAAGGCCTGCCCGGGGCTCGTCTCCTGCGCCGACGTCGTCGCGCTGGCGGCAAAATACGGTGTATTCCTCGTACGTTTCCTTCCCCCCTCACATGCGTTCACTCTAAGACGTACGTACTCGCGACCAATTATCCAGAGTACAGCATAACTAACTAGCGAATAATTCAGTTGTGCACCCAACCAAACAGTCTGAGAACTGTGCTAGTACTAGTACTAATTTTGTTTGCGTGTTCAGAGTGGAGGGCCTGATTATGATGTCCTTCTGGGAAGAAGGGACGGCCTGACAGCGAACCAGACCTTGGCCAACAACAACCTGCCGAGCCCGTTCGATAACATCACCGAAATCATAAAGAGGTTCAAGGACGTCGGCCTTAACACAACCGACGTGGTCATCTTATCAGGTATGCCTATTACACTGAGTACTTTTTTGAGACCATGCATGCCTATCAGTAAATCAAACCATGCATGAACCGCATGCAGGAGCCCACACGATCGGGCGGTCGCGGTGCGTGCTGTTCAGCGGCCGGCTGGCCAACTTCTCGGCGACCAACTCGGTGGACCCGACGCTGGACCCGGCGCTGGCGTCCAGCCTGCAGCAGCTGTGCCGGGGCGGCGACGGCAACCAGACCGCGGCGCTGGACGCCGGCTCCGCCGACGCCTTCGACAACCACTACTTCAAGAACCTGCTCGCCAAGAAGGGCCTCCTCTCCTCCGACCAGGGCCTCGTCTCCAGCCCCGACGGCGCCGCCGCCACCAAGGCCCTCGTGCAGACCTACAGCTACAACAGCCAGCGCTTCCTTTGCGACTTCGGCGACGCCATGGTCAGGATGGGCAACATCGCACCCCTCACCGGCTCCGCTGGCCAGATCCGCAAGAAATGCAGCGCCGTCAACTGAGCCGGCCCGGCACCACGCACCACTGCATCTAGCTAGCCGGCGAAGGTAGAGGCGTCATGCACCTGGCCTGGGTGCATGCCTCATCTCGCCCACGTTGTCAAGACTCAAGAGTCATATCGTGTCGTGCGTGTTGGATGTGTGCGTGTGCGTCGGTGTGAAAAGTTGTCCTCTCGTGTTGTGTACCGTTTCGTCAGGTTCAAGCTAGCTTAGGGTTCTCCAGCGTAAAAGTTGGCTGGTCCTCTGAAACCTGCAGTTGCATCGCAATGGGACAGCGTGTCGATTCACGGCTCACGGGTGAGTGGTAGAACTGTAGAACCTATCAGGGCAAAATGAATAATGGAATCTACAGTATAACTGCATGAAGTCTGCATCGTACCCTACTTCCCTGAATGATGTTCCCTTGAAGTCTTGAACAAGCAAGTTCAACCAAGTGCCAACGGCTCCTTAATTTGCAAGGACTTTCAGGTCTTGCATCCCTGTAAAGAATTTTCCGGTTACGCGTGGCACATGATGGGGTGATTAGCGAGTGGCCACAGCACCGATCGCATCAATGTGGCAAAAACCGTAGGCATCAACCGATCGTCGTTACCGTACTGTGGCGAATGCGATCTGGCGCTCTGATTGGGGAGCAAAAGACCGTGCGGCGGTTATCATCTTGCTGCTGAATTTGACATGCAGATGCAAAAGATGGAGTACTGCTTCCGAGTTCAGGTTGTTCTTAACTTTTAATTTGAAAGGTATCTTCATCTGGTTGGTGACTACCGGTCGGTAGACGGAGCGAGAGTACTAGGTGGTTCTTAACTTTTAATTTGAAAAGGAGGACACACGAGATGACGAGGAAGTACTATTGCATTGTTTATCTACGCTCTACTCTACTCTACTGAACTAGCGATCCTCAGGTTCTCAGGAGTCATTCCTCTGCATCCAGTAAGTTCCTTCTCAACACGATCTTCAGTACTAGTACTTGTCCAGTATGTACTGTAGATTCACTGTCCGACAGCGCAAAAGTGCAATCAAGGCAGGCAAGTTTGTTGGCACGGTATCATTGACAGGTTTAAATCCAGGCGCGTCCATAGTAAACCGGGCGGTCATGCTGCATGCATGCAAAGTGCCTTTGTTGGCATAGGCGCCATACCGGCGTGCATGAACTGGCCTCTGAAAACGACGCCGCGACGGACTCCCATGAACAGCAAATGATTGATTGATTAACCCATCATCCTTCGGATCCAAGCAAAGGGCCTCTCCGTGACCACCGGGCCTAGCTATAAGCCTATAAAGCCCGTGAACCACCGAGCCACATGCACACAAAAACAGAGTGAGCCTGCAAAAGCGCGAACACGTACTACGACGTGTACGCAGGCAGCTTCTCCCAGTCTACCAAGAAGAGAAAAAAGATGGCTCATGGCGTCCATTACGGCGGTGCGTGCGCCGTCCTCCTGGCCGTCGTCGTCGGGATCGGCCTCGGCGCCCGCGGCGGCGCGGCGCAGCTGCACGACAAGTTCTACGATGGGTCGTGCCCCGGCGTGCACGGGGTCGTGCGGCGGGTGCTGAGGGAGGCGCACAAGGCCGACGCCCGCATCTACGCCAGCCTCACGCGCCTCCACTTCCACGACTGCTTCGTCCAAGTAAGCAACCAGCTGCAGGCTCCATGCAACCCTTTCGGCGTTCGTCTGTCATGCTTCATACAAGGTTTTGACACGTACTTGTGTTTTCAGGGGTGCGACGGGTCGATTCTGCTGGACAACAGCACGAGCATCGTGTCGGAGAAGTACGCCAAGCCCAACAACAACTCGGTGCGCGGGTTCACGGTGGTGGACGACGTGAAGGCGGCGCTCGAGAAGGCCTGCCCCGGCGTCGTGTCCTGCGCTGACATCCTCGCCATCGCCACCAAGGTCTCCGTCGAACTGGTACGTGCTAATCTGCCGGCGATGTTCTGTGGGTGTAGCATGCATGCATGTGTTCTTTTCTCTCATCAGCATCAGCTCCATCAAGTTAATTAACTTGGGAAAAAGCATCATCGTTGTTCACGGACCAGGCGCTGCATGCCAATGTGGCGATGTACTGGCAAGCCATAATTCATTCGGAAAACGTCGGTGCAAAATAATTGAGCTGCATGCAAACGATGGCTATAGAGTGTACGTAGATTGTGCAGAGATCGACAGCATCATCGCCTGAAGTTGTAAAGCGGGCTGGCACGTGGTTCCATATCAATCAAAACCCGTAAAAGACAGAGCCTAGCTTGTACGAGGTGGGGATATGGCGAAGTCCGCATCGCACCGGCCACCGGCTGTCTGTCGATCGATCACACCAACCCTTCACTTCGTGCCTCTCTTTAATCCAACACGCGGTCGCGCTGCTCACATGCATGACGAACGTCCCTCTCGTCGTCGCTCATCACGCGCGTTTGTTCCCATCTGTTGCATGCAGTCCGGAGGCCCCCGGTGGCGCGTCCCGCTCGGCCGGCGCGACGGCACCACGGCCAACATCACCGCCGCCAACAGCCTCCTCCCGAGCCCCCGCAACAACCTCACCATGCTCCAGCGCAAGTTCGCCGCCGTCGGCCTCGACGACACCGACCTCGTCGCCCTCTCAGGTACGTACGTCAAACACCCAAGCTCATCATCTGCTCTCCATCGCGCCGTGATCGATTCTCAGGATCTCGGGTCGTGGATTGCAGGCGCGCACACGTTCGGGCGCGCGCGGTGCCAGTTCGTGACGGACCGGCTCTACAACTTCAGCAAGACGGGCATGCCGGACCCGACGCTGGACGCGGGCTACCGGGCGCAGCTCGCCGGGAGCTGCCCGCAGCGCCACGGGAACAGGTCGGCGCTCAACGACCTCGACCCGACCACGCCCGACACCTTCGACAAGAACTACTTCACCAACCTCCAGGGCAACCGCGGGTTTCTCCAGTCCGACCAGGAGCTGCTCGCGGCGCCGGGCGCGCCCACGGCGGCGATCGTCGGCCGGTTCGCGAGCGATGAGAAGGCTTTCTTCAGCAGATTTGCCGCGGCCATGATCAACATGGGGAACATCAAGCCGCTCACGGGCGGCCAGGGGGAGGTTCGGAGGAACTGCAGGAAAGTCAATGGAAGCTAGAGTGACCGAGTGAGGAAGCATGGTTTAGGTTGTATCACGCACCATTTCTGTGTCATGCATTCAAGCATGTAGTAGTACATTGTTGAGCCTCTTTAATGTTTTCGAAAGGTCTGTTCTAAAAAAAGACCTTTTACAGCAATCAAATCAAAATATTATAAGCCGTTTATTTTTGTGGTTGAACGGTCCGGATATAGCAATACTGCACCATGATTCAGGTAGTATATTCAGATGCCAAGGGGCACTTTTGGCAGTTCATTATCGTAGATCCCGCAGCTGCTTCCGCTGAGTAGTCCACGCCTCGAACGCGGCGAGAGGGAGGCCGCCGGTGCTGCCATTCGTGCCGCTGGCAGGGTGCTGTGGGAGCGCAGCAGGTTTGGGATGACGCGGTGGGTGGGCTGACGGGGGTGCGGGCCTGGACGGGAGGGAGCGGGAGAAAACGTTGCTCTCCTTCGGTCGCGCAGTCACCACCACAGAGCGAGAAAACACATCACCACCACAGAGCGAGACAACATGGTGCTAGTTACCGGCGCTTCCATTTGTCATCGTTCGTTCACAGTTGATAAGATGCTAGCTTGCTTAAAGCCTGGATTCAGAATTGACGCCGAAACATCACGAGCTAATTTTTAGAGCATCTTCAACGGAAACGCTATATAAACCGTGTGTATGAAAAAACAACTTTTTAGCGCACGAGTCTAAATCGGACGCTCCTGCAGGCTCGTAAATAACTGCTTTACGCGCGAAACAAAACGACAACGCGCGTTGCATTTTTCCAACGACCGCTACCGCGCGTTGAACCGCGTCTCGCCCACCCAAATGTCCATCAACCTCCGGATCTGAAAGCTCCACTCGCGCGCGGCTTTCCCATCCTCTCCGGCGACCCGTCGGCGCTTCCCCCGCCGTTCCCCACCGCGCGCGCCGCTTCCCCCTCCCCTCCTGCTTCCCTGGTGGTCGTCGCTGCTTCCTTTGCACCGTTTCGCCGACGAACAGCGCCCAACGGTGGTTTGCAGCTCGGCGCCCACAAGGTGTTTGACAGAACGCCTACAAGGTATATATTGCTACTAAACTAATTTTTTATAGATGATTTTGGATTATGTTGTTTGTAGTGTTAAATTTTAATTTTAATTCAAATTTATAGATGAGTTCGTCCCATGATCCTTCCGATGAAGAATTTGATCTTCAAGAGGAGGAGGACCTCGCAATGGTCCTAGCTATGCACATCAACAAAAAACCGAAGCACAATGGTTCGATTTTCGGTCGTCAAAAATTGTGGAGGGAAAGGATCGATGCAGACAATAGATTGATAAGGAACTATTTTGCGAAGAATCCCACATACGCCGAGTCCTACTTTCGACGTCGTTTTAGGATGAGCATCGAGTTGTTCAAACACATTGCACAGAGACTCGCGAGCCATGATCGATTTTTTTTCCAGCAAAGAAGGAATGCCGCTGGAGAACTCGGGCATAACACCTTTCAAAAGGTGACCGCCGCTTTGCGTTGATGATCACTTGGCCATAGGTGAGAGCCAAGCCATCATGTGTGTCAAGGGCTTCGTGGTTGGAATCGTGCAAGTGTTTGGTCCGGAATATTTGAGAGCTCCCAATGCTGAAGACGCTGCAAGGCTTTTGGAGATGAATAAATCTCACGGGTTTCCAGGTATGCTTTGCTCAATAGATTGTATGCATTGGAACTGGAAGAACTATCCTAAGACATGGCTTGGACAATTCCACAACTAGAAGAAAGGTTTCACAATAATGCTTGAAGCGGTGGCCGATCAGGAGACTTGGATTTGTCATGTTTTTTTCAGAATGCCAGGATTTTTGAACGACATCAATGTTGTTCAATGGTCACTACTCATCAATAGTATTGCAAATGGTGAACTGCCACCGGTGCAATTTGTAGCAAATGGCCATACATACAACTATGACTACTATCTTGTGGCTGGCATCTACCCAATGTGCCAACATTTGTGAAGCCGTTGAAAAAACTGCAGGGTAAGAAAAATGTTGATTTCCACAATGCTCAGGTGACGGCTAGGAAAGATATGGAGAAAGCTTTTGGAATTTTGCAAGCCCAGTTTGCTATTGTGAGAGGACCGGCTAGATTTTGGGATCAACATATCCTTTGGTACATCATGAATGCTTGTGTGATCATACATAACATGATCATCGAGAATGAGCGTGGGCAAGATTTAAACTACTCCCAGTATGAGCTGATGGGACGTCCCGTGCGAGTGCCGAGGAGGGCTGAGAGGGTGGACCGCTTTGTTGCCTCATATCATGCCATTCGACGTGTCGAAATGCATGATGATCTTCAAAAGGATCTAATCGAAGAGTGATGGACAAAGCATGATCAACAAAACACATTATGTTCTATGTTTGTTGTGTTGTTGTTTTTTGTTATATTGGTCATAAACTATTTTTTGTGTTTTTTATTTATTGTATTTATCATAAACTATTTATTGTATTGAAGTATAGTTATTTGTTTGAATTGCAATAAATAATTGTACTAATTTTTAATGATTTATTTTGTGTTTGTTTGATCTTGTTTGTTTCACATCGAATGCAAAATGTTGTTTGTGCTGGGAGCTCGCGCTCTATTTTACTCCCTCCGTCCCGAAATATAGGTCGTTGGGGAAGTTTCCCGACCAGGTGAAAAAGGGGTGAAATGACCAGGTTACCCCTGGTTTGAATTCCACCAGATCCGTCTCCTACCTCCAGCCCCGCCTCCGCCCTCCACCTCGCCTCCTCGCTCCACCGGTCCACCCCAGCTCCACCTCTCCATCCTCCATCCGCCCTCCACCTCTCCCTCCTCCATCTTCCATCCACCTCTCCCTCCTCCCTCCTCCCACCATTCCCTACTGCTAGCGACTCCATCCCGTGTTGCTCGCCTCCTTCCCCTGCTGCTAGCTTCTCCATCCCTGCTGCTGGCACCACCATCCCATGCTGCTCGCCTCCATCCCCTGCTGCTGGCTGCTGGTGCCTCCATCCCGTGCTGCTGGTGTGTCCATCCCCTGCTGCTCGCCTCCTGTTCGCTGATGAGCAGGAACTGCTGCTGTTCCAAGGATCAGATGGTGATGTTCCAGTAACAGGTGAATTTCCTGAACACCAACAGACAAGATAAACAATGATGTGAACTACTGATGGCACTGTACTCTTCTGTAATGCATAACAAGGTAGTAATTGACTGAAACTCCTAATCCCAGATTCTGAGAATATAATCTTGAGATATATTGTCTGAAGTTGTAATCGTATTATTCCAAAACCAGCTGTTGCCCTCTTTGTCCTATTATTGCATAAATCTTGGAAAGAAACAATAAATTTAGGAGTGCTCCTGCATTATTTGAAGTAAATACTGAACTGAGCCGAGCCTTACCTCATATCACAGGTCTCTGCAAAATCCTTGCTCTTGGACGAGCTCCTCTCCTTGGTATCCTCCTTCTTCTCCTGCTACAGCAGCAACAACAAGTTAGTAATAGCAACAATTGACAACACCAGCATGTCAATAACGACAACATCAACAACAACTCATGGAGATCAATAGCAGGTCAATAACAATTACCATGGACTTTGATCTAAATTGTACTCCAATCAAGGAAGAGGACATACCTGAAGAAGGCAATGTTGAGCAAGAGGATGATTTGAACATGGAAGAAGACCATACATTGCAAGATGCTGGCGGTGAGTACTTTCGGAACATGCATTCGAAAGGAGAGGACTCAGTGAGTAGATATGATAATGTGAACATGCATTCATTCATGCTCATGCTCATGTTCATTCATTCATTTTCATGCTTATTCATTAAAATGTTCTTATGTTCTCACGCTCATGCCCATTCATGATCATTCATGCACTCCTTTTTATCACTACTCATGATCATACACTACTAAAGTTTGATAATATGATCATTTCCTCATTTCCTGATTTGAGTATTTCTTCATGCAGGTGTTGAGAAAGCAGTTCAAAAAAGGGATAGCCTTGATGACAAGCAAAAATATGTTGTTTATGTTGCATTGCATGCGTTGTGTATGAGTAGAGGGGGCAAACTTAATAGAGATGATAGGAAAAATGTTGCTGACTTTTTCGGAGTAGGTGTCTGGAATATTCAAAGAATTTGGAAGAAAGCGATGAGGCAGATTGCACAAGGTTTGAAGGTTGATGTTTCCAATCAGAGAAAACGAAACTGTGGAAGAAAGGCAAATGACATCAACCTAGAACAAATCCCTATAATCCCTATAAACAGAAGGTCTACAATCAGGTCACTTGCTTGGCAACTCGGATGCAGCCCCACCACACTTCATAGGAAGTTCATGTTGAATTTGATAAAGAGACATTCAAACTGTGTGAAGCCAATTCTAAAGGAAAAGAACAAGAAGGATAGAATGGAATTTTGCTTGTCAATGCTCGATGAGACAACAATAGAAACTGGAAGGCCTAAATTCAAGATCATGCACAACATTGTGCATATTGACGAAAAATGGTTCTATATGACCAAGAAAAACAGGAACTATTATCTGCTAGATGAGGAAGAGCCTACAAGAACTTTACAAAGCGACAGTAGTATTGGAAAGGTCATGTTCTTGACTACCGTTGCCAAGCCAAGGTGGGACAGTGAAGGAAATGTGACGTTCTCTGGAAAAATTGGAATTTGGCCGTTTGTGAAAGAACTTCCCGCTCAAAGGAGAAGCGACAATATGCCTAGAGGAACAATGGAGACAAAGCTCATAAAGGTTAACAGGCAAGTGATGAGAGAGTTCATGATAGATAATCTGCTACCAGCAATACAATTTGCTTGGCCTGAGAATGATGCTAGGCAAACTATCTTCATACAACAGGACAACGCAAAGCCGCATATCTTGCCTAATGACCCAGAATTCTTAGCAGCCGTCGAAAGCACAAGACTCGACATTAGACTAATTCAGCAGCCTGCCAATAGCCCTGATTTGAATGGACTTGACCTTGGATTCTTCAGTTCGTTGCAATCTCTGACAGATTGTCTAAGCCCGAGAACCCTTCAAGACCTTATTAAGGGTGTGTTGGAAGAATTTGAAAACTATGAGGTTTACAAGCTGAACAGAGTTTTCTTATCCCTACAGGCTTGCATGATTGAAATTTTGAACCATGCAGGTGGCAATGGCTATAAAATACCACATGTGAACAAGGAAAGACTTGAGACTCTTGGGATTCTACCGCCAAGACTTACATGCCCTCAAGATGTTTACGCAAATGCCCTACACAATCTACAACTAATGGAGAGAGTTGCTTGAGGAGTTGAGGCTTGTTGATATGCTTGAGATGAGGCTTGTTGATATGCTCGAGATGAGGCTTGTTGATATGCTTGAGAAGAGAAGAATTAGGAGTAGAAGAAGTTTTTGATAATTAAAAAGAGAGGAGAAGAAGTTTTTGATAATGAAAAAGAGAGGAGAAAATTTTTTACTCCAGAATTAGGAGTACTCATTTAATCCACTGAATTAGGAGTACATATTTACTCCAGAATTAGGACAGCTCCTAAATTTTGCACATTGGATTAATCCATGATTCACTGTAACTACTCCAAATCAGTGTAAATCGGTGCTACAGCTACTGCTACTCCAAATCAGTGCAAATCAGTGCTACTGCTACTGAAGCTTGATGAGAAGATCACTTAGGATACTAACATGAGTAGGTAATAGAAGCTTCATGAGAAGGTTAATGAAGAGATTAACAAAAACATGCAGAAGAAAAGTTTACATTTATTAACATAAAATGTTTCATTTAGATTAACACAAAAGGTTTCGTTTAGATTTAGTACTCATAAACATTCAGTTAAATTCATTTCAAATAAAATTCAGATTTCTGAACAAACACAAGGATAAGTACAGCTAGTAAAATTTTGGTTCAATTCATAAAAAATTCAGTTAAATTCATTTAAAAGATTTCACCTTGTGTACCACAGCTAAATTCAGTTAAATTTATATGCTCTTTCAAAATTGTGGAGTAAACTCAGTTTTGCAGCTCAATTCACCTATATGCACAAACTAAGTACGCACTGAATGTACTCCAAGCAACCTTCCCATATAGAGAAATGATGAATCCTTGAAGCAACCTTCCCATGTAGAGAAACGATGAATCTTGTACATGAAACATCAATCAGCAAGCCTGAAGGAAAAAAGTTGTGGAAAATAAGCTTGGGAAACACAAGGGTGCATCATGTCGTACATTCGCAAAGGAGATGGCGAGCCAACCGATGATGTTTAGAATCGCCGCGATCATCAGTGACTGAAAATTCAGTCAGACAGCAAGCACATTAGTGTAAAAGCATGTAACCTCAGTTCAGTGTAGTAAAACAAAAGCCTAAACTTTTTTCACTAATACTCCTGCAGTTGTTAATTCAGTTGAGTGTAGTAACTGCGAAGGACTACTTCATCAACAAAAAAATCATAACACCAGCTCCTAATTCCCACACGCAACTACTCTGGCTAAGTTGTTACTAAAATAATTCTGAAGAAGCACAAATTGCATTCATATAACTAGCAGAAAGAAAGAGAAGAAGGTCCTCACAGTTGCCAAGAGCAGAGCACACTAGCAGCTGGCAGACAAGGGGTACTCCATCTTCGACGGGCTCTCCATCGGCTGCACCGATGCATACAACGGGTACAAGAGCAACGCGCCCAGGCCTGCAGCAACAGAGAACAACAGCAAATGGCCGCACGCGCCAGTCGAGTTCAGCAAAAACTGCATAAACAAGAACCGAAGGAAAGAAGATTAAATATGTACATACCCTGCGGGAATGTGAATCCAGAGCTTGCTCATCCTCTGCAGCTCTTCTTTTTCCCAGCTAGACAAATGAACACGGCCGAAACGCCGCGAGCATCAGCTGTACTTGCCGCTCATTGCTGCAACTGCAGTGCCTCGCCGGGTCAGCCGTTCGCACAAGCTCTTCCAGCGTCGTGGTAGCCACCCCGCAAGAGCTCCACATCCAGCATCGCTCTGGATCCTGCGTCAGCACACGCGGATCCAGCGCGGGGGCATCCAGATCCAGCGTCTCCAACGCTATACAAGTTCATCGCTGGCAAAAAGACTCGAGCTTGACGACGGGGTGGTGGGGAAACGGATGGCGCACGCGGTGAGGAGAGGAAAACAAGGGAGTAGGTCAGTGGGGAGAGGCCGGCTACGAGCAGACGCCGGTGCCCAGGGAGAGGAGCGAGGGAAACGGAGGGATGAGAGCGAGGGGAATGAGAGGGATGAGAGATGAGCGAGTGCTAGCCGAGGGAGGGCAATTTCGGAAAGAGCAGAAATATCGTAGTGTTACGAGAATTACACTGAGAAACCTTTAACGACCTATAATTCGGAACGGAGGGAGTACAACGCATGTTGAAATGGCATGCTAGCGCGTTAATTTTTTTGAGCGTGTGGTGAAGCAAGTGGGTTGCTTCGCATGCAATAGCGCTATTTTGGCGCTGTAAAAAAATTAGCGTGACGCGCCTGCGCTCGTTTGTTGGAGATGCTCTTACGAAGTGTGGTTGGGTGAGCAATGTCTCGTACGGCTACAACTTTGCATGGAAAGCTCCCGAATTTCAAGTATCTTATTTGTTGGTGTTGTCCTGTTGATGGAGAGGCTGGTGTCATCGCCCGCTTCGTCTACCTTTGGCAACGGCTCAACGGGATGAGCGGGCCTACCTGCGCTTGTCGGTAGCGTAACTTGGGACTATCCCAAGGGAGACGGGCGTACAGTGGCATGTGTCGTCGCCCTAAATAGACCAGGTGTCATCGAGAGTCTAAGCATAGACGAACATTACTAAATTGCCAAGCTGTCCTCGAACCAATCTTTGAGTGAAATGATATCAGTCGTTGGATCAACTTAATACTATCTCTTAAATTCGGTAGTATGATGTGCCATAAAGAATCTAAAAAATACTTTAATTTATGAATTTGTGTGTGATTCACGCAGAAAATATCCATGCCGGTGACGTGGTTTGAGACTGCGTCGGTATTTCCCCAAAGAGTAAGGGATGATGCAGCACAACTACGGTAAGTATTTACTTCAGTTATGAAACCAAGGCATCGAACATAGGAGGAAGACCGTGCAACGATATGTAAATGTTAGATGCACATAAAGAACAAATACTTGCAACATGACGCATAAGAGAGGTTGTCAATCTCTCAACGGTAAAAAGATAGATTAGGTGTAGTAGATTGGATAAATAGATCTCACAAGAATAGAAAATAAAAGAGGCAAATAAAAAGTGCAGCAAAGTATTTTTGGGCTTTGGAATAATGGATCTAGAAACAAAAGCGGCAAAAAGATAGATCAAAAACCAATATGTTGGAAAAGTAGACCCGGGGGTCATAGGTTTCACTAGTGGCTTCTCTCATGAGTATAGCACATGGTGGATAAACAAATTACTGTTGGGCGATTAATAGAAGATCAAATAATCATGACGATATTCAAGACAATGATCATTATATAGGCATCACTTCCAAGATAAGTAGACCGAAACGATTCTGCATCAACTACTATCACTCCACACATTGACCGCTATCCAACATGCATCTAGTGTATTAAGTTCAGGGAGAAACGGAGTAATGCAATAAGAACGATGACAGGATGTAGACAAGATCTATTCATGTAGGAATAGACCCCATATTGTTATCCTTAATAGCAATGATACATGCATGCCTCGGTGCCCCTTCTGTCACTGGGAGAGGACACAGCAAGATCGAACCCATCACAAAGCACCTCTTCCCAAGGCAAAAAAAATGATCTAGTTGGTCTAACTAAACCAAAGGCTCGAAGAAGAAGTACGAGGCTATAAGTAATCATGCATATAAGAAATCAAAGAAGACTCAAATACTATTCATAGATAAAAACTGATCATGAACTACCAATTCATCGGATCCCAACAAACACACCGCAAAAAGTCATTACATCAAATAGATCTCTAAGAGACCATTGTATTGAGAATAGAAAGAGAGAGAGAAAGACATCTATCTACTGCCTACGATCATGTAGGTCTATGGCGGACTAATCACGCATCATCACAGAGGCACCCATGAAGACGATGCACCCCTCCGTGATGGTGTTAGATTGGATGTCGCGGTTCTGGAACTTGCGGCAGCTGGAACTGTGTTTTGTCGACTCCCCTAGGTCTTTTGGAATATTTGGGTATTTATAGAACTGATAGGTGGTGGAGAGACGTCACGAGGATGGCACAACCCATTAGGCCGCGCTAGGGGCCTCTAGCACGCCCTAGTGGGTTGTGGCCTCCTCGGCCCTCCTCTCTGGCACATATTTGGTCCTCCAGGTGTCTTCTGGCCCAAAAAAAATCTCCAAAAAGTTTCGCGGTGTTTGGGCTTCGTTTGGTACTGATATTTTGTGAAGTAAAAAACAAACAAAAAACAACAAGCAGCACTTGGCACTATGTCAATAGGTTAGTCCAAAAATATAATATAAAGTTGCTCCAAAATGATTGTAAAACATCTAAGATTTATAATATAACAACATGGAACAATCAAAAAGTATAGATACATTGGAGATGTATCAGCCGGCACAAGGGAGAAACACCTCTTTATTTTAGCGCAATGAAGCCACAATTCCTTTTCTTATTTCATCATTGGGGGGAGGGAGGAGTTTTCCCATATATATGTGGACCCAAAGTCGTGACTATACAACATGCACAAGTACACCCTCAAGAGAGACGAGATGAGGGAGGGAGAGCTAGGGTCGGGGAACCAACGAAACCCAGAGATAAGGGTTTACCCGATCATCAACCGATTGTTTCACGGGGCAAGACGATCTCACATGCCAACGCACGTCATCCTATTTGAAAGAATAAGAACATCATTAATTCTTCCCAAAGGCTTTTTAATAGTAGAATCCACCAAGTGCAAATTAAGAGAGCATTCTTCAATGTTGGTTAGACCAAACACATCACATAGAGATTTCAGAATCGTGGAAACACTAACACCCAAATCACACAAAGCAATGCATTCATAATTTTTTATCTTGACCTTAATGGTAGTTTCTCACTCATCATGCAATTTTCTAGGAATAGAAATCTCCAAATCCAACTTTTCTTCAAAAGATTTCATCATGGCATCAACGATATGTTTAGTAAAAGCTTTATTTTGCTCATAAGCCTGGGGCGAATTCAACATGGATTGCAGCAAAGAAACACACTCAATCAAAGAGCAACTATCATAATTAAAGTCTTTGCAATCCAAGACAGTGGGCACATCACTAGTTAAAGTTTTGACCTCTTCAAACCCACTTTTATCAAAAATTTCATCAAGATTTCCACCCTCCAAATTATTGGGACGCCTTCTAACTAAAGTTGACTCTTCTTCAGTCCCTTCATTATCAGTTTTAATATTACTAAAAAAGGAATCAATAGAAGAAACACCAATCACTTTAAGATCTTCATCGTTTTTATCTTCTAGAGAGATTGGTTTGGCAGCCATTTGATTTATTAAAGTGGCTTGTGCATTGGAGATTTTACCAAGAATTTTTTTAGCATGAGCATATTTAGATTAAAGATTACAAACTTCTCTCATAATATCATCAAGTTGCTTCGTTATGGCATCTAATACAGTAGAGTATTCTCTAAGCTCATCCGTAAAATACTTATTATGCATTGCATAGTCATATATTCCTTGGTACTTTTCTCAGTATCAAGCAAAATGTTGGGGTAAGGATCTTCATAGTGCTTTCGTTGAGGCATCATGACTATGCAAACAAGATTGCAAACTAGGAAGAGATTCGGCAAGAAGAAGGCACTGCCAGATCTCGCACCCCGAGGTGGTTCAGGTGCGGGACAAGCACCCCATTGATGCGGCGATGGAGGACATGGGCAACAGAGGCCTCCGACATGGTGGTGTGGGAGGAAAGCGAGGGCAACCACCAAAAGAGGGTACCTCCTGGGAACCATGCGTCCAACCAAAAGGCGGTGGTGCACCCATCCCCCACCCGGGCGACAGTAAGCGACCTATGGACCGGCATGATATCTGCCAGGGAGACCCAATGCGATCCAAGGAGGGCGAGGCAGCTATCGGGGTAAGGAGGGAGCGCCTGAGCTGTGACCAAACCCAAGTGGCCCACGGGGAGTCCTGCTGTGAGTGAAGGTGGTGCACCAGTTTCAGTAGTACACAATGATATTGTACCGGGAGAACTTTGGGGATCAATAGAAGAGACGTCTAGAGGGGATGAATAGACTACTTGCAAGAATTAAAACCTAACCTTTTCCCAAATTAATTTTTTGGCAGATTTTAGCAATTGTGACAAGTCTAATGCACCCTACACATGCTAGTCAACAAATGTGGCAGCGAAAAGTAAGACAAGCATATGTAGGAGAGTAGAGATAGGAAGATCAAACGCAATTGTAGACCCGAATATTTTTCACGTGGTTCCGGTAGGTGGCATGACGTGGCTTGAGACTGCGTCGGTATTTTCCCAAAGAGAAAGTGATGATGCAACACAGTGACGGTAAGTATTTTCCCTCAGTGATGGTAGGTGATGATGCAACACAGTGATGCAACCTAGGTATCAATCCTTAGAGGAAGATCACGCACCCATCTAAACATCACCTACACACAAACAACAAATACTTGCAACCCTACGGGAAAGAGAGGTTGTCACGCTCTCTACGATAATAAGATAGATTAGGTAATGATAGATAGGAGAGGTAGATCTCGCAAGAACACAAAATAAAAAGAGTAAATATGCAGCAATATATTCATTGGTTTTATAGATCTGAAAACAAAGTTTGCAAAAACATAGATCGGAAAGCAGTATGATGGAAAAGTAGACCCGGGGGCCGTAGGGTTCACTAGTGGCTTCTCTCATGAGTATAGCGCATGGTGGGTGAACAAATCATTGTTAGGCAATTGATAGAAAATCAAATAGTCATGACGATATCCAAGGCAATGATCATTATATAGGCCTTATGTCCAAGATAATTAGACCGACTCCTGCCTGCATCTACCACTATTACTCCACACATCGACTGCTATCCAACATGCATCTAGTGTATTAAGTGTTGGAAATATGCCCTAGAGGCTATAAATAAAGTGTTTATTATTATATTTCCTTGTTCACGATAATCATTTATTGTCCATGCTATAATTGTGTTGATTGGAAACAAAATACATGTGTGGGCATATAGACAAACATTGTGTCCCTAGTGTGCCTCTAGCAGGCTAGCTCATTGATCAAAGATGGTTAAGGTTTCCTGGCCATGGACATGAGATGTCATTTGATATCGGGATCACATCATTAGGACAATGATGTGATGGACAAGACCCAAACTATGATCATGTTAGTTTATTGTTACCGTTTTCTGCATGTCAAGTATCTGTTCCTATGACCATGAGATCATGCAACTCATTGACACCGGAGGAGTGCCTTGTGTGTATCAAACGTCGCAATGTAACTGGGTGACTATAAAGGTGCTCTACAGGTATCTCCAAGGGTGTTTGTTGAGTTGGCATGGTTCAATACTTGGATTTGTTACTCCGTGTGACGGAGAGGTATCTCAGGGCCCACTCGGTAATACAACATCACAACAAGCCTTGCAAGCAATGTGACTAAGTGTTAGTTGCGGGATCTTGTATTACGGAATGAGTAAAGACACTTGTTGGTAACGAGATTGAACTAGGTATAGAGATACCGACGATCGAATCTCGGGCAAGTAACATACCGAAGAACAAAGGGAACGACATTCATGATTGTCTGAATCCTTGACATAGAGGTTCGACCGATAAAGATCTTCGTAGAACATGGAGGAACAAACATGGGCATCCAGGTCCCGCTGTTGGTTATTGACCGTAGTGGTGTCTCGGTCATGTCTACATAGTTCACGAACCCGCAGGGTCTGCACACTTAAGATTCGGTGATGTTTTGGTATAGATGAGTTATGTGTGTTGGTGGCCGAAGGTTGTTCAGAGTCCTGGATGAGATCCGGACGTGACGAGGAGCTCCGGAATGGTCCGGAGGTGAAGATTCATATATAGGAAGTTCTGTGTTGGTTGTCGGGAAAAGTTCGGGCATCACCGGTAACATACCGGGGGTGCCGGGAGGGTCCCGAGAGTCCACCGGAAGGGGCCACCAGCCCTGAAGGCCTACATGGGCTATGAGAGAGGGCACACCAGCTCCTGGTGGGCTGGACTCCCCTCCCACAAAGGCCCATGCGGCAAGGGGGTTGGTGGGAGGGCCAACCCTAGGGTTGGTGCCACCTTGCTTGGGTGGCAAGCCACCCTAGGGCGCCTCCACCCTTGTCCGCCGCCCCAAGGGGTAACCCTAGGGGTTTTGGTGCGCCACCCCTCCCCCTATATATATGTTAGAGGGAGGAGGGCAGCCGCACCCTAAGCCACGATGCAGCCCTTCCTCCCTCTCCGATAGCCTCTCCTCCCTCTCTGATAGCCTCTCCGATAGCAGTAGATTGATTCAGCGCCGCTTAGCGAAGCTCTGCCGGATCAGATCCACCACCACCGCCGCAACACCTCGTGATGCCGGAGAACCCATCTACCTCTCCACTCCCTCTTGCTAGATCAAGAAGGCAGAGATCTTCATCGAGTTGCACGTGTGACGAACGTGGAGGTACTGTCTGTTCGGCACTTGATCGGAAGTTTGTGGGACGGCTTGCGATTTGGATCGTGGAGACGTACGACTACATCAACCGCGTTCTTTAACGCTTCTGCTTAGCGATCTACAAGGGTACGCAGATCCAATCTCTCATCTGATAGATGCTCATCTCGTAGATTGATCTTGGTGAAGCGTAGGAAATTTTTTGTTTCCCATGCAATGTTCCCCAACAGTGGTATTAGAGCTAAGTTTATGTGTAGATGAGATCTTGAGTAGAACACAAGGAGTTTGTGGGCGTTGATATTTAGATTGCTTCCTTCCTTAGTCTTTTGTTGGTTCAGCGGTATTGTGGGATGAAGCGGCTCGGACCGACTTTACTCGTACGCTTACGAGAGACCGTGTTCCATCGACTGACATGTGACTTTGTCGCCTAAAGATGGCTGGCGGGTGTCTGTCTCTCCCACTTTAGTTGGAACAGATTTGATTAGGTGGTCCTTGTAGAAGGTTGAAAAGCAATCTTCAGATCACCGTTGTGGTTTTGCGTAGGTAAGAATTGTTCTTGCTAGATACCCATAGCAACCACGTAAAACATGCAACAACAATTAGAGGACGTCTAACTTGTTTTTGCAGGGTATGTTGTGATGTGATATGGCCAATTACATGATGTGATATATGTGATGCATGAGATGATCATGTTTTTGTATAGAATGTCATGACTTGCATGTCGATGAGTACGGCAACCGGCAGGAGCCATAGGGTTGTCTTTGAGTATTGTATGACCCGCGTGTCAATCTTTAAGCGCTATGTAATGCTTTACTTTATTGCTAAGCAGTAGCAATAGTAGTATGAGCATGGTGGGTGCAACAACCTCGATGGCGACACAATGATGGAGATCATGGTGTTATGCCGGTGACGATGGAGATCATGCCGGTGCTTTGGAGATGGAGATCAAAGCACAAGTTCATGGCCATATGATGTCACTTATGATTTGCATGTGATGTTAATCTTTTTATGCACATTGTTTTGCTTAGGACGATAGTAGAATTATAAGGTGATCCCTCACTTAAATTTCAAGATGAATTGTGTTCTCCTCGAGTGTGCACCGTTGTGAAAGTTCGTCGTGTCAAGACACCACATGATGATCGGGTGTGATAGACTCTACATTCGCATACAACGGGCGCAAGCCAGTGTTGCACATGCGGAACACTCGGGTTACACTTGACGAGCCTAGCGGAACACAAGAGACTGAAAGGTCGAGCATGAGTCATATAGTAGATATGATCAACATGATGATGTTCACCATTGAAACCACCTTAACTCACGTGATGATCGGACTTGAGTTGGTGAATATGGATCATATATCACTCAGATGACCTAAGGGATGTCAATTTGAGTGGGAGTTTTAGTGATTTGATTAACTAAACTCATTATCTTGAACACTAGTCTTAGTAACCTTTGCTTATTTATGTTGTAGATCAATGGCTCGCGCAGTAGCACCCCTGAATTTTAATGCGTTCCTAGAGAAAGCTAAGTTGAAAGATGATGGAAGTCACTTTGTTTACTGGGCCCGTAATCTGAGGATTAGCCTGACGGCTTCCCAGAAGGCTTATGTCCTTGATGCACCGCTTGGTGACCCACCCGCTCCCGTGTCATCCAAAGATGTTAAGAACGCTTGGGAGGCATGTTCTGGAGATTACTCGATAGTTCAATGTGCAATGTTGTTTGGCTTAGAACCGGGACTTCAAACACGTTTTGAACTTCATGGAGCATATGATATGTTCCAAGAGTTGGAGTTTATCTTTAAGAAGAATGCCCGGATCGAGAGGTATGAGACCTTCAATAAGTTCTATGCTTGCAAGATGGTGGAGAACAGGTCTATCAATGAACATATACTCAGAATGTCTGGGTATTCGACCCGTCTGGCGGAGTTAGGGATGCCCCTTCCGCCGGAGGTGATCACTGATAGAGTTCTTCAATCATTTCCACCTAGCTACAAGAGCTTCGTGTTGAACTATAACATGCACAGGATGAACAAGTCAGTCGCCGAGCTGTTTGTGATGCTGAAAGTCGCTGAGTCTGAAATCCAGAAAGAACATCAAGTGTTGATGGTCCATAAAACCAATAGTTTCAAGAAGAATGGCAAGGGCAAGAAAGGTGAATCCAAGAAGGATGGAAAAGTAGTTTCTCCTCCCATAAGGAAACCCAAGGCTGGACCCAAGCCAGAAACTGAGTGCTTTCATTGCAAGGGAACTGGTCACTTGAAGCGGAACTGCCCCAAGTACCTGGTTGTCAAGAAGGTGGCCAACAGCAAACAAGGTATATATGATATACATGTTATTGATGTGTACCTTACTAGCTCTCGTTGTATTGCCTGGGTATTCGATATCGGTTCGGTTGCTCACATTTGCAACTCAAAACAGGAACTACGAAATAGACGAAGGTTGGCGAAGGATGAAGTGATGATGTGCGTGGGAAATGGTTCCAAGGTTGATGTGATCGCCGTCGGCACGTTCTCTCTTCAATTACCATCGGGATTAGAGATGAACCTGAATAATTGTTATTTAGTGTCTACGTTAAGCATGAATATTATATCTGGATCTTGTTTATTGCGAGACGGTTACTCATTTAAATCAGAGAATAATGGTTGTTCTATTTATATGAGTGATATATTTTATGGTCATGCACACAATGTGAGGGGTTTATTCATATTGAATCTTGATAGTGATGATACACATGTTCATAACATTGATGCCAAAAGATGTAGAGTCGATAATGATAGTACCACTTTCTTGTGGCACTGCCGTTTGGGTCATATTAGTGTAAAACGCATGAGGAAGCTCCATGCTGATGGACTTTTGGATCACTTGATTTTGAATCACTTGACACATGTGAACCATGCTTCATGGGAAAGATGACTAAAACGCCGTTCTTTTTAACAATGGAACGGGCAAGTGACTTGTTGGAAATCATACATATTGATGTGTCCGGTCCAATGAATGTTGCAACGCGCGGTGGATATCGTTATTTTTTCACCTTCACTGATGACTTAAGTAGATATGGGTATATTTACTTAATGAAACACAAGTCTGAAATGTTTGAAAAGTTCAAGCAATTTCAGAGTGAAGTTGAGAATCATAGTAACAAGAAGATTAAATTCCTGCGATCTGATCGAGGAGGAGAATATCTGAGTTATGAGTTTGGCAGTCACTTAAGACAGTGTGAAATTGTTTCACAATTGACACCGCCTAGAACACCACATCGTAATGGTGTGTCCGAACGTCGTAATCAAACCTTATTAGATATGGTGCATTCTATGATGTCTCTTGCCGATTTGCGACTATCGTTTTGGGGTTATGCATTAGAGACAGATGCATTCACTTTAAATAGGGCACCATCAAAATCCTTTGAGTCGACACCATACGAATTGTGGTTTGGCAAGAAGCCAAAGTTGTCATTTCTTAAAGTTTGGGGATGTGATGCTTATGTCAAAAAGCATCAGCCTAAAAAGCTAGAACCCAAAGCGGAGAAATACGTCTTCATAGGATACCCAAAAGAGATAGTTGGGTATACCTTCTATCTCAGATGCGAAGGCAAAGTGTTTGTCGCTAAGAACGGAACGTTTCTTGAGAAAGAGTTTCTCTCGAAAGAATTGAGTGGGAGGAAAGTAGAACTTGACGAGGTTATTGAACCTTCACTTCAACAAGAGAGTAGCGCAGCGCAGAAAGATGTTTCTGTGGAGCCAACGATGGTTGAAGAGGAAGTTGATGATGATGATCATCAAACTTCGGATCAAGTTGCTATTGAACCTCATAGGTCGACAAGGGCGCGTAATGCTCTTGAGTGGTACAGCAACCCTGTCTTGGAGGTCATGTTGTTAGAAAACAATGAACCTACGAGCTATGGGGGAGCGATGATGGGCCCGGATTCCGAGAAATGGTTAGAGTCCATGAAATCCGAGATGGGATCCATGTATGAAAACAAAGTATGTACTTTGGAAGTATTACCTGAAGGGCGAAAGGCCATTCAGAATAAATGGATCTTTAAGAAGAAAACGGACGCGGATGGTAATGTCATCGTCTATAAAGCTCGACTTGTGGCAAAGGGTTTTCACAAGTTCAAGGAGTTAACTATGATGAGACCTTCTCACCCTAGTGATGCTTAAGCCCGTCAGAATCATGTTAGCAATAGCTGCATATTTCGACTATGAAATTTGGCAGATGGATGTCAAAACAGCGTTCCTTAACGGTTTCCTTGAGGAAGAGTTGTATATGATGCAACCGGAAGGTTTTGTCGATCCAGAGAATGCTGACAAAGTTTGCAAACTCCGGCGATCCATTTATGGACTGGTGCAAGCATCTCTGAGTTGGAATAAGCGCTTTGATAAGGTGATCAAAGCGTTTGGGTTTATACAAGTTTACGGAGAAGCTTGTATTTACAAGAAAGTGAGTGGGAGCTCTATAGCGTTTCTAATATTCTATGTGGATGACATATTGCTTATTGGAAACCATATAGAAATGCTGGAAAGCATGAAGGTATATTTGAACAAGAGTTTTTCAATGAAGGACCTAGGAGAAGCTGCTTTCATATTAGGCATTAAGATCGATAGATATAGATCGAGACGCTTGATAGCACTTTCACAAAGCACATACCTTGGTAAAGTTTTGAAGAAGTTCAAAATGGATCAGTCTAAGAAAGGGTTCTTACCTGTGTAACAAGGTGTGAAGTTGAGTAAGACTCAATGCCCAGTGACTGTAGAAGATAGAGAAAAGATGAGTGTCGTCCCCTATGCTTCAGCCATAGGCTCTATCATGTATGCAATGCTGTGCACAACACCCGATGTCAGTCTTGCCATAAGTATGGCCGGAAGGTTTCAAAGTGATCCTGGAATGGAGCACTGGACGACGGTCAAGAATATCCTTAAGTACCTGAAAAGGACTAAGGAAATGTTTCTCATTTATGGAGGTGATCAAGAGCTCGTCGTAAATGGTTATGTCGATGCAAGCTTTGATACTGATCTGGATGACTACAAGTCGCAAATCGAATACATATTTATTCTTAATGGGGGAGCGGTAAACTGGTGCAGTTCCAAGCAAAGTGTGGTAGCCAATTCTACATGCGAAGCGGAGTACATCACAACCTCAGAGGCAACTAAGGAAAGTGTTTGGATGAAGCAGTTCATGACAGATCTTGGATTAGTGCCCAGTGCACTGAATCCAATGGCTCTGTTCAGTGACAACACTGGTGACATTGCTCTTGCCAAGGAACCAAGGTTTCACAAGAGGACCAGACACATAAAGCGACGCTTCAATTCCATCCGCGATTACGTTGAGGAGAATGACATAAATATTTGCAAAGTGCACACGGATCTAAATGTTGCAGACCCGTTGACTAAACCTCTTCCAAGGGCTAAACATGATCAACACCAGAACTGCATGGGTATTCGATTCATTACACTGTAAATCACATAGTGATGTAAACTAGATTATTGACTCTAGTGCAAGTGGGAGACTGTTGGAAATATGCCCTAGAGGCAATAAATAAAGTGTTTATTATTATATTTCCTTGTTCATGATAATCGTTTATTGTCCATTCTATAATTGTGTTGATTGGAAACTAAATACATGTGCAGGCATATAGACAAACATTGTGTCCCTAGTGTGCCTCTAGCAGGCTAGCTCGTTGATCAAAGATGGTTAAGGTTTCCTGGCCATGGACATGAGATGTCGTTAATATCGGGATCACATCATTAGGAGAATGATGTGATGGACAAGACCCAAACTATGAACGTAGCATATGATCGTGCCGGTTTATTGCTACTGTTTTCTGCATGTCAAGTATTTGTTCCTATGACCATGAGATCATGCAACTCACTGACACCGGAGGAGTGCCTTGTGTGTATCAAACATCGCAACGTAACTGGGTGACTATAAAGGTGCTCTACAGGTATCTCCGAGGGTGTATGTTGAGTTGGCATGGATCAATACTCTGATTTGTTACTCCGTGTGACGGAGAGGTATCTTAGGATCCACTCGGTAATACAACATCACAACAAGCCTTGCAAGCAATGTGACTAAGTGTTAGTCATGGGATCTTGTATTACGGAACGAGTAAAGAGACTTGCTGGTAACGAGATTGAACTAGGTATAGAGATACCGACGATTGAATCTCGAGCAAGTAACATACCGAAGAACAAAGGGAATGACATACGGGATTGTCTGAATCCTTGACATAGAGGTTCGACCGATAAAGATCTTCGTACAACATTTAGGAACAAACATGGGCATCCAGGTCCCGTTGTTGGTTATTGACCGTAGAGGTGTCTCGGTCAGGTATACATAGATCATGAACCCGCAGGGTCTGCACACTTCTACGGTCAATAACCAATAGAGGGACCTGGATGCCCATATTGGTTCCTACATATTCTACGAAGATCTTTATCGGTCGAACCTCTATGTCAAGGATTCAGTTAATCCCGTATGATGTTCCCTTTGTTCTTCGGTATGTTACTTGCCCGAGATCCGATTATCGGTTTCTCCGTACCTAGTTCAACCTCGTTACCGGAAGTCTCTTTACTCGTTTCTGTAATACAAGATCCCGTGGCTAACATTTATTCACATTGCTTGCAAGGCTTATTGTGATGTTGTATTACCGAGTGGGCCCTGAGATACCTCTCCGTCACACGGAGTAAAAAGTCCTAGTCTTGATTCGTGCCAACCCAGCAGACACCCTTGGAGATACCTGTAGAGCACCTTTATAGTCACCCAGTTACGTTGCAACGTTTGATACACACAAGGCACTCCTCCGGTGTCAGTGAGTTGCATGATCTCATGGTCATAGGAACAGATACTTGACATGCAGAAAACAGTAGTAATAAACTGACACGATCATATGCTGCATTTATAGTTGGGTCTTGTCCATCACATCATTCTCCTAATGATGTGATCCCGTTATCAAATGACATCTCATGTCCATGGCTAGGAAACCTTAACCATCTTTGACCAATGAGCTAGTCTATTAGAGGCATACTAGGGATATGGTGTTGTCTATGTATCCACACATGTATCTGAGTTTTCGATCAATACAATTCTAGCATGGATAATAAACGATTATCATGAACAAGGAAATATGATAATAACTAATTTATTATTGCCTCTAGGGAATATTTCCAACATATACAACTTCTCCCCCTTTGGCAACAGGTTACCAAAAATATCAAAGAGATATAGCTAATCATTCTTCTGCGGCTGATCTCCTCCGGTGGTTGATGTCGGAGTTGAGAGAACTGCGTTGGCGAAGACCTCTACTGATGTCCTGGACGGAGTTGGAGTAGTCACTGGCGGCACTGAAGGAACTGATGGAGCTGAAGTCATTATAGCTGGAGAAGAAGATGAAGGTCTCGTCTCCGGAGCTGTCACTGTAGGTGTCCTGGCCTGTGTCCTATACTGGGCAGTCGTCCTGACAGGTGCCTATCCTCATCATCATCAGAGGAATCAGACTCTGAATAGGTGCGACGGATAGGATCTTCATCTACTTCCTTCTTGAGCTCATCGACGGTCTTGGTCAACCCTTCCACCTTGTCATTAAGAGTTTTCACTCTATCCTAAAATATGTTCACAAGGCTCTCTAGACTATCCAGAATGGTTTTGATGCCCTTCTTCATGTCCATGAAAGTAGAGATCAAGAGATCCAGCTGCTCGTTCCTGGATCTGGGGACCTGAGCACTAGTGGCTCTGGCTGCCTCTGCTTCTACTTGAGCTTGATTTGCAGCTCATGTGGGATGGTCTAGGTCCATCACCAAAACATTGTCCTTGAAATCTGGCTGAAGTGGCAAGTGGGGTCTATCTAGAGCAAATATGTGCTTCTCAAGTTTGGAGTTGATAAGCATCTGAATGTAGGGTGCATAATAGCATGAGCACTTCTGGTCAGCAGCAACCCTCTTCACAGTTTCTACAATCAAGTCCATCACTCAAATCCTGGTATGACTATCAAGATGGATCAACATGTTGATGGAGTATCCTCAAATCATCTTCTCATCTCCAGACTTGGGAATCAATGTATGCCTCAAGATGGTGTTCATGGTACGGAGGCCATCCTGGAGGAAGTAAATAGATCCGACCCACAAGTATAGGGGATCTATCATAGTCCTTTAGATAAGTAAGAGTGTCGAACCCAACGAGGAGCAAAAGGAAATGACAAGCGGTTCTCAGTAAGGTATTCTCTGCAAGCACTGAAATTATCGGTAACAGGAAGTTTTGTGATAGGATAATTCGTAACGGGTAGCAAGTAACAATTGTAACAAAGGTGCAGCAAGGTGGCCCAATCCTTTTTATAGCAAAGGGCAAGCCTGGACAAACTCTTATATAAAGCAAAGCCCTCCCGAGGACACATGGGAATTTATGTCAAGCTAGTTTTCATCATCCTCATTTGATTCGCGTTCGCTACTTTGATAATTTGATATGTGGGTGGACCGGTGCTTGGGTGCTGCCCTTACTTGGACAAGCCTCCCACTTTTGATTAACCCCTCCCGCAAGCATCCGCAACTACGAAACAAGAATTAAGATAAATCTAACCATAGCGTAAAACATGTGGATCCAAATCAGCCCCTTACAAAGCAACACATAAACTAGGGTTTAAGCTTCTGTCACTCTAGCAACCAATCATCTACTTATTACTTCCCAATGCCTTCCTCTAGGCCCAAAAAATGGTGAAGTGTTATGTAGTCAACGTTCACATAACACCACTAGAGGAGAGACAACATACATCTCATCAAAATATCGAATGAATACCAAATTCACATGATTACTTATAACAAGACTTATCCCATGTCCTCAGGAACAAATGTAACTACTCACAAAACATGTTCATGTTCATAATCAGAGGAGTATTAATGATGATCAAGGATCTGAACATATAATCTTCCACCAAAGTAAACCAACTAGCATCAACTACGAGGAGTAATCAACACTACTAGCAACCTACAGGTACCAATTTGAGGTTTTGAGACAAAGTCTGGATACAAGAGATGAACTAGGGTTTGGAGAGGAGATGGTGTTGGTGAATATGTTGAGGGAGATTGGCCCCCTCTCGATGAGAGGATCGTTGGTGATGACGAGGGCTTCGATTTCCCCCTCCCGGAGGGAATTTTCACCGGCAGGATCGCCCTATCGGAACTCTAGATTGGTTCTGCCCAAGTTCCGCCTCGAGACGGCGGAGCTTCGTCCCAAAAGGTCTCTTCTGATTTTTTCCTCGACGAAACCCTCCATATAGCAGAAGATGGGCACCAGAGGGCTGCCAGGTGGGCCAGAAGCTCGCTAGCCGTGGACAGGGGGGTAGCGGCCAGCAGGCTTGTGGCTCCCTGGTGGGCCTCCTGATGTATTTCTTTCGCCCAATATTTTTTACATATTCCAAAATAATTCTCCGTAGATTTTCAGGACTTTTGGAGTTGCGTAGAATAGGTATCTCAGATTTGCTCCTTTTCCAGTCCAGAATTCTGGGTATCGGCATTCTCCCTCTTCATGTAAACCTTATAAAATAAGAGAGAAAAGGCATAAGTATTTGTACCAAAATGTGTAATAACAGACCATAATGCAATAAATATCAATATAAAATCATGATGCAAAATGGACGTATAAACTCCCCCAAGCTTAGACCTCGCTTGTCCTCAAGCAGAAGCCGAAATCAATAAATATGCCCACATGTTTAGAGATAGAGGTGTTGATAAAATAAAATACGGACATGAAGGCATCATGATCATCTTTAGAACAACAATATATTTTGACATATAATTTCTTATGCTAAAGTAACAATTCATTCACAATGGCAAAGTATGAATCAAGAACTCTATTGAGAACTGACAAACTATGATCTCAGTCATTGAAGCAATTCCAATTTATCATAACGTAGGAAAGAGTCAATATAAGAGCTTGTAAAGAAAATCCACATACTCAATCATCTTTTAGTCTTTCACAATTGCTAACACTCACGCGGTACCTATGAGTTCAAAGTTTCAATCGGACATAGAGAAAGATAGGGGCTTATGGTGTTGCCTCCCAACTATTTACCTCAAGGGTAACGTCAACAGTACTAACTCATGCTCACCCACTCCCGAGTGGATATATGTGCCTAGATCATTACCCAACATGTGGCACTTGCCATAAGATAAAGGCAAAAATAACGAAGGTGATTGAGATCACCACGACTCTTGCATAAAGGTAAGTACTAGAAAATAAAAGTAACAGATATGCCCTTCGCAGAGGGAAGCAGAGGTTGTCATGCGCTTTTATATTTGGATGCACAATCTATTAATGCAAAAGAATGTCACTTTATATTGCCCCTTGTGATAGAGAACTTTATTATGCAGTCCATCGCTTTTATGTCTTCCCTATCACAAGTTCATATAAAGTTTATTTTCCTCACACTAATAGATCATACATATTTAGAGAGCAATTTTTCTTTATTGCACTGATGAAAACTTACTTGAAGGATCTTATTCTATCCTTAGGTAGGTATGGTGGACTCTCCTGGCAAAACTGGGGTAAGGGTGTTTGGATGCACCAGTAGTATCTCTACTTGGTGCGGAAGATTTGGCTAATATGAGGTGGAAGAAAGTGACACATGTTGAGGGATCTATAACAATATAACTTCTATTCGGGAATAAGCAAACATAAACCATTATGTTGTCTTTCTTGTCCAACATCAACTTCTTAGCATATAATATTTTAATGAGTGCTCACACTTATAAAAGATGTCCAAGATAATATATTTATATGTGAACCTCTCTTTCTTTATCACTTCCTTTTAATTGCCCCAATGACCAACAGCTATGTTTGTCAACCCACAATAGGTTTCAATTAACATACCTTTTATATGTGAAGTCGTCACTCCCCATAAGATTTTCATATGTACCCTTTTGCTTTTATTCTAGACTTCTTTCTACTTCATCTCTCTCAAGATTAAAATCATACCAAGCAAGGCCCTCAACTCATAAGCACTTATAACTCACGGACTTGCTTACATAGGGGGAATCATAAAGCAAAGACTCAAAGCTAGATCACACGAAAACTTTATTCTACTAGATCAAGATATAACCAAAAGGATTGAGCTAAGAAAAGATGATGAAAATTAAAATGAAAATAAAAACGAAAGGTGTGGTGGTGATATGATACCGGGGCACCTCCCCCAAGCTTGGCACAAGCCAAGGGGAGTGCCCATACCCATTTGTTTAGTTGTCTGGCTTCGGAGGTGATGGTTCTATATACTTGGCAATGAGGCCCTTTAGAATACGATTCTACTCCTCGAGCTTGTTATTTTGCTTTCTGAGATCCATTATTTCCTTGTAAAGTTTTTCAACGATGGCTAGAGTGCCTTTAACCCATGGATGTTTCATTGCTGCAGGGAAGAAGCAATACTCCTCTTCATATTTTAAAAAGTAAGAAATTTAGCATTGGAACGGATAACCGAATTTGGAATTGCTGAGCTCTGAAGTTCTTCCAGCATGACTCTAGGTTGTGAATGAGAAGTAACATCTTGGTCCTCCTCCATGGCATCTATCCTTTTCAAATCGTTCTCCATCGCTTCCCCCGTCGCTGGCCCAAAGTAGTTCTCCCCGACCGACTCTTGCAAAGACATCTTGCCCTAAATCTGCTGCAGAAACAACTCAAAAAGAAAACAGGAGGTATTGTTGTGATACGAGAGTCAAAACCTTCGGGAGATTATATAAAGAATTTTTACCTACCCAAAGGAGTATGCCACAAGAAATCGGAGTCCAGGTGGTGCACGAGGTGGCCACAAGCCCTTGGGGCACGGCCAGGGGGTGGCCGCGCCGAGCAGGCTTGTCGCCTCCTCATGCACTATTTGGACTACCTTAAATTGTCCTAATTTTTTAAATATTCCAAAACAGATGAAAATTGCCATAGAAAAAGTTTTGGAGTCTTTTTACTTACCGTACCACGTACCTATTCCTTTTTGGAGTCTGAAACGTTCTGGTAAGTCTCCCTAATGTACTCCTCCGGAGTTATGGTATTGATGATATTGGTTTCAACATTTATGGGAGTACCTGAGATATAATGTTTGATTCTTTGACCGTTCACCACCTTCGGGTTTGTGCCTTCGGCATTGTTAATCTTGATGACACCGGAACGGTATACCTCTTCGATGACGTAAGGACCTTCCCATTTGGAGAGAATTTTTCCTGCAAAAAATCTTAAACGAGAATCGTATAGCAAGACATGATCACCTACATTAAATTCACGCTTTTGTATCCTTCTATCATGCCATCTCTTAACCTTTTCTTTAAACAATTTAGCATTCTCGTAGGCTTGGGTTCTCCATTCATCAAGTGAGCTAATGTCAAATAACCTCTTCTCACCAGCAAGTTTGAAATCATAATTGAGCTCTTTGATTGCCCAATAAGCCTTATGTTCTAGCTCTAGAGGTAGGTGACACACTTTACCATAAACCATCTTATACGGAGACATACCCATAGGATTTTTGTAAGCAGTTCTATAAGCCCACAATGCATCGTAAAGTTTCTTAGACCAATTCTTCCTAGATCTATTAACAGTCTTTTGCAAAATCAATTTAATGTCTTTATTGCTCAATTCTACTTGTCCGCTAGACTGAGGATGATAAGGAGATGCAACTCTATGATTAACATCATATTTAGCAAGCAATTTATGGAAAGCACCATGAATAAAATGTGAACCACCATCAGTCATCAAATATCTAGGGACTCCAAATCTAGGAAAAATAACTTCTTTAAGCATTTTAATATAAGTATTACGATCAGCGCTACTAGTTGGAATAACTTCTACCCACTTAGTGACATAATCAATAGCAACTAGAATATGAGTATACCCGTTAGATTGTGGAAAAGGCCCCATATAATCAAAGCCCCAAACACCAAATGGTTCGATAACAAGAGAGTAATTCATAGGCATTTCCCGACGTCTACTAATATTACCAATTCTTTGACATTCATCACAGGATAGGACAAACTTACGAGCATCCTTGAAGAGAGTAGGCCAATAAAACCCAGATTGTAGTACCTTGTGTGAAGTTCTATCTCCGGCGTGATGTCCTCCGTAGGCTTCGGAGTGACACTTGCATAAGATTTGTTCCTATTCATGCTCAGGTACATAATGTCTAATAATACCATCTAATCCTTCTTTATAAGGATGTGGGTCATCCCAAAAGTAATGCCTTAAATCATAGAAGAACTTTTTCTTTTGTTGGTATGTGAAACTGGAGGTATAAAATTAACAACAATGTTATTTGCGTAATCATCATACCAAGGAGCATTATGTGAAATATTCATGACAGCTAATTGTTCATCAGGAAAGCTATCATCAATAGGTAGTGGGTCATCAAGAACATTTTCTAACCTAGACAAGTTATCTACGACAGGGTTATCAACACCCTTTCAATCAATGATATGCAAATCAAATTCTTGTAGCAGAAGGACCCATCTAATAAGTCTAGGTTTAGCATCTTTCTTCTCCATAAGGTACATAATAGCAGTATGATTGGTGTGAACAGTTACTTTGGAATCAATAATATAAGGTCTAAACTTATCACAAGCAAACACAACTGCTAGAAAATCCTTTTCAATAGTAGCATAGTTTCTTTGAGGATTGTCTAGATTTTTACTAGCATGATGGATAACAATTAATTTCTTATCGACTCTTTGTCCTAGAATAGCACCAACAGCATAATCACTAGCATCACACATAATTTCAAAAGGTACGTTCCAGTCGGGTGGTTGAATAACAGGTGCAGTAATCAAGGCATTCTTAAGAATTTCAAATGCTTCTACGCAATCATCATCAAAAAGAAACGGAACATCTTTTTTCAGAAGGTTTGTGAGAGGGCTAGAAATCTTAGAGAAATCTTTGATAAACCTCCTATAGAAACCAGCATGACCAAGGAAACTTTTTATACCTTTGATATCCGTAGGGCACGACATTTTTTCAATAGCATCAACTTTAGCTTTATCAACTTCAATACCTCTTTCGGAGATCTTGTGACCCAAGACAATACCTTCATTAACCATGAAGTTGCACTTTTCCTAATTCAAGACAAGATTAGTTTCTTCACATCTCTGCAAAACTCAATCAAGGTTGCTCAAACGATCATCAAACAAAGTTCCGTAAACGGAGAAATCATCCATGGAAACCTCAAGAATCTTTTCACAAAAGTGAGAGAATATAGCCATCATACATCTTTGAAAGGTAGCAGGTGCATTGCATAAACCAAAAGGCGTACGTCTATAAGCAAAGGTACCGAAAGGGCAAGTGAAAGTGGTTTTTTCTTGATCCTGGCTTGATACATGTATTTGAGAGAAACCAGGGTAACCATCTAGAAAGCAAAAATGAGTATGTTTGGATAATCTTTCTAGCATTTGATCAATAAAAGGTAAAGGGTAATGATCTTTCTTAGTAGCTTTATTTAATTTCCTAAAATCAATTACCATTCTATAACCTATAACAATTCTTTGCGGGGTCAATTCATTTTTATCATTATGAACAACGGTAATACCTCCCTTATTAGGGACACAATGGACGGGACTAACCCATCTACTATCAGCAACATGATAAATTATACCTGCCTCCAGAAGCTTTAGAACTTCTTTTCTTACAACTTCTTTCATCCTAGGGTTCAATCGTCGTTGGTTATCAATAAATGGTTTGGCATCAGGCTCCATATTAATTTTATGCTGGCATAGAGTGGGACTGATGCCCTTAAGATCATCAAGAGTATAGCCAATAGTAGCATGGTGCTTCCTCAGAGTTTTCAATAATCTCTTTTCTTCATGCTTTGAAAGGTTAGCACTAATAATAATAGGATATATCTCTTTTTCATCAAGATAAGCATATTTTAACGTATCGGGTAATTGCTTGAGCTCAAAGACGGGATCACCCTTGGGTGGAGGAGGATCCCCAAGTATTTCAATAGGTAAGTTATGTTTCAAAATGGGTGCTGCTCAAAGAAAATTTCATCTATTTCATTCCTCTCATTCATATGCATATCATTTTCATGGTCTAGCAAATATTGTTCTAAGGGATCAGTAGGAGGCACAACAATAGAAGCGAGACCAATAATTTCATCTTTACTAGGCAATTCCTTGTCATGGGGCTATCTACAAAATTTAGAGAAATTAAATTCATGAGACACATCCCCAAAGCTCACAGTAACTATTTCCTTCTCACAATCAATCTTAGCATTAACAGTATTCAAGAAGGGTCTACCAAATATAATGGGACAAAAATTATCTTGTTGGGAACCAAGAACAAGAAAATGAGTAGGATACTTTACTTTCCCACACAAGAATTCAACATCTCTAACAATCCCCATTGGTGCAATAGTGTCTCTATTAGCAAGCTTAATAGTAACATCAATATCCTCTAGTTCAACTGGTGCAATATAATGCATGATTTATTCGTATAAGGAATAGGGAATTGCACTTACACTAGCACCCATCTCACAATTCCATGATAACAATGATCTCCTATTTTAACAGAAACAACAGGCATGCCAACAACTGGTCTTTGTTTATGCTTAGTATCAGGTCTAGCAATTGTAGCAGCTTCATCACAGAAATGAATAACATGTCCATCAATATTATCAACCAAGAGATCTTTGACCATAGCAACACTAGGTTCAACTTTAATTTGTTCAGGGGATGTAGGTGTTCTAATACAACTCTTACGAACCATAGTTGAAGCTTTAGCATGTTCCTTTATCCTAACAGGAAAAGGTGGTTTCTCAATGTAACTAGTAGGGATAACAGGATCAATATTGTAAGTAATAATTTTCTCTTCAACTTTAATAGGTTCCATTACTTTCACTTCAATGGGAGGATGATATTTAAACCACTTCTCCTTAGGGAGATCAACATGAGTAGCAAAAGATTCACATAAAGAAGCTACTATCTCAGAGTCAAGTCCATATTTAGTGCTAAATTCATGAAAAGCATCGGTGTCCACGAAGGATTTAACACAATCAAACTTAAGATTTATACCTGACTCCTTACCTTCGTCGAGCTCCCAATCTTCAGAGTTGCGTTTAATTCTTTCCAATAAATTCCATCTGAATTCAATATCTTTCTTCATAAAAGAACCAACACAAGAAGTATCGAGCATGGATTGATCATTACGAGAAAGCTGAGCATAAAAATTCTGAATAATAATTTCTCTCGAGAGCTCGTGATTGGGGCATGAATATAACATTGACTTAAGCCTCCCCCAAGCTTGAGCGATTCTTTCTCCTGCACAAGGACAAAAATTATAAATATAATCCCGATCACGGTGAACTAGATGCATAGGATAGAACTTCTGATGAAATTCCATTTTCAACCAGTTATAGCTCCATGATCCAATATCATCACATAGCCTATACCATGTCAATGCCTTCTCCTTCAAAGATAAAGGAAAGACCTTATTCTTGACGTGATCCTTCAAAGGCATACTAGGGATATGGTGTTGTCTATGTATCCACACATGTATCTGAGTTTCCGATCAATACAGTTCTAGCATGGATAATAAAAAATTATCATGAACAAGGAAATATGATAATAACTAATTTATTATTGCCTCTAGGGCATATTTCCAACATATACAACTTCTCCCCCTTCGGCAACAAGTTACCAAAAAGATCAAAGAGATATAGCTAATCATTCTGCTGCGGCTGATCTCCTCTGGTGGTTGATGTCAGAGTTGAGAGAACTGCGTTGTCGAAGACCTCTGCTGATGTCCTGGACAGAGTTGGAGTAGTCACTGGCGGCACTGAAGGAACTGATGGAGCTTAAGTCACTGTAGCTGGAGCAGAAGATGAAGGTCTCATCTCCAGAGCTATCATTGTAGGTGTCCTTGCTTGTGTCCTATACTGGGCAGTCGTACTGACAGGTGCCTATCCTCATCATCATCAGAGGACTCAGACTCTGAATAGGTGCGACGGATAGGATCTTCATCTACTTCCTTCTTGAGCTCATCGACGGTCTTGGTCAACCCTTCCACCTTGTCATTAAGAGTTTTCACTCTATCCTAAAATATGTTCACAAGGCTCTCTAGACTATCCAGAATGGTTTTGATGCCCTTCTTCATGTCCATGACAGTAGATATCAAGAGATCCAGCTGCTCGTTCTTGGATCTAGGGACCTGAGCACTGGTGGCTCTGGCTGCCTGTGCCTCTACTTGAGCTTGACTTGTAGCTCCTGTGGGATGGTCTGGGTCCATCACCAAAACATTGTCCTTGAAATTTGGCTGAAGTGGCAAGTGGGGTCTATCTAGAGCAAATATGTGCTTCTCAAGTTTGGAGTTGATAAGCATCTGAATGTAGGGTGCATAACAGCATGAGCACTTTTGGTCAGCAGCAACCCTCTTCACAGTTTCTACAATCAAGTCCATCACTCGAATCCTGGTATGACTATCAAGATGGATCAACAAGTTGATGGAGTATCCTTGAATCATCTTCTCATCTTCGGACTTGGGCATCAATGTATGCCTCAAGATGGTGTTCATGGTACGGAGGCCAGCCTGGAGGAAGTAAATAGATCCTTGATGACCCACAAGTATAGGGGATCTATCATAGTCCTTTATATAAGTAAGAGTGTCGAACCCAACGAGGAGCAGAAGGAAATGACAAGAGGTTCTTAGTAAGGTATTCTCTACAAGCACTAAAATTATCAGCAACAGGTAGTTTTGTGATAGGATAATTTGTAACAGGTAGCAAGTAACAATTGTAACAAAGGTGCAGCAAGGTGGCCCAATCCTTATTATAGCAAAGGACAAGCCTGGACAAACTCTTATATAAAGCAAAGCCCCCCCCCCCCCCCCCGAGGACACATGGGAATTTATGTCAAGCTAGTTTTCATCATGCTCATTTGCTTCGCGTTCGTTACTTTGATAATTTGATATGTGGATGGACCGGTGCTTGGGTGCTGCCCTTACTTGGACAAGCCTCCCACTTTTGATTAACCCCTCCCGTACGCATTCGCAACTACGAAAGAAGAATTAAGATAAATCTAACCATAGCATGAAATATGTGGATCCAAATCAGCCCCTTACGAAGCAACACATAAACTAGGGTTTAAGCTTCTGTCACTCTAGCAACCCATCATCTACTTATTACTTCCCAATGCCTTCCTCTAGGCCCAAACAATGGTGAAGTGTTATGTAGTCGACATTCACATAACACCACTAGAGGAGAGACAACAAACATCTCATCAAAATATCGAATGAATACCACATTCACATGATTACTTATAACAAGACTTATCCCATGTCCTCAGGAACAAACGTAACTACTCACAAAACATGTTCATGTTCATAATCAGAGGAGTATTAATGATGATCAAGGATCTGAACATATAATCTTCCACCAAAGTAAACCAACTAGCATCAACTACAAGGAGTAATCAACACTACTAGCAATCCACAGGTACCAATCTGAGGTTTTGAGACAAAGATCAGATACAAGAGATGAACTAGGGTTTGGAGAGGAGATGGTGTTGGTGAATATGTTGATGGAGATTGACCCCCTCTCGATGAGAGGATCGTTGGTGATGACGAGGGCTTCAATTTCCCCTTCCTGGAGGGAAGTTTCACCGGCAGGATCGCCCAACCGGAGCTCTAGATTGGTTCTGCCCAAGTTCCGCCTCGAGACGGCGGTGCTTCGTCCCGAAAGGTCTCTTCTGATTTTTTTCCTCGACGAATCCTTCCATATAGCAGTAGATGGGCACCGGAGGGCTGCCAGGTGGGCCACAAGCTCGCTAGCCACGGCTAGGGGGTCGTGGCCAGCAGGCTTGTGGCTCCCTAGTGGGCCTCCTGATGTATTTCTTTCGTCCAGTATTTTTTATATATTCCAAAACATAGATTTTCAGGACTTTTGGAGTTGCGCAGACTAGGTATCTCATATTTGCTTCTTTTCCAGTCTAGAATTCCAGTTGTCGGCATTCTCCCTCTTCATGTATACCTTGTAAAATAAGAGAGAAAAGTCATAAGTATTGTACCAAAATGTGTAATAACATCCCATAATGCAATAAATATCAATATAAAATCATGATGCAAAATGGACGTATCAATCCTAACTTGTGTGATTGCAAGTTAGCAGCAGGGATAGGTTTGTACATATCCTTCATAGCATTGTGGCTCTCCTTGGATTCAGAGTAGACATCCAAGTCACCATCTTGTACCTTTGGGACTCCTAATATAGTAGCCCACTCATCAACTGTAGACTCGTATCTAGCTCCTTCAATCATCCACACTATCATGCCATCTCCATAGAAGTGAGTAGTGGAGTAGAATTGCATAATCATCTCATCAAGACCAATGTAGGGAAAATTGTCTTGCACACATGGGAAATAGTTCTCATTTGCCTTGATATATTTCCAATAAACATATCTCATATCACTGATAGCTAGACTCTTGTCAAGCAAGATTGTCTTATAGAAATCTTGTTGTTCCTTAGTGTAGAACCTATAGTCCACAACAGTTTTTCTCCTCTGGGCATATGGATTAATATCTCTCCATGCCCTCAAACCAGAATCCTTCCTCTTCTTCATATCCCCAGCTATTGGATGGCTGGCATTGTTTTCAGGAAGGTGAGATCTAAGCTTCATCAAAGTTTTCATAGCATCATTATCATCAGCTTCTCTAAAAGTTGATCCTTTGTTCTTTTCAGCAGCTGGAATATCTCTAGTAGTCTTCTTGGACTTCCCTGCCAACAGTGTGAAAACCGGCGGATCTCGGATAGGGGGTCCTGAACTGTGAGACTAGAACCCATGGTAATAGGAGACAAAGGGGACACAAATTTACCCAGATTCGGGCCCTCCTATGGAGGTAATACCCTACGTCCTGCTTGGATGTATTAATGATATGGGGTTACATAGTTGATCTACCTCGAGATCGAAGAGCTAACCCAAGATGAGTTGTTCTATGGCTACACCCTAAAACCCTCCGGCTTATATAGACATCGTGGGTATCTAGGGTTTACACATGGTCGGTTACACGCTGAAGAGATAAAAATGCCTATTCACTACATCAAACGTGGAGCACAAGCCGTACTTCCGGAAGCTTCCATCTTGGAGGTAAGGTCTTTAATTAATCATGTATTCGGTAAGTGGCCCATATAGTCCGGCCCATAGAAATAGGTCGGCCTCCCGAGGACCCCTTAATCCAGGACTCCCTCAGTAGCCCCCGAACTTGCCTCCAACACCACGGGTCTCACCTTCAATTGCTTCACATGATTAGAGTCTTCGGCTTGCAAGGTGAGTTCTTCCCGCTGAACTTAGTTCGGCCTCCGATGACAACTAGCTTCCTGAATAGTGGCGCGTCCGAACATTGTAAATAGGCCGGCCTTGAAGGCCAAACGCCAAGGACCAAAATTATGTCCTGTGATGACCTTTCTGACGAAAGGTCACGGCCCACCACGACTGCTAGTCCATTTTATGCCCATTGTTGCGACCGTTTCTTCCCTTGGGGGCGTGTTGGCGCTGCTGTCTGAAGAGCTAGCCCCCGAGGGCTAGCTGGCCGCAGATTCGTCCGTATCCGCCTTGCCTATGGTTGTAGTGAAGCCCCCGGTGTCTTCTGCTCCTCATTCTTCTGTTGCCCTGGAGGCGTCTCTTGTGGTCTCCCAGGGGGCACCTCTGGACAAGGCCCTGCTGCTTCCATCGTGTGGCCTTGGCACCTTGGATGGGGCCTACACCGCTCTGGGTCAGGTCCGGGATGCCCTCGGGGGCACTGATGATCGCCTCGCGAAGGGGCGCCTAGGGCTCCTCTCCGGGTGGCTCCAGGTCAATGCCTCTGTCGTGGCAGTTTGGGGCCATGCCAAGGCCGTCACGATCGAAAGTGAGAAGGAGGCCGCGTCAGCTAGAGCATCCTGCGAGGCGGCACTGACCAATGCGGCGTCTATTACGAAGCACTACGACGACCTGGAGGTCTGCCTGAAGGCCCTTTAGGAGGAGAAGGCCGCGCTCGCGAAGCAGTTTCGTCAGCGAGAGGAAGACCTCAAGATCTGTGAGCCCAAGTTTGTTGATCGAGACTCCGTGCTGTCCAAGGCGGCGGCCGACCGTGTCACGGAGCGCAAGCACCTGGACACGCGAGAGAAGGAAGTAGTTGCAGATAAGGCTCGGCTTGACTCCAGGGAAAAGGCCCTTGCCTCGGCTGAGGAGAGAAAGGCTGTGGAGCTCAACGCCCTTCCCTTCGTCGAGCTCAGGCTCCGCCGAGCACTTCACTCCATTTGCCGGAGAGGTTTTATGGAGCCCCTGGTGGCTCCGGAGAGCGGCTTCGCGGGGCTTTCTACAAAGCTCGTTGAGGCGCTGGAGGGTGTCATTGCCAAGGTGGAGGAAGTCTTGGAGAGTGAGTGTCATGACCTCTTTTCTGAGGCCGCGACGCGCATCTTTAGCCACCTTCATCTTCACGAGCTAGGGTTTGACTTCGGCTCCAAGATCAGCTCAAGCGATCCCAAGGTTTGTGCCACCGCTGCGACGGTTGTGGAGGGCGTCATGGGTGCGCTGAAGAATAAGTTCACCTGTGTCGCTGTTCCTATGCCTCCTGTAGTTGCGAGGGTTAGTGGCGATGAAGACGATGTCAGCAACGTTGACGACGAGCTCCCCGCGGCCGGGACGAGTGGTGGCACCAACCCCTCCTAGCTCCTCTTCCTGGTTCCTTTTACTGTAACGTTCATCGTGCCTCACGGAGGCGTTAGAATTGTTTGCATTTCTGGAGACATTTAATGCTTGTAATAACTATTGAATTATGTGGTGGCTTTCTTCGCCTTGTTTCCTTCCTGCTTGTTGTGATGCTCTCATCGGCCAGGCCCGGACCCGCGCATACCTCAGCCGCCATTGGGGCGTCCGGATCACCAGGACGGTGCCAAGGGGTGAGGGGCTACGTGACCAGTGAGGCTCCTAGGTCGTCATACGTCTCCAACATATATATAATTTTTCATTATTCCATGCTATTATTTTATCTGTTTCAGATGTTTTATATGCATTAATATGCTATTTTATATTATTTTTGGGACTAACCTATTAACCTAGTGCCCAGTGCCAGTTTTTGTTTTTTCCTTGTTTTAGAGTATTGCGGAAAAGGAATATAAAACGGAGTCCAAAAGGAATAAATATCTATGATGATTTTTCTTGGACCAGAAGAAACCCACAAGACTTGGAGAAGAGGCCAGAGGAGCCATGGGTGGGCCATAAACCACCCTGGCGCAGCCAGGGGGCGCGCCCCCTCGCTTGTGGGCCCCCATAGCTCCTCCAACCCTAATCTTTGGCCTATAAATTCATAAATATTCCCCCAATAACAAAAATAGACACGATAATACTTTTCCGCCACTGGAAGGCTCTGTTCTCGAGAGATCCAATCTTGGAGCCTTTTCTGGTAACCTGTCGGAGGGGGATTCGATGACGGATGGCCTCTACATAAACTCCATTTCCCCTCCGATGATGTGTGAGTAGTTCACCACAGACCTTCGGGTCCATAGCTAGTAGCTAGATGGCTTCTTCTCTCTCTCTTTGCTCTTCAATACCATGTTCTTCATGATCTTCATGGAGATCTATCCAATGTAATACTCTTTTGCAGTGCGTTTGTCGAGATCCGATGAATTGTGGGTTTATGATCAGATTATCTATGAATATTATTTAAACTTCTCTCAATTCTTGTATGCATGATTTCATATCTTTGCAAGTCTCTTGGAGTTATTGGTTTGGTTTGGCCAACTAGATTGGTAATTCTTGCAATGGGAGAAGTGCTTAGTTTTGGGTTCAATCTTGCGATGTCCTCACCAAGTGACATAGTAGGGTTAGCGAGGCATGTATTGTATTGTTGCCATCAAGGATAAAAAGGTGGGGTTTTCATCATATTTCTTGAGTTTATCCCTCTACATTATGTCATCTTACTTAATGCGTACTCTGTTCTTCATGAACTTAATACTCTAGATGCAGGCAGGAGTCGGTCGATGTGTGGAGTAATAGTAGTAGATGTAGAATCATTTCGGTCTACTTGACATGAACGTGATGCCTATATGCATAATAATTGCCTTGGATATCGTCATAACTATGCGCTTTTCTATCAATTGCTCGACAGTAATTTGTTCACCCACCGTATTATTTTCCTTCGAGAGAGAAGCCTCTAGTGAAACCTATGGCCCCCGGGTCTTCTTTCCATATTATATTTTCAGATATATAAACCAAAAATACCAAAAATACCTTGCTGCAATTTTATTTACTTTTATTTATCGCAATCTTTCATATCTATCTCTATCAGATCTAATCCTTGCAAGTAATCGTGAAGGGGTTGACAACCCCTTTATAGCGTTGGGTGCAAGTGTTTGATTTTTTGTGCAAGTGCATAAATTGGGGACTTGCTTGTTCCTCCTACTGGATTGATACCTTGGTTCTCAACAACTCAGGTAAATACTTACCTACTTTGCTGCATCACCCTTTCCTCTTCAAGGGAAAACCAACGCAAGCTCAAGAAGTAGCAAGAAGGATTTCTGGCGCCGTTGCTGGGGAGGATACACATCAAGCCTACCAAGTACCCATCACAAACTCATCTCTTTCATTTACATTATTTCAATTTGCCTCTCATTTTCCTCTCCCCACTTCTAAAACGATTCTCAGAGAAAAACAAAAAGATTTGCCTTTTTATTCGCCCTTCTTCCGTTCGCCTTTTCGTTTGCTTTTTGTTTGCTTGTGTGCTAGATTGCTTGCTTTGTCACGATGTGTGAGAATAAAAAATTGTGTGACTTATCCAATACCAATAATAATGATTTTATTATTACTCTTATTGCTCCCGTCACTAGTGTGGAATCTTATGAAATTAATGCCGCTCTGCTTAATCTTGTTATGAAAGAACATTTTTCTGGCCTTCCTAGTAAAGATGTTGCATCCCATCTAAATACTTTCATTGAGTTGTGTGACATGCAAAAGAAGAAATATGTGGATAATGATATTGTTAAATTGAAGCTATTTCCGTTCTCACTACGAGATTGTGCTAAAACTTGGTTTTCATCTTTTCCTAAAAATAGTATTGATTCATGGAATAAGTGTAAATATGCTTTTATTTCCAAGTACTTTCTGCCCGCTAAGATCATCTCCCTTACGAACGATATAATGAATTTTAAGCAACTTGATCATGAGCATGTTGCACAATCTTGGGAGAGGATGAAATTAATGATTAGAAATTGCCCTGCACATGGTTTGAGTTTATGTATGATTATACAAAATTTTATGCGGGATTGAATTTTGCATCTAGGAATCTTTTAGATTCGGCCATGGGTGGTACTTTTATGGAAATCACATTAGGAGAAGCTACTAAACTCCTAGATAATATTATGGCAAATTACTCTCAATGGCATACTAAAAGATCTCCTACTAGTAAAAAAGTGCACCCTATTGAAGAAATAAATATTTTGAGTCAAAAGATGGATGAATTAATGAAACTGTTTGCTAGTAAGAGTGCTCCTATTGATCCTAATGATATGACTTTCTCTTCTTTGATTGGGAATAATAATGAATCTATGGATGTTAATTTTGTTGGTAGGGACAATTTTGGTAATAACGCGTATAGAGGCAATTTCAACCCTAGGTCGTTTCCTAGTAATTCCTCTAATAATTATGGTAATTCCTACAACAATCCTGATGGAAATTATAGTAAGATGCCCTCTGATATTGAGAATAATATTAAAGAATTTATTAGTTCTCAAAATGTTTTCAATGCTTCGATTGAAGAAAAAATTCTCAAGATTGGTGATTTGGATGGGAACGTTGATAGAATTTCGTGTGAGATTGATTCTTTGAAAATTAGATCTACTCCACCCAATCTTGATATTAATGAGTCTTTAAAAGCTATGAGAACTTCTATTGATGAGTGTGAGGAAAGAACCGCTAGAATGTGTGCTAAGCATGAATGGCTTGAAAAGGCGTGTTCTCGTCATAATAATGATGAAGATCTTAAAGTGGTGATGTGACTTGTATTGAATCTTTATTTTCTAATATAAATCTTGATAAATATGGGACTGGAGATAAGTCAACTTTAGTTAAAAGTCATCCCAATGATTCGGACTTTATAGATCTTAATGCTAAAATTGATAAAAGTGGGATTGAAGAGGTCAAAACTTTAAATAGCAATGAACCCACTCTTTTGGATTTCAAGGACTTTAATTATGATAACTGTTCTTTGATTGATTGTATTTCCTTGTTGCAATCCATGTTGAATTCTTTGCATGCTTATAAACAAAATAAGGCTTTTACTAAACATATCACTGATGCTATGATGAAATCTTTTGAAGAAAAAATTGAGTTGGAAGTTTCTATACCTAGAAATCTTTATGATGAGTGGGAACCTACTATTAAGATTACAATTAAATATTATGAGTGCCATGATTTGTGTGATTTGGTTGCTAGCGTTTCCACGATTCCGAGAACTTTATGTGATGCGCTAGGTTTCCCTGAACTTGATGATTGCTCTTTGAATTTGCATCTAGCGGATTCCACTATTAAGAAACCTATGGAAAGGATCAATCATGTTCTTATTATTGCAAATAGGAATTATGTGCCCGTCGATTTCATTGTTCTTGATATAGATTGCAATCCTACATGTCCTATTATTCTTGGTAGACCTTTCCTTAGAACGATCGGTGCAATTATTGATATGAAAGAAGGATACATTTGATTCCAATTTCCGTTAAGGAAAGGCATGGAAAAATTTCCTAGAAATAAAATAAGATTAACTTATGAACCTATTATGGGAGCTACTTATGGATTGCATACCAAAGATGACAATACCTAGATCTATTGTGTTATGTAGGGGCATTAAACAATAGCGCTTGTTGGGAGGCAACCCAATTTTATTTTTATGTTTTTGTTTTTGCTTCTGTTTTTGAGTGTTTCACACATTATTACATCTATAGTAACTGTGTTTTGGTGTTTTAATTAGTGTTTGAGCCAACTAAGACCTTTGGGATGGTCAATGGTGATTGTTGATTTGATCTTGCTTAAAAACAAGAACTTTTGCTCTCAGTCCAGGAATTTTATAAATTCACCATAATGTCGAATGAGTCTTAATTTTTTACACAAGATTTATATACAAATTTCCCATGTTTTCATAATTTTTGGAGTTACATAAGTATTCAAAGCTTACAGATTACTACAAATTGTTGTGTTTTTGATAGATTGTGTTTTCTTTGTGTTATTACTTATTTTGATGTACCTATGGGTTGTACAGGGCGTATGGACCATGGAGAAGTTGTAATACAGTATATATTACACAAATATAAATAAATAATGAGTTCATAACAGTACCTAAAGTGGTGATTTATTTTTCTTATGCTAACGGATCTCACGAGTTTTCTGTTGAGTTTTGTGTTGTGAAGTTTTCAAGTTTTGGGTAAAGATTTAATGGACTATGGAATAAGGAGTGGCAAGAGCCTAAGCTTGGGGATGCCCAAGGAACCCCAAGGAATCAAGTATGCCAAAGATCCTAAGCTTGGGGATGCCCCGTAAGGCATCCCCTCTTTCGTCTTCAATCCATCGGTAAATTTACTTGAGGCTATATTTTTATTCACCACATGATATGTGTTTTGCTTGGAGCGTCTTGTATGATATGAGTCTTTGATTTTTAGTTTGCCACAATCATCCTTTCTGCACACACATTTTGAGAGTGACACGCATGAATCCAGAATTTGTTAGAATACTCTATGTGCTACACTTATATCTTTTGAGATAGGCAATTTTGCTTTAGTGCTTCACTTATATCTTTTTAGAGCATGGTGGTGTTTTATTTATAGAAATAATTGAACTCTCGTACCTCACTTATATTATTTTGAGAGTCTTTAAACAGCATGGTAATTGGTTTAGGTTATGAATTTAGTCCTAATATAATGGGCATCCAAAAGGGATATAATAAAAACTTTCATATAAAGTACATTGAATACTATGAGAAGTTTGATTCCTTGCATAAAGTTTTGAGATATAAAGATGTTGATATTATAGTCATGCTAGTGAGTAATTGTGAATTGGTAAAAATACTTGTGTAAAGGTTTGTGATTCCCATAGCATGCACAAATGGTGAACCGTTATGTAACGAAGTCGGAGCATGATTTGTTTATTGATTGTCATCCTTTATGTGAGGGTCGGGAGCGCGCGATGGTTAATTCCTACCAACCTATCCCCTAGAAGCATGTGTCTAATCCTTCACTTCGATAACTAATACACTTTTGTAATAAGTATGTGAGTTCTTTATGACTAATGTGATCCCATGGATTATACGCACTCTCACCCTTCCACCTTTGTTAACCTCTCTAGTACTGCACAACTTTCGCTAGTGCATTAAACTCACCATATACCCTTCCTCAAAATAGCCACCATACCTACCTATTATGGCAGTTCCATAGCCATTCCGAGATATATTGACATGCAACTTCAACCGTTCCATTTATTATGACACACACCATCATTTTCATATTGCTTTGCATGATCGTAAGATAGCTAGCATGATGTTTTCATGGCTTCTCTGTTTTTTGATGTCATTTGCTATGCTAGATCATTGCACATCTCGGTACACCGCCGGAGGCATTCATATAGAGTCATATTTTTTTTCTAGGTATCGAGTTGTAATTCTTGAGTTGTAAGTAAATAAAAGTGTGATGATCATCATTATTAGAGCATTGTCCCATGTGAGGAAAGGATGATGGAAGCTATGATTCCCTCACAAGTTGGGATGAGACTCTAGACTTTATGAAAAATAAAATAGGCCATTGAAGCCCAAATAAAAAAGAGGCCAAAGATGCCCACCAAAATAAATAAGAGAGATAGATAGATAGATAGATAGAGAGACAGAGAGAGAGAGAGAGAAAAGAGAGAAGGGACAATGCTACTATATTTTTTCCACACTTGTGCTTCAAAGTAGCACCATGATCTTCATGATAGAGAGTCTCCTATTCTGTCACTTTCATATACTACTGGGAATTTTTCATTATATAACTTGGCTTGTATATTCCAATGATGGGCTTCCTCAAATTGCCCTAGGTCTTCATGAGCAAGCAGGTTGAATGCACACCCACTTAGTTTCTTTTTCAGCTTTCATACACTTATAGCTCTAGTGCATCTGTTGCATGACAATCCCTACTCACTCACATTGATGTCTATTAATGGGCATCTCCATAGCCCGTTGATATGCCTAGTTGATGTGAGACTATCTTCTCCTTTTTCTTCACAACCTCCACCATATTCTATTCCACCTATAGTGCTATATCCATGGCTCACGCTCATGTATTGCGTGAGAGTTGAAAAGTTTGAGAACATAAAAGGTGTGAAACAATTGCTTGACTTGTCATCGGGGTTGTGCATGATATAAATACTTTGTGTGGGGAAGATGGAGCATAGCCAGACTATATGATTTTATAGGGATAACTTTGTTTTGCCATGGTATTTTGAAGAGACGCAATTACTTTGTTAGTATACTTGAAGTATTACTATTTTTATGTCAACATTAAGCTTTTGTTTTGAGTCTTATGGACTTGAACATTCATGCCACAATAAATAATATTACATGGGTAAATATGTTAGGTAGCATTCCACATCAGAAATTCTATTTTTATCATTTACCTACTCGAGGACAAGCAGGAATTAAGCTTGGGGATGTTGTTACATCTCCAATGTATCTATAATTTTTGATTGTAACATGCTATTATATTATCTGTTTTGGATGTTTTATATGCATTAATATGCTATTTTGTATTATTTTGGGACTAACCTATTAACCTAGTGCCCAATGCCAGTTTCTGTTTTTCCTTGTTTTTGAGTATTGCAGAAAAGGAATATCAAATGGAGTCCAAACGGAATAAAATTCTATGATGATTTTTCTTGGACCAGAAGAAACCCAGCAGACTTGGGGAAGAGGCCAGAGGAGCCACAGGTGGGCCACAAGCCACCCTGGCGCGGCCAGGGGGTGCGCCCCTTGGCTCGTGGGCCCCTCGTAGCTCCTCCAACCCTAATCTCCCCCAATACCAAAAATAGCCACGATAATACTTTTCCACCGCCGAAAGCCTCCGTTCCCTAGAGATACAATCTTGGAGCCTTTTCCAGTAATCTGTCAGAGGGGGATTCGATCATGGAGGGCCTCTACATAAACTACATTGCCTCTCCGATGATGAGTGAGTTGTTCACCATAGACCTACGGGTCCATAGCTAGTAGCTAGATGGCTTCTTCTCTCTCTTTGCTCTTCAATACCATGTTCTCCATGATCTTCATGGGGATTTATCGGATGTAATACTCTTTTGTGGTGTGTTCGTCGAGATTTAATGAATTGTGGGTTTACAATCAGATAATCTATGAATATTATTTGAATCTTCTCTCAATTCTTATATGCATGATTTCATATCTTTGCAAGTCTCTTCGAGTTATTGGTTTGGTTTGGCCAACTAGATTGATAATTCTTGCAATGGGAGAAGTGCTTAGTTTTTTGTTCAATCTTGAGGTGTCCTCACCCAGTGACATAGTAGGGGTAGTGAGGCATGTATTTTATTGTTGACATCAAGTATAAAAAGGTGGGGGTTTCATCATATTGCTTGAGTTTATCCCTCTACATCATGTCATCTTACTTAATGCGTTACTCTGTTCTTCATGAACTTAATACTCTAGATGCAGGCAGGAGTCGGTTGATGTGTGGAGTAATAGTAGTAGATGCAGAATCGTTTCTATCTACTTGTCACGGATGTGATGCCTATATGCATAATCATTGCCTTGGATATCATCATAACTATGCGTTTTTCTATCAATTGATCGACAGTAATTTGTTCACCCACCGTATTATTTTCCTTTGAGGGAGAAGCCTCTAGTGAAACCTATGGCCACCGGGTCTATTTTCCGTATTATATTTTCAGATCTATAAACCAAAAATACCTTGCTGTAATTTTATTTAATTTTACTTCTCGCAATCTTTGATATCTATCTCTATCAGATCTAATCCTTGCAAGTAATCGTGAAGGGGTTGACAACCCCTTTATAGCATTGGGTGCAAGTGTTTGATTGTTTGTGCAGGTGCATAAATTGGGGACTTGCTTGTTCCTCCTACTAGATTGATACGTTGGTTCTCAACAACTGAGGGAAATACTTATATACTTCTCTGCATCACCCTTTCCTCTTCAAGGGAAAACCAACACAAGCTCAAGAAGTAGCAGGTCGCGATGCCCAGGAGTCCCCCTTGACGCACGAGCAGCCCTCGTGAAGGGAACATGGTGAAGACAGGGTTGACTTGGAGATTACGAGCACCTTGAGCTCTACGTCGGCACGGCCTGTTCCCGTGCATACGTCAACTACCATTGGGGCGTTTGGATCACCAGTACGGTGCCAAGGGGTGAGGGGCTACGTGGCCAGTGAGGATCCAAAGTCATGCTCAGGAGTCCCCCTTAACGTACGAGCGACTCCCATACCTTTCCTTGCGAGCTTTTTCCTGAGAGGGGCGTGTGAAGACCAGGTTTTAGAAACCTGGGGAGGTGATGTGTGTCAGGCTTGGCCAGGTCGTAGCCCCCATGCATCCCCCTCACGCGAACATCCAAGGGGAATGCGGCGAGACAGGGCTGCGAGGGGCCTTCCTGAGGTTGGATGTAGCCGCGGGGGCGCCCCCAGTTGTTTATCCACCAACGCGGAGCATAGGGCTTCCACATTCCGTGGGCATAGTCATTGGGGGACCGTGTCGTCCGCCACCGCAGAGCATGGGGCTTCCACTTGGGCGTGGGAATGGGGGCCCTGGCTCTTGAGCTCCCCGGGCATGTACATGGCCTGCACGGTAGAACTAGGAGATGTATTTGGGCACTCACAAGGCACCTCTGTCCTCGCGAGGCCCAACCTCAAAAGCAGGTTGTGCCTGAGTCTTCCAGTAGAAGGCATCGTCTGAGGTCTTGTATATTTTGAGAAACCTGCGCCGAATGCATTTCCATGGGCCATCACATGAGAAGGCCAAACACTAGTGACCCTAGGACATGACGTGGACGGGACAGGCCCGCCAGACAGTGTTGGAAATATGCCCTAGAGGCAATAATAAATTAGTTGCTATCATATTTTGTTGTTCATGGTAATCGTTTATTATCCATGCTAGAATTGTATTGATCGGAAACTCAGATACATGTGTGGATACATAGACAACACCATGTCCCTAGTATGCCTCCAATAGACTAGCTCGTTGATCAAATATGGTTAAGGTTTCCTAGCCATGGACATGAGATGTCATTTGATAATGGGATCACATCATTAGGAGAATGATGTGATGGACAAGACCCAAACTATAAACGTAGCATATGATCATGTCAGTTTATTGCTAGTGTTTTCTACATGTCAAGTATTTGTTCCTATGACCATGAGATCATGCAACTCACTGACACTGGAGGACTGCCTTTTGTGTATCAAACGTCGCAACGTAACTTGGTGACTATAAAGGTGCTCTATAGGTATCTCCGAGGGTGTCTGTTGGGTTGGCATGGATCAAGACTGGGATTTGTTACTCCGTGTGATGGAGAGGTATCTTAGGGCCCACTCGGTAATACAACATCACAATAAGCCTTGCAAGCAATGTGACTAAGTGTTAGCCATGGGATCTTGTATTACGAAACGAGTACTGATACTTGCTAATAACGAGATTGAACTAGGTATAGAGATACCACGATCGAATCTCGGGCAAGTAGCACACCAAAGAACAAAGGGAACAACATACGAGATTAACTGAATCCTTGACATAGAGGTTCAACCGATAAAGATCTTCGTAGAATATGTAGGAACCAATATGGGCATCCAGGTCCTGCTATTGGTTATTGACCGTACAGGTGTCTCGGTCATGCCTACATAGTTCTCGAACCCGCAGGATCTGCACACTTAACGTTCGGAGACGTTTCGGTAGTATTGAGTTATGTATGTTGGTGACCAAAGGTTGTTCGGACTCCCGGAAGAGATCCGTACGTCAAGAGGAGCTATGGAATGGTCCGGAGGTAAAGATTGATATATAGGAAAGTGATGTTTGAACTCTGGAAAATTTCGGGCATTTCCGACAGTGTACCGGGAGTGACGAATGGGTTTCGGGGGACCACCAAATGGGGCCATCACACCCCAAGGGGACACATGGGCCTTAGTGGTGGTGTACGAGCCCCTGGTGGGCTGGGATGCCAGCCCAAGAAGGCCTATGCACAGGAGGAAGGAGTAGGGGCCAAGTAGGAGAGAGTCCTACTAGGAGTCCACCTCCCTTGTGGGAGGTGGACTCATCCCCTCTGGTTCGGCCAAAGCCCTCCTTGTAAGAGGGCCTAGGCTGCCGCCTCTCCTCTCCCTCCTATATATATTGAAGGTTTTTGAGGGCAGCCCCAACCCTAATTTCCATGTGCTGACCTCTTCTTCCTCTAGACCTGTTTCTCCTCTGGATTAGTTCTACGGTGCTTAGGCGAAGCCCTACAGGATTAGTTCCCCACCACCGCCACCACGCTGTTGTGCTGCCGGAGTACTCATCTACCTCTCCGCTCCCTCTTGCTAGATCAAGAAGGCGGAGATCATCATCGATCTATACGTGTGCTGAATGCGAAGGCGCCGTCTGTTTGGCGCTAGATTGGAAGGACCGTGATCAATATCGCGAGACGATTCGTGATTTGCTCAGGGCAGAAAGTGATGGGATCGCGGGACGGATCATGATGGGATCGCGGGACGCTCTGCGATTTGGATCACGAAGACATTCGACTACATCAATCGCGTTTCTTAATGCTTCCCTCTTAGCGATCTACAAGGGTATGTAGATCCAGTCTCCCTCTCGTAGATGCTCGCCACCATGGATAGATCTTGCGTGTGCGTAGGATTTTTTTTGTTTCCCATGCAATGTTCCCCAACAGTGGCATCATGAGCTAGGTCTACGTGTAGATGAGATCTCGAGTAGAACACAAAGGAGTTTGTGTGCTTTGATCTTAGATTGCTTCCTCCCTTGGTCGTGTTTTGGTTCAGCGGTATTGTGGGATGAAGCGGCCCGGACCAACCTTAGTCGTACGCTTACGAGAGACCGGTTCCATCGACTAACGTGTAACTTTGTTGCACAAAGATGGCTGGCGGGTGTCTGTTTCTCCTACTTTAGTTGGATCGGATTCGACAAAGGCAGTCCTTGAGAAGGTTGAAAAGCAACTTATGTATCACCGTTGTGGTTTTTGCATAGGTAAGAATTGTTCTTGCTAGATACCCGTAGCAGCCACGTAAAACTTGCAACAACAATTAGAGGACGTCTAACTTGTTTTTGCAGGGTATGTTGTGATGTGATATGGCCAATTACATGATGAGATATATGTGATGTATGAGATAATCATGTATTGTATAGAATATCACGACTTGCATGTCGATGAGTACGGCAACTGGTAGGAGCCATAGGGTTGTCTTTAATTATCGTATGACCTGCATGTCAATCATTAAGCGCTATGTAATGCTTTAATTTATCGCTAAGGGGTAGCAATAGTAGTATAAGCATGGTGGGTGCGACAACCCCGATGGCGACATGTTGATGGAGATCAATATGATGGAGATCATGGTGTCATGCCGGTGATGATGAAGATCATGCCGGTGCTTTCAAGATGGAGACCAAAAGCACAAGTTCATGGCCATATCATGTAACTTATGATTTGCATGTGATGTTAATCCTTTTATGCACCTTGTTTTTCTTAGGACGATGGTAGCATTATAAGGTGATCCCTCACTCAAGATTCAAGATAAATTGTGTTCTCCCCGAGTGTGCATCGTTGCGAAAGTTCGTCGTGTCAAGACACCACATGATGATCGGGTGTGATAGACTCTAAGTTCGGGTGCAAGCGAGTGTTGCACGTGTGAAACACTCGGGGGTAAACTTGACGAGCCTAGCATGTACAGACATAGCCTCGGAACACAAGAGACCGAAAGGTCGAACATGAGTCAGATAGTAGATATGATCAACATGATGATGTTCACCATTGAAACCACCTCAACTCACATGATGATCGGACTTGAGTTGGTGGATTTGGATCATGATCATGTGACAATCGAATGACCAGAGGAATATCAATTTGAGTGGGAGTTCTTAAGTAATATGATTAATTGAACTCATTATCATGAACATAGTTAGTAGTGTCTTTGCAAATTATGTTGTAGATTACTAGCTCATGCTATAGCTCCCTTAATTTTTATATGTTCCTAGAGAAATACAGTTGAAAGATGTTGGTAGCAATATTGCGGACTGGGTCCGTGATCTGAGGATTGTCCTCATTGCTATACAGAAGACTTATGTTCTTCATGCACCGCTCGGTGCGCCAACCCCTCTAGGATCGTTTGTAGATGTTGTGAACATCTGACAGGCACGTTCCGATGACTACTTGATAGTTTAGTGCGTCATGCATTACGATTTAGAACTGAGGCTCCAGAACATTTTGGACGTCACGGAACATATGAGATGTTCTAAAGAGATGAAATTGGGATCTCAGGCTCGTGCCCGTGTTGTGAGATATGAGATCTCCAACAAGATTCTTTGCCTGCAAGATGAAGGATAATAGCTCAATTGTTGAGCATGTGCTCAGATTGTCTGGGGTGCTAGAATCGCTTGAAATCGAGTGGGAGTTGATCTTCCAGATAAGAGAGTGATTTATATAATTTTCCAAGTCACTATCACTAAGCTACTAGAGCTTTGTGATGAACTACAAAATGCCAGGGATGGAAATAATGATCCCTGATCTATTCGCGATGTTTGACACCGCGAAGGTAGATATCAAGAAGGAGCATCAAGTGTTGATTGTTAGTAAAACCACTAGTTTCGAAAAGGGAAAGGGTAAGGAGGGAAACTTCATGGATGGCAAGTCAGTTGCTGCTCTAGGGAAGCAACCCAAAGTTGAACCCAAACCCGAGACTAAGTGCTTCTATTAACAGGAGAGCGGTCGCTGAAGCAGAACAACCCTAGATACCTGGTAGTTAAGAAGGGTGGCAATGTCAACAGAAGTATATTTGATATACATGTTGTTGATGTGTACCTTGCTAGTACTCCTAGTAGCACCTGGGTATTGGATACCGGTTCGATTGCTAAATGTTAGTAACTCGATATAAAAGCTACGTAATAAACGGAGACTAGCTAAGGGTGAGGTGACGATGTGTGTTGGAAATGTTTCCAAGGTTGATGTGATCAACATTGCACGCTCTCTCTACCTTCGGGATTAGTGACGAACCTAAATAAATGTTATTTGGTGTTTGCGTTGAGCATGAACGTGATTAGATCGTGTTTATTGCAATACGGTTATTCATTTAAGTCAGAGAATAATGGTTATTCTACTTACATGAATAATGCCTTCAATGGTGATGCACCCAATGAATGGTTTGTTGAATCTTGATCGCAATAGTACACATGTTCATAACATAGATGTCAAAAGATACAAAGTTAATAATGGTAGTACCACATACTTGTGGCACTGCCGCTAAATGTCATATTGGTGTAAAGCATGTTGACGGATCTGTGGACTCATTCGATTTTGAATCGGTTGAGACATGCGGACCAGGCCTCTTGGGAAAGATGACTAAAGACCCTCTTTTCGGTATGATTGAGTGGGATAGTAACTTATTGGAAATAATACATGTTGATGTATGCGATCCAATGAGTGTTGTAGTGTGTAGTGGATATCGTTATTTTTCTTACCTTCACTAATGATTTGAGTATATATGAGTATATTTGCTTAATGAAACACAAGTTTGAAACGTTTGAAAAGTTCAAACAAATTCAGAGTGAAGTTTAAAGATCATCATGACAAGAAGATAAAAATGTCTATGATATGATCGTGGAGGTGAATATCTGAGTTACGAGTTTGGCATACAACTTTAGACAATGTGAAAGTTGTTTCACAATTCACGCCACCTGGAACACCATAGTGTGATGGTGTGTCTCAACATCGTAGTCGTGCTCTATTAGATATGGTGCGAACTATGATGTCTCTTATCGATTTGCCACTATCGTTTTAGGGTTATGCATTAGAGACAACTACATTCACTTTAAAAAGGGGCACCATCTAAGTCCGTTGAGATGACACTGTATGAATTTTGGTTTGGCAGAAACCTAAGCTATCATTTCTTAATGTTTGGGGCTGCGACCCTTATGTGAAAAAGGTTTTCACCTAATGATCTCAAACCCAAAGCGGACAAATGCATCTTCATAGAATACCCTGAGAATAGTTGGGTATACCTTCTATATCAGATCCAAGTGCAAAGTGTTTGTTGCTAAAACGGGTCCTTTCTCGAGAAAGAGTTTCTCTTGAAAGAATTGAGTGGGAGGATGATAGAACTTGATGAGGTTGTTGAACCTTTGTTTCAGCCATGGAGTAGCGCAACACAGAAAGATGTTTGTGTGGAGTCTACGTCACTTGAAGAGGAAGTTAATGATGATGATCAAGAATCTTAGGATCAAGTTACTATCAAACCTCGTAGGTTGACAAGGATGCGTACTACTCCTGAGTAGGTACGACAACCCTCACTTAGAGGTCATATTGTTGGACAACGATGAACCTACGAACTATGGAGAAGCGATGATAGGCCCGGATTCCGACAAATGGTTAGAGGCCATGAAATCCGAGAAAGGATACATGTGTGAAAACCAAGTGTGGACTTTGGTTGACTTGACCGTTGAATGGCGGGTCGTTGAGTACAAATGGACCTTTAAGATGAAGACAGGCGCTGATGGTGAATGTCACCATTTATAAAGTTGAACTTGTCGCAAAGAAGTCTCCGCCAAGTTCAAGGAGTTGACTATGATGAGACTTTCTCACTCGTAGCAATGCTAAAGTCTATTGGAATTATGTTAGCAATTGCTGCAGTTTTTCAGTTATGAAATCTAGCAGATGGATGTCAAAACATCGTTTCGTTTCTTGAGGAAAGGTTGTATAAGATACAACCAGAAGGTTTTGTCGGTCCTAAGGATGTTAAAAGGTGTGCAAGCTCTAGTGATCCTTCTATGGAATGAAGCAAGCATCTCGGAGTTGGAATATACACTTTGATGAGGTGATCAAAGTTTTTGAGTCTATACATACTTTATGAGAAACTTTTATTTACAATAAAGTGAGTGGGAGCACTATAGAATTTCTGATGAGCATATGTAGATGACATATTGTTGATCGGAAATGATGTAGAATTTCTGGAAAGCATAAAGGGTTGTTTGAAAAGAGTTTTTCAAAGGAAGGTCTAGATAAAGCTACTTAATTGTTGGTCATCGAGATCTATAGAGATAGATGAATACGTCTGATAAGACTTTCAATGAGTACATACCTTTACAAGATTTTGAAAGAGTTCAAAATGGATTAGTCAAAGAAAGAGTTCTTGCCTGATTTGTAAGGTGTGAAGTTGAGTGAGACTCAAAGCTCGACCACGGCAGAAGAAAGAGAAAGGACGAACGTCGTCCCCTATGCCTTAGCCATAGGCTCTATATAATATGACATGTTGTGTACTGCATGTGTGTGTGCCTTGCCTTAGTCTGTCAAGGGGTACAAGAGTGATCCACGAGTGGATCACTGGACATTGGTATGATTATCCTTAGTAACTAAAGGACTAAGGAAATGTTTCTCGATTATGGAGGTGATAATGAGTTTGTTGTAAAGAGTTACGTCGATGCAAAGCTTTAACACTGATCCGGATGGCTCTTAGTAGCAATCCGGATACGTATAGTGGAGCAGCCATTTGGAATAGTTCCAAGTGTAGTGTAGTAGTAGTATTTACAGTATGACATAGAGATTTGCAAAGTACACATGAATCTGAATATCGGGGACCCGTTGACTAAAAGACCTCTCTCACATGCAAAGCATGATCGAGCCCCAGAACTCATTGGGTGTTAGATTCATAACAATGCGAATCACATGGTGATGTGAACTAGATTATTGGCTCTAGTGCAAGTGGGAGACTGTTGGGAATATGCCCTAAAGGCAATAATAAATTAGTTGTTATCATATTTCCTTGTTCATGGTAATCGTTTATTATCCATGCTAGAATTGTATTGATCGAAAACTCAGATGCATGTGTGAATACATAGACAACACCATGTCCCTAGTATGCCTCTAATAGACTAGCTCGTTGATCAAAGATGGTTAAGGTTTCCTCGCCAAGGACATGAGATGTCATTTGATAATGGGATCACATAATTAGGAGAATGATGTGATGGACAAGACATGTCGTGGGAACGAGCCTAACAGTAGATGGTAGGGGTACGAAAGGAGAGGGCAGAGTCCTAGCTACGGCGAGGATGTACACACGGATGTATGAGTTCAGGCCCCTCTCATGGAGGTAACACCCCTACGTCTCAGTGCTCGGGAGCTTTTGTCGTGTGGAATATATGGATTACAATGGTTGTGAACCCTTGTGCAGGAGGGGAGGGGCGGCTTATATAGAGTTCGCTGCCCCTCCTAATTGCCCAGCATCTAAGGGTCCGATCGTGGGGTTAAAGTTTGCCATTACTGGTAACGTACGTAATAAAAGCTACTAATGACCATTGAACCAACGTCTGCCCGTTGGGCTCTTGATGATGGCTCCTGGTCTTCTAGCGTCGAGTGAGCGTAAGGTCTTTCGAGTGACGCGCGACAGCTGCGTGAAGGAAGGAGTCTCCGAGTGGATATCTGTCGAGTGACTTTCAATGTCTCCAGGAATACGCTCGGAAATTCATGCTTGATCTTCAAGTCCTCCTATGCAGTGTCCTTAGGTAGGGTATGTAGGCCTTGTCTAGGACCCTACCCTAGGTACATATCCTCGTCATTAGACCCCGAATGGGTCGGGGTTCGAGTGGTGAAATATGGTATCAACGTCAACCTTGAGTTAGGGCATCAAATCCTCCAAATGATATTTGGGGTTTCAGTAAAACTTGCGTTGACTCGACTCTAAGTATTAACGTCCATTCAGGATCGACATGCAAAGTCTTCTGAATGATATCGGGGCTTCAACGAAACTTGCATCGATTGAATTCTTCTCCGTTCGCACGGATCCATTCAGCCTTAAAAGTGCCCGAGTGGATGTTCAACACTTATGTTGCTCCGAGTGAACTGAAGGTATCTTGGAAGGTGACGGGTCGGTCTGATAGACCCAGATTTTGTGGGATATGAAAATTTGGGAAGCGCGCGCACGCGATGATGATGCCACGATCAGGGCAAGTGGAGGCACGACGCCTCGATTCTCATGCCGGTCATATCGCCACGTATTGGGCATCGTCAGCGGTTGGAGTGCACGATGATCTTGCGGGCCCACTGATAAGTGGGACACTCGGTGGAGTATAAGGTTTCATGCGTCGCAGCTTGCACAGTACTTCTGTCCATTCTTCCTCTCTTCCTCTGCCTCCACTGCCTCCAGCGCCCCATCTTGTTTCTTCTCCGACGAGAGCTGCCGCTGTGATGACGAAAGGCACCAAGGAAAAGCTGGAGCGACCTAAGAAAGGGGCGATGAAGCTCAAGGGCAAGAAGCCCTCGACTGCTCGATTCACCGCGTCGGCGGGATGAATGCAGGGGGCTTTCTCCCCTCTGTAGTCACTCGCAAGGACATGGAGGGCCTTGTCGCCGACGGGCTCGTGGCGGACGGCGCCTAGAGGCTGCTAGGGGAGGAACGCAAGCCGGAGCCGCATGACGAGGAGCGGATCCTCCTTCTCTCCCACATTGAAAGAGGTTTCTCCATGCCACCCCACCCATTCTCTAGGGGATTTCTGAATTTCTTTGGTGCCCAGCTGCATCACCTCTCGCCAAATACCATTGCATATCTGTCTGCATTCGTAACTTTGTGCGAGTGCTTTATGGGCTGCTCTCCCCATTGGGGGTTGTTCAAGCACCTCTTTAGGGTTAGATCTCAGACCGTGAAGAAAGCTCTCCCCGCTGATGGGAAGACTCATGTGCTTCAGCTGTGTGGAGGTTTAGGAGTTTAGAAAAGAGCGTGTAGTTCCTTCCCTGCCATGACTTTTCCTGAGTCTGTCAGAGGTTGGCAGTCGACCTGGTTCTACTGCAAAGATGCAGCATCGCCCAATATGTCGACTGGCCTTCCCTCCTATACACCCGAGCGTCAAGCTGTCCCCAAATCTCTGAGGGTGACCGAAGAGGAGCACGTCCAAGTGGGTATCTTAGTTGAAGCGGTGGTGCAGCTGATCCGGGGTGGAGTGACCAGTATGGACCTGTTGGAGATGTTTCTTGGTCGACGTATTCAGCCGCTCCTAGCCAGAGACCACACCATGTGGCACTACGCGAGCCCTGAGGACTCAACGAGGACACATCCCGAAGAAGTTCCGCAGAAAACTGTCGAGTAGTGGCTTCGTAGCATCACTGGAGCTTGCAACAATCCTTTGGGAGCCAAGAGGATCCGACCTTACTCGGCCGAAAACCCGCCGAAGAATCTGGTGAGTTAAGTGGTGTCGACTGATGTGTTTGTACTGTCGAGTGATACATTGACTTATAAACTGACTTCCTCACTTGAATCATGCAGGAGTGGACGAACATGCACTCACCTGTTCCCAACGGGAACCACGCTGAGGACGACATGGTGAGCGAGGGCGGCAGCATGGATGGCAACGGTCCCTTTGACTCCGAAGATGAATACGCAGACTCCGATGAAGAGGAAGAAGTCGAGTCACCTCCCCGACGCGAAGGTCGCACCAAGTCCCATCAGGATCCAGCAGCTCTTAAGGACAGGGCTCCAGGCCCTAGCGAGAAAAACCCAAAGCAGAGTCGCCCTTCAACTGTTGAGTCGAGTGAGAGGCTGGCCAAACAGCCCAAGCAAGTCGTGACCAAACCTCGCAAGGCTTTGCCTCGCATGAGGATGGCTGTACCTGTTGTCTCCACGTAAGTATTTATTTTCGAATTCTTTCTGTCGACTGTGGCCTCGAGTTGTAGCTGACCGAGTGTTGTTCAATCCGTCAGAGCTGCTACGTTTGTAACCTTGCCTCATCGAGATGGAGGGGAGGCAATGGACATTGACACTGCTGACGCTACCACTTCTCATGGAGGTTAGCAAGTTGTTGATTCGTCCGAATGGGACTCGACACATGCAAATGATAATATTGTCGGTTGTTGTTGCAAAGGTCATTCAAGTGGAGGACGACGAGTAGCACCTGGACACTTCGCGCACTCATATCCGAAGAGCTTCATCCGTGCAGGCGCCTCAGCGGTCGACTGCAGAGTCCTCCCAGGGGATAGGTGACTCGACACAACTCAGAGCTGAACCCGCAGTGCCTCTGTCGCATGCTCCTCCAGCTGTCTCGACCGTTGTGACGTCAACTCCAACCGGACCCACTCAGACTGCCTCAGCTACCCTAGCAACCATGCCGATCACACCTGTGACGGCCTCTCTCTGCATCGTGTTCCGGAAGATCAAACTGGAGCTGTGAAGGAGGCCATGATCCAGGCGGAGCAGATCATGCTGAGAACCAAGGAGGTGTACGAGGCCAGCAAGCTGGCTTGCAATGTCAGTGCAGCCCTCCGCACCAATGTCTGAGTAAGTTCGCTTGTAAGTACGTTTCCGATTGAATTCCTGTCTTTTCTTGGCTGTTGTACACCCACTGGGTGCTTCTCCCCTCGAACAGATCGGATCGTAGTCGAGTAGGATTGGGGTTAATAGTACGCGTGGTACTAGAGTCACTCGACATGTCGAGTTTTTTTTTTCTGACGAGTTACTCGATGGATTGAGAGTTAACCCTCTCAGTGGGGGCACTCTTAGTGCACCCACTGCTTGCATCGGTAGGGGTCTTAGAGCTTGTCATACCCACCACTCCACAGTTACTCTGTAGGTTTCATGGATGTTATTTACAAACCATGATATGACGCTGCATAAGGATAGACTTCACTTCTCAGAGTGATGGATATTCCAATGATGGATGTTTCTGTCGCTCGACTGATCGAGAATCGGCAGATCCAGTGAGGGCATGCTAAGTGCACCCACTGGGTGTAGTCCTCGAGACCGCTGTCGAGTGCTTGCACCGGCGGGGGTCTTAGAGTTTATTGTATACATGATATATTTCACCTTGGATCCCGCCACTCCGTAGATTGAACTTCATAGAGCAGGGAGGCGCGTCACTCGACGGGTCGAGTGTTCTGACAGGGCTCGCCTTGTCGAATGTTTTAATAACCAGTGAGGGCACGCTAAGTGCACCTACTGGGTCTAGTCCCCGAGTCTACTGTTAATCGCAGACGATAAGCAGTAGGCTTGAAAACTTGTCATGCGCGTGGTACTAGAGCCACTCGACATGTCGAGCGTTTTTTTCTGACGAGTTACTCGACAGATCCAGAGTTAACCGTCTCAGTGGGGTCACTCTTAGTGCACCCACTGGGTGTAGTCCCTGAGACTGCTGTCGAGTGATTGCATCGACAGGGGTCTTAATAGAGACAACTTTAAATTTGTTTATGGTGCGCGGAGTGCTAGGGCCACTCGACATGTCGAGTGGATTTTTGCTTGAATTCTTCTTAGGTTGTTCCAAGGTTGTAAGATAGTCATTCGCCAGTGTTCATAACTCAGTCAACTGTCCCAGGCACCACTTGCCAATTGAATTCCTATCTTTTGTTCATTCCAGAGGGCTTACGAACTTGGGACGCAGTACAAGGACGTGGAGGATGAAAGGAACCGGCTGCGAGTGGATCTGGCGGTCTCCAACAGCGCTCTGGAGCGAGCGCGTGCTGAGATGAAGTCTTTGGGAGGTAATTACTACCGACTTTCCGCATTCTCCTCTTCACTCTTCATGTTTTGAACCGAGTGCTCTCACTCGAACAGACATACGCAATGAAAACCGTCGACTCCAAGCACGACTCAACAATGTTGTTTCTTTAGATTCCATGAATAAGGAGCTGGAGAAGAAGGACAAGGCGCTTGCTGACGCTCAATGAGTGGCCAAGGACAAGACTGAAGCTGCAGATTGGAAGCTGGAGGATGAGAACACCAAGCTGAAGCAGGAGCGTGCGGACCTCGTCAAGAAGGCCGAGCAACTGACCAAGAGGAGTAATGGCCTGGAGAAGCATTTGGTCAAATTCTTGAGGAAGATGTATATTCTAATCGACGGTGAGTGTTTCTTGTCGACTGAGCTTTGTAAAATCTTTGAGGGTCGCAGTTCACCGATTCTCCTCCCATTCCCCATTCTTCAACAGAATTCTGCCAAGACTTTGAGAAGGAGACAGAGGAGGTTGAGCCCAATCTGGATCCCACCAAGTCACCAGTTGCTGATGCAGTGGCGATGAACATGCTACGACTCAACTTCCGACACCAAGGCGTCCAGGCCTATATCGCCCGACTGAAATCTGTCATGGAGAGAATCGACAAGGAGCTATGGCCCGAGGACACTCTTCAGCTTGACCTCAACTCTATAATGGTTTGCCTGAATGAACTTCCCAATCGAGTGCAAGCTTGTAAGAAATTTGCTGCTGCGTTGCGGGGCCGACGTGGGATTATCACTTGTCAGGGTCCATTGCAGGGACGTGAGGGAGGAGAAGCTGAAGGAGCTCCAGGTGGTAAACACGAAGAAACTCCAATTTGAGGACTTCATGGAAACCTTCATCGAGGCAACCACCAGAATCACCGACAACATCGACTTGGACACTTTTGTTGAGCCCGCTAGCCCGTCACCTGTTTAAAAAACTTGGTCTTTGGAAGAAACACTTATATTTGCCTCGGTATGCCGAGTGGAATTGTATCCCTTAAAACTTCATTCAGGCCTTAGGCCTGAGCACATTTGCTTCCGTATGAAACGTTTATACACGGTTTACCCTTTGGATTTTATTCGTATTTGGCTTTCAATCGTCTGTCCGACTGAGTTTGTTTTTAACTTAGGCGAAGTGTGTTCATAGCTAATCCCCCGAGTGTGAGGATTGCTCATCACTCGGAGTATTTTCGAACTTAGGCGAATGTCAATTCGCAGCTAAGTTGTCGAGTGAATGGATTACTATCCACCTGACGAGGTATTTTTTTACTTAGGCGAAACGTGTTTCGCAGCTAAGCCCCCGAGTGTGAGGATTGCTCATCACTCAGAGTATTTTCGAACTTAGGCGATGGTCGATTCGCAGCTAAGCTGTCGAGTGAATGGATTACTATCCACCCGACTAGGTTTTTAACTTAGGCGAAACGTGTTTCACAGCTAAGCCCCCGAGTCTGAGGATTGCTCATCACTCGGAGTATTTTTGAACTTAGGCAAATGTCGATTCACAGCTAAGCTGTCAAGTGAATAGATTACTATCCACCCGACGAGGTTTTTAACTTAGGCGAAACATGTTTCGCAGCTAAGCCCCCAAGTGTGAGGATTGCTCATCACTCGAAGTATTTTCGAACTTAGACAAATGTTGATTCGCAGCTAAGTTGTCCAGTCAATGGATTACTATCCACCCGACGAGGTTTTTTACTTAGGCGAAACGTGTTTTGCAGCTAAGCCCCCGAGTGTGAGGATTGCTCATCACTCAGAGTATTTTCGAACTTAGGCGAATGTCGATTCGCAGCTAAGTTGTCGAGTGAATGGATTACTATCCACTCGGCGAGGTTTTTAACTTACGCGAAAACGTGTTTCGCAGCTAAGCCCCCAAGTGTGAGGATTGCTCATCACTCGGAGTATTTTTGAACCTAAGCAAAGACAGATTCGCAAATAGGTCGTCGGGTGAATGGACTGCTATCCACCCGACATGGTTTTTAACTTAGGCGAAACAAGTTCGCGGCTAAGCCCCCGAGTGTGAGGATTGCTCTTCACTCAGAGTATCCCCAAGAATGTAATTGTACGATTGGAACCGACGATATATATTGCAGAAATGTGAATTGCATTGATGAAGTATTCTTATTACATCAGAAGATTCTTGTCTCAAGTATAAAAACGCCGGAGCAGATCTGCATTCCAGGCTCGTGGCTCGTCTATCCGCTTCATGAGATTGTATAGGTGATAGGCTCCATTGTTTAGCACCTTAGTGACGACAAAAGGGCATTCCCATGCAGGAGCAAGCTTGTGAGATCGGTGTTGATTAACTCGGAGCACTAAGTCTCCCTCATGGAATGCCCGACTCTTGACATTCTTCGCATGAAAGCGCCGCAGGTCTTGCTGATAGGCAGTAGTACAGATCAGAGCCATCTCTCGCTCCTCCTCTAGAAGATCTACATCGTCCTATGTGGCATGTTCAGCTTCAGCCTCAGAATACAGCTCCACTCGAGGAGAGTTGTGGGCCAAGTCACTCGGCAATATGGCTTCGGCACCATAGACAAGGAAGAAAGGAGTTCATCCAGTCGACCGATTAGGCGTTGTCCTCAGACCCCACAAAATAGACGGCAGCTCAGTTACCCAGGCTTCAGCGGCATGATCCAAATCGCGCATGATACGAGGCTTCAGACCTTGGAGGACGAGACCATTAGCCCACTCGACTTGCCCATTGGTTTGAGGATGCGCAACAGATGCATAATCCACTCGGGTGCTTGGGGAGTTACAGAAGTTCCTGAATTCTTCCGAGTCAAAATTAGTGCCATTGTTCGTGATGATGTTGTGCGGAATGCCGTATCGAATAATGATCTCTCTCATGAATGTGACCGCCATACGGGAGTTCAGCTTCTTGATTGGCTTGGCTTCTATCCACTTGGTGAATTTGTTGACTACTACCAATAAGTGAGTGAATCCTCCTTTTCCGGGTCGAAAGGGGCCAACCATGTTGAGTCCCCAAACCGCAAATGGCCAGGCGAGAGGAATTGTCTTCAGAGCAGATGCCGGCTTGTGTGACAGGTTCGCATAGAACTGGCAACCATCGCAATGATCAACGATGTCTTTAGCCATCTCATTTGCTCGTGGCCAGTAAAAACCAGCTCGATATGCTTTAGCGACAATCGTCCTTGAAGATGCATGGTGGCCATAAGTTCCTGAGTGAATCTCGTCTAGAATCATTCGACCTTCCTCAGGGGAAATGCAGCACTGGGTGACACCAGACGCACTCTCTCTGAACAGCTGATCTCCCATTACAGTGAACGCCTTGGACTTGCACACAATCTATCGAGCCTCTGTTTCATCTTCAGGGAGATCTTGTCTGAGGATATAGGCAATATAAGGCACAGTCCAATCGGGAATGATAACGAGAATTTCCATGACCAGGTCAATCATTGCAGGGACATCGACTTCAGTCGAGTCAGTGGAACTCAAAGCTTGTGGGGGCTCTTCGGTGAATGGATCTTCTTGAACTGAAGGAGTGTGCAAGTGCTCCAAGAACACACCACTGGGGACCAGCCGTCAAGCGGAACCAATCTTGGACAGCTTATCGGTCGCTTGATTTTTCAATCGGGGAACATGATGAAGTTCCAGGTCTTCAAATTTTTTCTCCAACTTCCGGACTGCATTGCAGTATCTAGTCATAGCGGGGTTTCGAACATCCCACTCTTTCATCACTTGATTCACCACCAAATCTGAGTCGCCATAAACCATCAGGCACTTGACGCCGAGTGAGATAGCCATGCGCAACCCATACAAAAGTGCTTCATACTCTGCCTCATTGTTGGAGGAATCAAACTGAATTTGCAAGACATAGCTGAGCTTGTCGCCCCTGGGAGATATCTAGACAACCCCAGCACCGGACCCATTCAACATTTTGGAGCCATCAAAGAACATTGTCCAATGAGCCGAGTGAACTTGGATAGGTTGTTGCTGCTCAATCCACTCGGCCATGAAATCTACCAATGCTTTGGACTTGATTGCTTTCTTGGCTTCGAATCTGATGTCAAAGTGTCCAAGCTTGATTGCCCATTTAGCCACTCGACCTGATGCATCTCGATTATTGAAAATTTCGGACAAGGGAGCATCACTGACGACTGAAATCGAGTGGTCTTGGAAATAATGCGCCACCTTCTTCGCTGATAGGTAAATACCATAAACCAGCTTCTGATAATGTGGATATGTTTGCTTTGAGGGGGACAATACTTCCAAGACATAATAAACTGGCCGCTGAACTTTATAAGCTTTACCCTCCTCTTCTCGCTCGACAGTCAGGACTGTACTGATGACCTGATTTGTGGCCGTGATGTACAAGAGCAAGGGCTCTTTGCTGGCAGGAGCGGCAAGCACCGGCTGGGTGGAGAGCAGGGCTTTGAGCTCAACAAACGCTGCTTCGGCTTCGGGAGTCCAGTCGAACATGTCGGACTTCTTCATCAACTGATATAAGGGTAGGGCCTTCTCACCAAGATGAGAAATGAATCGACTCAATGCTGCCAAGCAACCTGTCAGCTTCTAAACATCGTGCACTCGCATGGGAGTCTTCATACAGGTGATGGCGCTGATTTTCTAAGGGTTGGCATTAATCCCTCGCTCGGAAACGAGAAAACCGAGCAACTTGCCGCCAGGGACACCGAAAGTACATTTGGCTGGATTCAGCTTTATGTCGAATCGCCTCAGATTGGCGAATGTCTCGGTCAAGTCAGCCAGCAGGTCAGAACCTTTGCGGGACTTGACCACTATATCGTCCATGTATGCCTCGACATTCCAAGGGATCTGGTTGAGTTAACATTTCTGAATCATGCGCATAAAAGTAGCACCGGCATTCTTAAGACCAAAAGGCATGGTGATGTAACAAAAACACCCGAATGGGGGTGATGAAGGCTGTCTTTATTTCATTCGGGCCATACAGAAGGATCTGATGGTACCCAGAATAAGCATCCAAAAACGATAAACGCTCACACCCCGCTGTCGAGTCAACAATTTGATCTATGCGGGGGAGCGGAAAATGATCTTTTGGGCACACCTTGTTGAGGTGTTTGAAGTCAATGCACATGCGCAACGACTTATCTTTCTTTGGAACCATCACAACATTCGAGAGCCACTCGGAGTGGTAAATCTCCCGAATGAACTTGGCTTGCAAGAGACGGGCCACTTCTTTTCTCATTGCCTTGTGCTTCTCCACCGCTGAGCGACGCAAATGCTCCCTGACGGGTTTGGCTTTCGTATCCACTCGCAGACGGTGCTCAGCCAGCTCCCTAGGAATCCCTGGCATGTCAGCAGGCTTCCATGCAAAGATATACCAGTTCTCGCGGAGGAACTGGATGAGCTCGACTTCCTATTTACTATCGAGTGTTGTTGAGATATTTGTCGAGGCAGCGGTTGGATCAGTCAGGTGGATGTGTACCTTCTTTACTTCCCCTGCTTACTAAAATGCCGACTCGAAAGCCGGCTTCTTTGCACGGAGCAAATAGGCAGGGTCGGCGGTTTTCTTGTACTCCTCCAACTCTACCATAGCCATCTATTGGTTGGCGATCTTGGAGCCTTGCTGGAGGCATTCTTCAGCCCGCTGTCGATTGCCCATTACCGTGATCACGCCCTTAGGGCCTGGCATTTTCAACTTGAGATACACATAACATGGTCGGGCCATGAAACGTGCATAAGCGGGTCGACCCAGAATGGCGTGGTAAGCACTCTTCAAATCCACGACTTCAAATGTCAACTTTTCTTTTCGGAAATTTTTGTCATCTCCGAATGCCAGATCCAATGCTATCTGGCCGAGTGACTTGGCTTTCTTTCCTGGGATGACCCCGTGAAACGGCATGCTGCTCTCACTCAGACGGGACATCAGAATGCCCATCCCTTTTAGGGTATCCGCATAAAGAATGTTCAGGTCACTACCGCCGTCCATGAGGACCTTTCTAAGTCGAGTCCCCTGCACCACCGGATCAACTACCAGAGCTTGTTGACCGGGAGTGGCCACATGAGCAGGAGGGTCTGTCTGGTCGAATGTGATAGCATATTGGGACCATCTGAGGTAGGTGGGGGTATCGAGCACATCCATGTTGATGACTTTCAGGCGGCTCTTGCTCTCGACATCAGCAAAGATTACCAGTGTAGCAGTGACATCCGGGAATGTTTCCTTTTCCTCATCTTCATCTCCCTTGTCAGGAGATTTCTCACTCGGCTGGTCTCCCTTGAATTGCTGGATAAGGGTTCAACACTGTCGAGTGGTATGCTTGGGCAAAATCAGATTGCCTTCCGCATCTTTCCTCGTGTGTATTACACACGGCTAATCCATGATATCAGTTCCTAACTGATTTTTCCCTTTCTTGGGGGCATACTGTGCTTTAGCTTTGCCCTTGTTCTTCGGCTGAGTCGCCAGTGCTGCCGCTTCTGCCTGAACTAGATCTTCAGCCTTTCGCTTCTGTTTCCGATTGTTGCTGCCGCCAGCCTCATTGACAACTGCCTTTCCTTTGCCGCTACGGAGGCGGTCTTGTTCCTCGCCATTGGCGTACTGAGTGGCGATTTCCATCATCTTGTCGAGTGCAATATCACCCGCCCGCCCAAACGTCAGGTATAGTTCTCTGTATCTCACACCGGCCTTGAAAGCACAAACAGCCTGGTGTTCCGACACATTCTCCACTGTATGACGCAGAGTGGACCATCACTAAATATAATCCCTTAAAGTTTCATTGGGCTTCTGGACACAATGTTGTAAGTCGACCAGACCTGCCGGACGCTTGCAAGTGCCCTCAAAGGTTCGGACAAACACCCGGGCAAGATCCTCCCAGCTCTGTATACTGGAAGGAGCCAGGCGATTCAGCCAAGCTCGAGCTGAACCATCCAACATCAGGGGCAAGTGTTTCATTGCAACATTGTCATTTCCGCCACCAATTTTCACAGCCACTCGGTAATCATTTAACCAAGTCTCTGGCTTTGTTTCGCCATAAAACTTTCCGATTCCCGCCACCATTCTGAAGTTGGGGGGATCTCTGCAGAACGTATGGCTCTGCTGAAACACTCGGGACCAGACACCACGTTTGAACTTCCACTCGGAACATCTCTATCGTGTCCTTCTCTGTAGGCTATGCCCTTGTCAATTCGCTTCTGAACAAGGTAGGCACGGGCGTCAAAGCCCGCATCCCGCTCATCACCGAAGGAGCGCCTGTCGTCCTGGCGCCGGGGCGCATACGGACCACTCCGCGGAGGAGTGGACACTCGACGGTGGTCTTCACAGTGAAACTGATCTCTGTCTTGCCCTTCACGGAAACCGCCACCCTGATGGCATAAGGGCGATCCAGGGCTATGTGTCGACTGAACGGTCTCCGCCCTAGGTGAATTGTTGTGTATCCTGTTGCGGGACTGAGAAACTACTGAATTCTGACGCTACGCTGCATCTAACAGTGCTTTGATCTGCATCAGCCCTCTTCCAGCCTCTGACCGGGACAGCTGAATGGAATCCGCTATCCTAGCAGCAACAACATTTAGCACAAGAGTTTGATATACCTCAACGTTGTCATGAGATCCAGTCGGAAATAGTTGTCGATGATGTCTACTAGGGCATGGCGGGCGCGCTCATCAATCTTTGCCTGGAGTTCTTCCAAACGAATGCCCGCGACCTCCAAAGCTTGGGCCTCGGCAGTCGTGCCGACGATGGGAGTATGAAGAACCTCCTCTTCGCAGCGCGACTGCTCTTTCGACGGACCTCCAGCCTCGCATCTGCCACGGCCAAATCCAGGCGGCGAACTCTAATGCGAGCCCGCCATCAATACCTCCGCTGCGGGATCGTAGCTATCGCACTCGAAAGGCACGTCGGACGGATCGGAATCCGACTCGAACACGCCGTGAAGGGACTCGGCGGGCTCGAGTGCTGCAATCTGTGGAGAAGATTGACACACCGCTACGTGTTTAACCCATTGTTGAAGTCGTGAGCAGCCGGACCGCTTGCGACCGCGAACAGTGAGGGGAGCTGACGTGTAGGGAGTCGAAGGTTGATGCAGCACTCGACGTGTAGGCAGTCGCGCCGACAATGGGAGTATTAAGAACCTCCTCTTCGTGGCGCGGCTGCTCTTTCGACGGACCTCCAGCCTCACGTCTGCCATGGCCAAAGCTAGGCGGTGAACTCTGATGAGAGCCCGCCATCAATACCTCCGCTGCGGGATCGCAACTTTCGCACTCGGAAGGCACGTCGGACGGATCGGAATCCAACTCGAACACACCGTGAAGGGACTCGGCAGGCTCGAGTGCTGTAATATGTGGAGAAGTTTGACGCGCCGCTGCATGTTTAACCCATCGCTGAAGTCGTGAGCGGCCGGACCGCTTGCAACCATGAACAACGAGGGGAGCCGACGTGTAGGGAGTCGAAGGCTGACGCAGCAACACGCCGCAGGAACTCACGCAGAAGTGCACAGCCCCGCGGACCGGGAGTGCCTCGACATCGAGAGGCGCTTCCTGGAGCCATGCCGAATCGTCGGCAATGAAGGTGAGCACACTGAAACGTATCTCGTGGCCCAGAGCAAAAACACCGCTGGAAGACATGTCGAAGGATGAAAAATGCAACCTCGCCGGAAGTCGCTTAGACGCCTGCCCCACGGTGGGCACCAACTGGCGTGGGAACGAGCCTGACAATAGATGGTAGGGGTACAAAAGGAGAGGGCAGAGTCCTAGCTACGGCGAGGATGTACACACGGATGTATGAGTTCAGGCCCCTCTCGTGGAGGTAACAACCCTACATCTCAGTGCTCGGGAGCTTATGTCGTGTGGAATATATGGATTACAATGGTTGTGAACCCTTGTGCAGGAGGGGAGGGGTGGCTTATATAGAGTTTGCTGCCCCTCCTAATTGCCCAGCATCTAAGGGTCCGATCGTGGGGTTAAAGTTTGCCATTACTGGTAACGTACGTAATAAAAGCTACTAATGACCATTGAACCAACGTCTGCCCATTGGGCTCTTGATGATGGCTCCTGGTCTTCTGGCGTCGAGAGAGCGTAAGGTCTTCCGAGTGACGCACGACTGCTGAGTCAAGGAAGGAGTCTCCGAGTGGATATCTGTCGAGTGACTTTGAATGTCTCCAGGAATACACTCGGAAATTCATGCTTGATCTTCAAGTACTCCTATGCAGTGTCCTTAGGTAGGGCATGTAGGCCTTGTCTAGGACCCCACCCTAGGTACATAGCCTCGTCATTAGCCCACGAATGGGTCGGGGTTTGAGTGGTGAAATATGGTATCAACGTCAACCTTGAGTTAGGGCATCAAATCCTCCAAATGATATTTGGGGTTTCAATAAAACTTGCGTTGACTCGACTCTGAGTATTAACGTCCATTCAGGATCGACACGCAAAGTCTTCCGAATGATATTCGGGGCTTCAACGAAACTTGCATCGATTGAATTCTTCTCTGTTCGCACGGATCCATTCAGCCTTAAAAGTGCCCGAGTGGATGTTCAACACTTATGTTGCTCCGAGTGAACTGAAGGTATCTTGGAAGGTGACGGGTCGGTCTGATAGACCCGGATTTTTTGGGATACGAAAATTTGGGAAGCGCGCGCACGCGATGATGATGCCACGATCAGGGCAAGTGGAGGCCGACGCCTCGATTCTCGCGCCGGTTAAATCGGCACGTATTGGGCGTCGTCAGCAGTTGGCGTGCACGGTGATCTTGCGGGCCCACTGATTAGTGGGACACTCGGTGGAGTATAAGGTCTCATGCGTCGCGGCTTGCACAGTACTTCTGCCCATTCTTCCTCTCTTCCTCCGCCTCCCCTGCCTCCAGCGCCCCATCTTGTTCTTCTCCGACGAGAGCCACCGCTGCGATGATGAAAGGCACCAAGGAAAAGCTGGAGCGAGCTAAGAAAGGGGCGACGAAGCTCAAGGGCAAGAAGCCCTCGACTTCTCGATTCACCGCATCGGCGGGATGAATGCAGGGGGACTTTCTCCCCTCTGTAGTCACTCGCGAGGACATGGAGGGCCTTGTCGCCGACGGGATCATGTATGTCAAGTATACGTTCCTATGACCATGAGATCATGCAACTCACGGACACCGGAGGAGTGCCTTGTGTGTATCAAACGTCACAATGTAATTGGGTGACTATAAATGTTCTCTACAGGTATCTCCGAGGGTGTCTATTGGGTTGGCATGGTCAAGATTGGGATTTGTTACTCCGTGTGACGGAGAGGTATCTCAGGGCCCACTCGGTAATACAACATCACAATAAGCCTTGCAAGCAATGTAACTAAGTGTTAGCCAGGGGATCTTGTATTACGGAACAAGTAAAGATACTTGTTGGTAATGAGATTGAACTAGGTATAGAGATATCAACGATCGAATCTCGAGCACGTAACATATCGAAGAACAAACGGAACAACATACGGGATTAATTGAATCCTTGACATAGAGGTTCAATTGATAAAGATCTTCGTAGAATATGTAGGAACCAATATGGGCATCCAGGTCCCGCTATTGGTTATTGACCGTAGAGTTGTCTCGGTCATGTCTACATAGTTCTTGAACCCATAGGGTCTGCACACTTAAGGTTTGGTGACGTTTCGATAGTATTGAGTTATGTATGTTGGTGACCAAAGGTTGTTTGGACTCCCAGATGAGATACCGTACATCACGAGGAGCTCCAGAATGGTCCGGAGGTAAATATTGATATATAGGAAAGTGGTGCTTGAACTCCGAAAAGTTTTGGGCATTTCCAACAGTGTATCGGGAGTGACGAATGGGTTCCGGGGGACCACCAAGTGGGTCCATCACACCCTAAGGGGCCACATGGGCCTTAGTGGTAGCGCACCAACCCCTGGTGGGATTGGAGGCCATCCCAAGAAGGCCTATGCGCAGGAGGAAGGAGTATGGGCCAAGTAGGAGAGAGTCCTACTAGGAGTCGACCTCCCTTGTGGGAGGTGGACTCCTTCCCTCTGGTTCGACCGAAGCCCTCCTTTTAGGAGGTGCTAGGATGCCTCCTCTCCTCTCCCTCCTATATATATTGAAGGTTTTTTAGGGCATCCCCAACCCTAATTGCCATGTGCTGCCCTCTTCTTCCTCTAGATCTGTTTCTCCTCTAGATTAGTTATGCGGTGCTTAGGCGAAGCCCTGCATGATTAGTTCACCACCACCGCCACCACGTCGTTGTGCTGCCGGAGAACTCATCTACCTCTCTGCTCCCTCTTTCTGGATCAAGAAGGCGGAGATCGTCATTAAGCTGTACATGTGCTGAACGCGGAGGCGCCGTCTGTTCGGCGCTAGATCAGAAGGACCGTGATCAAGATCGTGAGACGATTCGTGATTTGATTGCGGGACGGATCATGATGGGATCATGGGACGGATCTTGATGGGATCGCGGGATGGATCGTTAGACGCTCGGTGATTTGGATCGTGAAGACGTTCGACTACATCAACTGCGTTTCTTAACGTTTCCCGCTTAGCGATCTACAAGGGTATGTAGATCCACTCTCCCTCTCATAGATGCTCATCACCATGGATAGATCTTGCGTGTACGTAGGAATTTTTTTGTTTCCCATGCAACGTTCCCCAACAGACAGAGCTCAGCAACTGGATTCATCGACGCTGCAGGGATAGACCCGAGCACAGACGTTGTGCCCAGTCTTCTCATGCGACAACTCCGAGGAGAAAATACCCGACGCGTGGATCCCTCGTCGGCAAAAAGCCGACTATGGTTGTAGGAACCGTGCCGCGCACCCTGACTTACCCACTCCCGATTAGCTCACGCGGGGACATAGCACCAAGGGCCACGGGAGGTGACATGCACGGGGCTGGCCCGCAAGATAGAGCTCGACCACTTGGATTTATCAACGCTACAGGGACGGACCCGAGCATAGACATCGTGCCATCCCTTAATCATGAGGCGGTCGAAGGCAGGATCATTAGGGCGCGACGACATTCATGGTGGCGAGGCACCGCGCCGGCATGTTGGAATGTTAGGAAATAAATCATATGCATGAAAGGTGCTGACATATGCATAAACGGAGCGGTCGCGGGGGTGAACCCTGACTGCCTGAGGATAATGCAGCCCGGTGGGCACCCTCAAACTGAGTAAACCAAAATATTTACCTGGAACGAACCAAAAAGTCACCTGGCAGCAATACCTCTCAAGAGTTGAAGTAGTCATCGTGGCCTGACCTTGTGTCTCCATGAGCGAGGCCTTCATGAGCCCGATGCCTCCCGAGGCTCAGGACCCTTGCTCGGTACTGGCACCTTTTCCAACTCCTTGATGCACCTAGCCTGGTAAGGCATGAGCATGGCTCGAGCAAGGCGCTAGAACGTGGAGACCGCATTCGCCAGGCCAAAGGGCATGCAGATGTAGTTGCACGGGTAAACCCCGCCGCACTCGGCACGTGTCGGCTAAAAGATGTCCTAGGACGCGACCCTGTTGATCGCAAGCACGTTGATGCAGATGCGCAGCTTGTCACCCGGGCCGACGATGGAGGCTGCACTTGGTGGTGCAAGGCAGCTCCCACCTCGCGTGGCTTGTGCTTCATGAAGCTCCTCAATTGCTCTGGTGATGAATTCTCGTGAACTTGGCGCCTCGCGCCGTGCTCCCGGCTTGGGTAGGTGCGTGTCGGTACACGCCTCCAGGTTGTGCCCGAACGCCTCCCTCGTCTCACCGGCCAGCTCGGTACTCTTCCGGATGGAAGCCCCCGAGCCTGACCCAAGGGAGGTTCCAAGCGCGCCTTCCTATGTGAGGGAGGGAGGGACCTCGGTCCTAGACGCTGAGCCTAAGGCGCCATCCTTAGAGGTTTCAGCCCCCTGGCGCCCCGTAGGGAGGAGTTGCTTCTTCTTCCTGGGGACATCCTCGAGAGGAAGGACATCTCCTTCGTCGTCTGAGTGCTCGGCCGCTGCGGCACGGTAGGCGTGCTCGAGAGAGAAAACGACGTCCTTCTCATTGCAGGCGACTGTGATGATGTCGCCACTCCCTGACATCTTTAGGACGTTGTAGCCATGATGAGTCACCGCCATGAATTTGCCGAGGGCTGGGTACCCAAGGATCGCGTTATACGAGAGGTGGATGTGGGTGACGTCGAAGACGATGATCTCGGTGTGGTAGTCCTTAAGTCTGCCGAAGGTGACAGGCAGGCACACTTCCCGATGGGGACCATGGAGCCGTCAATGTCTCCTGAGAAGGGTTTGGTTGGCATGAGCTTTCGTATGGCACCTGGAGCGTCTCAAACATCTCGATGGAGAGTACATTGAGCCCCGCGCCGCCGTTGATGAGGGTCTTGGTGTCGAGGACATTGCTGATGGTTGGTGTGCATAGCATGGGGAGCGCGCCTCCCATGGCTGAGCACCTGAGTTGATCCCTCGAGTCAAAGGTGATTGCGGTCTAGGACCACTTGAGGGGGCACATGGCCTCGGGCTTCCGGAGAGCTGCGTTCACCTCTCGTCAGAACTGCTTGAAGATGTGATTCGATGCTGGGGCTTGGGCGCCACCCAGGATGCAAGCTATCGCCCTAACCTCCTAGAAGCCCCTAGCCCCATCGTCCTGCTTGTCCTCTTCCTTCCTCCTAGGTGGTGGCGGCAGTGGGGGTAGGCCGACCTTATCAGGGTGGGTCTCGTGAGGCTGGCCACAACATGACCCTTCCGGAGGATCGTTGTGCCAATGGTCCTCCCAAGTCCGGTCTCGCCACTACTGACGCGGTTCCCGATTGTTCCAACAACCTTTGCCACGTCCAAAGCCATGTTCGTTGTGTCCAGGGCGTCGGCCGAAATGCTCATCATGGACCACCGTGAGCTCCTGGCAGTCGATGGTGTTGTGGTTGTTGGTGCCCTGGAAGATGCATAATGGTCGCCCTCATGCGGGGGGTCCTTGTCTCGGCTTGCTTCGCCTCAGGTTTGGCCGCCAGAACTGCGTGGGCCTTGCGCTTCGCCTCCTTGGTCTTGGTCTTCTTGTATTCTGGCTCTGCCTTCGGGAGCTCGCAGAGCGAGAGGCAGCCTTCTTCGGCCTTGGTGCACTTGTTCACGAGGTTGAACATCTCCAGGGCCGAGCACGGTTCTCGTTGATGGCGAGCTCCTCCCTCATCTTGAGGTCCCTGACGCCGTCGGTGAACGCGGAGATGATGGCCTCATCCGACGCCCTCGGGATCTTGAGGCAAATGGTTGTGAAGCATTGTATGAACTTGTGAAGGGTCTCTCCCTCCTGCTGCTTCCCACGTCGCAGGTCGCCCATAGTGAGTGTGCAGTCGCGGGTGCCTTGGAAGTTGGCGACGAAATGCTTGCGCAGGTCATCCCAAGAGGCGATCGACCCCTCCGGGAGGCTAAGGAGCCAGTTGAGTGCACCGCCCTTAAGTGTCATGGTGAACCAGCTTGCCATGACCTTGTCGTCTCCACCAGCTGCCTGGATGCTCAGCGAGTAGGGCTGTACGAACTCAGCAGGGTTTGGGGTGATGTCATAACGAGGGGGTAAGTTTGGCTTGAACTTGCAGGGCCACACGGCCGGATGGAGCGCCAGGGCGATGGCGCGACAACCCACTGGACCAGCGAGTGTCGCGCGCACGTGAGGAAACCGGTCTTGACGCTCCTACACGGCCGCTTTGAGGGGCGCCTGGTCATGACACTTATTTAGAGGCGTGGGGAGTGCACGCATGTCGGCGTGCGGTCGTGGCACCACCTGGTAGCTTACTTCATCGCTTGTCCTCGCCTGGTGCCCGCATGGCTGGTCGTGCGGGCGTGCTTCATGCCTGGGCTCGGGGTCAACGTCGTGTTGTGGAGGAGGGGGCAACACATCATGGGCCCTGTCGTCTGCCAGAGAGGGTTGGGGCCAGAGCGAGTAGGAGAGCGCCGAAGTGTTGCTGGCGGAACTGACGAGCTCTTCGATGCACCCGATCTTGTCATCATGATGGTCAGGGGCAGGGTGCTAGCGTAGTACCTCACGCACCATGGCGAGTGCGCTCGTCCCATGCGCAGGCCTAGGAAGAGCGTGGGAGGACAACACAGTAGCTGGAATGATCGACGGAATAGCGATGCGGCCGTCGCGCCGCACGGTGACTAACTGTGAGCAGTCCTATTGTTCATGGGCCTCCGGGACGGTGGTGGCATTGGCTGTCGTGGGAACGAGTCTGACAGTAGAAGATAGGGGTACGAAAGGAGAGGGCAGAGTCCTAGCTATCGCGAGGATGTACACATAGATGTATGAGTTCAGGCCCCTCTCATGGAGGTAACAGCCCTACGTCTCAGTGCTCAAGAGCTCTTGTCGTGTGGAAAGTATGTGTTATAGGGGGTGCGAACCCTTGTGCCAGAGGGGAGGGGTGGCTTATATAGAGTACGCTGCCCCTCATAAGTGTTCGGCATCCAAGGGTTTGATCATGGGAATAAATACGTATGTTACTGGTAACGTATACAATAAATGCTACTAATGGCGACTGGCTGAACGCTTGCCCGTTGGCCTCCCTGGGGTGGCTTCTGGTCTTGTGGCGTCGACTAGAAGCGAGGTCTTCCGAGTGACAGGTGGCTGTCGAGTGGAGGGAGAAGCCTCCGAGTGGATTAACTGTCGAGTGACTTGAGCGCCATGGTGAATCCAGTCGGAATCTCACTTGTAATCTTAAAGTCCAATGTAGTGTCCTTAGGTAGGGTATATGTAGGTCAGGCCTAGAACCCTACCCTAGGTACATATCCTCGTCATTAACCCCCGAATGGATCGGGGTTCAAGTGAGAAACGGGATCAATGCCAATTCTGACAAGGCACCAAATTTCCGAATGTACTTCGGGGATTCAATGAAAACTGCGTCGATTGAAATCTTTGTCATTCGCCCGGATCGATTCTGCCTCGATAATGTCCGAATGAATTCTAAGCATGAAATATGTTCCGAATGACTAGAGGGGATCTTCATACATGACGGGTCGCTCTGTCAGGTCCGGATTTTGCACGATTTGAAAATTTGGCAGGCGTGTGCCTCGCGAAGATGACGCCACGACTGGGGCAAGTGGGAGCATGACGCCTGTATTTATGCACCGCCCATTTCGCCACGTATTGCGTGATGTATGTGGTTGAGATACATGGTGATCTATCGAGCCCACAAGTCAGTGAGACACTCGACTGAGTATAATATCCCTTCGCGCTGTGGTCTGCACAGTATTCTGCCCCCAAATCTCCTCTCTTCCTCCGTCTCCTCTGCTCCAAGCGCACTGCTTAGCTTCGCCTCGATGACCACCTCCGCCACAATGACGAAGGCCAAGACCAAAAACCTCTAGCGTGCCAAGAAGGAGATCGTGAAGGGCAAGGTCAAGAAGTAATCTAGTGTGCGGTTCACCGCGCCGGCGGGATGGATCCACGGGAATTTCCTCCCGTCAACGGTCACGACGGAGGACGTCAAGAACCTCGTCATCGACGGGCTTGTGGCAGAAGGCTCGTGGAGGCTGTCGGAGGGAGAGATCGAGTCGGAGCCGCGCGAGGGGGAACGGGTCCTTCTCCTCACCCACATCGAGCGAGGTTTCTCCATGCCCCCCATCCTCTCTTTTGAGAGTTTCTGAATTTCTTCGAAGCCCAACTCCATCATTTTCTTCCAAATGCCATTTCTTATCTCTCTGCTTTCATCACCACGTGCGAGTGTTTCTTGGGTTGTCCTCCCCATTGGGGCTTGTTCAAGCATATTTTCACCATTAGATCTTAGTAGATCAAAAAGGCCAACCCTGAGGATGATAAGACCAATGTCATCCAGATGTGTGGTGGCTTGGGGATCCAAAAGAGGGCTAGGAGCGCCTTTCCATCTATGACCTTTCCAGAGTCCGTTAGGGGTTGGCAGTCGACTTGGTTCTACTTCAAAGATGTAGCATCTCCCAACATGTCGACTAGTCTTTCTTCTTTCACGCTAGATTGACCCACCACTTCCAAATCTTTATCAGTGTTAGAAGAGGAAAAAGTCCAAGTGGGGATCTTGGTAGACGTCGTAGTGGGTCTTGTTCGTGGCGGTGTGACTGGCATGGATCTTCTAGAGACATTCCTGAGTCGACGGATCCAGCCTCTCCAAGCTAGGGACCATGCCATGTGGCATTACTCAGGCCCTGGGGACACGACTCGGACGCACCTAGAAGAAGTCCCAGAGAAAAATGTCGAGTAGTGGCTTCGGGGCATCACTGGAGCCTACGACAATCCCCTCGGAGCCAAGCGATCAAGCCCTTCTCTGCTGAGAATCCACCAACGAATATGGTAAATTATATCTTTGTCGACTTCCGTACTATTGTGTCAAGTGACCGAGTATTTGGTCGACTAACTTTATTGTTTGAATGTTGCAGGAGTGGACGAATATGTACTCGCCTGTGCCGAATGGAAATCAGCCCGAAGACGGAGGGGAGAGCGAGGACGGCAACGTGGATTTTGATTACGCCGACGACAGTGAGGATGAATACGAGGGCTCGAGCAAGGACGACGAAGAAGTCGAGTCTCCTCCATGCACTGAGCATCGCTCTAGGCAACGTGAGGACCCCGCGACTGCCCCAAGCAAGACCTTGGCGTCGAGTGGCAAGACTCCTAAGAGGGACCGGACCTCAACGGTTGAGTGAGTGAACGGGCCGCAAAGTAGCCCAGATCGGACGTGCCAAAACCTCGGAAGGCTTTGCCCCGAATGAAGATTCATGTACCCGTTGTCTCAATGTAAGTGTTCGTTTTCTCCTTTCGCTATTGTTGTTGTTGTTGCTGCTGTTGTAGAACTTCAAACCTTTGCTGACCGAGTGGGATCTATTCACCAACGCTGCTACCTCAGTGACGTCGCCTCGACGGGACGAAGGAGAGGCCATGGACATGGATACTGCAGACGCAGCTACCTCCCAACGAGGTATAACAAATCTTCACTCAGCTCAGTTTCTTGAAAATCATTTGCCGACTGAATAAGATAATATTGTTGACTCGAATTTTGCAGAAATCATCCAGCTGGAGGACGACAGTGATCCACTCAAGGGTACGCGCTCGTAGAACTCCTTTGGGATAGACGCCTTGCAAGTCGACTCCTGTGGTGTCTCCAGGGCTTGGCAATTCGTCCCAAGTTGGAGGAGATGAACTTGAGACTCCTCTGTCGAGTGCCCCACCAACTGCTTCGACCACTGTGGTTTCAGTGCCAATCGAACAACCTCCCGCAACTTTGACTGCGTCGACCATGGCATCAACTCCTCCGACGACTGCATTCCCTCTGTTTTGCGTCCCTGAAGACCAGACTGGGGCTGCCAAGGAGGCTATGATCCAGGCCAAGGAGATGATGCGGAGCACAAAGGTGGCGTATGAAGCCAGCAAGGCGGCCTATGATGTTAGCTCGGCGCTCCGCCTCAATGTTCATGTAAGTGCGATTGTAAGTTTATTTCTGATTGACTTCCTGTCTTTCTTGATTGCACACCCACTGTGTGTTTACCTTCTGAAGCAAATTTTGCTTGTTTTCCTCTCGAGTAGATCAGGTCTTAGTCGAGCGGTTTCTGATCCAGTGGGGGCATGCTGAGTGCACCCACTAGGTGTAGTCCCCGAGACCGTTGTCGAGCACTTGCCTCGGCAGGGGTCTTAGAGTTGTTGTTTTTTGTCTGCTCGTCACTCGACAAGTCGAGTGGCAGCAGGCCTAGTGGGGGTACATTGAGTGGACCCACTGGGTGTAGTCCTCGAGACCACCGCCGAGTGCTTGCCTTGGCGGGGGTTTGATAGAGACAACGTCTGCATGCTTGTGCATTTTGCTTGTTGTTGTTTTTTTTCTGCTCGTCACTCGACAGGTCGAGTGGCAGAAGGCCCAGTGGGGGCACGCTGAGTGCACCCACTGGGTTTAGTCCCCAAGACCGCCGTCGAGTGCTTGCCTCGGCGGGGGTCTAATAGAGACAATTTTTTGCTCGCGCAGGTCGGACCTGGTTGAGTTGTTTCGAATCCAGTGGGGGCACGTTGAGTGCACCCACCGGGTGTAGTCCCTGAGACTACTGTTGGTCGTTGATAATGAGCAGTAGTCTTAAGAACTTGGACTCGGTGTCCTTTTCTATACGCGGAGTACGTTTGTGACTCAGATCGTCGCGTGAACTCTTAACCCTACGAACGGGAACATCCGAACCCACTCTATATGTTTCATGGACATCATTTCCATCAACCATGATATGACGTTGGTTTCATGGACATCATTTCCATCAACCATGATATGCCGCTGGTTTCATGGACATAATTTCCATCAACCATGATATGACGCTAGTTTCATGGACATAATTTCCATCAACCATGATATGACACTATTCAGGGGTGTGGGGTGGGGAGGCGGGCCGCCATCCAGTCGACTGCTCTTGATCCTTTACAATCGGGAGTGGAGAATCATGTCGACTAAACTGTTTTTTTGTTGATTTCAGAGAGCATGTGAACTCGGCACCCAGTACAAAGACCTGGAGAAGGAGAAGGTCCAGCTGCAATTGGGTCTAGAAGTCTCCAAGAAGAACCTGGAACGTGTGTAGACAGAGTTGAGGACCCTGGGAGGTAATTCTTGTAGACCAAATGCACTGTTGCTTTTTCTTCCATCTTTTGAACTGAGTGCTCCACTCGAACAGACGTGCAAGATGAGAACCGTCGACTCCAAGCGTGACTCAATAATGTTGTTTCTTTAGATACCATGAAGAGAACGCTGGAGGACAAGGACAAGGCACTCACCGAGGCCCAAAAGGTGGCGACAGAGAAGACTGAAGATGCCGAGAAGAAGCTTGCCACAGCCACGAAGCTCGAGGACGAAAATTCCAAGTTGAAGCAGGAGTGAGCTGACTGGACCAAGAAGACGGAACAACTGGCCAGGAGGTGTAATGGCCTGGAGAAGCATCTGGGAGACTTCGCGAAGAAAATGTTCAGCATGCTTGACGGTAAATTTCCTTGTTGAGTGAACTTCTTTAAATCCCATATGCAGTAACGTGGCCATCTTTCTATTTCTTCTTCCCTATAGAGTTCTACCATGACTTTGAGAAAGAGACTGAAGAGATCAAACCGAATCTGGATCCCACCAAGTCACCCGTTGGCGATGCCGTGGACATGAACATGTTCCGCCTTAACGTCCATCTCCAAAGTGTTCAAGCATATAACATCCGACTGAAAGCTGCACTGGAGAAGATTGACAAGGAACTGTGGCCTAAAGACACCCTCGAGACTGACTTGGAATCAATGATCACTCGTCACAATGGAATTCCTGGTTAAGTGCAAGCATGGAAGAAGTCTGCTGCCTGCTGCGGAGCCGACGTGGCGCTTTCACTCGTCCGAGTCCACTACAAGGAGGCCATGGAGGACAATCTGAAGGCTCTCCAAGTGATGAACACGAAGAAGCTTTAATTCGAGGATTTCCTAGAGACTTTCATTGAAGCGGCCACTCGGATAGCAGACAGGATCGACTTGGACACCTTTGTCGAGCCAACAAGTCCCGTTGGAGCTTAAAAAAACTTTATTTACAGTCAAAAATCTATTCACCTTGGGATGCCAAGTGGAGATGTGATCGCCTTAAAACTTCATTCAGGCCTTAAGCTTGAGTACATTTGCTTGCGCGCATAACTTTTATTTGCGCTGAAACCTTTGGATTTATCAACATTATGCTTTCAATCATTTGTTTGGCTGAATTTGTTTTTCTGAACCCCCAAGTGATAAGTATATTCATCACTTGGGTTGAGTTTCTAACTTAGGCGAAAGCTGGTTCGCAGCTAAGCCCCCGAGTGAGAGGATTGCTAGCCACTCGGAGAGGTTTGGAACTTGGGCGAAGACTGGTTCGCAACCAAGTTCCTGAGTGAATGGACTGTTATCCACTCGCAAAGGTTTTTAACTTAGGGGAAAACTGATTCGTAGCTAAGCCCCTGAGTGGGAGGATTGCTCGCCACTCGGAGAGGTTTCTAACTTGGGCGAAGACTGGTTCGCAACCAAGTTTCGGAGTGAATGGACTGCTATCCTCTCGACGTTTTTTTTAACTTAAGGCAATAACATGTTCGCAGCTAAGCCACCGAGTGCAATGATTGCTCGACACTCGGAGAAGTTTTAAACTTAGATGAAGATTGGTTCGCAGCTAAGTCTCCGAGTGAATGGAATGTTATCCACTCGAAAAAGGTTATTTAACTTAGGCGAAAGCTGGTTCGCAGCTAAGCCTCTGAGTGGGAGGATTGTTCGCCACTCGGAGAGGTTTCTAACTTGGGTGAAGACTAGTTCGCAACCAAGTTTCTGAGTGAATGGACTGTTATCAACTCGGTAGGGTTTTTAACTTAGGCGAAAGCATGTTCGCAGCTAAGCCCTCGAGTGCAAGGATTGCTTGCCCCTCGAAGAAGTTATAAACTTAGACGAAGACTGGTTCATAGCTAAGTCTCCGAGTGAATGGAATGTTATCCACTCAAAAAAGGTTATTTAACTTAGGCGAAAGATGGTTCGCAGCTAAGCCTCCAAGTGTGAGGATCGCTCGACACTCAGAGTAGTTTTGAACTTAGACAAAGTCTGGATTGCAGCTAAGTCTCTGAGGGCTACTATCCACTCGGCAGGGTTTTTAACTTAGGCAAAAAGCATGTTCACAGCTAAGCCCCCGAGTGTGAGGATTGCTCGTCGCTCAGAGTGTTCTCAAAGACTGCGGAAGTCGTACTTGCATAAACGGCATTGTTTGAGATACTTTTATTACATCAACACAACTCTTTTTTTAGGTATAGAAACGCCGGAGCAGATCTGCATTACAGGCTCGCGGCTAATCAATCTTCTTCTTGAGTTTGTAGAGGTGATAGGCTCCGTTGTTCAACACCTTAGTGATCACAAAAGGTCCCTCCCATGCCGGCGCGAGCTTGTGAGGTCGTTGTTGATCTACTCGGAGCACCAAATCACCTTTATGAAACGACTGACTCTTAACGTGCTTCACATGGAAGCATCGCAGATCTTGCTGGTATGCAGTCGCCCGAATCAGAGCCATCTCATGTTCCTGCTCAGCTTGTCTTGCCTACTCAGCTTCAGCTTTGGAGTAGAGATCCACTCGAGGGGAATTATGAAGCAGGTCACTCGGCAGAACAGCTTCGGCTCCATACACCAAGAATAAAGGAGACTGTCCAATTCACCGATTTGGAGTTGTCCTTAGGCCCCACAACACAGACGTCAATTCAGTAACCCAAGCTCCAGCTGCATGATCTAGGTCGCACATGAGTCGAGGCTTCAGCCCTTGAAGGATGAGGCCATTGGCTCGCTCGGCTTGGCCGTTGGTTTGGTGGTGTGCAACGGGTGCATAATCCACCCGAGTGACTTGGGAGAAGCAGAAGTGTCTGAATTCTTCTGAGTCGAAGTTAGAGCCATTATTTGTGATGATACTATGAGGGACTCCATACCGGTAGATAATCTCTCTCATAAATTTGATCGCAGTGCGGAAGTTTAACTTCTTGATAGGTTTGGCCTCAATCCACTTCGTGAACTTGTCGACTGCAACAGACAAATGAGTAAATCCACTCTGTCCAGGGCCAACCATATCCAAACCCTAGACAGCGAACGGCCAGATGAGTGGAATAGTCTTTAAGGCAGACACAGGCTTGTGTGACAAGTTAGAGTAGAACCGACATCCTTCGCCATGATCAACAATGTCCTTGGCCATCTCATTAGCACGCGGCCAGAAGAAACCAAGTCGGTATGCTTTGGCGACAATAGTCCAAGAGGATGCATGATGGCCATAGGTCCCCGAGTGAATTTCCTCCAGAATCATTTGGCCTTCTTCCAGAGAAATGCATCGTTAAGTCATGCCTGTTGCGCTTTCTCTGCAAAGTTGATCATCCATTACAGTAAAAGCTTTGGATCTGTGCACAATCTGTCGGGCTTGAACCTCACCTTCTGGGAGTTCCTGCCTCAAAATATATGCAATGTAGGGCACTGTCTAGTCGGGAATGATGACCAGAACCTCCATAACCAGATCAATAACCACATGGACATCAACCTCGGTCAGATCAGAGGTGCTCATAGCTTGTGGGGGCTCTTCGGTGAAGGGATCTTCCTGCACCGAAGGAGTATGAAGATGCTCTAAGAATACATTGCTGGGGACAGGTCTCCGAGTGGATCCAATCTTTGCCAGCTCATCAGCTGCTTGATTTTTCACTCGGGGAACATGATGGAGTTCCAAACTTCAAACCTCTTCTCAAGTTTTCTAACAGCATTATAATATCCAGTCATAGTGGGGTTCCAAACATCCCACTCTTATCACTTGATTGACCACCAAATCCGAGTCGCCGTAAACCATCAAGCGCTTGACACTGAGTGAGATGGCCATATGCAACCCATACAATAGTGCTTCATATTCTGCTTTGTTGTGTTGGAGGAATCAAAGTTAATCTGCAGGACATAACTGAGTTTGTCGCCTTTTGGGGATACCAAAACAACGCCAGCACCGGACCCATTCAACATTTTTGAGCCATCAAAGAATATGGTCAAGTGCGTCGAGTGAATCTGGATTGGCTACTGCTGTTCAACCCACTTGGCCAAGAAATCAACAAGTGCCTAGGACTTGATCGCCTTTTTAGCTTCGAACTTGATTTCAAAATATAGGAGCTCAATCGCCCATTTAGCCACTTGACCAGTCGCATCTGGATTGTTGTGGATCTCGGATAATGGAGCATCACTGACGTCTGAAATTGAGTGATCCTGGAAGTAGTGTGCCAACTTCTTCGCTGATAGATAAATACCATAGACAAGCTTTTGGTAATGTGGGTACCTTTGCTTCAAAGGAGTCAACACTTTCAAAATGTAGTATACTAGACTTTGGACCTTGTAGGCCTTGGCTTGCTCTTCCCGCTCGACAGACAGAACTGTACTGACAACCTGATTAGTGGCCGCAATGTACAGAAGCAGCTCTTTGCTGTGCGGAGCACCAAGCACCGGCTGGGGGGGAAGCAGGGCTTTGAGCTCGACAAATGCTGCTTCAGCTTCTAGAGTCCACTCGAACGTGTCAGACTTCTTCATCAGTCGGTACAAAGGCAATGTCTTCTCATCGAGACGAGAAATGAATCGACTCAACGCTGCCAGACAACCTGTGAGCTTCTGAACATCGTGCACTCTCACGGGGCTTTTCATTCGGGTAATTGCGCTGATTTTCTCAGGATACACGTCAATTCCTCGTTCGAAAATGAGAAAACTGAGCAAATTGTCGCTAGGAACACCAAAAGTACACTTAGCCGGATTCATCTTGATATCATACTTCCTCAGATTAGAGAATGTCTTAGCCAAGTCAGCCAGCAGGTCGCAACCTTTGCAGGACTTGACAACAATATCATCCATGTAAGCTTCGACATTCCGAGGGATCTGGTCGAGTAAACACTTCTGAATCATGCGCATGAAAGTAGCGCCAACATTCTTCAAACCAATAGGCATGGTGATATAGCAGAAACACCCAAATGGAGTGATGAAGGCTGTTTTTATTTAATCCGGACCAAACAGACGGATCTGATGGTAACCGGAGTATGCATCTAGAAACGATAAAAGCTCACACCTCGCAGTCGAGTCAACAATCTAATCCATGCGAGGGAGCGGAAAATGATCTTTCGGGCAGACCCGATTGATATGTTTGAAGTCAATACACATGTGAAGCGACTTGTCCTTCTTGGGGACCATGACGACGTTCGAAAGCCACTCGGATTTGTAAATTTCACGTATGAACTTGGTTGCCAAGAGACGAGAAACCTCCTTGCTGATTGCCTTCCACTTCTCAGCCGATGACCGACGCAAATGTTCTTTCACCGGCTTGTCCTTCAGATCCACTCTCAGTCGGTGCTCAGCCAGTTCCCTAGGTACACCCGGCATGTCGCCAGGCTTCCATGCGAAGATGTCCCAGTTCTCACAGAGGAACTGCATGAGCTTGGCTTCCTATTTGTTGTCGAGTGTTGATGAGATATTGGTTGGGGCAGCATCGGGATCTGTCGGGTGGATGGATACTTTCTTCACTTCGCCTGCCGAATGAAAGGCGGACTTTGAAGGAGGGTTCTTAGCGCGCAATAGGTTGGCAGGATCAGTAGTCTTCTTGTACTCTTCCAACTCAACCATGGCCATCTGTTGGTCGGCAATTTTGGAGCCCTGTTGGAGGCATTCCTCGGCCCTTTGTCAATTGCCCGTGACCGTAGTCACGCCTTTAGGCCTAGACATTTTTAACTTGAGATACACGTAACATGGACGGGCCATGAAACAAGCATAAACAGGTCGTACAAGGATAGCATGGTAAGCACTCTGGAAGTCCGCCACTTCAAACATCAGTTTCTCCTTGCGGAAATGCTTGTCGTCGCCGAATGTAACATCCAATGCTATTTGGACGAGTGACCTAGCCTTCTTCCCTGGGATGACTATGTGGAACTGCATGTTGCTCTCACTGAGTCGGGACATCGGAATGCCCATTCCCTTGAGGGTATCCACGTACAGAATGTTCAGACCACTCCCACCATCCATGAGGACCTTGCATAGTCGAGTGCCACCCATAACGAGATCTACCACTAAATCCTGCCAACCGAGGGTAGCAACATGAGGTGGATGATCTGACTGATCAAACGTGATGGCCGTCTGAGCCCACCTGAGGTAGGTGGGGGTTGCGGGAACAACCATGTTGACTTCTCTGTTGATTACTTTCAATCGACTCTTGCTCTCAACATCGGCAAAAACCATCAGGGTGGCGGTGACATCAGGAAAAGTTTCTTTTTCTTCATGATCCTCTTTATCAGGAATTTTCTCACTCGACGGACCTTCCTTGAACTGCTAGATCAGCAGACGACACTATCGAGTGGTATGCTTGGGCAATATTAGATTACCTTCCTCGTCTTTCCTCGTGTGGATTGCACACGGTAAATCCATAACATCAGTTCCTGACTGATTGTTTCCTTTCTTGGGGTTGAATTGTCCCTTGGACCTCCCCTTATTTTTTCCTTGCACCGCCAAAGCGGCTGCCTCTACCTGAACAGGGCCATCAGCCTTCCGCTTTTGCTTCCAACTGGAATTGCCACCGGCATCGTTATCGACTGCCTTTCCTTTGCCGTTGCGGAGACGGTATTCTTCTTCGTCATTGGCGTATCAAGTGGCGATTTCCATCATCTTGTTTAGTGAAATATCATCTGTTCGCCGAAACTTCAGGTAAAGCTCTTTGTACTTCACTCCGGCCTTGAAAGCACAAACAACCTGATGTTCAGAAACATTCTCCACTGTATGATGCAAAGTGGACCAGCGGTGAATGTAATCTCTCAGTGACTCATTGGGCTTCTGAACACAATGTTGCAAATCAATCAAACCGATAGGACGCTTGCAGGTGCCCTCAAACATTCTGATGAACACTCACTCAAGATCCTCCCAGCAGTGGATGCTAGAAGGAGCCAAACAATTCAGCCATGCCCGGGCTGAACCATCTAACATCAAGGACAAGTGCTTCATTGCAATGTTGTCATTGCCACCACCAATCTGAAAAACCACTCAGTAATCATCCAACCATGTTTTCAGCTTTGACTCGCCAGAAAACTTGCCTATCCCGGCCGCCAACCTGAAGTTGGGGGGAATCTCTGCAGAACAAATGGCTCTGCTAAAGCACTCAGGACCTGAAATAACAACAATGTTGCCACTCGAGTAATCTCTAACCATCTCTGTGGGTTCTGCCTCTGTTGATTCGCCTCTGAGTGAGGACATCTCTTGCACCGAAGCCTGGATCCCGCTCCTCACCAAATGGGCACCTATCGTCCTGGTACCAGAGCACATACGGACCACGCTGTGGAGGAGTGGGCACTCGACGGTGGTCATCACGTTGAAATTGATCTTGTCCCCGATCCCGGAACTGATCCTCACAGAAACCTCCGCCCCTGCGATGCAGAGGTGAACCTGGACTATGTGCCGACTGAACAGACTCTGCTCTTGGCAAATTATTATGTATTCTATAGTGTGACTATGAAACAACTGAGTTTTTGGCACTGCGCTACATCAAGCAACACTCTGATCTGCGGCAAACCTCTGTCGGCCTCTGAACGTGACGGCTGAATGGAATCTGCTATCCTAGCTGCTGCTGCAACATTTAAAACCGAAGTGTGGTATACCTCAATGTTGTTCTATGAACCACTCGGAAACAGCTGTTGCTGACGTCGACTGGGAGGTGGTGGACGCTGGCGAGCACGCTCGTTGAGTTCCTTCTGAAGCTCTTCGAGTCGAATGCACGTGGCTTCCAAGGCCTGGGCCTCAGCGGTCGCACCGACGATGGGCGTATGGAGGACCTCCTCATCTCGGTGCGGCTGCTCATTCGATGCCCCACCAGCCTCTCACCTGCCGCGACCGAAGCCAAGCGGCGGACTCTAATGTGAACCAGCCATAAGAACCTTCGCTACAGGGTCACAACTTTCACACTCGGAGGGAACGTCAGACTAATCTGACTTCGAGCCAAACACGTCATGCAATGACTCAGCGGGCTCGATTGCCGCAATCTGCGGAGATGAAACTTGATGAGCCACCGCATGCCTCACCCAACGCTGGAGCCGTGAGAGACTGGATCGCTTACGGCGGCGAACAGTGGGGAGGGCCGTAGAGTATGGAGTCGACAGCTGCCGCAGAAGAACACCGCAGGAGCTCGCACGGAAGTGCGTCGCCCCCCAAACCGAGAGCGCCTCAACGTCGAGAGGCGCCTCCTGGAGCCATGCCGAATTGTCGACGATGAAGGTGAGCACTCCGAGACGGATCTCGTGGCCCAAGAACAAACCACCGCCCGAAGACATGACGAAGGGGGAAAATGCAACCTCGCCGGAAGTCGCTTAGACGTCTGCCCCATGGTGGGCGCCAACTGTCGTGGGAACGAGTCTGATAGTAGAAGATAGGGGTATGAAAGGAGAGGGCAGAGTCCTAGCTACAGCGAGGATGTACACGCAGATGTATGAGTTCAGGCCCCACTCGTGGAGGTAACAGCCCTACGTCTCGGTGCTCAGGAGCTCTTGTCATGTGGAAAGTATGTGTTACAGGGGGTGCAAACCCTTGTGCCAGAGGGGAGGGGTGGCTTATATAGAGTACGCTGGCCCTCATAAGTGTCTGGCATCCAAGGGTTCGGTCGTGGGAATAAATACGTACGTTACTGGTAACGTATACAATAAATGCTACTAATGGTGACTTGCTGAACACCTGCCCGTTGGCCTCCCCGGGGTGGCTTCTGGTCTTTTGGCATCGACTGTAAGCAAGGTCTTCTGAGTGACAGGTGACTGTCGAGTGGAGGGATAAGTCTCCGAGTGGATTAACTGTCGAGTGACTTGAGCGCCATGGCGAATCCAGTCGGAATCTCACTTGTAATCTTAAAGTCCTCCAACGTAGTGTCCTTAGGTAGGGTATGTAGGTAAGGCCTATAACCCTACCCTAGGTACATATCCTCATCATTGCCCACAGGGGAGACATACCGGCGTGCAGCGATCCAGCCCATGGGGGTCATCTGGGCGACACGAGCAGCTCAGCGCTCGGCGCGGGCTCGACGAGCGTCAGCCATTAGAGCAGGGAGGCGGAGAAAGAACGTGGATTCAAGAAGATTTCGACACGCCCCCTACCTGGCGTGCCAAATGTCGGATCTCAGGCTCCACAAAACCCAAGGAAGTTCGAACACAGGGGCGTGTACGAAGATCTCCAACAGCCTCACCCCTCCTAGCTCACAACCCGATAGCTTAGAAGATGAACTCGCATGATGACGAGGAAGAACATTGGACACGATGATTTACCTAGATTTGGGCCACTACGAAGCGAAAAAACCCTACTCCTTCTTCGGTGGATTGCCTCACGAGGAGGTTTATGGATGAACTAGTAAAGTGGTGGGTTGCCTCGCGAGGGCGTTCAGATGGTCTTGCCACTCTTCTCTCGTCCCCCCTCCTATGGAGCACCCTAGCTTCCATTTATAGTGGCCCGGGTCCTCTTCCCTTATCGCTATGGTGGGAAGGGATCCCACAACGGCCAAATTCTAAGGGGGACAAGGGGTACATGTTTATCCAGACAAAAATTGATCTTCGCCTGCAAAGTAGCTGTTGATCATGCAGTGGTGGGCTCGGCGATGACATTCGTCCTGCAGGGCTCGTGGTCTCGGTCGTGTTGCATTGGAATGGCAACCTTTGGGGGGGCACATTGAGAACCTGCGTATGTCCTTGCCCCTTTACACCAAAGGGGAAATTGTCCTGCCTGGCGTCCTGGTGCCTGCCTGGACCACCCTGCGTCATCCTTGGCCTCTCGAGGCCAAGCGTTGCATAGAGATCTCCGCCACTCCGGAGGGGGCCCGAGGAGGCCTATTCCCCTCAGGTCTTGGCGTCGCTCCCCTCGCGAGCTCACGGCTCACACAAGGGCCTTATCTTGAGTGGGGTCGCGCTGGGCCGTGCTTGGCTATCGAAGTGGGCCATGCCCTGGGCCGCAGGTAGGCAAGTCCGGGTACCCCCGTTCCTAGAACACCGATAGAGAGGAGCGCAAAGACGCACCCCCGTCGACGCCCATGGCATCAGTTTCGTTCTGGAACTCCCTGTCACTAGAATCCTCATCTTCACTCACATCATTTGTCTCCTTCTTCTCTCGGCCTCTGGTGGGTTTTTCCTTTTGTTGAGGGGTTCTGCCGCCACGGCCTTTCCCAGTAATGCCTCCTGGCCTTTTTCCTTGTCGCGTTTCCCGTACTCGGCCCTTTGTTTCTCAACAAGTTGCTCGACCTGTCGGCATTCTTGGAGATCATGGCCCTTGGTATGGTGAATTTTGCACTACGGCCCGTCGGACTTCTCGGCCTTCTCAACGGCATCAGCCTCCTGGCAATCAGCGCACGTGGCAGCTCCCTTGCCAGAGGTTTTGGCTTTTGCCTTTTTGCCTGTACTGAGGTCTCCGGAGCCCTCGATAGCCAGAACTGCTTTTCGCTTATGCTTCTTGTTGCGCTTCTCGTTCCTTCCCTTCGGGTCGGGGGCATCGTCGTCATCATCAGAGTCCATTTCGACGCCCACTTCTTCCCTGGGGAGTCGCCTCCCTTCTTCAGCTCGAGCACACTTATCCACCAAGGTGTAAAGCTCATTGACAGTCTTGGGGAGCTTGACGTTTATTTGGTCCGCATCCTCCTACTGTGCATGTTTGAGTGGAATGCGGCAATCATCGCTGCCGGATTGATCTCTGGAATGGTGTGGTGCACTCGGATGAATCTCTGGATATAGTTTCTCAATGTCTCTCCCTCCTTTTGTGGGAGGACTTGGAGGTCGCTGGGCTGGCCTGATTCCTGATGGACACCAGTGAAGGCAGCAACGAACTCGTTGCATAGATCATCCCAAGAGGAAATGGAATTGTCCGGCATGTGCATCAGCCATGACCTCACGTTTGGCTTGAGGGCCAAAGGGAAATAGTCGGCGAGCACCTTTTCATCTCTTCCTCCCACAGCTTGAACAACTATCGTGTAGATGCCCAAGAACTCTGCGGGGTTCAACTTCCCATCGTACTTCTTCGGTAGCTCAAGCTTGAAAGCTCGTTCGATGGCCAGTGGACTCGTTGCAGCTCGCTAGTTAAGGCAGGGCAACCAACCTCATAAGGAAGGTATCCGTCGACACTAAGCGCGGGGTCGTCAGTATCTAGACCACTGCGCCTGTCGGATTGACGATGTGCTTCCCGGCGTCGCTCAATAGTGATGCGTGCATCTTCCTTCCACCGGTCTTCAAGGACACACCGTTGATCCTGGCGGTCGTGCGGGCCAAACGAGCCTATGGATGCCTCATCATGGGCGTCAGCACGTGAAGTTTGGTGTGGCAGCCTCTGGGCATGTGGTCGCTGAGGGGGTTGCACCGTTGGGGTGGCCCTTCAACGTGCTCGTCGCCCTGGGCCACCGCAGCCATTCGCGTACGTCGTGATGGCTCCTCATGCTGGGTCTTGTTGGCTTCAATGAAGGAAATCAAACTCTGAGTGATGGCTCTCCATTCATCCATCTTATTCGTTGTTGGCATGAAATTGAGCAGCATCTAGACTCGTGCCATGGCCTCCTCCGTGGTGCCCAACATGGTGAAAGAGGTGGGCCGCAACATTGCTCGACTCTTGGTAGGACCAAGAGAAGCGTCGTCGCGGCCTTGATGATGTGTGCCACTCGCTGGAATTTTCTGGTGGGCAGCGGGCCGATTCGGCGGGGCCGCAGCTCCACTAGGCACTCCGTCTCGCTCCACACAGGGTGCATGCCCAACGATTTCGCAGGCGGCAGGCGCGGCCGGAGGGTCACGGCTCACACTAGACTGGACGCCAGTGAGGTGGCCTCAGCCATCCATGCAGCGGGGAGGCAATGAACGGACATTCTGTCCGCCCATGGCGTCGGGGTCGAGCCCGCCATGTTGCTGCTGTAGTTGCTCCTCTGCGATGCCTCCTGCTCCATCCCCGATCATGATGGGGTGGACGGGCACGCTACATGCACCGATCGCGTCGTCCACGACGCCCGCCTCGCCCGCAGCCACCGTGATGCCTACATCGCCAGCGCCCGCGTGTGAGGGAACCCTTGAAGTGGAAGGATGCGCGGCCGTGCTAGGCTTCTTCTTTGGAGCCATTATTGAAGAAATGATGATGAAGATCGTTTCGCCGTTCACGAACTCAGGTTCGCGCAAATGATGCACGCCCCCTACCTGGCGCGCCAAAGATGTCGGGGCACGGATGCTCACGATCACCTATGAGATCAGAAATCCCTTGTGGTTCGGCAGGGGGCACGTTGCACGAAGAGCGGAGAGCATGAGACAGCGCAACGATCAGGACGCATGCATTTTACCCAGGTTTGGGCCGCTGCTAAGCGTAAAACCCTACTCGTGCTTTTTGGTGGATTGATTGGGGGAACACGAAGAACACAGAGCACCTAGCCCCGACAAGGATTGCTGCCGGGGAGGGAGCGGCTGCGTGAGTACAAGTGTTTGGTGGTACCGAATTGCCAACCTTGAGCTAGGTTGCCTTGGGACTCCTTTTATAGTGCAAGGGGTCACCACAATGGCAAAACAGACATTATCTATTGATTAGATAGCTAAGCAGAGCTATCATACCTAACTCTGGCATTTAGGACAAAATGCCATGATTACCTGCCTAGGTGGCGCTTGGGGTGCATCCCCGGCAAGCTCTGGCCACCTCTTGGCTGGTCGTTACTTAAGAACTTGACAGGCTGCAGGGCGGGTGTCGATCGAGGATAACTTCCCTTCGATGTGTCGCCACATGCTTAGCGAGAGCTGATTAGTTGCCTGAGGGCTCGACACCGCATCAATAAGTGACAGGCGTAGCGATGCGGTGGAGCGATGGCTAGCTGGCTCATGCATGCCAGGGAATGGCCTATCGGATCTTCTCAGAAGTGTGTGTGTGTCTTGGTCCCCGGCAAGCGTCGAGGGCGTGCTTGGCATGTTGCAGTCCAGGCTTGGGCTGTTGCGTTGAGCTTCCTAGAGTCTTGTCTTGATTGCTGGCGGGGTTCTTTGCTTCTACCGTGTGTGCATAAGTCAGGGGCAATGGGTACCACTGTACTAGTGCACCGACATACGAGGTCCTTGACATATAGGCGTGGAGTCGTTTGGGTATTGAGGTTTTCCCGCATTGGCCTATACCGATCTCTAGGGGTCGGTCAGGCGTGTCGGCGCTAGTTCTTCATCAAACTCCAGGACCATACACCTACGTGGGTATGATTTTGGCGTGTTACGGCGTCGGTCTTCGAGATCTTGTCCGGCTGAGAGTACTTCGACCCACTTTTCATTTAGTGCATCCGCATTCGCTTGCATCTGCTGCTGCTTGTCTTTCATGCTTCGAGCAGTGGCGACGAGGCGCCGCCAGAAACGCTCTTGTTCTAAGGGGTCCTCAAGGACGATATAGTCCTCAGTACCGAGGCTCTCGTCTTCCACGAACTCAGGCATGTAATTGTTGTCGGCCCCTTCAAAGAGATCGTCGGGATCCAAGTTCCCATGATATTCTTCGGGACTGCCATTTCGTACTAGGGAGGCTTGAGTGTCCTCTCTAGTGTTGCCGGCATAGCCAGCCCTTGCCTCGTCGTCATCGGCAGTGGCGTATTTCCCTTGGGTTCTCCATTGTTGCCCTTTCGGCATGTGTGTCGACGTCTTGGAGGGGATTTGGGGTTATGCACCATATAGACATCATAGGTGGATGTTGCAATCCACTTGCCAGTGTTTACCAGGGGCAAAGTGTGTTTTGTGGGGCCATCGACATCTTCATCCATGTATGTGGCCTCATCGTAGTCTAGCACGTCGGTTGAGTCGTCGACCATGGTGAGTAGGTGGGTGGTGGGTGGGACGTAAATTTCTTGATCGTCGGCTTTAAGTCCGATCTTGTCATAAACCGAAGTCTTGCCATCCGAGATAGACCAGCTCTGGATATGATCGAGCATCTCGCTCAGGTGAGATAGCTCTTCAGAGTTCATTGCTTGGCTATAAGCGGGGCTAACTCGAAGCGTGCCCAGCGTATAGCTCGGCGTGTTTTTGGCGTGGAGGGGATCCAAGGGTGATTCTAGATCCTGTGTTGGAGTTGGCTCAAGATCCAACGTAGCTTCAGAGACATGGGACAGGCCTGGGTCCAGGCCAGGGTTCAAGAGGAGACCGTCCGAAGTCACTGCATCGGGGTTCCCCGGTGACACCAGGGTTTCTGGCCTGACATCCTTGAAAGATATCGGTTCCGGAGTTGGTCCTCCGGTGCTGGGAAGCTGATACGTCTCCATCATATCTATATTTTCTGATTGCTTCATGCCAATATTCTACAACTTTTGTATACTTTCGGCAACATTTTATATTATTTTTTTGGATAACTTACTTACCTAGTGCCCGGTGCCAATTCCTGTTTATTGTGTGTTTTTTGTTTCTCGGAAATTGCATATAAAACGAAGTCCGAACGTGACAAAAATTTACGAAGATTTTTTTAGAATATATGTAAATTTTGAGAGTTAGAAACAACGCAAGAGGATGCCCGAGGGCCCCACAAGCCAACAGGGCGCGGCCCCAAGGGGCGCCCTGATGGCTTGTGGACAGCACTTAAGTCGGTTGATGCCCTCCTTCCACCGCAACAAAGTTATTTTCGCGTTAAAAATCCACTCAAAATTTCAGCCCAATCAGAGTTATGGATCTCTAGATATTTAAGAAACGGTGAAGCGATGAGAAAACAATCGCGAAAACATGAGAGAAATAGGTAGAGAGATCCAATATCGGAAGGGCTCTTGCACTCCAGGAGCCATGACGTCCATGGACCAGAGGGGAAACTCTCCTCCCACCTAGGGAGGAGGCCAAGGAAGAAGGAGGAGGAGGGGGGTCTCTCCCCCTCTCTCCCGGTGACGCCAGAGCGCCGCGAGGGCAACTATCATGATGGCGATCTACACCAACAACTTCGCCGCTGTCACCATCAACTCTCTCCCCCTCTATGCATCAGTGTAAAACCTCTTCTCCTTGCTGTAATTGCTACTTGAACATGGTGCTTAATGCTATATATTATTATCCAGTGATGTGTGGCTATCCTATGATGTTTGTGTAGATTTCTTTTGTCCTATGGGTTAATTGTGGTATGATGTTATTGATACGAGTTGTATGTTGATATGGTGTTGTCCTAAGGTGCCTTCCATGAGGCGCACACATGAAGGAATCCCGCCGGAGGGTTTGCAATATGTTCATGATTCGCTTATAGTGGGTTGGTGAGTGACAGAAACACAAACCCGAGTAAGGGGATTGTTTACATATGGGAGTAAAGGGGACTTGATGTTTAATGCTATGGTTTGGTGTTACCTTAATGATCTTTAGTAGTTACGAATGCTTGCTAGAGGTCCAATCATAAGTGCACATGATCCAAGTAGAGAAAGTGTGTTAGTGTATGCCTCGCCATCATTGCATATGACAAGTGTCTATCATGTTATATTCAATTGCCTATGGACAATCTTTCTCTTGCGTTACACAAAAAATTGTCTACTAACTTTTATTTCCATGTTCTTTATTATCTTGCAAAACTATCTTTATACCTACTAAGTGTTGGGAGACGTAGTAGTAAATCAAAATTTCCCTACGTATCACAGAGTTCTATCTATGGAAAAACCAGCAACGAGCGGGGAGAGACTAGATATTCATACCTTTGAAGATCGCTAAGCGGAAGTGTTACAACAACGTGGTTGGTGGAGTCGTACTCGTAGCGATTCAGATCGCGGTGGACTCCGATCTCAACGCGGAACAACGGCGCATCCGCATTCAACACACGTGCAGCCCGGTGACGTCTCCTACGCCTTGATCCAGCAAGGAGGAAGGATAGGTTGGGGAAGAGCTCCGGCAGCACGACGGCGTGGCGAAGGTGGAGCTGCGTGGTCTCCGGCAGGGCTTCGCCAAGAACTACGGAGAACGAGGAGAGGGAGAGGTAGGGCTACGCCTTGGAGGGAGAAAGAATCGTGTGTCGGGCAGCCCTGAAACCTCACATATATATAGGGGAAGGAGGAGGGAGGGCTACACCCTAGGGTTTCCACCCTAGGGTGGTGCGGCAGCCACCAGATCAATCTGGCCGGCGGCCAGAGGGAGGGAGTGGTGCGGCTGCCCTAGGGTGGGCCTTAGGGCCCATCTGCCCTAGGGTTTGCCCCTCCTCCCACTTCAGTTGCGCCTTGGGCCTGGTGAAGGGGCGCACCAGCCCACCTAGGGGCTGGTTCCCTCCACCCTCGGCCCATGCAGCCCTCTGGAGCCGGTGGGCCCACTTGGTGGACCCCCGGAACCCTTCCGGTGGTCCCCGTACGTTACCGGTGACCCCCGAAACATTTCCGGTAACCAAAACCTCACTTCCTATATATCAATCTTCGTCTCCGGACCATTCCGGGACTCCTCGTGACGTCCGGGATCTCATCCGTGACACCGAACAACCTTCGGTAACCATGTGCACTTTTTCCCTATAACCCTAACGTCATCGAACCTTAAGTGTGTAGACCCTACGGGTTCGGGAGACACGTAGACATGACCGGCACACCTCTCCGATCAATAACCCATAGTGGGATCTGGATACCCATGTTGGCTCCCACGTGCTCCACGATGATCTCATTGGATGAACCACGATGTCGGGGATTTGATCAATCCCGTATACAATTCCCTTTGTCTATCGGCATGATACTTGCCTGATATTCGATCGTCGGTATCCCTATACCTTGTTCAATCTTGCTGCCGGCAAGTCTCTTTACTCATTCCGTAATACATCATCCCGTGGCTAACTCCTTAGTCACATTGAGCTCATTATGATGATGTCTTACCGAGTGGGCCCAAAGATACCTCTCCGTCACACGGAGTGACAAATCCCAGTCTCGATTCGCGCCAACCCAACAGACACTTTCGGAGATACCCGTAGCGCACCTTTATAGCCACCCAGTTATGTTGTGACATTTGGCACACCCAAAGCATTCCTACGGTATTCGGGATTTGCACAATCTCATGGTCTAAGGAAACGATACTTGACATTGAAAAGCTTTAGCAAACGAACTACACGATCTTGTGCTAGGCTTAGGATTGGGTCTTGTCCATCACATCATTCTCCTAATGATGTGATCCCGTTATCAACGACATCCAATGTCCATGGTCATGAAACCATGACCATCCATTGATCAACGAGCTAGCCAACTAGAGGCTTACTAGGGACATGTTGTGGTCTATGTATTCACACATGCATTACGGTTTCTGGTTAACACAATTATAGCATGAACAATAGACAATTATCATGAAGAAGGAAATACAATAATAACCATTTTATTATTGTCTCTATGGCATATTTCCAACAGTCTCCCACTTGCACTAGAGTCAATAATCTAGTTACATTGTGATGAATCGAACACCCATAGCATTCTGGTGTTGATCATGTTTCGCTCGTGAGAGAGGTTTAGTCAACAGGTCTGCGACATTCAAATCTGTATGCACTTTACAAATATCTATATCTCCCTCCTGAATGTAATCACGGATGGAGTTGAAGCGGCGCTTGATGTGTCTTGTCTTCTTGTGAAACCTGGGCTCCTTCGCAAGGGCAATAGCTCCAATGTTGTCACGGAATAGAGTCATCGGGCCCGACACATTGGGAATCACTCCTAGGTCGGTGATGAACTCCTTCATCCAGACTCCTTCCTTTGTTGCTTCCGAAGCAGCTATGTACTCCGCTTCACATGTAGATGCCGCCACGACGCTTTGCTTGCTGCTGCACTAGCTGACTGCCCCTCCGTTCAAAATATACACGTATCCGGTTTGCGACTTGGAGTCATCCGGATCTATGTCTAAGCTAGCATCGATGTAACCCTTTACGACGAGCTCTTCGGCACCTCCATATACGAGAAACATGTCCTTTGTCCTTTTCAGGTACTTCAGGATATTCTTGACCGTTGTCCAGTGTTCCGCTCCGGGATCACTTTGGTACCTCCCTACCAAACTTATGGCAAGGTTCACATCAGGTCTGGTACACAGCATGGCATACATAATAGAGCCTATGGCTGAAGCATAGGGGATGCCACTCATATCTTCTCTATCTTTTGCCGTGGTCGGGCATTGAGTCGTACTCAATCTCACACCCCGTAACACAGGCAGGAACCCCTTCTTGGACTGATCCATATTGAATTTATTCAATATCTTTTCAAGGTATGTGCTTTGTGAAAGACCTATGAGGCGTCTCGATCTATATCTATAGATCTTAATACCTAATATGTAAGCAGCTTCTCCAAGGTCCTTCATTGAAAAACACTTATTCAAGTAGGCCTTTATACTTTCCAAGAGTTCTATATCATTTCCCATTATCAGTATGTCATCCACATATAATATAAGAAATGCTACAGAGCTCCCACTCACTTTCTTGTAAATACAGGGTTCTCCATAAACCTGTATGAACCCAAGCACTTTAATCACCTCATTAAAGCGAATGTTCCAACTCCGAGACGCTTGCACCAGCCCATAGATGGAGCGCTGGAGCTTGCATACTTTTTTAGCATCTTTAGGATTGACAAAACCTTCTGGCTGCATCATATATAGTTCTTCCTTGAGGAAGCCATTAAGGAATGCCATTTTGACGTCCATTTGCCAGATCTCATAATCATAAAATGCGGCAATTGCTAACATGATTCGGACAGACTTCAGCATCGCTACGGGTGAGAAAGTCTCATCATAGTCAACTCCTTGAACTTGTCGATAACCCTTAGCGACAAGCCGAGACTTATAGACGGTCACATTAACGTCCGCGGCAGTCTTCTTCTTAAAGATCCATTTATTTTCAATGGATCACTTATCATCAGGCAAGTCCACCAAAGTCCATACTTTGTTCGCATACATGGATCCTATCTCGAATTTCATGGCCTCAAGCCATTTGTTAGAATCCGGGCTCGCCATTGCTTCTTCATAGTTCGAAGGTTCACCGTTGTCCAACAACATGATCTCCAAGACAGGGTTGCCGTACCACTCTCGTGCGGAACGTGTCCTAGTGGACCTTTGACATTCAGTAGTAACTTGATCTAAAGTTTCATGATCATCATCATTAATTTCCTCTCCAGCCGGTGTAGGCTCCACAGAAAGAACTTCCTGTGCTACGCTACTCTCCGGTTCGAGTGGAGGTACAATTACCTCATCAAGTTCTATTTTCCTCCCACTTACTTGTTTTGAGAGAAACTCTTTCTTGAGAAAGGATCCATTCTTGAGAAACGACAGCTTAGGTTTCTTTCCAAACCATAATTCATACGGTGTCGTCTCAACGGATTTTGATGGTTCCCTATTTAAAGTGAATGCGGCAGTCTCTAATGCATATCCCCAAAATGATAGCAGTAAGTCGGTAAGAGACATCATAGATCACACCATATCTAATAGAGTGCGATTACGACGTTCAGACACACCATTTCACTAAGGTGTGCCAGGCGGCGTGAGTTGTGAAACAATTCCACATTTCCTTAGGTGCGTGCCAAACTCGTGACTTAAATATTCTCCGCCATGATCAGATTGTAGGCACTTTATTTTCCTGACACATTGATTCTCTACCTCACTCTGAAATTCCTTGAACCTTTCAAAAGTTTCAGACTTATGTTTCACTAAGTAGAGATACCCATATCTACTCAAGTCATCAGTGAGGGTGAGAACATAACGGTAGCCACCACGAGCCTCCACACTCATTGGACCGCATACATCGGTATGTATTATTTCCAACAAGTCAGTTGCTCGCTCCATTGTTCCGGAGAACGGAGTCTTGGTCATCTTGCCCATGAGGCATGGTTCGCACGTGTCAAATGATTCGAAATCAAGAGACTCCAAAAGTCCATCAGTATGGAGCTTCTTCATGCGTTTGACACCAATATGACCAAGGCGGCAGTGCCACATGTAAGTGGGACTATCGTTATCAACCTTACACTTTTTGGTACTCACACTATGGACATGTGTAACATCACGTTCGAGATTCATCAAAAATAAACCATTGACCAGCGGGGCATGACCATAAAACATTTCTCTCATATAAATAGAACAACCATTATTCTCAGATTTAAATGAGTAGCCATCTCGCATCAAGTGAGATCCAGATACAATGTTCATGCTCAAAGCTGGTACTAAATAACAATTATTAAGGTTTAACACTAATCCTGAAGGTAGATGTAGAGGTAGCGTGCCGACGGCGATCACATCGACCTTGGAACCATTCCCGACGCGCATCGTCACCTCGTCCTTTGCCAGCCTCCACTTATTCCGCAGCTCTTGCTTGGAGTTACGAATGTGAGCAACTGCACCGGTATCAAATACCTAGGAGCTACTACAAGCGCTGGTTAGGTACACATCAATAACAAGTATATCACATATACCTTTAACGTTGTTGTCCTTCATATCCGCTAAGTACTTGGGGCAGTTCCGCTTCCAGTGACCGGTACCCTTGCAATAAAAACACTCAGTCTCAGGCTTGGGCCCATTCTTGTTCTTCTTCGTCTCGGCAACTTGCTTACCGGGCATGGCAATAGCTTTGTCGTCCTTCTTGAAGTTCTTCTTACCCTTGCCTTTCTTGAAACTAGTGGTCTTATTCACCATCAACACTTGATGCTCCTTTTGAACCTATCACACCCGATCATCACGTGGTGCTTCGAAACAACGATCCTTAGCAACAGTGCACAATTAGGGTGAACACTTCTCTTGAAAATTTATTTAGAGATCATCTTATTTACTACCGTCGTTCTAAGCAAATAAGATGTAAACATGATAAACATCACATGCAATCAATATAGTGACATGATATGGCCAATATCATCTTGCTCCTTTGATCTCCATCTTCGGGGCACCATGATCATCACTATCATCGGCACGACACCATGATCTCCATCATCATGATCTCCATCATTGTGTCTTCATGAAGTTGTCTCGCCAACTATTACTTGTACTACTATGGCTAACGTTTAGTAATAAAGTAAAGTAATTACATGGCGTTTATGATTGACATGCAGGTCATACAATAAAAATAAGACAACTCCTATGGCTCCTGCCGGTTGTCATACTCATCGGCATGCAAGTCGTGAATCCTATTACAAGAACATGATCAATCTCATACATCACAATGCATCACATCACATACTTTGGCCATATCACATCACAAGGCATATGCTGCAAAAACAAGTTAGACGTCCTCTAATTTGTAGTTGCAAGTTTTTACGTGGCTGCTATAGGTTTCTAGCAAGAACGTTTCTTACCTACACCAAAACCACAACGTGATATGCCAATTGCTATTTACCCTTCATAAGGACCCTTTTCATCAAATCCAATCCGACTAAGGTGGGAGAGACAGACACCCGCTAGCCACCTTATGCAACAAGTGCATGTCAGGCGGTGGTACCGGTCTCACGTAAGCGTACGTGTAAAGTTGGTCCGGGCCGCTTCATCCCACGGTACCGCCGAATAAGGATAAGACTAGTAGTGGTAAGAAAATTAACAAGATCGACGCCCACAACTACTTTGTGTTGTACTCGTGCATAGATTCTCCGCATAGACCTAGCTCATGATGCCACTGTTGGGAGACGTAGTAGTAAATCAAAAAAATTCTACGTATCACCAAGATCTATCTATGAAGAAACCAACAACGAGCGGGGAGAGATTAGATCTTCATACCTTTGAAGATCGCTAAGCGGAAGCGTTACAAGAACGTGGTTGATGGAGTCGTACTCGTAGCGATTCAGATCGCGGTGGACTCCGATCTCAGTGCCGAACAACGGCGCCTCCGCGTTCAACACACGTGCAGCCCGGTGACGTCTCCTACACCTTGATCCAGCAAGGAGGAAGGAGAGGTTGGGGAAGAGCTCCGGCAGCATGACGGCATGGTGACGGTGGAGCTGCGTGGTCTCCGGCAGGGCTTCGCCAAGCACTACGGAGAATGAGGAGAGGGAGAGGTAGGGTTGTGCCTTGGAGGGAGAAAGAACCGTGTGTCGGGCAGCCCTGAAACCTCACGTATATATAGGGGAAGGAGGAGAGAGGGCTGCGCCCTAGGGTTTCCACCCTAGGGTGGTGCGGTGGCCACCAGATCAATCTGGCCGGCGGCCAGAGGGAAGGAGTGGTGCGGCTGCCCTAGGGTGGGCCTTAGGGCCCATCTGCCCTAGGGTTTGCCCCTCCTCCCACTTCAGTTGTGCCTTGGGCCTGGTGGAGGGGCGCACCAGCCCACCTAGGGGCTGGTTCCCTCCACCCTCGGCCCATGCAGCCCTCTGGAGCCGGTGGGCCCACTTGGTGGACCCCCGGAACCCTTCCGGTGGTCCCGGTACGTTACCGGTGACCCCCGAAACATTTCCGGTAACCAAAACCTCACTTCCTATATATCAATCTTCATCTCCGGACCATTCCAGGACTCCTCGTGACGTCCGGGATCTCATCCGGGACTCCGAACAACCTTCGGTAACCACGTACACTTTTTCCCTATAACCCTAGCGTCATCGAACCTTAAGTGTGTAGACCCTACTGGTTCGGGAGACACGTAGACATGACCGAGACACCTGTCCGGTCAATAACCAACAGCGGGATCTGGATACCCATGTTGGATCCCACGTGCTCCATAATGATCTCATCGGATGAACCACGATGTTGGGGATTCGATCAATCCCGTATACAATTCCCTTTGTCTATCGGTATGATACTTGCCCGAGATTCGATCATCGGTATCCCTATACCTTGTTCAATCTCGTTGCCAGCAAGTCTCTTTACTCGTTCCGTAACACATCATCTCGTGGCTAACTCCTTAGTCACATTGAGCTCATTATGATGATGTCTTACCGAGTGGGCCCAGAGATACCTCTCCGTCACACGGAGTGACAAATCCAAGTCTCGATTCGCGCCAACCCAACAGACACTTTTGGAGATACACGTAGTGCACCTTTATAGCCACCCAGTTATGTTGTGACATTTGGCACACCCAAAGCATTCCTACGGTATCCGGGAGTTGCACAATCTCATGGTCTAAGGAAACGATACTTGACATTGAAAAGCTTTAGCAAACGAACTACACGATCTTGTGCTAGGCTTAGGATTGGGTCTTGTCCATCACATCATTCTCCTAATAATGTGATCTTGTTATCAACGACATCCAATGTCCATGGTCATGAAACCGTGACCATCCATTGATCAATGAGCTAGCCAACTAGAGGCTTACTAGGGACATGTTGTGGTCTATGTATTCACACATGCATTACGGTTTCTGGTTAACACAATTATAGCATGAACAATAGACAATTATCATGAACAAGGAAATACAATAATAACCATTTTATTATTGCCTCTAGGGCATATTTCCAACACTAAGTACTTCTAGTTTCATTCCCGCAAAGTAGTTTCATACTTGTTCTAGTTAAAGTAAGCGTTAGCGTGCGTAGAGTTGTAATGGTGGTCGATAGAACTTGAGAGAATATTAATTCTACCTTTAGCTTCTCATTGGGTTTGACACTCTTACTTATCAAAAAAGGCTACAAATTATCCCCTACACTTGTGGGTTATTAAGACCTTTTCTAGCACCGCTGTCGGGGAGCAATAGCGTAGTGGTTGATATTCTCGTGTGTATTTGTTTGCTTTATCATTAAGTAATTTTTACTTTCTGTTATTAGTTGTTTTATTTTCTGTTATTAGTTTTTTATATCTTTAGTTATGGATATGGAACACGAAACACCAAAAGAAATAGTGGTACTTGCTACTCATGGAGATGGGGAACCTCCTAAAATCCTCCATGCTACTTATGTGAAACACGTTAATTACTCCTTTGATAATCCTGAGAAATCCCCATTCAACTTTATAATGGGAGACACAGTGGATCAACTTGAGTAACTCAGGGATTATCGCTTGTCTCAAAACGGGAAACACTTATGGGATCAAATTAAAATATTGTGTTGGTTTGCTTGGGATGCGTGTTTGAGATGTGATTATACTTGTTGCTCTAAGATTAAGGTTCTTCACCTTCCCTTTAAATGTGAATTCAATGATAATAAAACCTTGGATTCATATGCTAAAGGTACTTATGATTACTATGATGTGGAACAAATAGAATAATTTGTTGCTTTTAAAGGTGCTTATGAAATTGCTTCTTTGCTTGAAAAGTATGATGATATTCCTTACAAATCTGTTTTTTTTCATACTTAAATATTGCTATGATAATTATGAATACAATGCTGATATTATTGAAATTATTAAGATAATGTGTGTTGCCTTGGAAGATATTAATATTTTGCAGGAATCTATGGAAGAAGAATTTGCTAAAACTGTGAGCTCATTAGATGAAGAAGATGAGGAGGAGAGCGACGAACAAAAGGAGGAAGAGCACATTAGCTACTCGTTCCCACCTTCTAATGGTAGTAACTCTTCAACTCATACATTGTTTAATTTCCCTTCGCACATACTGTCGTGGATTTATCACGGCAGATGTCCGGGTGAACGGACTTGGATTCGAGGCCATCGCTAACGGGGTGGACTCAAAGGGGTTGATCGGGACGAAAGACACGGGTTTACCCAGGTTTGGCCCCTCAAGTCGAGGTAATAGCCTACGTCCTGCTTGTGTTTGTATTGCTTGTGTATCGATTACAAGGAGCTAGAAGCTTGACCTAGTTTTCGATAACCTCTCCCCTAAGTCGCCCCGGGTTTACCTTTATATAGGAGGTCAGGACCACCGGGTCGTTACAATCGTTAACCGAGTCTTATTGTATGTCAGAGTCTCTCTCTATCTTCTTGTCCAAGCTGTCTTTGAGACGGCTTACACGCCCGGGTCTTCTCCGTCCGGGCCGTCATACGGCCCGCACCTTGAGCCGCCTATCTTCCTGGGCCACCAATCTTATGGCTCACCCTTGGGCCGGCTCACGAGCAAGCAACATGACCCGGAGCCTCCAGGGCGGGTCATATTGCGGGGTTATATCCCCAACATTAGGCCCCAGGTTGAATTGAGCTTGCTCACTTCATCCTTCTCTTCTGATTTTTGCGAGTCGCCCGGAAATGACCCGGCATGACGTCATTAGATCTGCTGACGTATCACCGAATCTTTCATTAAACGGTCATCCCGAGAATCGAGGCGTCTGCCTCGGTCAAACGGTGTCGTCGCCTGGATTTTCACGCCTTCCTCATTCCCACTTTAAATATGACCCATGCGGGTCAAAGCTTTTCACTCTTCCCGCTCACGCCTCTTCTTCTTCTTCCTATCGCCGTCGCTCCAGCGTCCTCGTCGTCCGGCGCCATCTTCGCAGCTTCACCGACCGGGCCGCTGCATCACCCTAAAACGTACCAGAGTTTCGTACGCCTCCGGAATTCCATCGCCGGTAAGCTGCCGCTCCACCTATCTCATCCGCCGTCGCAATAGGGTTTTGCCGGAGTATCTGCCGCCACCATTCGGGCTCCTCCACGGCAACGTTGTAGGATATCAGATGTCGTCGGTGCTTTTAGGGCGCGCTCTCACCGCACCGCCGCGCGTGGGTTGTCCGGGCGCAATGCGCGGACCGCGATGGCTCCAGTCCATTTTCCTTTCTTCCGCTGTTCATCGCTAGGTCAGGATTAAAATTCTTTTTCTCCGCTTCTGTAGATCCGTAGCCATAGTAGTAGTTTGCAGCATCTATTTTTTAGGACTTAGCCGATTTTCAATCTTCCTTTCCTCTGTTGAGTCGCTAAGCTTCTCCAGCTCTCATCAACCGGGTCTTTCGACATTATCCGTAGAACCCTTAAACCTGTAAGCCGTCATAAATATTTGCTTACGCTTGACTCGTCACGCCCTTTTCCTTGCACGGTATTTAAGCCGCCAATATGTCTCGTGCGTCCAACTCATGCAACTGGGTTGGTTCTTGCGTCACGGAGGAGTACTTAGCAGATTATGTTGAAGCGGGTACTCTCCCTCCCAAAGAGGTCCTCGATTGGCGGGTTCCGGGTAAAGAGACCCGGCCTTCTCCCCAAAAAGGAGAGATAGTAGTCTTCACTGATCACATCGAGCATGGGTTCGTGCCGCCCGGCTCTAAGTTTTTCTGGGATGTTCTTCAATTTTACAAGCTGCATCCTCAAGACTTGGCACCCAACTCCGTCTCAAACATCTGCAACTTCCAAGTTCTCTGTGAAGCTTATCAGCAAACTAAGCCGTCCGTGGGGTTCTTTCAAGAGTTCTTCTATGCCAACCGCCAAACTGAAATGAAGGGTGGTCCGAGCCTGGAGCTGGGCGGCATTTCTATTCAACGCCGCTGAGACATCATCTTTCCTGCCACTCCAATGCCGAGTCACCCAAAGATTGGAACCAGATGTGGTTCTACTGCCAAGAGACCTCTCCTGAGAAAGAGCACTCGTTGGCGGGTTACCGCCCCTCCCGGCTGAGGACAGACACAAAGCTTCCGGTCGGCTCTCAGCCTCAGAGCGTGCCAGATATGAGCTGTTCCATGCCAAGATCAAAGCGCTCCTGGGCGACGGTTTAATAGGATTGGATTTGATCCGCTGCTGGATTTCCTGGCGGATCATGCCTTTAAGTCGCAGAGGTCGGCTTATGTGCGAGTACGAAGGCAAATATGACAGCTCGTTGTGCTTCAGCAAGTCAACACTGACAGAGGACGATATTACCACTACCATCCGGAGCCTTGTCCACAAAGCCTCCGGCTCATGCAGTGCCATCGGCCTGGCGCCTTTCTGCGTCAATAATCCGGCTCCCGATGTAAGTTAATCTCTTCCCATCCGTCTCTTAGAAGTTGCTTTTACTTTGTTGATTTGCTATTCATTCTCCGGGTCATTCCTGTAGGCCGACTCAGAGTTCTGGAAGAAGGAATATGTTACCCCTCCGAAGAAATCCAGGAAGAAGGGCGCGACCAAGAGGGCTCAAAAAGATGCTCCGCAAGAGAATTTGTTTGACCCGCCACCATCATCCAGCTCAAAGGTAATACTTTAATTGCTTTTCTTGATCTTTTACCTTCCTGCTTTATTAATGCTTGTTTTACTCGCAGGATGAAGTGGAAACCAGCCGCGCCAATGCTCCTGAGGTAAATTATGTTTCTTCCGGCTCAGAATGTTTCGTACCCCGAAAGCCGCAATGGGTTATCAGAAAAGTTCCTCTTTCTCACCCTCTTGCTTACCTGGCTCCCGATTTTCTCTTGAAAAAGCAACAGCATGCCGAGCGTCGACAGACTCGAAGCACCGGCTCTACTGAGCTCGTGTCCGGGTTACCAAATTCTCCGGCTCCAAAGAAACGCCCGTAGAGGTTTATGTCTCTACTTTTCCTTTGACTTTCCTTTGTAAACTTGACACTTTCTCATCTTTCTTGTTTTACTCTTTTCAGAAATCCCCCTCTTCTGGCAACACTTCGGCGTCGGTTCTACCCCCGCCCAAGATCAATCCACTGTAAGTACTCTTTATTATGACATTCGGATCTCCGGCTCTTAATATGATAGTAACCTCTTCAAATGCTGCTCCTTCCATTTCGCAGTGCTCAAGCGAAGCATCGTAAGACCAACAAGCCCTCCCCCAGCCCTGTCATCCAAGACCAGGAATTCGAACACCCGGAGGAGGCTCATCCGGAAGTAACTCCACCGGCTCCTTCTATGGAGCCGGCTGTTGAAGATGTCATTATGGAGAGTCCTCCCAGGGCTCCTTCAAAGCCGCCTACTCCTACAAAAACTCCTGCAACTCCGGAGGTCATTATCACCGGTTCAGCTCAGCAGACGCCTCCGGCTCATGTGCTGACTAAACATACCGACCCGTCAGAGGCCTCGAGGAACTTAAACTTTGATTCTTCGTACGAAAGATGACAGCTGATGAGCTCCATGCCGGATATATGAACTGGCTAAATACCAGCCATGACTTGGAGCTTCGGCTGGTGACTTTGATGAAAACCAAATATGAGGTACCTTTCCTTCTTACCATATCCTTACTTAGCCCCCAAGAGCCGGTTTAATCTAGTTGGTAGTTGAACCGGGTCTTTCTGTGACCTCTGTAGATATTGTCATGCCAAATTCACTTAGAATTGCTTTAGCTTAGTACTGTAGGTAAAGTGAACCGCCAATCGTAGCCCCCAAGGACCGGCTCAGATTTTATTTGAGTCGGGTCTGTAGTATAGACAGCTTGAAGATCTAATCGTAGTCCCCAAGAGCCGAGTCTACTTTAACAAAATTGAGTTGGATCTTCCATCAGGAGCAGTCTTTGAAGATCCAATTCGTAGCCCCCAAGGGCCGGCTCAAACTTGATCAAGTTGAGTCGGTGCTTCCATTATTAGTACATTGAAGAGCCATAGTGTAGCCCCCAAGTTCCGGATTAACTTCGAAGGAGATGAACCGGAACTACATTGCATACTGAGAGATCAAATATACATTAGCCCCCAAGTGTCAAATATATTGCTTGTAATCTGTTTGAGACTTGCAAAAATTTGATTTTAACACTCGTCCTATATTTTGATGTATTATAGGAAGCTTTAAATGAAGCTGGGTCTCAATTGACGGATCTGAAGGCCAACTTGGCGGCTCAGCAAGAAGCCCGAAGCATTGCTGACAAAAAGTGTCGGCTTCTCTCTAAGGAGCTGGCCAATGCCACTGCTGAGCTTACCTCTTTGAAAGAGATGACAGAATCTGAAAAGTCCGCTCTGACCAAACGGGCGGACGACGCCGACCAGCGGCTTATAGCTGTGGCGGAGGAACTCCAAGGCCTGAAGCAGCACATAGCGAAGATGTCAGACGCCCTATTTGGTAAGCTTCTGTTTTACTTTGTATTTTAACATTGCTATTGAAAAATTGGCGACTCATTAGCTTTATCCGGCTTATCCAGGTCCCAGGAGCCGGCAGTTGGCTTCTGATAGCCTTCTGCCACTGAAGTCCATCTACACCTTTGCGGAACAACTATATTGTGGCGCCATCTTCACGATCAAGAGTGTTCAATATAAGGAGAAGATCCCCATCGCTCTGAAAGGGGTCTTGGAACTCTTCTCCACCATGCCAAAACAGATTGAAAAACTGAAGAAATCAGCTTTTCATCAAGGAGCAGTCGCCAGATTGAGCCGGGCTCTGGCCTTCGCCCCTAAGCTGACGCCGGCTGAAATGATGGATGGCTATCCATCGAAGAAAGACGACGGCTCAGAATTCACAGAGGTGGACTACATCCAGTGTGTCAAGGACTCCCGCTTCTTGGCGTCTGTACTTGCAGATGAAGCCAACTTAAATGTCTACCAGGCGGCTTATGATGGCGAGGATAAGAGGATCCGCGGGCCTCTCTACGAGTGGAAATCTCTAATACCCGCCCGCAGTAAGGAACTCTTTCCTAATGATCTCGACACGTCTCCCTTTTTTGAGGAAGGGTCCTTCGCCGCGCTAGCTGACTGTAGCTAGGATTTGGAAACTCTCTAGATAAAGCCAGTAGAAGAAACGAAGCAGGATGATCCGGCCGTCTGACTTTGCATTTTGTAACCTTCTGAGCGATGGCTCATGCAATAACCCGCCGTGGGCGGTTGAAACTTGGTAATGCCCTTGCTCCTTCTGAGAGCATTTTTTGTAATAGCTTAAGGATGACTCTGCCATTCTAAAGATAGTACCGACTGTATATATTTCCATCTCTTTGTGTATACTTTCCATCTCTCCGTGTTTCAATTTGATGTGTTGTCGGCTCTCCATTGATTGATCGCTCCTTTGCATAAATATACCTTGAGCTTTTCTGATGAGGGTGTTTGTCTTTGAAGACGTCATTCCTTCTCCAGAAGATTAGAGCCGGATAATATCTTTGGAAATTTGAATTTTGTCAACCGGAGCAACATGGCTTCGGCTCTTGTCGGATGAATCCATTAAGGAGTCGGTTGTCTTAGGACAATGTAAGCTATACCTGATGGTAACAAGCCTCTATCGACAACTGAGGCTAATGATGAACCGGAAGCGGCCTAAAGCCGGCTGTATGAAGGGTAATGTAAGCTATACCTGACGGTAAGAAGCCTCCTTTTAACAGCAAATGTTGTATGCGCGAACACCGGCTGTCGATGGGAGATGTAAGCTATACCCCAAGGCAAGAAGCCTCCATCGACAGCCGCGGCTAATAATTAGCCTGAGATGGCATAAAGCCGGTTGTTTGAAAGGAGATGTAAGCTATACCCGAAGGCAAGAAGCCTCTTTCAACAGCTATAGTTGATAAGCAACTGAGTTTTTGGCGTAAACGCCGGTTGTTAGGGTGAGATAAGCGAACCTGTCGGTAAGCAGCCCCCTTCGACAACCGTGGTTAATAAGTAACCGGAAGTGGCATAAAGTCGGCCATCAGGGTGAGATAAGCGAACCCATCGGTAAGAAGCCCCCTTCGATGGCCGCAGTTGATAAGCAACTGGAATTTGGTGTACACGCTGTTGTCTTAGGGTAATGTAAGCTATACCTAAAGTAAGAAGCCTCCATCAACAACAGCGCTTAGTGTAACCAAACTAGGCATAAAGCCAACTATGCAAGGGAGATGTAAGCTATACCTAATGGTAAGAAGCCTCTTTGCAACAGTGCTTAATTGGGCATAACGCCGGCTGTGCAAGGGAGATGTAAGCTATACCCGAAGGCAAGAAACCTCCTTGCAACAGCTTAATAACAGCTGGCTGTGCAAAGGAGATGTAAGCTATACCCGAAGGCAAGAAGCCTCTTTGCAACATTGCTTTAATTGGGCATAACACCGGATGCGCAAGGGAGATGTAAACTATACCCGAAGGCAAGAAGCCTCCTTGCAACAGCGTAACAATAGACTATGCAGGGGAGATGTAAGCTATACCCGAAGGCAAGAAGCCTCCCTGCAACAGCGCTTGATAGGGCATAAAGCCGGATGACAGATCAGCTGTTTTGATGGCGAACAAACCACTTCAACTCAAATTTTGACCCGGATGCCCGGCTCCTGAACCGCCGTGCCCTGAGCCGCCAGGCGGGCCACCGCCCTGGTTATTGCGTGGCTGGGAATGCTGGTTTTTGAATCTCTGCATGATAAAGCAATCACCCCACGCATGTAATGCCGGCCTATCAGGCGTGTCGTGCTCCGGACAAGGCTTCTTAAGCACTTCTTCTAAATTGAAAGGACCTTTGTTCCTTTGGCGAAACGACCTGAATTTTCCGTTCCCCTTGGGATGGTTCTGTTCTGTGTTGGTGTTTGCCACTAGCTCTAACCCGCCATCAGCGTTCTTCCGTTTATTCTGATTCCCACTGTTCACAAAGCCTTTGCCTTGATTGTTCTTCTTCCCTTGATTGGCTTTCTCATCATCCGAGCCTGGATCCTTGGTGTTATCTGAGTCGGCATACTTTGCCAGGGCCATCATGAGCTCTCTCATATCCTGACACGTGCGCTTGAGCCAGCCGAGCTTCTGTTTCAATGGAACAAAATGATAGTTCTTTTCCATAATGAGCACCACTTGAGCCGCCGTGATCTGCTCCGAAGAGTGAATAATGGTCGACACCCGCCGGACCCAATGATGGGCCGACTCATTCTCCTGTTGAACATAATGGTCCAAGTCTAGAATGGTCATAGGCTGCTTACAGGTCCCCTGAAAATTCTTAATAAACTTCGCTCTCAGCTCCGCCCATGAACTTATCGTGTTAGGCGGCAGACCCTTCAACCATGTGCGAGCCGTACCCTCAAGCATCATGATGAAATATTTTGCACATACTGCCTCACTGACGTCCAACATCTCCATGGCCAGCTCATAACTCTCAACCCAAGCCTCAGGGGGTAGATCAGTTGTGTAATTCGGAACCTTTCGAGGCCCCTTAAAATCTTTCGGTAGTCGTTCACTTCTCAGAGTCAGAGCTAAACATGGCACCCCTACGGCTCTGGTACTAACTACCCCCCTTGAGACGGAAAGCGCCGGCTCTGGACGGTTTACCGCTATCTCCACCTCCCGCCTGTTCCTTGCCCGGTCCGCGAGGGCTTGTGCATCTAGAGTCGCCTGCTCATCCTCCAGTGGTCCCCGACATGGATGACTGCTAGAACACGCCGGCGACTCATAGCGCCGGCTGAAACTTTGACTGGGGAGGGGGGTAGAGTGAACCCGGCTCCGGCTGTGAGCATATCTCTCTTGCTGGGCCATGGCCGTCTGTAAATATCCAATGGCGTTTCGCACGTCCTCCGCAAAGGGTGCTTCATCTGGGATGGGAATCGTCTCAAGCCGGGTGGTCGCTGCCACCATGTTCTCGGCCGGGTTAGAGTAATGACCCGCCAGTGTCGAAAAAGCTCTAGGTGAAGTTTGGTTATGCTGGGGTGGATGCGTTGCCGGGTGTTCCATCGGGCGGCTTTCCGGCATGCCCGCGACCCGCCCCACACCAGGGGTATTAAACAGGTTCCTTGCTTCGTAACGTTCTGGTAGACGGGATTGATGCCTTCTCTGGTGCATCGCGGCTGCTGACCTTTGTTCCAACTCCAGATGGAAAGCATCTGCCTTGATACGCTCGGCTTCTTCCTCCATCTGGATCTTCAGCTCAGCCATCCTTTGTCGTTCCTCTGCCATCCAGCCCTTGATCCGTGTCACCTCTAGATTCCAGGCTGCTTGATTATCCGGTGTTACCTCCATGGCCATGAGAGCTGTAAGCTCGTCCATCAATTCCACTAGAACCTGAGCCGGCGGCAGCGGGCTATCACCTGCTGCGGTGGCTCCCGCAGCTGTGTGACCGGCGGTTGGAGCCGATCCCGCCATGAACACCGCCGCATGAACCGGGGGTCTCGGAGCATCCGACTCAAAACCCTCTACCTCAGGGCAGGTGTCGTAGTAGCCCCCAAGGCCACTGTTACTGAGACGATACACTGACTCTGTCTCCCCACTGGAGGACTCATCTTCCAAGCAAACAAGAGTTCCCTATGACCCGGACGCTTCCAGGTCCATACCTTGAGTGAAGCCCATGAGAACACGCTTTTGACCTGGATGGGCACGGGCAGGCCGCACACCACTCGCAGATTGGAGACGCCAAGCCGGCTCGACGATGTTGGTGCAGATGTCCGGCCCGGGTGTAGATCCATCAACCTTTCAAATGAAAACCTGGATCCCGCCAAACGAAACCCGGAATCCATACTCCACAGAATCAGCATCAAGCCCCCAGCCGGCGTCATCGATGTAGAGCCGGCCGTGGCGACTCTTGCTCATCCTTCTAACCACGTATCCCTCGAGCCCTGGGAGAGAGCCCTTTGAGAACTCAACACCACCTAGCGCTAGCCCCATGGTGGGCGCCAACTGTCGTGGATTTATCACGGTAGATGTCCGGGTGAACGGACTTGGATTCGAGGCCATCGCTAACGGGGTGGACTCAAAGGGGTTGATCAGGACGAAAGACACAGGTTTACCCAGGTTCGGCCCCTCAAGTCGAGATAATAGCCTACGTCCTGCTTGTGTTTGTATTGCTTGTGTATCGATTACAAGGAGCTAGAAGCTTGACCTAGTTTTCGATAACCTCTCCCCTAAGTTGCCCCGGGTCTGCCTTTATATAGGAGGTCAGGACCACCGGGTCGTTATAATCGTTAACCGAGTCTTATTATATGTCCGAGTCTCTCTCTATCTTCTTGTCCAAGCTGTCTTTGAGACGGCTTACACGCCCGGGTCTTCTCCGTCCGGGCCGTCATACGGCCCACACCTTGAGCCGCCTATCTTCCTGGGCCACCAGTCTTACGGCTCACCCTTGGGCCGGCTCATGAGCCAGCAACATGACCCGGAGCCTCCAGGGCGGGTCATATTGCAGGGTTATATCCCCAACACATACCGAATGATGAATGCTATGATGATTGCTATGATCCCTTGGATTCGTTTAAAATATCCCTTTTGATGAACTTGATGCTTGTTATGCTTGTGGCCATGATGCCAATATTAATTATGCTTATGGAGATGAACTTGTGATAGTTCCTTATGTTAAGCATAATTTTTTTGCTATTGCACCCGCACATGATAGTCCTATTATATTTTTTCATTCTCCCAACTACACTATATCGGAGAAGTTTGCACTTATTAAGGATTATATTGATGGGTTGCGTCTTACTATCACACATGATGATTTTAATGAATATAATATGCATGTGCTTGCTGCTCCTACTTGAAATTATTATGAGAGAGGAACCAAATCTTCACCTCTCTATGTTTCCAATACTATAAAATTGCAAGAAACTATTTATGCCATGTATTGGCCTTTACTTGATGTGGATGAATTGTTCTTGTATGACATCCAATGCATATGAATAGAGTTAGACTTCATTTTTACATGATCTACATCACTTTGTGCTCACTACTACATTTCAAATCATTGTTAATTAAAATTGGCTTTGATATACCTTGGGATCCGGATGGATCAATTACTTGAGCACTATATGTCTAGCTTAATGGTTTTAAAGAAAGCGCTGCTACGGAGACAACCCGGAAGTTTTAGAGAGTCATTTATTTCTGTTGCGTCCTTTAAAAATGGTTAAAAGCAAAAAAAATAAAGTGGGGAACCTACAACTTTTTCAAAAAGAAAAGTGAAAGTGAGAAAGACGAGCACCGTTGAAGTGGGGAACGTCCTTGAACTTTGGTTCATGTGCATGGAAACTTTTTGAATATTGATTACATAAAAAATTTCAACAAAAATAATTATCCCCTTGTAAAAATCCATTGTATTATAAAAATAATGTGCCAAGAATTACCTTTAGCATGTTTAAATTGCTTGTTTGATATGTGCTGTGAAAAAACAGAAACTTTGGTTGTACTATTTGATTTTTCATATTTTACCAGAACGTCAAAAGTTTCTAATTTTTTTACATAGTAGTGTTATACAAATTGTATACTGCTTCATAATTTTTCAGAATTGTTTACGTTACAGAAGTATGGTATCCATCTACATCTTTACAGACTGTCTTGTTTTTCACACATTGTTGTTATAGTTGCTTTGCGTGCTTATGTTTGAATTCTTGTTGAGCCCGAGTGACATGAGAACCATAGAATAAAGATATCATATAGTGGGTAAAGTTATATTATAATTATGCTATAATGTTATGTAAGGATTTGATGATTATGTACTGACGTTTATAATAAATGTTTTGTTAAGTTTTGTGTGGATGAAGTGTTCGAAGATAGAGGAGGTATTGATATGCGAAGAATAAGGAGAGGCAAGAGCTCGATCTTGGGGATGCCCAAGTCACCCAAGTAATTATTCAAGGAGATTCAAGCGTCTAAGCTTGGGGATGCCCCGGAAGGCATCCCATCTTTCTTCTTCAAAATTTATCGGTATGTCTCGGTTTTTGTTTGGTTCACATGATATGCGTAAATTACTCGAGCGTCGTGTGCCTTTTATTTTTCTTTAAGAAATGAACCATGCTGGTTTGGTAAAGTCCATGGTTGACTTATAGAATGCTCTTTGCACTTCACTTATATCTTTTGAGTATGGCATTATAGAATGCTTCATGTGCTTCACTTATATCATTTGAAGTTGGATGCTTGTTTCTCTACATATAGAAAACCATCACTTGTAGAATGCTATTTTGCTTCACTTATATTTATTAGAGCATGTCCAGCTATTTTTAGAAATAATTAAACTCCCATGCCTCACTTATACCTATTTAGAGAGTCCACAAGAATTGATCATTTACATGGTTAGTCATAAAATCCTACATAAAACTTGTAGATTACTGAATATGATATGTTTGATTCCCTACAATAGTTTTGCGACATTAAGATAGTAATATGCGGGTGCACTGGTAGATGATTGTGGATTAGTAAGAATATTGATGTTAAGGTTTGTGATTCCCGAAGCATGCACGTATAGTCTCTAGTTATGTGATGAAGATTGGAGCATAATTTATCCTTGATTGAAATCCTTTGAGTTGTTGAATCGGGGGCGCTATGGTTAACTCCTTCCAACCTCCTCCATAGGAGCATGCGAGTAGTAATTTGATTTATGATAAAACTAATAAAACTTTGAAATAAGTATATGAGTTCTTTATGACTAATGTGAACCCATGGACATACATAATCTCACCTATTCATATTTTCCTAGCCTCTTTGGCACAGTGCATTGCCCATTCTCACCTCGAGGATCGATGCATCTTTCGCCAGTGCATCCAAACCCCATGACATGATACGCTTTGTTGCAAATAAGCCTCATTATATCTTCCTCAAAACAGCCACCATACCTACCTAGCATGGCATCCATAGCCATTATGAGATATATTGCCATGCAACTTCCACCATCACTTCATATGACTTGTATTTCCATTGTCATATTGATTTGCATGATCGTAAGATAGCTAGCATGATATTTACATGGCTTGTCCGTTTTTTATATCTTTTGTTATGCTAGATCATTGCTCATCCTGGTACACTGCTAGAAGTATTTATATAGTCATATCATATCATGATTCAGCTGTTATATCGAGTTGTAAGTAAATAAAAGTGTAATGATCATCATTATTAGAGCATTTTCCCAGCGAGGAAAGATTGATGGAGACTATGATTTGCCCACAAGTCGGGATGAGACTCCAAAGGAAAAATGAAAAATGAGGGAGGCCAAATGAACCCACCGCAAAAAAATGGGGAGGCGAAAAAAAGGAAAAAAAATCCCACCATGGAAAATATATATAAAGAAATAAACAAATAAAGGAGAGAAAAAGAGAGAAGGGACTTTGCTACTATCCTTTACCACACTTGTGCCTCAATGTGGCACCATGTTCTTCATATAGAGAGTCTCTTGTTTTGTCACTTCCATATGCTAGTGGGATTTTTTCATTGTAGAACTTGGCTTGTATATTCCGATGACGGGCGTCCTAAAATGCCCTAGGTCTTCCTGAGCAAGCACGTTGGATGCACACCCACTTAGCTTCAGTCGAGCTTTCATACACTTATAGTCCTAGTGCATCTGTTGCATGGCAATCACTACTCCTCGCGTTGATATCTATTGATGGACATCTCCATAACCCGTTGATACACTGAGTCGATGTGACACCTTCTTCTTCACTTTCAACCCTTTTGATATCTACCACCATATTCTATTCCATCCTTAAGCTATGTCCATGGTTCACTCTCATATATTGCGTGAAGAATAAAAAGTTGATGCGCATTGAAAAAGTAAGTTCCAATTGCTTGGTTTGACACTAGGGTGCACATGATTTATACTTTCTAGGAAGACGAAGCATGACAGGCTATATGACACTTGGTTTCACACTAGCATTGTTATTTTGGAAAGACATGATTGTTTGCTAGTAAACTTGAGTATGGATGTCTTTTTGTCAGACTATTGTCTTGAATCACTTGTATCTTAATATTAATGCCATGATTAGACATTTGTTCAGGATTATGTTAGCTAGCATTCCACATCAAAAATTATCTTTTTTATCATTTACCTACTCGAGGACGAGCAACTATTAAGCTTGGGTATGCTGATACGTCTCCGTCGTATCTATAATTTTTGATTGCCTCATGCCAATATTCTACAACTTTCATATACTTTTGACAACATTTTATATTATGTTTTGGGACTAATTTACTTACCTAGTGCCTAGTGCCAGTTCCTTTTTTGTGTGTTTTTTGTTTCTCAGAAATTCCATATCAAACGAAGTCCAAATGCGATAAAAAATTATGGATTTTTTTGGAATATATGTGAATTTTGATAATCGGAATCAACACAAGACGATGCTTGAGGGCCCCACAAGCCAACAGGGTGCGGCCCCATGGGCACCCTGATGGCTTGTGTCTAGACTTAACTCGGTTGATGCCCTCCTTCCACCGCAAGAAATATATTTTCACGATAAAAATCGCCTCAACATTTTAGCCCGATCGGAGTTACAGATCTCCGGATATTTAAGAAACGGTGAAGGGGTTAGAAAACAATCACGAAAACAGGAGAGAAGCATAGAGAGAGATCCAATCTCGGAGCGGCTCTTGCCCTCCGGGAGCCATGGAGGCCATGGACCAGAGGGGAAACTCTTCTCCCACCTAGGGAGGAGGCCAAGGAAGAAGAAGAAGAAGGACGTGGCTCTATCCCCCTCTCTCCCAGTGGCGCCGGAGCGCTGTCGGGGCAACCATTGTGACGAAGATCTACACCAACAATGTTGCTGCCGTCACCACCAACTCTATCCCCCTCCATGCATTGGCATAAAACCTCTTCTCCCTGCTGTAATCTCTACTTGAACATGGTGCTTACTGCTATATATTATTATCTAATGATATGTGTCTATCCTATGATGTTTGAGTAGATATCTTTTGTCCTACGGGTTAATTGTAGTATGATGTTATTGATATGAGTTGTATGTTGATATGGTTATGTACTAAGGTGCCTTCTGTGAGGCGCACTCATGAAGGAATCCTTCTGCAGGGTTTGCAATATGTTCATGATTCGCTTATAGTGGGTTGGTGAGTGACGGAAACACAAACCCGAGTAAGGGGATTATTTCGTATGGGAGTAAAGGGAACTTGATGTTTAATGCTATGGTTGGGTTTTATCTTAATGATCTTTAGTAGTTGCAGATGCTTGCTAGAGGTCCAATCATAAGTGCGCATGATCCAAGTAAAGAAAGTGTGTTAGTGTATGCCTCGCCCTCATTGCATATGACAAGTATCTATCATGTTATACTCAATTGCCTATGGAAAATCTTTCTCGTGTGTTACACAAAAAGCTTTCTACTAAATTATTTAATTTTATTGTTATTTTATAAAATAGCACCTAACTTTTATTTCCATGTTCGTTATTATCTTGCAAAACTATCTTTATACCTACTAAGTACTTCTACTTTCATTCCCGCAAAGTAGTTTCATACTTGTTCTAGTTAAAGTAAGCGTTAGCTTGCATAGAGTTGTATCGGTGGTCGATAGAACTTGAGAGAATATTCATTTATCTTTATCTCCTCGTTGGGTTCAACACTCTTACTTATCAAAAAGGTTACAAACGATCCCCTACACATGTGGGTTATCAGTAGCCCTTCTATCCGGTCGGGCGTCGAACCTGACAGGATGAGTTCTTCGTGGGAATCTACGGTGTATTCCAAGCTTCCAAAGGTCATGATCCGATCTAGGGCATAGTTCTCGATGGAGGCCAGATGGCTGTCGAATACGAAAAGTTGGTCGGGGACGTAAATGTTCTCATTGCCTTTGTCGCAGTTGATCTCCAGATGAGCCATTAATCCTTCTGTCGATCTCACAGCAAAACTCTCAATGAAAGCACCAGTGTCGGTGTGAAAACCGGCGGATGACGGGGTAGGGGGTCCTGAGCCGTGGATCTCGGACGGATGGTAACAGGAGCAAGGGGATGATGTTTACCCAGGTTCGGGTTCTCTTGATGGAGGTAATATCCTACGTCCTGCTCTTCTTTATATTGATGGAGAAGTATCAAGTACAAAGTTGATCTACCTCGAGATTGTCATATGTGTTCTAACTCTAGGGCTAGGTGAATGATATTGTATTGATGTGTCCTCTACGGACTAAATCCTATGACTTATATACACGACAGGTAGCATATCTAGGGTTACAAGGTCGGTATCTTGGCGTAGAGGCGATATGAGAAGTCTTGGAGTGTACGTCAAGCCTTTGGCAGCTGCAGTCTTGTACAAATCCGGGAGTCCATCTTGGGGAGAATGAGGGCCCATCGGTCCAATCCGAGAAGCATGGGCCGACTAGTCTAGTACCCCCCTTGTCTAGGACACCGTCACTTGCCGAATACTGTAGTGTTGAAAATTTGAAGGTCCTTGAACCCCATCCCTACTCTAACTTTAGGCGATCCAAGTGTTTTCCAAGATAGCCAATGCAAGGACCAACTATCGAGGCTCCTACTCCACCAATATTTGACCATATAAGAGGCCAAAGTTTTGCACACTCCCTTTGTTAGCTAGAAACAAGTCATGCTATATGTAGGTATTGTCCAATTTCAAAATATAACACGAGAAACTAAAAATAACCTGATAGCCCAATTAAAATTACTAATATTCATAACCTGGTTTTATTTTTAGTATATTGAGTTTGTGGGTTGAATTTAAAATAAATTTAGTACATTCTATGTGAGCCATATACTCCTATCCATGTACTCAAATGTTTTCTTTTTTTTTTTGACAGCTAGCAAAGAGTTTTGACCTCATGTACTCAAAGATACGTCGTGCATCAAAATTATTTGAGCATGCCCACTGTCTAGATGAGCATTATTCTATGAGAAAATCCCCTACTGCACAGATGGGGTGTAAATTGAGTTGTCTCAGTTGACTCATTCTGTTGTCACGTAGTTGTAAGCATTTTGAACATGTGGGTGCCTTTCTTGAAATGGTATGTTATCGGTCCTTGTAGGGCTGATGCACCTTGATCTTTGTTTTGTGTAATGAGTATGTGTGTGGGCGTGGCTCCTTCGGAAATTTCAAAAATAAAGTGGAAACAACTTTGTACCGCCTTTTGTAAAATGTTTAATTTGGTTTTCTCTACTTTTATTTTTTGATTACTGAAAGGGGTTTAAAAGAAATTTCACCGCAAACACAGGCTAAATTTTAAAAGTTGCCAAGGGCATTGAATTTTTTGAAGTCTTTGCTGTCAGGTGGGTCCATCTTAGTGTGTATGCTCATGTATCACATCCTCTAATGTGTACCCTACTATATATAAAGCCACCCCTGCCCTTATTTGAACCAACCTAGATCTCATCCCCTTTCCCCCCTCTACCAATCGGCGGCGGTAGGCAAGACATGGAAGAATCATGGTAGCAAAGGGCGCCCAATGAACGGATCCACTTGACGGGTGAGGGCTTAAGCTACGGCAAACGGATCAAGCAACGAAGATCTAGCAGCAAGCAAGCATTGAAAAACTAGCACCGACGAATCTCAACGCGGTAAGGAACTTGGTTCTAATGTCATCGAGCGGATCTAGCAGCGAAGATAACTCCAATAGCAGTGGTGATGAGTGGGTACCAAATCGGCGACCACGACAACCAAGAAGGAGAGCAAAGATGGAAAAAACTATACAGGTTGGTCTACTTGAATCCTTCACCCCGCCCCCTTTTCATCTTCTCTGATGCAAAAACAATGCCAAAAGTGCTAGGTGTTTTTTTCTCTTCGCATGATATTTAGTTGGTCTATCTTGTTTATCCATCACCTTTTAGATATCGTGTTGCTTTTGGTTCATATGAATCACATCTAGTTGATGAGTGCACAAATCAATGTTCATTGTTACCCTTGACATATTCCTTTGAACATGGATATTGATATAGATCTAGGCATGTATGGTGTATAAGCTAATACATTTTATCGATTTAAAGGGTGCAAAACCTGGTACCCCATTGTGGAATCATTCGAAAAGAGTCTTTGGTACATCGTGAGGCCATAAGTCATTGTATTGTCAACTATTTGGGATTTGCCTCGCGTCGTATGGATGAAAGTGCTCCTGAATATACTGGTCAATGATGTGCCTAGCGTCGCAAATACCAGGATTTTAATTAGCAGGGTGTTGACTTCCTCGCCAATGGGGAGAATACTGGTCTAATTCCCTCTTCTAGTAGACTTGGCCTCTTTCTCGATGACAAACATTTTCCTTTTTGGCATGATAAGGCGTTGATGACCGGTTGGGTGGGTGTTTCTTGGGAACAGTTAAATCACATTGTTTTTGTCGTCTTGGTGGCTTGGCCTTCCTCGCCACTTTCTTCGCGTCGCACGACACCATGACTTTGACCCCACACCTCCGCCACTCTTAACTAGGCACATGGTAAACCATAAATCTGGCCACATATCCCTCACTCATGACATTATCTACCCCGTCACCACATCACCCCTAGCGGTGGTAAGCGTGACGTCGTGTCTCGAGTATCCTCCCCGAGGGGTTCCCATAGCTTTGCAACCCTAATTCAAGGTGAATTGCTAGGTTTAAGTTTGTGAGCGTTCAATAGAAGGGAACTGGAATAAAGCACGATCTTCTCCTTAATTGTTACACTAAGGTTTTTGGATCTCATCATTTGAATGCTAATTAGTAACATGCCAGGGTTACATGTGAATGTTGAGGTTTATTGCACTCATTTTGTTAGTATGAAGTTGTATTGTCGAGGAAGGGACACCTTGTAAATGGTCGTGTGTTTGTGATTTATAGACTATGAAATCAACGGAGAAGGAAATCATAGTATATTGTTGTTTGAGCACATGTTATCTGATTTTACACAGTGATGATGTGTATCATAATTTGTACCATTTTAGGCATTGGTCCAATTAGGATATTCCGAGTTGTAAATTATGATGTCAAGACTCGTGACCTTCTCTCATAATGTTTGTTTTTTGGGGGTAATTTAGGTTACTCAAATTCCAGTTGTTACTTCACCTCCAGTTGTTGCTCAACCTTCTCAAGCGCATGTAATCACAAATGAAAGGTAAAGAACAAACCACAAGTGTATAATATATCTTTTGTGATTAAACTTTGCAAGTGAATTTTTTAATATTAAAATACATTGCAGGGAAAGCACTAAAGAAGATACCATCACTATGGTGATCAATGATCGCAAGGTAAGTGCATGCTTATTAACTCCTCATCTTTAGACATACAACTGAGTGTTGCAATATCATGTACTATGATTAATGGTATAGTAAGAGATAACATTTCTACCTTTTGACTAGTTTACATGGCTAATTATTGTTTCAAAATTAAACTGAATATTTAGATATATGTATATTTGTCACACACATATGATGTGTGAGTGACATGAGTTTTCAATACCTGGCATGCCATTGTGGAATCATTCCAAATGAGTCTTAGGCACATCATAAGAGCATAGGTAAAGTGTATTGTCAATTGTTGGCATACACCCAATCTGACAATGCAGAAAAGGGAGTACAATATATTGTACCATGGTTAACGGTCTAGTAAGAGGAAACAAATTATACTTACTGACTAGTTTACATGTCTGGTTACTATTGCAAATGCGACAGGAACTCTGATTACAGTATATTTGCCATGCATGTAAGATGTGGGGTGGCAAGGTTTGTAATACACAACACACCATTGACAAATCATTACAAAAGAGTCATTGGTACATTATAAGATCATAGGCAAGGTGTCTCGTCAAATGTTGGCATACACCCTATTTCCTCGGGTCGTATCCATGAAGTGCTCCTAAAGATATTGGTCAGCGACGTGTCTAGCGTTGCAAATAAAGAGCTTAGCAGAGAGTAGACTTCCTCGCCAATGAGAGCATCCTGGATTGCTCCTTTGCCGTAGTAGACTTGGCATCTTTCTCAATGATGACCGTTTTTCTTTTTGGCACGACAAGGCGATGGCAATCGGGAGAGTGTTTCTTGAAAGTAGTCAAACTCAGTTGATCTATGTTCTATTTAATACCATTTTAGGCATTGTGTTGATTAGAATGTTCCTTATCCATAAAGTCTGCCATATAGGACTTTTGAGGTCTCTTCTAATGTTTTTTTGGCAATTTAGGTTACTCCAATTCCAATTGTTACTCCATTTTGTCAAGAATATGCCAAAATGAAGAAAAGGTAAAGAGCAAAACTACAAGTATATAGTTTGTCTTCCCCGATGAAAATTTGCAAGCGCAGTTTTATAACCTCGAATTCGTTGCAGAGAAAGTAGCAAAGAAGATGCTACAACAGTGGCAATTGACATATGCAATGTGAGTGTTTTCTCTTTAGACATAAAGTTCAAAAAGTGCACTATCTTATTGTTAATGGTCTCGTAAGAGGAGAATAACTACTTTTTGACTAGTTACATGTCTAGTTACCATTTCAAATGCAACCAGATCTTTAGTTACCTGCATATTTGCCATGCATGTAAAATATGTGTGTGGCATGAGTTTCCAATATTTGTGGAATCAGCCATACGTCATTGTGGAATCATTCCCACGGTCTTAGCTACACCGTAAGATCATAGGTAAAGTGTATTATTAATATTGTAGGCATACACCCGGTTCACCTGATATGATATGAATGCTCTCAAAGGACATTTTTAAAGCGGACCCTTAAATTTCCTATATATGTCCGGAAAACAGTATCCGAAGCACTTTCGTTATTCAATGCGGATCTCTAAATGTCTGTGAACTAGTGCGCACATACGGATTCTGGTACCCTAGCAACAAATCTGAATGGGCTATGCGGAGCAGACATATGGCTGGCCAACAACATAGCACCATGTCGATTTTTTTCAAAAGTACTACCTAATTTGTATTGAATTCGAAAAGCATATGTCCAAATTGAAAAAAAATAGCACCCCGTCGGCCTCCGGGGGGCCGAAGAGGGACCCGTTGGCCTCGTGGAGGCCGAAGAGTGCCAGGGGCACAAAACATAATTAAGATGGCCTCAAATGAAAAAGTTGTCAACACGAAAAATCTCCACCTCGTTGAATCGGTTGATTTTGATATAAAAATAGTCTTAATACAAGGTCGTATGCAACCTGTAGAGCTAAAACAAGATCAGGGGCAGAAGAGTGTGAGGGGGTACAAAACGTAATTAAGATGGCCTCAAATGAAAAAGTTATCAACACGAGAAAACTTCACCTCATCAAATCGGTTGATTTTTATACAAAAATCGTCTTAATACGAGGTCGTATGCAACCTGTAGAGTCAAAACAAGATGAGGGGCAGAAGCTGCACGGTTACTTCGGACAGACCGAATGAATGTCAGAAAATTTGTCACGGGACACCCGGTGCATTCGGTAAGACCATCTAATTTTTTTTGTCAACGGGACACCATCCAGATCACACAGCGACACCATCTAAAAAATGTCACACGCCGGCGAGCTCACCGCCGGCCGCCTCATTTGTCTGCGTGAAGATAACGAATAAGCGATCACACGCTGACTTGTCATGTTTTTTCTTTTCTTCTTTGAGCACATTACAGTTTAAGTCACTCACATACATCAAGCATACAATCATCCCTATAAACAGACGCGTGCACGCTTTATTTCGATAAGCATTTTTGATAAAATGCATCGGCACAACATCTCTTATCTCTTATTTACTAATTGGAAGCAAAATAATGCAAGAGTACTTATTTAGTAAAATAAATAGCGTCAAAAAAGATATGCGCAAAGGCCTTAGCCGGATACTAATATATATCATGGGTTATGATACCGGCGAGCTAGACATCATCGCCTAACTAAAAATAGCATCACCACTTTTCCTAGTCGCTCATTTAGAATTTCGCAAGGATCAATTAACCTAAAAGGGTACTCTCTCTATTCCTAGATATAACTCTTTTTAAAGATTACATTACGGACTACATACACACACACATATATATATATATATAAACATATTTTTGATGTGCATATTCATTTTTTTTGCTTCATATGTAGTCCATAGTGGAATATCTAGATAGACTTATATTTAGGAACAAAGGGAGTACAAAATAACTTTTAAAATCGTATATGCATTCGCCCAATAATTTAAGGGACTTTTGGGACAACAGAAGTGTGAGCTTTTAGAATATTCGAGAAAGCAACCACATCTCAATGTAGAATTTAAAGATATTAGAATATTCGTCCAATAACTCTGCAGCTTCTGTCCCTGATCTTGTTTTGACTTTACATGTTGCATACGACCTCGTATTAAGACGATTTTTGTATTAAAATCAACCGATTCGATGAGATGAAGTTTTTCGTGTTGATAACTTTTTCATTTGATGCCATCTTAATTACGTTTTGTGCCCCGTGATACTCTTCTGTTCTTGATCTTGTTTTAGCTCTACAGGTTGCATACGACTTCGGATTAAGACAATTTTTATATCAAAATCAACCGATTCGACGAGGTGAAGATTTTTCGTGTTGATAACTTTTTTATTTGAGGTCATCTTAATTATGTTTTGTGCCCCTGACACTCTTCGGCCTTCATGAGGCCGACGGGTCGCTCTTCGGCCCCCCGGAGGCCCACGGGCCCCTCTTCGGCCCCCCGGAGACCGACGGGCCCCTTTTTGGGCCCCGAAGGCCGACGAGATGCTATTTTTGATTTTTTTCAATTTAGACATATGCTTTTCGAATTTGGTATATAGTACTTTTAAAAAAAAATTCGCACCATGTCTCTCTTCTCCTTCTCCTAAAAAACAAGACCAAATGGAGACGACAAAAAGCAGCAGCGACGTCGGTTATGAGCAACCACAAGGGCAGCCGCCATGGTCGCCGACGAGCGCTCCCTCGTTGCCTCCTCCTCCTATCTCTCAGCCCCTCCTTCGTCCCTTCACCATCCACCTCTCACTTCCCACAACTGCCATGGCTGGGCAACTCGAGCTCGAGCTCGACTCCGACGCCCGAGCCACGCCAGTGGCCGCGCTCGAGCTCCTGCCGTCATGGCCGCACCCTCGCGGCCACACCACTCCCAACGCTTCTGCCTTCATGGTCGCGTCCGACGCTCTAGCCATCGTGGGCGCGCCAGTGGCAGCGCTGGCCACGCCTGTGAGCACGCACGTATGCGGCCGCTTCCAACATGAAGCTATCTTCACTCGTGCCGCCCTCAACAATGGCTCCATGCTGCTGCATCCCGCTTGGAGCACGGCCTGCCGCTTGGCGGTGTTTCCGTGCTTGTGTGTGCGCACTCACGTCGCACGTCAGGTGTTTGATCAAATGCTTGGGCGGAAGAATATTTCAAGGCTAGATATGTGCCGTGCTTTGCTACAGTAGACATTTTTTAATACACTAGATAAAAACCCATGCGTTGCAATGAGATATAAATATTCTTGTATGTTAGCCCGTGATTTACTTGCCCATACTAGTGTGATTTTGTAAAAAATAATATTTACCAAATCATGTTGGTGATATACATACCTAAATATGTTTTAATATTTTTTTAGTTACTTATTGTCATACCAAAGAAAATATAGGTTTATTTTGTAAGTCAATGAAAAACCAAAAATTGATACTCCCTCCATCCGGAAATACTTGTCCTAAAAATGAATAAAATGAATGTATCTATAACTAAAATAGGTGTAGATACATTCTCTTTTAGGACAAGTATTTCCGGACGAAGGGAATACTATATAAAGAAACAATGCTTAGAAAACGATGAAAGATGGACGAAACACTCACTTATTTCATGCAGTAAAGATAGAGATAGAGATAAATATTAGCTTTATGAATGGTATGCTCCTTATCATGTCCGCGGACACTTTTAGGGGCTAGCACTGGAGATATCGTGTGTATGAACTCAAAAATTCTCTATAGAACACATTTTTAACTGTTTGGTAGGATGTATGGGCTCACCTTGCTTATGCCCATCTATGCAAAAATGCCTATCAACCATGTTGAGTTGATCACACCCAGATAGGTTGCATGGAGGCAACCATGCTTACACTGATCATAAAAAATGTTTAGAATTTCAAATTTTGTCTAAATTCTTTAAAATTTTTAGAATTTCTTTTTTTCTCCAGAATTTCAAATTTTGTTTAAATTTTCAAAAACATTTCAGAACTTCAATTTTTATTTAAATTTTCGAAAATGTTCAGAATTTCAATTTGGCTTTGAATTAGAAAAAACGGAAGTCCAAAATTTGTTTAAATTTTTGAAAAATATCAGAATTCCAAAATGAGTTTAAATCATTGTTGACATTTTTCAAATTTGTTCACCATTCAAAAAATTATGCGGATTTTTTTTTCAACATGTCTAAACACTATGTAGTCTGTCAAATAAAATCTCAGCTTAACATGTTTCCGCACATACACCGTTATTAAGCAGGAGTACATGCATGTACTCTGCATATTTAGAATTAGCATGTCTCAGTTGAGAAAAACAATTGCTATGAAGGGAACGCTAGCAAACACATATATTGGTCGATGTCATCTTTTTTGACGATGCATCGCGCTAGCGTCTCTTTGCACTCACTCTCCACGCACGATCTCTCCAGCACATTCGGCCGCGCGGCCTAGATTGCGACGGCAGACGGGGCCAGGAGGAGCGCCGGAAAGCGGCCCGCCCAGCCGAATTTTTTCGAAATAAAAACCCCAGCCGAGGGGCGCGTGCCAATTTTCGAAGCGAATTTTCAAAGCGGAGACCCCACCAAACCCCCGTCTCTACCTGTCTCTGACTCTCGATCGTCGCGAGTCAGCGCCATGTCGTCCCCACCACCACAGCGGCCACCTACCACCACCACTGCCCCGCCCACCGCCACGCCCCCTCCCCCGGCCACCGCCCCCTCGCAGCCCCTGCCGCGCGCCTTCCTCGCCACCTCCACCGCGCCGCAGCGCGCCGCGACCCCGATCCCGACGCCGCCGCCGCTCTTCACCGGCCGCCCGCTCAACCCTAACCCTAGGCACGCCTCCCCCGCGCACGGCATCCTCTACCCCGTCTCTTCATCATCCTCCATCCCCGCCGCCGCCGCAGCCGCGGCGGCCGTGGCGGCGAATCATCGCCGCGCTCCCCACGTCGGCGTCGCGTATCCGCGCCCGCACGCCGTCGCCGTGCCCATCGCGGCGTCGTCTCAGCAGCCCCAGGCGACAACGCAGCAGCGGTCTTACGCCGCCGTGCCGCGGGCCGTGGTGGCGGGCGTGACGCCGCGTCCCGAGCACCCTCCCCGAGGGGTTCCCATAGCCCCGCATCCTCAGCTCAAGGTGAATGGCTATTTTTTAGTTCGCGGGCTTCGACTGGCAGGGAATTATACTAAACCTCGATCCTTCCCTTAATTCTCACCCCCAAGGCTTTTGGATCTCGCGGACTGAATGCCGAATCGGTAATGTGGCTAGGGGTTTCATACGTAGGTTGATGTTTATTGCACCCATTTTGGCAATCTGATGAAGTATTATTGTTGAGACAGGCCACCTTGTGAATAGGCAGGCGCTGGTGATTTATAGACTGTGAAATCATCGGTGGAAGGAAATGATAGTATCTTGTTGTTTGAGCACGTGTTATTTGATTTTACAGTGTTGTTTCGTGTTCTGATTTATGGCCTTTCAGGCATTATGCTGATTAGGATATTCCTTACCTGTAAATTATGCTGTCAAGATTTGTGATGTTCTCTTGTAACGTTTGTTCTGTGGGGCAATGTAGGTTAATGCTGTTCCAGCTGTTACTCCATCTCTGGCTGTTACTCCATCTCTAGTTGTCACTCCATCTCCAGCTGTTACCCCATCTCCAGCTTTTACTCCATTTCCTCAGGAGCATGTCAACACAAAGGAAAGGTAAATAACGAAACTGCAAGCTTATAATTTGTCTCTCGGACTGAAAGTTTGAAGTGAGATTTTGTAACTTGGATTCATTGCAGAGAAGGCGCCAAAGAAAACGCTACAACTGTGGTGATCAATGACCGCAAAGTAAGTCCATCTTTATTAAAACTTCCTCTTTACACATAGGGTTGAGAGATGTGATATCTTGTACTATGGTTAACACTCTAGTAAGAGGACAACGGTTCTACTTTTTGACTAGTTTACATGTCTAGTTACTGTTGCAAATGCAAATGAATCTTCAGTTACCTGTATATTTGTGATGCATGGAAGATGTATGGGTGAGTTTGTAATTTGTACCGATTAGAGTTGACATATGCAATATCTGTGCTCATTTGTGCTATGGTTAATGGTCTAGTAAGAGGAGAATGGTTACACTATTTGACTAGTTTTAACATGTCCAATTACTACTGCAAATGCAAATGGATCTTTAGCTGCCTTTAAATTAAATTTCTGACTCTCATAAGATGTGTGCATGACGTGAGTTTGTACTTTGTACTGATTATTGATATGCTATTTAGTTCCTATGGTAATATGACCTCATGGGGTGTAGTCTTTTTACCATAGAGATGAAAAATGATATAAAAATATTACACTGTAAGCAAGCTCCTAATTCATTTTATAAAGGGGTTATGAGGGTAAGATTATATGGTTGGGTGCTAATCAGATACTTCCATTTAAGTGGCTGAGCTTGGTACCTGAGTCGTAACAAAGTAGACCTTCGGCTCAGGAAGGACAAATATATGTCGATTAAATTTCTCAATTCCTTGTTTGTCATCTAGATAGGCGAGTTGGATATCGTACTAGAACTGACATTTCTTCTAAAATTTTTTTTATTGTTCCAAAGGTTAATGTGTTAGACAGTGAGTCAGGATCCTTGTATGCTCTTTGTCGATCTTGGCTACGCAATGGTGTTCCACATGAAATTCAGGTTGGCATACTTCCATCCTTTCACGTTACCTGCTTGTTGAACATTTTGTTTACTCTGGCATTCTCTGCATCAGGTCCTTTTATGTTTGAATGCGCCTCAGATGTCTTTCTGGTGGTTTTTGCACTTCAAAATTTTGTCCTTGACTCCTTGATTAAATCTATGGATGTTCCTTAGATAAATATTCTATATGCTCTCTGTGAGAGCAAAAATGTTATTAGTTAGGTAATTTTGTGTTAGGAAATTTGGTCAAAGTAAATCTAAGAGTTTTTATTCCAGGACCCATTTATTTTCTGGAAATTATTATTCATTAATCCTGGTAACACTCACTCTTATTGGCTTTAAGGTTGTGTTTGGATTGGAGCCAACAGCAGCCCAACCAAAAAATTGGTCGTTGACTGGGCGCGGGCGTATGTTTGGATGAGGGCCAATAATTTGGCTTGCCCTGCCGGCAGTAGCACTGGTAGTTCAGTTTTACGTCAATTCATGGGCAAACCACGGGCGGCAGAATTCTGTGCCAACATTTTGGCAGCCAACGGATTGGCAAGGCGAGCAGGGGCAGCATCCAAACACACTCTAATTGCATCCATGTTTTCTGTGCTCCAGAACATGATTTGAGTTAAACAGGACCTTCACTTTCTGTCCACAAAGATCATCCATAGATATCTGTGTCCTACTGTAGTGTGACTGGATTTATTGTTGTGTGTTTTGGGGTTCCCCTCATATTACTTTCAGAGGTTATATATTTGTGTTTTCTTATTCAAATTTCTTATCACTTGTGTCATTTTTGTTTTCAGCCAAGCTTTGTTGGAAACGTTGCACCACTTCTTCCAAGACCTTTGCCTGCTTCAGTTGTAGATTCGAGGATGTCAGAAAAGGACAATGATGTTGAAGATCAAGCTTCAGAAGAAGAGCAGGTATCTAGTAAAAAGCATCTTTACAACATTGCTACGTTGATTTCTTTGTTGGTACAAATTAGCTGTCGACATACCTCTTAGTTATAATATTTTTCTGGCAATTCTGGATTGTAAATGACATCTATATTTTCCAAATCCTATAGCCAGTTTTAGGTTTTGAACAGTTAAAGTTAATAAGCTTCCATCAGTAGCAATATCTGTTTCCTGAAACATTCCTTTATAGAGAGGGGAGGGTATTTGCTAATTGTTGTCAATACCACTGAATAGTAGGTCAATCGGTGCAGTTTGTTTCACACTCTGATACAAGTTCTGTGTTCTGTCAAAAAGAGGATTGATGGAGCTATAGCTTCATTTATTCATGTTTTGATCCATTTTTCTCTACCCAAGTACAGAGTTCCTTCCCACTTTCTTGTTTGGGACTTGAATAGATTAGAGCGGGAGTTTCAGTTCTGGCTTGTTTCATTCATTCCGGTTTTTTTTGAGCGGTAAAGGGGAGAGGCTCCTACTGTCTTGTATTTAAATTTCTGTATTACATGTACAACAAGCCACTACCATCATCCACCTACATCTCCCATCCCAGAGAGGGGAGTAAGAGAGACATGTGTTGGATGGTAGGGGAAGGGGGGCTAAAAGAGGGAAAACGGTGAAGGGGGAGATGCCGCCTACACAAGGGTGCTAATCAAAGAATCAATAAAAGGTCTGAGTCTAGGCTTAGCTCTATGGGCTAAGAGCGCAAAGTCTAGCTTGAATCTGTTGGTCCAGGATCTATGAGTCTGGGGGATTCGATGGAAAATTTTGTTGTTCCTCTCTTTCCATATACCCCACGCGGTTGTCGTAAAACCTCCATGAACATTGTTGTCGACCATCCATCCCTAGTGGAGTGAATCAAATTTAGTTGTTGCCATCTGAGTGCCTGGTCATTTGCAGGTCTTCCCAACACTTATTGTTGAATGGGCACGTGAAAAACAAGTGCTCCACCGTTTCTTTAGGCCCCGAGTCATATAGGACACAGTCCATGTTGTCGTTCACATTGAAGTGCCTTACGACTCAACATGTTTTTCGTATTGATTCTGTCAGCTAGGATCGGCCACGCAAACACCTTGAGCTTCATTGTATAGACCGACTTCCAGATCCACACGAACGCCTTGTCGGCTGTGACGTCCTTGAAATAGAATTTGTAGTATTTGGTAGACGAAAAGCTCTCCCCCTCTTGGTACAAACCCATTTGTCTCTCGTTGCGTTATCGGCAGACGTCGAGGCAGTCAACAGTTGCATGTCTTGGACCCACGTACGCTTGCGCAGAGAGGGGCAGGTGGAATCCTTGACTGATGTTCTCAATACCAAGGAATTCCGCCACAGAAGCGTCTTCAATTTTATTGTAAGAAAATGCTCGGGGGTAACCATCTCAGCGACGCGCCACATCGAAACTCGGGTGTTGTGTCAAATGGTCAAGGGCCGGGCCGTCAACCCCCAGGTGGCGCGTCGTATCGTGATCTGGAAGGCGAAGGAGGTGGAGGGTATCAACTTCAAGCCGTGGTACACGGGGACGGTTGCAAACAGAAATGGAGTAGGCATGTTGATCAACAAGAGCCTCAAGTATGGAGTGGTAGACATCAAGAGACGCGGGGATCGGATTATCCTGGTCAAGCTGGTAGTTGGGGACTCAGTTCTCAACGTTATCAACGCGTATGCCTCGCAAGTAGGCCACAATGAGAACACCAAGGAGTTTTGGGAAGGCATGAAGGACATGGTTAGGAGTGTACTGATTGGCGAGAGGCTCTTCATAGGAGGAGATCTCAATGGTCACGTGGGCACATCTAACCTAGGTTTTGAAGGGGTGCATGGGGGCTTTGGCTATGGCATCAGGAATCAAGGAGAAGATGTCTTAAGCTTTGCGCTAGCCTACGACATGATCGTAGTTAACACCTTTAAGAAGAGAGAATCACATCTAGTGACCTTCAGTAGGGGTCAACACTCTAGCCAGATTGATTTCATCCTCTGGAGAAGAGAAGACAGGCATGCGTGCCTAGACTGTAAGGTGATACCTGGAGAGAGTGTTGTCCCTCAACGTAAGCTTGTGGTTGTTGACTTTCGCTTTCGGATTCGTGTCCAGCGGGACAAGCGTGCCAAAGTCGCTAGAACGAAGTGGTGGAAGCTCAAGGGGGAGGTAGCTCAGGCGTTCAAGGAGAGGGTCATTAAGGAGGGCCCTTGGGAGGAAGGAGGTAATGCAGACAACATGTGGATGAAGTTGGTGACTTGCATTCGCAAGGTGGCCTCAGAGGAGTTTGGAGTGTCTAGGGGAAGTAGAAGCGAAGCTAAAGATACCTGGTGGTGGAACGATGATGTCCAGAAGGCAATTAAGGAGAAGAAAGATTGTTTCAGATGCCTATATCTGGATAGGAGTGCAAACAACATAGAAGTACAAGATGGCAAAGAAGGCCACAAAGCGAGCTGTGAGTCAAGCAAGGGGTCGGGCGTATGAGGACCTCTACGAGCGGTTAGACACGAAGGAAGGCGGGGATGACCAAGGTACGAGAGAGGAAGACGAGGGATGTTGACCAAATCAAGTGCATCAAGGACGGAGCAGATAAACTCCTGGTGAAGAACGAGGAGATTAAGCATAGATGGTGGGAGTACTTTGACAAGCTGTTCAATGGGGAGAGTGAGAGCTCTAACATTGAACTGGACGACTCCTTTGATGATACTAGCAGGCGTTTTGTGCGGTGAATCTAGGAGTCGAAGGTCAAGGATGCTTTAAAGAGGATGAAAGGAGGCAAGGCGATGGGCTCTGATTGTATCCCCGTTGAGGTGTGGAGAGGTCTTGGAGACATATCGATAGTATGGCTAACCAAGGTTTTCAACCTCATTTTTTGGACAAACAAGGTGCCAGAAGAATGGAGACGGAGTATATTAGTACCAATCTTCAAGAACAAGGGGATGTTCATAGTTGTACTAATTATTGTGGAATTAAGCTGATGAGCCATACAATTAAGCTATGGGAGAGAGTCATTGAGCACCGCTTAAGAAGAATGACAAGGGTGACCAAAAATCAGTTTGGTTTCATGCTTGGGAGGTCGACCATGGAAGCCATTTTCTTGGTACGACAACTTATGGAGAGATACAGGGAGCAAAAGATGGACCTGCATATGGTGTTCATTGACTTGGAGAAGGCCTATGAACAAGTGATGGGCCTCGGAGAAACACAAAGTCCCAGCAAAGTACATTACCCTCATCAAGGACATGTACGATAATATGTTGTGACAAGTGTTCGAACAAGTGATGGCGACATTGATGACTTGATTAAAATAGGACTGCACCAGGGGTCAACTTTGAGCCCTTATCTTTTTGCCTTCGTGATGGATGAGTCACAAAGGACATACAAGGAGATATCCCATGGTGTATGCTCTTTGCGGACGATGTGGTGCTAGTTGATGATAGTCGGACGGGGTCAACAGGAAGTTGGAGTTATGGAGACAAACCTTGGAAAACAGGAAGTTGGAGTTATGGAGACAAACCTTGGAACTGAAAGGTTTTAGACTTAGTAGAACTAAAACCGAGTACACGAGGTGTGCTTTCAATAATACTAGGCATGAGGAGGAGGAGCATGTTAGCCTTGATGGGCAGAAGGACAACTTTCGGTATTTGGGGTCAATGTTGCAGAAGGATGGGGATATTGATGAAGATGTGAACCATCGAATTAAAGCCGGATGGATGAAGTGGCGCCAAGCTTCTGGCATTCTCTGGGACAAGAGAGTGCCACAAAAGCTAAAAGGCAAGTTCTATGGGATTGTGGCTCGACCCGCAATGTTGTATGGCGTTGAGTGTTGGCCGACTAAAAGGCGACATTTGCAACAGTTAGGTGTGGCGAAGATGCGCATGTTGAGATGGATGTGTGGCCACATAAGGAAGGACCGAATCCGGAATGATGATATACGAGATAGAGTTGGGGTAGCACTGATTGAAGAGAAGCTTGTCCAACATCGTCTGAGATGGTTTGGGCATATTCAGTGCAGGCCTCCAGAAGCCCCAGTGCATAACGGACGGCTAAAACGTGCTGATAATGTCAAAAGAGGCTGGGGTAGGCCGAACTTGACATGAGAAGTCCATAAAGAGAGATCTGAAGGATTGGAGCATCACCAAAGAACTAGCCATGGACGGAGGTGCGTGGAAGCTTGCTATCCATGTGCCAGAACCATGAGTTGGTCGCGAGATCTCATGGGTTTCACTGCTAGCCTACCCCAACTTGTTTGGGACTAAATGCTCGGTGGTGTGTATCAGCAATGATCTCGTCTAGCCATAAATCTTTCCAAAACAGAGCAGTGGATCCATCCCCGATCTGAACTCTCGTGATCTCTCTGTAAATATCATTCAGCTGCATTATGTCTTTCCACCAGAACGAGCCATAAATTTCCAAAACGTGAGGGACCTTGTCAGCATAGTACGTTGCCCACACTAGGTCGACGAACCATGTCCTTTTTGTTGTAGAAGTTGTGTAGGTGTTTGAGAAGCAGACCCATGTTTTGCACCTGAAGATTTATTATGCCAAGTACCCCTTCCTCGGGCGACGAACAATGTCCCACAAAGCAAGAGAGTTGCACGATTCTCCATTTTCCGTTTTCTTACGCCAAAGACATCTTCGGATCTTGTCGAGGTGCTCAATCAGCTTTGGAGGGAATTTAATGGTGCACATCGGGTAGATTATCATAGAGGTCAGGACTGAGTTCAGGAGCTGAAGTTTGCTGCCATGAGAGAGCATGCTGAGCGATGAAGACAATCGCCTCTCAACACTGTCCACCATTGGCATAAGATCTGTGATCGTTGGTCTGGTAGTTCCCATCGGCAATCCCAGATAGGTGAATGGCATCGAACCGATCGAGCACTGAAAGATTTGAGCTCATTCAGCAGCCAGAGCTCCAGTAGTATTGATGGGTACCAGGACAGATTTCTGAAAATTATGTTTCAGACCAATGGAATCAGCATAGTCCGCCCTGAAATTACATTGAGATGTATAAATCTGTTTTTTCTTCCATATCAAAGATTCTTGAACATTTCCTTGCTTGTTGTGCTCATATATCCTTCCTTGCATGGATTGATTGGCATTCACTTTAGAAATCTGTATCTATCTTAGGCTTCCAGAAATATTTGGCAGTATTAATCCCCTTACAATTTGCAGAGATATGCCCAAGAAAGGAACACCCTGTGCACCATGGACGTGATGGACAGAGTATTGAACAATGTAATGTTGGATGAGCAGTGTTTCATCATTCCTTGCCCTTTTACCTTTTCTTTTCTGTTTATAAAAGTGTTTGAAGCCTTATATCCTGCATATGCTAACTGTTGCTTGTGATTGCTTTTAATCCTTATTATGGGTCCATTATTTGTCCGTTCTGGGAAGTGACAACTTGTGTCTCATTTGCTCACGATGAAGGTTTAAATTGGGTTGGTGAGCATTGCATTCAATAACATCTAACTAAACATTCCACACCTAACCTGTTGGCAAGATTGGGCACATCTGTTTGTACCTTACCAAAATGTGTTAAATTCCGTAGATTATTTTTCATTTTTGGAGACCAAATGGATAAAGGATCAATTTTAAAATACGATTTTTAGGATGGAATTTACTTGTTTTATGACCTTTTATTACCCAGTATGTTTGTTACCCTGCTTTGGTTAATTTTACCTCTTATCTTATTTTTCTATCACCAAAAACACTAGTTGGGGTGTTTAGACTGATACCATTATATTTGATGTTTTATTGTGCAGAATGATACTATTACTGGTGAATATACCACGGCTGACTTGTTGAGGGGGCATGTAACTCGTGCAAAAAAGATACGTGCCGAGTATGTACTTCTCCCAGACCTCTTCTGTCTTTTTAATAGAGGTTGAATCAATCACCAGAAGAAGATTAGGCCAATAATATTGTGCAGACAGTAATAATTTCCAAAATATGACCAATGTAATCATTTTCGTATTTGTCTTCCCATGTTCAGATCTGTCAGCTTGTTAAAAATGTGAATATGCGAATATGACCTTGGCTGGATTACGATTTAGTCTTTCATTTTAACGTAATTTTGTTTGGCAGACTGCGCAAGGAGCGGCAAGTCCGGATCGAGAGATACAAGCAGCGCCTTGCACTTCTTTTGCCCCCACCCCCACCCCCACCCAGCGAGCCATGATGGACCTATATACAAACCAACTGATGAGATTGGAAGTACCATGGCTTCCATGTCGCCTTAGTGTTGTCATGTTATAAGTTGCAGAATCTGTAGAAGTGGAGACAATTCCAGATGTTGTACTGTTACTCTGTTTTAGAATTCGTTCCAGCCGCCAAATAATCAACATCAAACTTTGCATCTTTGCTAGGAAGGTTTTTGTTCCGGAGAATCTAGCATTTTCTTTTTGGAACATTTGCTCCATGTAAATGTGTGTTGAGAATCTTTCTGGACCAACAGTTGAACTATTTCTAGCATGGTATAGTTTCTGCTCTTTATGTAGTTATTAGAGTTGTCATCTGTCAGCCATTAGAAAGAGTTGTCATCTGTCAGCTAATTAACCTGTTTTTTTGACAGTTGAGATGTTATCAGCCATTAGAAACATGAAGATTTAGACTTGGAGTATGCTTAGCTAGGGTACGAGCTCAACGTAAGGGGAACCCTTAGCTTGCTTAGCTAGGATCAATAACATATTGCTGGCAGGGAGGTCGTATGCACATCCTAGTTGACTACACTTCAGAAAAAAATGTGGGACAGTTATTGTCTTTGTGCAAGTTATTTCTCCCAGAGCTGGGACATTTTATTCAGAACATTTTGAGATGCCTTACAAAGATTTTTTTTTGTACAACGATCATTCGTGAAAAAATTGAATTCATTCAAAAGGAAAAATCAAAAATAAATAAATGAATGACTCCTTTGAACACCAAACAGCACCGGTCGATCAACTTCTGTTCACCCTGCAGTTCCTCCTGACCTCCCCCGTTTCCGGTCAGCGGGGCGATGTTGCCCATCTTGATCATCGCCGTGGCGAAGCTCCGGAAGAAGTCAGCCTGGCTGGCGGCGAACCGCTCGACGATGGGCGCCGTGGAGGCCGCGGCACCGAGATTTGATCTGAGGAGCTGATGGTGGATCAGTAATGGAGTACGTCGTAGTACCTTGGAGGGCGACGAAATCGGTGTCGTCGAGCCCGACGTCGGCGAACTTCTGCCTAAGGACGTTCAGGGCGTCCGTGGGGCCGGGGAGGTTGTCGGCGGCGTCGAAGTTGGCCGTCGTGCCGTCCCTCCGGCCCAGCAGCACCCTCCAGTAGGGCCCTCCGGCCAGCTCAACTGAGACCTCGGCGGCGAGCGCGACGATGTCGGCGCAGGAGACGACGCCGGGGCACGCGCTCTCCAGGGCGGCCTTGATGCCGTCCACCACCCGGAACCCCCGCGCCGAGTTGCTGTTCGGGGCGGCGTTCTTCTCGCTGTTTATCGCCGGGCCGTCGTCCAGCAACAGCGATCCGTCACAGCCCTGCACGCACGCGAACACGTACGTTAGTTTCAGCTCAAATCATATAGCAGCGGCGCGCATGCACACCCATGCCGGCACCGGGCAGCGGCACATGCACCGATGCACGCAGGGTAGATGTAGACGGTACGTACGTTGACGAAGCAGTCGTGGAATTGCAGGCGGACGAGGCTGGCGAGGATGCGCGGGTCGGCGGTGCGCGCCTCCTGGATGACCCGCCGCACCGTGTCGTGGACGTGCGGGCACGACTCGTCGTAGTAGGCCGGGCTCAGCTGCTGCGCCCGCGCGCCGTGGAGCGCCATGCCGGCGAGCAAGGCGCACATTGCTAGCAGCGCCGCTGCTGGCGCGGGCGAAGGAGGCGCCATCTCGATTTGCTACCGAGAGCCAACAACAGGACGAATCAGCTAGACCTCGGCCTCTCTTTCGCTTGCTCGATCGCGGTAGCTAGCTTTGTTCGTGTGCTGATCTGATCTGATCTGCTTGTGATTCTTGGAGTACGGCGGTATTTATAGCAGAGCTAGCTAGCGCGAGGTTTCCTGGAATGGTGAGTGGACTCGCTCCCGCAATGCAACGCGGAGATTGATCCGGTAGTAGTTTTGGCACTGTGGTTGAAAGGGTCTTGACTAATGACTACTGAGACTTAAACACACATAGAGGCGGGCGGGAAATGGTCTGTAAACCACTAATAAAACTATAAGCTATGTGCTGACACGGTTTATCACTGGATACACACGCAACAAACCCCATAGTTTATTCTTAAAAAGGTGGGAATATTCAAAAGGGGTGTGGGAGTACGTTCATGTGTTGATGATGCCGTTGGGCGGTGCTTTTCTTTGACACGTTAATTGTTGGTGATGCTGCTTGCTTAACTCGTGAATTAGTCTATGCGAATTTTCCAGATACATAATTAATCTGTGTACCACGAGGGAGGCGTGTTTTTTTTTTTGAATTGTTTGGATTACTTATCACATGTGTCATGTGATCGAGGGAGGCGCGGTTAACAGATAGAAGTATGCTCCTCGGATGGAATTCTATTGTTTCATGTCGTCTGAAGGAGACCTTTGCAGCAATCATGCATGATCAAAATGAAGCTATCCATCACCTTGTGCTGGGAAATTTCCCTGAGGATCTCTATTCTTAAAGAGAAAGTCTACGGTGATGATGATACACGTTTAGTTTCGTTATTGTTCACTTCGTTCGCTTCCGTCGTCCGTCGCCTCTTCTTTCGAAGGAAAGAAAGTTATTGTTCATTTCGTTCTCTTCCGTCGTCCGTCGCCTCTTCTTTCGAAGGAAAGAAATTAGGACGCTACGGGACTAACCGAGACGCGCAATCTGATTTGATTAAAAATACTAGAGGTACATGTGATTCTGCTCCCGACTCCACCACAACCAACGGCGAGGACGCCACCGCCCTCTCGGACGTCAACGAGGACACCCTCCCTCTTCCTCAACCCTTCCCACTCCAAACCCTCACCCACATCAGATCCCGAAGCACAGCCTCACCACGCCGCGCGACGATGACAACCGCCCAACAGCAACGCTTGCAGGACCTAACCATGGAACCCGAGGAGGAGTGGCGTCTGCATCGCTAGCAAAGAGTCCATGGTGGGCTTGGAGATGCATCTCACCCACCTTGCTTCACGCCGACCGAACTACGTGGATTGCGACCGCTTGCCCTCATTGGTTGCCACCTCGTTGTCTCCAACCGCTGCTCCGCCGCCGCCGTCAACCTCCCTGGTTGCCACCTTTGCCGCTGCGCCATTCGGGGTAATTAATCTGTCCTGCCTCTATAGCTCCCCACTCTGCTCTCCTTTCTTCATAAATCCCACTATTGGCTCAGCTGAGAAGTTGCCATGCATCTAAGCTGAGAAGTCTAGAGCTTGGTGGAAGCATTAAGGTAGCATGTCTACATACAATTAGTCCTTGTAGCGATAGCCTGCAAGTGCACATGGTTTAGTTGTAGCCTTTTCGAAGTAAGAGTACCGATCCTACAGCGAGCACATGAATCAGACGTTGCGTCTTATAATGAATTATGAATTTGTGCCTTCAAATAATTGTAGACTACAAACAAAGCAAGGGTGGAAATAGATAGCTGTTGTGATGCGGAACAAACTTGAAGTAGATAACATGAAAAGTAATAAAAAAGCAGTAGTTTGAGTAAATGATGAACTAGCAAGGGGATTAAGGCGTTCTCACAGTGTCTAAAATCACATTAGTATGTTTCTAACACAACTTATGCATCATGGTATGAGATGGATACCTGATCCTATCTTGACGATTATGCTGGGCTGAGTCGGGTATAGAACACGTTCTACTCTAGGTATACTTCGTGCCACGCACGCCACTACCGTAGTCTCCCCCCATCGGGTTACAACTAAGGTAATTAAGGGTTGACCCGTGGACGTGACCTCTCTAAGGGTTCTTCGTAATTCCCCTATCAATTGCAAAATCTAGGAGTAAAGGCTTTTATTGTCACCTCGAGTTACCTTCACTTCCTACCCTTTACAAAAATAGTGACATACTTCGTGGCCAAATGACGATAATGCTGAGTGGGGCCCCTTCACAACATTCACGAAGTTATTAAACTAAGCATTCAACAGAGGATATCATATCCAATATAAAGATTCAGATTCTATACAAGGTTCATCCATATCCCCAAGAACTAGGGGTCTACTCACACATGGTGGCAAAAAACATCATAGGGATAGAGATGGTAAACATGAATGGATGATATAAGTAACACACAAGACAATCCACTAGGGTTCCTGATGTTACAATGATAAGGATGTGGATGATGATGATGATGATGATGATGGCGGTGATGATGATGATGACTATGGTGATGATGTTGTATCCCCCTTGTGCTTGGTGGTGAAGCCGGCGATCTCCTCCATGTTGATTCCCCCTTCGGATGATCACCGGATGCTAGGGTTCTTTCTTTTGGATGAGTTTCTGGTGTCTGTTTGCGTCTAATCTCCGATTCGATTTCACGGGGACAAAATAGTGGACAAGGAAGCGGTGCTGGCACCTCATACGACCGCCCATACGAGCAGTCGTGCTAGTATGGTGTGTCGTCTTTAATTCTGGACATGCCGCATTAGCTTCTACTTTGACCTATTTTCTTCATTCTTTTATGGTAGTCAATCATCACATTAAATACATGATTTCATTACCATTTCCTGGCATTTCTTCCATAAAGTATTATTTGGTCCAAAAAATGTTACATGAAGAATATCAACAAAAAGGGTGTGTGAACGCGGTAAAATTCCACAAAGCCTACCATGTTGACATAAAATAACCATTAAAATTATCACACAAATTGGACCCATCAACCCCCCTAAGCTTAAGCCTTGCTCGTCCCTGAGCAAGTATTGTAGCTTGTAAAGAACAAGGTAAATTTGATGTTTATAAGATACATATTTAAAGAAGTATGAGTCCATCATCGAGTCAATGAAAGAGTAGGGATAAAAGAATCATGGTAAGTGATAGCTCATTTCCACCATGACAATGATCATGTAGGCCTCCACACCTTCTCAATCAATTTTATCATGGACAAGTAACAAGTATATACCCTAGTTCATTATTGTTTCAGCCGGAGAAGCAGACAAGGGTTTCATTTCTTTTTCATCTGTTTCTTATGAAAAATTATAAATTTAAATATTTTGTCTATTTTCATTGGAGCATGTTTAAGTTCTCATCTCACATTTTGATTTTATTTGACATGTAATCTATAGATGATCCTTGGGCGAGCTCTTTTTACCAAACACTTTTAGTTAAGAAGATTCATTTATTCTGTTGTTTTCCTTTTCATCAGTTGAAATTCTTATGAAATAGCATAAATAGTTATTTCATGTCCCTTTAAAAACTTCTCAACTACAATGTGGAGCTCTTATAATCTTTATGCAAGTGATTATGTCCTACTACTTGGGTCATAATTAGTGTATGTTCTCATGTAAGTGGCACACATCAAAACATCCAAACACTCATAGGCAAGGATCATCCCTTGTTGAAAACAAATTGATAGTTCAACCTTATTGAAAGTTAAAACTGCGAGCTAATCTTGACTTGTTGAAAGTAAATGCAGAAAAGTAAAGATACAAAGTACACATGGTTCTCCCTCAAGCTTACAATCAAGCCGGAGAGATCCGGGTACTTAGCATTTCATGCTCACTCCTAGGTATCCTTGCAGATGGTGAAGATGTTCCTAAAGCGTTCCCTCATCTCCTCGATCACTACATGCTGATGATCCACCACCTGAGTCAAAAACTGAAGTTGTGCAATACTATGATTAAGAGTATCAACCATGAGGTCGATCTTATGGAAGAGATCTCATGGCTAAAAAGTTAGCGACGAAAACCCCCAACCAGGGACAAAAACTTCAGCGATTCAACATGGAGTTAAACAGGTCTAACCTAGCAAAAACTAAATTTGGATTCTAGGCTAATTTTTGCGTTTATACCCCTTTGTACCTTTCCTTTTTCTTCTAAAAGCCTTGACTTCCTGATTCGTGATGAAGCTTACCTCCTCCACTTCCTGCTCTTCTTTTTGATCATCAACAAGGTATAGCTTCAAGTGTTGACCATTTACAATCCAAGGCACATTTTCCCTCCCTTTAATTGATCTGCTCTGGAATTGTAGACTTTTTCAATCTTGTAGTGCCCTTCCCAACGAGACCTGGGTTTTCCTGGAAACAACTTGAGACGAGAGTTCAATAGGAAGACTTTGTCCCGTGCGGCAAACGTTCGTTTCAGGATCTTACAATTCTTCCACATCTTGACTTTTTGTTTAAACAACCAAGCACTCTCATAAGCATTATTTCGGAGTTCTCCTAAGGCATGAATATCTAACAGTCTCTTCTCTCCTGCTTCCTCTATATTAAAGTTTATATTTTTGACTGCCAAATAAGTGTTGTGCTCTAGTTCTAAAGGTAAATGACATGCCTTACCGTAGTCCATCTTGTACGTGACATACCCATGGGGTTCTTATAGGCGGTGTGGTAGGCCCAAAGTGTCTCATTTAAATTCCTTGTCTGGCCTTTTTTGGACTTTTGCACCGTCTTTTGTAGTATTGATTTTATCTCCCTATTTGAGAGTTCAACTTGGCCACTCATTTGAGGATGATAGGGTCATGCTATTCGGTGAGTGACTCCGTGTTTGCGGAGGATCCTCCTGAAAGTTCCCTATCTAAAATGTGATCCATCATGAGTAATAAGTACTTTAGGTACTCCAAACCTGGGGAGGATGATCTCCTTTATCATCTTTAATGAGGTAGCTCTACATCAGCGTGATGAGTAGGGATGGATTCAACCCACTTGGTAACATAGTCTACATCCACAGTAATGTGAGTATGCCCATCTGAAACATCAAAAGGTTCACAAACTATAATATAATTCATAGGCATTACTTGTCTTCTACCTATATGACATGTGCGTTAGCAAGCATCACACCTTTTAACATACATGTGCACATATTTGAAGAGTGTAGGCCAGTAAAATCATGATTGAAGCACTTTGGTAGCGGCTTGATCTCCAGCATGGTATCTTGCATAAGGGCTACTATGGCACCTATCGAGTAAAGAATTCATCTCATGCTCTGGAACACAACGCCTAATCATGTCATCATGACCATGCCAATAAAAAAATGAGCATCCTAGAAGTAGTATTTAAACTCACTGAAAATTTGTTCCTCTGATGATAATTCATATCTCATGGCATATATATCCCTACAAGAAAGTTAGCATAATCTGCAAACCAAGGCTATATCTTTTTAATCATGGCCAAAATTTCACCTGGAAAGGACTCGTTTATTTGGCTGGGCTCATAAGTTATTATTTACATGCATGATATGTGATATACCATAGGGTTGTCTTCGCCTCTTTGATCTACTATCTGCAAGTCAAACTCTTGAAGCAGCAATATCCATCGAATCAAACATGGCTTATTGTCCTTCTTTGCAAGAAGATAACGCAATATATGATGATCCGTATGAACAATTAATTTCAAGATAATATTGTTAGATCTAAATTTATCATAGGAAAAAATAATGGCAAGTAATTCTTTCTAAGTTGTAGCTAAATGCCTTTGATCTTCATCTAGACACCTGCTAGCATAGAAAACAATGTTAAGTTTTTTAATCACATGGCTGTCCTAGGACAACTCTCGTAGCATATAGTTGCCAGCATCACACATTATCTCAAAGGGTTGATCCACTTTGTAGGTTAGATGATTGGAGCTATGATCAATGCATCCCTTAGTTCTTCATAAGATTGGACACAACTCCTGTCACACGAATATGCATGTCTTTTTGCAAGAGATTAGTCAATAGTTTAGATAGCTTGGAAACAAATCTTTAATACACCTTCTGTAAAAAATAGCATGACCCATGGAAGTTTGCATGCCTTTTATATCTTGAGGGTAATGTAAAATTTCTATTACCTCAATTCTTTATTGGTCTATTTTGATGCTCTGATCGGAAACTCTATGACCCAACACTACTCCTTCGGTAACCATGAAATGGCTTTTCACTCAATTTAGTAAAAAACATGTTTCGTTGCATCTCTACAAAACCTTCGTGAGATTATAAAGACAATTCTCAAAGGAGATGCCTTGGACAGAACTGTCCATGAACACTTTGACAATTTTCTCAACAAAGCTAGGAAATATTTTAGATACACACTTCTGAAAGGATAGTGGCCCATTGCATAAGCCAAAGGACATTCTACAATATGCATAAGTACCGTAAGGACAAGTGAAAGTTGTCTTCTCTTTGTCTTTAGGTCAGATGAATATTTGCGAGAATCCATAATATCCATCAAGATAGCAAAAATAAGAGTTGTTAGCCAATCTCTTCAATATTTCGTTTATGAAAGGTAATGGGTATTGGTCCTTTCGAGTCCATTTATTTAATGTCCTGAAACCAACACACATTCCATATACAATAATAGCCCTAGTGTGAACTAGGTCATTATTTCCATTTGCTACTAGGGAAACTCCTCCCTTATTTGGAATACAATGAACCAGACTTACCCACCTACTATCAAAGATTCGGTAAATTACCCCAACATTAAGGAGACGTATTACCTCCTTTCTTATCACGTTCTTGGAGTGAGGGTGCAACCTTCTCTCACTCTCAATTACTGGTTTGGCCCCTTCTTCAGTAAGGATAGCATGTGAGTAGATAGATGGGTCTATTCCTCTTACATCCTTCATTGAATATCCCAATGCTCCGCAATGTCTAGTTAACATCATCAATAGCTTTCCTCTTTATTTTCCTGAAAGTCCAGCATTAACAATAATAGGAAATATTTCAGTATTATCCATAAATTCATGCCTTAGTCCCTTAGGCAATGGTTTAAGAATAAGAGAGGGTAGTTCCTCATCTCCTTTTCTTTCAATATACTCACATACTTTGTTCAAACGGGGGCTGGCTATGGGAGTTGCATCCATTATTATTTCAATTTCTTCCTTCTACTCATCTTCAAACAGGGATTCATGCCTTACGAGAACCCTCTCAACTTCATCCTTTGGAGTTTTAAGATGGTTTTCAGCTAGTTGCTTTAATTCCAACTCTTCTTTATCTTAGAACTCCCTCTGATGTGATTTACTCATTACATAAGGGAATGTGAATTTATTCATTTCCTCACCTCACTACGTAGAGATAATTTTCTTCTTTATGTAGGCCCTTGCAAAATTTAAGAAAAAGTTCCAAATACAATGGGTTAATCTTTATCCCCTTAAATCCTCAGTACAAAAATATTAATATATATGAGTGAGCCAATTATAATGTTGACATCCTTGATGATGCCACAAGGTACTCTATCAGTGTTACGTGCAAGCTTAATAACCACGTCAGTTGGCTCAAAGGTGCATGGAGAGATTTCAACATGTTTTTTTGCATAAAAACTATAGGAAATAATGTTACTGGATATCCAAGATCACACAAACCAAAAACAGACTTGCTACACAAGGAACATGACAATTTTTTAGCTACACCTTTACCTTTGGTGCATCCTTTTAGATAAGAGGTAGTATCTCGATCAAAATGGACTTCTTTACTGCGCACCGATATGTTGGAAATATGCTAATAAATTAGTTATTATCATATTTCCTTGTTCATGATAAACATCTATTATCCATGCTAGAACTGTATTGACCGAAAACTAAAATACTTGTGTGGGTACATAGAAAACACTGTGTCCCTAGTGAGCCTCTAATAGACTAGCTCGTTGATCAAAGATGGTCAAGGTTTCCTAGCAATAGACATGAGTTGTCATTTGATAACGAGATCACATCATTAGGAGAATGATGTGATGGACAAGACCCAAACTATGAACGTAGCACATGACCATGTGAGTTTATTGCTATTGTTTTATGCATGTCAAGTATGTGTTCCTGTGACCATGAGATCATGCAACTACCTGACCCTGGAGGAATGCCTTGTGTGTATCAAACGTCACAACATAACTGGGTGACTATAAAGGTATTCTATAGGTATCTCCGAGGGTGTGTGTTGGGTTGGTGTGGATCAAGACTAGGATTTATTAGTCCATATGACGGAGAGGTATCTTTGGGCCCATTCGGTAACACAACATCACAAGAAGCTTGCAAGAAATGTGAGTAAGGAGTTAGTCACGGGATCTTGTGTTATGGAACGAGTAAAGAGACTTGCCGGTAATGAGATTGAACTAGGTATGGAGATAGCGACGATCGAAGTTCGGGCAAGTAACATGCCGATGGACAAAGAGAACTGCATACGGGATTGTCTGAATCCTTGACATTGTGGTTAGACCGATAAAGATCTTCATAGTATATGTAGGGACCAATATGGGCATCAGGTCCCGCTATTGGTTATTGATTGTACAGTTGTCTCGGTCTTGTCTACATAGTTCTCGAACCCGCAGGGTGTGCACACTTAACATTCGATAATGATTTGGTATTTGAGTTATGTATGTTGGTGATCGAAGGTTGTTTGGAGTCCCGGATGAGATCCCGTACGTCACGAGGAGCTCCGGAATGGTCCAAAGGTAAATATATATATGGGAAGTCATATTTTGGCTACCGGAAAAGTTTCGGGTTTTTCCGGTATTGTATCGGGAAGCTTCCGAAAAGTTCCAGAGGGTTCCGGAGGAGTCTGGAAGGGTCCCTCCAGCCCCTAGGACGTTCATGGGCTGTAAGGGGGCGTCCAAGCCTTGTTGGGCCAGCCCCCAAGGGTACATGTGGCTAGTTGGTAGGAAACCCTAAAGGGGAAGGCACCTAGGAGGTGCCTTGGGTTGGGAGGACTCGTCCCTCCTGGCCGCCGCCTCCTTCCTTAGAGGAAGGGATAGGGCTGCGCCCCATCTACCCCTCCTCCTATATATATAGAGGGAGAGGGAGGTCAGCCACACCCCAAGGCATAGGTGCAGCCCTCACTCTCTCCCTATATTTGTTTCTCCACCAAAAACACATCTACGACGGTGCTTGGCGAAGCCTTGCTGAGAATACTCCACCACCACCGTCACCATGCCGTCATGCTGCTGGTGAACTCATCTACCTCTCTGACCTTGCTTGTTGGATCAAGAAAGAGGATATGTCATCGATCTGTACATGTGCTGAACGCGGAGGTGCCATCCATTCGGCGCTAGATCGGGACAGATCGTGATTGGATCGCGAGACGGATTGCGATTTGGATCGCGAAGACGTTCGACTACATCAACCGTGTTTCTTAATGCTTCCTGCTTAGCGATCTACAAGGGTATGTAGATCTGACTCTCCCTCTCGTAGCTGTTGATCTCCATAGATAGATCTTAGGTGTTCGTAGGAATTTTTTTGTTTCCCATGAAACGTTCCCCAGTAGTGGCATCATGAGCTAGGTCTATGTGTAGATAACATGCACGAGTAGAACAAAAAAATGTTTGTGGGCGTTGATGTTCATATTGCTTACCTCCTTAGTCTTATCTTGATTCAGCGGTATTGTGGGATGAAGCAGCTCAGACCAACCTTACTCGTCCACGTACGAGAGACCGATTCCATTGACTAACATGCAAGTTGTTGCATAAAGATGGCTGGCGGGTGTCTGTCTCTTGCACTTTAGTTGAATCACATTCGACAAAGGCGGTCCTTGTAGAAGGTTAAAAGGCAACTTGAATATCACCATTGTGGCTTTGCGTAGGTATGAATCGTTCTTGCTAGATACCCATAGCAGCCACGTAAAACATGCAACAACAAATTAAAGGACGTCTAACTTGTTTTTGCAGGGTATGTTGTGATATGATATGTCCAAAGACATGATGAAATATATTTGATGTATGAGATGATCATGTTTTGTAATATTTTATATCAACTTGCATGTAGATGCATACGACAACCGGCATGAGCCATAGGGTTGTATTTACTTATTATATGACCTGCATGTCAATCATTAAGCGCTATGCAATGCTTTACTTTATTGTTAAACGGTAGCAATAGTAGTAGAAGCATGGTTGGCACGACAACCCCGCTGGCAACACAATGATGGAGATCATGGTGTCATGCCAGTGACGATGGAGATCATGTCGGTGCTTTGGAGATGGAGATCGAAAGCAGAAGTTCATGGCCATATCATGTCACTTATGATTTGCATGTGATGTTAATCCTTTTATGCATCTTATTTTGCTTAGGACGAATGTAGCATTATAAGGTGACCCCTCACTAAAATTTCAATATAAAATTGTGTTCTCCCCGAGTGTGCACCATTGCGAAAGTTTGTCATTTCGAAGAACCATGTGATGATCGGGTGTGATAGACTCTACATTCACATACAACGGGTGCAAGCCAGTTTTGCACATGCGGAACACTCGGGTTAAACTTGACGAGCCTAGCATGTATAGACATGTCCTCGGAACACAAGAGATCGAAATGTCGAACATGAGTCATATAATAGATATGATCAACATGGATATGTTCACCATTGAAACCACCTCATATCACGTTATGGTCGGACTTGGGTTGGTGAATTTGGATCATGTAGCACTCAGATGACCGGAGGGATGCCAATTTCAGTGGGAGTTCTTAAGTAATATGATTAATTGAACTCATTATCATGAACATAGTCTAAGTTGTGTTTGCAAATTATGTTGTAGATCAATAGCTCGTGCTGTTGGGGAACATTGCATGGGAAACAAAAATTTTCCTACGTTCACGCAAGACCTATCCATGGCGATGAGCATCTACGAGAGGGAGAGTGGATCTACATACCCTTGTAGATCGCTAAGCGGGAAGCGTTAAGAAACGCAGTTGGTGTAGTCGAACGTCTTCGCGATCCAAATCACCGAGCGTCCCGCGATCCAATCACAACCCGTCCCACGATGCAATCATAATCCGTCCCGCGAACACGATCACGATCCGTCCCGCGATCCAATCATGATTCGACCCGCGAACACGATCACGGTCCTTCCGATCTAGCGCCGAACGGACGGCACCTTCGTGTTCAGCACACGTACAGCTTGATGACGATCTCCGCCTTCTTGATCCAGCAAGAGGGAGCAGAGAGTAAGAAGAGTTCTACGGAAGCGTGACGGTGCTCCGGCGACGGTGGTGGAGCTATTCCGGCAGGGCTTCGCCTAAGCACTACAGTAATCCGATCTAGAGGAGAAACTATGCATTGGAGGAACGAGTAGCACGTGGCTGCAAATTCTGTGCAAAAACCCTAAAACCTCTAGTATATATAAGAGGGAGGGAGGAGAGGCCTTGGTGCAAGGTCCAAGCCCTCCTTGGTTCGGCCAAAGTGGGAGGAGAGGAGGATTCCTCCTCCAATCCTAGTAGGACTAGGATTCCTCCCTTTTTAGCCTTTTTCCACCTTTTCCCCTTTGGGCTTTTCTTCCCTAGCCGCATGGGCCTTGTGTGGGATTTACACCAGTCCACAAAGGGCTGGTATTCACTCTCCCACAGCCCATGAAGCCTCTTTGGTCGAAATACCCCTCCGGGTGGTCTCCCGATACATTACTAGCACTCCCGATACACTACCGATTAGCCCGAAACTTTTCCGGCGACCAAAACAGGACTTCCCATATATGAATCTTTACCTCCGAACCATTCCAGAGCTCCTCGTGACGTACGGGATCTCATACGGGACTTCGAACAACCTTCGATCACCACCATACATAACTCTATACTACCGAAACGTCACCAAACCTTAAGTGTGCAGACCCTCCGGGTTCGAGAACTATGTAGACATGACCGAGACACCTCTATGGTCAATAACCAATAGCGGGACCTGGATGCCAATATTGGTTCCTACATATTGTACGAAGATCTTTATCAGTCGAACCTCTATGTAAAGGATTTAGTTAATCCCGTATAATGTTCCCTTTGTTCTTCGGTATGTTACTTGCCCGAGATTCGATCGTCCGTATCTCCATACCTAGTTCAACCTTGTTACCGGCAAGTCTCTTTACTCATTCTGTAATACAAGATCCCGTGATGAACACTTAGTCACATTGCTTGCAAGGCTCATTGTGATGTTGTATTACCGAGTGGGACCTGAGATACCTCTCTGTTACACGGAGTAACAAATCCCAGTCTTGATCCATGCCAACTCAACAGACACCCTCGGAGATACCTGTAGAGCACCTTTATAGTCACCCAGTTACGTTGCGATGTTTGATACACACAAGGCACTCCTCCGGTGTCCGTGAGTTGCATGATCTCATGGTCATAGGAACATATACTTGACATGCAGAAAACAGTAGCAATAAACTGACACGATCATATGCTACGTTTGTAGTTTGGGTCTTGTCCATCACATCATTCTTCTAATGATGTGATCCCGTTATCAAATGACATCACATGTCAATGGCTAGGAAAGCTTGACCATCTTTGATCAACGAGCTAGTTCACTAGAGGCAGACTAGGGACAAAGTGTTGTCTATTTACCCACACATGTAATGTGTTTCCAATCAATACAATTATAGCATGGATAATAAACGATTATCATGAACAAGGAAATCTAATAATAAACACTTTATTTATTGCCTCTAGGGCATATTTCCAACAGTCTCCCACTTGCACTAGAGTCAATAATCTAGTTCACATCACTATGTGATTTACATTGTACTGAATCGAACACCCATGCAGTTCTGGTGTTGATCATGTTTAGCCCTTGGAAGAGGTTTAGTCAACGGTTCTGCAACATTTAGATCCGTGTGCACTATGCAAATATTTATGTCCTTCTCCTCGATGTAATCGTGGATGGAGTTGAAGCGTCGCTTTATGTGTCTGGTCCTCTTGTGAAACCTTGGTTCCTTGGACAGAGCAATGGCACCAGTGTTGTCACAGAACAGGTTCATTGGATTCAGTGCACTGGGCACTACTACAAGATCTGTCATGAACTGCTTCATCCAGACACCTTCCTTCGCCGCCTCCGAGGCTGCAATATACTCCGCTTTGCATGTAGAATCGGCTACCATGCTTTGCTTGGAACTACACCAGTTTACCGCTGCCCCGTTGAGAATAAATACGTATCCGGTTTGTAACTTAGAGTCATCCGGATCAGTGTCAAAGCTTGCATCGATGTAACCCTTTACGACGAGCTCTTCATCACCTCCTTAAACGAGAAACATTTCCTTAGTCCTTTTCAGATACTTAAGGATATTCTTGACCGCTGCCCAGTGCTCCATTCCAGGATCACTTTGAAACCTTCCATCCATACTTATGGCAAGGCTGACATCGGGTCTTGTGCATAGCATTGCATACATGATAGATCCTATGGCTGAGGTATAGGGGATGACACTCATCTTTTCTCTATCTTCTGCAGTCACTGGGCATTGAGTCTTACTCAACTTCACACCTTCTAACACAGGCAAGAACCCCTTCTTGGATTGATCCATTTTGAACTTCTTCAAAACTTTATCAAGGTATGTGCTCTTTGAAAGTGCTATTAAGCGTCTCGATCTATCTCTATAGATCTTAATGCCTAATATGAAAGCAGTTTCTCCTAGGTCCTTCATTGACGAACTCTTGTTCAAATATTCCTTCACGCTTTCCAGCATTCCTATATTGTTTCGAATCAGCAATATGTCATCCACATATAATATTAGAAACACTATAGAGCTCACACTCACTTTCTTGTAAATTCAAGCTTCTTCATAAACTTGTATAAACTCAAACGCTTTGATCACCTCATCAAAGCGCTCATTCCAGCTCCGAGATGCTTGCACCAGCCCATAAATGGATCGCTGGAGTTTACAACTTTGTCAGCATTTTCTGGATCGACAAAACCTTCGGGTTGCATCATATACAACTCTTCCTCAAGGAAACCGTTGAGGAACGCTGTTTTTACATCCATCTGCCAAATTTCATAGTCGAAATAGGCAGCTATTGCTAACATGATTCTGACAGACTTAAGCATCGCTACGGGTGAGAAAGTCTCATCGTAGTCAACTCCTTGAACTTGTGAAAAACCCTTTGCCACAAGTCGAGCTTTATAGACGATGACATTACCATCCGCATCTGTCTTCTTCTTAAAGATCCATTTGTTCTGAATGGCCTTTCGCCCTTCAGGTAATACTTCCAAAGTCCATACTTTGTTTTCATATATGGATCCCATCTCGAATTTCATGGCCTCTAACCATTTCTCAAAATTCGGGCCCATCACTGCTCCTCCATAGCTCGTAGGTTCATTGTTGTCCAACAACATGACCTCCAAGACAGGGTTGCCGTACCACTCAGGGGTAGTACGCGGCCTTGTCGACCTACGAGGTTCAATAGCTGCTTGATCCGAAGCTTCATGATCATCATCATTAACTTCCTCTTCCACCGTCGTAGGTTCCATAGAAACATCTTTCTACGCTGCGCTACTTTCTGGTTGAAGTAAAGGTTCAATAACCTCATCAAGCTCTATTTTCCTCCCACTCAATTCTTTCGAGAGAAACTCTTTCTCAAGAAATGTTCTGTTTTTAGCGACAAACACTTTGCCTTCAGATCTGAGATAGAAGGTATACCCGACTGTCTCTTTCGGGTATCCTATGAAGACGCATTTCTGTGCTTTGGGTTCCAGCTTTTCAGGCTGAAGCTTTTTGACATAAGCATCACATCCCCAAACTTTAAGAAACGATAACTTTAGCCTCTTGCCAAACCATAGTTCATATGGCGTCGTCTCAACGGATTTTGATGGTGCCCTATTTAAAGTGACTGCAGCTATCTGTAATGCATAACCCCAAAACGATAGTGGCAAATCAGCAAGAGACATCATAGAACGCACCATATCTAATAAGGTTCGATTACGACGTTCGAACACACCATTATGCTGTGGTGTTCCAGGTGGTGTCAACTGTGAAACAATTCCACACTGTCTTAAGTGACTGCCAAACTCATAACTCAGATATTCACCTCCTCGATCATGATCACAGGAATTTAATCTTCTTGTTACGATGATTCTCAACTTCACTCTGAAATTGCTTGAACTTTTCAAACGTTTCAGACTTGTGTTTCATTAAGTAAATATACCCATATCTACTTAAGTCATTAGTGAAGGTGAGAAAATAACGATATCCACCACACGCTGTAACATTCATTGGACCGCGCACATCAGTATGTATGATTTCCAATAAGTCACTCGCCCGTTCCATTGTTCCAGAGAACGGTGTTTTAGTCATCTTTCCCATGAGGCATGGTTCACATGTATCAAGTGATTCAAAATCAAGTGAATCCAAAAGTCCATCAGCATGGAGCTTCCTCATGCATTTTACACAAGGAAAAAAATAGCCCGCTATTTCGCCGCTATAGCTGCGCTATAGCTTATTTTGAAGTCAAACGCTAAGTTATACACTATGTGCTCGCTACAGTGCTAAGCTGCTAATAGCGGCGCTAAACACGCTATTTTTCGAAACATTATAGCGGCGCTAAACATGAGAAGGGAAATAGCGGCAGGCCGGAAGCCCATCAGCCGATTCAGCCCACCAACACATTCTTGTACCTAGTTAACCTGATCAATCCCTTCCCATCCCAAGTCGTCACTTCCTATTCTCCCAGGCTCCCAGCGCGACGTGATGGTGGCGGCTGCCACTCCGGCTGCACCAGCTTCGGTCACCCCTAGCTTTGCCCTGGCCGGCCGCGCCTATCTTCCCCTTAGCTCCTTCAGCTTCGGTCGGCCACCTCCACCCGACAAATCCAGAGCAGAAGCACCAGGAGGACGCTCGATCTGGGAGCTCGATCTGACGCGTTCTTGGCCCCGCCGCCTCTTGCCGCCGCACACGATGGCTACCACATCGTCGGCAAGCCAGCCAGCAGGTACGATTCGACTAGGACCACTAGATATCAATTATCATGCAAGCTTAGTAGCTTAGTCAAGCATCGTGACCTCCATTTGTACTGCTAGTTTGCTATATTGCTGCACGTATATGTTGAATTTTGTACTGCTGTAATGAACTATTGAGCTGCTAAATCATGCAGAACTTTAGATCGATCAAGTTTCAGTCAATTTTATTTGAAGTTTTAGTTCAATTAATCTCGGTAGATCTTAATTCAGTTGAGTTTTGTACCGCTGTAATAAACTGTTGTACTGCTAGTCTGCTATAATGCTGCACGTATATGTTGTACTGAATACTGATGTATCATATGATTCATATTGTATGGTTGTCTGATTGTAGACATTGGCGTGTCAAGCACATCATCAACAATACAAGGAGAGGTTGTTTGTGTGCCTGCTAGATCAAAAGACCCAGGATGGAAATATTGCACTTGTCCGGACACCACACAGAAGAATTCTCTAAGATGAATGTTCTGCCATAATGTGTACAAAAATGGCAGTACTCGAATCAAGTACCGCCTTGCAGGCATTCCAAATGTCGGTTGTAATCCCTGCTTAAAAGTGCCAGCTGATGTAAAAGAGGAAATACTTCAGTATTTGACAAATAAGGGTCATAAAAGGGCAACCAAGGTCTCGGAGCAGAAGAGAGCAAGATCACAAGTGGACTTGAGCCACTCGGAGGGGGAAGAACATGGTTCAAGTGATGAAGATGGCACAAACACTTCTGTTATTGTGCTTAAGTCATCGAGACGCGCAAGATCTAAATCCTCAAGTGGTCCTATGGACAAGTACTGTGAATTAAGTCAATTAACACCCGAAGAGGCTATAGCTGCAAGGAAGGAAAAACGTGTTGAGAAGCTCCAATCAAAGTTGACAACTGAGAAGAGGGAACAAAAGAGGAATCATGCTTGTGAGTATATTAGCTAGTGGTTCTATGAAGCTTGCATTCCATTTAACGCAGTCACCCTTCCAAGCTTTAACCTTATGCTTCAGTCAGTTGGACAATATGGCGAGGACTTGGAAGGTCCTAGTCCTTATGAAATGGGTGGCCCAATCTTGAAGAAGAGGAAGAAGAGAGTCAAGGAATCCTTCAAACCACATCTGAAAACTTGGGAGCTCAGTGGATGTACAATCATGACAGATGCATGGACAAACTTAAGAGGGAGATGAGTAATGAATCTTGTAGTTCATAGTGCCTATGGTGTGGTTTTTCTTAAATCTGTGGACTGTTCAGCTGTGAAGAAAGATGGGAAATACATCTTTGAGCTTATTGATGGTTGCATAGATGAGGTTGATGAGAAGAATTTTGTTCAAGTGGCGACTGATAATGCAAGTGTCAATCAAGCGGCATCAACTTTCTTAAGAGCAAAGCGCCCAAACATTTTTTGGAATGGTTGTGCTGCCCACTCCATCGATGTGATGCTAGAGGACACTGGAAAGTTGCCATCAGTTGACCGTACAATTACAAAAGCTAAAGGTGTGACTGTTTACCTTTATGCACACACTCGGGTTTTGGCTCTAATCCGGGAATTCCTTGGGAAAGATTTGGTTATGTCCGGTATTACTAGATTTGCTACAGCATACTTGAACTTGAAGAACATGCTGGACAACAAGAAAGAACTCTAGAAATTGTTTAGATCAGATCAGATGGATGAAATGGGTTACATAAAGAAGGTGAAAGGAAGTGTAGCTAACAAAACTGTGCGCTCTGAAAATTTCTAGAATGGAGTAGATACCGCTGTGAAGTTCTTTGAGCCGTTGGCTAACTTGCTACATCGAATGGATAGCGATGTACCGGCCATGGGATTCATATATGGCGCCTTTTTGGATGCAAAGCGAGAGATCACAACCAAGTTTGAAAATCAGGAAACTTGTTTTCAAGAAGTGTTGGATATTGTGGACAAAAGATGGGACCAAAAATTGAAGGGGCCACTACATAGGGATGGATATTTCTTAAATCCATACTATTATTATGAAAACAAATTGGAAATTGAGTTAGATGGATCATTTAAAGATGGGCTTGTTGCCTGCATGGAGAAAATGATTATAGATGCTCGCAAGGAAGACATAATCACGCAAGAGATTCAGGCATATGAAAATTAAGAGGGCTCATTTGGAAGAGATAGCGCTAAAAGACAGCGGAGAAACAAAAGCTTTGATCTAGGTGACTATTTACCTTGTTCTCAACTTCCAAATCAGATCTTAGAATATTTCTTAACTTGTGTTTTCTAATTTGTAATGAAGCTAAATGGTGGTCCAATCATGGGTCAAGTGCACCAAATCTTAGGGTATTGGCAATGCGGATTTTGAGTTTAACATGCAACTCTTCGGCTTGTGAGAGAAACTTTAGTGTTTTTCAGCAAGTAAGGAAGAAGTACAATTATATTTATATTGTTCTTGTGCAACTAACTTAATAGTTCTATATACTGGTATCTTGTAGCCTGGTAGTAGTGTAGTACCAATATAATACAGTAGCTACAAACAATTATCCATTTCAAGTTCACGTTGATGTCATGTGAGCTCTTAGTTAACTTGCATAACATACAATTGCATTTTATTTCTATTGCAATCAGGTTTATGAGATTATACTTTACACTAGCATTTTATTTTACTTGCAATCTGGTTCAAACAAAGAGACGCAACAGACTACTTCATGACAAAATGCGAGACCTTGTGTTTATCAAGGCCAACTCCCAACTTGAACAAAAGAGAGGGATGAAAGAAAGGGATCCGATTGAGGCAAAAACGTTTGCAGATGTTGTAGAAGATGAAGATAATGAGTGGATCATAGGAATAGTGCCAGTTGTAGTTGTCCAAGCTAAAGCTGAAGCTGAACCTGAAGGTGCACACGTTGAGGAATCTACATCAAAAAGAAAGAGAGTTTCCAAACCAAGAAAGAAAAAGAAGTTGCTTCCTGTTTATCGTGATGATGAGCTGCAATCTGCGGGTTCTTCTTCGGAATCGGAAGATGGTGCCATGCATTGTCCGTTTAGTTCATCCGATTCTGAATAATTACTTTCTACCTTTCATGTTAGATTGTTCGTTGGTTGATGATGCTACTATGCTAGACTACCTTGAAGATGTTTGCCCTTTATGTTTTGTACTCTGCTTACAGGTTTATGCTATGTGCCTATAGCCCTGGACTATGTTTGTGATCTAGACTATCTCAGTTATCTATTTATCTCGTGTGATCTGGAGTTCTAAACTTGTCATTTTAGCTGCTGAAATCATTATATACATATATTTTTTGCAAACTCTATTTTTTAAAATAGCACGCTATTAGCATGCTATAACTTCCATAGCCTTTGGAGAAGGGCCACGCTATTTTAAATAGCCCGCTATTTTTTCCTTGGTTTTACACCAATATGACCTAAACGGCAGTGCCACAAGAAAGTGGTACTATCATTATCAACTCTACATCTTTTAGCATCAATGTTATGAACATGTGTGTCATCACTATCAAGATTCAATATGAATAAACCCCTCACATTGGGTGCATGACCATAAAAGATATTACTCATATAAATAGAGGAACCTTTATTCTATGATTTAAATGAGTAACCGTCTCGCAATAAACAAGATCCAAATATAATGTTCATGCTTAACGCATGCACTAAATAACAATTATTCATGTTCATCACTAATCCCGATGGTAATCGAAGAGAGAGCGTGCCGACGGTGATCACATCAACCTTGGAACCATTTCCCACATGCATCGTCACTTCATCCTTTGCCAGCCTTCGTCTTTTCCATAGTTCCTGTTTTTTCAGTTGCAAATGTGAGCAACCGAACCGGTATCGAATACCCAGGCACTACAACGAGAGCTAGTAAGGTACACATCAATAACATGTATATCACATATACCTTGTTTGTCGTTGGCCGCCTTCTTGTTAGCCAGGTACTTGGGGCAGTTCCGCTTCCAGTGACCAGTTCCCTTGCAATGAAAGCACTCAGTTTCTGGCTTAGGTCCATGCTTAGGCTTCTTTACAGGAGTAGCAACTGCTTTGCCATCCTTCTTGGTTTTACCCTTCTTGCCCTTGCCCTTGCCTTTCTTCTTGAAACTAGTGGTTTTATTGACCATCAACACTTGATGTTCTTTCTGGATTTCAGACTCAGTGACTTTTAGCATTGCAAATAGCTCGGCGACTGACTTGTTCATCCCGTGCATGTTATAGTTCATCATAGAGCTCTTGTAACTAGGTGGCAGTGATTGAAGAACTCTGTCAGTGATCGCCTCTGGTGGAAGGGCAATTCCCAACTCCGCTAGACGAGTTGAATACCCAGACATTCTGAGTATATGTTCACTGATAGACCCGTTCTCCTCCATCTTGCAAGCATAGAACTTATCGGAGGTCTCATACCTCGATCCGGGCATTCTTCTGAAAGATAAACTTCAACTCCTGGAACATCTCATGTGCTCCATGACGTTCAAAATGTCTTTGAAGTCCCAGTTCTAAGCCATACAATATTGCACACTGAACTATTGAGTAATCTCCAGTATGTGCCTCCCAAGCGTTCTTAACGTCTTCGGAGGTCATGTCTTCTGGTTGGTCACCAAGCGGTGCATCAAGGACATATGATTTCTGGGAAGCCATGAGGATAATCCTCAGATTACAGGCCCAGTCAACAAAGTTACTTCCATCATCTTTCAATTTAGCTTTCTCTAGGAACGCATTAAAATTCAGGGGTGCTACTGCGCGAGCCATTGATCTACAACATAAATATGCAAAGGTTTACTTAGACTATTGTTCAAGATAATGAGTTTAGTTAATCAAATTACTAAAGCTCCCACTCAAATTGACATCCCTCAGGTCATCTCAGTGTCACATGATCCAGATTCACCAACTCAAGTCCGATCATCACGTGAGTTGAGGTGGCTTCAATGGTGAACATCATCATGTTGATCATATCTACTATATGACTCACGTTCGACCTTTCGGTCTCTTGTGTTATGAGGCCATGTATGTACATGCTAGGCTCGTCAAGTTTAACCCGAGTGTTCTTCACGTGCAACACTGGCTTGCACCCGTTGTATGTGAACGTAGTCTATCACACCCGATCATCACGTGGTGTTTCGACACGAAGAACTTTCGCAATGGTGCACACTCGAGGAGAACACAATTCATCTTGAAATTGAAGTGAGGGATCACCTTATAATGCTACCGTCATCCTAAGCAAAACAAGGTGCTTATAAGGATTAACATCACATGCAAATCATAAGTGACATGATATGGCCATGAACTTGTGCTTTTGATCTCCATCTAGAAAGCACCCGCATGATCTCCATCATCACCGGCACGACACCATGATCTCCATCATCTTGATCTCCATCAACGTGTCGCAATCGGGGTTGTTGCTCCCAACATGCTACTACTACTATTGCTACCGTTTAGCGATAAAGTGAAGCATTACATAGCGCTTAATGATTGACACACAGGTCATACAATAATTAAAGACAACCCTATGGCTCCTGCCGGTTTCCATACTCATCGACATGCAAGTAGTGATAGTCTATACATCACATGATCATCTCATACATCACATATATCACATCATGTAATTGGCCATATCGCATTACAACATACCCTGCAAAAATAAGTTAGACGTCCTCTAATTGTTGTTGCATGTTTTACGTGGCTGCTACGGGTATCTAGCAAGAACAATTCTCATCTACGCAAAAACCACAACGGTGATACACTAGTTGCTTTTCAACCTTCTCAAGGACCACCTTTGTCGAATCCGATCCAACTAAAGTGAAAGAAACTGGCACCCGCAAGCCATCTATGCAACAAGTTGCGGTTGAGGGAACCGGTCTCTCGTAAGCATACCATAATGTTGGTCCGGGCCGCTTCATCTCCCAATACCGCTGAACCAAAACACGACCAAGGAAGGAAGCAATCTAAGCATCAACGCCCACAAACTCTTTGTGTTCTACTCGATATCTCATCTACACATAGACCTAGCTCTGATACCACTGTTGGGGAACGTTGCATGGGAAACAAAATTTCTCCTACGTTCATGCAAGACCTATCCATGGTGATGAGCATCTACGAGAGGGAAGTGGATCTACATAACCTTGTAGATCTCTAAGCGGGAAGCGTTAAGAAACACGGTTGGTGTAGTCGAACGTCTTCGCGATCCAAATCGCCGAGCGTACCGCGATCCAATCACGATCCAGCCCACGATCCAATCACGATCCATCCCGCGAACACGATCATGATCCGTCTCGCGATCCAATCATGATTCGTCCCGCGAACACGATCACGGTCCTTCCGATCTAGCGCCGAACGGATGACACGTCCGCGTTCAGCACACGTACAGCTTGATGACGATATCCGCCTTCTTGATCCAGCAAGAGGGAGCGGAGAGGAAGAAGAGTTCTCCGGTAGCATGATAGCGCTCCGGCGATGCTGGTGGAGCTCTTCCGGCAGGGCTTCGCCTAAGCACTGTAGAAATCCGATCTAGAGGAGAAACTATGCATTGGAGGAACGGGTAGCACGTGGTTGAAAATTCTGTGCAAAAACCCTAAAACCTCCAGTATATATAAGAGGGAGGGAGGAGAGGCCTTGGTGCAAGGGCCAAGCCCTCCTTGGTTCGGCCGAAGTGGGAGGAGAGGAGGATTCCTCCTCCAATCCTAGTAGGACTAGGATTCCTCCGTTTTTGGCATTTTTCCACCTTTTTCCCTTTGGGCTTTTCTTCCCTAGCCGCATGGGACTTTTGTGTGATTTCCACCAGCCCACAAAGGGCTGGTATTCACTCTCCCACAGCCCATGAAGCCTCTTGGGTCGAAATACCCCTCCCGGTGGTCTCCCGGTACATTGACGGCACTCCCGGTACACTACCAATTAGCCAGAAACTTTTCCGGCGACCAAAACAGGACTTCCCATATATGAATATTTACCTCCGGACCATTATAGAGCTCCTCATGACGTCTGGGATCTCATCCGGGACTCCGAACAACCTTCGGTCGCGACCATACATAACTCTATACTACCAAAATGTCACCAAACCTTAAGTGTGCACACCCTGCGGGTTCAAGAACTATGTAGACATGACTGAGACACCTCTACGGTCAATAACCAATAGCGGGACCTGGATGCCCATATTGGTTCCTACATAATGTACAAAGATCTTTATCGGTTGAACCTCTATGTCAAGGATTCAGTTAATCCCGTATAATGTTCCCTTTGTTCTTCGGTATGTTACTTGCCAAAGATTCGATCATCGGTATCTCCATAGTCTAGTTCAACCTCGTTACCGGCAAGTCTCTTTACTCGTTCTGTAATAAAAGATCCCATGACTAGCACTTAGTCACATTGCTTGCAAGGCTCATTGTGATGTTGTATTACCGAGTGGGCCCTGAGATACCTCTCCGTTACACGGAGTAACAAATCCCAGTCTTGATCCATGCCAACTCAGCAGACACCCTCGGAGATACCCGTAGAACACCTTTATAGTCACCCAGTTACGTTGCGACGTTTGATACACACAAGGCACTCCTCCGGTGTTCGTTAGTTGCATGATCTCGTGGTCATAGGAACATATACTTGACATGCAGAAAACAGTAGCAATAAACTGACACGATCATATGCTACGTTTGTAGTTTGGGGTTTGTCCATCACATCATTCTTCTAATGATGTGATCCCGTTATCAAATGACATCACATGTCAATGGCTAGGAAAGCTTGACCATCTTTGATCAACGAGCTAGTTCACTAGAGGCATACTAGGGACAAAGTGTTGTCTATTTACCCACACATGTAATGTGTTTCCAATCAATACAATTATAGCATGGATAATAAACGATTATCATGAACAAGGAAATATAATAATAAACACTTTATTTATTGCCTCTAGGGCATATTTCCAACAGTCTCCCACTTGCACTAGAGTCAATAATCTAGTTCACATCACTATGTGATTTACATTGTAATGAATCGAACACCCATGCAGTTCTGGTGTCGATCATGTTTAGCCCTTGGAAGAGGTTTAGTCAACGAGTCTGCAACATTTAGATCCGTGTGCACTTTGCAAATATTTATGTCCTTCTCCTCGATGTAATCGTGGATGGAGTTGAAGCGTCGCTTTATGTGTCTGGTCCTCTTGTGAAACCTTGGTTCCTTGGACAGAGCAATGGCACCAGTGTTGTCACAGAACAGGTTCATTGGATTCAGTGCACTGGGCACTACTGCAAGATTTGTGATGAACTGCTTCATCCAGACACCTTCCTTCGCCGCCTCCGAGGCTGCAATATACTCTGCTTTGCATGTAGAATCGGCTACCATGCTTTGCTTGGAACTACACCAGCTTACCGCTGCCCCGTTGAGAATAAATACGTATCCGGTTTGTGACTTAGAGTCATCCGGATCAGTGTCAAAGCTTGCATCGATGTAACCCTTTACGACGAGCTCTTCATCACCTCCTTAAACGAGAAACATTTCCTTAGTCGTTTTCAGATACTTAAGGATATTCTTGACCGCTGCCCAGTGCTCCATTTCAGGATCACTTTGAAACCTTCCATCCATACTTATGGCAAGGCTGACATCGGGTCTTGTGCATAGCATTGCATACATGATAGAGCCTATGGCTGAGGGCTATAGCTCCCCTATATTTTGATACATTCCTAGAGAAAAATAGAGTTGAAAGATGATGGTAGCAATGATGCAAACTGGGTCCGTGATCTGAGGATTGTCCTCATTGCTGTACATAAGGCTTATGTCCTTGATGCAGTGCTCGGTGCGCCACCCGCTCAAGCATCGTGTGTGGGTCTTGAGAACATCATACATGCAAGTATTTGATGACTACTTGATAGTTCAGTGCGTCATGCTTTACAACTTAGAATTGAGGCTCCAAAGATGTTTTGAACGTCACGAAGCATATGAGATGTTCCAAGAGCTGAAATTGGGATTTCAGGCTCGTGCCCGTGTTGAGAGATATGAGACCTCCAACAAGATTCTTTGCCTGCAAGATGAAGGAGAATAGCTCAATCGGCGAGGATGTGCTCAGATTATCTGGGTGCTACAATCGCTTGAATCAAGTGGGAGTTGATCTTCCAGATAAGATAGTGATTGATATAGTTCTCCAAGTCACCGCCACAAAGCTTCTAGAGCTTCATGATGAACTATAAACATGCCAGGGATGGAAAATATGATTCCTAGGCTATTCGCGTTGTTCGACACCACGAGAGTAGAAATCAAGAAGGAGCATGAAATGTTGATGGTTGATGAGCCACAAGTATAGGGGATCTATCGTAGTACTTTCGATAAGTAAGAGTTTCGAACCCAACGAGGAGCAGAAGGAAATGACAAGCGGTTCTCGGTAAGGTATTCTCTACAAGCACTGAAATTATCGGTAACAGATAGTTTTGTGATAAGATAATTCGTAATGGGTAGCAAGTACCAATTGTAACAAAGGTGCAGCAAGGTGGCCCAATCCTTTTTATAGCAAAGGACAATCCTGGACAAACTCTTATATAAAGCAAAGCCCTCCCGAGGACCCATGGGAATTTATGTCAAGCTAGTTTTCATCATGCTCACTTGATTCATGTTCGCTACTTTGATAATTTGATATGTGAGTGGACCGGTGCTTGGGTGCTGCCCTTACTTGGACAAGACTCTCACTTATGATTAACCCCTCCCACAAGCATTCACAAATACGAAAGAAGAATTAAGATAAATCTAACCATAACATGAAACATGTGGATCCAAATCATCCCCTTATGAAGCAACACATAAACTAGGGTTTAAGCTTCTGTCACACTAGCAACCCATCATCTACTTATTACTTCCCAATGCCTTCCTCTAGGCCCAAACAATGGTGAAGTGTTATGTAGTCGACGTTCACATAACACCACTAGAGGAGAGACAACATACATCTCATCAAAATATCGAACGAATACCAAATTCACATGATTACTTATAACAAGACTTATACCATGTCCTCAGGAACAAACGTAACTACTCACAAAACATATTCATGTTCATAATCAGAGGAGTATAAGTGATGATAAAGGATCTAAACATATAATCTTCCACCAAGTAAACCAACTAGCATCAACTACAAGGAGTAATCAACACTACTAGCAACCCACAGGTACCAATCTGAGGTTTTGAGACAAAGGTCGGATACAAGAGATGAACTAGGGTTTGGAGAGGATATGGTGTTGGTGAAGATGTTAATGGAGATTGACCCCCTCTCGACAAGAGGATCGTTGGTGATGATGAGGGCTTGGATTTCCCCCTACCGAAGGGAATTTTCATCGGCAGGATCGCCCTGCCGGAGCTCTAGATTGGTTCGGCCCAAGTTCCGCCTTGAGACGGTGGCGCTTTGTCTCGAAAGGTCTCTTATGATTTTTTCCTCGATGAAACCCTCCATATAGCAGAAGATGGGCACCGGAGGGCTGCCAGGTGGGCCACAAGCTCGTTAGCCGCGACTAGGGGGGCCACGGCCAGCAGGCTTGTGGCTCCCTGATGGGCCTTCTGATGTATTTCTTTCACCCAGTATTTTTTATATATTCCAAAACAATTCTCCGTAGATTTTCTGGACTTTTGCAGTTGCGCAGAATAGGTGTCTCAGATTTGCTCCTTTTCTAGTCCAGAATTCCAGTTGCCGGCATTCTCCCTCTTCATGTAAACCTTGTAAAATAAGAGAGAAAAGGCATAAGTATTGTACCAAAATGTGTAATAACAGCCCATAATGCAATAAATATCAATATAAAATCATGATGCAAAATGGACGTATCAACTCCCCCAAGCTTAGACCTCGCTTGTCCTGAAGCGAAAGCCAAAATCAATAAATATGCCCACATGTTTAGAGATAGAGGTGTCGATAAAATAAAATACGAACATGAAGGCATCATGATCATATTTAGAACAGAAATATATTTTGACATATAATTTTTATGCTAAAGTAACAATTCATTCGCAATGTCAAAGTATGAATCAATAACTCTATTGAGAACTGACAAACTATGATCTCAGTCACTGAAGCAATTACAATTTATCATAACGTAGGAAAGAGTCAATATAAGAGCTTGTAAAGCAAACCCACATACTCAATCATCTTTTAGTCTTTCACAATTGCTAACACTCATGAGGTACCTATGAGTTCAAAGTTTCAATCGGACATAGAGAAAGATAGGGGCTTATAGTGTTGCCTCCCAACTATTTACCTCAAGGGTAACGTCAACAGTAATAACTCATGCTCACCCACTTCCGAGTGGATATATGTGCCTAAATTATTCCCCAACATGTGGCACTTGCCAGAAGATAAAGGCAAAAATAACGAAGGTGATTAAGATCACCACGAGTCTTGCATAAAGGTAAGTACTAGAAAATAAAAGTAACAGATAGGACCTTCGCAGAGGGAAGCAGAGGTTGTCATGCGCTTTTATATTTGGATGCACAATCTCTTAATTCAAAAGAACATCACTTTATATTGCCCCTTGTGATAGAGAACTTTATTATGCAGTCCGTCACTTTTATGTCTTCCCTATCACAAGTTCGTATAAAGTTTATTTTTCTCACACTAATAGATCACACATATTTAGAGAGAAATTTTATTACTTGCACCGATGACAACTTACTTGAAGGATCTTATTCTATCCTTAGGTAGGTATGGTGGACTCCCATGGCAAAATGGGGTTAAGGGTGTTTGGATGCACAAGTGGTATCTCTACTTGGTGCGGAAGTTTTGACTGATATGAGGTGGAAGCAAGCGACACATGTTGAGGGATCTATAACAATATAACTTCTATTTGGAAATAAGCAAACATAAACCATTATGTTGTCTTTATTGTCCAACATCAACTTCTTAGCATATAATATTTAATGAGTGCTCACAATCATAAAAGATGTTCAAGATAATATATTTATATGTGAACCTCTCTTTCTTTATCACTTCCTTTTAATTGCCCCAATGACCAACAACTATGTTTGTCAACCCACAACAGGTTTTAATCGACATACTTTTGTCAACCCATTTGAAGAGAAGTTTTCCTGCAAAAAATCTTAAACGAGAATTGTATAGCAAGATATGATCACCTACATTGAATTCACGCTTTTGTATCTTCCTATCATGCCATCTCTTAACTTTTTCTTTAAACAACTTAGCATTCTCGTAGACTTGGGTTCTCCATTCATCAAGTGGGCTAATGTGAAATAACCTCTTTTCACAGGCAAGTTTGAAATCATAACTGAGCTCTTTGATTGCCCAATAAGCCTTATGTTCTAGCTCTAGAGGTAAGTGACATGCTTTACCATAAACCATCTTATACGGAGACATACCCATAGGATTTTTGTCAGCAGTTCTATAAGCCCACAATGCATCGTCAAGTTTCTTAGACCAATTCTCCCTAGATCTATTAACAGTCTTTTGCAAAATCAATTTAATCTTTCTATTGCTCAATTCTACTTAACCCCTAGACCGAGGATGATAAGGAGATGCAACTCTATGATTAACATCATATTAAGAAGCAATTTACGGAAAGCACGATGAATAAAATGTGAACCACCATGAGTCATCAAATATCTAGGGACTCCAAATCTAGGGAAAATAACTTATTTAAGCATTTTAATAGAAGTGTTATGATCAACACTACTAGTTGGAATAGCTTCTACCCACTTGGTGACATAATCAACAACAACTAGAATATGATTATACCCGTTAGATTGTGGAAAAGGCCCCATATAATCAAAGCCCCAAACATCAAATGGTTCGATAACAAGAGAGTAATTCATAGGCATTTCCCGATGTCTACTAATATTACAATTCTTTGACATTCATCATAGGATAAGACAAACTTACGAGCATCCTTGAAGAGAGTAGGCCAATAAAACCTAGATTGTAGTACCTTGTGTGCAGTTCTATCTCCAGCGTGATGTCCTCCGTAAGCTTTGGAGTGACACTTGCGTAAGATCTATTCCTGTTCATGCTTAGGTACACAACGTCTAATAATACCATCTACTCCTTATTTATAAAGATGTGGGTCATCCCAAAAGTAATGCCTTAAATCATAGAAGAACTTTTTCTTTTGTTGGTATGTGAAACTAGGAGGTATAAATTTAGCAACAATGCAATTGGCGTACTCAGCATACCAAGGAGCATGATGTGAAGTATTCACAACAGCTAATTGTTCATCAAGAAAGCTATCATCAATAGGTAGTGGGTCATCAAGAATATTTTCTAACCTAGACAAGTTATCTGCCACAGGGTTATCAACACCCTTTCTATCAATGATATGCAAATCAAATTCTTGTAGCAGAAGGACCCACCTAACAAGTCTAGGTTTAGCATCTTTATTCTCCATAAGGTATTTAATAGCAGCATGATTAGTGTGTACAGTTACTTTGGAATCAACAATATAAGGTCTAAACTTATCACAAGCAAAGACAACTGCTAGAAATTCCTTTTCACTAGTAGCATAGTTTCTTTGAGCACCGTCTAGAGTTTTACTACCATAATGGATAACATTTAATTTCTTATCGTCTCTTTGTCCTAGAACAACACCAACAACATAATCACTAGCATCACACTTAATTTCAAAAGGTAGGTTCCAGTCAGGTGGTTGAACAACATGTGCAGTAATCAAGGCATTCTTAAGAATTTCAAACGCTTCTACGCAAGCATCATCAAAAACAAACGGAACATCTTTTTGCAAAAGGTTTGTGAGAGGCCTAGAAATCTTAGAGAAATCTTTGATAAACCTCCTACATAAACCAACATGACCAAGGAAACTTCTTATACCTCTGATATCCGTAGGGCACGACATTTTTTCAATAGCATCAACTTTAGCTTTATCAACTTCAATACCTCTTCAGGAGATCTTATGCCCCAAGACAATACCTTCATTAACCATAAAGTGGCACTTTTCCCAATTCAAGACAAGATTAGTTTCTTCACATCTCTGCAAAACTCAATCAAGGTTTCTCAAACAATCATCAAATGAAGTTCCATAAACGGAAAAATCATCCATGAAAACCTCAAGAATCTTTTCACAAAAGTTAGAGAATATAGCCATCATACATCTTTGAAAGGTAGCAGGTGCATTGCATAAACCAAAAGGCATACGTCTATAAGCAAAGGTATCGAAAGGGCAAGTGAAAGTGGTTTTTTCTTGATACTGACTTGATACAGGTATTTGAGAGAAACCAGAGTAACCATCTAGAAAGCAAAAATGAGTATGTTTGGATAATATTTCTAGCATTTGATCAATGAAAGGTAAAGGGTAATGATCTTTCTTAGTAACTTTATTTAATTTCCTAAAATCAATTACCATTCGATAACCTGTAACAATTCTTTGCAGGATCAATTCATTTTTATCATTAGGAACAATGGTAATACCTCCCTTCTTAGGGAAACAATGGACGGGACTAACCAATCTACTATTAGCAACAGGATAAATTATACCTGCCTCCAGAAGCTTTAGTACTTATTTTCTTACCACTTCTTTCATCTTAGGGTTCAATCATCATTGGTGTTCAATAACTGATTTGGCATCAGGCTCCATATTAATTTTATGCTGACATAGAGTGGGACTAATGCCCTTAAGATCATCAAGAATATAACCAATAGCAGCACGGTGCTTCCTCAGAGTTTTCAATAGTCTCTTTTCTTCATGCTCTGAAAGGTTAGCACTAATAATAACAGGATATATGTCCTTTTCATCAAGATAAGCATATTTCAACGTATCTGGTAATTGCTTGAGCTCAAACACGGGATCACCCTTGGGTGGAGGAGGATCCCCAAGTATTTCAACATGTAAGTTATGTTTCAAAATAGGCTGCTGCTCAAAGAAAATTTCATCTATTTCGTTCCTCTCATTCATGTGCATATCATTTTCATGGTCTAGCAAATATTGTTCTAAGGGATCAGTAGGAGGCACATCAATAGAAGCGAGACCAATAATTTCATCTTTACTAGGAAATTCCTTGTCATGGGGTTGTCTATGAAATTTAGAGAAATTAAACTCATGAGACACATCCCCAAAGCTCACACTAACTACTTCCTTCTCACAATCAATCTTAGCATTAATAGTATTCAAGAAGGGTCTACCAAATATAATGGGACAAAAATTATCTTGTGGGGAACCAAGAACAAGAAAATCAGTAGGATACTTTACTTTCTCACACAAGACTTCAACATCTCTAACAATCCCCATTGGTGCAATAGTGTCTCTATTAGCAAGCTTAATAGTAACATCAATATCCTCTAGTTTAACTGGTGCAATATCATGCATGATTTCTTCGTATAAGGAATAGGGAATTGCACTTAAGCTAGCGCCCATATCACATAAGCCATGATAACAATGATCTCCTATTTTAACAGAAACAATAGGCAAGCCAACAACTGGTCTATGTTTATGTTTAGTATCAGGTCTAGCAATTCTAGCAGCTTCATCACAAAAATGAATAACATGCCCATCAATATTATCAACCAAGAGATCTTTAACCATAGAAACACTAGGTTCAACTCTAATTTGTTCAGGGGGTGTAGGTGTTCTAATACAACTCTTACGAACCACAGTTGAAGCTTTAGCATGTTCGTTTATCCTAACAGGGAAAGGTGGTTTCTCGATGTAAGCAACAGGGATAACAAGATCAACATTGTAAGTAATAAATTTCTCTTCAAATTTAATAGGTTCCACTACTTTCACTTCAATGGGAGGATGATATTTAAACCACTTATCCTTAGGGAGATCAACATTAGTAGCAAAAGATTCACAGAAAGAAGCTCTCAGAGTCAAGTCCATATTTAGTGCTAACTTCACGAAAAGCATCGGTGTCCACGAAGGAGCACAATCAAACTTAAGATTTATACCTGACTCCTTACCTTCGTCGACTTCTCAATCTTCAGATTTGCATTTAATTCTTTCCAATAAATTCCATTTGAATTCAATATCTTTCTTCATAAAAGATCCAGTACAAGAAGTATCGAGCATGGATTGATCATTACGAGAAAGCCGAGCATAAAAATTCTGAATAGTAATTTCTCTCAAGACCTGATGGTTGGGGCATGAATATAACATTGAATTAAGCCCCCCCAAGCTTGAGCGATTATTTCTCCTTCACAAGGCCAAAAATTATAAATATAATTCCGATCATGGTGAACTAGATGCATAGGATAGAACTTCTGATGAAATTCCATTTTCAACCGGTTGTAGCTCCATGATCCAATATCATCACATAGCCTATACCATGTCAATGCATTCTCCTTCAAAGATAAAGGAAAGACCTTATTCTTGACGTGATCCTTGGGGCAGACCTGCAAGCTTAAATAGTCCACAAACTTCATCCACATAGATTAGATGCAAATCAGGATGTAGTGTTCCATCTCCTGCATAAGGATTAGCTAGCAGTTTCTCTATAATACCCGAAGGAATTTCATAATAAATATTTTCAGTGGGTTAAGTAGGTTGAGGGACAACTCTTTGTGTTTTTGGTTGAGGTGAAGATACCACTAACAAGCCCCTCAAAGTATTACTTTCCATAGTAACAAGTGACAGTAAATTTCAGCACACTATATAATTTTTTCCTTACCAAGTTCTACTCAGCAATGGCGCTTCACTCCCCGGCAACGGCGCAAGAAAAGAGTCTTGATGACCCACAAGTATAGGGGACCTATTGTAGTCCTTTCTATAAGTAAGAGTGTCGAACCCAACGAGGAGCAGAAGGAAATGACCAGCGGTTCTCAGTAAGGTATTCTCTGCAAGCACTGAAATTATCGCTAACAGATAGTTTTGTGATAAGATAATTCGTAACGGGTAGCAAGTAACAATTGTAACAAAGGTTTAGCAAGGTGGCCCAATCCTTTTAATAGCAAAGGACAAGCCTGGACAAACTCTTATATAAAGCAAAGCGCTCCCGAGGACATATGGGAATTTATGTCAAGCTAGTTTTCATCATGCTCACTTGATTCGCGTTCGCTACTTTGATAATTTGATATGTGAGTGGACCGGTGCTTGGGTTCTGCCCTTACTTGGACAAGCCTCCCACTTATGATTAACCCCTCGCGCAAGCATCTGCAACTACGAAAGAAGAATTAAGATAAATCTAACCATAGCATGAAACATGTGGATCCAAATCAGCCCCTTACGAAGCAACGCATAAACTAGGGTTTAAGCTTCTGTCACTCTAGCAAACCATCATCTACTTATTACTTCCCAATTCCTTCCTCTGTAGCGACCCGACCTGAAAGGTCGAATCTTCGGTGTTTCCGTACCATCCAAAGATCATGCTGGTACACACACGGTACATCAATGTATATATCAAAGGGAAATCACACAACATTATATTAATGAAATCTCATATCGAGTCCTTTATTACAATAATTATTACAATAAAGTGGACGAAGGCCAATTCATGAGAATAACTAAGTCTTGCGGAAGCGTCGAAGGTAGATGAGTCCATCTGACTCCAAGGGCATCTCACCGAGCGTAGAGAGTATCCTCACTCCTGGTCGAAAAAGTACTCTGCAACATGATACATTGCAGCCATGTAGGTCAGCATATGGAATATGCCGGCAAAGTCACAAGAGGGGGTGAAAAGATAATCATCTATTCTATATGCATATATGGCACGTGGGGTGGTAAGTTTTTGCGTAAAGCCAAGTTTTTCCTACATCAAGAGAAGGGGTAAGCAAAAAAAAATATTACTAAGTTGGTTGATTAATGAGATGGTTCCACCAACCAATTCTCATGCCCAAGTTATTAATACCCACATCATCATATTAATTGTGTTGAGGGTTCCGAATGTTTCAGTTCCTTTGGCTCAAGTCGTCCATGACCGTGGACACGGCTAATCGATTAGGTTTGAGTACTCTGCAGAGTTTTGCACACGTTCCCCACAAGATTTGGTCGCCTCCGTTTGGTTTCTCGCACTTCAGGGTGTTTGAGAAACGGATGACCAAAACATGGTCTTCCAAAGGGTTTCCCTGCGACTCTATCGGTGCCCATGCTTTCCTACCGTTCTTCTACATCTCGTAGCACCGCCTGTCCAGGGTCACCACGATATCCAACCAAGCCAGAGCCCATAATGACTTGTGGCTGTGCAGGTAAGCCTTGGGTCTTGAAGCATCCATCCATCTCTTTGTGCCTGGGTGGACCTTTCCGCGTGAATACTGGCCATCTCTAGCAACACCTAGGCAAATCCACCGGTTTCTCCAGGGTGCCGTTCAACCATCATCCACCCAGAGGTAAGTTGAAAACTCGAAATCTTGAAGTCTTGATCATTATGTAGGTCTTGTAATTAATCTCACAACTCTCATGAATCACACAACCAACCCCGTCTACTAGTAGCATAGCAAAATGTAAAACAACGTTTCCCGGGGCCAATGTTGTCAAAGGGGTTGAGGGGGTACCTACCACATGATACTACAACAATGTAACCAAGTTTCCAACTAACCTACTTTGCATGCAATTGGGGTGATGGAAGAACTAATGCAATAAAAACATGGGTAAAGATGATCAAAGTGACTTGCCTGATTGATGATCTTCGTACGTGAGTGACTCTAGGTAACAAGCTTCGCACTCCGGATAATCTAACGAAGCAAACAAGCATTCAATAAGCATACAACAAAATATGTAATTCCCAAACATCAACAATGAACTAGTAAACAATCAAGACAAAAACAATGCACACATCACAAACAAGAAAACACACAAGGTTTTGTTTACTAGAAGATGATGGAAAAAATCACTACTAACATAACTAAACTATTTGTATTAACAAAACAATGGTTGACAACAAGTAAACAATAAATATTTTTTTACTAATAAACAGAATAAAATCAATTTAAAGTTTTGTAAGAAAAACTTTAGTAAAGTTTTGATAAACAATACTATATGAAGCAACTATAGTTTTACTAACAAAAGAGCAAAACAAAACTTATTATTTATTACTAAGACATTATCTTAACAGAAAAGAAAACTACTAAAACTTATCTTAGAAAACAGAATTAAATTATATAAAACTTTGTTGAAAGAAATTATTATTAACTAGTTGTTTTAATCAAATTAAACCTATAAGAAAAGAAGTTGTGATGCCTATATTAACTAAGAAAATAAACTAGACAAATAATATTTTTATTAACAGTAAGTAGAACACCTAAAGTTTAACTAACAGAACTTACTAAATCAAATAAAACTAAATCTAATTTAAACCAACTAAAACTAAGTCAAATAAAGCTATACTAACTAATAAGCAGAATCTGTTTATAGCTAGAACACTAATCAAAATCATCCTAAAAATCCTTAAACTAAGCAGTAAGATAGCCCTAACTAATACCAAGTAGTAGCAAAAAGATTCATATCAAAATCTATTTTCAAACTCTAGTTATTCAGATTTGAATGATTTGAGCAAATTTGATTAAATTCAAATTTTATAGTTCAAATTTAACATTTAAAAGTACAGGGTGAAACTACATGAAAAATGTGAGGTATTTCAAAAAGAATCAACTCAAAACATTAAACAGATTAAAATATATAAACAAAACAAATTTGGAATGCAATCTGTTTTCTGAAAAACAAAACCGAAAGGAAAACTAACTAACGGTCGGCCAGGGCTACGTGGCAAGACCCTATTGGATGCTAGCGTGCGTGTGCGGGTGATTCGAGCGGACAACCAAACCTAAGAGGATACCGGTTCGCGGCTTATGTTGTTATAATCTGGATCGTCAGATCCAGATCGAACGGATATGGGGAGGTCCGACGACTTACCGGAGGGGAGGAAAATTTTCCGGCGAGGGTGGCGGCGGCCGGTGGTCGGAGGAGGTCAGGGGAGGCGTTCCGATGGTCGAGGGAGGTAGTGGAAAGGTCCAGACGACGGCGGAGGTCCTCCGGCGCCGATTGATGGTGTCGGAGAGGTGCGAGGACGACCGAGGCGACGGGCAGGAGCAGTGGAGAGCTTCGGTGGTCGGAGCAACTCCGGCGAGGCTCGAGCGCGTTGTTCTGGCAAGGAGGGAGGGGGCTCGGGGGGGGGGGAATGGAGCGCGGGGAAGGGCCGCTACTTATAGGGTGCTCAGGGGGGGGTGCAGGGAGGATAGAGGAGGGAGATCTGGGGAGGGATTCCCGGCGACGGCGGCGCGCGCGCGAGGAGAGGGATGACCGCGCGGGCGTTACAGGCGGTCGGGGTGGGACCCGGTGTCAGAGAGAGAAGAAGCGGTGAATGCGCGTCGGTCGACCGGTTTGTAATCAATTCGCGAGTAACTGCCCGTGGGCCGGCCCGTTTAATTACAAAAACCGTTACTCTTTTTAATAGTCAGAGCAGTAAAACCTCTTTAAAAGCATACAAAACATTTCTAAATATAGGAGTATTATATATCAAAATTAACAGAATAATAAATGCCATTTATTGAACATTTTTACTCTATCATTTGAATACTTTGGAAAAATAATATTTTTAGAAATTGCCTAATTGTTTTTAAATCCTTTTTGCAAATATTTTAAAATAACCCCTGGTTTTTATTGTTCAAATAAATCACCAATTAGGTCCTGGTGTGGAGTGTCATGTTCCTCCTCTCTTATTTGAACTTTTTACCAAGATTTCAAATAGGTGAAAGCAACACATTGAAAGTAGAAAGGGCTTTCAGAATTTCAGAAAAGGCATTTCAACTATTACATATATTCAAGCAATGATGATGATAGATGCATAGCTATATTTCATAACATTCCAAAATGGAATTTTGGGATGTTACAAATGAACCATCTCATTAATCAACCAACTTAGTAATAATTTTTTTGCTTACCCCTTCTCTTGATGTAGGAAAAACTTGGCTTTACGCAAAAACTTACCACCCCACCTGCCATATATGCATATAGAGTAGATGATTATCTTTTCACCCTCTCTTGTGACTTTGCCGGCATATTCCATATGCTGACCTATACGGATGCAACGTATCATGTTGCAGAGTACTTTTCCGACCAGGAGTGAGGATACGCTCTACGCTCGGTGAGATGCCCTTGGAGTCAGATGGACTCATCTACCTTCGACGCTTCCGCAAGACTTAGTTATTCTCATGAGTTGGCCTTCGGCCACTTTATTTTAATAATTATTGTAATAAAGGACTCGATATGAGATTTCGTTAATATAATGCTGTGTGATTTCCCTTTGATATATACATTGATGTACCATGTGTGTACCAGCATGATCTTGGGATGGTATGGAAACACCGGAGATTCGACCTTTCCGGTCGGGTCGCTACAGAAATGGTATCAGAGCACACGCTGACCGTAGGACGTAACCTCTAGGATTGGAAAGCCTTGGGACTTATTTCTCTTTGTTTTTAAAATTCTTATACTCTCATCTACTCGTTTCTGACTCCTCTCCGATTATTTCAAAATTTATAGATGGCCACCTTCATCCCAGTGTTGATCACGGAGTTTTGCCAGCCTGACGCAACGATGCCCTTTGGTAAGGAGCTGATGAGGATCGTCAAGGACGTAAGGATTGCTTTGCCGAGCATCACCGGGAGTCCTATCATGTCCTTTCCACAAGATGGACGCTACAGGATCGAGGTGCACATCCCAGGGAAGACCTTTGGGAATCAGAAGGAACCCATCGACTTCAAGTTTGTGGCACCCAGCTGGATACTTGGAAGAGACATGGCCATTCATCGTGCCCTTGGACGTATTCAGGAGGAATACAGAGGTGGAACCATTTCACCAGGACTTAGCGTGGTTTGTCGCAGGGATGTCCATGGAAACATCATAACCCCTCCCACTGCAGACACCACCATTTCCTATATCCAGACCCTGGAGACTCACATCAGGACTCTAGAGCTTCGAGTTCATGCTGATACGAAGACAATCAAGAATCTGATGAACTGTGAGATTGACCGCGAAGCTGACTTACGGGAAGCCGAGTACGAGCATGAGTATGAGGTGAAGGATTTCTTAGAGAGGATCGACAAGCTGAACACTCGCATCGCCACTCTGGAGGAACAGATGGACATGGGTGAAAATCTTCATCCTGAGGGAGACTTGGCTCCTTTCATTAGCGATGATGATGACTATGAGGAGAGCACCACTGGAGGAGGCTCAGTCACCATGTACTTTTGAGGAAAACTATAGTCATGCCCTCCATGTATCTTTTATTTTTTCAACGTTAAAAGCATAGGTCGATGTGTAGTTTGATTGAGACTGGTATCTCGATGTTTGACATTGATTGAATAAATGAATGAGTGTTTGGTGTGATATGTTGTTGCATTGCATATGGGTAGTGAATTTCTCCTTTTAGGCCCTTATTCTATTCTAATTCTCACCCCTATGAAAACAGCAAGATGCTTCCACGACGTGAGTCCGACTTCACCTTCCCGCCGGAACTCACGCAACTTCTTCAGCAGCAAAATGCACTGATGCAGCTATTGATCTAGAATCAGACCAACAACCAGAACAAGAACCACCACCATCCACCCCAGGCTGACAATCTCACCCATTTTCTGAGGTTGAACCCTCCAACTTTCTCCAGCAGCACTGAGCCCATTGTGGCAGATGACTGGCTCCGTAAGATGGAGAGAGAACTCGTCACCGCCGGATGTACTGATGCTGAGAAAGTGCGCTTTGCCGCACATCAACTGGAAGGACCAGCAGCTTCATGGTGGGAGAACTACACCACCACATATCCTATTGCTAATATAACTTGGGAGCAGTTCAAGCAAGCTTTCCGCACCGCACATGTTTCAGCTGGAGCTATGAGTCTGAAGAAGCGCAAGTTTCGCAACTTGCGCCAGGGAAATCGCTCTGTGGCCCAGTACGTGGACGACTTCAGCACATTGGCTCGTTATGCACCAGGAGACGTGGCCGATGATGCGTCCAAGCAAGAGAAGTTTCTGGAAGGACTCAACGATGCGTTGAGCATGCAGCTGGTAGTGGCTACCTTCAGCAACTACCAAGAGCTGGTGGACAAGGCCCTCATCTTGGAGGGAAAGCAGCAGCAAATTGAGAACCGCAAGAGGAAGTACACTCAGGAGAACTTTAACTTTGGAGCTCATCAGAAGCCCCGCTACTCCCTGTACTCAGGGAATACCGGATCAGGGACCGGTAAGTTTGGAAGGCACACTCATGCCGTGCACAACCATGGAGGCCACAACCATGGAGGAAATGGGAATGCCCGTCCCAACCATGGCAACTTCAAGACTGACAATGGGAATGGGAACAACAACCAGCACCGTCACGCTCCTACTCAGAAGGATCTGAGCCACATCACCTGTTTCAAGTGCCAGAAGACATGGCATTATGCTACTGAGTGTCCCCAGAGCAAGCAGGGAAATGGAAACGGCAACTCCGCAGCCAAGAAGCCCAACCTTTTTCCTCGTGCCCAGGTGAACCACCTCGACGTGGAAGAAGTCTATGATCAACCCGAGACTGTGGTTGGTAAGTTTTTATTGCTTTCACGTCCAGTTACAGTACTTTTTGATTCCGGTGCAACTCATTCATTCATATCAAGGGTAGTTGTGGATAAATATGGTTTGCCCACCAAAACCCTTAGTCAGCCCATTAAGGTCAGTTCCCCAGGAGGTATGATGATGGCAGGGATAGGATGCCATGCCCTGAAACTTCACATAGGAAACCATGTTTTTCCCACCGACCTCATCGTCTTAGAATCCCAGGGATTGGATGTAATCCTAGGCATGGATTGGATGACCAAGTATGAAGGAAATCTTGATTGCCCTAGCAAGTCTGTTTCACTCACCACCCTGGAGAACAAGAGGATTAAGTATGTATCCCGACGCACACGTATGAGTGCTCGGTTAAATTCTCTCACAGGAGTTGTTCAGGAGGAAGTACCTGTGGTAAAAGACTTTCCGGATGTATTCTCGGAAGAATTACCAGGCATGCCACCAGATAGGGAGATTGAGTTCCTAATAGAGCTACAACCAGGGACATCCCCAATTTCCAAGAGACCCTATCGGATGCCCGCAAATGATCTAGTGGAAATCAAGACGCAAATTAAGGAGTTATTGGACAAGGGGTATATTCGCCCAAGTTCTTCACCTTGGGGAGCCCCAGTTCTTTTGGTGGAGAAGAAGGATAAAACCTTGAGAATAGTAGTCGATTATCGTGCCTTGAACGAGGTGACTATCAAGAACAAGTACCCTCTGCCGATGATTAATGACTTGTTTGATCAGCTAGTAGGCGCCAAAGTATTCTCCAAGATCGATCTTCGATTAGGGTATCATCAACTGAAGATTCGTGAACAGGACATACCCAAAACAGCTTTCACCACAAGGTATGGCTTGTATGAGTATACTGTCATGTCCTTTGGTTTGACTAATGCTCCTGCCTACTTCATGAATTTGATGAACAAGGTGTCTATGGAATATTTGGACAAGTTTGTCGTGGTGTTCATCGATGACATTTTGATATTCTCCAAGAACGAGGAAGAACACAAGGAACATTTGTGTTTAGTTCTGGAGAAGCTTAGAGAACATCAGTTATATGCCAAGTTCAGCAAATGTGAATTTTGGCTGACGGAAGTCGGATTCCTTGGACATGTTATTTCCGGAGATGGAATAGCAGTGGACCCTGCTAAGGTTGAAGCCGTCACCGAGTGGAAATCACCCACCTCAGTTAAGGAGATCCGCAGTTTCCTCGGACTTGCCGGATATTATCAGAGGTTCATTGAGAATTTCTCAAAGATAGCCAAGCCCATGACGGAGTTGTTGAAGAAAGAGTCTAAGTATATTTGGACTGAGGAATGTGAAGCCAGTTTCCAGGAGTTGAAGAAACGTTTGGTCACAGCCCCAGTGTTGATTTTGCCCAATATTCGGAAGGACTTCCAGGTTTATTGTGATGCTTCACGTCAAGGACTTGGAGGAGTACTCATGCAAGATGGAAAGGTTGTAGCTTATGCATCCAGACAACTACGACCTCATGAGTTGAATTATGCCACCATGATTTGGATCTAGCGGCCGTAGTGCACGCACTCAAGCCCTGGAGACATTTCCTTATCGGAAATAGTTGTGATGTTTACACCGACCATAAGAGCCTGAAATATATCGTCACGCAGAAAGAGTTGAATCTCAGACAGAGGATATGGTTAGAGTTAATCAAGGACTACGACATGAGATTACACTACCATCCAGGTAAGGCAAATGTGGTAGCAGATGCCTTGAGTCGGAAAACTTATGTAAACACACTCACAGCGGGAGGATTACCCCAAGAGTTAGCCGATGATCTCAGAGAGCTCAAGCTAGAGATAGTTCCAAGTGGATATGTTGCCACACTGGAGATCCAGTCCACCTTGACCGAAAGAATTCGTGAAACCCAGAAGACGGATAAGGAAATAGCTGAGATTAAGCAAAGAATGAAAGATGGTAAAGCCAAAGGTTTTCGTGAGGATGAGCAAGGAACTCTGTGGTTTGAGAACCGCATCTATGTGCCCAATGACTCAGAGCTCAGGAAGTCGATACTTCAAGAAGCCCACGATTCCCCTTACTCGATACACCCAGGCAATACCAAGATGTATCTGGATTTAAAAGAGAGTTATTGGTGGACAGGTATGAAGAAGGATATTGCAGAACACGTTGCAATATGTGATGTTTGTCAGCGAGTAAATGCGGAACATCAGAAGCCAGCAGGGTTACTGCAACCTTTGCCGATACCCGAGTGGAAATGGGAAAAGCTTGGTATGGACTTCATCACAGGACTACCCAGGACCCGTTCAGGTTATGATTCCATCTGGGTAGTGGTTGATCACTTGACCAAGGTGGCTCATTTCATTCCAGTGAAAACCACCTATACCAGTGCTAAGCTAGCCAAGATATACATAACCAGGATCGTGTGTCTGCATGGAGTTCCGAGGAGTATCGTGTCAGGTAGAGGAACAAAATTTACCTCAAAGTTTTGGCATCAGTTACATGAAACTTTGGGTACAAGGCTGGAGTTCAGTACAACTTTTGATCCATAGACCGATGGACAGACTGGGAGAGTCAACCAGATTCTGGAAGACATGTTGAGAGCTTGTGCGCTAGATTATGGATCTAGTTGGGATGACAACTTACCTTACGCAGAATTCTCGTACAACAACAGTTATCAGACCAGTCTGAAGATGACCCCTTTCGAAGCCTTATACGGAAGGAGGTGCAGAACACCGTTGACGTGGGATGGTGTTGGAGACCGACAACTTTTTGGTCCCGACCTTATCCGAGATTCTGAAGAGAAAGTCAAGCTGATTCACGACAGACTCAAGATAGCTCAATCTCGACAGAAGAGTTATGCTCACAACAAACATAAAGAAGTGACATATGAAGTGGGAGACCGAGTATATCTTCGTGTGTCCCCGCTTCGAGGAATCAAGAGGTTTGGTGTTAAAGGAAAGTTAGCACCCAGATTCATAGGCCCCTAGTTAATTCTTGAACGCAGAGGCGAAGTTGCATACAAGCTGGAATTGCCGGAAGGATTATCCGGAGTTCATGATGTTTTCCATGTGTCCCAGCTGAAGAAATGCGATGCTGAGATGGCTGATATCCCTTTGAGAGACACCGTGCCCCTAGAGGCCATACAACTTGACAGTGATCTGACTTATGAGGAGAAGCCTGTCAGAATCCTCGAGACTGCCAACAGAGTTACCTGCAGCAAGATCATCAAGTTCTGTAAGGTTTTGTGGAGTCACCACACCGAGGAAGAAGCCACCTGGGAACGCGAAGATCTTCGTAGAGACCACCCGCACCTATTTTCTAGCCAACCCGAATCTCGAGGGCGAGGTTCATCTTAAGGTGGGTAGGTTTGTAACATCCCAAAATTCCATTTTGGAATGTTATGAAATATAGCTATGCATCTATCATCATCATTGCTTGAATACATGTAATAGTTGAAATGCCTTTTCTGAAATTCTGAAAGCCCTTTCTACCTTTAATGTGTTGCTTTCACCTATTTGAAATCTTGGTAAAAAGTTCAAATAAGAGAGGAGGAACATGACACTCCACACCAGGACCTAATTGGTGATTTATTTGAACAATAAAAACCAGGGGTTATTTTGAAAATATTTGCAAAAAGGATTTAAAAACAATTAGGCAATTTCTAAAAATATTATTTTTTCAAAGTATTCAAATGATAGAGTAAAAATGTTCAATAAATGGCATTTATTATTCTGTTAATTTTGATATATAATACTCCTATATTTAGAAATGTTTTGTATGCTTTTAAAGAGGTTTTACTGCTCTGACTATTAAAAAGAGTAACAGTTTTTGTAATTAAACGGGCCGGCCCACGGGCAGTTACTCGCGAATTGATTACAAACCGGTCGACCGACGCGCATTCGCCGCTTCTTCTGTCTCTGACACCGGGTCCCACCCCGACCGCCTGTAACGCCCGCGCGGTCATCCCTCTCCTCGCGCGCGCGCCGTCGTCGCCGGGAATCCCTCCCCGGATCTCCCTCCTCTATCCTCCTCGCATCCCCCGAGCACCCTATAAGTAGAGGCCCTTCCCCGCACTCCATTCCCCCCCGAGCCCCCTCCCTCCTCACCAGAACAATGCGCTCGAGCCTCGCCGGAGTTGCTCCGACCACCGAAGCTCTTCACTGCTCCTGCCCGTCGCCTCGGTCGTCCTCGCACCTCTCCGACACCACCAATCGGCGCTGGAGGACCTCCGCCGTCGTCTGGACCTTTCCACTACCTCCCTAGACCATCGGAACGCCTCCCCCGACCTCCTCCGACCACCGGCCGCCGCCACCCTCGCCGGAAAATTTTCCTCCCCTCCGGTAAGTCGTCGGACCTCCCAACATCCGTTCGATCTGGATCTGACGATCCAGATTATAACAACATAAGCCGCAAACTGGTATCCTCTTAGGTTCGGTTGTCTGCTCGAATCACCCGCACACGCACGCTAGCATCCAATAGGGTCTTGCCACGTAGCCCTGGCCGACCGTTAGTTAGTTTTCCTTTCGGTTTTGTTTTTCAGAAAACACATTGCATTCCAAATTTGTTTTGTTTATATCTTTTAATCTGTTTAATGTTTTGAGTTGATTCTTTTTGAAATAGCTCTAATTTTTCATGTAGTTTCACCCTGTACTTTTAAATTTTAAATTTGAACTATAAAATTTGAATTTAATCAGATTTGCTCAAATCATTCAAATCTGAATAACTAGAGTTTGAAAATAGATTTTGATATGAATCTTTTTGCTACTACTTGGTATTAGTTAGGGCTATCTTACTGCTTAGTTTAAGGATTTTTAGGATGATTTTGATTAGTGTTCTTGCTATAAACAGATTCTGCCTATTAGTTAGTATAGCTTTATTTAACTTAGTTTTAGTTGGTTTAAATTAGATTTAGTTTTATTTGATTTAGTAGGTTCTGTTAGTTAAACTTGAGGTGTTCTACTTACTGTTAATAAAAATATTATTTGTCTAGTTTATTTTCTTAGTTAATATAGGCATCACAACTTCTTTTCTAATAGGTTTAATTTGATTAAAACAACTAGTTAATAATAATTTCTTTCAACAAAGTTTTATATAATTTAATTCTGTTTTCTAAGATAAGTTTTAGTAGTTTTATTTTCTGTTAAGATAATGTCTTAGTAATAAATAATAAGTTTTGTTTTGCTCTTTTGTTAGTAAAACTATAGTTGCTTCATATAGTATTGTTTATCAAAACTTTACTAAAGTTTTTCTTACAGAACTTTAAATTGATTTTATTCTGTTTATTAGTAAAAATATATTTATTGTTTACTTGCTGTCAACCATTGTTTTGTTAATACAAATAGTTTAGTTACGTTAGTAGTGATTTTTCCCGTCATCTTCTAGTAAACAAAACCTTGTGTGTTTTCTTGTTTGTGATGTGTGCATTGTTTTTGTCTTGATTGTTTACTAGTTCATTGTTGATGTTTGGGAATTACATATTTTGTTATATGCTTATTGAGTGCTTGTTTGCTTCGTTAGATTATCCGGAGTGCGAAGCTTGTTACCTAGAGTCAGTCACGTACGAAGATCATCAATCAGGCAAGTCACTTTGATCATCTTTACCCATGTTTTTATTGCATTAGTTCTTCCACCACCCCAATTGCATACAAAGTATGTTAGTTGGAAACTTGGTTACATTGTTGTAGTATCATGTGGTAGGTACCCCCTCAACCCCTTTGACAACATTGGCCCCGGGAAACGTTGATTTACATTTTGCTATGCTACTAGTAGACGGGGTTGGTTGTGTGATTCATGAGAGTTGTGAGATTAATTACAAGACCTACATAATGATCAAGACTTCAAGATTTCGAGTTTTCAACTTACCTCTGGGTGGATGATGGTTGAACGGCACCCTGGAGAAACAAGTGGATTTGCCTAGGTGTTGCTGGAGATGGCCAGTATTCACGCGGATAGGTCCACCCAGGCACAAAGAGATGGATGGATGCTTCAAGACCCAAGGCTTACCTGCACAGCCACAAGTCATTATGGGCTCTGGCTTGGTTGGATATCATGGTGACCCTAGACAGGCGGTGCTACGAGATGTAGAAGAACGGTAGGAAAGGATGGGCACCGACAGAGTCGCAGGGAAACCCTTTGGAAGACCATGTTTTGGTCATCCGTTTCTCAAACACCCTGAAGTGCGAGAAACCAAACGGAGGCGACCAAATCTTGTGGGGAACGTGTGCAAAACTCTGCAGAGTACTCAAACCTAATCGATTAGCCGTGTCCATGGTCATGGACGACTTGAGGCAAAGGAACTGAAACATTCGGAACCCTCAACACAATTAATATGATGATGTGGGTATTAATAACTTGGGTATGAGAATTGGTTGGTGGAACCATCTCATTAATCAACCAACTTAGTAATAATTTTTTTGCTTACCCCTTCTCTTGATGTAGGAAAAACTTGGCTTTACGCAAAAACTTACCACCCCACCTACCATATATGCATATAGAGTAGATGATTATCTTTTCACCCCCTCTTGTGACTTTGCCGGCATATTCCATATGCTGACCTACACGGCTGCAACGTATCATGTTACAGAGTACTTTTCCGACCAGGAGTGAGGATACGCTCTACGCTCGGTGAGATGCCCTTGGTGTCAGATGGACTCATCTACCTTCGACACTTCCGCAAGACTTAGTTATTCTCATGAGTTGGCCTTCGGCCACTTTATTGTAATAATTATTGTAATAAAGGACTCGATATGAGATTTCGTTAATATAATGCCGTGTGATTTCCCTTTGATATATACATTGATGTACCGTGTGTGTACCAGCATGATCTTGGGATGGTACGGAAACACCGGAGATTCGACCTTTCAGGTCGGGTCGCTACATCCTCTAAGCCCAAACAACGGTGAATTGCTATGTAGTCGACGTTCACATAACACCACTAGAGGAGATACAACATACATATCATCAAAATATCGAACGAATACCAAATTCACATGACTACTTATAACAAGACTTATCCCATGTCCTCAGGAACAAATGTAACTACTCACAAAACATATTCATGATCATAATCAGAGGAGTACAAGTGATGATCAAGGATCTGAACATATAATCTTCCACCAAGTAAACCAACTATCATCAACTACAAGGAGTAATCAACACTACTAGCAACCCACAGGTACCAATCTGAGGTTTTGAGACAAAGATCGGATACAAGAGATGAACTAGGGTTTGGAGAGGAGATGGTGTTGGTGAAGATGTTGATGGAGATTGACCCCCTCTCGATAAGAGGATTGTTGGTGATGACGAGGGCTTCGATTTCCCCCTCCCGGAGGGAAGTTTCACCCGCAGGATCGCCTTGCCGGAGCTCTAGATTGGTTCTACCCAAGTTCCGCCTCGAGACGGTGGTGCTTCATCCCGGAAGGTCTCTTATGATTTTTTCCTCAACGAAACCCTCCATATAGCATAAGTTGGGCACCGGAGGGCTGCCAGGTGGGCCACAAGCTCGCTAGCCGCGACCAGGGGGGCGACCAGCAGGCTTGTGGCTCCCTGGTGGGCCTCCTGATGTATTTCTTTCACCCAATATTTTTTATATATTCCAAAATAATTCCCCATAGATTTTTAGGAATTTTGGAGTTGCTCAGAATAGGTATCTCAGATTTGCTCCTTTTCTAGTCCAGAATTCCAGCTGCCGGCATTCTTTCTCTTCATGTAAACCTTGTAAAACAAGAGAGAAAAGGCATAAGTATTGTACCAAAATGTGTAATAACATCCCATAATGCAATAAGTATCAATATAAAATACTGATGCAAAATGGACGTATCAATGGTTAGTAAAACCACTAGTTTTGAGAAGGGCCAGGGCAAGAAGGGAAACTTCATGAATGGCAAGCTAGTTGCTGCTGCAGTGAACAAACCCAAGGTTGAACCCAAACCCGATACTAAGTGCTTCTACTATGAGGAGAACGTTCAGTGAGGCAGAACTACCCTAGATACTTGGTAGATAAGAAGGCTGGCAGCGTCAACAAGAGTATATTTGATATATGTGTTACTGATGTGTACCTTACTAGTAGTCCTAGTAGCACCTCGGTATTAGATACCGATTAAGTTGCTAATATTGGATACTTGAAATAAAAACTACGGAATAAATGGATACTAAATAAGGGAAAGGTGACGATGTGTGTTGGAAGTGTTTCCAAGGTTGATGTGATAACCATCACACGCTCCCTCTGCCTTCAGGATTAATGTTGAACCTATATAAATGTTACTTGGTGTTTGCGTTGAGCATGAACATGATTATATCATGTTTATTGCAATACGGTTATTCATTTAAGTCAGAGAATAATGGTTATCCTGTTTACATGAATAATACCTTCAATGGTCATGCACCCAATGTGAATGGTTTACTGAATCTTGATCATAGTGATACACATGTTTATAATATTGATGCCAAAAGATGCAAAGTTGATAATGATAGTACCACATACTTGTGGCACTACCGCTAATGTCATATTGGTGTGAAGAGCATGAAGAAAGTCCATGCTGATGGATCTTTGGACTCACTCGATTTCAAATTGGTTGAGACAGGCGGAACATGTCTCATGGGCTAGATGACTGAGACCCTGTTGTCGGTGTCAAAACCGACGGACCTCGGGTAGGGGGTCCCGAGCTGTGAGACTAGAATCAATGGTAACAGAAGACAAGGGAGACGATGTTTACCTAGGTTTGGACCCTCCTATGAAGGTAATACCCTACGTCCTGCTTGATTGTATTGATGATGTATCGGTTATAGAGTCGATCTACCTCGAGATCAAACAACTAAAACCCTAGATGAGTTGTCTTCTCTCTAAAACATAAAACCCTCTGGCTTATGTACATGCCGAGGGTATCTAGGGTTTACACATGGTCAATTACATGCCGAAGGAAAAAACATGCCTATATACAGTCGTTAACTTGGACGACACGCCACGGCTCCTTGAAGCTTCCACCCTGGCGACGGGGCCCTTGATCATCCAATGCTCACCTTGTGGCCCATATAGTCCAGCCCATGAGAAACAGGTCGGCTATCCAAGGACCCCTTAATCCAGGACTCCCTCAGTAGCCCTCGGACTAGCCTTCAACACCAATGTATATCCAGATAATCTTCATAATCTTCGGCTTGCAAGGCGAGTCCCCTACTCCCTCTTGTTTGGCAACCGACTAGTCATCGATGAAATCCAAAGTGTCACGAGCTCGCCAGGTCCATTATAATAACCGCCAATGTTCCTCGATTTTTGCGCGTCGTGGGGAGACGAGCAATTCAGTGATTTTTTACAATGCTGCCCCTCCGCAATGGAGGCACCACACATTTAAACAAATAGAATTATGGTTTAGACCACATCCTCCTCCCCCTCCCCATCGAAAAAAATCCTAGTGGAAGATCACCACGAAAAACATGGCGAGCGCCCCCAGCTCTTCCTCGCGCCCCTACGGCTCCCGTCCTGAGGACTGGACCAACTCCTTCGTATCGCTCTTGTGACTGTGCAATCTGGATACCCAGGGGTACCTCCCTTCTTCGGATCTGGCGGTGACCCGTGCAGGTTTATCTTCTTACAACAATGAAGTTTTTGCGGAGATTTCCCCAATCCACAAAGGGGGGGAACGCGTATGCTTCGTACACTTTCTTCTGCGGGGTCTCGGATTTCCCATTCACCTGTTCTTGAGAGGATTACTAGAATCTTACAGCATCCAGCTCCACCATCTTACCCAGGGTCTATCCTGCACATCTCAGGCTTCGTTGCCCTTTGCGAGATGTTCCTGGCTGCGAGGCACATTTTGAGCTGTGGAGGAAGTATTTCTGCCTTGTCCCTCAAACTCGGGACAAGACAATCTTGGAGGTTGGCGGAGCCGAAGTATGCCGCATAGCAGGGATGGGGTATCCGGTAGGAACACCGAAGGAGTGCGAAGAATGGTCTTCGGAATGATTTTTATATCGAAGATGAGCCCCTGCTCGATTCAGCTCGAAGGGGTCTGCCCGAATACTCCGACGCCCCTTTGAAGAAAAGGTACAACTGGCGTCCGAAGAGTTCGTCCCAAGAGGACAATGTTGAAGTGCAACGCTTGGCAGCCCATGTGAGGATACTTGCCCACCACAATCTGACCATGACCAATGTCATGGCTGCTGCCATCACCCGGTGCGTGCAACCTCTTCAATAGAGGATACATCCCTTGTGGTGTTCCAACGGGACAAGCGACACCACATGCTCCCGAAGACTGGGTCCTGCCGATGAGACAGCATTGGCTACCACACTTGCCGACCTATTCAAAGGGTAGCAAGAAGATTTTATTCTGCGGTTGACCAAGGAGGGATATTCAAGCCACAACCCCATCGAATGGGTAAGCCTTTCACCTCTGTGAACATAGTTTGGTTTTTCATTTTGTCCCTTTTTCTACCAAAGTCTATAACTTTATGTGAATAGGGTTGGAGAAGCTTCGTCGAGACTGTTAACTGTCCGGCTCCTCAGCCCGAAGACTATTCCCATGATGATGATCTGGGCTTTCATGAGGACCTGGATCTGTCCATTGAGTTTGAAGACGGGGTCTTCTACCAGGAGGGTCTCGACTGCTCCAAGGTGGCAATCATAGCCGATTACCCTAGGTCGTTCCCTTCTCCTGCAACAAATACGAAGAAGAAAATCTTGTCCCGCAAAAGGCAGGCATCCTCTAATGCCCCGAACGCGCCGGCTCCTGCTCCCAAGCATCGTTGATCTGCGTGTCATACATCGGTAACAGAAGCAGTGCTCAGACCAAAAACCAATAGGGATCCAACGAGCGAGCCGGCCACGAGGACGAGTCCGTTTACTCGCTCAACCCAAAGGTATTTTGTTCGGCTGTTTATTTACTATCACACCTGATAGATCCTCAGAGCAGATTTCATATCAAAATTCACATGCGATAAACTCAGCCTTCCCGTGCCGAGGAGGTTACCAAAGTGTCCGGGGAAGCTCAAAATTCCAGAGCTTCGACTCATGCTGAACCTGCTACAGAGGTTCCCATGGCCAATCCGGCCCCTGCCGATTCTGGTGACGCTATGTTCGTTACCAAATCTGAAGTAGAAAGCGTCATGAATCATCAACAGCGACGGGAGGCCCTGCATCACCCAGTATTCTCCGAACAGGAGTTCGACGCTCTACGCACAACGAACGCACACATCGGTGCTGCCCGAGCTGGGTTCGGAGAATCTATGAAGTTAATATCATCCAGCCTGTAGGTAAATGATCGGTTTTGTAGAGTCCCAGCACTCATGTAAACCCAGTATCTCCAGAGCCTTAAATTGGTCGAAATGATCAAATTAAGGGTCCTTGTGTTGTTTTGCATGCCTCGAAGCAGCAGAGCGAGCAACTGACCAGGGAGCTCGAAGACAGCCGAGCACAAGTGGAATGTTTGAAGGCTGAACTGGAGCAAGTAAAGATCTTTACTCGGGAGGCACATGGTGAGTATATCTGTGCTTCTAATATTAGTATATTCCAATGTTGATGCAAGGATACTCTTTAGCAGCTGAATCAATATGGAAAATGCAAAAAGATTTGGATGCAGCCCGAGAATCTCAGTGATATGCCGAGTCCCATCACGAGGCTAGCTTTCATGTTTTGAACTGTCTCTAGGCGGAGAATAAACAACAGACCGAAGAAATTGAGAGTTTGAAAACTCAATTGACCTAGGCCAAAGAAGAGAACCAGAAACTATAGAGGATCATGTTCGGTAATTGTGATTCTAACATCAGCAAGTATTTCTTATAGATGAAGTATAATAAGTATGCCTTTGCCTCATGTATAGGTCTCCTGTCTGGGTGACTTGAAGAAGAGATCGGATCAAACCGGGGGAACCTTCTGAAGGAGCTTTCCGCTCTTCATGAGCGTGCTTGGAAGGCTATGAAAAGCATGGTAAAGGCGCTATGGCCTGCCGAGCAACCTCCAGAGGGAATGACCGAACTAGTCGATTGATTCAAGGGAGCCCGAAGTAGGTTCGAGCTATGGAAGACATCGGCTTGCCGCGAGGGATCACGGGAGGCGTGGGCGATGATCAAGACCCGCTATACTGGACTGAACCCCGAGCGCATGGCTCAAGTTGGGCCAGTAGGGTCAGATGGACAAGAAGTGCCGCTCCACCTGGTGTACGACCAAGTTATGCCTGCCGCTCGTCTGTCGCAAGAAGACTGCTCCTTGGACACTATAATCGACAATCTCGACCAATAGCCGAATGTATGATTATATGTAACTATGTATGAATAATCGAGTAGTTGCTCCATTCGTGTTGTAAACTTTGTCTTAACCGGCCATCGGCTTCTGCCTCATGTGCTAAGAGCTCAGGAGTGTTCCTCTTAATTTATCACCCTAGAAGAGTGGATTATGTTCGGGGAACCAGGCAATCCGGCCATTTGGTGCGAACAGACAAAAACTACACAGGGAGATATGTTATATTACTTCTTAGCGTAAGAAACATCTTTCGAAGAAAATAGTACCTCTATCGATACCTTTCTTCAGGGTTCTATGAAGATCATAGGTAGAAGGCCGTATACTGCTAGTATGGGGCTAAGGGCTATTAAGAGGGAAAAAGCCCAAGTAGTGGTAATAACCACCCTAGTAGTATTAATTGTATCCTTCACAACCGACCAATTGTCTACTTAAGTTAGCTAGCTTTCGGCTTCACCCGTTTGAGGTACGTGTCCAGATGACCCGATCATAACAATTGCAGAGGTGCTCTCTTTACCCTCTAGCCGAACAATCAGGAACATAGAGGGTAAGCACATGAGCGAGGCAACCCAGCTTGGCAAAGTCTTAGTTCGAATTGATGCATCTGATGGCTTAAGCATGACAAAGGAAATGCGTGCACACAAGAAGTGTGAATAAATGCTTATAATATAAAAGCGTTGGCTTCAGAAATAAGCCCCCATGTGCTGTGTTCGGATTTGACACTTAAAGGCGTAAGACGAGAATCTTAGTACAAGATCGGTTGAACCGAACATAGAAAGAAGTGGAAAAAATTCGATCCTACCAAACAATAGAGTGGGAGGGGTAAGAAAAAGAGAAGGAAAACTAAAAAAAGGGGAAAAAGTGTGACGACACCGGTTTATCCATAGAAGTGTTGAAGGCGAGCTGCGTTCCATGGGTTTGGTTCAAGGCGATTGTCTGACGAGTATCGAAGACGGTAAGCTCCCCCCGAGAGTACTTCGTCGATTATGAAGCCCCCCATTTTGGTTTGAGTTTATGCTTATGTTTCTCCGGGAGCCGTAAGACAAGTTTGCCCACATTGTACGCTTTTGCCCTGACCTCCCTGCTCTGGTAACGTCGGGCCTCCTACTGGTAAAAAGTAGAGCGAGCCCGAGCTATGTCGCGCTCTCCTTCTAAGGCGTCCAGGTCATCCTATCGATCTAACTCGGCCTCCTTTTCCTCGTACATGAGCACCCTTGGCGTGTGCTACATCTTGAGCTTGCGTTAGTTTTCCCTTGAAGAGGAAAGGGTGATGCAATGAAGTAGATAAGTATTTTCCTTAGTTGTTGAGAACCAAGGTATAAATCTAGTAGGAGGAACAAGAAAGTCACCAATGGATGCACATACAAAAACAATCAAACTCTTGCACCCAACGCTATAAAGGGGTTGTCAATCCCTTCACATTTATTTGCAAGGAATAGATCTGAAAGAGATTGATGTGAACGAGTACGGAAAGTAAAAGATTAATATATTAAAGCAAGGTATTTTTGGTATTTTTGTTTTTTCGATCTGAAAGTATATGATGGAAAGTAGACCCCAGGGCCATATGTTTCACTAGAGGCTTCTCTCTTGAAGGCAAATATCATGGTGGGTAAACAAATTACTATCAAGCAATTGATAGAAAAGCGAATAATCATGTAGTCATCCAAGGCAATGATCATGCATATAGGCATCACGTCCGTGTCAAGTATACTGAAACGATTCTGCATCTACTACTACTACTACTCCACACGTCGACCGACTCCTGCCTGCATCTAGAGTATTAAGTTCATTAAGAACAGAGTAACGCATTAATAAAGATGACATGATGTAGAGGGATAAACTTAGGCAATATGATGAAAACCCCATCTTGTTACCCTTGATGGCAACAATACAATACATGCCTTGCTACCCCTACTATGTCACTGGGTGAGGACACCGCAAGATTGAACCCAAAATCAAGCACTTCTCCCATTGCAAGAATTACCAATCTAGTTGGCCAAACCAAACCAGTAACTCGAAGAGACTTGCAAGGACATGAAATCATCCAAATAAGAATTTAGAGGAGATTCAAATAAGATTCATGGATAATTTGAATATAAACTCACAATTCATCGGAGACAAACAGACCACAAAAGAGGATTACATCGGATAGATCTCCTTGAAGATCATGAAGAACATGGTATTGAAGATCAAATAGAGAGAATAAGCCATCTAGCTACTAGCTATGGACCCGTAGGTCTGTAGTGGACTACTCACGCTTCATCGGAGGGGCAATGGAGTTGATGTATATGCCCTGCGTGATCGATTCCCCGTTTGGCAGATTATGGGAGAAGACCCCAAGATTGGATCTCTCGGGAACAGAGGCTTCCGGCGGCAGAAAAGTATTTGCGTGGCTTGTTCTGATGTTGGGGGAATATTTGGGTATTTATAGGCCAAGAATTAGGGTTAGGAGACCTGCCGGGAGGTGACAAGCTTGATAGGCATGACCAGGGAGGCCCATGCCTAGCAGGCTTCTGGCTCCCTGGCACCTCCCTTGCTGTGCACTCCAAGCTTGATCGATTTGTTTCCTTCCAAAAAAATTCCTTCGGAAGGTTTTATTCCATTTGGACTCCATTTAATATCCCATATCTGCAAAACTCAAAAACAAGGAAAAACAGGAGCTCTCACTTGGCTCTAGATTAATAGGTTAGTCCCAAAAATAATATAAAATAGCATAACAATGCATATAAAACATCCAAAACAGATAATATAATAACATGCTGAATCAAAAATTATAGATACATTGGAGACATATAAGCATCCCCAAGCTTAATTCCCGCTCGTCCTCGAGTAGGTAAATGATAAAAACATAATTTTTGATGTGGAGTGCTACCTAACATATTTATCCATGTAATATTCTTTATTGTGGCATGAATATTCAGATCCGTAAGACTCAAAACAAAAGCTTAATATTGATATAAAAACAATAACATTTCAAGCATACTAGCAAAGCAATTGTATCTCTTCAAAATATAATGGCTAAAGAAAGTTATCCCTACAATATCATATGGTCTGGCTATGCTCCATATTCCCCACACAAAGTATTTATATCATGCGCAACGCCGATGAAAAGTCAAGCAATTGTTTTCACACCTTTATTTTCTCAAACCTTTTCAACTCTCATGCAATACATGAGCGTGAGCCATGGATATAGCACTATAGGTGGAATAGAATATGGTGGAGGTTGTCAAGTAAAGAGAGAAGATAGTCTCACATCAACGAGGCGTATCAACGGGCCATGGAGATGCCCATTAATAGATATCAATGTGAGTGAGTAGGTATTGCCATGCAACAGATGCACTAGAGCTATAAGTGTATGAAAGCTCAAAAAGGAACTAAGTGGACGTGCATCGTGAAGAAAATTCCACTAGCTATATGAAAGTGACAAAATAGGAGACTCTCTATCATGAAGATCATGGTGCTACTTTGAAGCACAAGTGTGGAAAAAAGGTAGTAGCAATGTCCCTTCTCTCTTTTATCTCATTTTTTATGTGGGCATCTAAGGCGTCTTTTATTCATTTTTTTATTTGGGCTTCGCTGGCCTCTTTTTTTGATCAAGTCCAGAATCTCATCCCCAATTGTGAGGGAATCATATCTTCCATCATCCTTTCCTCACATGGGACATGCTATATTAATTTTAATCATCACAATTTTATTTAATTACAACTCAAAAGAAAAATTACAACTCGATACCTGTGACAAAATATGAATCTATATGCAATATGGAAGTGATGGTGCATGTCATAAAAGGAAACGATGGAAGTTGCATGGCAATATTTCTCATAATGGCTATGGAAATGCCATAATAGGTAGGTATGGTGGCTGTTTTGAGGAAAGATATATGGTGGCTGTTTTGAGGAAATATATATGGTGGCTGTTTTAAGGAAGGTATATGGTGGCTGTTTTGAGGAAGGTGTATGGTATACCACCGAAAGTTGCGCGGTAATAGAGAGGCTAGCAAAGGTGGAAGGGTGAGAGTGCGTACAATTCCTAGACTCAACACTAGTAATAAAGTACTCACATACTTATTGCAAAAGTCTATTAGTCATTGAAGCAAAGCATTAGATGGATGCTCCTAGGGGGGAGGTTGGTAGGAGTTAACCATCGCGCACCCTCAACCCTCACACAAAGGTCGACAATCTATAAACAAGTCATGCTCCGACTTCCTTACATAACGGTTCACCATACATGCATACTACGGGAATCACAAACCTTTACACAAGTATTTTTACGAAATCACAATCACTTCCTAACATGTCTCTTAACATTACCATCTTTATATCTCAAAACTTTATGCAAGGAATCAAAATTCTCATAAATACTCAATGCACTTAATATGGAAGTTTTTATTATATCCCTCTTGGATGCCTATCATATTAGGAATAAATTCATAACCTAGACCAATTACCATGATTTTTTAAAACTCTCAAAATAATATAAGTGAGGTACGAGAGTTCAAGTATTTCTATAAAACACAGACTCCACCGTGCTCTTAAAAGATATAAGTGAAGCACATAGAGCAAAATTGCCCAACTCAAAAGATATAAGTGAAGCACAAAAAGTATTCTAATAAATTCACGATTCAGTGTGTCTCTCTCAAAATATGTGTGCAGCAAGGTTGATTGTGGCAAACTAACAAGCAAAGACTCATATCATACAAGACGCTCCAAGAAAAACACATATCATGTGGTGAATAAAAATATAGCCTCAAGTAAATTTACCGATGGATTGAAGATGAAAGAAGGGATGCCTTCCGGGGCATCCCCAAGCTTAGGCTCTTTTGCATCCTTGAATCTGGACTGGGGTGCCTTGGGCATCCCCAAGCTTAGGCTCTTGCCACTCTTTATTACATAGTCCATCAAATCTTTACCCAAAACTTGAAAACTTCACAACACAAAACTCAACAGAAAACTCGTGAGATTCTCTAGTATAAGAAAAATAAATCACTACTTTAGGTACTATTGTGAACTCATTATTTATTTATATTGGTGTAATATCTACCGTATTCTAACTTCTCCATGGTTCATAGCCCCTCTATACGACCCATAGATACATTAAAATAGGTAAACAACACAAAGAAAAATAGAATCTGTCAAAAAAAGAATTGTCTGTAGCAATCTGAAAACTTCGTATACTTATGTAACTCCAAACATTCTGAATAATTAGAACAACTTGGAAAATTTGTATATCAATGTTGTTTAAAATTTTTATACTCATTCAACGCTCTAAAAAATTTATAAAATTCTTGGACTTGAATATGACTTGGGGTGCCTTGGGCATCCCCAATCTTAGGCTCTTGCCACTCCTTATTCCTCAGTCCATCAAATCTTTACGCAAAACTTGAAAACTTCACAACACAAAACTTAACAGAAAACTTGTGAGATCTGTTAGTATAAGAAAATAGATCACCACTTTAGGTACTTTTGCGAACTCATTCTTTATTTATATTGGTGTTATACCTACTGTAACCTAACCTCTCCATGGCTCATACCACATGATACAACCCATAGATTCATCAAAATAGGCAAACAACTCCAAAAAAACAGAATCTGTCAAAAACAGAACAGTCTGTATCAAACTGAAAACTTCATATAATTATGTAAGTCAAACAATTATGAAACATTAGCATAGAATGGGAAATGTATATATCAATCTTTTAAAAAAATTCAGTCCATTCGATGCTCTGAAAAAATTAGAAAATTCCTGGACTGAGTGCAAAAGTTTCTGTTTTTCAGTAAGATCAAATCAGCAACTACTATAGATCACCCCAAAGGTTTTCCTTGGCTCAAATACTAATTAAAAAAACCAAAACACAATTACTAAAGAAGTAATAATGTGGGAAACACTCAAAAACAGAACACAAAAATAAAATTGGGTTGCCTCCCAACAAGCGCTATTGTTTAACGCCCCTAGCTAGGCATAATGATTTCAATGATGCTCATATAAAAAGTAGTATTTGAAACATGCAAGAGAGCATCATGAATCTCATGACAAACACATTTAAGTATAAGCCACTTCCTATGCATATGGATTTTGTGAGCAAACAATTTATGGGAGAAAGAATCAACTAGCATAGGAAGGGAAAACAAACATAACTTCAAAACTTTGAGCAGATAGAGAGGAAACATGATATTATTGCAATTCCTACAAGCATATGTTCCTCCCTCATAATAATTTTCAGTAGCATGATTAAGGAATCTCACAATATAACTATCACATAAATGATTCTTTTCATGATCAATTATAGCATACGTGTCATCACCAAAACTTGGGGAACAAAAATATCATCTTCATCAAGCATAGCATCCCCAAGCTTGTGGTTTTGCATATCATTAGCAACATGCATATTCAGAGAATTCATACTAACAACATGTCAATCATGCTTTTCATTCAAGGAACTATCATGAATCTCCTTATAAATTTCTTCTTTCAATACTTCATGAAAATTTCCAGATTCATGATTTTCGAACAAAACTTCATAGATATAATCAAGTGCACTCAACTCACTAGCAATTGGTTCATCATATTTTGGTCTTTTCAAAAGATTAGAAAGTGGATGAGGATCCATATCAATAGATTTTTAGCAAGCGAAGATGCAAGCAAATAGAAGGCACATGGCAACACAAGTAGACATAGCAACGAAAAGGCGAACGGAAGAAGGGCGAATAAAAAGGCGAATCTTTTTGGTATTTTTTGAAAATCGTTTTAGAAGTGGGGGAGAGGAAAACAAGAGGCAAATGGCAAATAATGTAAATGCAAGAGATGAGTTTGTGATGGGTACTTGGTAGGCTTGATGTGTATCCTCCCCGGCAACGACGCCATAAATCCTTCTTGCTACCTCTTGAGCTTGCGTTGGTTTTCCCTTGAGGAGGAAAGGGTGATGCAACGAATTAGATAAGTCTATCCCTCAGTTGTTGAGACCAAAGGTATCAATCCAGTAGGAGGAATAAGCTAGTCACCAATGGATAAACCTACACAAACAATCAAACTCTTGCACCCAACGCTACAAAGGGATTGTCAATCCCTTCACGGTTATTTGCAAGGATTAGATCTAAAAGAGATAGATGCAAACAAGTGCGGAAAGTAAAAGATAAATAAACTGCAGCAAGGTATTTTTGGTATTTTTGGTTTTTAGATCTGAAAGTATATGATGGAAAGTAGAACTAGGGGCCATTGGTTTCACTAGAGGCTTCTCTCTTGAAGGCAAATATCATGGTGGGTAAACAAATTACTGTCAAGCAATTGATAGAAAAGCAAATAATCATGTAGTTATCCAAGGCAATGATCATGCATATAGGCATCACGTCCGTGTGAAGTAGACCGAAACGATTCTGCATCTATTACTACTCCACACATCGATCCACTCTTGCCTGCATCTAGAGTAGTAAGTTCATGAAGAACAGAGTAACGCATTAAGAAAGATGACATGATGTAGAGGGATAAACTCAAGCAATATGATGAAAACCCCATCTTGTTACCCTTGATGGCAACAATACAATACGTGCCTTGCTACCCCTACTATGTCACTGGGTGAGGACACCGCAAGATTGAACCCAAAACCAAGCACTTCTCCCATTGCAAGAATTACCAATCTAGTTAGCCAAACCAAACCAATAACTCGAAGAGACTTGAAGGGATATGATATCATGCAAATAAGAATTTAGAGGAGATTCAAATAAGATTCGTGGATAATCTGAACATAAACTCACAATTCATCGGATCTTGGCAAACACACCACAAAAGATTACATCGGATAGATCTCCATGAAGATCATGAAGAACATGGTATTGAAGATCAAAGAGAGAGAAGAAGCCATCTAGCTACTAGCTATGGACCCGTAGGTCTATGGTGGACTACTCACACTTCATCGAAGGGGCAATGGAGTTGATGTAGATGCCCTCCGTGATCGATTCCCCCTCTGACAGATTATCGGAGAAGGCCCCAAGATTAGATCTCTCAGGAACAGAGGCTTCCGGCCGCGTAAAAGTATTTGCGTGGCTTGTTCTGATGTTGGGGGAATATTTGGGTATTTATAGGCCAATAATTAGGAGTTAGGAGACCTGTCGGGAGGTGATAAGCCTGCTAGGCACGGCCAGGGGGCCCGTGCCTAACAGGCTTGTGGCTCCCTGGAACATCCCATGCCGTGCACTCCAAGCTTGATCGATTTGTTTCCTTCCTAAAAAATTCCTTCTGAAGGTTTTGTTCCATTTGGACTCCGTTTAATATCCCATATCTGCAAAACTCAAAAACAAGGAAAAAACAGGAACTAACACTTGGCTCTAGATTAATAGGTTAGTCCCAAAAATAATATAAAATAGCATAGTAATGTATATAAAACATCCAAAAAACATAATATAACGGCATGCCATCATAAAAATTTATAGATACGTTGGACACGTATCAGCGCGTCATGAATAATATCGCAGGGGAGGACTGCTTCTACCCCATAGACCATGAAGAACTGTGTGTATCCCGTTGACCTATTCGAGGTGGTGCTTAAGCCCCATAAAACGGAGTCGAGCTCCTCCACCCAATGACAGTCAGACTCATGAACATATCGGACCAAACGTGGCTTAATGCCGCTCATGATGAGACTGTTTGCTCATTCGAATTGTCCATTGGTCCGCAAAAGATATACTGATGCGTAATCGAGCTTGATGCCCATTTTTGCACACCAGTCCTTGACCCGTTGGGCCGTGAAGTTGGATCCATTGTCCGTTATTATACTGTGCGGGACACTGTAATGGTGTACCATGCCGGATATGAAGTCGATTATTGGTCCGGACTTGGCCGATTTAATGGGCTTTCCCTCTATCCATTTGGTGAACTTATCAACCATGACTAGTAAATATTTATTATTCTTGGTTCCCCCTTTAAGTGGTCTGACCATGTCCAGCCCCCCTGTCCGCGAAAGGCCATGTGATCAGAATAGTCTGAAGAGCTATTGGGGGCATGTGACTTTGATCTGCAAAAAGTTGACACCCCACGTAGTGTTTGACAAGTGATTGGGCGTCCACCCGAGCAGTGGGCCAAAAGAAACCAGCTCGGAAGGCCTTGCTAACTACGACTCTTGCTATGGTGTGGTGGCCGCCCATGCCTGCGTGGACTTTAGCTAGGAGCTCCCGTCCTTCCTCCTCGGATATGCACCGCTATAATATTCCAGTGGTGCTTTTCTTGTATAACAGGCCTTGTGTACTTTGTAGGCTTTGGATCGCCGAACTATGTGCCGCGCCTCTGTATGATCGTTGGGGAGTTCCTTTCAAAGAAGGTAGGCAAGGAAGGGCTCGGTCCATGGTGCGATTACTTCCGTAACCTCATGAGCCGAAGGCGTTTCATCGATTACAGAGCCACCGATGATTTGATTGTTTGGTTCATTTATGGGGTAACAACCTCTTCCGCAGTATTTAGACTGGCACCCTTATGATCGTCCTGCCAAACCATGGATGGCTTAAAGAGATGGTCCAGGAAGGTGCTTTTTGGGACAGGGTCGCGTTTAGCCCCCAAGTGGGCAAATATGTCGACGACTTGGTTGTTGTCATGAGCGACGTGGTGAAATTACAACCCCTCGGTCCGTGCGAATATCTTTAGGACATCATTTCTGTACGTCGCCATCTTCGGGTTTTTGGTGTCAAATTCTCCATTGATTTGGGAATTTGCTAATAACCAATGAATTACAGAAAAAAACCCCGTTCTTCCTGCATTTAGTAACTTTTAAACCATGCATCGCATGTAAAAACTTCATATATGTAAAATGACTAGAATTTCGTGTAGATTCACAATACTCAACTCTCACATGTGTTTAAAATGTTTAACTTGCTGATTTCATGTAATTTGCGTAAATGCCATGTAAAATGGTTTATTGCATAACTAAATAACCATAGCTCCATTTAAAATGTTCCATATATGAAACTTGTCTAGAAAAATGAGTAGAATCACATGGTAACATTTACTTTTCTGTTTAACAACTCTAAAATTGTGTTAGGACAGATCTGGACCATATTCATAATATGCATATGAGGTCATTCCAGAATTGTTATTTGTTCCTTCCGGCCTCCTTTAAAATGCCTAGATAGTGTAGTTATTTATGCTTCAGCTCTTGCCATGTTTAAAAACATTTAACATTAATGTGTACCTAAATAGGAGTGAACTAAATAATTCGAACGTGGAGTTTCGTCAATATGAAGCTCGTTGCATATTGAACTTCACTTAATATGTAGTAGTTGTTTGTTGTGCTTGCCATGTCATGCCATGCGTTGCATACTAAACCGGACATGCATCACATTTGTTTGCGCATCATATCATGCATATGTTGTGGTGTTATTGTGTGTTGATTATTTTTTCGGATTGTTCCTTCTCGATAGAGTTCCGAAAGCGTTCGGAGTGTGAGGATTCGTTCGACTACATTGGCTCATCTTCTTCATGGATTAGTTCGTCTTCCAAGCGGGATCTCACGCAAGATGACACATTTCCCTGGATACCACTACTATCATTGCCATGCTAGTTGTCTTGTTTTCTATCGCTATGTCATGCCACCTACCACTTGTTTGACAAGCCTCCCAACATTGCCATGAGAAGCCTCTACCCCCCCCCCCACATCCCAGCAAACCTTTGTTTGGCTATGTTACCACTCGCTCAGCCCTTCTTATAGCTTTTCTAGCTGCAGGTGCAATTGCTTCCATGTGACAACATGGACATTCTTTTGTTATCACAATATTATTGCTATTTAATTTAATGCACTTATACACTTGGTTAAAGGTGGAAGGCTTGGCCTTTTTCTTGGTGTTTTGTTCTAACTTTGCCGCCCCTAGTTACTTGTGAACCGGTGTTATGTTCCATATTGAGCGCTCCTAACATGCTCGGGGTTGTTATGGGGACCCCCTTGATTTTCGTTTTGGGATAAAACTCTTCTCGTAATGCCCAACTTTGGTTTTACCATTCTCCAACCTAATAAAACTTGCATAGGGACTTTCCGGACCCCATGGATAATTAATCAACAACCCGGGCCAGTGTTCCTCATGATTGTTGGTCCAAAATGGCGGTAGCCAGGGCCACCAACGGGTGTGCCAGCCGGAAACTTAGCCAATCCGGTTGTGTCCTGAGAATGAGATACGCGGCTCTTATTGGGTTCGTCGACACGTCGGGCGGTCTTGCTGGATTTGTTTTACCTGTTCAAATGTCTTGCGCGAGGAACTCTGTTCTTCTTCGGGCTATCTCGAGGTGTTGGATTTCCTTTGGAATTTCCTAGGATGATCACGAGATCCGTGGTCGAGGTTATTCCTGCAGCGTGTGGTTAATTTGTGATGGATGAGTTGGAGCACCCCTGCAGTGTTAAATCTTTCAGAAAGCCGTGCCCGCGGTTATGTGGCAAACTTGGATATTTTGTTTAACATCCGGTCATAGAAAACCTGAAGTGAACTCTAATAAAATACACCAACAGTGTGCATAACCGTGACCGTCTCTTCTCATGAGTCCTTATCCGAGAGAGAACATGGTGGGGTTATGTTTGACGTAAGTAGGTGTTCAGGATCAGTTAGTGATCATTACTAGTTCACGTCCGTAATGCGTAGACCACCATACTTTACTTTCTGTATTCGTAAGTTAGACACTCAACCAAATGCTTAGTCGCTTGCTGCAGCCTCACCGGTTAACCATACCTCACCCATTAAGAGCATCTCCAGCCGCACCCCCAACAGGCCCCCAGGCGATTTTTTAGCGCCAGCGGGTGAAAATCGTCCCAATCGCGCCCCAGGAGTCCGTTTTTCGCCGGGTTGGGCCGAAATTAAAACTAGCGGACCCGAGCCGCCCCCGGCGCGCTAGGGGGCGCGAAAAGGGGCATGGGGCCGCTCTGTCGGCAAGAGGAGGACCGTTTCCTGGCATTTCTTCCGCTTACCCCCCGGCTTCCCTCTCATTATCTCCATTCCTCCCGCCAATCTCCTCCTCCTCCCCTCCCAGCCGTCCGCCATGCCGCCGAAGAAGTACGTGGTCCCCCGCGCTGCGATGGTTGCGACCGCCGCCATCGCCCAGCCGAAGCAGAGGAAGCTGAGGGCGCCACCGTCCAAGCCCCCGGGCATGTCCAACACCGACTGGAGGGCAGAAGTTAAATGTCGGGAGGCTGTCACCACCAACCAGCGGATTAGGGCCAACGCCAAGAAGGCCCGGGACAGCGCGGCGTGGATCACGACGATGGCAGCGGCGGAGCAGGCGGAGCACGCGAGAATGATGAATCCACCCGGCGGCCATGACCAGTATGGGCCCTAGAGCTAGCAAAGCATCGGATCTCCGGCCGGCTCCTCCTTGTTGCCACAACCCTGGGGCTGCACACCGTCGTCGGGTTACGCCGACGGTGACGCGCACGGCGGGTTCAACCCAACATCACCTTCCCCCATGGTCACCCGGCCCAGCGGACGCCCTCGCCCGCCTTCGCCGGCATGCAATACCCTCCATACACCTACTCCCTGTCGACCTACGCGTTCTCCCCAATGTCGCCTCTCCGCCGTTGCGTGCTGCCCTTCTCCCAAGCCTCCACGTCGCTTCTCGGAGACACCGACATGGACGACATCATCATGGCCGGCTCGGCCGCCACCGCCGCGTCCCCCGGGTTTACTACCCAGGACGACACAACCAACCTCAACGGTGACATGGATGGCGAGCTCGACTATGGTGAGGAGGAGCCGGAGCCGGAGCCGGAGACAGAGCCAGAGCCGGAGGAGGAGGACGAGGAGGAGGAGGAGGAGGAGGAGCTGGCGCTTGCTCCGGCGAGGAAACAAAAGAAGAAGGGGGCGGCCCGGACTGGCGAGCAGCGCATCAAGTGGTTGTCCAAGGAGGACGAGTGCCTCACTGAAGCATGGAAAGTTGTTTCCCTCGACCCGATCACCAGCACGAACTAGAGCGTCGATACGTATTGGGACCGCATCAAGGCCGAGTTCGACGAGCGCAAGCTCGTCGACCCCTACTTCAAAGGCGTGTACATGCAGCGCGGGGCGAAGGCAATGGCGAACCATTGGGGGCTCATCCAATAAGCGTGCAACAGATGGCATGGGATCGTCGAGGAGATTGCGGCTCGCCCAAAGAGCGACACCAATGTCGAGGATCAGGTATGGCATGCCGGCCTCTCCCTTTTCTGTTCGCCTGGTGCGCGCCGTTCACTTGTTGTTCCACGGTGCAGTTGGTGCGGATGTTTGGCATGTTTTGGTAGGATAGCCACATCGACCAAGATTTCAAGTACCTCCACGTCTTCAAGCGGATGAGAAGTGCGACAAGTGGGTGAAGGTCCGACGCACCAACGCCAAGGCCAAGGAGACCTACAAGCCGTACGCACCAACGCCGGGCGCGAGGGATGGGCGCCCCGATGGCAAAAAAGGTGCCAAGAAGGCGAAACACGCCGACTCGGTAGCCGCGCGGGTGCAGGAGTCCATTGAACATTGCCTCACCGACACACATGCCCAGGCCGCCCTACGTGAAGAGAAGACCGAGGCGCGGTGGTTGGTGTTGATGTCGAACAGCGCCGTCAAGCTCGACCTACTCCGGACCAACGTCGCCGCGAAGAAGAGGAACACCAACCTAGCTTTCCTAATGGGCAGGGCGGACATGCTCCAGAGCAATGACGAGCAGCTCAAGGCATGGTACTTGGGGGAGAGCGGCCTCATCCTGAACTAGCTGCCGTCGACGGCGCTGCCAACTCCCACGCCCACGCCGACCTTGCCACCAAGCCCGAGCGATGATGCCTCCACAACGCCCAGCAGCACGGAAGCTGCACCGACGCTGCCCAGCACGGAAGCAGCTCTGCCAAGCCCACGCACGCCGACTGAACCAAGCAAGAGGCCGACCCCGCCGTGTGATGCGTTGCCCATGCGCCATTCCTTTTTTGTACGCCGAAACTTTCACCCGATCGGCGAACTGTCGCCCAAACTGGGCCAATGATCGCCGGACTTGTGGCATTTATTTGTGAGCGGGAATGGCCAGGTTTGAATTTGCCGCGACTTGGGGGGGGGGGGCGCCTGGGGGCATTACTGGGAGCTAGATCACCCCCAGGGGCGAATCTAGCGCCAGTTTGACCCCAGGCCGCTCTTTTTCACCGCCGTGGGGGGCCGAACGACTGGAGATGCTCTAAGCTTTAATAGTCTTGATACCCTTGGAAATGAGATTGCTGAGTCCCTATGGCTCACAGATTACTACAACAACAGTTGCAGGTGCATGTAATGCGATGCTTTGATGTGAGAGTTATGCTTGTTTGATTTGGAGTTCTTATTCTTCATCAATCTAGGATGGGTTCCAGGCGGCAGCCTGGGATAGCAAGGATGGATGCCATTTTGTCGTTTGTTTTTGTCCGTAGTTGGACCTTAGTCTTCTGTATGATGTTTTAATATGTTGTTGTATTGATGTGATCTTGTTGTAGCTTGTGGCGAGTGTAAGCCAATTCCATATACTCATCTCTTCTGTACATGTACTTGTAATGATATCCATTCTTGCAACACGACGAGATGCGCTCCTATACCTGTCGAGGCCCTCAAGCCAAAATGAGGATAGGGTCACATCTTTGGCGTGACAAGTTGAACCAACACTCATGAGGAGCCAGTAACGATCTAGGATCCCCCTTGATTGATCGAACTTGGCCGAGTCGAGTCTAGTGAAAAAATTATTTTGAGTCTAGTTATATCGAAGAGTAGGATTCTTTTTACTCCTCTTCTATGTGCTGGTGAGGAATTACGATTTAGGAATTTCCATTCTACTCCTTTTCTCGCTCAATTTTTTTTAGGATCACGCGGGTATTTTGGAAACTATATGCTGCTTATGTGACGGAGTTCTGTCTTGGTGTCTCCTGTCTGACTTGATTTCTTCTGGGAAGTAGAGCTCCTGGGGATTCTTGGCACATCATTATCGTTCAGTTTCCTTAGTATCTCAGGACGGAGGAGGTTTGAAAGTGCTTCAATACTTCTTGTGGTGAGATAAGGTCAGAGTCACCCAGTACTGGGGAGGCATCCGGGGTACTGCGATGTTTGGTATCGTTGTGTTTTCAAGGGTCCGAGATAGATGGAGTTTCGAAGCCTCTGATTATGTGTTGATGGATGGATACAGTTGGAATGTAGGGCTTGTTAGTTGTGTGAGATATTTTCCCTCCCTGTATCCCCAACACCCGGTTACATAACCAAGAAAGTTTCGGGAGTTCTTAGGTGGGAATTCAAGTAGTTACCTAGGCTATCTTCCAACAGATCATGATGTGAGGTTGGGGTTCGACATCTAGTGGATTCGTTTGTTTACGGTCTTTCTTACAGAGGACAGTCTCAATATATGTCATTAGATATGCTTCGTCAAGCCTTGTAGTTTGCTACGCCTAGGGAGCATATTTGAGCGTCATTTCAATATGACAATCCAATGTACGATCGAGCCCGTGCAAACCTTACCATGAAAATATCGAGCAAAATCTCTATCATGATTTTTTTGGCTTGTTTCGTAAGCCCCATCCTTTGTTTTGTTTTGTATATGGTAATTCATGGTGCTTCAATGTGAACTGGTGATCTCATATCTTTCCGAAGCGGTGTTCTCATATTTTTGTGGGAATACTAATTCTTTTTCTCAATCAAGTTGTCTTATCAATTCTCTTCATCTGGTGTGCTTCTCTCCAAGATAATTCAATTCATCTCCAATATTTGCAAGATCAATCCTCTTATTCTTTCCCGGAGTTCATTTCATCTGTCCCAAGTTGTCTTTGTTTCCCCCCACCCTCCCGCCCTTTTTCTTCAATGATTAAATTCTCATCCAAGTGCCTTTTCTATCCATGTGATGCTTCCGCTATCTTTTCTCCCGTATTGTTGCCGATGATCCCTTGTGAAGATTCTCAGGAGTTTCAATTTCAAGATCTATCCTCACATTCCTAGTTCTTGTTGTTATTCTTCTTCGAAGGATTCAATTCAAGCCCTCAGTGTTCATCATATCCTTTCTCATTCGTTCAATTGTTTCCATGTTGGAATTTCTTTTCCAAGCCTCTCTTGTTTATTCGTCTCTCTCTATTCTATCCGGAGTGCTGAAGATATCTCAGAAGATTCATGTTTCCGTTCAAAATGTTTTCAATTATTTCAATGTTCTCACCTCATCAAGTCTTAGTTTGTACCGGTGCAATCTTTCTTTCTAAGCAATCATTTCAATGATGTTTCTTTGAGTGGGCCCATAACCCACAGGTGTTTTTCCTCGGATCTTACCCGACTCTTCTAATCTTTCCGGAGAGGTCCTCAAGTTCTTCTCAAAATGACGTCAGAATAATTTTCATCAGTCATATCCCTTCTCAAAGATCGCTTCTAAATAATTTTCACCATTAGCTCAACCTTTCCTAATTCATTGTTACAGAGTGTCTCAGTAATTCAAGATGTTGTTCTCATCATCATTCTCAGCGTTGAAGACCGAAGAAGAGTTTCTCTTAAATCTTTGCTCATTCTCTTGAAGATTCATGGCCTCAGCTTCGTGCTATCCTCTCAATTGTTTCCATTCGTGAGAAATTTCTCCCATATCTATCCGGTGCTTTCAGAATTGTTTTAATTTTTTTTGATACTCCCAAAGGCCATCATTTCAGAAGATTCCTCGTTCTCAACTTTCAGCTTTCGTTCTCAAATTCTTCTCAATTGTTGTCCCTTCGTTCGTATCTCAATGTGACATCCCAAGTGATGTCCGTACCCTATTTGGCATGTAACCCATTGTATGAACCTTGTATCATGAGATCTATGTATGAGTTGCACCTTGTCATCCATGTGTGGTTTGCATTCATGCATCATGGCATCATGGCATCCATCTTCCATTCTTCTTGCATGCTTGCTTTCTAGAGTCTCATGTGTTGTGTTTGTTGTGTATGTGCTTTGAGTGTGATGTGTGAGAGGTGCTTGAGGTGGTGGATCCTTGTGTGCAACCTCTTCCTCCCCCCTCTTCTATCTTTCAAAAACATCACCTCCTTTCTTTTCCCCTATCCTCCTATTAATTATGAACAGATTTAATTGTCTCTTTCATATGTTTAAAAATGTTCACAAGGTGGCCCTAGTAATCTTATGATTTGTGAAGGTGGTGTTTTTGTCAATTGGATATGTTTGGGTTTTCTTTTTTTTTAAACATGAGCTGCCTCTTTATTAATAATAAAATAACTTGGCCTATAAACCAACCTGGCATTTTATTTAAATAGTGCATATTAAATCCTCCATAAAAATATTTTTGGTTTGTTCAAAACCTTTTCAAATTACCCTGGGGATTTAATTAGTCTGGCTGGTTTTATTAAAAGGAAGAGCTTTTTTTCCTGTTTTGTGTGTGTGTGAGAGAGAGGAGCAGATGGGCCGAGGCCCAGCCCAGGGGAACATGGACGACAACCTGCCCCGTTCCCTCTCCATCAGTGTTGAGTGTGTGAGTGAGCAGAGCAGGAGCAGGTGAGCTCCGTCGCCGTCGCCGTTAGCCCAGACGTCGAGGCCGGTCCTCCTTTTAAGCGCGCCTCCCTAGGGTTCCGTCCCTCCATTCTTCTCCCTCCACCGCCGCCGTTTTCCCATTCTCCCTCCTCCTCCTTCTTCCTCTGGTTTCTTCTTCTTATCTTCGGGTTCAGAGAGTGAGGTGGTTCAGAGTGGTGCAGGGGTCGACAGGCTCGTCGCCGGCGTCCCTCCGGTGGAGCGCCGCCGCTGTCAAGATGGCCATCGCGTTCCTGGTGCCGTCCGCGTCCCGTTCCCGAAGCTAGGAGAGCCCAGAAGGCCTCTTCTTCCTCCTCGTCGCTGGAGCAGAGCCGGTCTTCTTCCCCTCCGTCACCGCCACGTCCCCGAGCCGCTCCGTCCCCTTCGTCATCGTCGCTTGTCCCCGTGTCTCCAAGAAGCTCTCAGTGAGCAGCCCATCCCCGCGGTCCCCTCTCCTCGCCGTAGTCCGTAGGAGCGCGTCGCCGTAGTGTCATCGTCGCCGGCCAGAAGGTTCGAGCATGAGCTCGCCTCCGATCCCCCTCTTCGCAGATGAGGCGAGGGATGGGTTCTCCGTCGTTCCCTCTTTCGTTTCCGCCCATTTGTGTCGCCGGAGACCCTTGCGGTCGCCGGAATTCGTCGCCGCCGTTTCCCTGTTGCCGTGCCTGTGCTTCTTCAGTTTCGTCAGGTTCTGCATTGTGTGTGTATTAGAGGGCTAAGGCCTCTCTTCTATTAAGAGTCGGCGCCGTAGCGCAGTGGTTAGTGTGGTGTGGAGAAACCATGGAGGTCTTGGGTTTGAATCCCCTTCTCCCCCCTTTTTGTTTTCTTTTCTTTTTGCTTGTTTTCTTTCCTTTTATTTATTGAGTGTGTATGTATGTATGTGTAGGATCAGGTTCCTTTTTTATTTTTTTCTGTCTCATGTATATAGTGTGTATGTGCCTTAGAGTGTGTGTGTGTGTTGTAGCATGTATGTGTGTGTATGCACCTAGGGGTGCATATGCATATGTATGCATACATGCTATGCATAGGAATTGTATGGGGTGTCATGTGTTGTAGATGTGTGTTGTGGTTGTGAGTGTAGGTCATGCATGTATGTATGTGTGTGAGTGTGTTTTGCATACACATAGGTGTAGGTTTAGTGTGTGTGTATGTGTATGACACATACACATGCTTGTGTGTGTGTGTGCTTGTGTGTTGTGAGAGTATATGCTTGAGTAGTGGGAGTGTGTGTGTATGCACCATGGCCACATACATACTTGTGTATGTGTGTGATTGGCATATAGAGGTGATGCCATGTGTGGTATGCTTGTGTGAGATGTGTGTGTATGTTCTACATACACACCCACATGCGTATGAATAGCTCCATGTGTAGTTTTTCCTCTTATGTGCATATGACCATGGTTCTTCTTCTAGCTAGTTTCATACTTGCATATTGATGCCATGCCATTTAACATGTTACTAGGTTGATATTTAAGCATTTCCAACTTGTATGCATAGGTCTCATGTCATTTTTGGGCATTCCCATCATTTCACTTATGTGTCATAAGTCATCCATGAATTGTAGGGCCTAATTTCGACCTAGCATTGCTCCCTCATGTTCCATGTAAGCATATAGGTATGAGTAATGATTTTGGGGTATAATCAACCCATGTATGCACCTGTGAAGTCATATTTGACTTTGGGGCAACTTGACAAAACTGCATTTTTATGCTGTGATGCCCTTTTGTCTTTTTATTATGAATTAATCCATGCATGATTTTAAGTTCTAGCCAACATGAGTTTGTTAGTCAAAGTTTCTGGTAATGTCCTAGTATTTTTGTTATTTATGATAAGTCCCCGGATCAGTGGGAACCATGTTGTTTAGTTGGCTACTTTCTGTTACTGTTCATCCTGCTTAGAAATGGCCGTCTGGAGACCCTGCTGTTATTGTTTTGCCATGTGTAGTAGGGTGTAGCTAGTGCTGTGGTTGTTATTTGATCATGCTCAGTGTTAGTTAATTGTAGTGTATGTTGCCATCTACCATCCTGTTAATTTTCATGCCATTTGGAGCTCTCTAGCATATTTAACCATTGTTGTCAACTTGCTACTTTGTTAACCCAGATTCCAGAAAACTGGAATTTTCACCAAGTCCCTAAAAACCTGATTCATCATGCCTAATTGATTGCTCTATGCATATTGATGTGTGCCCCTTTTGCTGATTGCATAGTTGAATGAAATGATGTGGGTGTTGAGTAGATTCTGTTCGTATCTTGTTTGTGGCTGTAGGATTCCTGTAGCTCTACTTGTGAGCTTTTCAAATTGCTATGTTGCTGTTTTGTGGCAGATTGGGTGCTATCTTGTTTCGTGAGTTGTGGGAGCTATACTCCATGGAATTGATTGATTCTTGAGCCTATTGTGATTTATTTTTCATCACCTATCCAGTGGCTACCTTGAAATACCAAGAATTAGCCCAGGTATTTGGTAATCTTGTGTTTTGCCTACGTACCTTGTTGTGAGCGTATCTCGAGAACCGTAGCTCCGTTTCTTGCGATCCTTATATGCATTTCCATTTATTTTGCATGATGCATCCATATTTTCCATGTTCATGCATGTTTAAGTAACTTACCATGCGGTTCTGTCCAGGTTCACTAATATACAAACTTTGCATGCGAAACTTGACTAGAATTGGATTGCCATGTTAAAACCTTCATTAAATGGATCATGCATCATCTTGGTTGTGCATTGCACCTTGGTTGGTTATTTATTTTCTGTTTCTCTTGGGTAGACGCGAGTGTCGATACTGAGTTTGAGGACCTTGGAGTGTACCACTACGAGGATCCCGCTACTTGTTCCGCTGAAGAACCAACATGCAAGATGATCGTACCCGGATCCCAATACTATCTTTGCTTGCTAATTTCTCGTTCTTATCGTTACAATTGCACTACCTACCACATGATATCAGCCCCCATGTTGCCAGGATAGCCTCTAACCTCCACATCCTAGCAAACCTTTGATTGGCTAAGTTACCGCTACCCAGCCTCTCTTCTAGCATTTTAGTTGGAGGTGCAAGTTGTTCCATGTGATAACATGGATTGGATATCACAGTATTCTGTATTTAATTTAATGCACATATATATATCTTGGTATTGGTGGAAGGCTTGGCCTTTTGCTAAGTGATTTGTTCTGCTACTACCGCCATTTGTTCCTTGTTACCGGTGTTATGTTTTCCATACTTTGCGCTCATAACATGCTTGGGGTTGTGATGGGGACCCCTTGAGATTCGATTGAGATTAAAACTTGCCTGGCAAGACACAACATTGGTACTACATTTGCTTAACAACTTAATTAATTGCATAGGGTCTTGCAAACCCGTGGATAATTTAATCAACCCCCGGGCCAGTGCTCGTCATGAGTGTTGGTCCAAAAATGGGCTGCCTACGGGGCCGCCTCGAGGTAACTTGAGCATTGGTTTTTCCCCGTAGATAGTCCCATCTGTCGTGTCTTGAGAACGAGATGCGCAGCTCTTATCGGGTTTGTCGACACGTCGGGTGGTCTTGCTGGATTTATTTTACCTTTATCGAGTGTCTTGCGTGTGGAGACTGACTTCCTTCGGGTTTACTCGAGGTGTTGGAATTCCTTTGGAATCACCTATGATGATCGCGAGATCCGCGGTCGAGGCGTTCCCATGGAGTGTGGTTAAATTGGTAATGGATTAGTTGGAGCACCCCTGAAGGGTTAAATCTTTCGGAAAGCCATGCCCGCGGTTATGTGGTAACTTGGATATTTGTTTAACACCCGGTTATAGAAAACTTGAAGTAAACTCTAATTAAAACACACCAACTGCATGAGTAACCATGATCGTCTCTGCTCATGAACATGATCCGAGAGAGAACATGGTGAGGTTATGATTGACGTAAGTAAGTGTTCAGGATATCATAGAGATTACTCTAGATTCGATCGCTAAACGTAGACCACTCACATTTACATTCCTGTTGCATAAGTTATCCACCATATAATGCTTAGTGCTGCTGCAAACTAAACATCACCCTTCCTTACTAAAGCTTAAATAGTCTTGGTACCCGGGCACATGATAGCTGAGTCCTCTATGGCTCACAGTTTACTACAATAATCCAGGTACAGGATCAGATGAGTTCGTGCAGGATGATCTTACCCAGCTCCAGTGGGAGTATGACGAGGAGAGAGGCAGGATGTATGTGACATATCCGGATGAGTAGTGGACCTGGTCATGATCTTAGGGATAGCTTGATAGTATTATTTGCAACTTATTTTATCGTTTGATTTCATCCATAGCCGGAACCTGTGTTCAACTTGATGCTATGATTTTGAGTGACATTGTAAGTTAGCATGTGGCAGTGTAAGCCAACTTGTATACTCTTCTCATTCAGTATTGTATGTTGTGATGATACTATTCTTGCTAACGGAAAGATGCGCCTCTATCCCTTGCAAGGCCCTCGTGCCTTAAAGGGATAGGCGCGCATCTTGGGCGTGACACTAAATCATTCTAGTGCTTTGTTCAAGTTTTCTATTAGATGGATCACGATCTCTCCGTTCTCATGTATTTCCATTCCTTCATAGTATCTTCATTCGTTTCAATTCTTACCGGTGTTCTCGTTCAAGACTTCTTCAAGTTTGCATTCTATCTCTCTCTTAAATCTTTTCAAGTAGAATAAGTGGTATGCCAAATCCGTTGCTAGTCATCAATTTAACTTGATGAAGGATAAGCATAACATAATTCTTATTCTTGTTGGTCAAGGTGATCTCAATCCTTTTTCTGGAGTTGTTCATGGTATCAATTCTCAATTCTAAGTTTCTTATTGTTTTCTTTTCCGGAGTTCCATGTTTCTGAAGTATCTCTTCACAAAGCTTCATCGAAATCTCTGCAAGACCTCAATCTTGTTCTTTTGCGTCCTTCAATTCTTTCTATCATCCTTTCGTTTTAGAGTTCTTCCGGAGGTTCTTCATGGTGGTTCATCAAGATTTCTTTCATTTTCAAGTGTTCTTCAAGATTCTTGTTGGAGGTGCTCAAGTGTTCTTTAACTTGGATTACTAAGTTCAACTCCTTCTCCATTGTCTTTTGAGTATGTTTTATTAAATTCTTGATTATGAGGAGTCTAGAAGGAAAATTGTCAAGAATAAGATAAGTAAATCCATCTTGTATTCTCGGAGTTATCTTGGGTTGGATTTCACCTAAAGCATTTCCTAAGGATTGTCGTTATCATGGTGTCATAAATGATTCAAGTGTCTCACCCACCTCTTGGTGAAAGAAGTTTTGCATATGTTGTTGCTCTCAATCAATCATCTGTTTTTGTTGTGGAAGGTTGTCACCTCAAAATTTTGAGATGTTTTCCATAAGCCCATAACAAGCTATTCTTTTGTTGTTGATTCTATATCAGCTCGTTCTATCCTTCCTTCCAAGGGTGCTTTTCAATTCAATGGTGGTAGAAGTTGTCATTTTCTTCTCCGTTCTCTTCTCACTAAAGATCTAGCTTCTATTCTTTTGTTCCGAAGGCATTGTGGTGTTGCTCTTTTCAACACACATCTAGTTTGATTAAGATCATGTTCTTTCTCTATGTTTTCATTTTACCGGAGTGGTGTGTTCTATGTTCAAGTTATTTTCCTTCTTATCAAGTTTTGCCTCTCTTTCCTACCGAAGTGCTGCCGAAATTTCTTGTGAATTCTTGCTTGTTCCTCTTCTCAGTCTTCATATTGTTGAAACCTTCAATGATCATTGGTTTGACTCGTTTGTCAGAGAAGCAACTAAGTTTTACCTCTTGCTCTTTCTCTTCCCCTTCTCATTCTAGATCACGGGACGAGATCCTCGTGTAGTGGAGGAGAGTTGTAACAGCCTGGGACCGACGCTCCAGAAGATTCCCCATTTATTTCCATTCTTGTCCATGATTCGTTTGGTTGTCACATTCATCATTGCATCATTCGCATCATCTGCATGGCATCATCACTCGTTTTCAAAAACTTGCATCCGTTCGTAGCTGTCGGTTCTTTCTGTTCATGTCGCTGACCATTTTGAGACCAACCACACACGCACGCGTCCGCGGCACCGATAAAATATTGTTTTTAAAAGTGGATATAAAATATTCTCGGATTGGGTTGGAACTTGGCATGCCATCTTGCTATAGCGTAGGTAGACCGCCTGTCAAATTTCGTCGCAATCAGAGGTCATTTGATACCCCAGCGGTTAAATATATAGCAAAAATAGCCGGTCAAATTATCAGACATTTTTTGGTGTTTAAAACCTTGTGTCACGGGACGCAACTTTCCTCTCATCTAAGCCCAAACCACCTCTACACAGCCCTGCTTAGCCCCCCTCCGTTCGTGGTCATCGGATCATGATCGGACGGACGAACCCAACCAACCCATAGTGCCTCCCCTATATATAACCCCCCATGGAGAGACCCCCCTCATTCTCTACGGTTTCCACCATGTTAAATTGCATCCACACCCCTAAAAATCCCCACCTTCTAGCTCCACCTCCCCCCAATCCCGCAACCCTAGCCACCCAGCCAAATCTGGCCCTCAGATCTGAAATCTTGGTCTTAGATCGCCCCAAAACACCACCCCAGACAATGTTCGCGGCCAACCTGGACATGTCCGGCCGTCTGCAAAGCCCCGCAGCCCGAGCGTCCTCGTGCCCGAACCCCCGCAACTCCCCGCACGCACAGTCCCACTAGCGATCTGCCGTCGCGTAAGGCCAGTGCGCCGCCGGACGTCCTCCCTTCCCTCTCCTTCCTCCTCTCCCCATCTCCCTAACCTCCTGCTAGCCTCTCTTCCCCGCAGGTTGACCCCGCTGCCATGGATGCGCTGCTCGCCGCTGGATCTCCGCCCTTGCCGCCAGTCAGATCCGGTCTCTCCCTGTTCAGATCCGGCCGGATCTGCCCCGTTCCTGCCGGATCCTTGCCTTCCTTCCTCCTGGAGCTCCATCATTGTTGCCCCTTGCCATGGCCTCGCCCTACCACCTGCTCAACCATGCGAGCAAGGAGGAGGATGACGCCCGACCGCCAGCCCCGCTCGCTCGCTCGTGTGGGCCCAGCAAGCGCCGCCTCGGCCCACCCGCATCGGCCTCGCCCGCGGCCCAACGGCGCCAAAGGCCCAGCTGGCCGCTCCAGCCACTCCACCGACCGGGCCTCGGCCCACGATGTGAGCTCCCCTCCATCTCCTATCCCTCGCCCGTGTGTGCAGTATGCTATTTTGCGCCCATTGCCCATGTTGGACCTCTATGTAGATTCGGCCCATTTCCGTTTTTTCCCTGTCTGCGAATTTTCTAATAACCAGTGAATTACAGAATTGCAGAAAACCCTCGTTCTTCACGCATTTAGTAACTTTTAAACCGTGCATCGCATGTAAAAACTTCATATATGTAAAATGACTGGAATTTCATGTATATTCACAATATTCAACTCTCACATTTTTAAAAAATGTTTAACTTGCTGATTTCATGTAATTTTCATAAATGCCATGTAAAATGGTTTATTGCATAACTAAATAACCGTAGCTCCATTTAAAATGCTCCATGTATGAAACTTGCCTAGAAAAACATGTAGAATCACATGGTGACATTTATTTTGCTGTTTAACAACTCTAAAATTGTGTTAGGACAGATCTGGACCAAATTCATAATATGCATATGAGGTCATTCCGGAATTGTTATTCGTTCCTTCCGGCCTCATTTAAAATGCCTAGATAGTGTAGTTTATTTATGCTTCACATCTTGCCATGTTTAACAACATTTAACATTGATGTGTACCTAAATGGGAGTGAACTAAATAATTCGAACATGGAGTTTCGTCAATATGCAACTCGGTGCATATTGAACTTCACTTAATATGTAGTAGTTGTTTGTTGTGCTTGCCATGCCATGCCATGCGTTGCATATTAAACCGAACATGCATCATATTTGTTTGCGCATCATGTAATGCATATGTTGTGGTGTTATCGTGTGTTGATTGTTGTTTTGGATTGTTCCTTCTCGATAGAGTTTCGAAAGCGTTCGGAGTGTGAGGATTCGATCGACTACGTTGGCTCGTCTTCTTCATGGGTTTGTTCTTCTTCCAAGCGGGATCTCACGCAAGATGACACATTTCTTTGGATACCACTATTATCATTGCCATGCTAGTTGTCTCGTTTTCTATCGCTATGTCATGCCACCTACCACTTGTTTGACAAGCCTCCCAACATTGCCATGAGAAGCCTTTAACCTCCCCCACATCCCAACAAACCTTTGTTTGGCTATGTTACCGCTCGCTCAGCCCTTCTTATTGCGATTTTAGCTGCAGGTGCAATTGCTTTCATGTGACAACATGGACATTCTTTTGTTATCACAATATTATTGCTATTTAATTTAATGCACTTATACACTTGGTTAAAGGTGGAAGGCTTGGCCTTTTGCTCGGTGTTTTGTTCCATCTTTGCTGCCCCTAGTTACTTGTGAACTGGTGTTATGTTCCATATTGAGTGCTCCTAACATGCGCGGGGTTGTTGTGGGGACCCCCTTGATTTTCGTTTTGGGATAAAACCCTTCTGGCAAGGCCCAACTTTGGTTTTATCATTCTCCAACCTAATAAAACTTGCATAGGGACTTTCTGGACCCCGTGGATAATTAATCAACAACCCGGGCCACTGCTCCTCATGAGTGTTGGTCCAAAATGGCAATAGCCGAGGCCACCAACGGGTGTGCCAATCGGAAACTTAGCCAATCCGGTCGTGTCCTGAGAATGAGATACACGGCTCTTATCGGGTTCGTCGACACATCGGGCGGTCTTTCTAGATTTGTTTTACCTTCTCGAATGTCTTGCGCGAGGAACTCTGTTCTTCTTCGGGCTATCTCGAGGTGTTAGATTTCCTTTGGAATTTCCTGGGATGATCACGAGATCCATGGTCGAGGTTATTCCCGCGACGTGTGGTTAATTTGTGATGGATGAATTGGAGCACCCCTACAGGGTTAAATCTTTCGAAAAGTCGTGCCCGTGGTTATGTGGAAAACTTGGATATTTTGTTTAACACCCGATCATAGAAAAATTGAAGTAAACTCTAATAAAATACACCAACAGTGTGCGTAACCGTGACTGTCTCTTCTCGTGAGTCCTTAGCCGAAAGAGAACACAGTGGGGTTATGTTTGACGTAAGTAGGTGTTCAGGACAAGTTAGTGATCATTAATAGTTCACGTCCGTTATGCGTAGACCACCATACTTTACTTTCTGTATTCGTAAGTTAGCCACTCAAACAAATGCTTAGTCGCTTGTTGCAGCCTCACCACTTAACCATACCTCACCCATTAAGCTTTATTAGTCTTGATACCCTAGGAAATGAGATTGCTGAGTCCCTGTGGCTCACAGATTACTACACCAACAGTTGTAGGTGCAGGTAATGTGATGCTTTGATGTGAGAGCGATGCTTGTTTTATTTGGAGTTCTTCTTCTTCATCAATCTAGGATGGGTTCCACGCGGCAGCCTGGGATAGCAAGGATGGATGTCATTTTGTCATTTGTTTTCGTCCGTAGTCGGACCCTGCTCTTCTGTATGATGTTTGAATACATTGTTGTATTGATGTGATCTTGTTGTAGCCACTGGCGAGTGTAAGATAATCCCATATACTCATCTCTTCTGTACATGTACTTGTAATGATATCCATTCTTGCAACACGACGAGATGCGCTCCTATCCCCATCGAGACCCTCGAGCCAAAATAAGGATAGGGTTGCATCTTGGGCGTGACAGCTATCTTCTGGTAGTGTGGGTATCTGGACTTGCACTGCGTTAGTACTTCTAACACGTAATAGACCAGCTTGTGAGTCCAGAATTTTTGTCCCTCCTCCTCTCGTGTGACAACAAGCACTGCACTAACGACTTGGTTGGTAGCCAATATTTATATTAACATGGGCTCACCGGTGCTTGGTGCTGTGAGTATGGGATTGCTTGCCAGCAGTGTTTTAATTTATTCTAACACAACCACTAATTCATTGGTCCACTCGAAATTGTTGGTCCGTTTGAGCAGCTTATAGAGCGGTAAAGCCTTTTCTCCGAGGCGGGAGATAAAGCGGCTTAACGCCGCTACGCAACCAGCTAACCTCTGGACATGCTTTAGCTCTGTGGGAATTGCAAGTTCTGATAGAGCACGAATCTTAGATGGATTCATTTCTATTCCTCTATGGGAGACGATGAATCCGAGCAATTTACTGGTGGGAACTCCGAATACACATTTTTCCAGATTGAGTCGTATGTCATACTCGCGTAGGCTGGCAAAGGTTTGCCGTAAGTCGTCGATCAATTGGCTGACGTGTTTGGTTTTGACTACCATGTCGACCAAGTATGCCTCGACTATCTTATCGATTAGTTTCACGAGACAAGTCTAGATCATGCGTTGGTACGTAGCCCCAATGATTTTTAGCCAAAAGGGCATCGTGTTGAAGCTGAACGGCCCATAGGGGGTGATGAATGCGGTAGCTGCTTGGTCGAATTCCTTCATTTTGATTTGATGGTATCCGGAATAGGCGTCGAGGAAACACAACGAGTCGTGTCCGACTATGGCGTCAATGATCTGGTCTATGCGTGGTAAGGGAAAGGATCCTTAGGTCTTTGAAATCGACGCACAACCGCCAGGATTTATATTTCTTTGGTACCATCACCAGGTTTGCCAACCATCCGGGGTGCTTAATCTCCCGAATGAAACCGGCCTCTAGCAGTTTAGCTAATTCTTCACCCATAGCTTGTTTTTTGGGTTCGGAAAAGCGGCACAAAGTCTGCTTAACAGGCTTGAAGCCTAAACTGATGTTCAGACTATGTTCTGCCAGTCGTCGCGGTATTCCGGGCATATCGGAAGGATGTCAGGAGAAGATATCCCAGTTTTCCCGTAAAAATATCTGCAATGCTTCGTCCACTATGGGGTCGAGCTGAGCTTTGATGTACGATGCCTTGTTGGGGTCCGTCGGGTGCACTTGAAATTTAATAATGTCATCTACGGGTTTGAAGGACGTGGACTTGGGCCTTTTGCTAAGGATCATGTTGTTGGAAATATGCCCTAGAGGCAATAATAAAATGGTTATTATTATATTTCCTTGTTCATGATAATTATCTATTGTTCTTGCTATAATTGTGTTAACCGGAAACCGTAATACATGTGTGAATACATAGACCACAACATGTCCCTAGTGAGCCTCTAGTTGGCTAGCTCGTTGATCAATAGATGGTCATGGTTTCACGATCATGGACATTGGATGTCATTGATAACGGGATCACATCATTAGGAGAATGATGTGATGGACAAGACCCAATCCTAAGCATAGCGCAAGATCGTGTAGTTCGTCTGCTAAAGATTTTCTAATGTCAAGTATCGTTTCCTTAGACCATGAGATTGTGCAACTCCTGGATACCGTGTGAATGCTTTGGGTGGGCCAAACGTCACAACCTAACTGGGTGGCTATAAAGGTGCACTATGGGTATTCCGAAAGTGTCTGTTGGGTTGGCATGAATCGAGACTGGGATTTGTCACTCCGTGTGACGAAGAGGTATCTCTGGTCCCACTCGGTAAGACATCGTCATAATGAGATCAATGTGACTAAGGAGTTAGACATGGGATTATGTGTTACGGAACGAGTAAATAGACTTGCCGGTAACGAGATTGACCAAGGTATAGGGATACCGACGATCGAATCTCGGGCAAGTGTCATACCGGTAGACAAAGGGAATGATATATGGGATTGATTGAATCCCCGACATCATGGTTCATCCAATGAGATCATTGTGGAGCATGTGGGAGCCAACATGGGTATCTAGATCCCGCTGTTGGTTATTGACCGGAGAGGTGTCTCGGTCATGTCTACGTGTCTCCTGAACCCGTAGGGTCTACACACTTAAGGTTCGATGACGCTAGGGTTATAGGGAAATAGTGTACATGGTTACCGAAGGTTTTTCGGAGTCCCAGATGAGATCCCAGACGTCATGAGGAGCTTCAGAATGGTCCGGATGTAAAGATTCATATATAGGAAGTGAGGTTTTGGTCACCAGAAATGTTTCGAGAATTACCAGTAACATACCGGGACCACTGGAAGGGTTCCGGGGGTCCACCAAGTGGGGCCACCAGCCCCAGAGGGCTGGCTAGGCCGCAAGTGGGAGGGAACCAGCCCCTAGGTGGGTTGGTGCGCCCCCTACAAGGTCCCAAGGCGCAGCTGAAGTGGGAAGGGGCAAACCCTAGGGCAGATGGGCCCTAGGGCCCACCCTAGGGCAGCCGCACCCCTCTCCCTCTTGGCCGCCAGCTAGATAGGATCTAGAGGCTTCCGCACCACCCTAGGGTGGGAACCCTAGGGAGCAGCCCTCCCTCCTCCTCCTCCTATAAATAGAGGAGCCCTTGGGGCTGCCGGGGACACGCATCTCTCTCTCCCATGTCGCAGCCCTACTCCTCCCTCTCCTCGTCCTGTGTAGTGCTTAGCTAAGCTCTGCTGGAGTACCAGACAGCTCCACCATCACCACGCCGTCGTGCTACCGGAGCTCTGCCTCAACCTCTCCATCCTCCTTGCTGGATCAAGGCATAGGAGACGTCACCGGGCTACACGTGTGTTGAACGCGGAGGCGCCGTTGTTCGGCGCTTAGATCGGATTCCACTGCGATCTGAATTGCTGTGAGTACGATTCCACCAACCGCGTTCTTGTAACGCTTCCGCTTTGCAATCTTCAAAGGTATGAAGATGCACTCTCCCCACTCGTTGCTGGTTTCTCCATAGATAGATCTTGGTGAACACGTAGGATTTTTTTGATTTACTACTATGTCTCCCAGTAGTGGTTTCAAAGCTAGGTCTATAGAATCTATGCACGAGTAGAACACAAAGTTGTTGTGGGTGTCGATCTTGTTATTTTGCTTACCACTACTGGTCTTATCTTGATTCGGCGGTATTGTGGGATGAAGCGGCCCGGACCAACTTTACATGTATGCTTACGTGAGACCGGTTCCACCGCCTGACATGCACTTGTTGCATAAGGTGGCTAGCGGGTGTCTGTTTCTCCCACCTTAGTCGGATTGGATTCGATGAAAAGGGTCCTTATGAAGGGTAAATAGCAATTGGCATATCACGTTGTGGTTTTGGCGTAGGTAAGAAACGTTCTTGCTAGAAACCTATAGCAGCCACGTAAAAACTTGCAACTACAAATTAGAGAACGTCTAACTTGTTTTTGCAGCATATGCCTTGTGATGTGATATGGCCAAAGGATGTGATGTGATGCATTGTGATGTAGGAGATTGATCATGTTCTTGTAATAGGATTCACGACTTGCATGCCGATGAGTATGACAACCGGCAGGAGCCATGGGAGTTGTCTTATTTTATTGTATGACCTGCATGTCAATCATAAATGCCATGTAATTACTTTACTTTATTGCTAATTGTTAGCCTTAGTAGTAGAAGTAATAGTTGGCGAGACAACTTCATGAAGACACGATGATGGAGATCATGATGATGGAGATCATGGTGTCGTGCCGGTGACAGTGATGATCATGGTGCCCCGAAGATGGAGATCAAAGGAGCAAGATGATATTGGCCATATCATGTCACTATATTGATTGCATGTGATGTTTATCATGTTTTCATCTTATTTGCTTAGAACGACGGTAGTAAATAAGATGATCTCTCAATAAAATTTTAAGAAAGGTGTTCACCCTAACTGTGCACCATTGCTAAGGATCGTTGTTCCGAAGCACCACGTGATGATCGGGTGTGATAGGTTCTAATGTTTGCATACAATGGGTGTAAGCCAGATTTACACACGCGAAACACTTAGGTTGACTTGACGAGCCTAGCATGTACATACATGGCCTCGGAACACAGAAGACCGAAAGGTCGAACATGAGTCGTATAGTAGATGTGATCAACATGGAGATGTTCACCATGGATGACTAGTCCGTCCCACGTGATGATCGGACACGGGCTAGTTGACATGGATCATGTATCACTTGGATGACTAGAGAGATGTCTATCTAAGTGGGAGTTCATTAAATAATTTGATTATGTGAACTTAATTATCATGAACTCAGTCTAAAATTGTCTTAACAATCTATATTGTAGATCCAATGGCCAACGCTAATGTCACCCTCAACCTCAATGCGTTCCTAGAAAAACCAAGCTGAAAGATGATGGAAGCAACTATGCGTACTGGGTCCATAGCTTGAGGATCATCCTCATAGCTTCCAAGAGATTGTATGTCCTTGATGCACCGCTAGGTGACCCACCCATTTTCCCAGCGGACCAAGACGTTACGAATGGTTGGCAGTCACGCTGTGATGATTACTCCCTGGTTTAGTGCGACATGCTTTACATTTTAGAACCGGGGCTCCAAAAGAGTTTTGAGCAACATGGCGCATATGAGATGTTCCAAGAGCTGAAATTGGTTTTCCAAGCTCATGCGCGGGTCGAGAGATATGACGTCTCCAACAAGTTCTTCAGTTGTAAGATGTAGGAGAATAGGTCTGTCAGTGAGAACATACTCAAAATGTCTGGGTTGCACAACCGCTTGACTCAGCTGGGAGTTAATCTCTTGGATGACTCGGTCATTGACAGAATCCTCCAGTCGCTTCCACCTAGCTACAAGATCTTTGTGATGAACTACAACATGCAGGGTATGGAGAAGTCCATTCCTGAGTTGTACTCGATTCTGAAATCAGCGGAGGTCGAGATCAAAAAGGAGCATCAAGTGTTGATGGTGAATAAGACCACTAGTTTCAAGAAAGGCAAGGGTAAGAAGAACTTCAAGAAGGACGGCAAAGTTGTTGTCGTGCCCTGTAAGCAAGTTGCCGGGAAGAAGAACAAGCATGGACCCAAGCCTGAGACTGAGTGCTTTTATTGCAAGGGTACCGGTCACTGGAAGCGGAACTACCCCAAGTACTTAGCGAATAAGAAGGCCGACTACATTAAAGGTATATGTGATATACTTGTTATTGATGTGTACCTAACCAGCGCTCGTAGTAGCTCCTGGGTATTTGATACCAGTGCAGTTGCTCACATTTGTAACTCCAAGCAGGAGCTGCGAAATAAGCGGAGACCGGCAAAGGACAAGGTGATGATGCACGTCAGGAATGGTTCCAAGGTCGATGTGATCGCCGTCGGCACGCTACCTCTACATCTACCTTCGAGATTAGTTTTAAAGCTCAATAATTGTTATTTAGTACCAGCTTTGAGCATGAACATTGTATCTGGATCTCGTTTGATGCGAGATGGCTAATCATTTAAATATGAGAATAATGGTTGTTCTATTTATATGAGAGAAATGTGTTATGGTCATGCCCCGCTGGTCAATGGTTTATTTTTAATGAATCTCGAACGTGATGTTACACATGTCCATAGTGTGAGTACCAAAAGATGTAAGGTTGATAACGATAGTCCCACTTACACGTGGCACTGCCACCTTGGTCATATTGGTGTCAAACGCATGAAGAAGCTCCATGCTGATGGACTTTTGGAGTCTCTTGATTTGGAATCATTTGACACGTGCGAACCATGCCTCATGGGCAAGGTGACCAAGACTCCGTTCTCCGGAACATTGGAGCGAACAACTGACTTGTTGGAGATAATACATACTGATGTATGCGGTCCAATGAGCATCAAGGCTCGCGGTGGCTACAATTATGTTCTCACCCTCACTGATGACTTGAGCAGATATGGGTATGTCTACTTAATGAAACACAAGTCTAAAACCTTTGAAAAGTTCAAGGAATTTCAGAGTGAGGTAGAGAATCAATGTGACAGGAAAATAAAGTGCCTACGATCTGATCGTGGCGTAGAATATTTGAGTCACGAGTTTGGCATGCACCTAAGGAAATGTGGAATTGTTTCACAACTCACGCCGCCTGGCACACCTTAGCGAAATGGTGTGTCTGAATGTCGTAATCGCACTCTATTGGATATGGTGTGATCTATGATGTCTCTTACCGACTTACCGCTATCATTTTGGGGATATGCATTAGAGACTGCCGCATTCACTTTAAATAGGGCACCATCAAAGTCCGTTGAGACGACACCGTATGAATTATGGTTTGGAAATAAACCTAAGCTGTCGTTTCTAAAAGTTTGGGGATCCGATGCTTATGTGAAGAAACTTCAACCTGAGAAGCTCGAACCCAAAGCAGAAAAGTGCGTCTTCATAGGATATCCCAAAGAGACTATTGGGTATACCTTCTACCTCAGATCTGAAGGCAAGGTCTTTGTTGCCAAGAATGGATCCTTTCTTGAGAAAGAGTTTATCTCGAAAGAAGTAAGTGGGAGGAAAATAGAACTTGATGAGGTAATCGTACCTCCACTCAAAACGGAGAGTAGCACACCACGGGAAGTTGTTTCCGTGGAGCCTACACCGGCTGGAGAGGAAGTTAATGATGATGATCATGAAACTTCAGAGCAAGTTACTATTGAACGTCGAAGGTCCACTAGGACACGTTCCGAACTAGAGTGGTAAGGCAACCCTGTCCTGGAGATCATGTTTTTGGACAACGCTGAACCTTCGAACTATGAAGAAGCAATGGAGGGCCCGGATTCCAACAAATGGCTTGAAGCCATGAAATCTGAGATAGGATCCATGTATGAGAACAAAGTATGGACTTTGGTGGACTTGCCTGATGATAAGCAAGCCATTGAAAATAAATGGATCTTTAAGAAGAAGACTGACGCGAATGGTAATGTGACCGTCTATAAGGCTTGGCTTGTTGCTAAGGGTTATTGACGAGTTCAAGGAGTTGACTACGATGAGACTTTCTCACCCGTAGCGATGCTAAAGTTTGTCCGAATCATGTTAGCAATTGTCGCATTTTATGATTATGAGATCTAGCAAATGGACGTCAAAACGACATTCCTTAATGGCTTCCTTAAGGAAGAACTGTATATGATGCAGCCGGAAGGTTTTGTTGATCCTAAAGATGCTAACAAAGTATGCAAGCTCCAGCGCTCCATCAATGTGCTGGTGCAAGCATCTCGGAGTTGGAACATTCGCTTTAATGAAGGATTAATGCATTTGGGTTTATACAGGTTTATGGAGAACCCTGTATTTACAAGAAAGTGAGTGGGAGCTGTCGGAAATATGCCCTAGAGGCAATAAATAAAGTGTTTATTATTATATTTCCGTGTTCATGATAATCATTTATTATCCATGCTATAATTGTATTGATTGGAAACACATTACATGTGTGGGTAAATAGACAACACTATGTCCCTAGTATGCCTCTAGTGAACTAGCTCATTGATCAAAGATGGTCAAGGTTTCCTAGCCATTGACATGTGATGTCATTTGATAATGGGATCACATCATTAGTAGAATGATGTGATGGACAAGACCCAAACTACAAACGTAGCGTATGATCGTGTCAGTTTATTGCTACTGTTTTCTGCATGTCAAGAATATGTTCCTATGACCATGAGATCATGCAACTCACGGACATCGGAGGAGTGCCTTGTGTGTATCAAACGTCGCAACGTAACTGGGTGACTATAAAGGTGCTCTATAGGTATCTCCGAGGGTGTCTATTGAGTTGGCATGGATCAAGAGTAGGATTTGTTACTCCGTGTGACGGAAAGGTATCTCAGAGCCCACTCAGTAATACAACATCACAATAAGCCTTGCAAGCAATGTACTAAGTGTTAGTCACAGGATTTTGTATTACGGAACGAGTAAAGAGACTTGCCGGTAACAAGGTTGAACTAGGTATGGAGATACCGACGATTGAATCTCGGGCAAGTAACATACCGAAGAACAAAGGGAGCATCATACGGGATTAACTAAATCCTTGACATAGAGGTTCGACCGATAAAGATCTTCATAGAATATGTAGGAACCAATATGGGCATCCAGGTCCTGCTATTATTTATTGACCTTAGAGGTGTCTCGGTCATGTCTACATAGTTCTTGAACCCGCAGGGTCTGCACACTTAAGGTTTGGTGAAGTTTTGGTAGTATAGAGTTATGTATGGTGGTGGTCGAAGGTTGTTCAGAGTCCCGGATGAGATCCCGGACGTCACGAGGAGCTCTGGAATGGTCCGGAGGTAAAGATTCATATATAGGAAGTCCTGTTTTGGTCACCGAAAAAGTTTCGGGCTAATCGGTAGTGTACCAGGAGTGCCGATAGTGTACCGGGAGAACATCGGGAGGGGTATTTCGACCCAAGAGGCTTCATGGGCAGTGGGAGAATAAATACCAGACTTTTGTGGGCTGGTGGAAGTCCCACACAACGCCCATGCTGCTAGGGAAGAAAAGTCCAAAGTGAAAAGATGGAAAAAGGCAAAAAAGGAGGAATCCTAGTCCTACTAGGATTGGAGGAGGAGTCCTCCTCTCCTCCCCACTTCGGCCGAACCAAGGTGGCTTGGCCCTTGCGCCAAGTCCTCTCCTCCCTCCCTCTTATATATATTGGAGGTTTTAGGGTTTTTGCACATAATTTCAGCCACGTGCTACCCGTTCCTCTGGTGCATAGTTTCTCCTCTAGATCGGATTTCTGCAGTGCTTAGGCGAAGCCCTGTCGGAATAGCTCCACCACCATCGCCGGAGCGTTGTCACTTTGTCGGTGAACTCTTCTTCATCTACGCTCCCTCTTGCTAGATCAAGACAGCGGAGATCGTCATCAAGCCGTACGTGTGCTGAACACGGAGGTGCCGTCTGTTCGGCGCTAGATCGGAAGGACCATGATCGAGTTCGTGGGACGGATCGTGATCAAGTTCGCGGGACGGATCATGATTGGATCGTGGGACGGATCGTGATTGGATCGCGGGACGCTCGGCGATTTGGATCGCGAAGGCGTTCGACTACACCAACTGCATTTCTTAACGCCTCCCGCTTAGCGATCTACAAGGGTACGTTGATCCACTCTCCCTCTCATAGATGCTCATCACCATGGATTGGTATTGCGTGAACGTAGGAGATTTTTTGTTTCCCATGCAATGTTCCCCAACAGTGGTATCAAAGCTAGGTCTATGTGTAGATGAGATCTCGAGTAGAACACAAAGAGTTTCTGGGCGTTGATGCTTAGATTGCTTCCTCCCTTGGTCGTGTTTTGGTTCAGCGGTATTGTAAGATGAAGCGGCCCGGACGAACATTACTTGTACGCTTACGAGAGACCGGTTCCCTCAACCACAACTTGTTGCATAGATGGCTTGCGGGTGCCAGTTTATCTCACTTTAGTTGGATCGGATTCGACAAAGGCGGTCCTTGAGAAGGTTGAAAAGCAACTAGTGTATCACTGTTGTGGTTTTTGTGTAGATGAGAATTGCTCTTGCTACATACCTGTAGCAGCCACGTAAAACATGCAACAACAATTAGAGGACGTCTAACTTGTTTTTGCAGGGTATGTTGTGATGTGATATGGCCAATTACATGATGTGATATATGTGATGTATGAGATGATCATGTGATGTATAGATTATCACGACTTGCATGTCGATGAGTACGGCAACTGGCAGGAGCCATAGGGTTGTCTTTAATTATTGTATGACCTGCGTGTTAACCATTAAGCACTATGTTATGCTTTACTTTATCGCTAAACGGTAGAAATAGTAGTAGAAGCATGTTGGGCCCGACAACCCCGATGGCGACACGTTGATGGAGATCATGATGATGGAGATCATGGTGTCGTGCCGGTGACGATGGAGATCATGCCGGTGCTTTCAAGATGGAGATCAAAAGACAATTTCATGGCCATATCATGTCACTTATGATTGCATGTGATGTTCATCCTTTTATGCACCTTGTTTTGCTTAGGACGACGGTAGCATTATAAGGTGATCCCTCACTTAAATTTCAAGATGAATTGTGTTCTCCCCGAGTGTGCACCGTTGCGAAAGTTTGTCGTGTCGAGACACCACGTGATGATCGGGTGTGATAGACTCTACGTTCACATACAACGGGTGCAAGCCAGTGTTGCACGTGCAGAACACTCGGGTTAACCTTGACGAGCCTAGCATGTACAGACATGGCCTCGGAACACAAGATACCGAAAGGTCGAACACGAGTCATATAGTAGATATGATCAACATGATGATGTTCACCATTGAAGCCACCTCAACTCACGTCATGATCAGACTTGAGTTGGTGAATTTGGATCATGTGACACTTAGATGACCTGAGGGATGTCAATTTGAGTGGGAGCTTTAGTAATTTGATTAACTAAACTCATTATCTTGAACAATAGTCTAAGTAAACCTTTGCATATTTATGTTGTAGATCAATGGCTCGCGTAGTAGCACCCCTGAATTTTAATGCTTTTCTAGAGAAAGCTAAATTGAAAGATGATGGAAGTAACTTTGCTGACTGGGCCCGTAATCTGAGGATTATCCTCAGGACTTCCCAGAAATCATATGTCCTTGATGCACCGCTTGGTGACCAACCAGAAGACATGACCTCCGAAGATGTTAAGAATGCTTGGGAGGCACGTACTGGAGATAACTCAATAGATTAGTTCACAATATTGTATGGATTAGAACCGGGACTTCAAAGACGTTTTGAACGTCATGGAGCATATGAGATGTTCCAGGAGTTGAAGTTTATCTTTCAGAAGAATGCCCGGATCGAGAGGTATGAGACCTCCGATAAGTTTTGTGCTTGCAAGATGGAGGAGAACGGGTCTATCAGTGAACATATACTTAGAATGTCTAGGTATTCAACTCGTCTAGCGGAGTTGGGAATTTCCCTTCCGCCAGAGGCGATCATTGACAGAGTTCTTCAATCACTACCACCTAGTTACAAGAGCTTTGTGACGAACTATAACATGCACGAGATGAACAAGTCAGTCACCGAGCTGTTTGCGATGCTAAAAGTCGCTGAGTCTGAAATCCAGAAAGAACATCAAGTGTTGATGGTCAATAAAACCATTAGTTTCAAGAAGAATGGCAAGGGCAAGGGCAAGAAGGGTAAACCAAGAAGGATGGCAAAGCAGTTGCTACTCCTGTAAAGAAGCCCAAGCATGGACCTAAGCCAGAAACTGAGTGCTTTCATTGCGAGGGAACTGGTCACTGGAAGCGGAACTGCCCCAAGTACCTGGCTGACAAGAAGGAGGCCAACGACAAACAAGGTATATATGATATACATGTTATTGATGTGTACCTTACTAGCTCTCGTAGTAGTGCCTGGGTATTTGATACCGGTTCGGTTTCTCACATTTGCAACTCAAAATAGGAACTACGGAATAGACGAAGGCTGGCAAAGGATGAAGTGACGATGCGTGTGGGAAATGGTTCCAAGGTTGATGTGATCGCCGTCGGCACGCTCTCTCTTCGATTACCATCGGGATTAGTGATGAACCTGAATAATTGTTATTTAGTGCCTGCGTTAAGCATGAACATTATATATGGATCTTGTTAATTGTGAGACGGTTACTCATTTAAATCAGAGAATAAAGGTTGTTCTATTTATATGATTAATATCTTTTATGGTCATGCACCCAATGTGAGGGGTTTATTCATATTGAATCTTGATAGTGATGACACACATGTTCATAACATTGATGCCAAAAGATGTAGAGTTGATAATGATTGTACCGCTTTCTTCTGGCACTGCCGTTTAGGTCATATTGGTGTAAAACGCATGAGGAAGCTCCATGTTGATGTACTTTTGGAGTCACTTGATTTTGAATCACTTGACACATGTGAACCATGCCTCATGGGCAAGATGACTAAAACGCCGTTCTCTGGAACAATGGAATGGGCGAGTGACTTATTGGAAATCATACATACTGATGTGTGCGGTCCAATGAATGTTACAACGCGTGGTGGATATCGTTATTTTCTCACCTTCACTGATGACTTAAGTAGATATGGGTATATTTACTTAATGAAACACAAGTCTGAAACGTTTGAAAAGTTCAAGCAATTTCAGAGTGAAGTTGAGAATCATCGTAACAAGAAGATTAAATTCTTGCGATCTGATCGAGAAGGTGAATATCTGAGTTATGAGTTTGGCAGTCACTTAAGACAGTGTGGAATTGTTTCACAGTTGACACTGCCTCGAACAACGTAATGGTGTGTCCGAACATCGTAATCAAACCTTATTAGATATGGTGCATTCTATGATGTCTCTTGCTGATTTGCCACTATCGTTTTGGGGTTATGCATTAGAGACAGTTGCATTCACTTTAAATAGGGCACCATCAAAATCCGTTGAGACGACGCCATATGAGCTATGGTTTGGCAAGAGGCCAAAACTGTTGTTTCTTAAAGTTTGGGGATGTGATGCTTATGTCAAAAAGCTTCATCCTGAAAAGCTGGAACCCAAGGCGGAGAAATGCGTCTTCATAGGATACCCGAAAGAGACAGTCGGGTATACCTTCTATCTCAGATCCGAAGGCAAAGTGTTTGTCGCTAAGAATGGAACATTTCTTGAGAAAGAGTTTCTCTCGAAAGAATTGAGTGGGAGGAAAATAGAGCTTGATGACTTTATTGAACCTTTACTTCAACTAGAAAGTAGCGCAGCGCAGAAAGATCTTTCTGTGGAACCTACGATGGTAGAAGAGGAAGTTAATGATGATGACCATGAAGCTTCAGATCAAGCTACTATTGAACCACCTAGGTCGACAAGGGCACATACTACTCCTGAGTGGTACGGCAACCCTGTCTTGGAGGTCATGTTGTTGGACAACAATGAACCTACAAGCTATGGAGGAGCAGTGATGGGCCCGGATTTCGAGAAATGGTTAGAGGCCATGAAATCTGAGATGGGATCCATGTATGAAAACAAAGTATGGACTTTGGAAGTATTACCTGAAGGGCAAAAGGCCATTCAGAACAAATGGATCTTTAAGAAGAAGACAGACGCGGACGGTAATGTCACCGTCTATAAAGCTCGACTTGTGGCAAAGGGTTTTTCACAAGTTCAAGGAGTTGACTACGATGTGCCGTTCTCACCCGTAGCGATGCTTAATCTGTCAGAATCATGTTGTCAATAGCTGCTTATTTTTATTATGAAATTTGGCAGATAGATGTCAAAACGGTGTTCCTCAACGGTTTCCTTGAGGAAGAGTTGTATATGATGCAACCAGAAGGTTTTGTCGATCCAGAGAATGCTGATAAAGTTTGCAAACTCCAGTGATCCATTTATGGGCTGGTGCAAGCATCTCGGAGTTGGAATAAGTGCTGTGATGAGGTGATCAAAGCATTTGAGTTTATACAAGTTTATGGAGAAGCTTGTATTTACAAGAAAGTGAGTGGGAGCTCTATAGCGTTTCTAATATTATATGTGGATGACATATTGCTGACTGGAAACAATATAGAAATGCTGGAAAGCGTGAAGGAATATTTGAACAAGAGTTTTTCAATGAAGGACCTAGGAGAAGCTGCTTTCATATTGGGCATTAAGATCTATAGAGATAGATCAAGACGCTTAATAGCACTTTCATAGAGCACATACCTTGATAAAGTTTTGAAGAAGTTCAAAATGGACCAGTCCAAGAAGGGGTTCTTGCCTGTGTTACAAGGTGTGAAGTTGAGTAAGACTCAATGCCCAGTGACTGCAGAAGATAGAGAAAAGATGAGTGTCATCCCCTATCCTTCAACCATAGGCTCTATCATGTATGCAATGTTGTGCACAAGACCGGATGTCAGCCTTACCATAAGTATGGCCGGAAGGTTTCAAAGTGATCCTGGAATGGAACACTAGGCAATGGTCAAGAATATCCTTAAGTACCTGAAAAGGACTAAGGAAATGTTTCTTGTTTATGGAGGTGATGAAGAGCTCGTTGTAAAGGGTTACGTCAATGCAAGCTTTGACACTAATCCGGATGACTCTAAGTCACAAACTTGATACATATTTATTCTCAACAGGGGTGCAGTAAGCTGGTGCAGTTCCAAGCAAAGTGTGGTAGCCGATTCTACGTGCGAAGCGGAGTACATCGCAGCCTCGGATGCAATGAAGGAAGGTGTCTAGAAGAAGCAGTTCATGACAGATCTTGGAGTAGTACCCAGTGCACTGAATCCAATGAACCTGTTCTGTGACAACACTTGTGCCATTGCTCTAGCCAAGGAACCAAGGTTTCACAAGAGGACCAGACACATAAAGCGATTCTTCAACTCCTTCCACGATTACATCGAGGAGAAGGACATAAATATTTGCAAAGTGCACATGTATCTGAATGTTCCAGACCTGTTGACTAAACCTCTTCCAAGGGCTAAACATGATCAACACCAGAACTGCATGGGTGTTCGATTCATTACAATGTAAATCACATAGTGATGTGAACTAGATTATTGACTCTAGTGCAAGTGGGAGACTGTTGGAAATATGCCCTAGAAGCAATAAATAAAGTGTTTATTATTATATTTCCTTGTCCATGATAATCGTTTATTATCCATGCTATAATTGTATTGATTGGAAACACATTACATGTGTGGGTAAATAGACAACACTATGTCCCTAGTATGCCTCTAGTGAACTAGCTCGTTGATCAAAGATGGTCAAGGTTTCCTAGACATTGATATGTGATGTCATTTGATAACGGGATCACATCATTAGTAGAATGATGTGATGGACAAGACCCAAACTACAAACGTAGCATATGATTGTGTCAGTTTATTGCTACTGTTTTCTACATGTCAAGTATATGTTCCTATGACCATGAGATCATGCAACTCACGAACATCGGAGGAGTGCCTTGTGTGTATCAAACATCGCAACATAACTGAGTGACTATAAAGGTGCTCTACAGGTATCTCCGAGGGTGTCTGTTGAGTTGGCATGGATCAAAACTGGGATTTGTTACTCCGTGTGACGGAGAGGTATCTCAAGGCCCATTCGGTAATACAACATCACAATAAGCCTTGCAAGCAATGTGACTAAGTGTTAGTCATGGGATTTTGTATTACGGAATGAGTAAAGAGACTTGCCGGTAACAAGGTTGAACTAGGTATGGAGATACCGACGATCGAATCTCGGGCAAGTAACATACCGAAGAACAAAGGTAACATCATACTGGATTAACTGAATCCTTCACATAGAGGTTCGACCGATAAAGATCTTCATAGAATATGTAGGAACCAATATGGGCATCCAGGTCCTGCTATTGGTTATTGGCCGTAGAGGTGTTTCGGTCATGTCTACATAGTTCTCGAACCCGCAGGGTCTGCATACTTAAGGTTGGTGACGTTGCGGTAGTATAGAGTTATGTATGGTGGTGACCGAAGGTTGTTCGGAGTCCCGGATGAGATCCCGGACATCACGAGGAGCTCCAGAATGGTCCGGAGGTAAAGATTCATATATAGGAAGTCCTGTTTTGCTCACCGAAAAAGTTTCGGGCTAATCGGTTGTGTACCGGGAGTGCCGGTAGTGTACTAGGAGACCATCAGGAGGGGTATTTCGACCCAAGAGGCTTCATGGGCTGTGGGAGAATAAATACCAGCCTTTTGTGGGCTGGTGGAAGTCCCACACAAGGCCCATGCGGCTAGGGAACAAAAGCCCGAAGGGAAAAGGTTGAAAAAAGGCAAAAAAGGAGGAATCCTAGTCCTACTAGGATTGGAGGAGTCCTCCTCTCCTCCCCACTTCGGCCAAACCAAGGAGTCTTGTCACTTGCACCAAGTCCTCTCCTCCCTCCCTCTTATATATACTGGAGGTTTTAGGGTTTTTGCACAGAATTTTCAGCCACATGCTACTCGTTCCTCCAGTGCATAGTTTCTCCTCTAAATCGGATTTCTACAGTGCTTAGGTGAAGCCCCTGCCAGAATAGCTCCACCACCATCGCCGGAGCACCATCACGCTGCCGGAGAACTCTACTTTCTCTCCGCTCCCTCTTGCTGGATCAAGACGGCGGAGATCGTCATCAAGCCATACGTGTGCTGAACGCGGAGGTGTTGTCCGTTTGGCGTTAGATCAGAAGGACTGTGATCGAGTTCGCGGGACGGATCGTGATCAAGTTTGCGGGACATATCGTGATTGGATCGCGGGACGGATCATGATTGGATCACGGGACGCTTGGTGATTTGGATCGCGAAGACGTTCGACTACACCAACCACGTTTCTTAACGCTTCCCGCTTAGCGATCTACAAGGGTACGTAGATCCACTCTCCCTCTCGTAGATGCTCATCACCATGAATAGGTCTTGTGTGAACGTAGGAATTTTTTTGTTTCCCATGCAACGTTCCCCAACAGGAGCTCTATAGCATTTCTCATATTATATGTGGATGACATATTGTTGATGGGAAATAATATAGAACTTTTGGAAAGCATAAAGGCCTACTTGAATAAGTGTTTTTCAATGAATGACCTTGGAGAAGCTTCTTACATATTAGGCATCAAGATCTATTGAGATAGATCGAGACGCCTTATAGGTCTGTCACAAAGCACATACCTTGACAAGATATTGAAGAAGTTCAATATGGATCAGTCCAAGAAGGGGTTCTTGCTTGTGTTACAGGGTGTGAGATTGAGTACGACTCAATGCTCGACCACAACAAAGGATAGAGAAGAGATGAGTGTCATCCCCTATGCTTCAGCCATAGGCTCTATCATGTATGGTAGGGAGGTACCAAAGTGATCCCGGAGCGGAACACTAGACAGCGGTCATGAATATCCTGAAGTACCTAAAAAGGACAAAGGACATGTTTCTCGTATATAGAGGTGCCAAAGAGCTTGTCGTAAAGGGTTACGTCGATGCTAGCTTCGACACAGATCTGGACGACTCCAAGTCGCAAACCGGATACGTGTATATTTTGAACGGAGGGGCAGTCAGCTGGTGCAGCAGCAAGCAAAGCGTCATGGCGGCATCTACATGTGAAGCGGAGTACATAGCTGCTTCGGAAGCAGCAAAGGAAGGAGTCTGGATGAAGGAGTTCATCACCGACCTAGGAGTGATTCCCAATGCGTCGGGCCTAATGACTCTATTCTGTGACAACACTGGAGCTATTGCCCTTGCGAAGGATCCCAGGTTTCATAAGAAGACAAGACACATCAAGCGCCGCTTCAACTCCATTCGTGATTACATTCAGGAAGGAGATATAGATATGTGTAACGTACATACGGATTTGAATGTCGCAAATCCGTTGACTAAACCTCTCTCACGAGCAAAACATGATCAACACCAGAACTCTATGAGTGTTCGATTCATCACAATGTAACTAGATTATTGACTCTAGTGCAAGTGGGAGACTGTTGGAAATATGCCCTAGAGGCAATAATAAAATGGTTATTATTGTATTTCCTTGTTCATGATAATTGTCTATTCTTCATGATATAATTGTGTTAACCAGAAACTGTAATACATGTGTGAATACAAAGACCACAACATGTCCTAGTGAGCCTCTAGTTGGCTAGCTCATTGATCAATAGATGATCACGGATTCATGATCATGGACATTGGATGTCATTGATAACTGGATCAGATCATTAGGAGAATGATGTGATGGACAATACCCAATTCTAAGGATAGCACAAGATCGTGTAGTTCGTCTGCTAAAGCTTTTCTAATGTCAAGTATCGTTTCCTTAGACCATGAGATTGTGCAACTCCCGGATACCATAGGAATTCTTTGGGTGTGCCAAACGTCACAACGTAACTGGGTGGCTATAAAGGTGCACTACGGGTATCTCCGAAAGTGTCTGTTGGGTTGGCACGAATCGAGACTCGGATTTGTCACTCCATGTGACAGAGAGGTATCTCTAGCCCACTCGGTAAGACATCATCATAATGAGCTCAATGTGACTAAGGAGTTAGCCACGGGATGATGTGTTACGGAATGAGTAAAGAGACTTGCCGGTAACAAGATTGAACAAGGTATAGGGCGACGATCGAATCTCGGGCAAGTGTCATACCGGTAGACAAAGGGAATTGTACACAGGATTGATTGAATCCCTGACATCGTGGTTCATCCGATGAGATCATCGTGGAGCATGTGTGAGACAACATGGGTATCCATATCCCGCTGTTGGTTATTGACCAGAGAGGTGTCTCGGTCATGTCTACGTGTCTCCCGAACCCGTAGGGTCTACACACTTAAGGTTCCATGACGCTAGGGCTATAGGGAAATAGTGTACGTGGTTACTGAAGGTTGTTTGGAGTCCCAGATGAGATCCCGGATGTCACGAGGAGCTCCGAAATGGTCCGAAGGTAAAGATTCATACATAGGAAGTGAGGTTTTGGTCACCAGAAATGTTTCGGGAATTACCGGTAACGTACCAGGACCATCGGAAGGGTTCCAGGGGTCCACAAAGTGGGGCCACCAGCCCAGAGGGCTGCCTGGGCCGTAAGTGGGAGGGAACCAGACCCTAGGTGGGCTGGTGCGCCCCCCACAAGGGACCAAGGTGCAGCTGAAGTGGGAAGGGGGCAAACCCTAGAGCAGATGTGCACTAAGGCCCACCCTAGGGCAGCCGCACCCCTCTCCCTCTTGGCCACTGGCCAGATGGGATCTAGAGGCTGCCGCACCACCCTAGGGTGGTAACCCTAGGGCGCAGCCCTCCCTCCTCCTCCTCCTATAAATATAGGAGCCCTTGGGGCTGCCAGGGACACGCATCTCTCTCTCCCACGACGCAGCCCGACTCCTCCCTCTCCTCGTCCTCCATAGTGCTTAGCAAAGCTCTGCCGGAGTACCACGAAGCTCCACCGTCACCACGCCATCATGCTGCTGGAGCTCTCCCTCAACCTCTCCTTCCTCCTTGCTGGATCAAGGCGTAGGAGACCTCACCGGGCTGCACATTTGTTGAACGCGAAAGCGCCGTTGTTCGGCGCTTAGATCGGATTTCACTACGATCTGAATCGCTGCGAGTATGACTCCACCAACCGCGTTCTTGTAATGCATCCGCTTTGATCTTTAAAGGTATGAAGATGCACTCTCCCGACTCAGTGCGGTCGTCTTTGTCAACTGTTGACCTTAGTGCGGTCAGTTATTCTGCAGTGAAGGTCTCGGCCAATGCCTCAAGGGAGAGTGCTACTAATTTGTTTTCGGCCCGAAGGGCTATATTCAGATCACTAGCAATTGTGATTACTCTGTTTGGTCCTGACATTTTGAGTTTCATATACCCATAATGGGGTATAGCCTAGAATTTTGTAAAGGCTTCACGTCCCAATAGGGCGTGGTAGCCGCTGGGGAATGGCACGACATGGAAGAGGATTTCTTCGGATCGATAATTTTCGAGCATGCCCAACACTACATCCAGGAAGATATGTCCTGAACAACGCGCCTCTTTCCCTAGAATGATTCCCCAGAAAGTCGTGTTGCTATGCTCGATGCGAGATCGGTCGAACTGCATTTTTTCCAGGGTGCCTTCGTAGATCAGGTTTAAACCACTGCCACTCTCCATTAGAACCTTGTGTAACCTGTATCCATCGACGATGGGGTTCAGGACTAGTGCGGCCGATGAATGACCGGGAAGAATGTCTGGTCGGTCAGTATCTTCGAAGGTAATGAGGTGTCTACCCATGCCCTTGTTGCTGCCACATGGTAGACCTGTCCGAGTTCTTGAAGAGCTCTTTTCCTTTTGTTCCTTGAGGGGAATGTTTCGTAGATCGTCAGGACTTCGGTGTTGTATTCGGTGATGACATGGAGCGCCTGGTAGGCGGTAGCACCTCAAGAATGGCCTCACCACTTTTTGCGACCTGCCCGACGACCCAGGAAGTTCTAAGGCCATGAGTCGGGTTTGTGTTAAGCAACATGGAATGTATAGGGCATGGTTTGTCCAACAGCCCGTCAAGGACAGTGCTGACCCATATAAGGGGCCTATTCCTCTTTTCGACGGGTTTCACTCTGGCTGGCCGCTTTGGAGGTATCCTGTTTTTCCAAGATCCTCTAGGGTGTTCGGTGAAGGTTGGTTTCAAAAATAACCATTCGGCTTGCCAAGCGCTTTCGATGGCACAATATTTCTATACCAAGTCGGACAGCTCAGCGAAGTTACGAATGTGTCAGCAGACCAGGGCGTTAAGAATCCCTTCATCATGGCAATTGCGTTTGAATGTTGCCATTCTCTCTTGGTCACTAAGAACTTTTTCTCTGCTTCTAGCGAGCATGAGTCTAGCCCAAAAATGATGAACTAACTCTCTCGGTAATTGTGTAATATCCCATAAGTCCGAAGACTTGGGCTTTGGCGCGATACTAGGATGCTCGGCTTGGGTGGTGGGTGTGATTTTTTTGGCTCCACGCCACGTTGTGGGTTCGGAATCGCAGACTCCGAACTATGTGCCAGATCAGGGACCGACACCGGTTCATCAGAGTGAACTCCGACATTTGGGTTATAGACGAGGCATCAATGAGTGGAGACCGGGGTATAAACCGTTTTTAATTCCGGTCGCTAGGGAGATGGCCCCCCAACCGGACACGGTCATAGACTGGAACTTGGTCATCAAACATACACATGGTTTCAATCCGATTGAACCACTCATTTAAAAAACAGGCAATGGTAGGATGCGTGTCGCTAAGGCGAGTTGAGTCGATATGCGACGTCACACCCACCGGGATATGCGTCGAGAGCAAATTTGGGTTCTGTTTAACCATGGTGTATCTAGTCACGTTGATCGGATTGGGCGTTCTAGATTGCCCGGGGGTGATGATTTCATCGGAAGCGGGGACCATCGTCTTTGGCATCGAGGCGTCGAGACTTATAGGCTCCTTCTCAAGAGCAGAGGGTTCCAACAAGATAAGTTCTCCCCGTGAATCAGCGACGAACTCTAAGGTTCCGAACTTGATTCTCTGATCAGGATAAAAGTTTCTGATCTGGCCAAAGTGGCCAATCAGGTCGGCATGCGACAAGATGTCGTTGCCCGTGAGAATCTGATCGGGGGCAAGAATCCCCTGGATGCAAATCTCGTTGCTTGTGACCAGGTGAGCCATCGATTCCTTTGGTGATCACGGCGGAACTCTCAATGAAAGCACCAATGTCGGTGTCAAAACTGGTAGATCTCGGATAGGGGGTCCTGAGCGATGAGACCAGAATCAATGGTAACAGGAGACAAGGGAGACGATGTTTACCCAGGTTCGGGCCCTCCTATTGAGGTAATACCCTATGTCATGCTTGGTTGTATTGATGATGTATTGGTTACAGAGTCAATCAACCTCGAGATCAAACAGTTAAAACCCTAGATGAGTTGTCCTCTCTCTACAACCTAAAACCCTCCGTCTTATATAGACGCCGAGGGTATCTATGGTTTACACATGGTCGGTTACACGCCGAAGGAAAAGACATGCCTATATACAGTCGTCTACTTGGAGGACACACCATGGCTCCTTGAAGCTTCCACCCTGGCGACGGGGCCCTTGATCATCCAATGCTCACCTTGTGGCCCATACAGTCCGACACATGAGAAACATTTAAGCTATCTAAGGACCCCTTAATCCAGGACTCCCTCACCCGTTTTCTAGTATAATGGAGCGGGCATGTCACTTATAGGAAATGCTACATGTTGATGTATGCGGCCCATTGAGTGTTGAAGCGTGCAGTAGATATCATTATTTTCTTACCTTCACTAATTATTTGAGTAGGTATGGGCATATTTACTTAATGAAGCAAAAGTCTGAAACATTTGAAAAGTTCAAGCAATTCAGAGTGAAGTTGGAAGATCATCGTGACAAGAAGATAAAATGTCTATGATATGATCATGGAGGTGAATATCTTTGTTACGAGTTTGGTATGCAAGTTAAGATAATGTAGAAATTGTTTCACAACTCACGCCACCTAGAACACCATATTGTAATGGTGTGTCCGAATGTTGTAGTCGTGCTTTATTGGTTATGGTGCGTACTATGATGTCGTTTATCATTTTGCCACTATCATTTTGGGGTTATGCATTAGAGACAACTACATTCACTTTAAATAGGACACCATTTAAATTCGTTGAGATGACACATTATGAATTATGGTTTGTTAGACAACTAAGTTGTCATTTCTTAGAGTTTGGGAATGCGACACTTATGTCTGATAAGCTCGAACCCAAAGTGGAATAGTGCATCTTCATTGGATACCCTAAGGAAACAGATGGGTATGCCTTCTATCTCAGATCCGATAGCAAAGTGTTTGTTGCTAAGAACGGGTTCTTTCTCGAGAAAGAGTTTCTCTTGAAAGAATTGAGTGTGAGGAAAGTAGAACTTGATGAGGTTGTTGAACCATCACTTCAGTTGGAGAGTAGCATGATGCAGAAAGATGTTTCTATGGCGCCTATACCAAGTGAATAGGAAGCAAACAATGATGATCATGAAGCTTCGGATCAAGTTACTACCGAACCTCGTAGGTCGACAAGGACATGTACAACCCCGAGCGATACGGTGATCCTGTCTTGGAGGTCATGTTGTGAGACAACAATGAACCTACTAGCTATGAAGAAGCGATGGTGGGCCCAGATTCCAACAAATGGCTAGGAGCCATGAAATCCGAGATAGGATCCATGTATGAAAACCAAGTATGGACTTTGGTGGACTTTCCTGATGAATGGTAGATCGTTAAGTACAAATGGATCTTTAAGAAGAAGACAAACGCTGATGGTAAATATCACCATTTATAAAGCTCGACTTGTCGCAAAGAGGTTTCCGAAGAGTTCAAGGAGTTGACTACGATGAGACTTTCTCAACCATAGCGATGCTAAAGTCTATTGGAATTATGTTAGCAATTGCTGCATTTTTAGATGAAATGTAGCAGATGGATGTCAAAACAGAGTTTCCTTAATGGTTTCCGTGAGGAAAGGTTGTATGTGATACAACCAGGAGGTTTGTCAGTCCTAATGATGCTAAAAGGTATGCAAGCTCTAGCGATCCTTCTATGGACTGGAGCAAGCATCTCGGAGTTGGAATATATGCTTTGATGAGGTAATCAAAGCTTTTGGGTTTAGACAAAGATTATAACAAACTTGTATTTACAAGAAAGTGAGTGGAAGCACTATAAGAATTTCTGATAAGTATATGTGGATGACATATTTTTGATCGGAAATAATGTAGAATTTTTGGAAAGCATAAAAGGTTGTTTGAAAGGAGTTTTTCAAAGGAAGACCTAGATAAAGATACTTAAATATTGGGCATCAAGATATATATAGATAGATCAAGACGGTTGATAAGACTTTCAATGAGTACATACCATGACAAGATTTTGAAAGAGTTCGAAATGGGTCAGTCAAAGAAGGAGTTCTTGCCTGATTTTTAAGGTGTGAAGTTCAGTAAGACTCAAAGCTCGACCACAGCAGAAGAAATAAAAAGGACGAAGGTCGTCCCTATGCCTTAGCCATAGACTCTATGTAGTATGCCATGCTATGTACCGCACCTGGCATGCGCCTTGCCATGAGTCTGTCAAGGGATACAAGAGTGGTCCAGGAGTGGATCAATGGACAACGGTCAAAATTATCCTTAGTAACTCAAGGACTAAGGAAATGTTTCTCGATTATGGAGGCGATGGAGATTTCATCGTAAAGGGTTACATCGATGCAAGCTTTGACACCAATCCGGATGACTCTGAGTAGCAATCCGGATACGTATAGTGGACCAGTCATTTGGAATAGCTCCAAGTGGAGTGTGGTACCAGCATCTACATTATGACGTAGAGATTTGCAGAGTGCACATGGATCTAAATGTTGCAAACCCGTTGACTAAAACCACTCTCACAAACCTCTCCCATAGAACTTATTGGGTGTAAATCACATGGTGATGTGAACTAGATTATTGACTCTGGTGCAAGTGGGAGAATGTTGGAAATATGCCCTAGGGGCAATAATAAATTGTTTATTATCATATTTCCTTGTTCATAATAAACATCTATTGTCCATGCTAGAATTGTATTGATAGGAAACTCAAATACATGTGTGGGTACACAGACAACATTGTGTCCCTAGTGAGCCTCTAATAGACTAGCTCGTTGATCAAAGATGGTCAAGGTTTCCTAGCCATAGACATGAGTTGTCATTTTATAATGTGATCACATAATTAGTAGAATGATGTGATGGACAAGACCCAAACTATGAATGTAGCACATGATCGTGTCAGTTTATTGCTATTGTTTTATGCATGTCAAGTATGTGTTCCTATGACCATGAGATCATGAACCTCCCTGACACTAGAGGAATGCCTTGTGTGTACCAAATGTCACAACGTAACTGGGTGACTATAAAGGTATTCTACAGGTATCTCCGAGGGTGTCTGTTGGGTTGGCGTGGATCAAGACTGGGATTTATCACTCCGTATGACGGAGAGGTATCTCTGGGCCCACTCGGTAACACAACATCACAAGAAGCTTGCAAGCAATGTGAGTAAGGAGTTAGTCTTGAGATCTTGTGTTATGGAACGAGTAAAGAGACTTGCCGGTAACAATATTGAACTAGGTATGGAGATACCTATGATCGAATCTCGGGCAAGTAACATGCCGATGGACAAAGGGAACTGCATACGAGATTGTCTGAATCCTTGATATCATAATTCGACCAATAAAGATCTTCGTAGAATATGTAGGGACCAATATGGGCATCCAGGTCCTGCTATTGGTTATTGGCCATAGAGTTGTCTCGGTCATGTCTACATAGTTCTCGAAACCGTAGGGTCTGCACACTTAACGTTCGATGATGATTTGGTACTGTTGAGTTATTTATGTTGTTGGACGAAGGTTTTTCGGAGTCCCGGATGAGATACCGGACGTCACGAGGAGCTTCAAAATGGTCCGGAGGTAAAGACTCATATATGGGAAGTCATATTTTGCCTATGGAAAAGTTTCAGTTTTTTCTGGTATTGTACCGGGAAGCTTCCGGAAAGTTCCAGAGGGTTCCGGAAGGGTCCCTCCAGCCCCTAGGATGTGCATGGCCTTTAAGGGGGGCACCCAAGCCTTGTTGGGCCATCCCCCAAGGGCCCATGCGGCTAGGGGGTAGGAAAACCTAAAGGGGAAGGCACCTCGGACGTGCCTTGGGGAGGGAGGACTCCTCCCTCTTGGCCGCCGCCCCTTCCTTGGAGGAAGGGATAGGGCTGCGCCCCATCTACACCCTCCTCGTATATATATAGAGGGATAGGGAGGGAAGCCACACCCCAAGGCATAGGTGCATCCCTCCTTCTCTCCCTAGATTCGTTTCTCCACTGAAAACGCATCTACGACAACGCTTGGCGGAGCCCTGCTGATATTGCCCCACCACCACCGCCACCACACCATCGTGATGCTAGAGAACTCATCTACCTCCCCACCCTTGCTTGCTGGATCAAGAAAGCAGAGATGTCATCGCGCTGTACGTGTGCTAAACGCGAAGGTGTCATCCGTTCGATGCCAGATCGGGACGGGTCGTGATTAGATCACGGGATGAATTGCGATTTCGATCACGAATACGTTTGACTACATCAATCGCATTTCTTAACGCTTCCCGCTTAGCGATCTACAAGGGTATGTAGATCCACTCTCCCTCTAGTAGCTATTGATCTCCATAGATAGATCTTGGGTGTTTGTAGGATTTTTTTTGTTTCCCATGCAATGTTCCCCAACACGATATAGGTGTAGCAAGTTCTTTTACAATGTAAACATGTGGTGGAGTCCTGTATTGTTCTACCTTGATACTCTTCTTATGCTTAGCTGAAATTGACTCTCCCTTCTCTTTATCCTTCTTCTTAAAATAAGCCTCTCTTCGGCTAGGTGGTGGAGTAGCTTTCTTCATCATTGCTTCTACCAAGTGAATGGCTTTAGATTCCCTGGTATGTTTTACAAACTCTTCACCTAGTATTTAAAAAACTAAAAAAAAATTCTTTCAAGATTCGTAAAGCATGGCCAGTTCCAATATTAAGATCGTGATGAAGATTTTATATCAACTTAGTCCTAAATAAGGATATAACACTATCATAACTAGGATCAACATTCATTTTTATGGGCTTCGTTGCAAAAAAACCTTTTCCTATGAGAGAATGAATAAACCCAAGATCCAATATACTAAATGCTAGAAATGAGTGGGAAAAGGTCTACATACCCTTGTAGAACACACACGTTTAATGATCCAAATGTCGTGGGTGATGTAGTCGTACTTTCGTCGGATCAATCGGATGTAGCACCGCATGAATGATGCTTCCGAATTGTACACATGCGCAACTTGATGTCTTCTTCTCCTTCTTGATCTAGAAAGCAAGGGTTTAGGTGGATGAGATATGATAGCGTGGTGGTGGAAGTATGGTAGAAATTCGGGAGAGCTTCTCTAATAAGTGCGCAAATGAGGACGTATGGAACGAGAGGGCATCCAGCAACTGTGGTGTTGGATGCCGCGGACAACCCCTCCCTACTATGTTTATAGGCATGGGAGAAGACCCTTAGACCCTCCTCATAGTATCTAGGGGTTGCACACCAAATGGGGGAAGGAGATCTCCTCCTTCCTTACCCACCGATGGTGATCCCTCCTTTTGAGGGCTCTTGAACTTATCCCTTATGGATTTGATCCTATTACTTTTAGCGGGGAATTTTGGTGCGCATGGACTAGTGCCTTGGCCCACCACCCACATCCATGTGGGTCCCTCCATGCAGGTGGGTCCCACTCTAGAACCTTCTAGAACCTTCCCGGTACAATATCGAAAAATCCCAAACTTTTCACATAAATCTAAAAAAATTCCATGTATGTTTTAATTGTCTCCAAACCATTTCTAAGCTCCTCCTCATGTCTAGATTCCCATCTGAGACTCTGAATCAAAATTTGATAACACTGTATTATTATATCATCAAACTCTAGCAACACCGAACATTAATTGTGTGACTGCTACTTGTGAGTTGTGTTGGGTTTTACCCAAAGAGGAAGCGTGAAGCAATATATTAGCAATAAGTATTTACCTTGGTGGGAACCAAGGTTATCAAACCAGTAGGATAATCAAGCAAACTCTCATCACCAGCACCTGCACACATAAACCAAAACACTTGCACCCAATGTGAGCAAGAGGGTTGTCAATCCCCTTGAACTCGTTACTTGCAAGTATTAATTATGTGGTAGACAAATAAAAAGTAAAAGTAAAAATAAAATAATAAATTATGAGAAGGTATTGTTCTGCAATATGATTAAATAGACTCGGGGGCATAGTTTTCACTAGAGGCTTCTCTCTTGAACACATAGCATACGGTGGGTAGACAAATTACTGTTGGGCAACAAAAGTGCATAGTTATGATGTTATTCATGGCAATGATAACGTATATAGACATAACTTCCATGACAAGTAGACCAAAACAATCATGCATCTACTACTAAGTTCATGACAAACAGAGTAACACATTAAGCAAGATGACATGATGTAGACAAAGTAAACTCAATCAATACGAACAAACCCCATCATTTTGTCCTTAATGCCAAAAATACAAATATGTGTCTTGTCCCCTTCTACCACTGGTATATAGATCACCACAAAATTGAATCCATGACAAAACACCTCTCCCATTGAAGATAAATCAATGTAGTTGGCTAAACCAAACTGATAGACCAAAGAGAAATACAAAGTTATAGCAATCATGCATAATAAAGTTCAGAAAAGATGGTGGCATGACCCACCGTATAAGAGTGGTGATTTCAGACACCACATACAATTGTCGTAGGTTTCTGAGAATCAAATTCTTCATTAATTTCCTCACACTTAGAGACTTAGTCTTCATTGATGGAAGAGAAAAGTTACTTCGTGTGTTGCACATCTAAGTCATCAATTTTGCATAAGGGTCAAGATGTGTGTCCAATCAAAGAACATTCGAAGATTCTAAGATATTTATCTCACATCGCAACTTGCAAAATATCTTTTCATCTAAGGGCTTAGTGAAGATATCGGCTAATTGTTCTTCAGTCTTCACATGGTCGATAAAGATGTCGCCCTTCAACACATGATCGCGAAGAAAATGATGACGAATTTGGATGTGCTTAGTCTTCAAGTGCTAAATTGGGTTGTGAGAAATCTTGATGGCACTCTCGTTGTTGTAGTAGAGAGGGCCATTATTAACATTGATGTCGTAGTACTTGAGGGTTTGCTTCATCCATAGCAAGTAAGCGCAACAGGAACCAACAACAATGTACTCAGCTTCAGCAATAGATAGTGATACGTGATTTTGCTTCTTTGAGGACCAACAAACTAAGGATCGACCAAGGAAATGGCATGTGCCTCATGTTGACCTGCAATCCACTCGATCACCAATAGTCAGAGTCAGAATATCTAATGAGATCAAGATCCAAGACCTTGTGGTACCATAATCCAAGCATTAGTGTGTGAGCTAGATATCGTAGAATATGCTTCACAACCTTATGGTGTGATTCCTTTGGTGTTGCTTGGAAATGGTCACACATGCACACACTAATCATAATATCTGGCCTAGATGCACATATGTACAATAAAGAGCAAATTATGGAGTGATATAACTTCTGGTCGAAATCTTTAAGATTTTCTTCAGTGTAGAGGTTGTCTTTAGTGGGAATAGGAATCTTGACGCCTTTGCAATCTTGCATGCCAAATTTCTTCAGGAAATCCTTGAGGTATTTCTCTTGAGAAATGACTATGCCATTGCATTGTTGACAATTTGAAGGCCATCATGGACATATGATATTCTTCACTCATCATGTAGCCACATTCGCCAATGTAACGTTTGTCAGTACAACCAAAGATAATGTCATCCACATATATTTAGCACAAGAATAATTCATTGTCATAAGATTTTGTGAAAAGAGTTGGGTCAAGTGAAGCTGTTTTGAAGCATTTCTTCATGTGGAACTCCTTCAGAATGCCATACCACGTCCGAGGGGCCTGCTTGAGACCATGGAGGGCCTTATTGAGTCTGAAGACTTTGTCAGGATGCTTAGGATCTTCAAAACCTAGGGTTGAGCAACATATACTTCTTCCTAAAGCTTACCATTGAGGAATGCACTTTTAACATCCATTTGATATAAGATGATATTGTGATGGTTAGCATAAGCAAGCAATATGTGAATAGCTTCAATTCTAGCAACACGTGCAAAAGTTTCATCAAAGTTAATCCCCTCAACCTGTGTGTAGCCTTGAGCTACAAGACGGGCCTTATTCCTCACCACTTGGCAATTTTCGCCTTACTTGTTGCGGTAGATCCACTTGGTAGCTATGATGTTCTGCTTGCGAGGATCTGGCGATGATACGCCCATTTCGCATCATGAATTCTTATTACTATCTACTTCATTCTTGTCCATTATTCCACATTATTATACAATTCTTATGCCTTTTCTCTATAAACATGCAAGGTACACCACAAGGAGGGAAATTTCAGGAAACTGGAATTCTGGACTGGAAAACCGAGAAAAAGGCAGAAAAATTACCAGACTCCAAATGACCTGAAACTCCACGGAGCATATTTTTGGAATATTTAAGAATTTCTGGGATAAAAATAAACCAGAGGGGGCCACCGGCAGGACACAAGCCAACAGGGCGCTCCCCGGAGCGTGCTCCGATGGCTTGTGGGGCCCTTGCTGGCCCGCTGATGCCCCTCTTCTCCTATATGGTCTATGTTACACTATAAAAATCACGAGCAACCTTTCAGGACGTAGCACCATCGTCTCGAGGCGTAAACCTGGGCATAGGCCCTTTTGCACTTCGACAGTCAAATTTTGCTGAGGAAATTCCTCTCCGGGAGGGGGAGATCGAAGCCATCTGAAAGCACATATGCTCCCTTGGTGGTTTTGATAATTCCTGACAACATACATTGTCTCTTGGACTAATATCTCTATCTAGCTTATTTTAGGATAAGTCCATAGAGAGGGTTGGCTAAAAGGTCCTTTGTGGAGAACCTCCCCAAGGAAAGGAAGGAATAGGACTGGCTAAGCTACAAGCATGAAGAATCTACATTTTACTCTATGAGAAATCACTTTTAGTCCATAGGAAAGTCAATACTATTAAAAGGGGGTGAGGTAATGATGGTGAATGTGATGCTCAAAATGATCAAGTGTTAGCCCCCAAAATTATCCACAAACTCTCCCACAAATATTCTATCTTAAACCCTACCACTCAAAATCGGTGCCACCAACTATATCCTTTCACCTGCACCGACTCTAAACCCTAGACATAGCCTATGCGAAATGCACATCTCGGTACTACCAAGTTTCCCATATCGGTGGAATCGATTTCAGTGACTAACTTCCTGTTTACTCATTTACAAGAATCAGAATTTCTGAGAATTGTAAATCAGTATCACCCAGTTGTGTAACCACCCATGGCCACTCATATCTGTACCACTGAGATTCCTATATCGGTCTCACCGAAAACGCCGAAGTTCCCACATTTTGCACTAGTCGGTGCAACCGAGTTTTCACTTTGGTTTCACTGAGTTGGGCAACAATGTTGTAAGAGTTGGACTTTTGGAGATGCCTATATATACCTATTCACCACACCCCACTTGCAAGAGAAGCACTCAAAACATACCCGCACTTCCCATATGCAATTTTCTGAGAGTGAACCACCTACCCTTGTGTTGAGTTCAAGATCATCCACTCCAACCATATGGATCTTGATTTCTATCCTCCCCAAGTTGCTTTCCACCCAATCAATCTCTTCTACCCAAGCCAAATCTATGAGAGAGTGATTGAGTTTTTAGGAGACTACCAATTAACTTGGGAAAAGGTTAGGTTTTGATTTTGTGAAGTAATCTATTCACCTGCCCCTCTAGACGTCCCTTCTATCGATCCCACAATTGGTATCAGAGCTTTGGTCTCCATCGATTAAGTTTCATCACCATTGGAGGAAGATGGATGTGTCTAGTTTGGGGAGTATTTGTTGTAGGGTGCCCGTTCTCAATGGGGAGTACTATAGTCAATGGAAATATGAGATGCTTGAGCTATTCAATGAATTCCATTTGAGCAACTATGTTAAGAGCCCCTATGTACCTCCCATTGATCCCTTACGTCCCACATACAAAGAGGAAATTGACATGCTTCACAATCTTAGAACTGTTAATCTCATTATCAAAGGATTGCCTAGATTTGTGTTTGATCAAATGAAGAATTTCAAATGTGCTACGGGTCCGTAGGTAGTGCCTACTCTCTCTCGATCTTCAATATAATGTTCATCGCATGTTTGCCTTGATCTATCCGATGTAATCCCTTTGTATGGTGTGTTTGTTGGGATCTAATGAATTATGAGTTCATGTTCAGATTATTCATGCAAAGTATTTGAGTCAAATTTGATTACTATGATTCTTATTTTAGAGATCATCCTAGTTTTGTAATGCCCTCCGATCTATTAATAATTTGTCCAACTAGATTGATATTTCTTCAGTGGGAGTGGTGCTTTGTAGTAGGTTCAACCTGGCGAGTTTCTATATCCCATTGACAGTAGGGGACAAGTTGCATCTTTGTGTTGTTTCTACTAAGGATAAAACAATGGGGTTTATTCATATTGATTGAGTTTACTTTGTCTACATCATGTCATCGTTCTCCAAGCATTACTCCATTTCTCATGAACTTAATACATAGAGAGGCAAGCATAGAAGTGCTCTTGAAGTGGATTAATAGTAATAAGTGCAGGCAGGAGTCGTCCTATTTTCTTATGGACGTGATGCATGTATACACATGATCATTGCCGTGAAATCGCATAACTATTCACTTTTGTACCAATTGCTCAACAGTAATTTGTTTACCCACCGTATGCTTTGCTTATGAGGGATGCCACTAGAGAACTCTGCGCCCCCAGGTCTATTCACTTATACATTCACAAATGCTATCATTACCTTGCTGTTATTTATTACCTTTTATTTTATTTTTCACTTTACAATTATCTACAATTATCTACACAACTCACTTGCTTGCCAATAACGAGATCAAGGGGATTGACAACCCTCTTGTCGGTGTTGGGTGCAAGTTGTTTGTTCTTTTGTGTGCAGCCACTGAAGATGGTTGAGGATTGGTATCCCTATTGGTTCGATAAGCCTTGGTTTCATAACTGAGGGAAACACTTACCCACTTTGTGTTGCTATTACCCATTCCTCTTCACGGAAATTCCAACGTAGATCACGAGTATCAGGAAAGATTGCTGGTGCCATTGTAGGGGAATACCATCACCAACTCTCAAGTAACTTCACACAAAATTTCATTCACTTGTTATTCTTTTTATTTGCTTTTATATTTAGTGTCTCATAAAAATCAAAAGTACAATAGTATTTACCTTTGCTTGTTACTAGTTTCTTGCGTGAAGTCATCTCTAGTTCTTATTTTGTCCGTGCCACTCCCAATAATGATGTTATCAAATTTACACAAAATGAAGGAGAAAGTTTGAAGGGTGCATTGTATAGGATTTTCCATGCTGAAGATAAAGCAATTAATAAGCTATCCACCACCAATTTTCTTCATAATTTCTATGTTGGTGTGACAACTTGGTATAGGTTTGTCCTTGACACCATCACCGGTGGGAACTTCTTAATATGTCATACTTTTGATGCTTATAATGCAATTGAAAATCTTTTTGGAACACCACCTGTTATCATTAAAGAAACCAAATTGATATTGGAAAAATTTATGTAAAGACTTGATGCTACTGAAAAGAAAATGATCACTAGCGAACCTATTGATGAGTTAGACAAAAAACTTCATAATCATATCACTCAATTTGGGTCATGGGTAGGAATAACTTTGAAAACTTTAATGGAATAAGATGTTATTATTGATAAGAGGGTAGAACAAGGATTTAGTAGAATTGGTAAAATGGGAGAGGTTATTGACAAAGTGATCTCCCCTTTCACACCATCCAAAACTAGTGCTAGTACCTCACAAGACAAAAATCCCAAGTTCATATTAATTCCTAAGAGCATTAGTACACCTCCTTCCAAAAGAAACAAATATCTCAAATTATTTAGTGTTCGCCCCAAGTTTTTGAACTTAATAAAGGAGCATATGGTCAAGCCTTCCATTGTTCCTATTAATCATAGTTGTGTTATTAAGTAGTTGAGTGTCAAAGATGAAAACACTTGAAACTATGCATTATGCCTAGCTAGGGGCATAAAACAACAATGCTTGTTGGGAGGCAACCCAATATGTATCTTTAAGTTTAATTTTAATTTATAGTTTTGTGTGATAACATGATTCTTCACTCTGTAATGATTCAGTTTTTATTTTTTAATTAGTGTTTGTGCCAAGTAAAGCCTTTGGGATGACCCCAAGATGAGTAGAAATGATGCTGAAACGTAATAGAAACTTTGACTCAAGTGCAGGAATTTTCAATTTTTTACTGGAGCGTGATAATGATCTTAAATTTTAACACATTATTTATATACAAATTCCTTACGTTGTCCTAATTTTTCAGAATTTTTAGAGTTACATAAGTATGAGCTCTTCACAGATTGCTACCAACTGTTCCGTTTTAAACATATTCTCTTTTGCTTGCATAGTTTGCTTGTTGTGATCATGTCGTGGACTATATCAGGGGTGTAAGCCATGGAGAAGTTAGAATATAGTGCCTATTATGAAAAAATGAATTTGAATCAATTTATCACAGTACCTCAAGTATGCAATATGTTTCTTATACTAACGGATCTCATGAAGTTTTGTTGAGTTTTGTGTGATTGAGATTTTCAAATTTTGGGTGTGATCACGATGGACTACGGAATAAGGATTAGCAAGGGCCTAAGCTTGTGGATGCCCAAGGAACCCCGAATTTACTTCTAAGGAGACTCAAGCTTCTAAGCTTGGGGATGCCCCGAAAGGCACCCCCTCTTTCGTCTCAATCCATTGGTATGTCACTTGGAGCTATATTTGTACTCATCACATGATATGCGTTTTGCTTGGAGCGTCGTTTGCGTTTGTTTGCTTTTACTTTTAGTTTGTCACAATCATCATTTTCTGGACATACCTATATGAGAGAGACACACCTTCATGATAATTTTCTACAATACTCCATATGTTTCACTTATATCTTTTGATCTAGTTTGTTGTTCTAGTACTTCACTTATATCTTTTTGAGCACGGTGGCGTGTAGATTTTATAGAAATAATTTTCTCTTGTTCTTAACTTTTACTTGTTTGAGAGTTGAATTAATAGTGACTGTAATTTGCATGGGTTATAAGACTACTCCAAGAATATTAGGTATTCAATGAATGATTATCAAAACCATCATGTAGCACATTGTCACACCCAAGATGCGATCCTATCCTTATTTTGGCACGAGAGCCTCGACAAGGATAGGAGAGCATCTCGTCGTTTTGCAAGAATGGATATCATTACAAGTACATGTATAGAATAGATGAGTATATGGAATTGGCTTACACTTGCCACAAGCTACATCAAGATCACATCAATACAATAACATATTCTAACATCATACATAAGAGCAGGGTCCGACTACGGACGAAATCAAACGATAAATGACATCCATCCTTTCTATCCCAGGCTACCTCCTAGAACCCATCCTAGATCGATGAAGAAGAAGAACTCCAAATCAAAACAAGCACCGAGCTCACGTCAAAGCATCGCATTACCTGTAGCTACAACTATTGTTGTAGTCATCTATGAGCCACAGGGACTCGACAATCTCATTTCCAAGGGTATCAAGACTATTAAAGCTTAATGGATGGGGTATGGATAAGTGCTAAGGATGCAACAAGCGACTAAGCATTTATTTGAGTGGCTAACTTACGAATACAGAAAGTAAAGTATGGTGGTCTACACATAACGGACCTGAGCTAGTAATGATCACTAAGTGATCCTGAACACCAACTTACGTCAAACATTACCCCGCCGTGTTCTCTCTCGGATAACGACTCACGAGAAGAGACAATCACGGTTACGCACACAATTGGTGTATTTTTATTTGAGTTACTTCAAGTTTGCTATAACCGGGTGTTAAACAAAGTTTCTAAGTTGCCACATAACCGCAGGCATGGCTTTCCGAAAGACTTAACCCTCCAAGGATGCTCCAACTCGTCCATCACAAATTAACCACACGCAGCAGAAATAACCTCGACCATGAATCTTGTGATCTTCCTAGGCAATTCCACTGAAAAACCACAACCTCAAGATAGCCCGAAGTATCAGAATTCCACGCACAAGATGTTCGACAAAGGTAAAACAAATCCAGCAAGGCCGCCCAGTGTGTCGACGATCCCGATAGGAGCCGCGTATCTCATTCTCAGGACACGGCAGATGAGCGATGGTTACCACGCTATTCACCGAGTTGCCCCGGGTAGCGTTAATAAACTGCTCTGGGTTGGACCAGCACTCATAAGGAGCACTGGCCGGGGTTGTTGATTAGATTATCCGCGGGTACTGGTGGGTCCCTATGTAATTTTATTAGTTATTAGGCAAATATAGTACCAATGTTGGGCCTTGCCAGATAAGTTTTATCCCAAAACAAAAATCAAGGGGGTCCCCATAACAACCCTCGAGCATGTTAGGAGCGCTCAATATGGAACATAACACCGATACACAATTTACTAGGGGTGGCAAAAGTGGAACAAAACACCAAGCAAAAGGCCAAGCATTCCACCTTTTACCAAGTATATATGTGCATGAAATTAAATAGCAATAATATTGTCATAACAAAATAATGTCCATGTTGACACATGGAGGCAATTGCACCTGCAGCTAGAAACGCTATAAGAAGGGCTGAGCAAGAGGTAACATAGCCAAACAAAGGTTTGCTGGGATGTGGAGGGGTTAGAGGCTTATCATGGCAATGTTGGGAGGCTTGTCAAAACAAGTGGTAGGTAGCGTGATACAACGATAGAAAACGAGACAACTAGCATGGCAATGATAGTAGTGGTAACCAGGGAAAGTTGCCATCTTGCCTGAGATCCCGCTTGGAAGAAGAATGAATCCATGAAGAAGACGAGCCAACGTAGTCAAAGGAATCCTCACACTCCGAACGCTTTCGGAACTCTATCGAGAAGGAACAATCCAAAACAACAATCAACACATGGTATACCACAACATATCATGACATGATGCGCAAACAAATATGATGCATGTCCGGTTCAAATATGTAAGGCATGGCAAATCACATCAAACAACTACTACACATTAAAGTGAAGCTTGCATATTGACTATATTCCACATTCAATTATTTAGTTCACTCTCATTTAGGTACTCAACAATATTAAATGTTGTTAAACATGGCAAGAGGTGAAGCATAAATAAACTATCTATCTAGGCATCTTAAATGAGGTCGGAAACAACTTATAGTATTTCCGAAATGACCTCATATGCATATTATGATTTCGGTCCAGATTTTTCCTAAGCATATTTTACATGTCACGCAATTCTACATGTCATTCTAGTCGATTTACATATGTGGAACATCTCAAATGGAGCTACAGTCTAAAAGTTATGTCCCGCACAAGATTATTTGCCATGAATGCAAAATGCATAAAACTGACAATCCCAAATGTTTCAAATCATGAATGCAGAAATATATTATGATACTACATGAAATTCTAATCAAGTTTCATATATGGCATGTCCCAACGGAACTACGGTTCAACCACAACAACCAATATAAGTTTTATTTCAAATCTGCCCAAAACAGCAAGATGGCATATTGTACACATGAAAACAACAAGCTACAAGATTATAAAATGCACAAACTAAGCGTGCGGAAGTATCATATAACAAACACTTCATTTCATCTTCACATATCATACTCAAAATTTGCTAACTGAAAACAGTTTCAGACTTAGTGAAAATAGCAGTTTTTACAATGCAGTTTTTATCACGAAGGCATATTGAAAACAGTAAAACTATATGCTACATGGCATATTATGGAATAAAATTAACATAATGGTATTAGAAATTATAAGCTACATAAAACTCCTCTACACCAACCCCAAAGGTGTTCTAGATCACTAGCAAAACACATGGCAAGACACCTACAGAATATCACAGATTCCAGACTTAGAAATATTTAGACCCCTCAAAATATCATAGATTCCAGACTTAGAAATACCTAAACATGCATTATCATGGCAAACAAAATGACCAGGGGCTAGTGCACATGTCAAAGGGCATATCTCATGTTCAAAATTATTTCATATCAAGCATAGATTTAATCACACGAAAATGACAAATGGGCATCACAGCAAAAATAACATGCTCACAAATTTACTCCAATGACAAAACTAGATGCACCAATAAATTCTATGGATTTTCTACCCCAAAATCATATATAATGTGCATATGTTCATGTAGAAAAGCATGTCACAATTAATTACGCAAGTTATGACATAAACCTATTAGCAAGTTATTTATGCAAAAAACCCAGCAAGTTAATCATTTTTTAAAACATTATACAAATGAGATATAATTAATCTATACAAAATTACACACAATTTACATATACTAAAAATTTGGATCCGATGCACGGTTATTTATGAAAGAGCATTTCAAAATCATGCATTTCCTGTAATTATGCAAAATCATGGATAATAGATAATTTTGCTCCACAAAAAAAAAGTACATGGGCGCAGATAAAATAGAGCGCCAGAGGGGCGCTGGATAGCATGGTGAGTCTCACCTAGTGGGCCTTGGCCCATGCGGAAAGGAGGTCGGGCAGGCCGATGCAGAGGGGTGGCCTACGGGGCCCACGCGAAGAGGTGGTCGGTCAACGGGGGAGGTCGTCCTTCCCACGAGGCCGAGTGAACGGGGCGGTGGCGCCCTTGATCTCCAGCGAGAAGGCGAGGGGGACGGCGATGGCAGGGCATGAGGGGACTGGGAACGGGGTCCCCCGGCCCGGATTTGGCCGGATCCGGCCGGCGGGGAGGGCGATGGTGATCCAGTGGTGTAGGGAGGGCGACGAGGCGCAGGCCAGTGGAGAGGCGGGCGGCGAGGCCATGAGGTCAGGCGACGCGGCGGCTAGGCTCCTCCGACGGAGCTCTGGCAAGCGCGGGGCCCGGCTCCGACGAAGCGGTGATGGGGAGCAGCGGGACGTGGTTGCTACGAGGCTGTTGCGTGGGTGCGCACGGGCGTAGGCGGGCAGCGGCGCAAGCGGGCTTGGGCGGGCCTCAAATGGGCTCGGTGGGCCACGTCGGCTGGAAGGAGTGGAGTTGGCGGCTGCGGGTTAGGGAGGCTGGCGGCTACATGAAAAACGAGGCGAGGCTAGGTTTTAGGTCTAAATTAGGAAGGGGAGGGGGTTTATATAGGGAAGGAGCTAGGGTTAGAGGAGCTTTTCATTGATTCGAGCCGTGCGATCACAATCAGACGGGTTGGGTTAGGTGGGCTAGGTGGGCTGTATTAGAGGGGTTGTGGTCTGAGGAGAGAGGGAAGTTTGTGGCCCGTGACACGAGTTTTATAAACCCAAACGTCCGACGAATAAACCGATGACGGTGTCGCTATGGTCGACCGTCCGGGTATCAAACAAACTCGGAATGCGACGAAATTTGGCAGCCGGCCTACCTACAATATAACAAGACCACTTGCCAACTTTTCACCCAATCCAAGGATATTTTTCACGCACTTTAAAAACAGTTTTTTTAACGATGAGGCGCGTGGGTGTGTGGTTGGATTCGAAACGGTCAACGAGGAGAACCGACAACTACGAACGGATGCATGTTTTCAAAAATGAGTGATGATGCTATGCAGATGATGTGAATGATGCAATGATGAATGTGACAACCAGACGAAACACAAGACAAGAATGGAATAAAAGGGGAATCTTCTGGAGCGTCTGTCCCGGGCTGTTAAAACTCTCCCACACGACCAGAGGATCTTGTCCCGAGATCTAGAATGAGAAGGGGAAGATAAAGCACATGAGGTGAACTTAGTTGCTTCTCCGACAAACAAGTGAAACCAATGATGATTGAAGGTTTTAGCGAGATGAAAGATGACACAAGGAACAAGGAAGAATTCATAAGAAATTTGGGTAGCACTTGAGCAGGATAGAGGGGCCAAATTTCATATGATGGAAAGAAACTGAAAGAGAGACTCCAAACATCGGTTAGATTAGAATCAAAACTTCTTAAGACGGAAGGATCATGCAAAGATTTCACTACACTCCGGCTAATTGACAAGCAAGGGAAGCACATGATCTTAATCAAACTTGATGTGAGTTGAAAAGAGAAACACGACAATGCCTCTGGAACAAAACAATAGAAGCTAGATCTTTGGAAAGAAGAGAACGGAGAAGAAAATGACAACTTCTACCACCATTGGATTTGAAAAGCATGGTTGAACGGAGTTCATGGTGAATCAACAATAAAAAGAATAGCTTGTTATGGGCTTATGGAAAACATCTTAAAATTATGAGGTGACAACCTGCCACAACAGAAACAATTCATTGCTTGAGAGCAACAAGATCTTCTTTCACCAAGAGGAGGAGGAGAAAAATTGAATCATTTATGACACCATGATAGCAACAATCCTTAGGAAATGCTTTAGGTGACATCCAACCCAAGATTACTTTGAGAAGACATGATGGGTTTAGACTCCTCATAATCAAGAATTTAATAACACCATCTCAAAATACAATGGAGAAGGAATTGAACTTAGAAATCCAAGATAAAGAACACTTGAGCACCTCCAACAAGAATCTTGAAGAACACTTCAAGAAGAATTACATCCTTAACAAACCACGATGAAGAAGCATCGGGATGAACTCCGGAATGAAAGGATAATAGAAAAGAATTGAAGGTTGCAAAATGACAAGATTGAAACCTTGCTAAGCTTTAGATGAAGCTTCGCGAAGAGATATTTGAGAATAACTTGGAACTCCGGAAAGAAAAGATGAGAACACTTGAAATCGAGAATTTGATATCATGAACAACTTCGGAAGAAGGACTGAAATCCCCTTGATGGAATAAGAATAAGAATTATGTTATGCTTATCCTTCATCAAGTTAAATTGATGACAATCAACAGATTTCGCACACCACTTATTCTTCTTGAAAAGATTGAAGAGAGAGATAGAACACAAACTTGAAGAAGTCATGAACAAGAACATTGGTAAGAATTAGAAACTAAAGAGGATACTTCAAATGAATGGAATAACATGAGAACGAACAGAGCATGATCCACCTAATAGAAAACTTGAACTAAGCACTGGAATAATTGAGATACAAACAAAGGAACTACAATTAAGAAGAGTTGAGAACGAAAGCTGAAAGCTGAGAACGAAGAAATCTTCTAAAATGATGGCATTCGGAGGATCGATAAGATTGACAACAATTTGAGAGGATGATAAGAAACTGAAGGCATGAATCCCCAAGAATGGGCTAAGATTTAAGAGAAACTCTCCTTCGGTCTTCAACGCTGAGAATAATGATGAGAAACAACATCCTAAATTACTGAGACACTTCGAAACAATAAATAAGCAAAACTTGAGTCAATGATGAAATTATTTTGAAGCGATCTTGAGTAATGAGTATGACTGATAAAAATCATTCTTACATCATATTGATAAGAACTTGAGGACATCTCCGAAAAGATTAGAAGAGCTTGGTAAGATCCTGGGGAAAAACCTATGGGTTATGGGCCCACTCAAAGAAACACCGTTAAAATGAATGCTTAGAAAGAGAGATTGCACTGGAACAAATTAAAACTTGATGAGGTGAGAACCTCGAAATAATTGAAAGGATATTGAATGCAAGCACGAAACTTCTGAGCTATGTTCAGCACTCCGAATAGAATAGAGAGAGACGAAAACCAACACGGAAAACTTTTAGCGCATGAAAATGAGTACCGAAAACTTGAATTGAATCCACTGGAGAAGAATAACAACAAGAACAAAGAATATGAGGATAGATCTTGAAACTGAAACTCCTGAGAATCTCCACAAGAACTCACCAGATACAAAACAGAAGAAAAGATAGCTTAGCATCACAAGAATAGAGAAGGCACTTTGATGAGAATTTAATCATTGAAGAAAAGGGCGGGAGGGTGGGAAAAACAGAGAAAACTCGGGACGGATGAGATGAACTCTGGGAAAGAATAAGAGGATTGATCTTGCAATATTGAAGAGAATATAATTATCTTGAAGAGAAGCACACCGAATAAAAAGAATTGATATGACAACTTGATTGAGCAAAAGAATTAGCATTCCCATAGAAATATGAGAACATCGCTTTGGAAAGATATCAGATCACCAGTTGACATCGAAGCAACTCAAATTACCATACTCCAACAAAACAAAGGATGAGGGTTACGAAACAAGCTAGAACAAATTCAAGACAGAGATTCCGCTCGATATTTTCGTGGTAAGGTTCGCACGGGCTCGATCGTACATTGGATTATCATATTGAAATGACGCTCGAATATGCTCCCTAGGCGTAGCGAACTACAAGGCTTGACAAAGCATATCTAATGACATATATCGAGACTGTCCTTTGTAAGAAAGACCGTGAACAAAGGAATCCACTAGATGTTGAACCCCAACCTCACATCACACATTTGTTGAAAGATAGCCTAGGTAACTACTTGAATTCCGACCTAAGAACTCCCGAAATCTTCTAGTTATGCAATCAGGTCTACGGATACAAGGAGCAAAATCTAACACTCAACTCCTAACAATAATACTATGCTCCAATGTAACACATCTGTCAACACATAACCATAGGTCTCCGAAAATCATCTATCTTGGACCCTCGAATACACAACGATACCAAACCTGGCAGTACCCCGGATGCCTCCCCAGTACTGGGTGACTCCAGCCTTATCTCACCATGAAAAGTATTGAAGTAATTTCGAACATCCTCCGTCTTGAGATACTAAGGAAACTGAACGATAATGATGTGTTAAGAATCCCCTAGAGCTCTAATCCTCGGTAATAGGAGGCACACAGTACAGAAATCCGTCACATCGGCATCATATAGATTCCAAAATATCCGTGTGATCCTAATTTGTTTTGAGTGAGAAGAGGGTAGAATCAAAATTCTGAAGTCGTAATTCCTCACCAGAGTATAGAAGAGGAATAAAAGAATCCTACTCTCCGATATAACTAGACTCAAAATAGTTTTTCACTAGACTCGACTCGGCCAAGTTCGATCAATCAAGGGGGCTCCTAGGTCGGTACGGGCTCTGATACCAACTTGTCACAACCAAGATGCGATCCTATCCTTGTTTTGGCACGAGGGCCTCGACGGGGATTGAACCGAATCTCATCGTTTTGCAAGAATGGATATCACTACAAGTACATGTGCAGAAGAGATGAGTATATGGAATTGGCTTACACTCGCCACAAGCTACATCAAGATCACATCAATACAATAACATATTCAAAAATCATACATAAGAGCAGGGTCCGACTACAAAAGAAACCAAACGATAAAAATGACATCCATCCTTGCTATCCCAGGCTGCGGCCTGGAACCCATCCTAGATTGATGATGAAGAAGAAGAAATCCAAATCAAAACAAGCATCGAGCTCACATCAAAGCATCACATTACCTATACCTACAACTATTGTTGTAGTAATCTGTGAGCCACAGGGACTCAGCAATCTCATTTCCAAGGGTATTAAGACTATTAAAGCACTAGTAGAAAACAGACCTTTCGTCCCAAGCATTAGTCCCGGTCTGGTTACGAGTCGGTACTAAAGACAGTATTAGTCCCGGTTCATGCCGGCTCCAACGGCTAGGAGCAAGGCAACCTTTAGTACCGGCTCATGAGTGATCTTTAGTACCGGTTCGTGTCACGAGCCGGTACTAAAGGGGGCGTGGCAGGCTTTTGGTCAGACTTGGGCCCCGCGTGCACCTTTAGTACCGGCTGGTGACACCAGCCGGTACTAAAGGGCAACCTTTAGTACCGGCTGGTGTCACCAGCTGGTACTAAATAGTTCCTACATATACGCTTCGTCCATAGCCGATCGAAGGGGCTCGATCATTTCTCTGTTTTCTCCCCTGTTCTTCTTCTTGCTCGAAGCTCATCCTCCATTTTTCCAAGGATTTGTCAAGATTTAAAGGCACCCCATCTATCCAAGTGTTCATAAAGGTTAGCAACTTTGCTCCTTCATCTGTCATTCCTAGATTAGCTTGTCGTATGCTCAAAGATATGTGATTTGTGGGGTTTAGCTAGGTTTTGGAGGAGTGATCATTATGTGGGAGTTTATTTGATTTATATGCAATTTGAGCTCAAATTAACTTGTTAGGTTGCATATGTGTAGGTGTGGTTTATTTGGTGCCTTCCCATCCCCGGCCGTCCTAACCACTGTCGATCATCCGCACCGTCTCGTCGCGGCACCGGCCACCATGGTGAGCCTCTTGTTATTCTTAAAACCTTTAAAAAATACTTGTAGGATTTAGATAGTTGTGTGTACGATTTACTTACTTGTATTATTGTTAGTTATTCTATAGTGTCATGGTTATGGTATCCGCCCACGTCAGCCCTCGTCTAGTCTATGATTCAGATGTGGTATGTCGTTATCTTTTATAACTATTTCACACACCATCTAATGTCTATGGAAATTAATTATGCCACCAAATTGACGTAGATGTTTTTATCTATAGGAAGTAGCTGAACCAGAAATTCCAACCGACTATGCAATTCTGCTCAAGAAATTAACACAAGCTGAAAAAGAAATTGATCATTTGAAAGAAAAATTGAAAAGAACTGAAGATGAGAAGATGGGATTGGAGTTGCATGTTGCCAATATCGTCGATGATCACAAGAACAAGATGGCTGGAATGCACTTGAAGCTTAGAAAGATTATAAAATATGCCATTGATAAAGAGGCTTGGTATCATTATGCCATTGGCTCAATTGTTACTTTAGTTGCGATTATGATGGCATTTGTTGTTGCATTTACATGTTTTAGATAGTTGTATGTTGTTTTATGAGATGTATGTATGAACTATAAGTATCTATTATTTGCAGTAATAACATTTGGTCACTACTAGCTCTACTTTTGGTTGTAATGTGATGATGAAGTTGTATTAATTTGGTCACTTCAATGTTGTGTAGTGAACATGAGCCGACAATGGATGTACGATGACCGACTAAGTCCAGGGTTTCTTAATGGCCTACATGATTTTATTTGTGTGGCTGAGGAAAACAAGCAGAATGGTTTCATGTGTTGTCCATGTCGTGACTGTAAGAATGGTAGGAATTACTCTACCTCAAAAAACCCTTCACTACCACTTGCTGAAGTCCGGTTTCATGTCTGGCTATAGCTGTTGGACCAAGCATGGAGAAAGAGGGGTTATAATGGAAGACAATGAAGAAGAAGAGGATGATGACAACTGTCCTTTCGCCGATACAACAATGGGGGAAGCTGAAGAAGAGGCATCAATGGGGGAAGCTGAAGAAGAGGCATCAGATGAGCCCGCTAATGATTTGGGTCGGGTCATTGCTGATGCAAAGAGAAACTGCAAAAATGATAAGGAGAGGTTGAAGTTGAAACGCATTTTAGAGGATCACAAGAAATTATTGTATCCAAATTGTGAAGATGACAAGAAAAAATTGGGTACCATGCTAGAATTGCTGCAATGGAAGGCGAAGAATGGTGTAACTAACAAGGGATTTCAAGAATTGCTGATAATGATAAAGAAGATGCTTCCAAAGGATAACGAATTGCCTGAAAGTACGTACGAAGCAAAGAAGGTTGTCTGCCCTCTAGGATTAGAGGTGCAGAAGATACATGCATGCCCTAATGACTGCATCCTCTACTGCGGTGAGGAGTGCGAGAATTTGGATGCATGCCCGGTATGTGGTGCACTGCGCTATAAGATCCCTCGCGATGACCCTAGTGATGTGGAGGGTGAATGCCACAGGAAGAGGGTTCCTGCCAAGGTGATGTGGTATGCTCATATAATACCACGGTTGAAATGTTTGTTCGAAAACAAAGAGCATGCCAAGTTGTTGCAATGGCACAAAGAAGAACGTAAGAAAGACGGGATGTTGAGAGCACCCGTTGATGGGTCACAGTGGAGAAAAATTGAGAGGGAGTTCAAGGACTTTGCAGCTGACGCAACGAACTTATGGTTTGGTCTTAGTACAGACGGCATGAATCCTTTTGGGGAGCAGAGCTCCAGTCACATCACCTGGCCCATGACTCTATGTATCTACAACCTTCCTCCTTGGTTGTGCATGAAGCAGAAGTTCATTATGATGCCAGTGCTCATCCAAGGCCCTAAGCAACCCGGCAACGACATTGATGTCTACCTAAAGCCACTAGTTGATGAACTTCTATAGTTGTGGAAAAAACCAGGTGTATGTGTGTGGGATGCGCACAGATAGAAGGAAATTGACCTACGAGCGTTGCTGTTTGTAACCATCAATGATTGGCCTGCTCTTAGTAACCTTTCAGGACATACAAACAAGGGATACAATGCATGCACGCACTGTTTAGATGATACTGAAAGTATATATTTGGATAAATGTAAGAAGAATGTGTACTTGGGACATCGTCGATTTCTACTGATCAAGCATATCTTAAGATAGGCACGCAACCATTTCAAAGGTGAGCCAGATAACCGGAAGAAGCCTGGCCTCCATACTGGTGAATATATATTTGATATGGTCAAGGATTTACAGGTAATCTTTGGAACGGGTCCTGGCTGACAATCTATTCCGAATGACGCCAACGGACACGCACCCATGTGGTAGAAGAAATCTATATTTTAGGAACTTGAATATTGGAAAGCCCTAGAGGTCCGCAATGCAATCGACATGATGCACATGACAAAGAATCTTTGTGTGAACCTGCTACGCTTCTTGGGCATGTATGGAAAGACAAAAGATACACCGGAGGCACGAGAGGACAAGCAAAGAATTAACAAAAAAGTCGGAATGCCTCCAAAGCAGTATCAAGGTCCTGCCAGCTACGCTCTTAGGAAAGAAGAGAAGGAAATCTTTTTTGAATGCCTGCTCAGTATCAAGGTCCCGTCTGGCTTCTCGTCGAATATAAAGGGAATAATAAATATGGCAGAGAAAAAATTTCAAAATCTAAAGTCTCATGACTGCCACGTGATTATGACGCAATTACTTCCGGTTGCACTTAGGGGGCTTCTACCGGAAAATGTTCGATTAGCCATTGTGAAGCTATGTGCATTCCTCAATGCAATTTCTCAGAAGGTAATCGATCCAGAAATCCTACCAAGGTTACAGAATGACCTGGTCCATTGTCTTGTCAGTTTCGAGTTGGTGTTCCCACCATCCTTCTTCAATATTATGATGCATGTTCTAGTTCACCTAGTCGAAGAGATTAACATTCTGGGTCCTGTATTTGTACACAACATGTTCCCCTTCGAGAGGTTCATGGGAGTCTTAAAGAAATATATTCATAACCGTGTTAGGCCAGAAGGAAGAATCACCAAGGGATATGGAACAGAGGACGTTATTGAGTTTTGTGTTGACTTTGTTCCTGACATTAAGCCGATTGGTCTTCGTGAATCGCGGCATGAGGGGAGACTGGGTGGAAAAGGCACATTAGGAAAGAAAGAAGCAATAAATATGGACGGGCATTCTTTCACTCAAGCACACTACACGGTTATACAAAATTCCACCTTGGTGACTCCATATATGGAGGAACACAAGGATATTGTACGGTCCAAGAACCCGGAGCAGTCTGACCCCTGGATTGAACGTAAACACATGGAGACTTTTGCCGGTTGGTGGCAAACAAAGCTCATCAATGACAATGATGTTCCAGATGAACTATACTGGTTGCCCAAGACACCAAGTTCGACTGTACCGACTTTCAAAGGGTACGAGTGTTGGGGAACGTCGCATGGGAAACAAAAATTTTCCTACGCACACGCAAACCTATCCATGGTGATGAGCATCTACGAGAGGGAGAGTGGATCTACGTACCCTTGTAGATCGCTAAGCGAGAAGCGTTAAGAAACGCGGTTGGTGTAGTCGAACATCTTCGCGATCCAAATCGCCGAGCGTCCCGCGATCCAATCACGAACCATCCCGCGAACACATCATGACCCGTCCCGCGAACTCATCATGATCCGTCTCACAATCTTGATCACGATCTGTCCTACGAACTCATCACGATCCGTTCCGTGATCACATCACGAACCGTCTCGCGATCTCGATCACGGTCCTTCCGATCTAGCGCCGAACGGACGGCACCTCCGCGTTCAGCACACGTGCAGCTTGATGACGATCTCCACCGTCTCGATCCAGCAAGAGGAGGTGGAGAGGAGAGAGAGTTCACCGGCAGCATGACGGCGCTCCGGTGATGGTGGTGGAGCAATTCCGGTAGGGCTTCGCCTAAGCGCTGCAGAAAACCGATCTACAGGAGAAACTATGCACCGGTGGAACGGGTAGCACGTGGCCGGAAATTCTGTCCAAAAACCATCCAATCCACTAGTATATATAGGAGGAGAGGGGAGGAGAGGCAGCCAAGGCCTTTGGGTCGGCCGAAATAGGAGGTGGAAAGCAATCCTACTTCACCTCCAATCCTAGTTGGAGTAGGATTGCCTCCTATTGGCTGATTTTCCACTTTTTAATTTAGGACTTTCTCTCCTGCGCCATGGGCCTTTGTGGCTGTTTTCCCAGCCCACTAAGGGCTGGTTATTATTATCCCACAGCCCATGGACCTCTTGGGGTCTAACTACCCCTCCCGAAGGCCTCCCGGTACACTACCGGCACTCCCGGTACACTATCGATGAGCCCGAAACTTTTCTGGAAACCAAACTGGGACTTCCTATATATGAATCTTTACCTCCGGACCATTCCGGAGCTCCTCGTGACGTCCGGGATCTCATGCGGGACTCCGAACAAACTTCGGTCACCACCATACATAACTCTACACTACCGAAACGTCACCGAACCTTAAGAGTGCAGACCCTGCGGGTTGGAGAACTATGTAGACATGACCGAGACACCTCTACGGTCAATAACCAATGGCGGGACCTGGACGTCCACATTGGTTCCTACATATTCTACTAAGATCTTTATCAGTCGAACCTCTATGTCAAGGATTCAGTTAATCCCGTATAACGTTCCCTTTGTTCTTCGGTATGTTGCTTGCCCGAGATTTGATCGTCGGTATCTCCATACCTAGTTCAACCTCGTTACCGGCAAGTCTCTTTACTTGTTCCGTAATACAAGATCCCGCAACTAACAATTAGTCACATTGCTTGCAAGCCTCATTGTGATGTTGTATTACCAAGTGGGCCCTGAGATACCTCTCCATCACACGGAGTAACAAATCCCAGTCTCGATCCATGCCAACTCAACAGACACCATCGGAGATACCTGTAGAACACCTTTATAGTCACCCAGTTACGTTGCGACGTTTGATGCACAAAAGGCACTCCTCCGACATCCGTGAGTTGCATGATCTCATGGTCATAGGAACATATACTTGACATGCAGAAAACAGTAGCAATAACCTGACACGATCATATGCTACGTTTGTAGTTTGGGTCTTGTCCATCACATCATTCTCCTAATGATGTGATCCCGTTATCAAATGACATCTTATGTCCATGGCTAGGAAACCTTAACCATCTTTTCATCAACGAGCTAGTCTATTAGAGGCATACTAGGGACATGATTTTGTCTATGTATCCACACATGCATCTAAGTCTCTGATCAATACAATTATAGCATGGATAATAAACGATTATCATGAACAAGGAAATATGATAATAACTAATTTATTATTGCCTCTAGGGCATATTTCCAACAATGAGATAAATGGGAATACATTTTACACGATCGCCCAAGATAAAAAGAGCACCAACCAAAACAGTGGTGTCCGCTATGATGCAACTAACTTTCAAGACACATATTATGGTTACATAGAGGAGATATGGGAACTTGACTATGGACCTGATCTTAAGGTCCCTTTGTTTGGGGCAAATGGGTCAAATATACTGGAGGCGGTGTACAGGTAAAGTACGGAATGACAAGAGTGGATCTCAACAATCTTGGATACACAGATGACTCATTCGTCCTAGCCAATGATGTGGCTCAGGTTTTCTATGTGAAGGACATGTCTAGCAAACCGAGGAGAAAAAAAGATAAGAAAGTGAATACATCATACGATGAGCGAAAGTGCCACATAGTTATTTCAGAGAAAATAAACATTGTGGGAGTGGAGGACAAGACAGACATGTCAGAAGATTATGAAAACTTTCATGAAATCCCTCCCTTCAGAGTGAAGACTGACCCAAGCATCTTGTTAAATGATGAAGATTCTCCAAGGTTACGGCGCAATCATAAGCAAGGGACAAACACACAGAAAAAGTCTTACACCACGAGATCCCACTCTGGGATGTGACCTGCTTCACCGTCATCACTTTCTATGTGAAGGACATGCATGCATTTTCTAGCATGGTATCTTTGTAACAGTTTGTACACGAAGTGCATCCAGTTTGTACACGAAGTTTTTGCCGCAACCCTCTCAACTCTTTAGAAGTTCCTATGTGGGTGAAATTATGATGTCATGCCAAGTTACAACCTTTTCAGAGTTCATTTGTACTGCTTTTCAAATTCAGGGTCATTTAGCTCAAAATAAATCATTAAATGCATGGAAAATATCAAATGAAGTCAGAAAGGGTTGAAAATTGATGATGTGCCTTTGAATGGTGCATATTGAACACACAAAAAGTATGGAGTTAAAATAAGTTATTAAAAATGAAATCCCTTTGCAATAGATGAGTTTTCGTCCGAAACCCTCATACTTCGAAAGAGATTGTCCAATTTGTACACCAAGTGCATCCAGTTTTTGCCGTAACCCTCTCAACTCTTTAGAAGTTGCTATGTGGGTGAAATTATGATGTCATGCCAAGTTACAACCTTTTCAGAGTTCATTTGTACTGCTTTTCAAATTTAGGGTCATTTAGCTCAAAATAAATCATTAAATGATTGAAAAATATCAAATGAAGTCAGAAAGGGTTGAAAATTGATGATGTGACTTTGAATGGTGCATATTGAACACACAAAATGTATGGAGTTAAAATAAGTTATTAAAAATGAAATCCCTTTGTAATAGATGAGTTTTCGTCCGAAACCCTCATACTTCGAAAGAGATTGTCCAATTTGACACCAAGTGCATCCAGTTTTTGCCGTAACCCTTTGTACTCTTTAGAAGTTGATATGTGGGTGAAATTATGATGTCATGCCAAGTTACAACCTTTTTAGAGTTCATTTGTACTGCTTTTCAAACTCGAGATATGACATTTCAAATGCCATTTAATCAAATTGTCTTATACAGCAGTTTAAGTTGTTCAAACATGCATGGAAACGCCATAAACAGAATCTTTGTATTTTTCTCATATTTTTTCATATATTATTGATTTCCATTAGCGTCATAGTTTTTTTCTATGATTTTTTAAAGTTTAGGGGTTTTTCTGAAAACAATAACTAATAATGAATTAAAAAAACCTTTAGTACTGGTGTGAGCCACGCACCGGTACTAAAGGTCCACCGCCCCGCGCGTTTTTGGGGAGGACCTTTAGTACCGGTGCGTGGCTTGCACCGGTACTAAAGACCCCTTTAGTACCGATGCGAGCCACGCACCGGTACTAAAGGGACTTCACATATAAATAGTGGAGGCCTCGTCCCGGTGCGAGCCATGCACCGGGAGAAGCTTATTTTCGCCGCCAGGCTGCCGGAATTCCTTGTCGCCGGACCTCCTCGCCCTCCTCCCCGAGCCAGCTCCTCGTCGCCATCCCCGAGCCCTGCCCGACGCCATCACCTCTGAACCGTCCCCGAGCCCTGTCCGCGACGCATTCGCCGGACTTCGCCTCTCCCTCCTCCCCAAGCCGCCGGCCTGCTCCTCGTCGCCCCCCTGATCGACACCGTCGCCGAGCCCTCCCCAACGCGTCGTGCCACCGGTCCGCCCTCACGATCCATCCCACCGGTGAGCCCCGACAATCGAGCCCTGCCGAAATAGAGATTTTAATATGTATGAGATGTTAGATGATTTTAATTTTTGGAAATAGAGTTCATTGTTTTAAATATGTATGAGATGTTAGATGATTTTAATATGAAAGTGATATGATGATTTTATATAGAAAATGTTGATGGATGTATATATATATATATATATATAGAAAATGTTGATATGATGATTTTTGGATGTTAATTATTTTCGATGGATGTTAATTATTTTTGAAAATTATAGTTTATAGAATTGACTGATTTTTTTAATAATTGGAATCAGTTTTTGGCAAAGGGTGGAAACAATTTCAAAATGAGTGAAAGCGTTCTTTTTGACTGCGAGAAATGAATTAGTTTAGTTTTAGGTTTAGTTTAGGTTTAGTTTAGGCCCCCCGACCCCGACATGACACCCCCCGACACCCTGACCCCGACACGACACCCCAACACTCCGACACGGCACCCCCGACCACAAAACAGCACCCCGACCCCGACACGACACCCCCGACACCCCGACCCCGACACGACACCCTGACACGGCACCCCCGACCACGACACAGCACCCCTACCCCGACAAGACACCCCTGACACCCCGACACGACAGCCCCGACACCCTGACCCCGACCATGACACATCACCCCTATTTATTTAGTTAGTTAGTTAGGTTATCAGGTTAGTTTAGTTCGTTTAGTTAGTTAGGTTAGTTTAGTTAGGTAGGTCGTCCTTAGGTTATTAGGGTATGTGTTAATTTTGTTAGATGCTAAGTGTTATTTAATTTGTTAGATGCTAAGTGTTAATTTTGCTAAGGTTTATTGAATTTGTTTTCATAATTAAGTGTTTTTCTCGACGTCGACGATGCCGATCCCGCATCCTCGTCGTCGAGTCGCCGGAGGAGGTCACTTGCTTGAGCCGAGGGGCCTTGTCAGGGATTGGGCTCCGCCAGGCTGGTACTGGGAGGTGCTTCCTTCCGGGCGGTGTAGCTTGGTGAGGAGCTAGCCCGTCATCGACCCGGAGGTTCTGTGGTGGCAGCCGCATGGGCCATGGAGTTTTCAGAGGCTTGAGTCCCCCGCGGAGGTGGTACAATACCATGTCAGCAAGCAGAACGAGCACGTCCATCGCTACATGTCAGCTTTAGAGGCCAAGTCCGACAATACATGACAGATTCTTCAGGGATCTCACTGCAGCTATGTTCCTGTGATGGTTCCTTCTCTTTGGGTGTTCACTGCCCGCCCCGATATCCGCCAGGCGCTAGGGTTCTAGGTAGATCGATATATTAGCTACTATATATGTATTATTATGAGTATTAGCTAGATCAATGGATTAGCCGATGTATTAACAATTATCCGAGATTATGAGATGAGATCTTTTCTAAGAACTACTATATATGTATTTGATGATGCATTATTAATTAACTATCAGTTATTTGGCTTCTTGAATGCATGCTAATTTGAATACTAATTTTTTATCTATAGTATTATGGATTAGTTATGAAGCTATGGACAATACTGGTAGAGCTCATGGAGAGGACATCTTCGACATGATACGCTCCTCCGAAAACCCAGCGGACCTTCTAGGTGAATCACATGATCATGACGGCTCACAATATCTGAACGATTACGATGATGGATGTGAGGCCGAGGAAGAACAACTTATGTTCCAAAATCCGGAACAACTAACAATGTCCGGCGAGGTATATACACATATTAGCCTCTGGTGATCATTACATGTGTATTAATTGATTTGTATATATATATAATAAAAAATATTTTTTCTTTTAATTATCAGCCCTCCGGATCGAGCCAATCTAGTAGAAAGGTACGAGGCAGTGCCAAAATATTGAAAACCAATGTAAAGCTCAATCCTGATGCTTTCAAACATGATGGCGCACCGACTCACCCTGAAGCCAATGCCAAGACATTTGTGCGTCAATGCGGAGTGGTTGTTAGGGATGGAGTCCCAATCACAATGCAAGAATGAATTCAACCAAACAACCCAAAACCAGGAGTGAATTATGTCGATACAAGAATTAAAGATACCCTTTGGCAAGATCTCATGGAGCATTTCATCCTCCCAGATTCTCTCTCGGAGCGCCAAAGGGACAAAGTCAAGGAGTTTCCTCTCCATAAGATGGCCGACGCGTTCCAGACTTGGAAGAAAATATTATGGACCGAGTACAACGCTAGAGGCCAGAAGGCGTCCGAATTCATAGGAATATACGAGAAGGTAAGGAATCATTGGGACGCATTTATCGAGTACAAGACATCGGAAGCTTCTATGGAGAAGTCGGCAAAGAATAAGATAAATGCGGAGAAAAAAAAGTATCACCATAAACTAGGGAAAGGTGGATACAAGTCAACCACTCCTAAGTGGGATGCATTAGAGAAGAAGATGCATGCTGAAGGGATCACTCCAGTAACCTTCCACTGGCCCCGGAGGTGCAGGAATTGGTTTTTTGCGCATGGGGGAAAGTTGGACCCAGCAACAGGGAAGATTATTGCACTGGCCAGTCTAAAGCATGCATCAGATGAGTTGATTGAAGCAATAGAAGCTGCCCAAGAAGGACGGTTTCACCCCGATGGAGAGAACGACGAGCTTACACGCGCCCTCGGGAATACCGAACACGAGGCATGGGCGTTGTTCTGTGGTATGAGGGGTTTGCGGGATGGAACGACAATTATAAAAGCCGTTTGAGAAAAAAGAAGGTGGAAGTAGACCGACTTTCAAAGTTGGAACAGAAGTACGAGCAACAACATCTGCAGATAAAGGTACTGACCCAGCAAAGGGCAATTTCGTGGTAGGAGGCATCAGAACCCGTCCCATCTACACTGCCGAAAAGCAGCATGGGTTCCATGGGGGCACCGCTGGGTCACACCCCCGTGGATGATATCACCGAGAAGACATCTTGTGAGCTAATCCAGAAAATGAAGAACATACCCGTGCGGGTCGCAACGGGCTATGCTTTACCAAATACACCTGATGTTCTCTGGCATTGCAATCCGGTTCCAGCTAGGTATGCTCGTGTCGCGGTGGAGGCAATAGAGCCAGGATATGATGAACTATTGCTTGACATCCCTGGAGGTGAGGGGGAGTCCACACTGGTAGAAGCCGGCCGTGGTCTCATTCTATGGAGTAAGGACTGTATCGTCTTTCCACACTCGGCGCTAAGGCCACTGGCTCCTCCGAGTATCGATGTCCAGCGCGAGGGATCCTAGCCAGAGGCATCACAACGCCAGCAGTCCTCCCCATCTCCCCAGCAGTCCTCCCCACCTCCCCAGCAGTTCTTCCTACCTCCCCAGCAGTCCTCCCCACCTAGAGAGGCGTCCCACCTCGCCAGCAGTCCTCCCCACTTTGCCAGCATTCCTCCCAACCTCGGGACGGAGCACGACACGAGTCCCTATAGTCGATATCGATCTCCGCCGCGTGAGCCGACTCTACCCAGGCAGCGGTCCCGCCAGCAGGGCTCCCAAAAGAGGAAGGCCAGCAGCAGTCCTCTTGGAAGAAACCAAAGAAGAAACCCGAGCCTCCGGCCAAAAGGAAGCTGCCTTACGACATGACACCAGAGGAAAACAAAATTGAAAGCGATCGCCAAGTGAAAGCTTTTTTTGCGAAGAAGACCGTGCCGCCAAAAGAGCTAATACCCAAGGAATTCCAAGAGCACTTTATGGAACACTTTATTGATCGACCCCCGGCATATGTCGAGCGTATGCCGACAGACTATGAGTGACAGATTCAGAAGGCAAGTGCGCAGAGAAGTCGGCCCAGCCCAAGGAAGAAGTCAGGAAGTACGACATCATGACAGGTGGTACTACTAGCAGGAAAACAGTTCCCCATCTGGGAGAACAATCCAAGCAATCGATCTCTCCGCTCAAGGTGAGTACCAATCCAAGCAAGAAATCGATCCAACCAGTCGACGTGCAAGGCAACCCAATTGACCTCGAAGAAGTAGAGGCTGCAGGTCTCACTCTTGGCCAAATCCTTGGCACCGAGGAAATTCGCGGGTACGGTGCAACTGAGTACGCAATGCAATATGCCATCGGAAAACCACTTGTCACACCCGATCAGTACAAGGATCTACCAACTACGATGCGATGATTGCATGATTGGTACCTGCGTGAAGCAAAGCGAGGGGAGACGGTGGTCATGGTCAAAGTAAGGAAAGAGCATTACGTCAATGGATGTGACATATGTCTTCAATTCTCAGAACTTTCTAGTTATTCCACATGGACTCTATCGACCAAACTCTCATCAGTTGCTATTGTCTGTAAGTGATTTATATCTTTAATAATTTAAGTCTCTAGCAAAGATATCGTTCATTGGCTTATCCTCACTATATATGTTCTTTTCTATGCTATTATGCAGACTGAAGATGTGGGAATTGAAGCAAGAGGGAATCGATGACATTGGATTCATCGACCCAAGTACCATTAATAGTCATGTGGTAAAACATTATGCCAAGGACACAGAAGATCTCTTGGAAAATTTTCTAGAGGCACTAATGAATACCAAATCTACTATAATATTTCCTTACAACATGGGGTGAGTGTTTACTCTCTTGTATACTACTCATTCTATTTTTGCATACTAGCTTGCTGTCAAGTGTAGTTGATGAGTTATATGCATGCCTACTTAATTATATAAACTTCTGCGCAGAGACCACTATATCCTCCTAAATATTATCCTCGCTGATGGAATTGTTCAAGTGTATTACTCACTAGATACACTAGAACAATCATACGTGGACTTGTATTTTATGATAGAACGGTAATTTCAATCTTTATCGACCTTGCTTTCTTTCATTATTTCCTGATATCAAAAGTAATTATAATAATTCTTTCGTTCTTTTCTTTGCCGCGTAGTGTTTGGAAAAAGATGATAGAAAAAAACCATCAGGGTCGTCAATGGAAACCGAAGCTGAAGTGGAAAAAGATGCAAGTAATTAAGTAGTACTACTAGGTTCGCGCATCTCTTTAATTCTAGTTTCAATACCATTATCACATGCTTGATTATTAATTATCTTATTGAATTCTATTCTTTTGCAAAGTGCGCGAAGCAGCCACAGGGGACAAATTTATGTGGATACTTCCTCTACAAGAACATCCGCATCCAGACCGAAAGCCGTATACGTCACAGAGGAGCACGAGAAAGACAACTCTGGATTTTGCAGATGATGTCGAAGCTCTCACCCGAGAAACGCTTTGTAGCACTTCAAGAGGAATTTGCGGCATTTCTTCTTCAACATGTCATTGATGTAAATGGAGAGCACTATTACTTACCGCCGCCTCAATAATGCCAGCAAATGAGTAGTAGAGAACTGAGATTTCATCCGGAGCACTAGCTAGCTAGTCCCGGCCGGGTTTTGGGCCTTAAGTTATAAGTCCCAGAATATATATGGATGTGTAATTCCATTTGTATATATATTGTGTATGAGATATTGTATATTATATTACATATATATATGCATTAACATGTGTAATGTTTACAGTATGTAGCACCGTAAAATAAGTTTGAAATGAATGGAAAACTAAAACCTAATTAAAAGCTAAAACAAAAAAAACACTTAGTAACGGTTGGTATCACCAACCGGCACTAAAGGTCCTCAACCACCAGCCCACGCAGGCAGCCACGTGGTGGGCCTTTAGTACCAGTTGGTATCACCAACCGGTAGGATACCAACCGGTACTAAAGGCCCTCCACCACCAGCCCACGCAGGCAGCCACGTGGTGGGCCTTTAGTACCGGTTGGTATCACCAACCGATACTAAAGGTCCTCCACCACCAGCCCACGCAGGCAGCCACGTGGTGGGCCTTTAGTACCCATCAGTGGGCCAGCCAGTACTAAAGGTCTGGACCTTTAGTCCCGACCCTTTAGTACCGGTTGGGGAACTGGTACTAAAGGAACATCTTGACCGGGACTACTGATCGACATTCTACTAGTGAAGCTTAATGGGTGGGGTATGGATAAGTGGAGAGGCTGCAGCAAGAGACTAACCATTTATTTGAGTGGCTAACTTACGAATACAGAAAGTAAAGTATGGTAGTCTACGCATAACGGACGTGAGCTAGTAATGATCACTAAGTGATCCTGAACGCCTACTTATGTCAAACATAACCCCACCATGTTCTCTCTTGGATGAGGACTCATGAGAAGAGACGGTAATAGTTACGCACACAGTTGTTGTATTTTATTTGAGTTTACTTCAAGTTTGCTATGACCGGGTGTTAAACAAAGTTTCCAAGTTGCCACATAACCGTGGGCACGGCTTTCTGAAAGATTTAACCCTATAGGGATGCTCCAACTCGTCCATCACAAATTAACCACATGCAACAGGAATAACCTCAACCACGGATCTCGTGATCTTCCTAGGCAATTCCACGAGAAAACCTCAACCTTGAGATAGCCCGAAGTATCAGAAGTCCACACACAAGACGTTCGAGAAAGGTAAAACAAATCTACCAAGGCCGCTCGGCGTGTCAACGATCTCGATAGGAACCGTGTTGCCCCCGGTAGCGTGAATAAGCTGCTTTGGGTTGGACCAACACTCATGAGGAGCACTAGCCTGGGTTGTTGATTAAATTATCCGCAGGTGCCGCCGGGTCCCTATGCAATTTTGTTAGTTATTAGGCAAATATAGTACCAATGTTGGGCCTTGCGAGATAAATTTTATCCCAAAACAAAAATCAAGGGGGTCCCCATAACAACCCCCGAGCTTGTTAGGAGCGCTCAATATGTAACATTACATCGGGACACAAGTAACTAGGGGAGGCAAAAGTGGAACAAAACACCAAGAAAAAGGACAAGCCTTCCACCTTTTACCAAGTATATATGTGCATTAAATTAAATAGCAATAATATTGTGATAACAAAAGAATGTTCATGTTGACTCATGGAAGCAATTGCACCTGCAGCTAGGAACGCTATAAGAAGGGCTGAGCAAGCGGTAACATAGCCAAACAAAGGTTTGCTAGGATGTTGAGGGGTTAGAGGCTTATCATGGCAATGTTGGGAGGCTTGTCAAAACAAATGGTAGGTAGCATGATACAATGATAGAAAACGAGACAACTAGAATGGCAATGATAGTAGTGGTATCCAAAGAAATGTGTCATCTTGCCTGAGATCCCGCTTGAAAGAAGAATGAATCCATGAAGAAGACGAGCCAACATAGTCGAATGAATCCTCACACACCGAACACTTTCGGAACTCTATCGAGAAGGAACAATCTGAAACAACAATCAACACACGGTACACCACAACATATGCATGACATGATGCGCAAACAAATATGATGCATGTCCGGTTCAAATATGCAAGGCATGGAAAATCACATCAAACAACTACTACACATTAAAGTGAAGCTTAATATGCAACGAGTTGCATATTGATGAAATTCCACATTAAATTATTTAGTTCACTCTTGTTTAGTTACTCATCAATATTAAAAAAGTTTAACATGGCAAGATGTGAAGCATAAATAAACTATCTATCTAGGCATCTTAAATGAGCTCGGAAACAACTTATAGTATTTCCGAAATGACCTTATATGCATATTATGATTTCGGTCCAGGTTTGTCCTAAGCATATTTTATATTTGTTAAACAACAGAATAAAGTATACCACGCAATTGTACATGTCATTCTAGATGAGTTACATATGTGGAACATCTCAAATGGAGCTACGGTCTAAAAGTTATGTCCCGCAGAAGATTATATGCCATGAATGCAAAATGCATGAAAATGACAACCACAAACATTTGAAATCATGAATGCAGCAATATATTATTATACTGCATGAAATTCTAAGCAAGTTTCATATATGGCATGTCCCAAACGGAGCTACGTTCAACCACAACAACCAACACAAGTTTTATTTCAAATCTGCCCAAAACAGCAAGATGGCATATTGCACACATGAAAACAACAAGCTACAAGATTCTAAAATGCACAAGATAAGCATGGGGCAGTATCATATAAGAAAAACTTCATTTCATCTTCACATATCATACTCAAAATATGCATGGATCACATGGTAGGAAGCTCACACCATAGCTAATTGAAAACAATTTCAGACTTAGTGAAAATAGCAGTCTTGACAGTGCAGTTTTTATCACGAAGGCATATTGACAGCAGTAAAACCATATAGTACATGGCATATTATGGCATGAAAATTAACAACATGGTGGTAGACATTATAAGCTACATATAAGTCCACTACACCAACCCCAAAGGGATTCTAGATCACTAGCAAAACACATGGCAAGACAGCTACAGAATATCACAGATTCCAGACTTCGAAATATGTAGACCGCTCAAATCAGCAGTATTTTATAGCATGTTGGCAACAAGAAAATAATACGTAAACCTGCATTATCATGGAAAAAAATGACCAGGGGCTAGTGCACATGTCAAAGGGCATACCTCATGTTCAATATTATTTCTTATCATGCATAGATTTAATCACACGAAAATGACAAATGGGCATCACAGCAAAAATGACATGCTCCCAAATTTATTACAATGACAAAAGTAAATGCACCAATGGACTGCGGGTTGGGGAGGCTGGCGACTGCATGGAAAACTAGGCGAGGCTAGGTTTTAGGTCTAAATTAGGAAGGGGAGGGGGTTTATATAGAGAAGGAGCTAGGATTAGAGGGTTTTTGCACCGATTCGAGCCGTGCGATCGTAATCGGACGGCTCTAGTTGCGGGGTTGGGTTAGGTGGGCTGTGTTAGGGGGGTTGTGGGCTGAGGAGAGAGGGAAGTTTGTGGCCCGTGACACGAGCTTTATAAACCCAAACGTCCCATGAATAAACCGATGATGGTGCCGCTATGGTCGACGTTCGGGTATCGAATGAACTCGGAATGCAGCGAAATTTGGCAGGTGACCTACCTACAATATAACAAGACCACTTGCCAAATTTTGACCCAATCCAAGGATATTTTTCTTGCACTATAAAAATGGTTTATTTTAATGATGCCACGGGCGCGTGCGTGTGTGGTTGGACTCGAAACGGTCAACGAGGAGAACCGACAACTACGAACGGATGCAAGTTTTCAAAAACAAGTGACGATTTTATGCAGATGATGCAAATGATGTAATGTTGAATGCGACAACCATACGAAACACAAAACAGGAATGGAATAAAAGGGGAATCTTCTGGAGCGTCGGTCCCGGGCTGTTACACACACATAGAGAAGTTGTGGGTTAATGACATTGATGTCGTAATAAGAAAAAAGGTGTTAGTCCAAAACTATTCATTTTTAGAATTGTCGAGATTAAGAGGTGTTAACTTGTTATTCATCTAAAAATTAAATATGCATGGTGATTATGTGTGAACATTTGTATTTCTCGTTGAAATCCTAGTGTAGTTTTGAGTCGGGCGCGTGCGATGGTTAACTCATACCAACCTCCTCCCTCGGGGCATGCGAGGAGTACTTTGATTTTTGACAAAAACTAATAAAACTTTAAAGAGGCATGGTGATGATGTGTGAGCATTTATATTCCTCGTTGAAATCCTAGTGTTGTTTTGAGTCAGGGGTGCGCGATGGTTAACTCCGACCAACCTACTCCCTCGGGGCATGCAAGGAGTACTTTGGTTGGTGATAAAACTAATAAAACTTTGCAATAAGTATGTGAGTTCTTTATGACTAATGTGACACCATGGACATACGCATCTTCACCTTCTCATATTTCCTAGCCTCTTCGGTACCGTGCATAGCCCATTCTCACCTCGAGGATCGGTGCAAATATTCGTCAGTGCATCCAAATCCCATGACATGATATGCTCTGTTGCACATAAGCCTCACTATATCTTCCTCAAAACAGCCACCATACCCACCTATTATGGCATTTCCATAGCCATTCCGAGATATATTGCCATGCAAATTCCACCGTCACTTCACACGACTAGTTCGTTCATCATCATAATGATTTGCATCATTATATAGAGCTGGCATTGTATTTGTGGCAAAGCCACCATTCTTTTATATTTTTATACATATCATGCTAGATCATTGCACATCGTGGGTACACTGCCAGAGGCATTGACTCGGAGTCATATCTTCCTCTCAATCCTTGATGTTGATTTGTAAGTAAATAAAAGTGTGATCATCATCATTATTAGAGCATTGTCCCAATAACGAAAGGATGATGGAGACTATGATTCCCCCACAAGTCAGGATGAGACTCCAGACGTAAAATGAAATAAAAATGGGGGAGGCCAAATGATCCCACCATAGAAAAAAAGATAAAATGGGGGAGGCAAAAGAAAAAAAGGAGAAAAGCCCACCATAAAAAATGAGAGAAAAGAGAGAAGGGACTTTTCTACTATTGTTTACCACACTTGTGCCTCAAAGTGGCACCATGTTCTTCATATAGAGAGTCTCCTATGTTGACACTTCCATGTGCTAGTGGGAATTACCTTTTCATATAATAAAGTTGGCTTTTATATTCCGATGACTGGCTTCCTCAAATGCCCGAGGACTTCATGAGCAAGCAAGTTTGATAAACACCACACTTAGCTTCAGTTGATCTTTCATACACTTATAGCTCTAGTGCATCATTTGCATGGCAATCCCTACTCCTTGCATCGACATCTATCGATGAGCATCTCCATAGCTCGTTGGTACGCCTAGTTGATGTGAGACTATCTTCTTCATTTTTACCCCTTTGATACCTACCATCATATCCAATACCATCTATATGCTATGTCCAATGCTTCACACTCATGTATTGCATGAAGAATAAAAAGTTGATGCATATTGAAAAAGTACGATCCAATTGCCTGACTTGGACACCGTGGTGCTTAACTATGTATCTATGTGGTGAGAAGGGAGTCATGCCTTGCTAATATAATAAGATGAATAGGGGTAAACATTCTTTTAGGATCGTATACTTTGAAAAATTAATGATTTTGTCTCCTATACTTATAAATATTACTATGTTATTGCTTGTTAATTCATCATTTCTCAATGAGCACATTTCTCAATGAGCATACATACCAAAGATTACATAATGGGTAGCATGTCAAATCAAAAATTCTGTTTTTATCATTTACCTATTCGAGGATGAGAAGGAATTAAGCTTGGGGATGTTGATACGTCTCCAATGTTTCTATATTTTTTTATTGTTCCAATGTAATATATTATCATTCTAGGATACTTTTTGGGTATTTATTTTCCAATTTATAATATTTTTTGGCACTAACCTATTGACCCAGTGCCCAGTGCCAGTTCCTGTTTTTTGCGTGTTTTTGCCTTTTCAGAGTTACAGTACCAAACGGAGTAAGACATAGAAGCTTTGGAGGAAGGCCAGAACATCCTCTATGGCCCCACCACATATCCACCCACGCCATGAGGGGACGCGGCTAGATATGTGGTGGTCCCCTGGAGCATCTACTGACATCGTTCTCTGGCCTATAAATCGTCACCTACCCTAAAAACACTAGAAGCGCTCCCAAAACACTTTTTCCACCGCCGCAAGTCTCTGTTCCGATGGGAGGCCATCTACGCCTCTATTCTGGCACCCTGTCGGAGGGGAGATTGATCATGGAGGGCGTCTTCATCAACCTTGTTGCCCATACCATGATGTGTGAGTAGTTCACCATCGACCTATGGGTCCGTAGGTAGTACCAAGATGGCAATCTCTCTCTCTCTCTCGATCTTCAATACGATGTTCATCGCATCTTTGCCTTGATCTATCCGATGTAATCCCTTTGTATGGTGTGTTTGTTGGGATCCGATGAATTGTGAGTTTATGTTCAGATTATTCATGAAAAGTATTTGAGTCAACTCTGATTACTATGATTCTTATTTGCCTGATCATCATAACTTCGTAATGCTTTCCGATGTATTGAGATAGTTCGGCCAACTACATTGATATTTTTTCAGTGGGAGTGGTGCGTTGTAGTCGGTTCAACCTGGCGAGTTTCTATATCCAGTGATATACAGGGACAAGTTGCGTCTTTGTGTTGGTCCTACTAAGGATAAAACAATGTGGTTTATTCATATTGATTGAGTTTACTTTGTCTACATCATGCCATCGTTCTCCAAGCATCACTCTGTTTGTCATGAACTTAATACATAGAGACGCAAGCATAGCAGCCCTCTTGAAGTGGAGGAGTAGTAATAGGTGCAGGCAGGAGTCAGCCTATTTGCTTATGGACGTGATGCCTATATACGCGTGATCATTGCTATAAAAATCACATAACTATTCACTTTTCTATCAAATGCCCAACAGTAATTTGTTTAACCATTGTATGCTTTGCTTATGAGAGATGCTACTAGAGAACTTTACGCCCTCAGGTCTATTCACTTATATATTCACAAACGCTATCATTACCTTGATGTTATTTATTACATTTTACTTTATTTTGCACTTTACTATTATCTACAATTATCTACACAACTCACTTGCTTGCAAATAATGAGATCAAGGAGATTGACAACCCTCTTGCCGGCGTTGGGTACAAGTTGTTTGTTCTTTTGTGTGCAGCCCCTGAAGACGGTTGAGGATTGGTATTCCTATTGGTTTGATAAACCTTGGTTTCATAACTGAGAGAAATACTTAACCACTTTGTACTGCGATTACCCGTTCCTCTTCACGGAAAACCCAATGCAGATCACGAGTATCAATGATCCATGTTTTGATAAATGCCTATTTGAGCTTTGTGACCTCATGCGTGCTAAAGGAGATTTCACTACCATAAATAACATTATATTTTAATCCATTCACATTCATAAACCTGAACATTGTCATTATCACAACTCTAACGAATCTCTTGTCTCTTATGATGAGGATCTCCCACTTGATGATGATTATGTGGAACATGTCTACTATGATGAAGATGAGTTGTTCGATATTGAGTGTGAGAAGACTATGAAGAGTCTAAGTCTCATAGTAAACTTCAAAGACTACATGCCCGGAGGAAAGGAATGGATTCTCGATAGTGGATGCACCAATCACATGAACGGAGAGAGAGACATGTTTGTAGATATCAGACCAAACCATGGACCGCGAAGGTATGTGACTTTTTGAGACAATTCCAAGGGTAACGTACTTGGTCTTGGTAAGGTGGCCATATCTTGTGACATCTCTATTCAAAATGTCATGCTTGTTTAATCTCTTGGATACAATCTTATTTCCGTATCTAGACTTGACGGCTTCGATTTTAATGTGCTATTTACCAAAGTAGATTGCCAAGTGTTTCGTCGAGATAATCATAACATGGTCTTTATCGGTTTTCGTAGAGGTGATCTATACATTGTTGATTTCACTAAGAAATCCAAACCTCGTACTTGTCTTATTGTAAAATCTTCTAAAGGTTGGCTTTGTCATAGAGGACTAGGACATGTTGGTATGTGTGATCTAGACAAGCTCATCAAAGTTGATCATGTACTTGGTGTTGAAATATGTTATCTTTGACAAAGATAGACTTTGTAGTGCTTGTCAAGCCAAAAATTAAGTAGGTGGAAGTCATTCCGTAAAGAATATCATGACTACTAGGAGACCACTCGAGTTGCTTCATATGGATATTTTTGGTCCTAATGCTTACAAGAGCCTAAGTGGAAATTCCTTTGGTCTAGTTATAGTTGATGATTTTTCCAGATTTACATGGGTATTATTTCTTGATGATAACTCACAGATGCAAAAGATCTTCAAGAACTTCGCTTGCAAAGCTCAAAATCAGTTTGAGGTGAAGATGAAGAAAGTTCGGAGAGACAACGGATCGGAGTTCAAGAACACCAATGTGGATACCTTTCTTGACGAAGAAGGGGTCTTACATGAGTTCTCGGCTATTTACACACCTAAACAAAATGGAGTTGTTGAGAGGAACAACTAAACTCTTATATATATGGCAAGAACAATGCTCGACGAATACAAGACGCCAAGACACTTTTGGGTGGAAGTCATGGAAACAACTTGTCATGCCACGAACCGACTCTATATTCACATGCTTTTCGGCAAAATAGCATATGAGCTACTCACTAGTAAAAAGCCCAAGTTGGACTCTCGGGTATTCGGATCCAAGTGTTACATTCTTGATAAGCATCGTTGTTCTAAATTTGCTCCTAAATCTCTTGAAGGTTTCCTACTCGGTTACAAATCGAACTCCCACACTTACCGTGTCTGTAACAACTTCACTTGAAAAGTTGAAGAGATGGTAGATGTGAAGTTTGATGAATCTAATGGTTCGCTAGTCGAACAATTTCCAAATTATGTAGTAGATAAGGAACCTTCAGAATACATACAAGGCTTGTCCATCGGCAGGATTCGTCCCATGGAGCTAAAGGAAAGAACTTCATCATCCCAAGTGGAAGCTCCTACTTTGCGTCAAGGCGAACCTCAACACAACATGGAAGCATCCACAAGCGGTACATGACAAGATGAAGAGGAGGAAGAAGTATATCATAATGATCCACCTCAGCCATGTTCACCGCAACTTCAAGGCAAAGACACCTTCAACAAAATTAATGAAGAAGAATATGATGAGGAGGAAGCTCCACCGTCCAACAAGCAAAAGATACCCCGAGTTCGAGCAAGAGTGACCAAGAATCATCCTTTAGAGCAAATCTTCGGTGACATTCAAACCGAGAGAATCACTCACTCTAAAACCCGCTTAGCTATTTTTTTGAGCATTACTCATTCATCTCTAGTATTGAGCCTAAGAAGGTGGAAGAAGCACTCAAAGACCCGGATTGGGTAAACGCTATGCATGAAGTGCTACACAAATTTGAGAGGAACGAAGTGTGGACACTAGTGGAGAAGCCTAGAGACGAGCAAAACATCATCGGAACCAAATGGGTGTTTCAGAACAAGGAATACAAAGATGGTCAAGTCATTCGCAACAAGGCACGTCTCGTTGCTCAAGGCTACACGCAAGTCGAAGGTATGGACTAGATGAGACCTATGCCCCCGTTGCTAGACTTGAAGCTATTCATATATTACTTGCTTATGCTAATCACCAGGACATCACGCTTTAACAAATGGGCATTAAAAGTGCATTTCTAAATCAGGAGATTGGAGAAGAAATCTATGTTAAGCAACCCCCTGGTTTTGTGAATCCTAACAAACCGAACCATCTTTACAAGCTTCGTAAAGCTCTTTATGGACTTAAGCAACGCCCTCGTGCTTGGTATAAGTGTCTAACGATGTTTCTTCTCGAAAAGGGTTTTGAGATTGGTAAAATTGATGCAACCTTATTCACAAAGAGAGTTAATGGTGAATTATTTATGTGCCAAATTTATGTGGATGATATTATCTTTGGATCTACTAACCCACAATTTAGTGAGAAATTTGGAAGGTTGATGTCTGAGAAGTATGAGATGTCCATGATGTGTGAGATGAAATTTTTTCCTTGGTTTGCAAGTCAAGCAAACAAGATAAGGAACTTTCATCTCTCAAACCAAGTACACCGAGGACTTGATCATGAAGTTCAACATGCAATAGTGTACAGGTATGACAACTCCTATGCCTACTAGTGGACATGTTGATCTTACCAAGGAGGACAAACTGGTTGATCAAAAGGTCTATCGATCAATGATCTGTTCATTGCTATATCTATGTGCCTCTTGTCCCGATATTAGGCTTAGTGTGTGCATGTGTGCTAGATATCAAGCCACTCCTAAAGAGTGTCATCTTAAGGTTGTGAAAAGAATTATGAGATACTTGATACATACACCAAACTTTGGCATTTGGTATCCCGAGGGATCTTCTTCTAACCTTGTTGGCTATTCCGATTCGGACTATGCCGGAGACGAGGTTGATAGAAAATCCACCTCGGGTACTTGGCAATTTCTTGGTAGATCTCTTGTGCCTTGGTCATCCAAGAAACAAAACTTGGTCTCTCTATCTACCGCCGAAGCGGAATACATTGCCGCCGGATCATGTTGTGCTCAATTTCTATGGATGACTCAAGCTCTTAAGGATTATGGTATATATGTGAAACATTGCACTGTTAGGTGAAAATGAGAGTAGAATCAAAATTGCTCATAATATCATGCAACACTCTCGAACTAAGCATATTAAAGTTCGACATCATTTCATTCGTGAACATGTTGCCAAAGGAGATATCAATCTCAAGCATGTTCGTACTAACAAACAATTGGCTGATATCTTTACTAAGCCACTTGATGAGAAAGTGTATTGCCACTTGAGGAGTGAGTTGAACATCATTGATGCTTCAAACTTGAGCTAGACTCACTCGGTTGCATGCAAGAGCATGAGCTTACATGACTATTCCACGATACACTTGATATGATGCTATCAGATACCTTGGAAATATATGCTCCCTTGTATTTCAACTAACCTTTTGTAGGTACTTGGAAGATCCACACTCCACAAGATTGCCATCAACTCACATATCACAAGAAATCTTGTCATAGACAAGTATCCACAACCCTTCTTTGACGATGGAGGAAGATGGCAACACAAATCATATCCTTGACAATCATTTGATAAAGAAATTTCACTCTCGTCATTTGGATATATATTGTTCTTCCTTGCATGACTAACCCATGTAGATGAAAAGAGAAGCCCAAAAGTTCAAGCATAGCTCCCAACTCAAGATGGTATTCATCAACATCGAGCATCCACCACAAGTTCTCCTACATGCTACGTCACCAACATCACTCAAAGGTATGTTCTCATATCCTTGAAAAAGCTTTACTCCAAGTCATGAGATAAAGCAACTCTAGTGATATGAAAACATAAAAATGCTTAATTGAAAAATGGTAACCCCATTTTGAGCTTAACAATGAGTATGACCTATGATCAAGTATTCTTACTTGGCTCCTAAGTGAATATACTCTAATATAGGTGACCTAGTCCCCGACCATCATCTAGATGTAGTTTCTTGTTTGGTTCATCTTATAATTGCATGCTTTATTAGAACCACTCAATCCTCATCTAGTTGAAAATTCCTTGCAAATCTTTTTGAAAATTCCTTGCAAATCTATATGAAAATTCACTGCAAATTTTCTTGAAATTGAATGAGACTTTATGAAAGTTTCCTTTAACAAACATTGCCAAGTTTCTGTTTAGCCCTCGGAGCCTCCGACTCAAGATTCCCGATGTCATCGATATTGCTGATAGGCTACAGGACCACACTTTGGTTTCATCGACCCATCTCACATTGGAGCTACCTATTTTGCTATTTTCTGTAAACTTGGTCAAAACTTGAAATTCCAATATCTTCAAGGATCCCTATGAAAAAGGGGGAGACATCTTAAAAGCTTTCAGATAAGTGAAATGGGGAGAAATCATGATCAATGATCCCTTAGTCTCACATGCTCTCGATGATCCTTATCTTCTATGATCCCTTCTCTCAATGATCCCTTTATCTGACCGTGTGTATGAACCTTTTTGGAAATTAATGCCAAAGGGGGAGAAATACCAAAGCTTCACTGCAAAGGGGGAGAATACCAAAGTTTTTTCCTATCCATAGAGGTGGAAATATCATGATTACCCAAAGTGGAGAAACACTACTTAAGAGGGAGAGGGCATACCAATCCATTCTATCATTTAAGGAGACAACGTACAAAATTTATAAAAAAATTACCTCTATTTGCCTACTTATGTTAGACTTGTCTCTCCCGACCTACTCCCAATATCTACATGCTGAGATTCGGGGGGAGAGGAAGATCTACAATTTCATAATTAGGTGAGAAACCTTTAAATGCCTTTGGGGACATATCAAGCTTGATAAATGTTATCTTCTATATGTCCTCCACATCTTGGTTATCTTCTTTTGTTTTGCGTTTAGATTTATAGTATACTCTTGTGTTTCCTAACATTTGTTTTCTCAAGTGAGTTTCTACTATTATAATGCTCAAGAACTCCAAGGTAAGATGCATCATATCCTTAGTCACGATGATCTCTTGCTTCTTGCACATATTGTTTGAAAGAGTGAAGTCTTGAACATGGATATACCTCATTCACATATATTTGATGCATATAGCCAAGATACACATGACTCATCATATCCTCTCTACTATGCGTATGCCCATGCATTCCAAAGCAAATATCCTTTAAAGGGATTGCACACATTTAGGGGGAGCAAATCTTAGTCATATGTCTCTCAAAGTCTTCATTATATCTTTGAATATCTTTATTTAGAGCTTTGATTGTATGTTGTCATCAATTAACAAAAAGGGGGAGATTGAAAGCACATATGCTCCCTTGGTACAACATACATTGTCTCTTTGACTAATATGTCTACCTAGCTTATTTCAGGATAAGTCCATAGTGATGGTTGGCTAAAAGGTCCTTTGTGGAGGACCTCCCCAAGGAAAGGAAGGAATAGGATTTCCCAAGCTACAAGCATGAAGACTCTACATTTTACTTTGTGAGAAATCACTTTGAGTCCATAGGAAAGCCAATACTATTAAAAGGGGGTGAGGTAATGATGGTGAATGAGAAGCTCAAAATGATCAAGTGTTAGCCACCAAAATCATCCACAAACTCTCCCACAAATATTCTATCTTAAACCCTACCACTCAAAATTGTTTCCACCAACTATATCCTTTCGGCTACACTGAGTCTAAACCCTAGATAGAGCCTATGCCAAATCCACATCTCTGTATTACCAAGTTTCCCATATCAGTGGAACCGAGTTCAGTGACCAACTTCATGTTGACTCATATACAAGAATCGGAATTTCCAGAATTGTAAATCAGTCACACCGAGTTGTGTAACTGCCCTTGGCTACTCATATCGGTACCACCGAGATTCCTATATCGGTCTCACTGAAAACTCCAAAGTTGCCACATTATGCAATAGTTGGTGTAACCGAGTTTTCACTTTGGTTTCACCGAGTTGGGCAATAATGTTGCAACGGCTGGATTTTTCGAGATGCTTATATATACCCCTCCACCACATCCCACTCGCAAGGGAAGCACTCAGAACATACCCACAGTTCCCATATCCAATTTTCTGAGAGAGAACCACCTACCCTTTCATATGTCTCCAACATATCTATAATTTCTGATTGTTCCATGCTGACATATTATCATTCTAGGATACTTTTTGGGTATTTATTTACCAATTTATAATATTTTGAGCACTAACCTATTAACACAGTCCACAATGCAAATTCCAATTTTCTGCGTGTTTTTGCCTTCTCAGAGTTAACATCCAAACGGAGTCCAATTTTCACAAAACTTTTTGTTGATTTTTTCTGGACCAATACAAGACCTAGAAGGTTCGAACGAGGGCCAAGAGATGCACCAGGGGCCCACCACACATCCAACCGATGCCCCAGGGAGGGTAGATATGTGGTGGCCCCCTTGAGCATCTCCCGATGTCGTTCTCTTGCCAATAAATTCACATATACCCTAGAAACACCAAAAGCGCTCCCGAAACACATTTTCCGCAGCCGCAAGTCTCTGTTCCAATAGGAGGCCATCTACACCTCCGTTCTGGCACCTTACCGGAGGGGAGATCAATCATGGAGGGCCTCTTCATCAACCTTACTGCCCTCACCATGAAGTGTGAGTAGTTCACCATAGACCTACGGATTTGTAGGTAGTACCTAGATGGAAATCTCTTTGTCTCTCTATTGAAAATATGCCCTAGAGGCAATAATAAATTGGTTATTATCATATTTCCTTGTTCATGATAATCGTTTATTATCCATGCTATAATTGTGTTGATCGGAAACTTAGATACATGTTGGATACATAGACAACACCATGTCCCTAGTATGCGTCTAATAGACTAGCTCGTTGTTCAAAGATGGCTATGGTTTCCTAGTCATGGACATGAGATGTCATTTGATAACGGGATCACGTCATTAGGAGAATGATGTGATGGACAAGACCCAAAATACAAATGTAGCATATGATCATGTCAGTTTATTGCTACTGTTTTCGGCATGTCAAGTATTTGTTCCTATGACCATGAGATCATGCAACTCAGTGACACCAGAGGAGTACCTTGTGTGTATCAAACGTCGCAACGTAACTGGGTGACTATAAAGGTGCTCTACAGGTATCTCCTAGGGTGTCTGTGGGGTTGGCATGGATCAAGACTGGGATTTGTTACTCCGTGTGACGGAGAGGTATCTCAGGGCCCACTCGGTAATACAACATCACAACAAGCCTTGCAAGCAATGTGACTAAAGTGTTAGCCATGGGATCTTGTATTACGTTACGAGTAAAGAGAATTGCCGGTAACAAGGTTGAACTAGGTATGGAGATACCGACGATCGAATCTCGGGCAAGTAACATACCGAAGAACAAAGGGAACATCATACGGTATTAACTGAATCCTTGACATAGAGGTTCGACCGATAAAGATCTTCGTAAAATATGTAGGAACCAATATGGGCATCCAGGTCCACTATTGGTTATTGACCGTAGAGGTGTCTCGGTCATGTCTACATAGTTCTCGAACCCGCAGGGTCTGCACACTTAAGGTTTGGTGACGTTTCGGTAGTATAGAGTTATGTACGGTGGTGACCAAAGGTTGTTCGGAGTCCCAGATGAGATGACGGACATCACAACGAGCTCGAGAATGGTCCGGAGGTAAAGATTTATATATAGGAAGTCCTGTTTTGGTCGCCGGAAAAGTTTCGGGCTCATCGGTAGTGTACCGGGAGTGCCGGCAGTGTACCAGGGGACCATCGGGAGAGGTATTTCGACCCAAGAGGCTACATGGGCTGTGGGAGGAGGTAAACCAGCCCCTGGCGGGCTAGCCAAAGCCTCCTCTAAGGGCCCATGTGGCTGGAGTGGTTTGAGAAGGAAAAAATCCAAAGGTGGAGAGGTGGAAGGAGTTTCCAAGTGGAAAGGAGGAATCCTACTCCTAATAGGATTGGAGTAGGACTCCTCCACCTCCAATTTCGACCAAAACTTGAGGTTTTGAGGCTGCCTCCTCCCCTCCCTCCCTCCTATATATACTAGAGCATTTAGAGGAAAAAGCTGACCCTAATAGCCACGTGCTACCTCTCCTCTAGATCGCAGTTTCTCCTCTAGACCGGTTTTCAGCGGTGCTTAGGCGAAGCCCTGCTGGAATAGCTCCACCACCATCGCTGCAATGCCATCGTGCTGTGGAGAACATATCTACCTCTCTGATCCCTCTTGCTGGATCAAGAAGGCGGAGTCGTCATCGAGTTGTACGTCTGCTGAACGCGGAGGTGTCGTCCGTTCGGTGCTAGATCGGAAGGACCGTGATGAAGATCGCGAGACTGATCGTGATGAGATCGTGGGCTGGATCGTGATGAGTTCACAGGACGGATTGTGATTGGATCGTGGGATGGATCGTGATGAGATCGTGGGATGCTCGGCGATTTGGATCGCGAAGATGTTCTACTACACCAACCGCGTTTCTTAACGCTTCCCACTTAGCGATCGACAAGGGTATGTAGATCCACTCTACCTCTCGTAGATGCTCATCACCATGGAGAGATCTTGCGTGTGCGTAGGAAATTTTTTGTTTCCCATGCAACATTCCCCAACAGTGGCATCATGAGATAGGTCTATGTGTAGATGAGATCTCGAGTAGAACACAAAGAGTTTGTGGGCGTTGATGCTTAGATATCTTCCTCCATTGGTCGTGTTTTGGTTGAGAGGTATTGTGGGATGAAGCGGCCCGGACCAACCTTACTCGTACGCTTATGAGAGACCGGTTCCATCGACTAATGTGTAACTTTGTTGCAGAAAGATGGCTGGCAGGTGTCTATTTCTCCTACTTTAGTTGGATCGGATTCGACTAAGGTGGTTCTTGAGAAGGTTGAAAAGCAACTTATATATCACCGTTGTGGTTTATGCATAGGTGAGAATTGTTCTTGCTAGATACCCGTAGCAGCCACGTAAAACATGTAACAACAATTAGAGGACGTCTAACTTGTTTTTGCAAGGTATGTTGTGATGTGATATGGACAATTCAATGATGAGATATATGTGATGTGTGAGATGATCATGTGTTGTATAGAATATCATGACTTGCATGTCGATGAGTACGGCAACCAGCAAGAGCCATAGGGTTGTCTTTAATTATTGTATGACCTGTGTGTCAATCATTAAGCGCTATGTAATGCTTTACTTTATCGCTAAACCGTAGCAATAGTAGTAGAAGAATGGTGGGCGCAACAACCCAGATGGTGACACATTGATGGAGATCATGGTGTCATGTCGGTGACGATGGAGATCATGCCGGTGCTTTAAAGCTGGAGATCAAAAGCACAAGTTCACGGCCATATCATGTCACTTATGATTTGCATGTGATGTTAATGGTTTTATGCACCTTGTTTTGCTTAGGACGATGGTAGCATTATAAGGTGATCCCTCACTTAATTTCAACTAAATTGTGTTGTCCCCGAGTGTGCACCGTTGCGAAAGTTCGTTGTGTCGAGACACCACGTGATGATCGGGTGTGATAGACTCTACGTTCACATACAATGGGTGCAAGCCAGTGTTGCACATGCAGAACACTCGGGTTAAACTTGACGAGCCTAGCATGTACAAACATGGCCTTGAAACACAAGAGACCGAAAGGTCGAACATGAGTCATATAGTAGATATGATCAACATGATGATGTTCACCATTGAAACCACCTCAACTCACGTGATGATCGGACTTGACTTGGTGAATTTGGATCATGTATCACTCGAATGACTGGAGGGATGTCAATTTGAGTCGGAGTTCTTAAGTAATATGATTAATTGAACTCATTATCATGAACATAGTCAGTAGTGTCTTTGCAAAATTATGTTGTAGATTACTAGCTCACTCTGTAGCTCCCTTGGATTTCTATATGTTCCTAGAGAAATAGAGTTGAAAGATGATGGTAGCAATATTGCGGATTGGGTCCGTGATCTAAGGATTGTCCTCATTGCTGCACAGAAGGCTTATGTCCTTAATGCACTGCTCGGTGCGCCACCCCCTCTAGCATCGTTTGTAGATGTTGTGAACATCTGACAGGCACGTTCCGATGACTACTTGATAGTTTAGTGCGTCATGCATTACGGCTTAGAATTGAGGCTCCAAAATGTTTTGAACGTCACGGAACATATGAGATGTTCTAAGACCTTAAATTGGGATCTCAGGCTCGTGACCATGTTGTGAGATATGAGATCTCCAACAAGATTCTTTGCCTGCAAGATGAAGGAGAATAGCTCAATTGTTAAGCATGTGCTGAGATTGTCTGGGTGCTACAATCGCTTGAATCGAGTGGGAGTTGATCTTCCAGTTAAGATAGGGATTGATATAGTTCTCCAAGTCACTGTCACGAAGCTACTAGAACTTGGTGATGAAGTATAAAATGCCAGGGATAGAAATAATGATCCCTAAGCCGTTCGCGATGTTCGACACCGCGAAGGTACAAATCAACAAGGATCATCAAGTGTTGATGGTTAGTAAAACCACTAGTTTCGAGATGGGCAAGGGTAAGGATGGAAACTTCATGGATGGCAAGTCAGTTGCTGCTCCAGTGAAGCAACCCAAAGTTCAACCCAAACCCGAGACTAAGTGCTTCTATTATGAGGTGAGCGGTCGCTGAAGCGGAACAACCCTAGATACTTGGTAGATAAGAAGGCTGGCAAGTCGACACAAGTGTATTTGATATACGTGTTATTGATGTGTACGTTGCTAGTACTCCTAATAGCACCTGGGAATTGGATACCGGTTTGGTTGCTAAATGTTAGTAACTCGAAGTAAAAGCTATGGAATAAACGGACACTAGCTAAGGGTGAGGTGACGATGTGTGTTGGAAGTATTTCCAAGGTTGATGTGATCGACATCGCACGCTCTCTCTACCTTCGGGATTAGTGATGAACCTAAATAAATGTTATTTAGTGTTTTGCGTTGAGCATGAACGTGGTTAGATCATGTTGATTGCAACACGGTTATTCATTTAAGTTAGAGAATAATTGTTATTATGTTTACGTGAATAATACCTTCAATGGTCATGCACCCTGTGAGAATGGTTTGTTGAATCTTGATCATAGTAATACACATGTTCATAACATTGATGCCAAAAGATACAAAGTTAATAATGATAGTACCACATACTTGTGGCACTGCCGCTATATGTTATATTGGTATAAAGCGCATGAAAAAACTCCATGTTGATGGATCTTTGGACTCATTCGATTTCGAATCGGTTGAGACATGCGAACCATGCCTCTTGGGCAAGATGACTAAGGACCCCATTTTCCGGATTAATGGAGCGGGCAAGTGATTTATTGGAAAAGATACATGTTGATGTATGCAATCCAATGAGTCTTGTAGCATGCGGTGGATGTTGTTATTTTCTTACCTTCACTGATGATTTGAGTAGATATAGTGTATGTTTACTTAATGAAACACAAGTCTGAATCATTTGAAAGGTTCAAGAAAATTCAGAGTGAAGTTTAAGATCATCGTGACAAGAAGATAAAAATGTCTGCGATATGATCGTGGAGGTGAATATCTGAGTTACGAGTTTGGCATATAACTTTAGACAATGTGAAAGTCGTTTCACAAGTCACGCCACCTAGAACACCATAGTGTGATGGTGTGTCCGAACGTCATAGTCGTGCTCTATTGGATATGGTGAGGGCTATGATGTCTCTTATCATTTTGCTACTATAGTTTTTGGGTTACGCATTAGAGACAACTACATGTTTTTGGGTTACCTACGAGATGGGCCCGGATTCCGACAAATGGTTAGAGGCCATGAAATCCGAGAAAGGATCCATGTATGAAAACCAAGTATAGACTTTGGTAGACTTGCTCATTGGACGGGAGGTCGTCGAGTACAAATGGACCTTTGAGATGAAGACAAATGCTGATTCTAAATGTCACCATTTATAAAGCTCGACTTGTCACAAAGAAGTTTTCGACAAGTTCAAAGAGTTGACTGCGATGAGGCTTTCTCACTCGTACATATGCTAAAGTCTGTTGGAATTATGTTAGCAGTTGCTGCATTTTTCAATTATGAAATCTGGCAGATGGATGACAAAACATCGTTTCCTTAACAGTTTACTCGAGGAAAAGTTGTATGTGATACAACCAGAAGGTTTTGTCAGTCCTAAGGATGCTAAAAGGTGAGCAAGCTTCAGTGATCCTTCTATGTACTGAAGCAAGCATCTCGGAGTTGGAATATACACTTTGATGAGGTGATCAAAGTTTTTGAGTCTATACAAAGTTTATGAGAAACTTGTATTTACAATAAAGTGAGTGGGAGCGCTATAGAGTTTTTGATAAGCATATGTGGTTGACATACTGTTGATCGGAAATGATGTAGAATTTCTGGAAAGCATAAAGGGTTGTTTGAAAGGAAGACCTGGATAAAGCTACCTAATTGTTGAGCATCAAGATCTATAGAGATAGATCAATATGCTTGATGAGAATTTGAATGAGTACATACCTTGACAAGATTTTGAAAGAGTTCAAAATGGATTAGGCAGAGAGAAGTGTTGTCGCCTACTTTGTAAGGTGTGAACTCAAAGCTCGACCACAGCGGAAGAAAGAGAAAGGACGAATGTCGTCCCCTATGCCTTAGCCATATGCTTTGTATAGTATGACATGCTATGTATCGCACCTGTGTGTGCCTTGCCATGAGTCTGTCAAGGGGTACAAGAGTGATCCAGGAGTATATCACTGGACAGCGGTCAATATCATCCTTAGTAACTACAAGACTAAGGAAATGTTTCTCGATTATGGAGGTAAGAAAGAGTTCATCATAAAGAGTTACGTCGATGCAAGCTTTGACACCAATCCGGATGACTCTTAGTAGCAATCCGGATACGTATAGTAGAGCAGCCATTTGGAATAGCTCCAAGTGGAGTGTGGTAGCAGTGTTTACAGTTTGACATAGAGATTTGCAAAGTACACACAGATCTAAATGTTACAGACCCGTTGACTATAAGACCTCTCTCACATGCAAATCATGATCGAGCCCTAGAACTCATTGGGTGTTAGATTCATAACAATGTGAATCACATGGTGATGTGAACTAGATTATTGACTCTAGTGCAAGTGGCAGACTGTTGGAAATATGCCCTACAGGCAATAATAAATTGGTTATTATCATATTTCCTTGTTCATGATAATTGTTTATTATCCACCCTATAATTGTGTTTATCGGAAACTTAGATACATGTGTGGATACATAGACAACACCATGTCCCTAGTATGCCTCTAATAGACTAGCTCGTTGATCAAAGATGGCTATGGTTTCCTAGTCCTGGACATGAGATGTCATTTGATAACGAGATTACGTCATTAGGAGAATGATGTGATGGACAAGACCCAAACTACAAACGTAGCATATGATCGTGTCAGTTTATTGCTACTGTTTTCTGTATGTCAAGTATTTGTTCCTATAACCATGAGATCATGCAACTCACTAACACCATGAGATCGGCGCTAGATCGGAAGCACCGTGATCAAGATCGCGAGACGGATCATGATGAGATCGCGGGACAGATCGTGATGAGTTCATGGGACGGATCGTGATTGGATCGCGGGACATATCGTGATGAGATCACGGGATGCTCAGTGATTTGGATCGCAAAGACGTTTGACTACACCAACCGCGTTTCTTATCGCTTCCCGCTTAGCGATCTACAAGGGTATGTAGATCCAATCTCCCTCTCGTATATGCTCATCACCATGGATAGATCTTGCCTGTGCGTAGGAAATTTTTTGTTTCCCATGCAATGTTTCCCAACACTCTCTCGATGTTCAATACAATGTTCATCCCATCTTTGCCTTGATCTGTTCGATGTAATCGCTTTGTATGGTGTGTTTGTTGGGATCCGATGAATTGTGAGTTTATGTTCAGATTATTCATGAAAGTATTTGAGTCAAACCTAATTACTATGATTCTTATTTGCATGATCATCATAGCTTCGTAATGCTCTCTGATCTATTGAAATAGTTTGGCCCACTAGGTTGATATTTCTTCAGTGGGAGTGGTGCATTGTAGTAGGTTTAACCTGACGAGTTTCTATATCCCACTAAAAGAAGGGGACAAGTTACGTCTTTGTTCTGTTGCTACTAAGGATAAAACAATGGGGTTCATTCATATTAGTTGAGTTTACTTTGTCTACATCATTTCATCATTCTCCAAGCATTACTCTATTTGTCATGAACTTAATACATAGAGAGGCAAGCATAGGAGCACTCAAGAAGTGGAGTAATAGTAGTAGGTGCAAGCAGGAGTAAACCTGTTTTCTTATGGATGTGATGCCTATATACACATGATCATTGCCATGAACATGGCATAATTATTCGCTTTTCTATCAATTGCCCAATAGTAATTTGTTTACCCATCGTATGTTTTGCTTATGAGATAGGTCACTAGAGAACTCTATGCCCCTCGGGTCTATTCACGTATAAAGTCACTAACGCTATCATTACCCTGTTGTTATTTATTACCTTTTATTTTATTTTGCACTTACTATTATCTACAATTATCTACACAATTCACTTGCTTGCAAATAACGAGATCAAGGGGATTGACAACCATCTTGTCGATGTTGGGTGCAAGTTGTTTATACTTTTGTGTGCAGCCACTGAAGACGGTTGAAGATTGGTATTCCTATTAGTTCAATAAACCCTGGTTTCATTACTCAGGGAAATACTTACCCACTTTGTGATGCAATTACTAGTTCCTCTGTGACAGCCCAAGTGTTGTCCATACCATTTATGGCATGTAACCCCCCCCTTTGTATGAATCTTGTGTCATGAGCTATGTTAGGTTTTGCAACTTGTCTCCCATGTGTTGTTGTGCATTCATGCATCATTTCATTCTTCTTGCATGTTGTTTCTCAGGTGTCTTGGTATGATGTGTTGGTGGTGAGTGGATTTGTGTGTGTTGCGAGTGAGGTGTTTGAGTGTGGTGGTATTCATGTGTGCAACTCTCTCTTCTTCCCCCTCCTTACTTTTCATCAATTAAACCTCACCATAATGCCTTCCTTTTCCATATTATTTCACAACAGCATTAATTACCTTGTTAAAATGTTTTAAAATGTTCAAAAGGTGGCCCTATATGTTTTATGAATTGTGTGTATGATAGTTTTGATGTTTGTAGTTTGTTTGCTTTTGTCTTTAAATAACAGGAGCTGCCATTTTTAATAAGTATTAAAAATTACTTGTTTAATAAATCAACTAAATATTTTTGTTAATTAGTGCACATTATTTCCTTTGCAAAATAGTTTTGTTTTGCACTAAAGTCTTTTGTTTTTCCCTGGGCATTTATTTGAATGTGGCTGTATTTTTAAAATGAGAAAACCCCTTTTCTGGTTTTGTTTTGAGAGAGAGAGAGCAGGTGGGCCAGTCTGTCTTGTGGCCTAGCCCGCAGTGAGCAGACATCTACCTGCTCCCATCGGCTCTGCCGTCAGTCTTCAGAGAGAGAGCCGCGTCCGCCGTCGCCTTTCCGTCGCCATCGTCGTCTGTTACATCGCCTTTATAGCACCCTCGGCGTGCGTGCCCCCTCGCCTAGGGTTCCTCCCATTCCCTCCGCTACCGCAACCATCTTCTTCCCCTACATCTCTCTCCCTCCTCTCTTCTTTCTCCTGCCAGGTAGGCTTCTGAGAGGTTCAGAGTAGTTTAGTCGCGTCCGCCGGTCGTCGTCACCGTCGTCACCGCGTCTCCGGTGGGCGGCGTCCTTGTTGGTGATGGCGTGGAGCTCGTGCGTTGTCCCGGCATTCCATTCCCGCCGCTAGGGGCCCCGAAGGAGCTCTACAATGACGGCCTTGTCGTCGCCGGAAGCCCTGCGCTGCCGTCTTCTTCCCCTGCATCGTCTCCGGCCATCTTCTTCCCCTCGGTCGACTCCATCGTGACCGGCTCGTCCTCTCCTTTCCCCCAAGGTGAGCCGCCAGCCCCTGTAGCCTTTTCCTCCGCGCGTAGCCCGTAGTTGATTGTCGCCGCGTCTGTCGCCGCCGGTAGCAAGACGAGCACCTGCAGCTCGCCTCCTTCCTCCTCACCGCAAGGTGAGCAGGGGAATGGGTCCGAAGATGATCCTAGTGTGAGTGAGAGCCATTGACATTGCCAGTTTCGCCATGGGGTCGCCGGAATCACTTCCGGAACGCCCCTGTTGCTGCTGTTGCTCTGTTGTGTGTATGCATTTTCAGTTTCGTCAGTTATCGTGCTTGTGTGTACTAGTGGAGCAGAGGACCTCCTCTATTAGAATTCGGTGCCGTAGCGTAGAGGTTGGGCTCGTGGGAGGTGAGCAAGAGGTCGTGGGTTCGAACCAGACTCCCCCTTTTGCTATTTTTTTCTGTTTTTCTTTTGTTTATAACCTGCTGTGTATGCACATGTGTGTATGTGTGTGTAGTTAATTATTTCAGGTTTGTTTTATTATTATTTTCCCTGACATGTGTGTGTAGATGTTGTGTGTACGTATATATGCCTAAGGCATATATGCTAGTGTGTGTGTATGCACCATGCCCACATCCATACTTGTGTATGTGTGTGCTTGGCACATAGACGTGTGTGTATATATGTGCTTGTGTATATGTGTAGGTGTGTAGGTGTGTTTGTAGGCAGGATACATGTGGTGTGTATGTGAGCTTGCACATGTATGTGCTTGTGTGTGTGTATGTACCCTAGTGTATATATACATGTGTGTGTGCTTGGTGTAGTTGTGGTGTGTGTGTATGTTATGCATACACACATGCATGCTTGGTTGTGGGAGTGTGTGTGTGTGTTACCATACACATATACATATACATATATGCGTAGTGCATAGATGTATGCATATATGTGTGGAGAACCACCCACACACATGATCTAGTGTGTGTGTTTGAGTGAAGTGCCTTGTGCACTTGTGTGTGTGGAGGGGGGGGACTAGTGGGTTTCCCCACTTGATAAACGCCTTGTTGTATTCATCTTGCTTGTCCCTTGTGTTTCACATGAGCATATGAGTATGGCCCAATGCTTTGGGGTAGGAAGAGCCAATGAATCCATTGGAACTCTCAGATTTCACTTTTGAGCAAGTTCATAAATCAGTCATTTTAGCTGAGATGCCATTTTGTCATTTTTGCTTGAATTAATCCATGCTTCCTTTGGGGGATGTGTCAACTAGGAAGTGCTAGTGTTTTGTATCTAGTATGCCATGGTATTTTTGTTTAATATGAGAACCACCCATATAAGTGGGGAACATGCTGTTAAGTTGTCTACTTAATGTTTCTGTTTCAGCATGCTAAAAACTACTAAGTCAGGGAATCTGTTGTTATTTTTATGCCATGAAGAGTGGGTGGTATCAAGTGATGTATTTGGAATTTGCTCATGCTCAGTGTTAGTTATTTGTATTAGATATTTCCCTCTACCATCCTGTTAATTTTAATGCCAATAGTAGATATCTAGAATATTTAATTACTGCTGTCAACTTGCTACTTTATAATCGCAGATTCCAGAAAACTGGGATTTTCACAAAGTCCCCGAAAACTGTTTCATCATGTCAACTTGATTGCTTCATGCTTCTTGATGTGTGCCTCATTTGCTGATTGTGTAGTTGTATAAGTTAATGTGGGTGTTGAGTAGGTACTGTCCATATCTTGTTTGTGGCTGTAGGGTTCCTGTAGCTCAAGTTGTGAGTTGTAGAAGTTCCTATATTGCTGTTTTGTGGCAGATTGTGGGTTTTATTCTTTTGTGACTTGTGGGAGCTATGCTCCATGGAATTGATTGATTCTTGAGGCTATTGTGATTGATTTTTCATAACCTATCCAGAGGCTACCTTGGAATGCCAAGAATTATCACAGGTCTTGGATGAGTTGTGTTTTGCCTCCGTACCTTGTCGAGAGCGCATCGTGAGAACCGTAGCTCCGTTTCTTGCGATCATTATATGAATTTCTATCGATTTTGCATGATGAATCCAGATTTTCCATGTTCATGCATGTTTAAATAACTTAACATGAGGTTCTGTCCAGATTCATTAATAAACAAACTTTGCATCTGAAAACATGACTAGTTTTGGATTGCCATGTTGAATTCTTCATAAATGAATCATGCATCATATTGTTGTGCATTGCACCTTGGTTGGAGGTTTATTGTGGTAGTTTCTCTTGGGTAGACGCGAGTGTCGATACTAAGTACGAGGACCCAGGAGAGTAACACTACGAGGATCCCGCTACTTGTTCCGCTGAGCACCAATAGGCAAGATGATCGTACCCGGATCCCGATACTATTTTTTCTTGCTAGTTTCTCGCTCTTATAGTTACAATTGCGCTACCTACCACTTGATATCAGCCTCCTATTTACCATGACAGTCTCTAACCTCCACATCCTAGCAACCCTTTGATTGGCTAAGTTATCGCTACTCAGCACCTCGTATAGCGTTCTTAGTTGCAGGTGCAGGTGGTTCCATGTGATAACATGGATTTGGGATATGACAATAAATTCTATTATTTAATTTAATGCACATATATATCTTGGTATTGGTGGAAGTCTTGGCCTTTTGCTAAGTGATTTGTTCTGCTTTTACCGCCATTAGTTCCTTGTTACCGGTGTTATCTTTTCCATATTTTGCACTCCTAACATGCTCGGGGTTGTTATGGGGACCCCCTGGTTTATTCGGTTGAGATTAAAACTTGTCTGGCAAGACCCAACATTGGTACTACATTTGTTTAAAACTTAATAAAATTTGCATAGGGTCTTGCAAACCCGTGGATAATTAATCAACCCCCGGGCCAGTGCTCCTCATGAGTGTTGGTCCAAACTAGAGCACTGTGCGGGGCCAACCCAGGGCAACTTGGGAGATTTCTATCAGGCCTCCGTATGCGTTGCTTATCCGTCGTGTCCTGAGAATGAGATACGCGGCTCTTATCGGGTTCGTCGACACGTCGGATGGTCTTGCTGGATTTGTTTTACCTTTATCGAATGTCTTGCGTGTGGAGTCTAACTTTCTTCGGGTTTTCTCGAGGTGTTGGAATTCCTTTGGAATTACCTATGATGACCACAAGATCTGTGGTCGAGGCTATTCCCATGGAGTGTGGTTAATTTGTGATGTTTTAGTTGGAGCACCCCTGCAGGGGTTAAATCTTTCGGAAAGTCGTGCCCTCGGTTATGTGGCAACTTGGATATTTGTTTAACACCCAGTTATAGTTAACTTGAATTAACTCTAATTAAAATACACCAACTGTGTGAGTAACCATGATCGTCTCTGCTCGTGAACATGGTCTGAGAGAGAACACAATGAGGTTATGTTTGACGTAAGTAAGTGTTCATGATCTCATAGGGATCATACTAAATTTAATCGTTCATCATAGGCCACTCATACTTATTTTCATGTTGTGTAAGTTGGCCACCATAAATGCTTAGTGCTGTTGCAAACTAAACACTTACCCCATCCCAACCTTTAAGCTGGAATAGTCTCGGTACCCGGGCACATGATAGCTAAGTCCTCTGTCGCTCACAGTTAACTACAAGAACTCCGGGTACAGGTTCAGATGAGTTCGTGTAGGATGATCTCACCCAGCTCCAGTGGGAATATGACGAGGAAAGAGGCAGGATGTACGTGACGTATCCGGATGAGTAGAGGACCTGGTCATGATCTTTGGGATAGCTTGATAGTATCTTTCGCAACTGTTTTATCGTTTCATTTCGTCCGAAGTCAGACCCTGTGTTCAACTTGATGATATGAATTTGAGTGACATTGTAAGTTAGCATGTGGCGAGTGTAAGCCAATCTTGTATAGTCATCTCTTTCAGTATTGTATGTTGTGATGATACTATTCTTGCTAATGGCAAGATGCGCATATATCCCTTGCGAGGCCCTCGTGCCTTAAAATGGATAAGCGCGCATCTTGGGCGTGACAAGTTGGTATCAGAGCCATACGACCATAGAAGCCTTTGCTTGTTCGAACTTGGCCGAGTCGAGTCTAGTAAAAAACTATTTTTGAGTCTAGTTATATCGGAGAGTAGGATTGTTTTTACTCCTCTTCTATGCTCTGGTGAGGTATCCGACTTAGGAAATTTTCACTCTACTCCTCTTCTCGCTCAAATTTTTTTAGGATCACGCGGGTATTTTGGAGTCTATATGATACTGATGTGACAGGGTTCTGTCTTGGTGCCTCCTATCTAACTTGACGTCTTCCGGGGAGTCGAGCTCTAGGGAATGTTGGCACATCGTTATCATTCAGCTTCCTTGATATCTGAGGACAGAGAGTGTTCGAAATTACTTCAATACTTATCATGGTGAGATACGGTCGGAGTCACCCAGTATTGGGGAGGCGTTCGGGGTACCACCATGGTTTAGTATCATTGTGAGTTCGAGGATTCGAGATTAGATGAGTTTGCGAAAGCCTCTGGTTATGTGTTGAAGGATGGATACAGTTGGGGTGTAGGATTGTTAGTTGTGTGATATATTTCCTCCTTGTATCCCCCACACCGTATTGCATAACCAGAAAGTTTCGGAAGTTCATAGGTGGGAAATCTTGTAGTCATCTAGGATCATCTTCTTCAGATGTATATGGGCATGTGCATTTGTTCCGAGCGCTTAGCTCAATACTTTTGTGTTATTGCAAGTGGCTTATTATATCTGATGATGTTATCATGAACCAAGAAGCATTCTTACTAATTTTTCAGTAGGAAGTCTGTGTTGTTATTTGTTCAATTTCTTTCAAGCATTTGATTCAGCTTTGAATTCATCTTATCAATGAGGTGCTGATGCGTCTTGTCCATCTTCAGGATGGCTCCACCAACTTGTAACAATCCGGGTCGTGGTGAGGAGCAGACTAATGTTCCACCACCACCCCCACCACCGCCTCCTCTGCCTCCTCCTCCAGAAGCTTGGCAAGCTGTGATGGCCACAACCAATGCGAACACTCAGATGTTGCTCAGACTGTTGCAAGAAACGGAGCAGGGTCAGCAAGGTTTTCAAGGGAATTTTCTGAATCAGCCTTAGTTTGCAACGCTCAATCAGTTCATTGCCAACCGGCCCAAGTCTTTCACCTGTTGTGAGAAGCCTTTTGATGCTGATGATTGGCTTTGTGATATGAGTAAGCATTTCGAGTGCAGCAATGTCAGGCCAGAGGACTTTGTCAGAGTTGCATCGTTCCAGCTCAAGGGTCAAGCAGCTGATTGGTGGCAGCAGTACAAGGATTCCAGGGGCGATCGTGTTGTTACTTGGGACGATTTCCGTCGTGACTTCAGGGCTCATTACATTCTGACAAGCTTTGTCGAGGAGATGCATGAGAAGTTCTGGCACCTGAAGCAGGGAACCAAGTCTGTCTACCAATACAATGTCGAGTTCCAGAATCTAGCTCGTTATGCCAAGCAAGATGTTCCAGATGATAAGGCTATAATCTATTAGTTCAGAGGTGGTCTCAAGGATGAGCTTCTGCCAAGCCTAGTTCTTCAGGAACCTCGGGAGTTTGATCAGTTCTACAACATGGCTTTGAAGGTTGAAGCAGCTCAGCTCAAGTTGGAGAACTCCAAGAAGTGTTCAAGGGATTCTTCTTCTTCTTCTTCCAGCTCTCAGATGGCTCCCAAGCAGCCGAAGTATTGGGCGCCAAATCCTCTTCCGTTTCGTCCTCCTCAGCAGCAGAAGCAGTTTGGTGGTCGTGGTTCTTCCCACCCACCCAACCCAGGATTCCAGCAGAGACCCCAGGCATCCAAGGCTATTCTTGTTACTCCTCCAGGCAATGTTCGTCCGCTTTCTGAGGTTACTTGTCACAAGTGTGGCCAGAAGGGTCAGTATGCAAACAAGTGGAACCAACGGCGTCGTCCGCCTCCTCCTCTTGTCGAGTCTCCAGGCAATGCAATGGTGAAGCATAATCCCAAGACCGCAAGAGTGAATATGATGAATGCAGCTGAAGCAGATCAATCCAATGATGTGATTATGGGTAATCTCTCAGTTAATGATTTCCCCGCAAAAGTTTTGTTTGATTCTGGAGCATCACATTCATTCATGTCTAAAGCATTCTTCATCAAGCATGATTTTGATTCTGATTATTTGAGTAAGGCCTTGTGTGTTGTTTCTCCCGACACTCTCATGAGTGCTAACAAGGTGGTTCCGGATGTTTCTATCAAGTTGGGAAATTATTATTTTCTGGCTTCTCCAATTTTTCTCAGTAATTCCAACATTGATCTCATTTTGGGCATGGACTTCCTGGCTATGAATAAGGCTCATATTGATTGCAAAGCAAAAGAAGTCAAGCTGACTCATCCTTCAGAAGACGTGATTGTTTTCGCGGCTCGCGATGACACAATCCATCTCTTTGCTCTTAATGAGAAGGGTGAAATCTCAGCGATTTCTCAAATTCCGGTGGTTTGTGAGTATGAAGATGTCTTTCCAGAAGAATTGCCAGGAATGCCTCCGCACCGGCCAGTCGAGTTCGTGATTGATCTCGAGCCCGAAAGTGAACAGGTCTGCAAGCGCCTGTATAAACTTGGCCCCGAAGAGCTGAAAGAGTTGAAGAAGTAGCTAGATGAGCAAGAACGTCTGGGTCTGATCAGACCAAGCTCTTCTCCGTGGTGTTGTGGAGTTTTGTTTGTCAAGAAGAAAGATGGCACGGATCATCTTTGTGTTTATTACCGGCCATTGAAGAAGAAGACAATCAGAAACAAGTACCCACTTCCCAACATCAATGAGTTGTTTGAACAACTGAAAGGTGCCAAGGTTTTCTCGAAGCTTGATCTTCGCATGGGTTATCATCAGATTCGCATTCGCGAAGAAGACATTCCCAAGACCGCTTTCAGGATGATTTTTGGCTCTTATGAGTACACCATCATATCGTTTGGTCTTGCTAATGCTCCTCCAACCTTGTCAACAATGATGAATTTCATTTTCTCTCCCTTCAAGAATGAGTTTGTCTTGGTCTATCTCGATGATATCCTTCTGTTCTCGGAGATAGAAGAAGATCATGCAGAGCATCTTCGCCTTTTGCTTGACAAGTTAAGAGAGCATCGATTCTATGCCAAGTTTTCCAAGTGTGAGTTTTGGCTCAATGAAGTGGTGTACCTTGGGCATGTCATCTCTGTCGAGGGAATTAAAGTGCACCCTGAGAAAGTTGAGGCAATCTTGAAGTGGGAACCTCCTTAGAATGTGAAGCAACTTTGGAGTTTCCTTGGGCTTGCTAGCTATTGCAGAAGGTTCAAGGAGAACTTCTCTCAAATTGCCAAGCCTCTATCCAATCTCCTCCAGAAGAGTGTCAAGTATGTTTGGTCTCCTGAGTGTGATGTGGCGTTCAATACTCTCAAGCAGAGACTGACTTCAGCTCTAGTTCTTGTTCCTCCTGAGCAGTCTAAGCCTTTTCAAGTTTTCTGTGATGCTTCTCTGCAAGGCCTTGGTGGTGTTCTCATGCAAGACAAGAAGATTGTTGCTTATACCTCGCGTCAGTTGAAGCCGGCCGAGAAGAACTGCCCCACTCATGATCTTGAGTTGGCGGCAGTTGTGCATGCTCTAATGACTTGGAGCCATTTGTTGTTGGGTAGACCAGTTGAGGTGTACACTGATCACAAGAGCCTGAAGTACATTTTCACTCAACCCAATCTCAATCTTCGGCAATCTCGTTGGGTGGAAATGCTTGAAGACTTCAACCCGAGCATTGAGTATACTCCTGGGAAAGCAAATGTCATTGCAGACGCGCTCAGCCGTAAGGCGTACTGCAATAGTCTCATTCTAAAGCCTCTTCAACCCGAGATTTGTGAAGCTTTCCGCAAGCTCAACCTTCAGATGATTCCGCAAGGATTTCTTCCAAATCTTCAAGTCTCTCCGACTCTGGAAGATCAGGTTCGCCAAGCACATCTTCTTGATGCTATGGTGAAGAAAGTAAAGAAAGGTGTGGCCAAGAGCATTTCGAAGTATAAGTGTTTTCGACTTGATGACAAAGATACCTTGTTCTTTGAGGACCGTCTTGTGGTTCCAAAAGGTGATCTCAGAAAGCTTATCATGGACGAAGCACACAATTCTCTTCTATCCATTCATCCAGGCAGTTCAAAGATGTATCAAGATCTCAAGCAAACCTTCTGGTGGACTCGCATGAAACGTGAAATTGCTCAGTTCGTGAACGAGTGTGATGTTTGTTGCAGAGTGAAGGCGGAGCGTCAACGTCTAGCAGGTCTTCTTCAGCCTTTGCCTATCCCAGAGTGGAAATTCGATCATGTGGAGATGGATTTCGTAACTGGGTTTCCCAAGTCCAAGAGGCAACGATGCCATCTTTGTGGTTATCGACAAGCTTTCAAAAGTTGCTCATTTCCTGCCAGTCAAAGAATCTATCTCGACAGCTCAGCTTGCAGAGTTGTATACATCAAGGATAGTGTCTTTGCATGGTATTCCTCAGCTCATCTCTGGTGACCGTGGAAGTCTCTGTACTTCTAAGTTTTGGGAGTCCTTCCAAATTGCTATGGGTACCAAGATCCGTTTCAGCACTGTGTTCCATCCGCAGACAAGTGGTCAAGTTGAGAGAGTCAATCAGATCCTTGAAGATATGCTCAGAACCTGTGTGATTTCGTTCGGCATGAAGTGGGAAGACTGCCTTCCATATGCTGAATTCTCATACGACAATAGCTTTTAAGCTAGCTTAGGCAAGGCTCCATTCATGATTCTCTACGCCAGAATGTGTCGTACCCCGCTTAACTGGTCCAAAACCGGTGAGCGTCAGATATTGGGCAGTGACATGATCACTGAAGAAGAAGAAATGTGACGTGTCATTCGTGAGAACCTCAAAGCAGCTCAGTCCCGACAGAAGAGTTATTATAATAACAAACATCGGGATGTTTCCTTTCAAGTGGATGATCTAGTCTATCTCAGAGTCTCTCCCATGAAGGGCACTCAGCGGTTTGGAATTAAAGGGAAGCTAACTCCTCATTTTGTTAGTCCTTTCAAAGTTGTTGGAAAGAGAGGTGGACTTGCATATCAACTAGAGCTTCCTCCAAATTTCGCAAATATGCATGATGTCTTCCATGTTTCTCAGCTCTAGAGGTGCTTCAAGACTCCTGAGCATACCATTGACCTCCAAGACATTGATCTGCAAGAAGACCTCTCTTATGGTGAGCATCGAGTTGCAATTCTTGAAGAAAATGAGCGTAAGACTCGCAACAAGTCTATCAAGTTCCTCAAGGTGAAGTGGTCTCATCATTCTGACGAAGAAGATACTTGGGAACGTGAGGAACGTGTGGAACTTCTCCGTTCTGAATTCCCGGACTTCTTTCGTTCCTAGATCTCGGGTCGAGATCCTCATGTAGTGTGGGAGAGTTGTGACAGCCCATGTGCTGTCCCTACCCTTTTTGGCATGTAACCCCCCCTTTGTATGTATCTTGTGTCATGAGCTATGTTAGGTTTTGCAACTTGTCTCCCATGTGTTGTTGTGCATTCATGCATCATTTCATCATGCATCATTTCATTCTTCTTGCATGTTGTTTCTCAGGTGTCTTGGTATGATGTGTTGGTGGTGAGTGGATTTGTGTGTGTTGTGGGTGAGGTGTTTGAGTGCGGTGGTATTCATGTGTGCAACTCTCTCTTCTTCCCCCTCCTTTCTTTTCATCAATTAAACCTCACCATAATGCCTTCCTTTTCCATATTATTTCACAACAGAATTAATTTCCTTATTAAAATGTTTTAAAATGTTCAAAAGGTGGCCCTATATGTTTTATGAATTGTGTGTATGATAGTTTTGATGTTTGTAGTTTGTTTGCTTTTGTGTTTAAATAATAGGAGCTGCCATTTTTAATAAGTACTAAAAATTACTTGTTTAATAAATCAACTGAATATTTTTGTTAATTAGTGCACATTATTTCCTTTGCAAAATAGTTTTGTTTTGCACTAAAGTCTTTTGTTTTTCTCTGGGCATTTATTTGAATGTGGCTGTATTTTTAAAATGAGAAAACCCCTTTTCTGGTTTTGTTCTGAGAGACAGAGAGAGCAGGTGGGCCAGTCTCTCCTGTGGCCCACCCTGCAGTGAACAGACGTCTACCTGCTCCTGTCGGCTCTGCTGTCAGTCTTCAGAGAGAGAGTCGCGTCCATCGTCGCCTTTCCGTCGCCATCGCCGTCTGTTCCATCGCCTTTACAGCCCCCCTCGGCGTGCGTGCCCCCTCGCCTAGGGTTCTTCTCTCTCCCTCTGCTGCCGCAGCCATCTTCTTCTCCTACATCTCTCTCCCTCCTCTCTTCTTTCTCCTGCCAGGTAGGCTTCTGAGAGGTTCAGAGTAGTTCAGTCGTGTCCGCCGGTCGTCGTCGCCGTCGTCGCCGCGTCTCCGGTGGGCGGCGTCCTTGGTGGTGATGGCATGGAGCTCGGGGGTTGTCCTGGCGTTCCATTCCCGCCGCTAGGGGCCCCGAAGGAGCTCTGCAGCGACGGCCTCATCGTCGCCGGAAGCCCTGTGCCGCCATCTTCTTCCCTTGCATCATCTCCGGCCATCTTCTTCCCCTCCGTCGAATCCATCATAACCGGCTCGTCTTCTCCTTTCCCCCAAGGTGAGCCGTCGACCCCCGTAGCCTTTTCCTCTGCGCGTAGCCCATAGTTGATCGCCGTCGCATCTGTCGCCGCTGGTAGCAAGACGAGCACCTGCTGCTCGTCTCCTTCCTCCTCACCGCAAGGTGAGTAGGGGAATGTGTCTGAAGATGATCCCAGTGTGAGTGAGAGCCGTTGGCGTTGCCAGTTTTGTCGTGGGATCTCCGAAATTGCTGCCGGAACGCCCTTGTTGCCGCTGTTGCTCTGTTGTGTGTATGCGTTTTCAGTTTCATTAGTTATCGTGCTTGTGTGTACTAGTGGAGCAGAGGACCTCCTCTGTTAGCATTCGGCGTCGTAGCGTAGTGGTTGGGCTCGGGGGAGGTGAGCAGGAGGTCGTGGGTTCGAGCCTAGACTACCCCCTTTTGCTATTTTCTTTTTTTCTTTTTCTTTTTCTTTTGTTTATAACCTGCTATGTATGCACATGTGTGTTTATGTGTGTAGTCAATTATTTCAGGTATGTTTTATTATTATTTTCCCTCACATGTGTGTGTAGATGTTGTGTGTATGTATATATGCCTAAGGCATATATGCTAGTGTGTGTATGCACCATGCCCACATCCATACTTGTGTATGTGTGTGCTTGGCACATAGAGATGTGTGCATATATGTGCTTGTGTATGTGTGTTTGTAGGCAGGATACATGTGGTGTGTATGTGAGCTTGCACATGTATGTGCTTGTGTGTGTATGTACCCTAGTGTATATATACATGTGTGTGTGTGCTTGGTGTAGTTCTGGTGTGTGTGTATGTTATGCATACACACATGCATGCTTGGTTGTGGGAGTGTGTGTGTGTGTGTTACCATACACATATACATATACATATATGCATAGTGCATAGATGTATGCATATATGTGTGGAGAACCACCCACACACATGAGCTAGTGTGTGTGTTTGAGTGAAGTGCCTTGTGCACTTGTGTGTGGGGGGGAGGGGACTAGTGGGTTCCCCACTTGATAAACCCCTTGATGTATTCATCTTGCTTGTGCCTTGTGTTTCACATCAGCATATGAGTATGGCCCATGGTTTTGGGGTAGGAAGAGCCAATGAATCCATTGGAATTCTCAGCTTTCACTTTTGAACAAGTTCTTAAATCTGTCAACTAGGAAGTGCTAGTGTTTTGTATCTAGTATGCCATGTTATTTTTTTTAAATGTGATAATCACCCATATAACTAGGGAACATGCTGTTAAGTTGCCTACTTAATGTTTCTGTTTCAGCATGCTAAAAACTACTAAGTCTGGGAATCTGTTGTTATTTTTATGCCATGAAGAGTGGGTGATATCAAGTGATGTTTTGAATTTTATCATGCTCGGTGTTAGTTATTTGTAGTATATATTGCCCTCTACCATCCTGTTAATTTTCATGCCAATAGGAGCTCTCTATAATATTTAATTACTGCTATCAACTTGCTACATTATAATCGCAGATTCCAGAAAACTGGCATTTTCACTAAGTCCCAGAAAACTGTTTCATCATGTCAACTTGATTGCTTCATGCTGATTGATGTGTGCCTCCTTTGCTGACTGTGTAGTTGGATAAGTTGATGTGGGTGTTGAGTAGGTACTGTCCATATCTTGTTTGTGGCTGTAGGATTCCTGTAGCTCAAGTTGTGAGCTGTAGAAGTTGCTATGTTGCTATTTTGTGGCAGATTGTGGGTTTTATTGTTTTGTGACTTGTGGGAGCTATGATCCATGGAATTGATTGACTCTTGAGGCTATTGTGATTGATTTTTCATAACCTATCCAGAGGCTACCTTGGAATGCCAAGAATTAGCCCAAGTCTTGGATGAGTTGTGTTTTGCCTCCGTACCTTGTCGAGAGCGTATCGTGAGAACCGTAGCTCCGTTTCTTGCTATCTTTATATGCATTTCTATCGATTTTCCATGATGCATCCAGATTTTCCATGTTCATGCATGTTTAAATAACTTAACATGAGGTTCTGTCCACATACATTAATAAACAAACTTTGCATCTGAAAACATGACTAGTTTTGGATTGCCATGTTGAATTCTTCATAAATGAATCATGCATCATATTGTTGTGCATTGCACCATGGTTGGAGGTTTAATGTTGTTGTTTCTCTTGGGTAGACACGAGTGTCGATACTGAGTATAAGGACCCAGGAGAGTACCACTACGAGGATCCCGCTACTTGTTCCGCTGAAGAACCAACAGGCAAGATGATCATACCCGGATCCCGATACTATTTTTTCTTGCTAGTTTCTCACTCTTATCGTTACAATTGCTCTACCTACCACTTGATATCAGCCTCCTAATTACCATGACAGCCTCTAACCTCCACATCCTAGCAACCCTTTTATTGGCTAAGTTACCGCTGCTCAGCCCCTCGTATAGCGTTCTTAGTTGCAGGTGCAGGTGGCTCCATGTGATAACATGGATTTGGGATATCACAATAAATTCTGTTATTTAATTTAATGCACATATATATCTTGGTATTGGTGGAAGGCTTGGCCTTTTGCTAAGTGATTTGTTCCGCTGTTACCGCCATTAGTTCCTTGTTACCGGTGTTATGTTTTCCATATTTTGCGCTCCTAACATGCTCGGGGTTGTTATGGGGACCCCCCTGGTTTATTCGGTTGAGATTAAAACTTTTCTGGCAAGACCTAACATTGGTACTACATTTGCTTAACACTTAATAAAATTTGCATAGGGTCTTGCAAACCCGTGGATAATTAATCAACCCCCGGGCCAGTGCTCCTCATGAGTGTTGGTCCAAACTAGAGCACTGTGCGGGGCCAACCCAGGGCAACTTGGGAGATTTCTATCAGGCCTCCATACGCGTCGCTTATCCGTCGTGTCCTGAGAACGAGATACGCGGCTCTTATCGGGTTCGTCGACACGTCGGGTGGTCTTGCTAGATTTGTTTTACCTTTATCGAATGTCTTGCGTGTGGAGTCTAACTTTCTTCGGATTTTCTCGAGGTGTTGGAATTCCTTTGGAATTACCTATGATGACCACAAGATCCGTGGTCGAGTCTATTCCCGCGGAGTGTGGTTAATTTGTGATGGATTAGTTGGAGCACCCCTGCAGGGTTAAATCTTTCGGAAAGCCGTGCCCGCGGTTATGTGGCAACTTGAATATTTGTTTAACAGCAGGTTATAGTTAACTTGAAGTAAACACTAATTAAAATACACCAACTATGTGAGTAGCCGTGATCGTCTCTGCTCGTGAACATGATCCGAGAGAGAACACGGTGGGGTTATGTTCGACGTAAGTAAGTGTTCAGGATCTCATAGGGATCATACTAGATTTAATCGTTCATTGTAGGCCACTCATACTTATTTTCATGTTGCGTAAGTTGGCCACCATAAATGCTTAGTGTTGTTGCAAACTAAACACTTACCCCATCCCAACCTTTAAGCTGGAATTGTCTCGATACCCGGGCACATGATAGTTGAGTCCTATGTGGCTCACAGTTTACTACAACAACTCCAGGTACAAGTTCAGATGCGTTCGTGCAGGATGATCTCACCCAGTTCCAGTGGGAATATAACGAGGAAAGAGGCAGGATGTACATGACGTATCCGGATGAGTAGAGGACCTAGTCGTGATCTTTGGGATAGCTTGATAGTATCTTTCGCAACTATTTTATCGTTTGATTTCTTCCGTAGTCGGACCCTGTGTTCAACTTGATGATATGAATTTGAGTGACATTGTAAGTTAGCATGTGGCGATGTAAGCCAATCTTGTATACTCATCTCTTTCAGTATTGTATGTTGTATACTATTCTTGATAACGGCAAGATGCGCATCTATCCCTTGCGAGGCCCTCATTCCTTAAAATGGATAGGCGCGCATCTTGGGCGTGACAAGTTGGTATCAGAGCCATACGACCATAGAAGCCTTTGCTTGTTCGAACTTGGCCGAGTCGAGTCTAGTAAAAAACTATTTTTGAGTCTAGTTATATCGGAGACTAGGATTCTTTTTACTCGTCTTCTATGCTCTGGTCAGGTATCCGACTTAGGAAATTTTGACTCTACTCCTCTTCTCGCTCAAAAAATTTTAGGATCATGCAGGTATTTTGGAGTCTATATGATACCAATGTGATAGGGTTCTGTCTTGGTGCCTCCTGTCTGACTTGATTTCTTCCGGGGAGTCGAGCTCCAGGGAATGTTGGCACATCATTATCATTCATCTTCCTTTATATCTCAGGACGGAGAGTGTTCGAAATTACTTCAATACTAATCGTGGTGAGATAAGGTCGGAGTCACCCAGTACTGGGGAGGCGTCCGGGGTACCACCATGGTTTAGTATCGTTGTGAGTTCGAGGATTCGAGATTAGATGAGTTTGCGAAAGCCTGTGGTTATGTGTTGAAGGATGGATACAGTTGGGGTGTAGGATTGTTAGTTGTGTGAGATATTTCCTCCTTGTATCCCCCACACCGGATTGCATAACCAGAAAGTTTTCGGAAGTTCATAGGTGGGAAATCTTGTAGTCATCTAGGATCATCTTCTTTAGATGTATATGGGCATGTACATTTGTTCCGAGCACTTAGCTCAGTACTTTTGTGTTATTGCAAGTGGCTTATTATATCTGATGATGTTATCATGAAACAAGAAGCATTCTTACTAATTTTTCAGTAGGAAGGCTTTCTTGTTATCTGTTCTTTCAAGCATTTGATTCAGCTTTGAATTCATCTTATCAATGAGGTACAGATGCGTCTTGTCCATCTTTAGGATGGCTCCACCAACTCGCAACAATCCGGGTCGTGGTGAGGAGCAGACTGATATCATGGCTAGTTCTTGTTTCATTCATTTGTTCTTCTTCTTATTTGCTGCTACATTTAGTGTGTCTCATAAAAATGCAAAATACAAAAATATTTACCTTTGCTTGTTACTAGTTCTTTCTTGATATCGTGGCTAGTTCTTGTTTTGTGTGTGTCACTCCCAATAATGATGTTATCAATTTTACACAAAGGGGAGGAGAATGTTTGAAGGATGCATGTTATAGTATTTTCCATGCCCAAAATAAATCAACTAATAAGCTATCCACCACCAAATTTCTTCATAATTTTTATGTTGGTGTGACAACTTGGTATAGGTTTGTCCTTGACACCATCATCGATGGGACCTTCTTAATGTGTCATGCTTTGGATGCTTATAATGCAATTGAAGATCGTCTTGGAACACCACCTCTTATCGTAAATGAAAATAATTTGACAATGGAACATGTTATGCAAAGACTTGATGCTATTAAAAAGTAAATAATCACTAGTGAACCTAATGAGGAGTTAGATAAAAAAACTTCATAATCATATCACTCAATTTGGGTCACGGGTAGGAATAACTTTGAAAACTTTAAAGGAAAAAAGATGCTACTATTGAGAAGAGGGTAGAACAAGGATTGAGTAGAATTGATAAAATCGAGGAGATCATTGGCAAAGTGAGCTTCGCTTTCACACCATCCAAGACTAGTGCTAGCACCACACAAGACAAGAATCCCAAGTTCATATTTATTCCTAAAAGCATTAGTACACCTCCTTCCAAAAGAAATGAAGATCTCAAAAGGATTAGTGTTCACCCCAAATTTTTGAACTTGATAAAGGAATCTATGGTCGAGCCTTCCATTGTCCCTATTAATCATAGTTGTGTTATCTAGGAGCTAAATGTCAAAGATGACAACACTTGAAACTATGCATTATGCCTAGCTAGGGGCATAAAAAAATAATGCTTGTTGGGAGACAACCCAATATGTATCTTCATTTTTGTTTTTACTTTCTGTTTTTTTGTGTGATAACATGATTGTTGCCTCTGTAATGATTGTGTTTTTATGTTTTATTTATAGCTTGTGCCAAGTAAATCCATTGCGATGACTCAAAAGATGAGTAGAAACGACGTTGAATCTGAAACAGAAACTTTGACTCTAGTGCAGGAATTTTTATTTTTTTACTGCAACGTGTTAATGATCTGAAATTTTAACACAGTATTGTTATACAAATTCTTTATGTTGTCCTAATTTTTCAGAATTTTTAGAGTTACAAAAGTTTCTGCTCTTTACAGATTGCTACATACTATTATGTTTTAAACATGTTCTATTTTGCTTGCATAGTTTGCTTGTTTTGATTATGCCATGGATTATATCGGGGGTGCAAGTCATGGACAAGTTAGAATACAGTACCTCTTATGCAAAAATGAATTTGAATCAATTTATCACAGTACCTCAAGTATGCAATATGTGATGGAAATATGCCCTAGAGGCAATAATAAATTAGTTATTATCATATTTCCTCGTTCATGATAATTGTTTATTATCCATGCTATAATTGTATTGATCGGAGACTCAAATACACGTGTGGATACATAGACAACACCATGTCCCTAGTATGCCTCTAGTAGACTAGCTCGTTGATCAAAAGATGGTTAAGGTTTCCTAGCCATGGACATGAGATGTCATTTGATAACGGGATCACATCATTAGGAGAATGATGTGATGGACAAGACCCAAACTACAAACGTAGCATATGATCATGACAGTTTATTGTTGTTGTTTTCTGCATGTCAAGTATATGTTCCTATGACCATGAGATCATGAAACTCATAGACATCGGAGGAGTGCCTTGTGTGTATCAAACGTCGCAACGTAACTGGGTGAATATAAAGGTGATGTACAGGTATCTCCGAGGGTGTCTGTTGGGTTGGCATGGATCAAGACTGGAATTTGTTACTCCGTTTGACGGAGAGGTATCTGAGGGCCCACTCGGTAATACAACATCACAACAAGCCTTGCAAGCAATGTGACTAAATGTTAGCCACGGGATCTTGTATTACAGAACGATTAAAGAGACTTGTCGGTAACGAGGTTGAACTAGGTATGGAGATATCGATGATCGAATCTCGGGCAAGTAACATACCGAGAACAAAGGGAACGTTATACAGGATTGACTGAATCCTTGACATAGAGGTTCGACCAGTAAAGATCTTCGTAGAATATGTAGGAAACAATATGGTCATCTAGGGCCCGCTATTGGTTATTGACCGTAGAGGTGTCTCGGTCATGTCTACATAGTTCTCGAACCCGCAGGGTGTGCACACTTAAGGTTCGGTGACGTTTCGGTAGTATATAGTTATGTATGGTGGTGACTGAAGGTTCGGAGTCTCGGATGAGATCCCTGACGTCACGAGGAGCTCCGGAATGGTCCGTAGGTAAAGATTGATATATAGGAAGTCCTATTTTGGTCGCCGGAAAAGTTTCGGGCTAATCGGTAATATACCGGGAGTGCCGGTAGTGTACCAGGAGACCACCGGGAAGGGTATTTCGACCCAAGAGGCTTCACGGGCTGTGGGAGAGTAAATACCAGACTTTTGTGGGCTGGTGGAAGTCCCACACAAGGCCCATGCGGCTGGGAGAAAAAGCCCAGAGGGAAAAAGGTTGGAAAAGGCCAAAAAAAGGAGGAATCCTAGTCCTACTAGGATTGGAGGAGGAGTCCTCCTCTCCTCCCCACTTTGGTCGACCCAAGGGCTGGATTTTTGGCAGCCAAGACTCCTCCTCCTATCCTCCTATAGATACTAGAGGATTTTAGGGTTTTGGCACCGAATTTTCAGCCTAGTGCTACCCGTTCCTCAAGTGCATAGTTTCTCCTCTAGATCGGTTTTCTGCAGTGCTTAGGCGAAGCCCTGCCGGAATAGCTCCACCACCATCACTGCAGCATCGTCACGCTGCCGGAGAACTCTTCTACCTCTCCGCTCCCTCTTGCTGGATCAAGAAGGCAGAGAGCGTCATCAAGGTGTATGTGTGCTGAACGCGGAGGTGTCGTCCGTTCGGCGCTAGATCGGAAGGACCATGATCAAGATTGTGAGACGGATCGTGACTAGATCACGGGACGGATCGTGATGAGATCACGGGACGGATCGTGATGAGATCACGGGACGGATCGTGATGAGTTCGCGGGACGGATCGTGATTGGATCGCGGGACGGATCGTGATGAGATCTTGGGACGCTCGGCGATTTGGATCGCGAAGACGTTCGACTACACCAACCACGTTTCTTAATGCTTCCCGCTTAGCGATCTACAAGGGTATGTAGATCCACTCTCCCTCTTGTAGATGCTCATCACCATGGATAGATCTCGCGTGTGCGTAGGAAAATTTTTGTTTCCCATGCAACGTTCCCCAATAGTGGCATCATGAGCTAGGTCTATGTGTAGATGAGATCTCGAGTAGAACACAAAAGGTTTGTGGGCGTTGATGCTTAGATTGCTTCCTACCTTGGTCGGATTTCGGTTCAGAGGTATTGTGAGATGAAGCGGCCCGGACCAACATTACTCGTACGCTTACGAGAGACTGGTTCCCTCGACCCCAACTTGTTGCATAGATGGCTTGCGGGTGCCAGTTTCTCTCACTTTAGTTGGATCGGATTCGACAAAGGCGGTCCTTGAGAAGGTTGAAAAGCAACTAGTGTATCACCATTGTGGTTTTTTGCGTAGATGAGAATTATTCTTGCTAGATACCCATAGCAGCCACGTAAAACATGCAACAACAATTAGAGGACGTCTAACTTGTTTTTGTAGGGTATGTTGTGATGTGATATGGCCAATTACATGATGTGATATATGTGATGTATGAGATGATCATGTGTTGTATAGAATATCACGACTTGCATGTCGATGAGTACGGCAACTGGCAGGAGCCATAGGGTTGTCTTTAATTATTGTATGACTTGTGTGTCAATCATTAAGCGCTATGTAATGCTTTACTTTATCGCTAAACGGTAGAAATAGTAGTAGAAGCATGTTGGGCGCGACAACCCCGATGGCGACACGTTGATGGAGATCAAGATGATGGAGATCATGGTGTCTTGTCGGTGACGATGGAGATCATGTCGGTGCTTTCAAGATGGAGATCAAAAGCACAAGTTCATGTCCATATCATGTCACTTATGATTTGCATGTGATGTTAATCCTTTTACGCACCTTGTTTTGCTTAGGATGACGGTAGCATAAGGTGATCCCTCACTTAAATTTCAAGATGAATTGTGTTCTCCCGAGTGTGCACCGTTGCGAAAGTTCGTCGTGTTGAGACACCACGTGATGATCGGGTGTGATAGACTCTACGTTCACATACAACGGGTGCAAGCCAGTGTTGCAGATGCAGAACACTCGGGTTAAACTTGACGAGCCTAGCATGTACAGACATGGCCTCGGAACACAAGAGACCGAAAGGTCGAACATGAGTCATATAGTAGATATGATCAACATGATGATGTTCACCATTGTAACCACCTCAACTCACGTGATGATCGGACTTGAGTTGGTGAATTTGGATCATGTAGCACTCGGATGACCGGAGGGATGTCAATTTGAGTGGGAGTTCTTAAGTAATATGATTAATTGAACTCATTATCATGAACATAGTGAGTAGTGTCTTTGCAAAACTATGTTGTAGATTACTAGCTCACGTTGTAGCTCCCTTGAATTTTATATGTTCCTAGAGAAATAGAGTTGAAAGATGATGGTAGCAATATTGCGGACTGGCTCCGTGATCTGAGGATTGTCCTCATTGTTGCACAGAAATCTTATGTCCTTAATGCACCGTTCGGTGCGTCAACCCCTCTAGCGTTGTTCGTAGATGTTGTGAACATCTAACAGGCACGTTCTGTTAACTACTTGATAGTTTTGTGCGTCATGCATTACAGCTTAGAATTGAGGCTCCGAAACGTTTTGAACGTCATGGAACATATGAGATGTTCTAACAGCTAAAATTAGGATCTCAGGCTCATGCCCATGTTGCGAGATATGAGATCTCCAACAAGATTCTTCGCTTGTAAGATGAAAGAGAATAGCTCAATCGTTGAGCATGTGCTCAGATTTTCTGGGTGCTACAATCGCTTGAATTGAGTGGGAGTTGATCTTCCAAATAAGATAGTGATTGATATAGTTCTCCAAGTCACTTTCACTAAAGCTACTAGAACTTGGTGATGAACTATAAAATGCCAGGGATAGAAACAATGATCCCTGAGCTATTTGCGATGTTTGACACCGCGAAGGTAGAAATCGAGAAGGAGCGTCAAAGTGTTGATGGTTAGTCAAAACCGCTAGTTTCGAGAAGGGCAAGAACAAAGAGGAAAACTTCATGGATAGCAAGTCAGTTGCAGCTCCAATGAAGCAACCCAAAGTCTAACCCAAACCCGAGACTAAGTGCTTCGATTATGAGGAGAACGGTCGCTGAAGCGGAACAACCCTAGATACTTGGTAGATAAGAAGGCTGGCAAATTCGATAGAAGTATATTTGATATACGTGTTATTGATGTGTACCTTCCTAGTACTCCTAGTAGCACCTGGGTATTGGATACCGGTTCAGTTGCTAAATGTTAGTAACTCTAAGTAAAATCTATGGAATAAATGGATACTAGCTAAGTGTGAGGTGACGATGTGTGTTGGAAATATTTGAAAGGTTGATGTGATCAACATCGCACGCTCTCTCTACCTTCGAGATTAGTGACGAACCTAAATAAATGTTATTTGGTGTTTTTACGTTGAGCATGAACGTGATTAGATCATGTTCATTGCAACACGATTATTCATTTAAGTTAGAGAATAATGGTTACTCTATTTATATGAATAATACCTTCAATGGTCATGCACCTAGTAAGAATGGTTTGTTCAAACTTGATCATAGTAATACACATGTTCATAACATTGATGCCAAAAAGATACAAAGTTAATAATGATAGTACCACATACTTTTGGCACTGCCGCTAAATGTCATATTGGTATAAAGCGCATGAAGAAACTCCATGCCGATGGATCTTTGGACTCATTCGATTTCGAATTGGTTGAGACATGTGAACCATGCCTCTTGGTCAAGATGACTAAGGACCCCGTTTTCTGTTTTGATGAAGCGGGCAAGTGATTTATTGGAAATGATACATGTTGATGTATGCAATCCAATGAGTCTAGTAGCGTGCGGTGTATATCGTTGTTTTCTTACCTTCACTGATGATTTGAGTAGATATAGTGTATATTTACTTAATGAAACACAAGTCTGAATCGTTTGAAAGGTTCAAGAAAATTCAGAGTGAAGTTTTAAGATCATCGTGACAAGAAGATAAAAATGTTTGCAATATGATCATGGAGGTGAATATCTGAGTTACGAGTTTGGCATACAACTTTAGACAATGTGAGAATTGTTTCACAACTCATGCCACCTGGAACACGACAGTGTGATGGTGTGTCCGAACGTCATAGTCGTGCTCTATTGGATATGGTGCATGCTATGATGTCTCTTATCATTTTGTTACTATAATTTTGGGGTTATGCATTAGAGACAACTACATTCACTTTAGATAGGCCACCATCTAAATCCGTTGAGATGACACTGTGTGAATTATGGTTTGATAGAAACCTAAGCTGTCATTTCTTAATGTTTGGGGCTGCAACACTTATGTGAAAAAGGTTTTAACCTAATGAGCTCGAACCCAAAGCGGACAATGCATCTTCATAAAATACCCTAAAGACAGTTGAGTAAACCTTCTATCTCAGATCCAAGCATAAAGTGTTTGTTGCTAAAACTGGGTCCTTTCTCGAGAAAGAGTTTCTCTCGAAAGAATTGAGTGGGAGGAAGATAGAACTTGATGAGGTTGTTGAACCTTTGTTCAACCAGAAAGTAGCGCAACGCAGGAATTTGTTTCTGTGAAGCCTACGTTAGTTGAAGAGGAAGTTAGTGATGATGATCATGAAGCTTCGGATCAAGTTACTATCGAACCTCGTAGGTTGACAAGGATGTGTACTGCTCCTGAGCGGTACGACAACCCTGTCTTGGAGGTCATGTTGCTGGACAACGATGAACCTACGAGCTGTGGATAAGCGATGATGGGCATGGATTCTGACAAATGGTTAGAGGCCATGAGAGAAAGGATCCATGTATGAAAACCAAGTATATACTTTGGTAGACTTGCTCGTTGGATGGCAGGTCGTTGAGTACAAATGGATGTTTAAAATGAAGACAGACACTAATGGTAAATATCACCATTTGTAAAGCTCGACTTGTTGCAAAGAAGTTTACAACAAGTTCAAGGAGTTGACTGCGGTGAGACTTTCTCACTCATAGCGATGCTGAAGTCTGTAGGAATTATGTTAGCAGTTGCTGCATTTTTCAATTATGAAATTTGGCAGATGGATATCAAAACATTGTTTCCTTAACGGTTTACTTTAGGAAAGGTTGTATCTGATACAACCAGAACGTTTTGTCAGTCCTAAGGATGCTAAAAGGTGTGCAAGTTTCAGTGATTCTTCTATGAAGTGAAGCAAGCATCTCGGAGTTGGAATATACACTTTGATGAGGTGATCAAAGTTTTTGAGTCTATACAAAGTTTACGAGAAACTTGTATTTACAATAAAGTGAGTGGGAGCACTATAGAATTTCTGATAAGTATATGTGGATGACATATTGTTGATCGGAAATGATGTACAATTTCTGGAAAGCATAAACGGTTGTTTGAAAGGAGTTTTTCAAAGGAAGACCTAAATAAAGCTACCTAATTGTTGAGCATCAAGATCTATAGAGATAGATCAAGATGCTTGATGAGACTTTCAATAAGTGCATACCTTGACAAGATTTTGAAAGAGTTCAAAATGGATTAAGTCAGAGAGAAGTGTTCTTGCCTGCTTTGTAAGGTGTGAAGTTGAGTGAGACTCAAAGCTTGACCATGGCAGAAGAAAGACAAAGGATGAATCTCGTCACCTATGCCTTAGCCACAGGCTCTGTATAGTCTGCCATGCTGTGTACCGCACCCGTGTGTGCCTTGCCATGAGTCCGTCAAGGGGTACAAGAGTGATCCAGGAGTGGATCACTGGACAGCGGTCAAGATTATCCTTAGTAACTAAAAGACTAAGGAGATGTTTCTCGATTTTGGAGGTGATAAAGAGTTCGTCGTAAAGAGTTACGTCGATGCAAGCTTTAACACCAATCCGGATGACTCGTAGTAGCCATCTGGATACATATAGTGGAGCAGCCATTTGGAATAGTACCAAGTGGAGCGTGGTAGAAGTGTTTACAGTTTGACATAGAGATTTGCAAAGTACATACGGATCTGAATGTCGCAGACCCGTTGACTATAATACCTCTCTCACATGCAAAGCATGATCGAGCCCCAGAACTCATTGGGTATTAGATTCATAACAATGCGAATCACATAGTGATGTGAACTTGATTATTGACTCTAGTGCAAGTGGGAGACTGTTGGAAATATGCCCTAGGGGCAATAATAAATTAGTTATTATCATATTCCTTGTTCATGATAATCGTTTATTATCCATTCTATAAGTGTATTGATCGGAGACTCAGATACATGTGTGGATACATAGACAACACCATGTCCCTAGTATGCCTCTAGTAGACTAGCTCGTTGATCAAAAGATGGTTAAGGTTTCCTAGCCATGGACATGAGATGTCATTTGATAACGGGATCACATCATTAGGAGAATGATGTGATGGACAAGACCCAAACTACAAACGTAGCATATGATCGTGTATGTTTATTGCTACTGGTTTCTACATGTCAAGTATATGTTCCTATGACCATGAGATCATGCAACTCACAGACATCGGAGGAGTGCCTTGTGTGTATCAAACGTCGCAATGTAACTGGGTGACTATAAAGGTGCTCTACAGGTATCTCTGAGGGTGTCTGTTGGGTTGGCATGGATCAAGACTGGAATTTGTTACTCCATTTGACGGAGAGGTATCTGAGGGCCCACTCGGTAATACAACATCACAACAAGCCTTGCAAAAAATATGACTAAATGTTAGCCACGGGATCTTGTATTACAGAACGAGTAAAGAGACTTGCCGGTAACGAGGTTGAACTAGGTATGGAGATACCGACGATCGAATCTCGGGCAAGTAACATACCGAAGAACAAAGGGAACATTATACGGGATTGACTGAATCCTTGACATAGAGGTTCGACCGATAAAGATCTTCATAGAATATGTAGGAACCAATATGGTCATCCAGGGCCCACTATTGGTTATTGACCGTAGAGGTGTGTTGGTCATGTCTACATAGTTCTCGAACCAGCAGGGTCTGCACACTTAAGGTTCGGTGACGTTTCGGTAGTATTGAGTTATGTATGGTGGTGACCGAAGGTTGTTCGGAGTCCCGGATGAGATCCCGGAGGTCATGAGAAGCTCCAGAATGGTCCGGAGGTAAATATTGATATATAAGAAGTCCCATTTTGGTCGCCGAAAAAGTTTCGGGCTAATCGGTAATGTACGGGGAATGCCGGTAGTGTACTGGGAGACCACCGGGAGGGGTATTTCAACCCAAGAGGCTTCATGGGATGTGGGATAGTAAATACCAGCCTTTTGTTGGCTGGTGGAAGTCCCACACAAGGCCCATGCAGTAGGGAGAAAAGTCCCAAAGGGAAAAAGGTGGAAAAAGGCCAAAAAAGGAGGAATCCTCGTCCTACTAGGATTGGAGGAGGAGTCCTCCTCTCCTCCCCACTTTGGTCGACCCAAGGGCTGGATTTTTGGCAGACAAGACTCCTCCTCCTATCCTCCTATATATACTAGAGGATTTTAGGGTTTTGGCACAGAATTTTCAGCCACGTGCTACCCGTTCCTCTAGTGCATAGTTTCTCCTCTAGATCGGTTTTCTGCAGTGCTTAGGCGAAGCCCTGCCGGAATAGCTCCACCACCATCACCGTAGTGCCATCACGCTTCCGGAGAACTCTTCTACCTCTCCGCTCCCTCTTGCTAGATCAACAAGGCGGGGATCGTCATCAAGTTGTACGTGTGCTGAACGCGGAGGTGTCATCCGTTTGGCGCTAGATCGGAAGGACCGTGATCAAGATTGCGAGACGGATCGTGACGAGATCGCGGGATGGATCGTGATGAGGTTACGGTATGGATCGTGATGAGTTCGCGGAATGGATCATGATTGGATTGTGGGACGGATCGTGATGAGATCGCGGGACGCTCGGCGATTTGGATCACAAAGACGTTCAACTACACCAAACGTGTTTCTTAACGCTTCCCGCTTAGCGATCTACAAGGGTATGTAGATCCACTCTCCCTCTAGTAGATGCTCATCACCATGTATAGATCTTGCATGTGCGTAGGAAAATTATTGTTTCCCATGCAACATTCCCCAACAATATGTTTCTTATACTAACGCATCTCACAAAGTTTTGTTGTGTTTTGTGTGATTGAAATTTTAACACAGTATTGCTATACAAATTCTTTACGTTGTCCTAATTTTTCAGAATTTTTAGAGTTACAGAAGTTTGCAAATATTTGTAAAGGAAAAAGCGGTAGGCGTAAGCAAGGCAGTTGGCCTTTGCCTAGTGCCTAGGCGATGCTTAAGCGTCCTAGGCGAAGCCTAGGCGGTAATATAGTTTCTACTACTAGGGTGTATATGTGGTTATTATATGTGTGTTCTCTTAATTTAGGGCATATATACACGTTAACTACTAGCTACTTCCATTGAAATATGGCTCATTTGGCATATTAGTACAATATGGCATGATTTGTCTCTTGGGTAGACAATTTCTTGCTTGCCCTGCCTAGACTGTCGCTTATGCCCTAGGCGAGGCGATTGGCCATTGCCTAGATCCTAGGCATACCTAAGCGCCTCCTAGGCACTGCCTTTTCCAACAGAGTGATAGGAATAGGCCAAGAATATTAAGTATTCAATGAATGATAATCGAAACCATCGTGTAGCACATGTAGAGAAGTTGTGGGTTAACGACATTGATGTGGTAATATGAAATATTTGTGAGTCCAAAATTGTTGATTTGTAGAAGTGTCAATATTAAGAGGTGTTAACTTGTTATTAATCTAGAAATTAAAGAGGCATGGTGATGATGTTTGAGCATTTATATTCCTCGTTGAAATCCTAGTGTTGTTTTGAGTCGGGGGCGCGCGATGGTTAACTCCGACCAACCTACTCCCTCGGGGCATGCAAGGAGTACTTTGATTGGTGATAAAACTAATAAAACTTTGAAATAAGTATGTGAGTTCTTTATGAATAATTTGACACCATGGACATATGCATCTTCACCTTCTCATATTCGCTAGCCTCCTTGATACCGTGCATAGCCCATTCTCACCATGAGGATCGGTGCAAATACTCGCTCGTGCATCCAAACCCTATGACATGATATGCTCTGTTGCACATGAGCCTCATTATACCTTCCTCAAAACAGCCACCATACCTACCTATTATGGTATTTCTACAGCCATTCTGAGATGTATTTCCATGCAAATTTCATCATCACTTCATATGACTAGTTCGTGCATCATCATAATGCTTTGCATGGTAATATAGAGCTGACATAGTTAGTATTTGTGACAAAGCCACCATTCTTCATATTTTTGATACATGTCACGCTAGATCATTGCACATCATGTTACACTCCGAGAGGCATTCATACAGAGTCATATCTTCCTATCAGTTCTTCATGTTGAGTTGTAAGTAAATAAAAATGTGATGATCATCATTATTAGAGCATTGTCCCAATGAGGAAAGCATGATGGAGACTATGATTCCCCGGCAAGTCAGGAAGAGACTCCGGATGAAAAATGAAATAAAATGGGGGAGGCAAAACAAAAGAGAAAACCCACCACAAAAATAAAAAATGGGAGAAACGAGAAAAAGGGACTTTGATACTATCCTTTACCACACTTGTACCTCAAAGTGGCACCATGTTCTTCATATAGAGAGTCTCCTATGTTGACACTTCCATGTGCTAGTGGGAATTACCTTTTCATATAATAAAGTTGGCTTGTGTATTCCGATGACACGCTTCCCACTTAGCTTGATGCACACCCGACTTAGCTTCAGTTGAGATTTCATACACTTATAGCTCTAGTGCATCATTTGCATGGCAATCCCTACTCCTCGCATTGATATCTATTGATGAGCATCTCCATAGCTCATTGGTATGCCTAGTTGATGCATGACTATCTTCTCCACTTTTTACCCCGTTGATACCTACCACCATATTCTATTCCACCTATATGCTATGTCCAATGGTTCACGCTCATGTATTGCATGAAGAATAAAAAGTTGATGCATATTAAAAAAGTGTGATCCAATTGCTAGGCTTGGACATCGTGGTGCTTAACATTTGTATCTATGTGGTGAAGATGGAGTCATGCCTTGCTAATATAATAAGATGAATAGGGGTAGCCATTCTTTTAGGATCGTATACTTTCAAAGATCAATGATTTTGTTTCTTATACTTATAAATGTTACTATGTTTCTATTTGTAAATTCATCATTTCTCAATGAGCATACATACGAAAGATTACGTAATGGGTAGCATGTCAAATCAAAAATTCTATTTTTATCATTTGCCTACTCTAGGACGAGCGGGAATTAAGCTTGGGGATGTTGATACATCTCCAACGTATATATAATTTTTGTTTGTTCCATGCTGACATATTATCATTCTAGGATACTTTTTGAGTATTTATTTACCAATTTATAGTGTTTATGAGCACTAACCTATTGACACAGTGCCCAGTGCCAGTTCCTGTTTTCTACGTTTTTTCCTTCTCAGAGTTACCATACCAAACGGAGTCCAATTGTCACAAAACTTTTGGGTGATTTTTCTGGACCAATACAAGACCTAGAAGCTTCGGAGGAGGGCCACGAGGTGCACGAGGGCCTACCACACATCCAGCCGCCGCCCAGGGGGTCGCAGCCAGATATGTGGTGCCCCCCTAGAGCGTCTCCCAATGTCATTCTCTCTCCTATAAATTCACATATACCCTAGAAAAACCACAAGTGCTACCGAAACACTTTTTCCGCCACCGCAAGTCTCTGTTCCAATGGCATGCCATCTACACCTCCATTCCGGCACCCTATCGTAGGGGAGATCGATCACGGAGGACCCCTTCATCAACCTCCCCATCACCATGATGTGTGAGTAGTTCACCACATACCTACGGGTGCATAGGTACTACCTAGATGGCAATCTCTCTCTCTCTCTTGGTCTTCAGTATAATGTTCATCGCATCTTTGCCTTGATCTATCTGATGTAATCCCTTTGTATGTTATGTTTGTTGGGGTTCAATGAATTGTGACTTTTTTTCAGATTATTCATGAAAAGTATTTGAGTCAAACCTGATTACTATGATTCTTATTTGCATGATCATCATAGCTTTGTAATGCTTGCCGGTCTATCGAAATAGTTTGGCATCCTAGATTGATATTTCTTCAGTGGGAGTGGTGCGTTGTAGTAGGTTCAACCTGACGAGTTTCTATATCCCAGTGATACAAGGGGACAAGTTGGCTACTAAGGATAAAACGATGGGGTTTATTCATATTAGTTGAGTTTACTTTGTCTACATCATGTCATCATTCTACAAGCATTACTCTGTTTGTCATGAACTTAATACGTAGAGAGGCAAGCATAGAAGTGCTCTTGAAGTGGAGTAATAGTAGTAGGTGCAGGCAGGGGTCAGCCTATTTGCTTATGGACGTGATGCCTATATACACATGATAATTGCCCTGAACATTGCATAACTATTCGTTTTCTATCAATTGCACAATAGTAATTTGTTTACCCACCGTATGATTTGCTTATGAGAAATGCCACTAGAGAACTCTACGCCCACAGGTATATTCACTTATAAAGTCACAAATGTTATCATTACCTTACTGTTATTTATTACCTTTTATTTTATTTTGCACTTTACTATTATCTACAATTATCTACACAATTCACTTGCTTGCGAATAATGAGATCAAGGGGATTGACAACCCTTTTGCCGGTGTTGGGTGCAAGTTGTTTATTCTTTTGTGTGCAGTCGTTGAAGACGGTTGTGTATTGGTATTCCTATTGGTTCGATAAACCTTGGTTTCATAACTGAGGGAAATACTTACCCACTTTGTGCCACGATTCGTCTTCACGGAAAACCCGACGCAGATCACGAGTATCACCCTTGTGTTGAGGTGAAGATCATTAACTCCAACCATATGGATCTTCATTTCTATCCTCCCCAAGTTGCTTTCCATCCAATCAATCTCTTCTACCCAAGCCAAATCTATGAGAGAGTGATTAAGTATTGAGGAGACTATCATTCGAAACACAAGAGCAAGGAGTTCATCGTTGTTACCACATCCATTACCTTTTGGAGGGTGGTGCCTCCTAGATTGGTTAGGTGTCACTTGGGAGCCTCCTACTCCGTGTTGTGGAGTTGAACCAAAAGTTTGTAAGGGTAAGGACATCACCTACTTCATGAAGATCTACCCCGAGTAAGTCTAGTCCTTCGTGGACGTAGGCCATCATGATATAGGCAAGGTTGCTTCTTCGTGGAACCCTTCATTGGTGGAGCCCTCCCTGGACTCTCGCGAATGTTACCCTCTGTGGGTTGAAGTCTCCATAAATGTGGATGTACGATAGTGCCACCTATTGGAACCACGGGAAAAAATCTTCATGACTCCAAATTGTGTTTGATCTTCCTATCTCTACTCCTTCTTACATATGGTTGTCTTTACTTTCTGCTGTCATACTTGTTGACTAGCATGTGTAGGGTGCATTGGACTTTTCATAATTGCTAAAATTTTCCAACCAATTAACTTGGGAAAAGGTTAGGTTTTAATTTTGTCAAGTAGTATATTCACCACCACCACCCCCTAGACATCCCTTCTATCGATCCCACACCATCGTCATCACCAATGCTTCCTCCTTCGTGCGAGGAGCAATCTTCATCAACATCTTCACTGGCACCATCTCATCTCCAACCCTAGTAGATCTCAGTCTTTGTCCCAAAACCTTAGATTGGTACCTGTGGGTTACTAGTTGTGTTGATTACATCTTGTAGTTGATGCTTGTTGGATTACTTGGTTGAAGCAATTATGTTCAGATCCTTAATCATCATTATTATACCTCTGACCTTGATCATGTTGATGATTTGTGAGTAGTTATTATTTTTCCTGAGGATGATAAGTCTTGTTAGAGGTTATCTTGTGAAGTTGGTATTTCTTCAATATTTTGATGATATGTATGTTGTTACTTCTCTTAGTGGTGTCATGTGAATGTCGACTACATGAAAATTCACCATGCTATGGGCCTAAGGGAAGTCACTGTGGAGTAACAAGTAGATGATGGGTTGCGAGAGTGACAGAAGCTTAAACCCCAGTTTATGTGTTGCTTCATAAGGGGCTGATTCGGATCCACATGCTTCATGCTATGGTTAGATTTGTCTTAATTCTTCTTTCGTAGTTGCGGATGCTTGTGATATGGGGTAATCATAAGTAGGTTGTTAGTTCAAGTAAGAACAAACCTCAGCACCGGTCCACCCTCAAAGTAGCGAACGTGAACCAACTCGACATGATGAACATGACTAGACATTAATTCCCATGGGTCATTGGGAGCACTTGCTTAATATAAGAGTACTTTCAGGCATGTCCTTTTCTAAAAAAATGATTGGGCTACCTTTTCTGCACCTTTGTTACTATTGTCACTTCTTACTTGTTACAAATTATCTTTCCACAAAACTATTTATTATTGTTACTCATAGCACTTGCAGAGAATACCTTCCTGAAAACCACTTGTCATTTCCTTCTACTCCTTGTTTGGTTTGACACTCTTACTTATCGAAAGTACTACGATTGATCCCCGATACTTTTGGGTCATCAAGACTCTTTTCTGGCGCTGTTACCAGGGAGTGAAGCGCCTTTGGTAAGGGGAAATTGGTAAGGAAACATTTTTTATATGTGTCGAAATTTACTATTGCTTGTCACTATGAACGGTCACCCTTTGAGTGGCTTGTTCGGGGCATCTTTGCCCTTAACAGAAGATGAGGAAGTTGTTCCTCAACCTATTATGAGATTCCTTTGGGGTATGCTTGAAAAACTATTATCTAATCCATTTGATGGTACGACTCATCCTGATTACCATTTGATATTCATCAATGAGGTTTGTGGGTTATTCTAGCTTGTAGGTTTTTCTAGGGACAAAGTTAAGAAGAAAGTTTTCCCTTTATATTTGGAGGGAAAAGCATTGATGTGGTACAGGCTATTTGATAATATTGAATCATGGAACAGGAATCGCTTGAAGCTAGAATTTCTTCAGAAGTTTTATCCAATGCATCTAGTCCACCGTGATCGGAACTATATATATAATTTCTAGCCTCATGAAGGATAAAGCATCACACAAGCTTGGAAGAGGCTTAAATCTATGATGCACACCTGCCCCAACCATGAGTTCTCAAGAGAAATTATTATACAATTTTTTTATCCTCGACTTTCTCATGATGATTGATTACTACTAGATTATTCTTCTGCTTGCTCATATGTGAATGAAACTATTGAATTTAGATGTGATCTTCTTGAAAGAATTAAACACAACTCTGAATATTGTGAGCTTGACTAAGGTAAAGAGTCAGGTATAAATTTTAATTTTGATTGTGTTAAATCCTTTATGGAAACTAATGCCTTCCATGAGTTTAGAAATAATATGGTCTTGACTCTGAAATAGTAGCTACTTTGTGTGAATCCTTTGCTACTCATGTTGATCTTACCAAAGAGAAGTGGTTTAAACATCATCCTCACATTGGAAAACCATTAGAGGAACCTAACGTGGATTGAGACAGCATCGATATTTCCCTAAAGAGGAAGGGATGATGCAGCACAATGACGATAAGTATTTCCCTTAGTTATGAAACCAAGGTATCAATCCATAGAGGAAGATCAAGCACCTATGTAAACAACACCTGCACACAAAGAACAAATACTTGCAACCCGATGCATAAGAGAGGTTATCAATCTCTCTATGGTGAAAATATAGATTTGATTGCAATAGGTTGGGCAAATAGATCTCTCAAGAACAAAAAATAAAAGAAGTAAACAAAAAGCACATCAAGGTATTTTTGGGTTTTGGGATTAATAGATCTGAAAACAAAAGCGGCAAAAAGATAGATCTGAAAGCAATATGTTGGAAAGTTGACTCGGGGGCCGTAGGTTTCACTAGTGGCTTCTCTCATGAGTATAGCACACGGTGGGTGAACAAATTACTGTTGCACAATTTATATAAGATCAAATAATCATGACGATATCCAAGGCGATGATCATTATATAGGCATCACATCCAAGATAAGTAGACCGAAACGATTCTGCATCTACTACTATGACTTCACACATCGACCGCTATCCAGCAAGCATCTAGTGTATTAAGTTCATGGAAAAATAGAGTAATGCAATTAGAACAGTGACATGATGTAGACAAGATCTATTCATGTAGGAATAGATCCCTTCTTGTTATCCTTAATGGCTACGGTACATGTGTGCCTTGCTGCCCCTTCTGTCACTGGGAAAGAACATCGCAAGATCGAACCCATCACAAAGCACCTCTTCCCATGGCAAGAAAAATCGATCTAGTTGGCCTAACTAAACCAAATATTCGAAGAAGAAATACAAGGATATAAGTAACCATGCATACAAGAGATCAAAGAAAACTCAAATAACATTCATGGATAGAAACTGATCATGAACTGAAAATTCATCGGATCCTAGCAAACACACCACCAAAAGTCATTACATCAAATAGATATCCAAGAGACCATTGTGTTGAGAATAAAAAGTGAGAGATAAAGCCATCTAGCTATTGCCTAAAGACCCATAGGTCTATGGTGGACGACTCATGCATCATCAGAGAGGCACCCATGAAGACGATGCACCCCTCCATGATGCTATTAGATTGGATCTCGTGGTTTTGGAACTTGCGGCGACTGGAATTATTTTTCGTCGACTCTCCTAGGGTTTTCTGAATATTTGGGTATTTATAGAGATGATAGTAGGTGGAGGGGGTCCCTGAGGCAGCCACAACCCATCAGGGCACGCCTTGGGCCTCCGGCGTGCCCTGGTGGATTGTGGGCGGCCTAGGCTCCCTCCTGGCTACTTCTTTGCCCACTGGCCTTCTTCTGGTCCAAAACAAATCTCCAAAAAAATCTTCTTGATTGGAATCCATTTGGTACTGATTTCCTGCAAAGTAAAAAAACAAGCAAAAAACAACAACTGGCACTTTGGCACTATGCCAATAGGTTGGTCCCAAAAAATGATATAAAGTTACTATAAAATGATTGTAAAACATCCAAGATTGATAATATAACAACATGGAACGATCAAAAATTGTAGATACGTTGGAGACGTATCAGATCCTATTAAAATTAAGAAGGGAGAAATAATTGTTGGTCATGTTGATCCAATTGTAACCATTGCTTACATAACCTCCTTTTCCTGTTAGAATTGGGGAACATGCTAAGGCTACAAATGTAGTGAATAAAAGTCATGTCAAGACACATATACCTTCTGAACAAATAAATGTTGAGCCTAAGGTTGCCATGGTTAAAGACTTTTAGTTAATAACATTGAGGGTCAGGTTATTTACTTTTGTGGAGAAGCTGCTAGGATTACGAAACCTGCTAGAAACAAACATGATGAATTAGACAAAAATAAACAAGTGGTTGGCATGCATGTTGTTTCGGTTAAAATTGGAGATCACTGTTATCATGGCTTGTGTGAACTCTGTGCTAGTGTCAACGCTATATCTTTTACCTTATATCAAGAAATCATGAATGACATAGCACCCTCAACGATTGAAGATATTGATGTCATTATTAAACTTGCAAACAGAGATACTATTACGCCACTTGGGATCGTTAGAGATATTGAGGTTTTATGTGGAAAACTCAAGTACCCCACTGATGTCTTAGTACTTGGTTCATAACAAGATAACTTTTCCCCATTATATTTGGTAGACCTTTCTTTAACATTGTTAATGCTGAAATTAATTGTGTTACTGAGAAGGTTAAAGTAAGCTTTGGTGATGTGACTCGTAAATTTAATTTCTCAAAGTTTACTAATCAACCACATGATAAGGAGTTACCTACAAAGGATGAAATAATTGGTCTTGCTTCTATTGCCGTGCCTCCTACCGATCCTCTAGAACAATATTTTCTAGACCATGAGAATGATATGCATATGAATGAAAGGAATAAAATAGATGACATATTTCTTAGACAAGCACCTATTCTTAAACACAACTTCGAGTCAATATTTTAGGGGATCCTCCTCCACCCAAGGGAGATCCCGTGTTTGAGTTAAAAACTTTACCTAGTACTTTGAAATATGTGTATCTTGATGAAAAGAAGATATCTCATTTTATTACCAGTTCTAACCTTTCAAAGCATGAAGAAAGGAGACTACTTAAAACTCTAGGAAGCAGATGGATGTTACTGGATATACTCTCGATGATCTAAAGGCCATTGATACTTGTGATCTGCGGTGGGTTTTCCATGAAGAGGAATGGGTTATCGCAGCACAATGTGGATATGAATTTGCCTTAGTTTTGATACTAGGTTTATAGAACCAATAGGAATACCAATCCTCAACTGTCTTCAGTGGTTGGACACAAAAGAACAAACAACTTGCACCCAACGCCGACAAGAGGGTTGTCAATCCCCTTGATTTTGTTATTTGCAAGCAAGTGAGTTGTGTATATAATTGTAGAGAATTGTAAATTGCAAAATAAATAAATAAAAAGGAAATAAATAACAAGAAGTTAGTATCAGCATTTGTGAATATATAAGCGAATAAACTCGGGGGGCATAGAGTTCTCTGGTGGCATCTTTGATAGAAATAGCATACGGTGGGTAAAGAAATTACTATTGGCCAATTGATAGAAAATCAAATAGCTATGCAATTTTCACGGAAATGATCATGTGTACATAGGAATCATGTCCATAAGCAAATAGGCTGAATCCTGCCTGCAGCTATTACTATTACTCCACTCACCGAACACTATCCAACATGCATCTAGAGTATTAAGTAAAATAGAGTAATGCTTGGAGAACGATGACATGATGTAGATAAAGTAAACTCAATCAATATGAATAAACCCCATCGTTTTATCCTTAGTATAAACAACACAAAGATGCAACTTCTCCCCTTCTATCACTGGGATATAGAAACTCGCCAGGTAGATCCTACTACAACGCACCACTCCCACCGAAGAAATATCAATCTAGTTGGCCAAACTATCTCAATAGATCGGAGAGCATTACGAAGCTATAATTATCATGCAAATAATAATATTAGTATTTAGGTTTGACTCAAATACTTTTCATGAATAATCTGAACATAAACTCACAATTCACCGGATCCCAACAAACGCACCATACAAAGGGATTACATCGGATAGATCAAGGCTAAGATGCGATGAACATTGTATTGAAGATCAAGAGAGAGAGAGAGATTGCCATCTCGGTACTACCTACGGACTTGTAGGTCTGTGGTGAACTACTCACACATCATCATGAGAGCAGAAAGGTTGATGAAGAGGTCCTCCATGATCGATCCCCCCTCTGACGGGGTGCTGGAACGGAGCTCTAGATGGGCTCCCGTCGGAACAGAGACTTGCGGCAGGTGAAAAAGTATTTTGGGAGCTCCCTTAGGGTTTTGAGATATTAGAGAATTTATAGGCCAGAGAGGAACATCAGGGGACGCTCGAGGGGGCCACCACATATCAAGGCGCCCCAGGGCGTGACCTAATGTGTGGTGGGCCCCTCGTGCGTCTCTCGGCCTTCTCTTGAAGCTTCCAGGTCTTCTTTTGGTCTAGAAAAAATCATCAAAAAGTTTCGTGGCAATTGGAGTTCGTTTGGTACTATAAACCTGAAAAGTCAAAAACATGCAGAAAACAACAACTGGCAATGGGCACTGGGTTAATAGGTTAGTGCTCAAAAATATTATAAATTGGTAAACAAATGCCCAACAAGTATCCTAGAATGATAGTATATCAACATGGACTAATAAAAATTATAGATACGTTGGAGACATATCACCATCCCCAAGCTTAATTCCTGCTTGTCGAGTAGGTAAATGATAAAAACAGAATTTTTGATTTGACATGCTACCCACTATGTAATCTTTTGTATGTATGCTCACTGAGAAATGATGAATCAACAAACATTAGCATAGAAATATTTACAAGTATAAGAAACAAAATCTTTGTTTTTTCAAAGTATACAATCCAAAAAGAATGTTTACCCCTATTCATGTTATTATATTAACAAGGCATGACTCCGTCTTCAACACATCAATACAAATGTTAAGCACCACTGTGTCCAAGTCGGGTAATTGGATCTTACTTTTTCAATATGCATCAACTTTTTTTCTTGACTCAATACATGAGCGTGAACCTTTGGATGTAGCAAATGGGTGGAATAGAATATGATGGCAGATATCAAAGGGGTAAAAGGTGGACAAGATAGTCTCGCATCAGCTAGGCGTACCAACAAGCTATGGAGATGCTCATCGATAGATGTTAATGCAAGGAGTGGGGATTGCCATGCTAATGATGCACTAGAGCTATAAGTGTATGAAAGCTCAACTGAAGCTAAGTGGGTGTGCTTCCAACTTGCTTGCTCATGAAAACCTCGGGCATTTGAGGAAACCCGTCATCAGAATATACAAGCCAAGTTTATAATGAAAAGTAAATGCCCACTAGCATATGGAAGTGACAAAACAAGAGACTCTCTATATGAAGAACAAGGTGCCACTTTGAGGCACAAGTGTGGTAAAGGATAGTAGAAAATTCCCTTCTGCCTTTTTCTCCCTTTTTCTCCCATTTATTTTTTATTTCTATTTTTTCATGGTGGGATTTTCTTTTTGCTTTTTGCCTCCATCGTTCATATCTTTTTATATGGTGGGCTCATTTGGCCTCCCCCATTTTTATTTTTATTTTTGTCTGGAGTCTCATCCCAACTTGTGGTGGAATTATAGTCTCCATCATCCTTTTCTCACTGGGACAATGCTCCAATAAAGATGATCATCACACTTTTATTTACTTACAACTCAATATGAAGAACTGATAGGAAGATATGACTCTATATGAATGCCTTTGGCAGTGTACCAGGATGTGCGAGATCTGGCATGACATGTATCAAAAATATGATGAATGGTGGCTTTGCCACAAACACTATGTTAGCTCTACATGATCATGCAAAGCAATATGATGATGAACGAACTAGTCATGTGAAGTGACGATGGAATTTGCATGGCAATATATATCGGAATGGCTATGGAAATGCCATAATAGGTAGGTATGGGGTCTGTTTTGAGGAAGATATAACAAGGCTTATGTGCAACAGAGCGTATCATGTCATGGGGTTTGAATGTACCGGCGAAAGTTGCACCAACCCTTGAGGTGAGAATGGGCTATGTACGATACGGAAGAGGCTAGCAAATACGAGAAGGTGAAGATGTGTATGTCCATGGTATCACATTAGTCATAAAGAACTCATATACTTATTGCAAAGTTTTATTAGTTTTATCATAAATGAAAGTACTACCCGCATGCCTCGAGGGATAAGCCATACTTCCCGAAGCTTCCATCTTGGAGATAAGGTCTTCAATTAGTCCGGTGTTCGGTAAGTGGCCCATATAGTCCGGCCCATAGAGATAGGTCGGCCTCCCGAGGACCCCGTGATCCAAGACTCCCTTAGTAGCCCCCAAACTTGCCTCCAATGCCAAGGGTCTCAGATCCATTGCTTCACATGATCAGAGTCTTCGGCTTGTGAGGTGAGTTCTTCCCGCCAAACTTAGTTCGGCCTCTGATGACAAGTTGCTTCCGAATAGGGCCGCGTCCGAACACTGTGAATAGGTCGGCCTTGAAGGACAAACGTCAAGGGGTAAGATGACATGTACTAACAACTTCTCTGACGAAAGGTCACAGCCCACCATGACCGCTAGGCCAGTTACAAAAGCTCGATTCACGGTTCGAGGCAGTTTTAACCAACATGATCTATCGGCATGATGATCTTGCCCCATTTTACACGGGATATGTTTAATCATGTGCATGAAATGGCTCGCATGTCTCGGGAAGTGGAGAGATTCACGATGCAGCGGGGGGGTCCAAATTGATTAGCCTCATAAAAGGGGAAGAAACCCCCAAAGCCTATTCACGCTCCCCATTCGCCTTCTCCGCCTTTCATTCCTCTGCGCCTCCGCAGCACGGATCTAGGTGTTCCACTTCCCACCTCTGAGCTCATCAATGGCGGTCTCTGGCTCCAATGGCTAGTGGGAGGTCGCCACTGTCACCAATAAGGACATCCAGGACCTCAAGAAAGCCAGATACCTCCCCGCCGGTATCCCCCACCACGCGCCCACTACTAGAAAAAGTCTTATCCCCAATATCTCTACTAGTGGCGCACCATGATGGTGGTGCGCCACAGCTATATAGCAGTGGCACACTAGAATCAGGTGCGCCATTGCTATTTTTTTACTAATGGCGCACCACATGAGCAGTGCGCCATTGCTATTCTTTTGGTCCATCCCCCTCACCAGACATAGCAATTGCGCACCACACCTAGGTGAGCCACTGCTATGCTACATAGTAGTGGCGCACCTAGGTGTGGTGTGCCATTGCTATGTCTGGTGGGGGTGTGCCTGCGTGTGTGTGTGAGGTTAGTAATGGTGCACCCTCCCTAGTGCGCCATTGCTAGGGTTAGCAATGGCGCACCAGGGAGGGTGTGCCATTACTAACGTCTCACACACACAAACACACACAAACACACACACACCCCGCTTGTGGATCACCTTTTAGTTTTTTAAAAAAATAAAAGAAAATGATAAAAGATTCAAAAAAATTCAAAAAAATAGATGCCCATGTGTTATGTGTTCTAGTTGTTAGGAAAATTAACAAACATGAATTTTGAATTTTTTTGCAAAAGATTGTCGTGTTTCGGTAAAATGGCCGTAACTTTTGCATATGACCTCCGATGAAAAAGTTTTTTATATGAAAAATCATCTACTCGAAAAGTTACATCCGAATTCAATAGGATACGCCCGTTATATATTTTCTAGAATTCTCAAAAACCTAACAAAAAAGTTACGATGCTTTTAAGATCTCGAGGCAAAAAAATTGAAAAAAAAGCAAAAAATAAATAAATTAGCAATGGCGCACTAGTGCATGGTGCGCCACTGCTATTTTCCCGCCTTCAAAATTCAAAAAAATACAAAAATAAAAAACAAGTTAGCAATGGCGCACCTTATGAATAATGTGCCACTACTATTTTCCCACCTTCACAATTCAAAAAAATAAATAAAAAAAATAGCAATGGCGCATCAGTGAATAGTGCGCCACTACTATTTTCCCGCCTTCACAATTCAAAAAAATAGCAATGACGCACCAGTGCATGGTGCGCCACTGCTAAGTTGGGACAGAAGTTTAAAAGGGCCGGCCAGCCACTTACCCCTTCATTCTTCTCCTCCTCTCCTCCACTCCATCTCCTCCTCTCCTCCTCTCCTTCACTCCATCTCCAACTCTCCGGCGACCTCCTCCTCCTCACGGTGCTCCTCCTCCGGTGACCTCCTCCTCATGGTGCTCCTCCTCCGGCGACCTCCTCCTCCCTCCTCTCCTCCTCACGGTGCTCCTCCTCCAGCGACCTCCTCCTCCCTCCTCTCCTCCTCACGGTGCTCCTCCTTCCTCTCCTGCTCACGGTCCTCCTCCTCCTCTCCAGTGACCTCCTCCTCCCTCCTCTCCTGATCCTCACGGTCTCTCCTCCCTCCTCTCCTCCTCACGGTCTCTCCTCCCTCCTCTACTTCCGGCCACATGTGGAGCTCCCTCGGCACAAAGAACGTACCAGATCCAGGTCGAGAACGAAATTTGAAAAAAAAACAAGAAAAAAAAACAAGCCAAAAAATGAGACGGATCGAGATCCAAATTCAAAATTCAAAAATAGCAATGGTGCACGGTGGGGGTTAGACGGTGCACCACTACTATTTTCCCGCCTTCAAAATTCAAAAAAACAAAAAAAAATCAAAAAAAAAGTTACCAGTGGCGCACCTGTAGCAATAGTAATGGCACACTACAAGGTGCGCCACTATTACCTGCAATACTAATGGCGCACCAGAGGTGCGCCATTAGTATTTGTTACTAGTGGCGTGGTAATAGTGGCGCACCTATAGTGCGCCATTAATGGCAAAAATAGGTGCGCCACTAACAGTCCTTTTTCTAGTAGTGGCCGGTGGAGGGCCAAGTGATCCCCACCCCTAAACCATGTGAAAGGGTGGTATTCATCCCCCACTTCATTAGGGGGTTAAGCTTTGCACTCCACCCCTTCGTTAGGGAGCTGATGTTTTCTACGGCCTCGACTTCCACAACCTCCTATCGAACTCTTTTATGCATATTTCGGCGTTCATCCTCGTCTATGAGGCTTTCTTGTGGGTTGAGCCACACTTTGGGCTTTGGCTCCAAGGGTTCAACGTCAAGCCCAAGTGCGTCGGCGGCAAGCACGCTGATTGTAGCGGGGCTGTCATCGGCAAGCTCGCCCAACTCGTGTTGCCGTCGGGCACCTTTATCGACACTATCAAGGTGTAGCAAAAGGAGTGGTTCTACATCACCGAGACGCAAGAAGAAGGTCAGCACCGCATTGAGGTCTGGTCCCCCCACCAGATTGGCTTCATGGCTTGAAAAGGGCCTCAGCTGGGGACCGAGCAAGGAGGTGAGCGACCTGCAGAAGCACATCGGCTCCATGATCGAGAAGGACACCAAGTTGACCGACGTGGTCCAGGTCATGCTCCGAAGACGAATCCTCCCCTGCCAACGCCAGGATACTCCCTTGTGGGATCGTTAGCCCGACGCTGCACCCATGATTCTAAAGCTTTTTCACACTACGCGGGAGAAGCCGTGGAAGGCGCTCTTCAAGTCACAGAAGATCTGGCCATCCAAGGACGAAGACAAGGGTTTGCATGCCGCCAAGCCCGCCTTCGAGGTACGGTATCAACTTCGCTTGGTCGACTTTATTTTCCATAGAAAGGACTTATAACACTTTTTCCGATCACCCGTTGTAGTCATGGCTGAAAAAGGTCGTGAATATCAACAGTCCGACACCTTATCCCGAAGATGCTAGGTCTGGGCTATTAGCGGCAATGCTCGTGGTGAAGCCGTACAAGGCCCCGAGAAGAAGGATAAGAAGAAGCTAGGCCGAAGCGGCCTTCATATCTGGGACCAGTCAAAGACTGTGTCTGGGGAAACTCATGCCTCCTCGAATCAAGAGGAGCATGAGGAGGAAGAGGAAGAGGAGGAGCAGGAGGAAGAGGAGGAGGAGGAAGCCGGGGGAAGGCAATTCCCCCCTTGCAAGAAAGAGGGCGGCGTCATCGGACGCCCCATAGGAGGTTCCCTCCTGCCCTGAAGAGGACGTGTCGGGCATAGGTGATCCTATCCGACAACAGCTCAGACTCAGACACTAAGTTTGGTGACCTTGAGGTGGTTCCATGAAGGAACCTAAGGATCAAGCCCCCGGCTCGAAGGTTAGGATCCAAAGATCCCTTGTTTGTCCTTTTAAAAAGTTTAGAGTTTACTAACATGCAGGTGCTTATGGAGTTTGTAGCCCCCCACACGTCCTCTCCACCGACCAAATATCGGACCGGGACACGTACCGCCGAGCTAGAGGAGAGTGGGAATGCCTCGCATCTCGCCACTCTGGGCACCGCAAAGGTGTCATCCCAGCATGCTCCTATAGAGCCGGGCACCGGCGGCGGGGGAGACGACATAATGGCCAAGGCTAACACCTCGGTCACCGAAGACCGAGGGGAAATACCCCGCCCGGACACTGAGGAGGCCAAATGAGCAACCTCTCAGTCCCCTCCAAGGGCATCTCCGAAGCACACCATGCCTCCGGAGGTACTGGTTCAAACCCCGGTTGGTGATTGGGTTATCCGATCACCTCCGGTGCCATAGACCAATGGGTGGTCGGTCATGGAGGAGGCTCTATCGAGCGCCTCCGTCTCTGAGGAGCACCACACCCTTATGGGTGTGGTATTATAGAGCATTCAGTCCATGGACAACAGACTGAAGGAGGCCTTCAAAAGTCTCCTAACTGGTTTCCAAGTAAGTCACATGAAACTCTTATTTGCCAAGTTTTTACTTATTTTTATTATAATGTACACGGCAGCCCCCGAGCCCTAGGTGAGTTTGAAAAAAGTTGCCTAGGGGTCAATCCTGTATCCGATTCCTGACTAGATACCAATTATGTGTCTGGCCATTAGAGTAGCCCCTAATAAGGTCGGACATGTGATCAGATTGAATATAATTCGGGAGTATATAACCCATGTAACATGTCAACTAGATGTGCATTGCAGGCTTCATCATCGGTGGCGGCCATAAATGGCGCCGACCTAGGCGAACTGAATCGGAAGCTTAAACGCTCCGAGGATGAAGTTGATGCCCTCAACAGAAGATTCGACGAGGCACAAGGTAGGTCAAAAGCAAATATGAATACCTTTGCCCGAACACCTTTACCCGAACATTGTCCATGCAGTTTTATAATGTTTTAATGTTTAAACAGCTTCGGCAAAAGAGGTGGAGAGGCTCAAGGCCGAGCTCCAACAAGCAAAAGACCACGCGGCCGTCGAGAGAGCGGTGGCCAAAGAAGTGGCGACTGCCCTCTCCGCCCTACGAGTCACCAGCCAAAAGCACGAGGCTCGTGTGGCGGAGGTTCAGCAGGAGCTCAAGGATGCTAGCCAGAAATGCGAGGTCCTTGAGTAGAAGGGCAAGGAGAGCACGGACAAAATGTCCACTCTGAAGAACGATCTTCACAAGGAGCGGGTGGACAGGTGGTTCTATGAGGAGTAGGTCTGCCAAGCAAAGGGAATAATGGATAGTAAGCCATACTTACTACAGTGTGTCTTCGGGGTTAGCAAATTCAAATTGCTTACCCAGGTTTGGCGTTCTTCAGGCGCTTCCTCCGATCTCCAGAAGAGCATGGCGGACGCCAATATGTTGTTCTCCTCGAGGGAAGGAGACGAAGCTCGGTTGTTCTAGGCACAATTTGGAGCCCCCGGGCGCTCGCCTTTTCTCATGGAGCAGCTAAAACAGCTGTTGGAGCTGCACCAGATGGCAGAGCCATCCGTGAAGGACCTCTGCATCCGCTTATGACCCGGCGAGCCGCTACGAGGCAGCTACTTGGGCTTGGTGCAGAAGTTGATCGCCGCCTCGCCTCGCTTTGACACCGTGAAGCGCTCTTCTTGCATAGAGGGAGTCCGGATGGCCCTTGCCAAGGCCAAGGTGTGCTGTCTGGGGCTGGATGCGATGAAGGTCGCTACTGCCCCGCCGCCTCCCGGGAAAGAGCATAGATGCCCCGAGTTGTACTTCGCCGGAGTAATGAAAGGTGCACGGGCAATAGCTTCTCAGTGTTCGGGCAAGAATGTATTCAAATGATTTGTAATACATCCAAAGACTTTTCAAAGTGTTTAATGTTATAAGTTATTTATTCAACTTTGATGTTTTTGCATTCCTTTATAACTCATGTGTGGTCATTTAAACTGAAAGATGCGAGTCATCGGCTTCAGTCCCCATGTAGAAACTACTGTTGGAAATACGCCCTAGAGGCAATAATAAGTTGGTTATTATCATATATCCTTGTTCATGATAATCACTTATTATCCATGCTATAATTGCACTGATCAGAAACTCAGATACATGTGTGGATACATAGACAACACCATGTCCCTAGTATGCCTCTAATAGATTAGCTCGCTGATCAAAGATGGCTATGGTTTTCTAGTCATGGACATGAGATGTCATTTGATAATGGGATCGCATCATTAGGAGAATGATGTGATGGACAAGACCCAAACTACAAACATAGCATATGATCGTGTTAGTTTATTGCTACTGTTTTCTGCATGTCAAGTATCTGTTCCTATGACCATGAGATCATGCAACTTACTGATGTCGGAGGAGTACCTTGTGTGTATCAAACGTCACAACGTAACTGGGTGACTATAAAGGTGCTCTACAGGTATCTCCGAGGATATCTGTTGGGTTGGCATGGATCAAGATTGGGATTTGTTACTCTGTGTGACGGAGAGGTATCTCAGGGCCCACTCGGTAATAAAACATCACAATAAGCCTTGCAAGCAATGTGACTAAGTGTTAGCCACAGGATCTTGTATTACGGAACGAGTAAAGAGGCTTTCCAATAACGAGGTTGAACTAGGTATGGAGATGCCGACGATCGAATCTCGGGCAAGTAACATACCGAAGAACAAAGGGAACAACATATGGGATTAACTGAATCCTTGACATGGAGGTTTGACCGATAAAGATCTTCATAGAATATGTAGAAACCAATATGGGTATCTAGGTCCCGCTAATGGTTATTGACCGTATACGTGTCTTGGTCATGTCTACATAGTTCTCGAACCCGCAGGGTTTGCACACTTAAGGTTAGGTGACGTTTCGGTAGTATAGAGTTATGTATGGTGGTGACCTAAGGTTGTTAGGAGTCCCGGATGAGATCCCGTACATCACGAGGATCACCGGAATGGTCTGGAGGTAAAGATTGATATATAGGAAGTCCTCTTTTGGTCACCGGAAAAGTTTCGGGCTCATTGGTAGTGTTCCGAGAGTGCCGGGAGGGTGTCGAGGGACCATCGGAGGGGTATTTCGACCAAAGAGGCTACATGGGCTGTGGGAAGAGGTATACCAGCCCTTAGTGGGCTGGCCTAAGTCCCACAAGAGTCCCATGCGGCTGGAATGGAAGGAGAAGGAAAAAAGGCAAGGTGGAAAGTGTTTCCAAGTGGGAAGGAGGAGTCCTAGTCCTACTAGGATTGGAGGAGGATTCCTCCTCTCCTCCTTGCGCAAGGCCAAGGGCTGGCCCCTTGTGCATCAAGCCTCCTCCCTTCCTCCTATATATACTAGAGGTTTTGAGGGTTTTGAGAAACAGAAAAATAGCCACAGGCTGCCCTCTTCTCTAGATCGTAATTTCTCCTCTAGAATTGTTTCAGTGGTGCTTAGGCGAAGCCCTGCTGGAATAGCTCCACCACCATTGACGGGGTTATTACCCCTAGGTAGGCCAAAGCAATGGGGTCTTCGCCCTTTCGCTTCAAAGAAAAACTACGTGACCGGCTGGCCGTGGCCGGCTGGAGGACGTCCAGCACAAGCCAGTGTCGGCTGGCGCCCCGGACGGTTGGTCGAGGAGCCGGCTAGACCTTCGGCCGGCTGGGCATGGCCGGCTACCTCTGGGACGGCTCTTCCGTTGATCTTGGGACAGACATGCGACGTCCCGTCCCTCTGCGCTTGGGTACGATGATGCGATGCGACCAGCACGATGGGCGGCCCTATGGCTATAGTGGCCGATGATGCACTGCAACGCGTGGCTACAGTCCAACCGTCCCGGCCGCTGACCTCGGCGAGCACGACCGAGCATGGGAACAGTGCCGGCATGCCCTCGCCACTCGATGACCTGCCTCGGCGTGGCTACAATGTAGCCGGCCGTACCGACGACTTCGGCCGGCTAGCGCTAGGCGACGCCAACCCGGCGGCCCGTGCCGCGGCAGGTGGGCGAGGACCAATCATCGGGTCGGCTGGTGGGCCCTAGCAAAAGATGGGACCGCTCAGCCGATGGCCCCGACAAGCGACGAGACAGCACGAATGGCGAGACCCTCTGGCCAGCCAGAGAGACTGCCAGCCGGGTCCCCCCACCTTTCTACTTAGAACATATTATAAGAGCCGGGGGTTGGCCTATAAAACCCCCCGAACCCCCCATGCAATGGGGACGCATGCACGAACGATCATCTCCACATACACAACCCCTTCTTCGTCCTCTAGACACAGCTCCAGGAGCGCCATTGTATCTATACCCATCCATCTAACTAAACCAAGCAGGACTAGGGGTATTACCTCCCCTGGAGGGCCCTAAACCTGGGTACATCATGTGCCATCACCGCTTGTGCCCAATCTCACAACCGGATCCCGCCGGCGTCCTTCAGCCCCAACCACCTATGATAAGCCACCCTATGGCATTTGTCGTGAGAAAACGACAACAGTTGGCGCCATCGTGTGTCCATACGTGGCGCCGGCAGGATTCATGCTCCGTGCGGGACACCTTGCCATTCCCCGCTATCGCCGCTCGTCCCGGCGAAACCATGGGGGGCTCATGGGGCTTGCTCCGGCACGCCCTGTGGGCAACTCCGTCGGCCTCACGGCCGACATTGACGCGCTCACCGAGCGCTTCGGCAGGCTCAGCCTTGTCAAGGCTCAGCCTTGTCAAGGCTCCGGCTGTTGATGAGTACCCCGTGAGGGTGCTTGTCTGTGCTGGTCCGCCCACGACAGTAAAATGATGCTGTTATTTTTGTTTTCTCCATAACTCTTATTACTCGGAGTGCCTAAGCAACTGCCTACAGGTGTGTGAAAAGAGATTACAGGAGTAGTTGTACCAGGGGTTTTTGATTGGTGGCCTTCCGTCCTCGATCTGCCCTGTTGCTAGTTGACTCCTGATACTTGGTTGTTCGGTGAACAGATCTTGCAAACAAGGTCTTGAAAAGTTGCCAAGTTATGAATAAGCTTTATGCCCTTGGTGGGGCCTTCAATGGTCCCTATATTGTGTCCGATGACGTACTGAATGGTAGTAGTCCGGTCCAATCGGGCTCCAACCTTTGTTTCCCCACAGCTGCCCATGGAATTGTAAGTGCAAAGTTGTGCCTTCTTGGCACGTACTTTGCTGATAATGGGGGTGTGCAGTGGGGAGCGAGTCCCTATTAGAGGGGAGAGGAAGGCTCTAGGAGTTCGGCCTGCAACCGAGTTCGCTTCCCAACCTTGCGTGCCTTTACGGCCGATGCCGGCACTTGCCGATCATTTTTGTAACTAAATTCGGCCGCTAGGGCCAATGCATGTTCCTCGGTTTGTAAGGATCCCTCCGTATTGCCATTAACATTGATGACCCCTTTGGGGGCAGGCATCTTGAGCTTGAGGTATGCGTAATGCGGGACGCCATTGACACGAGTGAATGATGTTCGGCTGAGCAGGGCATGATAGCCGCTGCAGAAGGGCACAGTGTCTAAGATCAAGTCTTCGTTACGACAGTTATCAGACGAGCCGAACACAACTTCCAGGGTAATGGAGCATGTGCATCGGGCTTCGACACCTGGAATCACCCCTTTAAAGGTGGTGTTATTGGGTTTAATTCGTGGCGGGTCTATGCACATCTTTTTCACCGTATCTGGATAAATCAGGTTAAGGCAACTTCCTCCATCCAATAGGACTTTTGCGAGATGATACCCATCGATAATGGGGTCGAGGACGAGCGCGACCGCACCCCCGCGACGGATACTGGTCGGGTGATCGCGCCGGTCAAAGGTCATCAGATATGCTAACTGTGGGTTGTACTTCAGGGCCACGGGCTCTACGGCGTGGACCTCTTGAAGGGCGCACTTCCTCTCCTTCTTGGGTATATGGGTGGCATATATCACGTTTACTGTCTTTACTTTTGGAGGAAATTTCTTTTGGTTGCCACCAATCGGACCCCGAGGCTCATCCTCATCCTTGCTGTGAGGGCTCTTCCTTTGATCCTCGGGTGGGAGCTTGCCAACCTGTTTAAACACCCAACAATTGCGATGTGTGTGGTTGGCAAGCTTCTCTAGGGTCCCGTGGATTTGGCAAGGTCTATCCATGATTTTCTCCAGCGGGTTGTGTCTATCACGATTACCTTTAGGAGGCTTCTTCTGCTGCCCGAGTTGCGGAATCCGGCGTTGACGGCTGTATCATCGTCATCGTTGTTATTGTGTTGACGCTTGGTCTTGTTTCGCTTAGGCTTCCCGTTGCCATCCCAAACCTCTGAGGTTCTGGGTGCTTCGGAGTTGTGGCTGCGTCTAGCCATCCAATTGTCTTCACCCGAGCAGAAGCGGGTCATCAGGGAAGTTACGGCGGACATGGTCCGAGATTTATCCTAGCCGAGCTGGAGAGCCATCCATTTGTCCCGAATATTATTCCTAAAAGAGGCTATTGCCTCGGCATCCGGACAATCGACAATCTGGTTCTTCTTAGTTAAGAACCAATTCCAGAATTGTCGTGGAGACTCTTTGGGTTTTTGTATGACGTTACTTAGGTCGGAGGAGTTCGGCGGCCGAACATAGGTTCCCTGGAAGTTAGAGCGGAGTGCATCCTCCAGGTCTTCCCAGCATCCAATGGAGTTTTTGGGGAGCCTGCTTAGCCAGTGCCGAGCTGGCCCTTAAGCTTAAGGGGGGTATTTGATGGCATGGAGATCATCTCCTTGAGCCATGTGTATGTGGAGGAGAAAGTCCTCGATCCATACGGTTGGGTCAGTTGTCCCGTCGTACTGTTCGATGTTCACGGGTTTAAATCTCGAATCCGTGAAACACAACTGGTGGGCGGCACCTCGAATCCGAGCTATTTAGTGCCTGTGATCCGTGTATGTTCTGGCTCGGTTGCATTCCCAGTCTCTATTATTACCTTGTTGGAGCCATGGTCTGTAGCCATCCTATCTATTGGGTGAGTAGTCTCAAGATCCATAGATGGATTTTGTACGGCCTGCTCTATAATTTAGGTCGTCACGCAGGTCGAACCTATCATCGGGCTCTAGTGGCTCCTTTCCCCATCTCCGGGGTATTGTCGGCCTATAGCCGGTGTTGTCAGCAGTCCGATCACATCCGCGAGGAGGGCGGTCTTGCTTGTCGTATGGGGTATGTTTCGGAGACGGAGTATTGGTTAGTTCATCATCGAATTGTGGCAGCAGCCTTCTTCTTGGATAGATTTTGGGCTGGACCGATAGACCAGCTCCATCTCCTTCCTCAGCTGAGAGGACTCTTGTCCACCGATCATTCAGGTCATCCTGTTTGGCTTGAAGCTTCCAGGCTGCGTGCCATTGCTATTAGCTGTTATCTGAATAGTTTTGGATCTTCATGGCTATCAGGGATGTCCAAGTCATCGGTTGTCGGCATATCCTCCTTTTCAATAGGTGGGAGGTAGTTATCGTCCTCGGAGTCGTTGACGTCTCCGGGGTTGCTCTGGTCTTCAGGCCTTTCTTGACCCTCTAACAGGTGTTTGGGGATATCAGTGTCACCACGGTCTTCGAGGGTAACTCCGTCCCCGGTGCCAATCATAGCTTTCCTTCCCTTCTTGCCTTTGGACCGCTTATGAGGTTTCTGGTGCCTTGACGGTGCGATGCCCGACTTATCACCATCATTGTTAGGCGTTTTGTCACCATTGGGAGTGTCCACCATGTAGACATCATATGTTGAAGTGGCGGCCCATCTTCTGGTATTAACAATGGTGGGGGCGCAATCCTATTCATCCATGTATTCTACCTCATCGGAGGCATAGTCTAGCATGTCGATGAAATCTTCGACTGTGGCTATCGGGTGGGTGGTTGGTTGGACGAAAATTTCGTCCCAACCCGTACTGCGGTCAATCTGAACAGAGATCGGGGCCGAATGCTCGGAAATTTCGATCGACGAGATCCGATCTAGGGTTTCATCGAATGCCGATGGCTCGATCGGATTATAATGTTCGGAACCTTCGGAGTTAACCCCTGATGCGTCTGAACGAGATGGACTTTCAGAAAGAACTGGTGTCCGGACTTCCGGCATTAAGGTCGGGTCCAGACCAGGAGTGGGTACACCCCCGTGGTTGACCCCGCTGGTGTGACCGGAGAAGGAACTCGAGTTAAAGCCTCAGAGTCTTCGGGCATGGAAAGTGAAGTCGCAAGCCCGATTAGTGACAAGTCGCCCCGAGAGACTATGAAGAACTCCAGGTTCCCGAATCTGACCTCTTGATCGGGGGCGAAGCTCTCGACTCGACTTAGATGGCCGGTCGGGTCGGCATGCAACACCACGCTGCCGAAGGCAAAGATCTGTCCAGGAACGGAAGTGTCCACATTGCAGACCTCTTCGTTGATGAAAAGGCGAGACATCGATCCCTTGAGTGCTCACAGAGGAACTCTCAATGAAAGCACCAATGTCGGTGTCAAAACCAGCGTATCTCGGGTAGGGGGGCCGAACTGTGAGACTAGAATCGATGGTAATTGGAGACGAAGGGGACACAGATTTACCCATGTTCGGTCCCTCCTATGGAGGTAATACCCTACGTCCTGCTTGGTTGTATTGATGATGGGGGGGTTATAGAGTTGATCTACCTCGAGATCAAATAGCTAACCCTAGATGACTTGTCTTCTGGCTACAACATAAAACCCTCCGGCTTATATAGACACCGGGGGTACCTAGGTTTTACACATGGTCGGTTACATGCCGAAGAGATAAACATGCCTATTCGCTACATCAAACATGGAGCACAAGCCATACTTCCCGAAGCTTCCATCTTGGATATAAGGTCTTCAATTAGTCCGGTGTTTGGTAAGTGGCTCATATAGTCCGGCCCATAGAGATAGGTCGGCCTCCCGAGGACCCCCTAATCCAGGACTCCCTCGGCATCCCCAAGTATAGATGCTTGAGTATTCCTTAGAATATTACCTTGGGGTGCCTTGGTCATCCCCAAAGCTTAGGCTCTTTCTACTCCTTATTTCGTGTTCCATCATGCCCAAAACTTGAAAACTTCAATCACACAAAACTCAACAAAACTTTGTGAGATCCGTTAGTATAACCAACATATTGAATACTTTAGGTAATGCAATAAATTTATTCTTAATTAATTTTTGCATAATAGGTACTGTATTATAACTTTTTCATGGTTTATACCCCCCGATACAGTCCATAGCATAATCAAAACAAGCAAATTATGCAAGCAAAACAGGATTTGTTTAAAACAGAACAGTCTGTAGCAATCTGTAAAGAGACCATACTCATGGAATTACAAAAATTCTGAAAAAATTGGACAATGTGTATAATTTGTATAGAAATATTGTGTAAAAATTTCATATCATTATCACACTCCAGTAAAAAATAAAAATTCCTCTACTTGAGTCAAAAGTTTATGTTTTGTCTTGAGTCAAAAGTTTGTGTTTTGTTTCAACATCGTTTCTACTCATATCGTGAGTTATCCCAAAGACTTTACTTGGAACAAACACTAACTAAAACATAAAAACATAATAATTACATAGGCAATAATCATGTTATCAGAAAATAACAGAAGCAAAAAACAAAATTTAAGATAAATATTGGGTTGCCTCCCAAAAAGCGTTATTGTTTTATGCCCCTAGCTAGGCATAATGCATAGTTTCAAGTGTTGTCATCTTTGATACTCCACCCATAAGTGGCTATCATAATTTAGTCATAAGGTGGTTTAATTATCTTCCTAGGGAAGTGTTCCTCCTTTATTTAATGGGAATTGGAACCTTATGTTTCCCTCTTTCATATCAATAATTGCACATATAATTTGTAAGAATGGCCTTCGAAGTATTATGGGACAAGAAGGATTGCAATAAATATCAATCACAATGAAATCTACATGCACACAATTTTTGTTTTCAATAATAATCACATCATTAATTCTACCAAAAGGTTTCTTAATGGTAGAATCTGCAAGATGCAAGTTTAGGGAACACTCTTGAATATTAGTGAGACCAAGCACATCACATAAGTTTTAGGTATGGTTGAAACACTAGCACCAAGGTCACACAAATCATTGCATTCATATTTATTTATCTTTATTTTGATAGTAGGTTCCCACTCATCATGCAATTTTCTACGAATAGAAACTTCAAGTTCAAGTTTCTCATCATAAGCTTTTACCATAGCTTCTACTATATGTTCGATAAAAGCTTTGTTTTGTTCATAAGAATTGGATAAGATAATGATGGATTGCATAAAGGAAATACATTCTACTAAATAGCATTTATCATAATTAAAGTCTTTGTAATCCAAGATAGTGGGCACATCACTAGTTAAAGTTTTGATCTCTCCAAACCCACTTTTTCAATTTGAGCATCAAAATCATCACCCTCCAAGCAAATGGGACGCTTCTCAACTAGAGTTGACTCATCTCCAGTCCCTTTATCATTCATATTCAGAGAAGTAAACAAATATTAAATAGGAAAAACGCCAATCATTTTAACATCTTTGTCATGATTCCGATGAAAATGGGTGGAAGAGCTTTTTCTAGGAATTCTTGCTTTGCTCTCAACTTAGTGGTCCTCTCCTTACTTTCATTAATATATATTTGGATATATTTAACAGTCTAATTAAATAATGCTTGGGTGGAAAAGATTTATTTTTAAGAGTTTCTACATCAAGATCAATTATATCCATGTTTTTGCCAAAGCATCAATCATATGCAACTTTTCTTCTACTGTAGTATTGAAAGCCTTTTGAGAATTAATAAATTACTTAATTGTCTTCTCAAGATCAGAAGGTGACCTATTATAATGTGTAGAAGAATTTCCATAGTTGTTAAAGGAATTACCGGGATACGGTATAGCATTGAAATTTCTTCTATGAGCATTGTTATTGAAATTATTTCAAGAGATGAAGTTCACATCAATTGCATCATTATTTTCATCAATCAAAGTAGACAAAGGCATATCATTGGGATCAACATGAGTATTTTTACTAGCAACCATATTCATAAGAGCATCCAGTTTTTCACTCAAAGTAGTGATTTCTTTGACAGAATTTACCTTCTTACTAGTTGGAGCTCTTTCGGCATGTCGTTGAGAATAATTTGTCATAATGTTGTCCAGATGGTTTGTGGCATCTCCTAAGGTCACATCCATAAAGGTACCACCTGTGGTAGAATCTAGAAGATTTCTAGACACAAAGTTTAGTCCAGCATAGAAGTTTTGGATAATCATCCACAAGTTTAAACCATGAGTTGGACAACTTCTTATCATCAATTTCATTCTCTCCCAAGCGTATGCAACATGTTCTTGATCTTGATGTTTAAAATTTATTATTTGATTTCTAAGGGAGATGATCCTAGTAGGAGGAAAATACTTGGCAATAAAAGCATCTTTACACTTATCCTGTGTTCCAATACTATTACGAGGTAAGGATGAAAACCAAGCTTTAGCTTTATATCTTAGTGAAAAAGGAAATAATTTTAATTTCACAATATTAATATCAATATCCTTTTTATTTTGCATATATAATTCAATACTACATCTCCATCGTATCTATAATTTTTTATTGTTTCATGCCAACATTCTACAAGTTTCATATACTTTTGGCAACTTTTTATACTATTTTTGGGACTAACATATTGATCCTGTGCCCAGTGTCAGTCCCTGTTTTTTGCATGTATTTTCTTTCACAAAAAATACGTATCAAACAAAGTCCAAACGTGATAAAAACATACGGAGATTTTTTTGGAATATATGTGATTTTTTGGGAAAAAGAATCAACGCGAGACGATGCCCGAGAGGGCCACAAGCCAGGGGCGTGGCCTACCCCTGGCCGCGTGAGGGCGACTTGTGGTCACCCCTTAAGGCAGTTGGTTCCATTCTTTCTCCGCAAGAAAGCTAATATCCGGGTAAAAATTGTGTTAAAATTTCAGCCCAATCAGAGTTACGGATCTCCGGGAATTTAAGAAACGGTGAAATGCCAGAATCAGGGAACGCAGAAACAGAAGGAAACAAAGAGAGAGATCCAATCTCGGGGGGGCCCTCTCCCTCCGACGCCATGGATGTCGTGGTTTCGTCACGGCAGATGTCATAGGTAGGCTTATCGAGAGGGGTCGAAGGACGCCGGCGGGCTCCGGGGGCGGGATTAAGCACAAGCGGTGGCTGGCACACGATGTACCCAGGTTCGGGGCCCTCCGTGGGAGGTAATACCCCTAGTCCTGCTCGGTCTAGTTGAGACAATGGTCGGGTTACAATGGTGCTCCTTGAGCTGTATGGATCGAAGAGGAAGAAGGAGCTAGCATGTTCTTCCGCCTCTCTACGTGCGTGTGTGTGAAGTGAACTCAAAGAGCAGCCGATCGATCGTTCGTGGGTCCTCTGTTTGTCGTCCCCTGCATGGGGGTGGCCCGAGGGGTTTTATAGGCCAACCCCCCGGAATACAATACAAATAGAATGTCAAGGGGGGGCCAGCCGGCAGCCTCTCTGGCCGGCCGCAGGGGCCCGGTCGTGGGGTCTTGTCACCGGTAGGTCTCGCCGGCTGAGAGGTCCCGTCAGGAACCAGCGGGGCCTGCATGGCAGGCCCCGACGTTGGTCGCATCGCGGCACGGGCCGCCCCTCGCGGCGTCCTCTTGTAGCGGCCAGTCGGGGTCAGCGGTACGGCCGGCCACCCTGTAGCCATGCTAGGGCAGGTAACGGAGTGGTTGGAGGCGTGCCAGCACTGTTGGAAGCCCGGTCACCATCCGTCAGGATCAGAGCCCCTGACGTCTTCACTGTGGCCATACCGGCAAGCAATGGCCGGCTCCACAGCTGGCCGACGCTTCGCGTGCCGCCTCGAGTTCCCCGCTAGGTTGAGGAGACACGCCACGCGGCGGAAAAGACCAGGCAGCGGGGCGGGGCCCTCCGCGACCGCAGCCTCGGCCCGCGCGCGGGGATCCTTTACGGCACGAGGCGGACAGTTGGCGTTCCCAATGCCATGATGTCCGCCCCGCATGCCGCGGGAATCGTGGGGGTCGTGTGCAATGAATCCGGCCCCCATGATCGCCCACGCAAGGTTTAAATGTCGAGAGGGGGGAGGTAGAACGGCCCGTTCGCTCCCCCTCCTGTCGTCGCATCACCTTCGTCGCCCCCCTCCCCCTGCCATGAGAGAGAGAGAGACCAAAGCACGAGGGCAGGCCGCGCCGCCGTCCGCCGCCGAAGAGAGCCCGGGCCACCACCGAGCACCCGCGTCCGCCGCCGCGACCACACGCCCCCTCGGCGACCATGACGGGCAAGGGCGCCTGGGACGGCAGCGACGTAGACGAGACCTTCATCGAGCACCTCCGCCACCACCGCAAGCTCCCGGTGGAGGAGCACTTGGTGGCATGCCCAGTCGGGCCGGAGAACTCCCCGGTCCCGCGGGAGGGCGAGGTGGATGTCTTTGCCGACCACTTCCTCCGCGGGCTCGGGCTGCCGGCGAGCGCCTTCTTCCGCTGCTTCCTGATGCGGTTCGGCCTGCAGCCGCACCACCTCGCCCCCAACACCGTCTTGTAGCTGGCGGTGTTCGTCGCCCTTTGCAAGGGATACTTGGGGGTTGCGCCGAGGCTTGACCTCTGGTGCCGGCTCTTCTTCCTCAAAAGGCAGACGGGGAAGGACCCGGCGACGAATCAGATGGTGATAACCACCTACGGAGGCGCCCTGAACCACATCCGCAAGGGGACCGGCTTCCCGAAGCTCCCGCTGCACGAGTCGGTGAAGCGATGGCAGCGGGGGTCCTTCTACGTGAAGAATGCGAAGCCGGAGGAGGACTACATCAACCTTCCCGACTTCGCCAACCATCCGCTGATTGCGATGCTGAATTGGTGAGCGGCCCCGTCTTCGGCACCCGAGACAGCGGACCGGCTCTGCGAGCGCCTACTCGTGATGACCAGGTCGGAGGGGCTGAAGGCCACAAATCTGCTGGCCACGATGGTGGCGCGCCGGGTGCAGCCGCTGCAGCGCCGGCCGCACCTCATCTGCCAGATGGGGGGACACCATGACCCCTGCCGGCTCTCCACCAAGGAGATGAAGCCGGCCTATGTGGCGAGGAGCGTGAACGCCATCTCGACGACGAAGATGGCGGAAGGCGAAAGGCAATGGGGGAAAACCCCGTATAGCCGGAGTCGCCCGGCACCGCGGGTAAGTGACAAGCCGGCTCCTCCCCTCCATCTTCTTTTAGAGGCAGTACCTCTCCCCCCTTATTCTGACAGCGTGCCGCCCGGCCCACCCGCATCTTTTCCTGTTGCTGCAGAACTACGGGGAGCCGGCCCCCGACACGGCGGAGTCATACCCCGAGGAGGTCGAGGACGCCGACGACGTAGAGCCGGCCGACCCCGAGCAAGCCGGAGCGTCTGGTGCCGGCGACGCGGAGACAGAGACGGAGGGGGCCGAAGAAGCCGAGTCTACGGGAGAGTCTCCTCCCCAGGCGCGCGTTGTTGAGGCTCCGGAGGAGCCCGAGGCTTCGGAGGAAGAGGTCACGGCGCCGCGGAGGCGCCAACCTTGAGCCGGCGGTGGCTCCGGCCGGGGAGGCCCGGTCACGGGCGACAAGGGGAAGGGGTCGGCTGCCACCAAGCCGGTGCCCAAGCGTGCGGCAACCGCGCAGCCGGGCGGCAGCCGCGGAGGCGGAGGCAAGAAGCAAAAGGCCGCCCAGGCAGGATCCATGAGGAGGGCGATCCCCGTTGTCACCAGGTAAGTTCGTCTTCTCCTCCACCTTGGTCCGTATTGCCTTCCCCCAGTCTCTCACTTCTTCGTGACCAGGGAGGCGCGAACCCTGGGGAGGACCCCGGGTGGCGGGACGGAGAGGGCGGCGCCGCCAACGGCTGCCGAGGAGAGGGAGCGCGAGGCATGGCTAGACTTCGAGGCGGCCGAGCGGGAGCGGCGTGTCCAGGAGCTCTGCCCTTCGGAGGAAGCGGCGAAGAGGTGAAGGGGAGCCAGCGGGGAGGCCGTTGGCGGAGCGTGGGAGCCATTCCCCCTCCTCCAAGGAACTGGCGGGGAGTCCGTGGGCGGGGCATGGGAGCCTTTCCCCCGCGGCCAGGAGAAGAGGTCGAAGGGCCACCATGGCTCCGGGCGAAGGGCGAAGGCGAGCGCGAAGGCCATGGAGGACGAGGCGGCAATGGGCCGTGGCGCCGCCCAACCGGTTGCGAGCGACGTGCCGCCGGGGCTGGAGGTACTGGCCCCGGAGGTGCCGCCACCGGACGTACCGGCTTTGGAGGCACCGGCTCCGGAGGCACTGACACCGAAGGCGAGTCAGCCCGGAGCAGTCGGAGGTGGCGTGCTGCGATGGCCGGGAAAACAACCATCGCAAGTGCGTCGACGGCGGCCCCCAGCGCGGCGGCGATAGGAGGGGCCGGTCCCATCGAGGTCTCCAACAAGGGAGGACCCACAGACGGAGCCTGGACGCAGCAGACCTGGGCGGCGGTCGGGAGCCCGGCCCCTGGCGGACCGTCGAGTGCCCTCGGGGCGGCGGTGGCCGCCGCTGTCGAAGCATTTGCCGCGTGCCGTGCCCAGGCGACGCAAGACGCTCGGGCTGCCAACACCGGCTGGTGAGCTTGGAGCAGGCGGTCGCGGTGATTTTCTTCTTTCCTTCTTCTCTTTACTTGCATTTTTCCGTCTTTTCCAATGGGGACGCACCAGCGCACCCACTGGGTGTAGCCCCCGAGGCTCGAGCCGGCTGGGGCGCAGGCGGGTCAAGCCTAAAGCTCTTATTGTTTTGCAGGCAGCGCACGACCGCTGGGTGGCTGCGCACAACACCCTGTTGGGGTTGTACCGGGGAGCTAAGAACCGGCTCGCCGTCGTGTCCGTGGACCTGCGAGGTATGTTGCCCTTGCGATCTTAGCGTCTTGCGATCTTCCAGTGGGAGCGCGCAAGCGCACCCATTGGGTGTAGCCCCCGGGAATCAGGCCGGCTGCCTCGGAGGCGGGCTGAATCCTTTCTGACTCCCATGGCTTCTCATGCAGCTACCCATACCGAGACGGTCTACCTCCGGTGCCAGGTGGTGCGCCCTTATGAGGAGCGGGAACTCCTGACGTTAGAGCGTGACCGGCTCCGTGAGGAGGTGGACCAGGTGAAGGAAGAGCGGGAGGGCCGTGAGGCGGCCCACCGCCAAGCGTTAGCGGAACAAGAGGCGGCCCTTCATCGGGAGGCGGAGGAACGGGAGAAGGCACTCCGCGAGAAGCTGGAGGCCAAGGACGCCGCCCTAGCCAAGGCGGTCAAGGACACGTAGGCGGCCCGGGACGAGCACGAGCGCCGGCACCAGGAGTGGTCGGCTAGGAAGGTGCGGCTGCAGGAGCAAGGGCACGAGGTGGACCGGATGCTGCATAGTAAGTTTTCGTTGCCTTGTTCTTCTCGTGCCTTCTGGGTTTTGTGGCTTGCCTCCCCACTAAACCCTCGTCTTCTTCTTAGGGCTTTTCCCCGGCATGCGGGAGGTTGCGGAGGCGACCATGGAGGCCGACCGTGAGGCCCGACGGACGCAAGGAGAGGCCGTCGGGCCGCTGGCCCCCTAGACCCTAGACGAGGTGGGGATTGCCGCCGAGGCGCGCCTGTCAGAGGTGGTCCGCCCCCTGAAGGGGCTCCAAGCGGCCGGCATGACACTGTCCGCATACTTTGGCCTGGCGCGGCAAAGCCGAGCTCCATGAACCGGCTGTCGAGGTGGCTAGAGTTCGGGACGACGCGGGTGAACGCCTGGAGGGCCTCTGCGGCACGAGCCGGCGTGGGCATGGCGCTCCGCGTCGCCAAGTCGTGGTACCCCGAGCTGGACTTGGGTTTTCTCACGGCCCAGTGTGCCGGCACCGACTCAAAGTTGGAGGTGGTGGCCGACGAGATGCTGGCGAGGACGAGCGACCTTGCGTCCTTCGCCGCGTGGGACGAGTATGTCCCGGAGTGCGGGGCGGACGATGTGATGGTCCCGGAGGACCAGTATGGGCTCGCCCTGGACGACCCGGAGGGGAGCGCCGCCGAGACGGCCGATGAAGAGTCAGACACTGACGACTATGCCGAGTCCTAGCCGGCTCCGGCTGCGAGGGCTTCTACCTCGGCCGCCCCGGAGGTGCCGGCCTCGGAGGCGCCAGCACCGCCGGCTCCCGGGGCATGAGCACCGCCATCTCCAGAGGCGTCAGCACTGGAGGAGGGCCGGCCCGAAGCTGCCATAACTTAGGACTTTCTTTCCTGCATTTTTTTTAGACTAGAATTTCACCCATTGGGGGTGTATATGTAATGAACTTGTGGCCGTGGGCCTTTTATTGTTATGACTTATGCTATTTATCTTAAAAAGAATATGCGTGCCGGCTCTTCTTTCCCTTTTACCTTTTGACTTGTGTTCGCGCACCAGGATTCCTTCCGGCTTCCGCCCCGCCTGCCAGCCAGCCGGGAGCCGGTCTGGGACAGGGACGGGGCTTCACCCTTGGGGAAAATAGCGGGATCTTAAAGTCAACCAGCTAGGGCTAGGTCGAGCCGGTAGACGCCGGTTACTAGGATTAACATATCTCGGTCGGGCTGGTCTGGCTGCCGCGCGCGTCGGCTGACCTTCATGTGAGAAGTTCCTTCGTACCCCATGGTCCCTTCAGCCGGACAGCCGAGAGCCGGTCTGTAGCTGGTTAGGGGAGGGGAGGCGAAGGGTTGCTTGCTCACATTATTTGTCCGCCTCGGCGGGGAGTCGGGCGAGCCCCCGGACCCGGGAACCGGACCGGGTTGACGTGCCTTAAATAACAGAACTTTGGAGGAATCAAAAAAAGGGCGTGCCCCCAAGTCCGGCTGGGGCCCCCGTTGCATTCATAAGCCCAAAAGGGGAAGGATACATACAATGGTTTTCAGCAATAGAATGGACGGAGGAGCGCCGTGTTCCACAGGCGCTCCGTCTCCTTGCCGGAGGCGTCTCTCTTGCGCTTCTACGGCTTCTAGGCATCTATCAGATAGTACGTGTTGTTGTGCAGCGCCCGGCTGACGATGAACAGGCCCTCCCATGGGGAGGACAGCTTGTGCTGGCCGGTTGTTCGTTGGATCTGCCTGAGCACCAAGTCTCCTTCACGGAAGGAGAGCGACCGGATCCGCTTGCTGTGGTAATGCCGGAGCTTCTGCTGGTAGATGGCCGTCCGGCTCAAGGCCAGTCAACCGGTTGGGCATGGTCCGGAGGCTCCAAAGGACAGCCGGCAGCTCCTCGACCCAACAGTCGGCCGACCGGACCAGTGGTGTCACAAGCTGGGGCTTGATGCCGGACAGGAGCAGGCCGTTTGCCCTCTCAACCTGGCCGTTTGACTATGGGTGGGTGACGGACGCCAGCTCGAGCTGGATGCCCCGCCTCGAGCAAAAACGCGCTAGCGCGCCCTTGGCAAAGTTCGTGCCATTGTCGGTGACGATGGTGTGGGGGACGTCGTAGCGTACCGTGATGTCTTCGATGAACCAGACGGCTATGGGGCCGTCCAGTTTCTTGATTGGTCGGGCCTCGATCCACTTGGTGAACTTGTCGACGGCTACCAGCAAATGTGTCATGCCGCCTCATGCGGTCTTGAAGGGTCCCACCATGTCTAGACCCCAGACGGCGAATGGCCACGAAAGGAGGATGGTCTCGAGGGCGCTAGCCGGAAGATGGCTCTCAATGCTGAAGCGTTGGTAGCCCTCGCACTTGTCAACCAGTTCCTTGGCCGCCTCCAGAGCAGTTGGCCAATAAAAACCGTGATGGAATGCTTTGGCCACCAGGGACCTGGAGGCGGCATGATGCCCGCACTCGCCCTGGTGGATGTCGAGGAGGATTTCTTTCCCTTTCTCCGGCTCGACGCAGCGTTGGAAGACGCCGGTGGTGCTGCGATGAACCAACTCGTGGTTGATGATGTTGTAGGCCGGGGCCCGGCGCTGAATTTGCCTTGCAATGGCCTCATCGGAGGGGAGCTTGCCGCGCTGGAGGAACACCAAGATGGGCCGAGGCCACGAGGGATCCGAGGCAGGGGCCGGCCCAGCCCCCAGGACCGGCTCGCCAGTCCCCAGGAGCGAGGTGGCGATGGGAGCATTGACCGTCATCATGACGGTGACGAGGCCGGTGTCGGCGTGCGTAGGCGTGGCCGGCTCAATTGCTATGGCGGACGGCGCCGGACTGGCGACTGGTGGTGGCAGAGCCGGCAGAGCTGTCGCAGCCGGTGGGGCCGGTTAGACGGCCGGTTCCATTGAGGTGCCGACTGCGTTTGCCGGCACGAAGATGGACTCCGATTCGGGAGAAGGCTTGATCGAAGGCTTCATCAGCCGCTCAAGGGAGACGCCGACTGGGATGGCCTATCGGGTGGAGCCGATCTTGGACAGCGCATCGGTCGCCTCGTTGTCCGCACGGGGGATGTGGTGGAACTCGCAGCCCTCGAAGGAGTCGGTGAGCTCCTGGACGAGGAAGCGATAGATGTCCATGTTGGCATCCCTGGCGTCCCATTCACCAGAGACCTGTTGCACCATGAGGTCAGAGTCCCCGAAGCAAATGATCCGCTAGATGCCGATCTCCTTGGCGAGCCGGAGGGCATGGACGAGGGCCTCGTATTCGGCCACGTTGTTGGAGGCGGCGAAGTGGATCCGGAGGGCGTAGCGGAGCTAGTCTCCTCTAGGGGACGACAAGACGATGCCGGCTCCCAGGACGGCTTGCATCTTCGAGCCGTCGAAGTGCATGCGCCAATGCGTGGAGTCGGGCGGAGGCGGCACGAACTGGGTTTCGGCCCAGTCGACGAGGAAGTCGGCCATTGCCTGGGACTTGATGGCGGTGCGTGGCGCGTACCGTATTTCGTAGTCAGCCAGGGCGATGGCCCATTTGGCGATCCGGCCGGTGGCGTCCCGGCCGTCCATGATTTCGCCCAGCGGTGCTCTCCTCATGACAGTGATGATGTGCTCTTGCAAGTACTGCTTCAGCTTCTGGGCGGCGAAGTATACACCGTAGCCCATCTTCTGGTAGTGGGGGTAGTTTTGCTTGGAGGCGGAGAGGACCTCGCTGAGGTAGTAGACGGGCCGCTGCGTTGGCAGCGCCTTGCCTTCCTCCGGCCGCTCCACCACCAGGACGACGCTGACGACCCGTGTGGTTGCCGCAATGTAGGCGAGCAAAGGCTCCTTGTCAGCCGGCACGGCCAAGATGGGTGCGCTGGTGAGAGCCCGCTTGAGGCCGTGGAACGTCACGCCCGCCTCGTCAGGCCAGTCGAACAAGGCTGGCTTCTTTCAGAGGTCTCGGCCTGGCTCGACCAGGGCCGACTTGCGTAGGAGCCCGTAGAGGGGCAAGGCCTTCTCGCCCAGCCGGATGATGAACTAGCTGAGGGAGGCGAGGCAACCGGAGAACTTCTGGACGTCGCAGAGCCGGACCGGCTTGGGCATGCGCTCAACCGCCCGGATCTTCTCGGGGTTAGCTTCGATGCCGCGAGCGGACACGAAGAAGCCCAGGAGCTGGCCGGCTGGGACGCCGAAGACACACTTCTCCGGGTTGAGCTTAATCTTGTATTCGTGCAAGTTGGCGAACGTCTCCCGGAGGTCGTCAAGGAGGCTGAAGTGCTTCTTGGATTTGACGACGATGTCATCCACGTAGACGTGGATGTTCCTGCCTATCTGAGGCAGCAGGCACTTCTGCATGCAGCGCTGGAAGGTAGCGCCTCCATTCTTCAGGCCGAAGGACATGGTGATGTAGCAGTAGGCCCCGAAAGGGGTGATGAAGGAGGTCTTGAGCCGATCGGCCGGGTCCAGCTTTATCTTGTGGTAGCCAGAGTAGGCGTCCAGGAAAGACAGCAGATCGCAGCCGGCCGTGGAATCGATGACTTGATCGATCTGCGGCAGGGCGAACGGGTCCTTGGGGCATGCCTTGTTCAGGCTTGTGTAGTCGATACACATGCGCCAGGTCTTGTTTTTCTTTAGCACCAGGACTGGGTTGGCCAGCCAGTCCGGGTGGAATACCTCCATGATGAAGCCGGCTGGGAGCAGCCGGGCGATCTCTTTTCCTATAGTATGCCGCTTCTCCTCGGAGAAACGGCGCAGGGGTTGCTTGACCGGCTTCGCATCTGGCCGTACGTGTAGCTTGTGCTCGGCGAACTTCCTCGGAACACCCGACATGTCCTTGGGGGACCATGCAAAGATGTCCCGATTCTCACGGAGGAAGTCGACGAGCTCCCTTTCCTATTTGTTGTCGAGGCGGGAGCCGATGGTCACGCACTGGGTGGGGTTGGCCGGATCGAGTGGCACCTGTCGGGTGTCCTTGGATGGCTGGAACGAGCCTTCGCCGATCGACTGGGACAGAGGTGCCGGCACGGCCGGCTGGGCAGAGGCGAGGGCCATCAGCTGGTCGAGCTACCACTTCTCCTCCACTATTTCTAGGGCCTCAGCCAGCCGGCTGCCATCTCGCGCGCACGCCATTGACATCTGGTATTTGCCGGTGACGGTGATGATGCCCTTGGGACCCGGCATCTTGAGCTTGAGGTAGGCGTAGTGGGGGATCGCCATCAACTAGACGAGAGCCGGTCAGCCCAGCAATGCATGGTAGGGACTATCGAAGTCCACTACCTCGAACAAAACCGGCTCGCGGCGGAAATGACTGGCATCGCTGAAGAGGACGTCGAGCTTGATCTTGCCAACGGGGCTGCAGGACTTTCCCGGCACGATGCCGTGGAAGACGGTCCGACTCATTTTCACGTCCTCCACCTTGAGCCCCAGCTTGAGCAGGGTGTCGAGGTAGAGGCTGTTGCTGCTGCTGCCTCCATCGATCAGCACCCGCGAGAAGCGCCACTAGCGTTTCTCGGAGGCGATGGTAGGATCGAGGACGAGGGCGTAGCTGCCGGGGTTTGGCATCATGACCGGGTGGTCCGCCCGGCTCCAAGTGATCGGCTTCTTGGACCAATGCATGAACTGGGGGGTCGCGGGCATGGTGGCGTTCACCTCGCCGTGGAGCCGGCGCTGGGCGTGCTTGTCCGTCTCTTCACTGGTGAAGATGACGTAGCATTCGTCATGTTCGGGGAACCGGTCATGCAGCCGGCCGTCGCCCCGAGCCGGGGCCGGGTCCACCTGACCCGGACCGAGAGCCGGAGCCCGAGCCGGGGCTGGTGCCGAAGCGCGGGCTGGCTGCACAGGGGGAGACGGGAGGCCGTCCCCTCGGGCCAATCGCTGTGAGAAGCTGCACTGCCGGAGCGTGTGCGTGGCCGGCTTGGCACCGGAGTGATTTTTGCAAGGGAGGTCAAGCATTTGCTCGAAAGTTAGCTTGGGCTGCCAGGCGGCCTTGCCGGTGCGCGGGCACTGGCCGGAGGCCTGGCCAGCCGGCTGCTCCTCCTCGATGGAGGCGACCTGTCGGCTCCCATAGCGGGAGTCGGGCTGGTCATTTTTACGCTTGCCGTTCTACTGCTGCCGGTTGTCGGCCGCAGCCCGCAGCACGGTGGGGGGCGTAGCCGGCTTGGCCGGTGCCTTAGCCTTCATCCTCATCAAGGAATCGGTCGTGGCGTATTTGTCCGCTTTGGACATCAGGTCCACCAGGGAGGTTGGCTCGGAGCACAAGAGCTTGTGCTTGAGGGGGGTGCCATCGCAGTAGCCTTCGATGAAGTACTAGATGGCCTGTACCTCGTGTACTCCTTCGCAGGAGTTGCGGAGCTCGGTCCAGCACGTGAGGTAGTCGCGGAGGGGCTCGTCTGACCCCTAGACGCACATGGCCAGCTCGCAAGGCCGGCCAGGCCGTTTGTAGGCGGCCAGGCTGTTCAGCCAGGTGCGGGCCGAGCCGATCAGCATGAGGGGGGCGTAGCAGACGGCTACACGCTTGTTCCCCCTGGCGATGTCGACGGCGGTGGTGTAGTCGATCAGCCAGTCCTCCGGCTTGGCGGCCCCGGTATACTTCGGGGTGTTGCGGGGGAGCATGAAGCCGGGAGGAAAAGGCTCCTTGCGGATCCGCGGACCGAAACAGGCTGGGCCAATCGAGCCCTCCTCCTCGAGAAGAGCCGACTGCGCCAGCCGGTCAAGACGGAGCCGGGCATCATTGTCGCTGTGGGGGACGCAGGGCCCAAGCCGGGCGGCGAGCTCGGGGCAGACGGTCGGCGGGATGGACCGCGCGGGTTCCTGCCGCGGAGGCGGAGTATGCCCGCGGGTGTGCCGGCTGCCGCCAGTCGGCGCCTCGTCGCGGCGGTGGCTGCTAGTTGGATTGTTGCTACGCCGGCTGTTCACAGCCGGCTGTTCGTTTCTGCATGACGGGGCACCATGGATGTTGCTCCCCTGGGCGTTCTGGTCGAAGGGACGAGGGGTGCTAGAGTGCTGAGACGGCCGGCGGTCAGCAGCCCAGTGTCCTCGCCCTCGGGGCAGGGAAACTCAGAGATGTCCCCACTGGGGGTGAGGACAACCTGTTGTGCGTTGGCGGTGTCGATGAGGTCCTTGATGTGCCACTCGCGTGTGGCCCGCTCCTCGCCCTCCAAGGTTGCCAAATCCTCGTAGGCAACCTTGGCGGTGCACAGGTTGGCCGCTGGGGTGTCATAGATGGGGAAGCGGTCGCCGAGGATTTCTGCGACCATGCGGCCGCGTTCTCGCACGGCACCACGCCAGCTAGGCTCGGGGCTAGCCAGGGTGAAAACGTACGCGGAGTTGTATTCCTGCTGCGTGGCCTCCATCCGGCACCGCTCGGCAACGAGGGCGCTGGCGTCTTCGAACAGCAGGTGACGGGCCGCCTCCAGCTCAGCTCTGGCGGTGGCCGGGTCCACCGTCGTAGCGATAGGAGTGCCCAGACCCCGGAGGGTGGTGGTGAGTGGGTTGGAGGTGCCAGCACGGGCGATGGCTGCGCCGGTCTCGGCCGCCCGCACACGGCCCGAAGTGGTGGAGGAGACGGTGACCATCACTCCTACACGGGTGTGGGGGCCGATGCCCTCGCCCGTGGCAAGCGTGCCCACGGACGAGTGAGGTTCGGTGCAGTCGAACACCCAACTAGGGTACTTGTCGGCCTCCGGTTCTTCGGCGAGACTCAGCTTGCTGAACTGCCCAGCGAGCGCGGCGACATCGAGCGCGAGGTTGCGGCCAGGGCACTCGTCAGAGATGTCGGCCGCGCTGCCCGCAAGGCCCGCTGGAGCGAGCCCCACGAGCACGCGGTTCTGCCCGGACGCGAGGCGGTCGGGGGAGGTGGTGAAGGGTCCCGCCCGGAGCGTGACTCCGGCCGGTGCCGCGGACAGCCCCATGGTGGGCACCAACTGTCGTGGTTTCGTCATGGCAGATGCCATAGGTAGGCTTATCAAGAGGGGTCGAAGGATGCCAGCGGGCTCCGGGGGCGGGATTAGGCACGAGCGGTGGCTGGCACACGATGTACCTAGGTTTGGGGCCCTCCGTGGGAGGTAATACCCCTAGTCCTGCTCGGTCTAGTTGAGACAATGGTCGGGTTACAATGGTGCTCCTTGAGCTGTATGGATCGAAGAGGAAGAAGGAGCTAGCCTGTTCTTCCACCTCTCTACGTGCGTGTGTGAGGAGTGAACTCAGAGAGCAGCCGATCGATCGTTCGTGGGTCCTCTGTTTGTCGTCCCCTGTATGGGGGTGGCCCGGGGGGTTTTATAGGCCAACCCCCTAGAATACAATACAAATAGAAGGTCAAAGGGGGCCCCAGCCGGCAGCCCCTCTGGCCGGCTGTGGGGGCCCGGTCGTGGAGTCTTGTCGCTAGTAGGTCTCGCCGGCTCAGAGGTCCCGTCAGGAACCAGCGGGGCCCGCATGGCGGGCCTCGACGTTGGTCGCATCGCGGCACGGGCCGCCCCTCGCGGTGTCGTCTTGCGGCGACCGGACGGGGTCAGCGGTACATCCGGCCACCCTGTAGCCATGACGGGGCAGGTAACGGAGTGGTTGGAGGCGTGTCGGCACTGTTGGAAGCCCGGTCACCATCTGTCAGGGTCAGAGGCCCTAACGTCTTTGCTGTGGCCATACCGGCGCTGACCCCCGATGGGATGGGGGCCACTGTTGCCACGCACGCCCTGAAGACGGTATCCAATGCGCAGCCGGCTGGGGGGGCCAGGCGGCAATGCCCCCCAGCCGGCCGATACGCCGTAACCGGCAGGGCATAGCCGGCGGGTCGCTTCCGGTTGGGCGCAGCCGGACCGCAGGGGGAGGCGGCCCGCCCTTTGGTTGCGTTAGGAAGCGGGGGATAGGGGGCGCTTGAGGCTACCCCAGGGTCATCCCCCTGTCAATGGAGGCCATGGACTAGAGGGTAAACCCTTCTCCCATCTAGGGGGAAGGACAAGGAAGAAGAAGGAGGAGGGGATCTCTCCCCCTCTTTCCCGGTGGCACCGGAATGCCGCCAGGGCCATCATCATGACGGCGATCTACAAGAACAACTTCGCCGCCGTCATCACCAACTCTCTCCCCCTTTATGCAATGGTTCAACACCTCTTCTCCCTGCTGTAACGTCTACTTAAACATGGTGCTCAATGCTATATATTATTTCCCAATGATGTATGGCTATCCTATGATGCTTGAGTAGATCCGTTTTGTCCTATGGGTTGATTGATGATCATGATTGGTATAAGTTGCATGTTTTGTTATTCGTGCTATCCTATGGTGCTCTCTGTGTTGCGCAAGCATGAGGGATCCATTTTATAGGGTTTGCAATATATTTATGATTCGCTTATGGTGGGTGGTGTGAGTGACAGAAGCACAAACCCGAGTAAGTAGGTTGTTTGCGTATGGGAATAAAGAGGACTTGATACATTATAATGCAATGGTTGGATTTTACCTTAATGATCTTTAGTAGTTGCGGGTGCTCACCAGAGTTCCAATCATAAGTGCATATGATCCAAGTAGATAAAATATGTTAGCTTATGCCTCTCCCTCGTATAAAATTGCAATAGTGATTATCGGTCTAGTTATCGATTGCCTAGGGACAAATAACTTTCTTGTGACAAAAAGCTCTCTAGTAAGACTAACTTAGTTGTTTCTTTATCTAAGCAGCCCCTAGTTTTTATTTAGGTGCTCTTTATTATTTTGCAAACATATCCTATCACACCTACAAAGTAATTCTAGTTTCATACTTGTTCTAGGTAAAGCGAACGTTAAGCGTGTGTAGAGTTGTATCACTGGTCGATAGAACTTGAGGGAATATTTGTTCTACCTTTAGCTCCTCGTTGGGTTTGACAATCTTACTTATCGAGAAAGGCTATGATTGATCCCCTATACTTGTGGGTTATCAAGGTCTTTTTTCTCGCGCCTTTGCCAGGGAGCAATAGCGCAGGGTGTATATTCTCGTGTGTGCTTGTTTGCTTTATCACTAAGTAGTTTTTATTTTCTGTTATAAGTTGTTTTCTATCTTTAGATACGGGTAGGAAACGTAAAATACCAAAAAATTAGTTGTACTTGCTGCTCCAAAAGTTGAGGAACCACTAGCGTTCCGTACCACCGAAGAATATTGCTTGGGTAATCTTCGATCTACTTGTGCTCGTGCTAAAAAGCCAACTAGCTTAGTTGAGGGAAAGTCATTAAATGAGCATGCCCATTATGTGCGACACTGAATATCCCAAAAAGGGAAATTCTTGTGGCATCAAATTAATACTTTGTGTTGTTTTGCTTGGAACTTGTGTGAATTGCATGATTTTACTTGTTGTTCTAAAGAAGCTAAAAAATGCCTTCCCTACCAATGTGTGTTTAATGATAATGAAATTTTATCATCTTATGCCAAGGAGGCCTATTGCCATAATGATGTTGAACAAATTGAAGAATTTGTTGCTTTTAAGGATGCCTATGAAATTGCGTTTTTCATTGAAAAGTATGATGCTACTCTTTACAAATCTGAAATTTTTTTCATAATTAAATATTGCTATGAAAACTATGCTTCTAATGCTTATGTTAAAGAGTTTACTGAAAGAATGACCGCTACCTTGGAAGAGACTAATATTTTGCAGGAATCTATGGAAGAAGAAATCCCTGACACTGTGAGCTCATTAGATGAAAAATAAGACGAGGAGAGCGAAGAACAAAAGGACGAAGAGCGGATTAGCTACCCGTGCCCACCTTCTAATGAGAGTAACTCTTCAACTCATGCATTGTTAAATTTCCATTCGTTCTTACCGAAGGATGAATGCTATGATCCCTTGGATTCGTTTGAAATATCCCTTTTGGATGAACTTGATGCTTGTTATTCTTGTGGGAATGATGCCAATATGAATTATGCTTATGGACATGAACTTGCTATAGTTCCTTATGTTAAGAGTGAAATTGTTGCTATTGCACCCACACATGACAGTCCTATTATCTTTTTGAATTCTCCCAACTACACTATATCGGAGAAGTTTGCACTTATTAAGGATTATATAGATGGGTTGCCTTTTACTATTACACATGATGATTTTGATAGATATAATATGCATGTGCTTGCTGATCCTACTTGCAATTATTATGAGAGAGGAACTACATCTCCACCTCTATATGTTTCCAATAAGATACAATTGCAAGAAACTATTTATGCTATGAATTGGCCTTTACTTTGTGTGCATGAATTGTTCTTTTATGACATGCCGATGCACAGGAAGAGAGTTAGACTTCGTTGTTGCATGATATATGTTACTTTGTGCTCACTACTAAATTACAAATCATTGTTAATTAAAATTGGCTTTGATATACCTTAGGATCCGGGTGGATCCATTACTTGGGCACTTTATGCCTAGCTTAATGGCTTTAAAGAAAGAGCTGCCATGGAGACAACCCAGAAGTTTTAGGGAGTCATTTTATTATGTTTTGTGCTTTTTATATAGTTCAAAAAAAAGGGAACCTAAAACTTTTTCAAAATGAAAAGTGAAAGTAAGAAGGATGAGCACCGTTGAAGTGGAGGGGCTGCTTGAACTTTGTTCATGCCAATGGAAACTTTCTGAATCTCAATTACAGAAACGTTTCAACAAAAATAATTATTCCCTTGTATAAATCCATTGTATTATAAAAATAATGTGCCAAGATTTGCCTTTAGGATGATTAGATTGCTTGTTTGGTGTGTGCAGTGCAAAAACAGAAACTTTGGTTGTAGTGCGTGAAGTTACATTTTTTTACTGGAATGTCAGAAGTTTTTGAAAGTTTTACACAGTAATGCTATGAATTTTTATTTTTTTCCTAATTTTCAGAAATTGTAGAATTACAAAAGTATAGTAAATGTTCAGATTGCTACAAAATGTTCTGTTTAAGGCAGATTATGTTTTTGATGCATTGTTTTGCTAGTTCTGATGAAACTACGGTTTTATTGGTGCTATAAGCCATAATGAAGTTATAATACGGTAGCTAAAATGCAAAAAAAAAAATTGAATGAGTTTGCAACATAACTTAAAGTTGTAATTTTCTTTATTATACTAATGGATCTCACGAGTGTTTTGTTAAGTTTGTGTGATTAAAGTTTTCAAGTTTTGCGTGAGATCACGATGGATGAAGGAATAAGGAGTGGAAAGAGACTAAGCTTGGGGATGCCCGAGGCACCCCAAGGTAATGTTCAAGGACTCCTAATAAACTAAGCTTGGGATGCCCCATAAGGAATCCCCTCTTTCTTCTAACAACCATCGACAATTTTACTTGGAGCTATATTTTTATTCGTCACATGATATGCGTAAATCTTGGAGCATTGTGTGCTTTTTATTTTTTATTTTAATAATGCACCATGATGGTATGAGAAAGTCCTTGGTTTATTTATAGAAGGCTCTTTGCACCTCACTTATATATTTTGAGTATGGCTTTATAGAATGCTTCATGTGCTTCACTTATATCCTTTGAAGTTTGGATTGCCTGTTTGTCACACAAAGAAAACCAACATTTGTAAAATGCTCTTTTGCTTCACTTATATTTGTTAGAGCATGGGCATATCTTTTGTAGAAATAATTAAAATCTCATGCCTCACTTATATCTATTTAGAGAGTTAACGGGAGTTGGTCATTCACATGGTTAGTCATAAAATCCTACATAAAACTTGTAGATCACTAAAGATGATGTGTTTGATTCCTTTCAATAGTTTTGCGATATAAATATGGTGATATTAGAGTCATGATAATGAGTAATTTTGGATTGGTAGAAATATTTGTGTTAAATTTTGTGATTCCCATAGCATGCATGTATGGTGAACCGTCATGTGAAGAAGTCGGAGCATGATTTATTTATTGAATGTCATCCTTTGTGTGGAGGTCGGGAGCACGCGATGGTTAACTACTACCAACCACTCCCCTAGGAGCATGTGTCTAATACTTTGCTTCGATAACTAATAGAATTTTGCAATAAGTATGTGAGTTCTCTATGACTAATGTGAGTCCATGGATTTTACGCACTCTCACCCTTCCATGATTGCTAGCTCTCTAGTACTGCGCAACTTCCGCTGGTGCATTAAACCCACCATATTATCTTCCTCAAAACAGCCACCATACCTACCTATTATGGCATTTCCATAACCATCCCGAGATATATTGCCATGCAACTTCCACCATTTCGTGTATTATGACATGTACCATCATTGTCATATTGCTTTGCATGATCATAAGATAGCTAGCATGATGTTTTCATGGCTTGTCCGTTTTTATGTCATTTCTACGCTAGATCATTGCACATCCGAGTACACCGCCGGAGGCATTCATATAGAGTCATATTTTGTTCTAGTATCGAGTTGTAATTCTTGAGTTGTAAGTAAATCAAAGTGTGATGATCATAATTATTAGAGAATTGTCCCTTGCGAGGATAGGTGATGGAAGCTATGATTCCCTCACAAGTTGGGATGGGTCTCCAGACTTTAAAAAATTAAAAGAGACGAAAGAAGCCCAAATAAAAAATAAAAGAGGCCAAAGCAGCCCACCAAAAAATTGAGAGAAAAGATATAAGGGGCAATGCTACTATCCTTTTTCCACACTTGTGCTTCAAGGTAGCTCCATGATCTTCATGATAGAGAGTCTCCAATATTGTCACTTTCATCTAGTGGGAATGTTTCATTATATAACTTGGCTTGTATATTCCAATGATGGGCTTCCTCAAAATTTCCCTAGGTCTTCGTGAGCAACCAATTTGGATGCACACCCACTTAGTTTATTTTTGAGCTTTCATACACTTATAGCTCTAGTGCATCTGTTGCATGGCAATCCCTACTCATTCACATTGATATCTATTGATGGGCATCTCCATAGCATGTTGATACGCCTAGTTGATGTGAGACTATCTCCTTCTTTTTTGTCTTCTCCACAACCACCATATTCTATTCCACCTATAGTGCTATATCCAAGGCTCGCGCTCATGTATTGCGTGAAAGTTGAAAAGGTTTGAGAATACTAAAGTATGAAACAATTGCTTGGCTAAAACCAGGGTTGTGCATGATTTAATACTATGTGTGATGAAGATGGAGCATAGCCAGACTACATGATTTTGTAGGGATAACTTTCTTTTAGCCATGCTATTTCGAGAAGACATGATTACTTTATTAGTATGCTTGAAGTATTATTGTCTTAATAACAAATGATAGACTATTGCTTTTAATAACTCATGTCTTTATATTCATGCCATGATTAGATTATATGGACAAGATTATGCTAGGTAGCATTCCACATCAAAAATTATCTTTTTTATCATTAGGAATTAAGCTTGGGGATTCTGATATGTCTACATCGTATCTATAATTTTTTATTGTTTCATGCCAATATTCTACAACTTTCATATACTTTTGGCAAATTTTTATACTATTTTCGGGACTAACATATTGATACAGTGCCCAGTGCGAGTTCTTTTTTGTTGCATGTTTTTTGTTTCACAGAAAATCCATATCATACGAAGTCCAAACACGATAAAAACTTATGTAGATATTTTTTGAAATATATGTGATTTTTGGGAAAAAGAATCAACATGAGACGATGCCCGAGGGGCCCACAAGCTAGGGGCACGACCTATCCCCCTGGCCACGCCAAGGTGGCTTGTGGTCACCCCTTAAGTCAGTTGGTGCCCTTCTTTCTCCACAAGAAAGCTAATATCCGTATAAAAATCTTGTTAAAATTTCAGCCCAGTCGGAGTTACGAATCTCTAGGAATTTAAGAAACGGTGAAAGGCCAGAATCTGGGAACGCGGAAACAGAAGGAAACAGAGAGAGAGAGATCCAATCTCAGAGGGGATCTCGCCCCTCCGCCGCCATGAAGTCCATGGACCATACGGGAAACCCTTCACCCATCTAGGCGGAAGGACAAGGAATAAGAATAATGAGGGGGGCTCTCTCTCCCTCTCTCTCGGTGGCACCAGAACGCCGCTGGGGCCATCATCGTCATGGCGATCTACACCAACAGCTCCATTGTCGTCATCACGAACTCTCTGCCCCTCTATGCAGCAGTTCAACACCTCTTCTCCCCTCTGTAATCTCTAATTAAACATGGTTCTCAACACTATATATTATTTGCCAATGATGTATGCCTATCGTATGATGTTTGAGTAGATCTGTTTTATCCTATGGGTTAATTGATGATCATGATTGGTTTGAGTTGCATGTTTTATTATTGGTGATGTCCTATGGTGCTCTCCGTGTTGCGCAAGCATGAGGGATCCCCGCTTTAGGGTTTGCAATTTGTTTATTATTCGCTTCCGGTGGGTGGCATGAGTGACAGAAGCACAGACCCGAGTAAGTAGTTTGTTTGCGTATGGGAATAAAGAGGACATGATACCTTATAATGCAATGGTTGGATTTTATCCTAATGATCTTTAGTAGTTATGGGTGCTTGCTAAAGTTCCAATCATAAGTGCATATGATCCAAGTACACAAAGTATGTTAGCTTATGCCTCTCCCTCATATAAAATTGCAATAGTGATTATCGGTCTAGTTATCGATTGCCTAGTGACTAATAAATTTCTTGTGACAAAAATCTCTATACTAAGACTAACTTAGTTGTTTCTTTATCTAAGAAGCCCCTAGTTTTTATTTAAGTGCTCTTTATTATCTTGGAAACCTATCCTATCACACCTACAAAGTACTTCTAGTTTCATACTTGTACTAGGTAAAGCAAACGTTAAGCGTGCGTAGAGTTGCATCGGTGGTCGATAGAACTTGAGGGAATATTTGTTCTACCTTTAGCTCCTCGTTGGATTTGACACTCGTACTTATTGAGAAAGGCTACAATTGATCCCCTATACTTGTGGGTTATCAAGACCTTTTTCTAGCACTGTTGCCGGGGAGCAATAGCGTAGGGTGTATATTCTCGTGTGTGCTTGTTTGTTTTATCACTAAGTAATTTTTATTTTTTTTTCTAAGTTGTTTTCTATCTTTATATATGGGTAGGAAACTTAAAATACCAAAAAAATAGTTGTACTTTCTGCTCCAAAAGTTGAGGAACCACTAGTGTTTCGTACCATGAAGAATATTGCTTGGGTCATCTTCGGTCCACTTGTGCTTGTGCTGAAAACCCAACTAGCTTCGTTGAGGGAAAGTCATTAAATGAGCATGCTCATTATGCGGGACACAGAATATCTCAAAAAGGGATACTCTTGTGGCATGAAATTAATACTTTGTGTTGTTATTCTTGGAACTTGTGTGAATTGCATGATTTTACTTGTTGTTCTAAAGAAGCTAAAAATACCTTCCCTACCAATGTGTGTTTAATGATAATGCAATAGTATCCACTTATGCCAAGGAGGCCTATTGTTATAATCATGTTGACCAAACTGAAGAATTTGTTGCTTTTAAGGGTGCCTATAAATTGCTTCTTTCATTGAAAAGTATGATGCTACTCCTTACAAATCTGAAAAAATTTCCATACTTAAATACTGCTATGAAAACTATGCTTATAATGCTTATGTTAAAGAGTTTATTGAAAGAATGACCGCTGCCTTGGAAGATACTAATATTTTGTAGGAATCTATGGAAGAAGAAATTCCTGACACCGTGAGCTCATTAGATGAAAAAGATGATGAGGAGAGCAAAGAACAAAGGGAGGAAGAGCGGATTAGCTACCCGTTCCCACCTTCTAATGAGAGTAACTCTTCAACTCATACATTGTTTAATTCCCATTCATGCTTACCGAAGGATGAATGATATGATGATTGCTATGATCCCTTGTATTCGTTTGAAATATCCCTTTTTGATGAACTTGATGCTTGTTTTGCTTGTGGCCATGATGCTAATATGAATTATGCTTACGGAGATGAGCTTGCTATAGTTCCTTATCTTAAGAATGAAATTGTTGCTATTGCACACTCACATGAGAGTCCTATTATCTTTTTGAATTTTCCGAACTACACTATACCAGATAAGTGTGCACTTATTAAGGATTATATAGATGGGTTGCCTTTTACTATTAAACATGATGATTTTGATAGATATAATATGCATGTGCTTGTTGCTCCTACTTGCAATTATTATGAGAGAATAACTACATCTCCACCTCTCTATGTTTCCAATACTAAAAAATTGCAAGAAACTGTTTATGCTATGCAATGGCCTTTACTTTGTGTGCATGAATTGTTCTTTTATGACATACCGATGCATAGGAAGAGACTTAGACTTCGTTGTTGCATGATATATGTTACTATGTGATCACTACTAAATTACAAAACATTGTTAATTAAAATTGGCTTTGATATCCCTTGGGATCCGGGTGGACCCATTACTTGAGCACTTTATGCCTAGCTTAATGGCTTTGAAGAAAGCGCTGCCAGGGAGACAACCCGGAAGTTTTAGAGAGTCATTGTGTTCTGTTGTGTGCTTTTATAAAGTTCAAAAACAAAAAAATAAAGAGGGGAACCTAAAAAAAAATTAAAACGAAAAGTGAAAGTAAGAACGACGAGCACCGTTGAAGTGGGGGAGCTCCTTGAACCTTGTTCATGCCCATGAAACTTTGTGAATCTCGATTACAGAGAGTTTTCAAAAAAAATCCCCTTGTATAAATCCATTGTATTATAAAAATATTGTGCCAAGATTTGCCTTTAGGATGACTAGATTGCTTGTTTGGTGTGTGCAGTGCAAAAACAGAAACTTTGGCTGTACTGTGTGAATTTACATTTTTTGACTGAATGTCAAAAGTTTCTGAAATTTTTACATAGTACTGCTATGCATTTTTTTCCTATTTTTTAGAATTTTTAGAGTTACAGAAGTATAGTAAATGTTCAGATTGCTACAGACTGTTCTGTTTAAGGCAGATTATGTTTTTGATGCACTGCTTTGCTAGTTCTGATGAAACTATCGATTTTATTGGTAGTATAAGCCATAAAGAAGTTATAATAAAGTAGCTAAAATGCTCATAAGTTATGATACAATATGATCGATTTTATTGGTGGTATAAGTCCTCAACCGTCTTTAGCGGCTGGACACAAAAGAACAAACAACTTGCACCCAACGTCAACAAGAGGGTTATCAATCCCCTTGATCTCGTTATTTGCAATCAAGTAAGTTGTGTAGATAATTGTAAATTGAAAAATAAAATAACAAAAGGTAGTAGTAGTGTTTGTGAATATATAAGTTAATAGACCCTGGGGCCGTAGAGTTCTCTAGTGGCATCTCTCATAGAAATAGCATACGGTGGGTAAACAAATTACTGTTGGGCAATTGATAGAAAAGTGAATACTGATGCGATTTTCATGGCAATGATCATGTGTATATAGGCATTACGTTCGTAAGAAAATAGGCCTACTCCTGCCTGCACCTATTACTATTACTCCACTCATCGACCTCTATCCAGCATGCATCTAGAGTATTAAGTAAAACAGAGTAATGCTTGGAGAACGATGACATGTTGTAGACAAAGTAAACTTAATCAATATGAATAAACCCTTTCGTTTTATCCTTAGTAATAGAAACACAAATACACAACTTGTCGCCTTCTGTTAGTTGGATATAAAAACTCGACAGGTTGAACCTACGACCACGCACCACTCCCACCGAAGAAATATCAATCTAGTTGACCAAACTATCTCAATACATCAGAGAGCATTACGAAGCTATATTGATCATGCAAATAAGAATATTAGTATTCAGGTTTGACTCAAATACTTTTCAATTTATAAGCTGAACATAAACTCACAATTCAACGGATCCCAACAAACACACCATACAAAGGGATTACATCGGATACATCAAGGAAAAGATGTGATGAACATTGTATTGAAGATCAAGAGAGAGAGAGAGATTTCCATCTAGGTACAACCTACGGACCCGTGGGTCTATGGTGAACTACTCAAACATCATCGTGAGGGCAGCCAGGTTGATGAAGAGGCCCTCGGTTATCGACCCCCCCCCCCTCCGCACGGTGACGAAACAGAGTTCTAGATGGGCTCCCATCGGAACAGAGACTTGTGGCGGCGAAAAAAGTATTTTGGGAGCTCCCTTAGGGCTTTTGGGATATTAGTGAATTTATAAGCCAGAGAGGAACATCAAGGATGCCCGAGGAGGCCACCACATATCAGGGCACGCCCCCCAAGGCACGCCCTGATGTGTACTGGGGCCCTCGTGCGTCTCCCAGCCTCCTCCCGGAGCTTCTAGGTCTTCTTCTGGTCCAGATAAAATCATCAAAAAGTTTCATGGCAATTGAACTTCATTTGGTACTGTAAATCTGAAAAGTCAAAAACATGCAGAAAACAACAGCTAGCACTACGCACTGGGTCAATAGGTTAGTGCTCGAAAATTGTCATGGGGAACGAACACCTATGGGATCGCGGGGATCCCTTTCGGTTCGGCAGGGAGCGAGCTAGCACAAGGAGCTGGTCTGGTAAGCAGCGCACGGGGAGTTTTTACCCAGGTTTTGGATGCACCGATGCGTAAAACCCTACTCCTGCTTGGTTGTATTGATCGTGTTCTTGGGTTCCAGCTACAGGAGCGCCATGGACGGCCGCTACATGAGCTTGGGAACCTCCAGTTGTCTAACCGTCGGGCTGTCCGGTCGTCTAACTACCCAACTATCTGACGTCCGATTGTCTAACCTTCCAAAAGTCCAAAATTCCCCCTCTGTAACGCCTTAGGCCTCCTTTTATACTTAAGGGAATCCCAATAGTGGCATACAGTGTGTACACAGGATGCATAGTGCTGCTACAGTGCTATCGTACCTAACCCTGATGAAGTACGACAAGAGCATTAAATGCACCGTCAGGGGCCTCAGTCTGTCAATGGGAAGGGATGGGGGGCCATCCCGTCAGCGCCGCATAGCTCCCTCCACGTTGACACCGCGACACGCATCCAAGTGCGTCGACACCTGGCCTTCGCGCTGGCGGTCCTTGCTAGGGTCCTCGAGGCTCTACAACCCTCCCGCCAAGGTCTTGCCGGTAGTCTTGAGTCTTCTGCGCTGGTGCTTGACAAGTCTTCTCTGGGCCTTATCGCTGGGGTGGCTACTACTACCCGTGCACAAGTAAAGGGGCACTAGATGGCCCAAAAACTCTAGTGCACCAACAGGAGCCACCGGGCCTGGGCCATACACGTCGCGAGGCGTTGTTGGGCTAGGTTGTTCGGAGTCCCGGATGAGATCCCGGACATCATGAGGAGCTCCGGAATGGTGCGGAGGTAAAGATTGATATATAGGAAGTCCTATTTTGGTCGCCGGAAAAGTTTCGGGCTCATCGGTAGTGTACCGGGTGTGCCGGTAATGTACCGGGAAACCATCAGGAGGGGTATTTCGACCCAAGAGGCTACATGGGATGTGGGAGAGTGAATACCAGCCCTTAGTGGTCTGGTGGAAGTCCCACACAAGGCCCATGCGGCTGGGAAGAAAAACCCAAAGAGAAAAAGGAGGAAAAAGCCAAAAAGGCCAAAATAAGGAGGAGTCCTAGTCCTACTAGGATTGGAGGAGGATTCTTCCTCTCCTCCCACTTCGGCCGAAGCCTAGAGGGCTTGACCCTGCCACCAAGTCTCCTCCTCTCTTCCTCTTATATATACTAGAGGTTTTAGGGGTTTCGCACTTGATTTTCAGCCACGTGCTACCCGTTCCTCTATTGCATAGTTTATCCTCTAGATCTGTTTTCTGTAGTGCTTAGGCGAAGCCCTGCCGGAATTGCTCCACCACCATCGCCGCGGCGCCGTCATGATGCCGGAGAACTCGTCTACCACTCTGCTCCCTCTTGCTAGATCAAGAAGTCGGAGATCGTCATCGAGCTGTACGTGTGCTGAACGCAGAGGTGTCGTCCGTTCGGCGCTAGATCGGAAGGACCGTGATCAAGATTGCGAGACGGATCGTGATGAGATCGCGGGACGGATCATGATGAGTTCGCGGGACGGATCGTAGTTGGATTGCAGGAGGATTGTGGTGAGATCGTGGGACGCTCGGCGATTTGGATCGCGAAGACGTTCGACTACACCAACCGCGTTTCTTAACGCTTCCCGCTAAGCGATCTACAAGGGTATGTAGATCCACTCTCCCTCTCGTAGATGCTCATCACCATGGATAGATCTTGCGTGTGTGTAGGAAAATTTTTGTTTCCGATGCAACGTTCCCCGACAGTGGCATCATGAGCTAGGTCTATGTGTAGATGAGATCTCGAGTAGAACACAAAGAGTTTGTGGGCGTTGATGCTTAGATTGCTTCCTCCCTTGGTCGTGTTTTGGTTCAGCGGTATTCTGGGATGAAGCGGCCCGGACCAACCTTACTTGTACGCTTACGAGAGACAGGTTCCCTCAACTGCAACTTGTTGCAAAAGATGGCTGGCGGGTGGCAGTTTCTCCTACTTTAGTTGGATCGGATTCGACAAAGGCGGTCCTTGAGAAGGTTGAAAAGCAACTTATGTATCACCGTTATGGTTTATGCATAGGTGAGAATTGTTCTTGCTAGATACCCGTAGCAGCCACGTAAAACATGCAACAACAATTAGAGGACGTCTAACTTGTTTTTGCAGGGTATGTTCTGATGTGATATGGCCAATTACATGATGTGATATATGTGATGTATGAGATGATCATGTGTTGTATAGAATATCACAACTTGCATGTCGATGAGTACGGCAACTGGCAGGAGCCATAGGGTTGTCTTTAATTATTGTATGACCTGCGTGTCAATCATTAAGCGCTATGTAATGCTTTACTTTATCGCTAAACGGTAGCAATAGTAGTACAATCATGATGGGCGCGACAACCCCGATGGCGACACGTTGATGGAGATCAAGATGATGGAGATCATGGTGTCATGCCGGTGATGATGGAGATCATGCTGGTGCTTTCAAGGAGATCAAAAGCACAAGTTCATAGCCATATCATGTCACTTATGATTTGCATGTGATTTTAATCCTTTTATGCACCTTGTTTTGCTTAGGACGATGGTAGCATTATAAGGTGATCCCTCACTTAATTTCAAGATAAATTGTGTTCTCCCCGAGTGTCAACCGTTGCGAAAGTTTGTCGTGTCGAGACACCACGTGATGATCGGGTGTGATAGGCTCTACGTTCACATACAACGGGTGCAAGCCAGTGTTGCACATGCAGAACACTCGGGTTAAACTTGACGAGCCTAGCATGTACAGACATGGCCTCGGAACACAAGAGACCGAAAGGTCGAACATGAGTCATATAGTAGATATGATCAACATGATGATGTTCAGCATTGAAACCACCTCAACTCACGTGATGATCGGACTTGAGTTGGTGAATTTGGATCATGTGTCACTCGAATGACCGGAGGGATGTCAATTTGAGTGGGAGTTCTTCAGTAATATGATTAATTGAACTCATTATCATGAACATAGTCAGTAGTGTCTTTGCAAATTATGTTGTAGATTACTTGCTCACATTGTAGGTCGAATTTTTATATGTTCCTAGAGAAATAGAGTTGAAAGATGATGGTAGCAATATTGCGGACCGGGTCCGTGATCTGAGGATTGTCCTCATTGCTGCACAGAAGGCTTATGTCCTGAATGCACCGCTCGGTGCGCCAACCCCTCTAGCGTCGTTTGTAGATGTTGTGAACATCTGACAGGCACGTTCTGATGACTACTCGATAGTTTAGTGCGTCATGCATTACGGCTTAGAATTGAGCCTCCAAAACATTTTGAACGTCATGGAACATATGAGATGTTCTAAGAGCTGAAATTGGGATATCAAGCTCGTGCCCATGTTGTGAGATATGAGATCTCCAACAAGATTCTTTGCTTACAAGATGAAGGAGAATAGCTCAATCGTTAAGCATGTGCTCAGATTGTCTGGGTGCTACAATCGCTTGAATCGAGTGGGACTTGATCTTCCAAATAAGATAGTGATTGATATAGTTCTCCAAGTCACTGTCACTAAGCTACTAGAACTTGGTGATGAACTATAAAACGCCAGGGATAGAAATAATGATCCCTGATCTGTTTGTGATGTTTGACACCGCGAAGGTAGAAATCAAGAAGGAGCGTCAAGTGTTGATGGTTAGTCAAACCACTAGTTTCGAGAAGGCGGGAGCAATTAGGGAAACTTCATGGATAGCAAGTCAGTTGCTGCTCTGGTGAAGCAACCCAAAGTTGAACCCAAACCCAAGAATAAGTGCTTGGATTATGAGGAGAGCGGTCGCTGAAGTAGAACAACCCTAGATACTTGGTAGATAAGAAGGTTGGCAACGTCGATAGAAGTATATTTGATATACGTGTTATTGATGTGTACCTTGCTAGTACTCCTAGTGGCACCTGGGTATTGGATACCGGTTCGGTTGCTAAATGTTAGTAACTCGAAATAAAAGCTATGGAATAAACAGAGAACTAGCTAAGGGTGAGGTGACGATGTGTGTTGGAAATGTTTCCAAGGTTGATGTGATCAACATCGCACGCTCTCTCTACCTTCGGGATTAGTGACGACCAAAATATATGCTATTTGGTGTTTTGCGTTGAGCATGAACGTGATTAGATCGTGTTTATTGCAACACGGTTATTCATTTAAGTTAGAGAATAATGGTTATTCTGTTTACATGAATAATACCTTCAATGGTCATGCACCCAGTGAAAATGGTTTGTTGAATCTTGATCGTAGTAATACACATATTCATAACATTGATGCCAAAAGATACAAAGTTAATAATAATAGTACCACATACTTATGGCACTGCCGCTAAATGTCATATTGGTATAAAACGCATGAAGAAACTCCATGCTGATGGATCTTTGGACTCATTCGATTTTGAATCAGTTGAGATATGTGAACCATACCTCTTGGTCAAGATGACTAAGGACCCCGTTTTTTGGTTTGATGGAGCGGGCAAGTGATTTATTGGAATGATACATGTTGATGTATGCAATCCAATGAGTCTTATAGCGTGCGGTGGATATCGTTATTTTCTTACCTTCACTGATGATTTGAGTAGATATAGTGTATATTTACTTAATGAAACACAAGTCTGAATTGTTTGAAAGGTTCAAGCAAATTCAAAGTGAAGTTTAAGATCATCGTGACAAGAAGAAATGTCTGCGATATGATCATGAAGGTGAATATCTGAGTTCCGAGTTTGGCATACAACTTTAGACAATGTGAAAGTTGTTTCACAACACACGCCACCTGGAACACTATAATGTGATGGTCTGTCCGGACATCATAGTCGTGCTCTATTGGATATGGTGCGTGCTATGATGTCTCTTATCGTTTTGCTACTATAATTTTGGGGTTATGCATTAGAGACAACTACATTCACTTTAAATAGGGCACCATCAAAATCCGTTGAGATGACACCGTGTGAATTATGGTTTGATAGAAACCTAAGCTGTCATTTCTTAATGTTTGGGCCTGCAACGCTTGTGTGGAAAAATGTTTTCACCTAATGAGCTCGAACCCAAAGCGGACAAATGCATCTTCATAGATTACCCTAAGAACAGTTGGTTGAACCTTCTATCTCAGATCCAAGCATAAAGTGCTTGTTGCTAAAACGGGTCCTTTCCCGAGAAAAAGTTTCTCTCAAAAGAATTGAGTGGGAGGAAGATAGAACTTGATGAGGTTGTTGAACCTTTGTTTCAACCAGAGAGTAGCGCAGCGCAGAAAGATGTTTCTGTGGAACCTACGTTAGTTGAAGAGGAAGTAAATGATGATGATCATGAAGCTTCGGATCAAGTTACTATCGAACCTCATAGGTCGACAAGGATGTGTACTGCTCCTGAGCGGTATGACAACCCTGTCTTGGAGGTCATGTTGTTGGACAACGATGAACCTACGAGCTATGGAGAAGCGATGATGGGCCCGGATTCCGACAAATAGTTAGAGGCCATGAAATCTGAGAAAGGATCCATGTATGAAAACCAAGTATAGACTTTTGTAGACTTGCTCGTTGGACGGCAGGTCGTCGAGTACAAATGGACCTTTGAGATGATGAGAGACACTAATGGTAAATTTCACCATTTATAGAGCTCGACTTGTCGCAAAGAAGTTTCCGACAAGTTCAAGGAGTTGACTGTGATGAGACTTTCTCACTCGTAGCGATGCTAAAGTCTATTGGAATTATGTTAGCAGTTGCTGCATTTTTTCAATTATGAAATCTAGCAGATGGATGTCAAAACATCGTTTCCTTCCTTAAGGAAAGGTTGTATGAGATACAACCAGAAGGTTTTGTCAGTCCTAAGGATGCTAAAAGGTGTGCAAGCTTCAGCGATCCTTGTATGAATTGAAGCAAGCATCTCGGAGTTGGAATATACACTTTGATGAGGTGATCAAAGTTTTTGAGTCTATACAAAGTTTATGAGAGACTTGTATTTACAATAAATTGAGTGGGAGCACTATAGAGTTTCTGGTAAGCATATGTGGTTGACATATTGTTGATCGGAAATGATGTCGAATTTCTAGAAAGCATAAATGGTTGTTTGAAAAGAGTTTTTCAAAGGAAGACCTGGATAAAGCTACCTAATTGTTGAGCATCAAGATCTATAGAGATAGATCAAGATGCTTGATGAGACTTTCAATGAGTACATACCTTGACAAGATTTTGAAAGAGTTAAAAATGGATCAGTTAGAGAAAGAGTTCTCGCCTGATTTGTAAGGTGTGAAGTTGAGTGAGACTCAAAGCTTGACAACGGCATAAGAAAGAGAAAGGACGAGCGTCGTCCCCTATGCCTTAGCCATAGGCTCCACATTATGCCATGTTGTGTACCGCATCTGGTGTGTGACTTGCCATGAGTCTGTCAAGGGGTACAAAAGTGATCCAGGAGTGGATCACTGGACAGCGGTCAGGATTATCCTTTGTAACTAGAGCACTAAGGAAATATTTGTCGATTATGGAGGTGATAAAGAGTTCATCGTAAAGGGTTACGTCGATGCAAACTTTAACACCAATCCGGATGACTCTGAGTAGCAATACGGATACGTATAGTGGAGCAGCCATTTGGAATAGCTCCAAGTGGAGTGTGGTAGCAGTGTCTACAGTATGACATAGAGATTTGCAAAGTACACATGGATCTGAATGTCGCAGACCCGTTGACTAAAATACCTCTCTCACATGCAAAGCATGATCGAGCCCCAGAACTCATTTGGTGTTAGATTCATAACAATGCGAATCACATGGTGATGTGAACTAGATTATTGACTCCAGTGCAAGTGGAAGACTGTTGGAAATATGCCATAAAGCCAATAAATTCGTTATTATCATATTTCCTTGTTCATGATAGTCATTTATTATCCATGCTATAATTGTATTAATCGGAAACTCATATACATGTGTGGATACATAGACAACACCATGTCCCTAGTATGCCTGTAATAGACTAGCTCGTTGATCAAAGATGGCTATGGTTTCCTAGTCATGGACATGAGATGTCATTTGATAACGGGATCACATCATTAGGAGAATGATGTGATGGACAAGACCCAAACTACAAACGTAGCATATGATCGTGTCAGTTTATTGCTACTGTTTTTTGCATGTCAAGTATTTGTTCCTACGACCATGAGATCATGCAACTCACTGACACCGGAGTAGTGCCTTGTGTGTATCAAATGTTGCAACGTAACTGGGTGACTATAAAGGTGCTCTACAGGTATCTCCAAGGGTGTCTGTCGGGTTGGCATGGATCAAGACTGGGATTTCTTACTCCGTGTGACGGAGAGGTATCTCAGGGCCCACTAGGTAATGTAACATCATAACAAGCCTTGCAAGTAATGTGACTAAGTGTTAGTCAAGGGATCTTGTATTATGGAACGAGTAAAGAGACTTGCCGATAACGAGGTTGAACTAGGTATGGAGATACCGACGATCGAATCTCGGGCAAGTAACATACCGAAGAACAAAGGGAACATCATACGGGATTAACTGAATCCTTGACATAGAGGTTTGACCGATAAATATCTTCATAGAATATGTAGGAACCAATATGGGCATCCAGGTCCCGCTATTGGTTATTGACCATAGAGGTGTCTCGGTCATGTTTACATAGTTCTCGAACCCGCAGGGTCTGCACACTTAAGGTTTGGTGACGTTTCGGTAGTATAGAGTTATGCATGGTGGTGACTGAAGGTTGTTTGGAGTCCCAGATGATATCCCGGATGTCACGAGGAGCTCCGAAATGGTCTGGTGGTAAAGATTGATATATAGGAAGTCCTGTTTTGGTCGCCGGAAAAGTTTCGGGCTCATCGGTAGTGTACCGGGAGTGCCGGTAGTGTACCGGGAGACCATCGGGAGGGGTATTTCGACCCAAGAGGCTAAATGGGCTGTGGGAGAGTGAATAGAAGCCCTTGGTGGGATGGTGGAAGTCCCACACAAGGCCCGTGTGGCTGGGAAGAAAAACCCAAAGAGAAAAAGGTGGAAAAGGGCAAAAAGGCCAAAATAAGGAGGAGTCCTAGTCCTACTAGGATTGGAGGAGGATTCCTCCTCTCCTCCCACTTCGGCCAAAGCCTAGAGGGCTTGGCCCTTGCGCCAAGTGTCCCCCTCTCTTCCTCTTATATATACTAGAGGTTTTAGGGGTTTTGCACTTGATTTTCAACCATGTGTTACCCGTTCCTCTAGTGCGTAGTTTCTCCTCTAGATCGGTTTTCTGCAGTGCTTAGGCGAAGCCCTGTCGGAATTGCTCCACCACCATCGCCGCGGTGCCGTCACGCTGCCGGAGAACTCGTCTACCTCTTCGCTCCCTCTTTCTGGATCAAGAAGGCGGAGATCGTCATCGAGCTGTATGTGTGCTGAACGCGAAGGTGTCGTCCGTTCGGCGCTAGATCGAAAGGACCGTGATCAAGATTGCGAGACGGTTCATGATGAGATCGCGGGACGGATCATGATGAGATTGCGGGACGGATCGTAATTGGATCGCAGAACGGATCGTGATGAGATCGCGGGACGCTCGGCGATTTGGATCACGAAGATGTTCGACTACACCAACCGCGTTTCTTAATGCTTCCCGCTTAGCGATCTACAAGGGTATGTAGATCCACTCTGACTCTCGTAGATGCTCATCACCATGGATAGATTTTGCGTGTGTGTAGGAAATTTTTTGTTTTCCATGCAACATTCCCCAACAATAATAATACTTCATCTATGCAAATCAGACTTCCACAATATATTGTCGATTCCGATCATACAGTTTCACTCTTGGGAATACTCCGAGTGTTGAGAAATCCAAACACTCGGGGTCTTAGCTGCGAACATGCTTTTGCCTAAGTTAAAAAAACGTCGGGTGGATAGCAGTCCATTCACCCGATGACTTAACTAAGAACCAGCATTCGTCTAAGTTCAAAATTCTTCTCCGAGTGTCGAGCAATCCTCACACTCGGGGGTCTTAGCTGCGAACATGCTTTCGCCTAAGTTAAAAAAACGTCGGGTGGATAGCAGTCCATTCACCCGATGACTTAGCTACGAAGCAGCCTTCGTCTAAGTTCAAAATTCTTCTCCGAGTGTCGAGCAATCCTCACACTCGGGGGCTTAGCTGTGAACATGCTTTCGCCTAAGTTAAAAAATGTTGGGTGGATAGTAGTCCATTCACTCGACGACTTAGTTACGAACCAGCCTTCGTCTAAGTTCAAAATTCTTCTCCGGGTGTCGAGCAATCCTCACACTCGGAGGCCTCAACTGCGAACATATTTTCGCCAAGTAAGAATTCCTGTCGAGTGGATAGTAATCCATCCACTCAATGTCCTAGCTGTGAATAAATTTTGCCTAGGTTCAAAAATACTCCGAGTGTTGACCAATCCTCACAGTCGGGGGCTTAGCTGTGAACATGCTTTCGCCTAAGTTAAAAATCCCATCGGGTGGAAAGTAATCCGTCCACTCGACATCCTAGCTACGAATAAGTCTTCGCCTAGGTTGAAAAATATTCCGAGTGTTGAGCTATCCTCACACTCGGGGGCTTAGTTGCGAACCAGCTTTTGCCTAAGTCAAAAAAATGAACTCAGTCGAACAAATGATTGAAAGCGAAATACGGATAAATTTAACCACAGATAAATGTTTCGTGAGAAAGCAAACGTGCTCAGGCTTAAGGCCTGGATGAAGTTTTAAGCTGGTACAGTTTCACTCGGCATACCGAGGCAAATAAAGTTTTTTTCTCTCAAAGATGAACTTTTCAAGCGCCCGATGGGCTGGCTGGCTCGACAAATGTGTCCAAGTCGATGCCATCCGTGATCCTGGTGTCTGCGTCAATGAAGATCTCCATGAAATCTTCAAACTGAAGTTTCTTCGTGTTAACCACTCGGCTCCTTCAACTTGTCTTCCCTCACCTCCTTGCAATGGACCCTAAAAAGGGAGAGTGCCACGTCAGCGCCGTAGTGGGCGGCAGATTTCTTCCAGTCTTGCACTCGACTGGGGAAGTTGTTCAGGCGTGCCATAATAGATGTGAGGTCGGGCTAAAGAGTGTCTTCAGGCCACAGCTCCTTGCCGGTCCTCTCCATCATAGTTTTGAATCGAAGAACATATGCTTGAACACCCTGGAGCCTAAAGTTGAGTCTGAGAATGTTCATGGCCACCGCATCTCCAACAGGCGACTTGGTGGGATCCAAAATTGGCTCGATATCCTCAGTCTCTTTTTCAAAGTCTTGGCAGAATTCTGTTGGGAGGAAAGAATGAGAGAAAGTTGGATGAGATGCAACCGTCAAAGATTTTATACAGTTTAGTCGACAAAGATACTCACCATCGAGCATGATAAACATCTTCCTCGAGAACTATTCCAAGTGCTTCTCTAGGCCGTTACTCCTCTTGGTTAGCTTCTCAGTCTTCTTGATGAGGTCCACACGCTCTTGCTTTAGCTTTGAGTTCTCTTCCTCCATCCTCTTCGCAACAGTCAGCTTCTGGTCGGCAGCTTCAGTTTTCTCCTTCGCCACGCGCTGGGCGTCAGCGAGCGCTTTGTCCTTGTCCTCCAGTGCTTTCTTCATGGAATCTAAAGAAACAACATTGTTGAGTCGGGCTTGGAGTCCACGGTTTTCATTGCGTATGTCTGTTCGAGTGAAAGCACTCGGTTCAAAGCATGGAAAGTGAAGATAAGAATGCAGTGCGTCGATGAAAGTTACCTCCCAGAGTTTTCAGCTGGGCCCGCACTATCTCCAAAGCATTGTTGGAGGCTTCCAAGTCCACGCACAACTGGTTCCTTTCATCTTCAAGATCCTTGTACTGCATTCCAAGTTCACAAGCCCTCTGAAATCAACAAAGAAAGAAATTCAATCGACAAGAAATATTAGCACTGAAGTGCAGAAGACCAAAAACGGTCGATTGGGCAGTGCACATCACCTCGCCCCACTATCCTGGAATAGCGTCACATCATGGTTGATCAATGATGTCCATGAAACCTGCATCCAAGGGAAAGAGAATTCAACCAAAAGTACACTCGACATGTCGAGTGGCTCGTGTACTCCATGTACCGTAAATAAGTTCAAGACAGTCTCTATCAGACCCCCATTAGTGCAAGCACTCGACGGTGGTCTCGGGGACTACACCCAATGGGTGCACTCAGAGTGCCCCCACTGGAACGGTTAACACTCGATTTGTCAAGTGTTCCGTCGACCCCGTTCCGCACCTTTGAAGCAGCATCATATAATGGTTGATCAAATGATGTCCATAAAACCTATAAGATAGCTTCAGAGCGGGATGGCCAAGAAAAAATATATATACAACTCGACATGTCGAGTAACAACCGTACTCCGCGTACGACAGAAATTCCGATTTCAAGTTTTCAAGACTACTGCTTATCGTCTTCGATCAACAGTAGCCTTGGGGACTACACCCAGTGGGTACACTTAGCGTGCCCCCATGGTTATAAAACAGTCGACAAGGTCTGCCCTGTTAGAACATTCAACGGTCTTTATCAGACCCTCGCCGGTGCAAGCACTCGACGGCGGTCTCGGGGACTACACCTAGTGGGTGCACTTAGCATGCCCCCACTGGTTCTGTCAACTCTCTACCTATTGAGTGGCAAAAAATATTCATCATTGGTACATCCATCACTCGACCTGTCGAGTGACATGCCACCCCACTCCACACCCTTGGAAAGGTTCGCACTGACAACTCTGAAGTGCAGTCTATCCTTATGTAGTGTCATATCATGGTTGATTAATGATATCCATGAAACCTACGAGGTAGCTTCGAAGTGGTGCAGTCAAGTGCAAACATATCCCGTATATGACAAAAGACCCCTGCCGGTGCAAGCACTCGACAACGGTCTCGGGGACTACACCCAGTGGGTGCACTCAGAGTGCCCCCACAAACCTAAAACCTACTCGAGCAAGACATGATCTATTCAAGTGGAAGACTTTCAAACATTCTACAAGTTGTAAACAAACACCCGGTGGGTGTGCAGTCAAAGAAGACAGGAATTCAATCGGAAATGTACTTACAATCGAACTTACTCGGACATTGGTGTGAAGCACTGCGCTAGCGTCATAGGCCAACTTGTTGGCCTCGTATGCTTCCTTGGTGCGCAGCAGCATCTGCTCTGCCTAGATCATGGCCTCCTTTGCAGCCACGGTCTGGTCTTTCGGAACGCGATGCAAAGGGAAACCCGTCACCGACGGGATCGGCGTTATGGTTGCCGCAGTCAAGGTAGTGCGAGCAGGTTCAGTTGGAGTTGATGTCACAATAATCGAAGCAGTTGGAGGGGCACTCGACAGAGGCACTACAGGTTCAGCCACGGCCCGTGTGGAGTCGCTTATCCCCTGGGAAGATCCGGTGGTCGACCGCTGAGGCGTCTACGCAGATGAAGTTCTTCAAGTGCGTATGCGCGGGATGCTTAAGGTCTCGCCTCCGCCTCCCGTACCCCCAGGGTGTTCTTCGTCATCTTCCAGCTGGATGATTTCTGCAATTATCAATCTATGGAATTAACTTTGGCAATCGACAAACCGTATTCAAGAAGCAGAACTGAAGAGTCGATTACCTCTGTGAGAAGTGGCTGCATCGACAGTGTCTACGTCCATTGCATCCCCTCCGTCATGTTGAGACGACGTCACTAAAGTAGCAGCTTTGATGGATCGAATAACATTTAGTCAGCGAGGATTCAAAGTCACAATCGACAGTGAGAATTCAAAAGTAAACACTCACGTGGAGACAACAGGCACAACCATCTTCATGCGAGGCAGGGCTTTGCGAGGTTTGGCCACATTTGGTTTGAGTTGCTTCGCTGATCGTTCACTCGACTTAACAGTCAAGGGTCGGCTCTGCTTCGGGTTCTTCTTGCTTGGGTCCGGGGCCCTGTCCTCAGCAGACGTAGGGTCTTGGTGAGACTTGCAGCGGCATTCGGAGCGAGGAGGGGACTCGACTTATTCCTCGTTCTCGTCCGCATTTTCGTACTCGTCCTCAGAGTCTTCTGAGCCGTCGTCGTCCACACTACCACCCTCGCTCACCACACCTTCTTCAGTTTGGTTCCCATTGGGAACAGGCGAGTACATGTTGGTCCACTCCTGCATGATTTAAACATGGAAGACAGTCAATAAATCAATTGATCACTCGACAGTACAAGTACTCCAGTCGACAAAGTGCAGCTTACCAGATTCTTTGGCGGGTTTTCAGCCGAGTAAGGTCGGATCCTCTTGGCTCCCAAGGGGTTGTCACATGCCCCGGTGATGCTACGAAGCCACTGCTTGATAGTTTTTTGTGGAACCTCTTCTGGGTGCGTCCTGGTCGAGTCCTCAGGGCCTGCATAGTGCCACATGGTGTGATCCCTAGCCTAGAGCGGCTAAATCCGTCGACTGAGGAATGTCTCCAAAAGATCCATGTCAGTCACTCCACCCTACATCAGTTTCACCACGGCGTCCACCAAGATTCCCACTTGGACATGTTCCTCTTCAGTCACCCTCAGAGACTTGGGGACAGCTGGACGGTCAGTTGTATAGGGGGGAAGACCAGACGACATGTTGGGAGAAGCTACATCTTTACAATAGAACCAAGTCGACTGCCAAGCTCTAACGGATTCAGGAAAGGTCATAGAAGGGAAAGAACTACGAGCTCTCTTCTGAAGTCCTAGACCCCCACACAACTGCAACACATGAGTCTTCCCTTCCGCAGGGAGGGCTTTCTTCACAGTCTGAGATCTAACTCTAAAGATGTGCTTGAACACCCCCAATGAGGAGGACAGCCCAGAAAGCACCCGCACAAGGTAATGAAGGCAGACAAGTAGGAAATTGCATTCAACGGGAAGTGATGAAGCTGAGCGCCAAAGAAGTTCAGAAACCCTCTAATGAATGGGTGGGGACGCACAGAAAAACCTCTTTCTACGTGGGAGAGGAGGAGGACTCGCTCTCCATCGCGCGGCTCTGGTTTGCGCTCTCCCTCCGGCAACCTCCAGGCGCCATCCTCCACGAGCCCGTCGGCAACCAAGCCGTCCATGTCCGCTCGAGTGACCATCGAGGGGAGAAAGTCTCCCTGCATCCATCCCGCCAGCGCGGTGAACCGAGCGATCGAGGGATTCTTGCCTTTGCTTTTCACCGCCCCCTTCTTGGCGCGCTCTAGTTTCTCCGTGATGCCCTTCATCATCACGGCGGATGCTCTCGTTAGAGAAGAACGGAGTGTGGTGCTGGAGATAGGGGAGGAGGAGGAAGAGAGGAAGTTTGGGGAAAAGTATTGTGCAATCCGCGGCACTTCGGGATTTATACCCCGCCGAGTGCCTCACTGACTGGTGGGCCCGCGAGATCACCGCACACGCCAACCGCAGACGGCGCCCTATACATGGCGAATTAACCGGCGTGAGAATTGAGGCGTCATGCCCCCACTTGCTCTGATCGTGGCATCATCATCGCACGCGCGCGCTTCCCAAATTTTCGTATCACATGAAATCCGGGTCTGACAAACCGACCCGTCGCCACAAAAGATTCCTTCAGATCACTCGGAACAAAACCGACGTTGAACATTCAGTCGGGCACTTTCAAGGCTGAACTGATCCGGGCGAATGATGAAGAGTTCAGTCGATGCAAGTTTCGTTGAAGACCCGAATATCATTCGGAAGATTTGGTGTCTTGTTCTGAACTTCGATATCCCCCATTCACCACTCGAACCCTGATCCATTGGGGGGCTAATGATGAGGATACGTACCTAGGGTAGGGTCCTAGGCCTGACCTACATACCCTACCTAAGGACACTACATTGGCGGACTTGAAGATCACAAGTAAGATTCCGACTAGATTCCTGATGATGCCTAGGACACTCGACAGGCAATCCACTCGGAGACTTCTTCCTCCACTCGACAGTCGACTGTCACTCGGCCTCATTTCCACTCGATGCCAAAAGACCAGAAGCTACCCCCAGGAGGCCAACGGGCAGGTGTTAGACCTTTCGTCATTAGTAGCTTTTATTATGTACGTTACCAGTAACGCCAGTCTTTAAACCCACGATCGGACCCTTGGATGTCGGGCAATTATGAGGGGCAGCGAACTCTATATAAGCCGCCCCTCCCCTCTGGCACAAGGGTTCACAACCATTGTAATCTCAACATTCCACACGACAAAGCTCCCGAGCACTGAGATGTAGGGTTGTTACCTCCACGAGAGGGGCCTGAACTCATACATCCATGTGTACATCCTCGTCATAGCTAGGACTCTTCCCTCTCCCTTCATACCCCTACCTTCTACTGTCAGGCTCGCTCCCATGACAGTGGGCAACTACGACGGCGGGGCACCCCGCCACTTGCGTGAGCCCGGGTCCTTCCGGGGATGGTCCAGGAAAATACCCCTTCTTTGCCAGTTACTTTTACTGTGGGCTCTCTCCCCCTTACTCGGAATTATTCGTCGATCTTATGCTTACTTACGACTTCCAACTCCTGGATTTCATGCCGAATGCCATGACATCCATGGAAGTTTTCGCACACCTCTGCGAAAACTTTGCCGGACTAACCCCTAGCACCGCTCTCTTCCGCCACTATTTCACCCCCCCCCCCCCCCCCGCATCCAACAAGGTGGAGCCCTTTCTGGCGCCGTCACTTGGATTCCTCGGTCAAGAACCAAGGAGGTCTACCCTGAAGGGGATTATTGCGATAGATGGGACGAGTGGCGGGGCAAGTGGTGCTGGGTCCGAGACGAGAAGCCCCAATCCTTCTGTATGCCACGGCAGACCAAGATGGTGCACGGCGATTGTTGGAAATATGCCCTAGAGGCAATAAATAAAGTTTTTATTATTATATTTCCTTGTTCATGATAATCGTTTATTATCCATGCTATAATTGTATTCATTGGAAACACATTACATGTGTGGGTAAATAAACAACACTATGTCCCTAGTATGCCTCTAGTGAACTAGCTCATTGATCAAAGATGGTAAAAGTTTCCTAGCCATTGACATGTGATCTCATTTGATAATGGGATCACATCATTAGGAAAATGATGTGATGGACAAGACCCAAACTACAAACGTAGCATATGATCGTGTCAGTTTATTGCTACTGTTTTCTGCATGTCAAGTATATGTTCCTATGACCATGAGATCATGCAACTCACGGATATTGGAGGAGTTCCTTGTGTGTATCAAACGTCGCAACGTAACTGGGTGACTATAAAGGTGCTCTACAGGTATCTTTGAGGGTGTCTGTTGAGTTGGCAGGGATCAAGACTGGGTTTGTTACTCCGTGTGACGGAGAGGTATCTCGGGGCCCACTCGGTAATAAAACATCACAATAAGCCTTGCAAGCAATGTGACTAAGTGTTAGTCCCGGGATCTTGTATTACGAAACGAGTAAAGAGACTTGCCGGTAATGAGGTTGAACTAGGTATGGATATACCGACGATCGAATCTCGGGCAAGTAACATACCGAAGAACAAAGGGAACATCATACGGGATTAACTGAATCCTTGACATAGAGGTTCGACCGATAAAGATCTTTATGTAGGAACCAATATGGACATCCAGGTCGCCCTATTGGTTATTGACCGTAGAGGTCTGTCGGTCATGTCTACATAGTTCTCGAACCCGTAGGGTCTGCACACTTAAGGTTTGGTGACGTTTCGGTAGTATAGAGTTATGTATGGTGGTGACCGAAGGTTTTTCAGAGTCCCGGATGAGATCCCAGACGTCACGAGTAGCTCCGTAATGGTCCAGAGGTAAAGATTTATATATAGGAAGTCCTGTTTTGATCGCCGGAAATGTTTTGGGCTCATCGGTAGTGTACCGGGAGTGCCGGTAGTGTACCAGGAGGCCTCCGGGAGGGGTATTTCGACCCAAGAGGCTTCATGGGCTGTGGGAGAGTGAATATCAGCCCTTAGTGGGCTGGTGGAAACTCCCACACAAGGCCCATGTGGCTGGAGAAGAAAACCCAATAGGAAAAGGTGGAAAAAAGCAAAAAAAAAGGAGCAATCCTAGTCCTACTAGGATTGGAGGAGGAGTCATCCTCTCCTAGTGGGTTCGGCCGAATCCAAGGAGCCTTGGCCCTTGCTCCAAGGCTGCCTCTCCTCTCCTCCTATATATACTGGTGGGTTTTAGGGTTTTGCACTAGTTTTTTCAGCCACGTGCAACCCTACCCTCTAGTCCATAAATTCTCCTCTAGATCGGATTTCTGCAGTGCTAAGGCGAAGCCCTACCGAAATAGCTCCACCACTATCGTCGGAGCGCCATCACGCTATCGGAGAACTCTTCTTCCTCTCCGCTCCTTCTTGCTGGATCAAGACAGCGGAGATCGTCATCAAGTTGTACGTGTGCTAAACACAGAGGTGTCATTCGTTCGGCGCTAGATCAGAAGGATTGTGATCAAGCTCGTGGGACGGATCGTGATCAAGTTCGTGGGACGGATCATGATCAAGTTCGTGGGACGGATCATGATTAGATCGCGGGACGGATCGTGATTGGATTGCGGGACGCTCGGCGATTTGGATCACGAACACGTTCGACTACACCAACCGCGTTTCTTAACGCTTCCCGCTTAGCGATCTACAAGGGTACATAGATGCACTCTCCCTCTCATAGATGCTCATCACCATGGATATATCTACGTGTGCGTAGGAAAAATTTTGTTTCCCATGCAACGTTCACCAATAGTGGTATCAAAGCTAGGTCTATGTGTAGATGAGATCTCGAGTAGAACACAAAAGGTTTGTGGGCGTTGATGCTTACATTGCTTCCTCCCTTGGTCGGATTTTGGTTCAGTGGTATTGTGAGATGAAGTGGCCTGGACCAACATTACTCGTACGCTTACGAGACACCGATTCCCTCGGCCGCAACTTGTTGCATAGATGGCTTGCGGGTGCCAGTTTCTCTCAATTTAGTTGGATCGGATTCGACAAAGGTGGTCCTTGAGAAGGTTGAAAAGCAACTAGTGTATCACCGTTTTGGTTTTTCCGTAGATGAGAATTGCTCTTGCTAGATACTCGTAGCATCCACGTAAAACATGCAACAACAATTAGAGGACGTCTAACTTGTTTTTGCAGGGTATGTTGTGATGTGATATGGCCAATTACATGATGTGATATATGTGATGTATGAGATTATCATGTGATGTATAGATTATCACGACTTGCATGTCGATGAGTACGGCAACCGGCAGGAGCCATAGGGTTGTCTTTAATTATTGTATGACTTGCGTGTCAATCATTAAGCGTTATGTAATGCTTTACTTTATCGCTAAACGGTAGCAATAGTAGTAGAAGCATGTTGGGCGCGACAACCCCGATGGCGACACGTTGATGGAGATCAAGATGATGGAGATCATGGTGTCTTGCCGGTGACGATGGAGATCATGTCGGTGCTTTCAAGATGGAGATCAAAAGCACAAGTTCATGGCCATATCATGTCACTTATGATTTGCATGTCATGTTAATCCTTTTATGCACCTTGTTTTGCTTAGGACGACGGTAGCATTATAAGGTGATCCCTCACTTAATTTCAAGATAAATTGTGTTCCCCCCAAGTGTGCACCGTTGCGAAAGTTCGTCGTGTTGAGACACCACGTGATGATCGAGTGTAATAGACTCTACGTTCACATACAACGGGTGCAAGCCAGTGTTGAACGTGGAGAACACTCGGGTTAAACTTGACGAGCCTAGCATGTACAAACATGGCCTCAGAACACAAGAGACCGAAAGGTTGAACATGAGTCATATAGTAGACATGATCAACATAATGATGTTCACCGTTGAAGCCACCTCAACTCACGTGATGATCGGACTTGAGTTGGTGGATTTGGCTCATGTGACACTCAGATGACATGAGGGATGTCGATTTGAGTGGGAGTTTTAGTAATTTGATTAACAAAACTCATTATCTTGAATAATAGTCTAAGTAAACTTTGCATATTTATGTTGTAGATCAATGGCTCGCGTAGTAGCACCCCTGAATTTTAATGCGTTCCTAGAGAAAGCTAAGTTGAAAGATGATGGAAGTAACTTTGTTGACTAGGCCCGTAATCTAAGGATTATCCTCACGGCTTCCCAAAAATCATATGTCCTTAATGCACCGCTTGGTGACCAACCAGAATACATGACCTCTGAAGACGTTAAGAACGCTTGGGAGGCACGTACTGGAGATTAGTCAATAGTTCAGTGTGCAATATTGTATGGCTTAGAACCGGGACTTCAAAGACGTTTTGAACGTCATGGAGCCTATGAGATGTTCCAGGAGTTGAAGTTTATCTTTCAGAAGAATGCCCGAATCGAGAGGTATGAAACCTCCGATAAGTTCTATGCTTGCAAGATGGAGGAGAACGGGTCTATCAGTGAACATATACTTAGAATGTCTGGGTATTCAACTCGTCTAGCGGAGTTGGGAATTGCCCTTCTACCAGAGGCGATCACTGACAGAGTTCTTCAATCATTGCCACCTAGTTACAAGAGCTTTGTGATGAACTATAACATGCACGGGATGAACAAGTCAGTCACCGAGCTGTTTGCGATGCTAAAAGTCGCTGAGTCTGAAATCCAGAAAGAACATCAAGTGTTGATGGTCAATAAAACCACTAGTTTTAAGAAAAATGGCAAGGTCAAGGGCAAGGGCAAGAAGGCTAAAACCAAGAAGGATGGCAAAGCAGTTGCTAATCCTGTAAAGAAGCCCAAGCATGGACCCAAGCCAGAAACTGAGTGCTTTCATTGCAAGGGAACTAGTCACTAGAAGCGGAACTTTCCCAAGTACCTGGATGACAAGAAGGCAGCCAACGACAAACAAGGTATATATGATATACATGTTATTGATGTGTACCTTACTAGCTCTCGTAGTAGTGCCTGGGTATTTGATACCGGTTCGATTGCTCACATTTGCAACTCAAAACAGGAACTACGGAATAAACGAAGGCTGGCGAAGGATGAAGTGACGATGCGCGTGGGAAATGGTTCCAAGGTTGATGTGATCGCCGTCGGCACGCTCTCTCTTCGATTACCATCGGGATTAGTGATGAACCTGAATAATTGTTATTTAGTGCCTGCGTTAAGCATGAACATTATATCTGGATCTTGTTTATTGCGAGACGGTTACTCATTTAAATCAGAGAATAAAGGTTGTTCTATTTATATGAGTAATATCTTTTATGGTCATGCACCCAATGTTAGGGGTTTATTCATATTGAATCTTGATAGTGATGATACACATGTTCATAACATTGATGCAAAAAGATGTAGAGTTGATAATGATAGTACCACTTTCTTGTGGCACTGCCGTTTAGGTCATATTGGTGTAAAACGCATGAGGAAGCTCCATGCTGATGGACTTTTGGAGTCACTTGATTTTGAATCACTTGACACATGTGAACCATGCCTCATGGGCAAGATGACTAAAACGCCGTTCTCTGGAACAATGGAACGGGCAAGTGACTTATTGGAAATCATACATACGGATGTGTGTGGTCCAATGAATGTTACAGCGCATGGTGGATATCGTTATTTTCTCACCTTCACTGGTGACTTAAGTAGATATGGGTATATTTACTTAATGAAACACAAGTCTGAAACGTTTGAAAAGTTCAAGCAATTTCAGAGTGAAGTTGAGAAGCATCATAACAAGAAGATTAAGTTCCTGTGATCTGATCGAGGAGGTGAATATCTGAGTTATGAGTTTGGCAGTCACTTAAGACAGTGTAAAATATTTTCACAGTTGACACCGCCTGGAACACCATAGCTTAATGGTCTGTCCGAACGTCATAATCGAACCTTATTAGATATGGTGCGTTCTATGATGTCTCTTGCTGATTTGCCACTATCGTTTTGGGGTTATGCATTAGAGACAGCTGCATTCACTTTAAATAGGGCACCATCGAAATCCATTGAGACGACGCCATATGATCTGTGGTTTGGCAAGAGGCCAAAGTTGATGTTTCTTAAAGTTTGCGGATGTGATGCTTATGTCAAAAAGCTTCAGCCTGAAAAGCTGGAACCCAAAGCGGAAAAATGCGTCTTCATAGGATACCCGAAAGAGATAGTCGGGTATACCTTCTATCTCAGATCCGAAGGCAAAGTGTTTGTCGCCAAGAATGGAACATTTCTTGAGAAAGAGTTTCTCTTGAAAGAATTGAGTGGGAGGAAAATAGAGCTTGATGAGGTTATTGAACCTTTACTTCAACCAGAAAGTAGCACAGCGCAGAAAGATGTTTCTGTGGAATCTACAACGATAGCAGAGGAAGTTAATGATGATGATCATGAAGCTTCGGATCAAGCTACTATTGAACCTCGTAGGTCGACAAGGGCGCATACTACTCCTGAGTGGTACGGCAACCCTGTCTTAGAGGTCATGTTGTTGGACAACAATGAACCTACGAGCTATGAAGGAGCAGTGATGGGCCCGGATTCCGAGAAATGGTTAGAGGCCATGAAATCCGAGATGGGGTCCATGTATGAAAACAAAGTATGGACTTTGGAAGTATTACCTGAAGGGCGAAAGGCCATTCAGAAAAAATGGATCTTTAAGAAGAAGACAGACGCGGACGGTAATGTCACCGTCTATAAAGCTCGACTTGTGGCAAAGGGTTTTTCACAAGTTCAAGGAGTTCACTATGATGAGACTTTCTCACCCGTAGCGATGCTTAAGTCTGTCAGAATCATGTTGGCAATAGATGCTTATTTCGACTATGAAATTTGGCAAATGGATGTCAAAACGGCGTTCCTCAACGGTTTCCTTGAGGAAGAGTTGTATATGATGCAACCCGAACGTTTTGTCGATCCAGAGAATGCTGACAAAGTTTGCAAACTCCAGCGATCCATTTATGGACTGGTGCAAGCATCTCGGAGTTGGAATAAGCGCTTTGATGAGGTGATCAAAGTGTTTGAGTTTATACAAGTTTATGGAGAACCTTGTATTTACAAGAAAGTGAGTGCGAGCTCTATAGCATTTCTAGTATTATATGTGGACGACATATTGCTGATTGGAAACAATATAGAAATGCTGGAAAGCGTGAAGGAATATTTGAACAAGAGTTTTTCAATGAAGGACCTAGGAGAAGTTGCTTTCATATTAGGCATTAAGATGTATAGAGATAGATCGAGACGGTTAATAGCACTTTCATAGAGCACATACCTTGATAAAGTTTTGAAGAAGTTCAAAATGGATCGGTCCAAGAAGGCGTTCTTGCCTATGTTACAAGGTGTGAAGTTGAGTGCACACAGATCTGAATGTTGTAGACCCATTGACTAAACCTCTTCCACGGGCTAAACATGATCAACACCAGAACTGCATGGGTGTTCGATTCATTACAATGTAAATCACATAGTGATGTGAACTAGATTATTGACTCTAGTGCAAGTGGGAGACTATTGGAAATATGCCCTAGAGGCAATAAATAAAGTGTTTATTATTATATTTCCTTGTTCAGGATAATCGTTTATTATCCATGCTATAATTGTATTGATTGGAAACACATTACATGTGCGGGTAAATAAACAACACTCTGTCCCTAGTATGCCTCTAGTGAACTAGCTCGTTGATCAAAGATGGTCAAGGTTTCCTCGCCATTGACATGTGATGTCATTTGATAATGGGATCACATCATTAGGAAAATGATGTGATGGACAAGACCCAAACTACAAACGTAGCATATGATCGTGTCAGTTTATTGCTACTGTTTTCTGCATGTCACGGACATCGGAGGAGTGCCTTGTGTGTATCAAACATCGCAACGTAACTGGGTGACTATAAAGGTGCTCTACAGGTATCTCTAAGGGTGTCTGTTGAGTTGGCATGGATCAAGACTGGGATTTGTTACTCCATGTCACGGAGAGGTATCTCAGGGCCCACTCGGTAATACAACATCACAATAAGCCTTGCAAGCAATGTGACTAAGTGTTAGTCACAGGGTCTTGTATTACGGAACGAGTAAAGAGACTTGCCGGTAACGAGGTTGAACTAGGTATGGAGATACCGACGATCAAATCTCGGGCAAGTAGCATACCGAAGAACAAAGGGAACATCATACGGGATTAACTAAATCCTTGACATAGAGGTTCGATCGATAAAGATATTCATAGAATATGTAGGAACCAATATGGGAATCCAGGTCCCGCTATCGGTTATTGACCGTAGAGGTGTCTCGGTCATGTCTACATAGTTCTCGAATCTGCAGGGTCTGCACACTTAAGGTTTGGTGACGTTTCGGTAGTATAGAGTTATGTATGGTGGTGACCGAAGGTTGTTCAGAGTCCCGGATGAGATCCTGGACGTCACGAGGAGCTCCGGAATGGTCCGGAGGTAAAGATTTATATATAGGATGTCCTATTTTGGTCGCCGAAAAAGTTTCGGGCTCATCGGTAGTGTACCGGGAGTGCCGGTAGTGTATCGGGAGGCCTCCGGGAGGGGTATTTCGACCCAAGAGGCTTCATGGGCTGTGGGAGAGTGAATATCATCCCTTAGTGGGCTGGTGGAAACTCCCACACAAGGCCCATGTGGCTCGAGAAGAAAACCCAATAGGAAAAGGTGGAAAAAGGCAAAAAAGGAGCAATCCTAGTCCTACTGGGATTGGAGGAGGAGTCCTCCTCTGCTAGTGGGTTTGGCCGAATCCAAGGAGCCTTAGCCCTTGAGCGAAGGCTCTCCTCCTCTCCTCCTATATATACTGGTGGGTTTTAGGGTTTTGCACTAGTTTTTTCAGCCACGTGCAACCCTACCCTCTAGTCCATAGTTTCTCCTCTAGATCGGATTTCTGCAGTGCTTAGGCGAAGCCCTACCGGAATAGCTCCACCACCATCGCCGGAGCACCATCATGCTGATATAGAACTCTTCTTCCTCTCCGTTCCTTCTTGCTGGATCAAGACGGTGGAGATCGTCATCAAGTTGTACGTGTGCTAAACGCGGAGGTGCCGTCCGTTCGGCGCTAGATCGGAAGGATCGTGATCAAGCTCGTGGGACGGATCGTGATCAAGTTTGTGGGACGGATCATGATCAAGTTTGTGGGACAGATCGTTATTAGATCGCGGGACAGATCGTGATTGGATCGCGGGACGCTCGGCGATTTGGATCGCGAAGACGTTCGACTACACCAACCGTGTTTCTTAACGCTTCCCGCTTAGCGATCTACAAGGGTACATAGATCCACTCTCCCCCTCATAGATGCTCATCACCATGGATAGATTTGCGTGTGCGTATTAAAAAATTTGTTTCCCATGCAACGTTCACCAACAGCAATGACTGGAGCGCCCTCGATCCTTGGGATGAGAAGCTTACGGTCGCGATCACAAGGATCCACTGCCTCAGAAACACCGGCCTCTCCATGGAGATGATAGGCGCTGACTTCCTTCGCCAGCGCATCGCCCCCTTGATGAACAAGGGGATGCCATCCTGGAATTTCCGAAATGCGGCGGACATCATGAGGCTACGCCCCAGGCTAAACCACAATCTGACCACCATGCAGCATGGGGCCCTCTACCAAAAGTTGTTCAGGAGCATCACGGCAATCGAGCTACCGGCGGGCGTAATCCCCTTGTGCAATAACTCGTCCTTGGGCAGAATCATTGCCATGATGCCAGTGCTCGACGCCCATAGCTTCGATGCAACTTGGATAGAGCCGTCCACGGAGGCTGCGCAAGAGTTTTTTGACAACCTGTCGGAGACGACCATCCGCAAGGAGGAGGGCCTCGTCCGCGACACCATCGAGGATGAGCTGGCGTACATCGCCAGTAGGGCGGAAGAAGCAGTGCTTGCCGAGGAGGCCGGTAGCGTTAGCTTCTTGGAAGACGAAGCCGAGAAAGGGGAAGTACCGCCGGGCAAAGATCTTGCCCGGCAAGGCGAGATCACCGAGGAGCGAGGCGACACGTCTGCCCCGAGCCACCTTGCCGGAGACGCATCCGAAGAGGAGCCACTCGAGGAGGTCCCGCCCCTCGTCCAAAGGAAAAGGCGCGTCCTTAGGAACGCTACCTCCGAGCTCCCAGCTCGGCAAGCTTCTTCAAGTAGCGCGGCCCCCGGCAAGGGGACAACCGACAAGGCCGCGCGGCGTCACAAAGTCCACCAGCAGCCCGCGCCTGTCATGGCCAAGCGGTCCAGGAGCACCCCTACACCTCCTCCGAGAGGCTCCATGGCAAAGGTCGCATTCGACCTTTCTGCCCTTAGCTCGGGGGAGGAAGAAGAAGAGTAAGGATCCTACCGTACTTTCCCAACCTTCGGGTCTCCTTCCCTATTTGTCTAATCCGTCTTGGTTTTTCTTCACACAGACGCGGAAACACTGGCACATCGGGCCGTGAAGAGGGCGAAGACTTCGATGGTTGAGGGGCTGTCGACAAGTGCCTTAGGCACGCCAAGGGAGACCACCACCAATCTGGAGACTAGCCCACATCGCAGTCCCCGACTCAGCCCCCGCGAAGCCCCTAGCGTGAGTTCATTACTCATTTCCCGCTGGTAGGCGCTCGGGTGTACATCTTCACTGCTGACATCACCGGATGTGCAGGAGGAGGACGGCGACAAGGAGAGCCATCAGCGACCACCCCAGATTCACCGCCCAGGGATTTTTCTTTGGCCAGGACTTCCTCCAGGATGCTCTATCACGAGGAGGGAGGGCCAGCAAGCTCAGGCACCGGCGGGTCTCCGCCGGTAATCGTCGTAGGCGAAGGTATTCCCCTTCTTCACTTTTTTGTCTTCTTGAACATCTTCCTAAGCTTTTCATGGTTCGCCTCCCTGGTCTTCAGGCATTCCCATGGCGAAGGGAATGGACATTGATTCTGTCATCGAGGAGACAGCGAGGGACACTACCGCCGAGGCCGACAAGATCATCGTTGAAGAAGTCGTTAAGAGCGCTAAGGCTGAGGCCGCCAAGAACGTTGCTGCCAAGGACACCAAGAATGCCACTGTCGAGGCTACGAGCGCCGAGGCAGCTAAAGTCGCGCAAAAGGAGGAGGCCTCCAAGAATGCCGCCGCCGAGGCTTCTAGCGCTGAGGCGGCGAAAGCCGCGCGAGAGGAGGAGGCCACCAAGAATGTCGCCGCCGAGGCCGCTAGCGCCGAGTCAGCGAAAGTCGCGTGAGAGGAGGAGGCTGCCAAGAAGTCTGCCAAGCAGGCCGGCAAGGAGACCGGCGTGGGGACGGCCAGCATGGGCCTGCCATCCAAAGCCCCTTCATCGAGCAGGTACTTCAATGTTGGTGACAACCTGTTCGTTAGCATCCCCGGTGCGGCAAGCACCGAGGCGCCGCCTCAGGAGGAAGTCCTTGTCGAGGAGGTCGTCGTCGCTGCTGGGCTCGACATCGTTGATTAGCCAAACACCGGCAACAGATCCCAGGAGGAGCGGCTCCTCCAGTGCATGGGCGACGGCTTTCGGAAGCTTCAGGCGCTTCACCGTGCCCGGAAGGAGAGACTCGGCTCCAGGGCTGCTCTCATCGAAACTGCCGAGGCCAGTTTCCAGGAATGCGTCATGGAGACCCAGGCTTGGTATGTCCAAGCCACCAAGGATCTACAGACTAGTCAGTCGCAACTGAGTGAAGGCTGGAGCCAACTCTACATGCAGCAGTCTGATGCCGAACAGGCACAGGAGGAGGCCAAACAACGGGCTGCCGCAGAGGACGCTCGTTTGACGGAGCGTCACATCTTGCTTGACGCTCAAGAGGAAGACCTCGTCGCTCACGAGAAGGCACTTGCCGACAAGCTCCGCGGCAAGGAAGTGGAGCTCGAGAATCTCGTCGCGCAGCAGACCCAAGCGTTGGAGTGGGGGCACAAGGAGGCACTCGGAGCCCTGGCGGTAGACCATGCCGGCAAGCTGAAGGAGGCCATCGACACAGCCGAGGCTGCAGAGACCGCCAAAATCTCACTGGAGAAGAGGGTGACGGAACTGGAGGTGGCCCTTGAAGATCAAGGTGCAAAGTTCTCGTCACTCGAGGCCGAGCGGGACAAAGCCGTTGCCAGCCCAATGGAGGCGCAAGTCGCCGCTTCCGACAAGGCTAAGCAGCTCTCCGTGGCCAACGAGTCCATCGACGATCTGAATCTGACCACGCTAACTGGGACGCTCGAGGCTGCCAAGACTCGGGAGAAGGCTCTGGTCAAGGAGCTCCACGACGAGAAGCAGCTTGTCGAGAGCACCGCCGTCTCCCACAACGACTATGTGCGTGGAGTGGATGTCTAGACCGAGAAGCTCTTTGACGTCGTGGGGAAGCTTGCCGAACAACTGTCCACCATCGGCCTAGAGGGCTCGCCGTATTCTCCTGATGACAGGGTCCCTACAAGCTCCAACATGACCATGTTCTTTGACAACCTACTCGGGGCCCTTGAGCAGCTCCATTCTGACCGAGTGGCCCACCTGGCCGATTAATCGCACAAGCTCTGCCAGGCTGTCCTCCGCAAGGTGCTTGTCAAGGTGGCATATAGGAATCCCGGCCTCAACCTCACCAACATCATTGACCACTTGTCGAAGGGTGTAGATGTCCAGGCGCCCGAGGAACTCGTCGCGCCCATCGTCGAGCGGGTAAGCCAGGTCAAGCGGGTCGAGGGGGACCGTCAAGATTAGTTGCCCCACTCCTCATCGCTGCACATGTCAAGAAAAAAAATCGTGTTAGAGTCTTGGCAAGGCCGATGTAATGCTATCTGCTTATGTTTTGGATGGTTACTATGTTATCTTCCTTGTTAAACTGTTTCCGTGTATGGAATTTTCCCTACACCCTTTTTGGAAGGATCTTGAGGGCATGTGTAGTCCTAACGCAAGCGCTTTGAGGAATGGGTCCTTAGCGTCCTGCACTCCTGCTGGTGGTGCCACTGCCGGCAACATACCTTGGCGTCCTTGGCGCGGCCGTTCAAGGCGTCGGCCTTACTTGAAAATGGGATAAGGGTGCGAGCGTTGTCACTTGAACCGTTGAGCGGACTCAAAATGAAACAAGGAGCACGGGCGAAGCCACTTAAGTCGTTGAGCGGTTCCGAACGCAGTGAGGGCGCATCCAATCACAGCAAGGTTCTCGCGCGTGCAGGTTTTCCATACATAAGTCAAAGTCGCTCAAGGAAAATAACCTTATGGCAAGGGTTCACATGGGGTTTTCGCAACTTATCTTTTTGTTGCCTTTCTCCTTCCAGCAAGTTTCTTTTTGGGACGTCGCTCATGGGCATCCATACCATCCTCCCCCCCCCCCCGGCAAAGCTACATGCGGGGGGTCCTTCTGTCCTTTGAGAAAAAGAAAGAAGAGAAAATATGGATATGGAACCTTGGCAGTCCGTTAGTCCTTGCCAGGATTAAGTGGAATGCAACACTTCAGATAAACATGCACATAAGTAAACAGGAGAATCGAACAGGATTGCAGAACACTTATCTTTATTTATCTACGCACAAGGTCTCGGATTGGCTTTGTACCAAGGATTACATGCTTCAGCAGCAAGACTTGTACAAAAGGTGGTTGCCGGGGCTGGCCTGACAACCGCGCCTCATGGGTAGAACTTTCGAAGATGTTCGATATTCCAGGAGTTGCTCACCGGAACGCCATCCTTGGTCTCCAGGCGGGCTGCGCCGGGCCTAGTGACTCGTACTACCCGATAAGGGCCTTCCCACTTTGGCGTCAACTTGTTTGGATTCTTGGCGGACTGAACTCGCCGAAGAACAAGGTCGTCTTCCTCAAGACTTCTGGCGTTGACCTTGCGGCTATGATAGCGACGCAAGGCTTGCTGGTAGCGTGCAGCTCTCACAGCAGCCTAAAGACGGTCTTCCTCAAGGAGCGTCGCGTCGTCTTGCCGCAACTGCTCATGCTCGAGCTCATCATAAGCGAGCACTCGAGGTGACCCATATACGAGTTCCGTGGGGAGAACTGCCTCCGCCCCATAGACAAGGGAGAAGGGTGTTTGGACGGTAACTCAATTTGGTATCGTCCTGATTGACCAAAGAACCACCGGCAACTCATCAATCCAGTTCCTTCCGCACTTGTGCAGCCTATAAAAAGTTCTTGTCTTGAGGCCTCGCAGCACTTCAGCATTAGCCCTCTCCGCGTCGTCGTTGCTCCTTGGGTGGGCAACGGAAGCAAAACCGATTTTGCTACCAAGGTCTTGGAAATACTACATGGGTGTGAGATATCGCATTATTCGAGGGACCCTAGATGCTTTCTTTCATTGACTGACCAAGGTAATTAATTCCTTCCATTGGCCAGGCAGGTAAGCAAGGAGATGAATGTATGTTTGATTTGGGAGGCTACCAATTTTGGAATTTCTTCTCAAGACATCCCCGTTAGTCAACTTCTCTTCGGGATGGGTCGTTGGTCTTTGTGGGAGATAATGTGTCAGCCCTGGTAGAAGTTGCTCCCTGAGTAGGCATGGGCGCCCGCCTAGATGAAAGGATTTTCTCATCTTGAGGTGTCGGGAGGAGTAAAGGAATAGAAAAAAAGAAAAATACCCTTGTGATACGCCTTCCTTTACCTATTTCTAGATTGATTGATGTTCAATGGCTTTCCTTCTTTTCATTATTCGATACAGCTGTGAGATACTACGAGAGCTCATAGGCAATATGAGATAGAGCTGACTAAGAGAAAGAAGTAAGCGAATCTTGCAGCTCGTGAACTGTGTGTCGTTGTCAGTGATGATCTTGTTGGGAACACCAAAGCGGCAAACTAGTCATTTAAAGAACTTGATGGTAGATTGAGCTGTCACCTTCCTCACTGCTTCCACTTTCGTCCACTTTGTGAACTTATCGATCGCCATGTACAAGTACTCAAAGCCCCTGGCAGCGCGGGGAAAGGGGCCCAAGATGTCGAGCCCCCAGACCGAAAAGGGACAGGAGAGAGGGATTGTTTGAAGGGCTTGAGCTGGTTGATGTAGTTTCTTCGAATGAAACTGGCATGCTTCACACTTGGTTACTAATGCAGTTGCATCCTGGAGGGCAATGGGCCAAAAGAAACCTTGCTGGAATGCCTTTCTGGCAAGTGCTCTTGATCCTATGTGGGAGCCACATATGCCTTCGTGTATCTCTGCCAACAACTCCAGTCCATCCTCCCGAGAAATGCATTTGAGTTTCATGCCACTCGGTCTCTTTCTGTACAGGACGTTATCTATGAACTGGTACATATGAGACCGGCGGGCTACTTTCTCTGCTTCCTCTTGTTCCTCGGGGAGTTCTCCTTTCTAAAGGAATTGGACAAGATGTTGTGCCCATGCTGGAGCATGGGGCTCGACAACAACGACTAAAGGCATATCCTCTGTCAGGGGAGCATTTATCTCGACGGCAAGGGCCTGAGGGCCTACCAAAGTCTGTTACGCCCCGACAAGACAGGCGGGAGCATACACTTCTACGGCGAGAGCCGATGGCTCCGCCGGAGCATAGTACTCACTGGCAAGCCTGTTGTTCCCTCTGGCAACCTTCTCGCCGACGGCTTCGGGAAGCTCTGCCGGAAAATACTTGTCAAAACTTAACTTCCTTCTCTCCTCTTGTCCAGTTGATGGTGTCACGGAGGGTTGAGTTAGTTGGAGCATGAAAGTTCCTGGTTCCATAGGCAACTTCAGGGCAGCACACTTTGACAGGCCATCAGCAACGCTGTTCTCTGCACGTGGAACGTGCTCCATTTGCAGGCCGTCAAAACATTCTTCCAACTTCCTCACTTCATCTACATAAGCTTCCATCAATGGACTCTGGTAATCTTTGTTCACTTGCCTGACGACAAGTTGAGAATCACCCCTGACAATAAGTTTCTTGATCCCGAGGTCCGCTGAGATCTGGAGACCGGCAAGCAGTCCTTCGTACTCAGTAGTATTGTTCGTTGATCTCTCCCGAGGAAGTGCATCTAGACCACATATCTGAGGTGCTCTCCGGTGGGTGCGACAAGCAGCACTCCCGCACCAGCGCCTTGCAGTGAGAAAGCTCCATCAAAATACATGATCCATTACCGATCAGTCTCCTTGCTGGGGAGAGTTGACTCTGGAATCTCTTCATCGGGCGTTGGGGTCCATTCTGCAATGAACTCCGCCAAGGCCCTGCTCTGAATGGTCGAAGTGCTTTCAAACTTAAGACCAAAGCTTGACAGTTCCAAAGCCCACTCCACAATCCTACCGGTAGCTCCTGGGTTCCGCAATATCCGCTGTAGCGGGAAGCAGGTGGCAACGGTGATCTCATGTGCTTGGAAGTAATGGTGCAGCTTTCTCGAGGCCATAAGAAGTCCCAAGAGCAATTTTTGCATGCCTGAATACCTTGATCTATCCCCCTACAACAAGGAGCTGACAAAATAGTCTGGTCGCTACACCACTTTCTTCTTCTGAACTATCTCTTTCAACTGCACAAATCCTTCCTTGCCGGCACCAGACCTTGCCAGAGACTATCCTAGCTCATCGCTTGGCATCCTTGCCATTGGCGCTGCTTCTTCGTCAACTTATCTTTCAGTCACTAGTGCAGCACTCACCACTTGATTTGTTGCCACTAGGTACAGCAGCAACGGCTCTTGTGGTTTTGGCGCAACTAGGACTGGCGGAGAGGAAAGGTACCTCTTCAAATCTTGCAGCGCCACCTCCGCTTCCGGAGTCCATTTCATTGGACCTACCTTCTTCAAGATTTTGAAAAAGGGCGGGGCACACTCAGCAGATTTTGAGATGAACCTACTCAGAGCAGCAACACAGCCGGCAAGGCGTCGCACGTCCTTGACTCGTCTTGGTGCCTCAATCTGCTCAATTGCTTTGATCTTTTCATAATTCGCTTCAATTCCCCGTTGAGACACAAAGAACCCGAGAAGCTTGCCGGATGGGACGCCAAACACACATTTCTTAGGGTTGAGCTTCATGTTGATCTTTCGCAGATTGGCAAAATGTTTCTTCTAAGTCTGATATGAGTGTAGCCTTATCCTTGGTTTTGACCACTATATCGTCCACATAAGCCTCCATATTTCTATGTAGCTGGGGCTCAAACCCAATCTGGACTGCTCTTGCAAAGGTAGAACCAGCGCTTTTCAACCCGAAAGGCATACGCAAAAAGCAGTGCGTACCACATGGGGTGATAAACACGGTCTTCTCTTCGTCTTCCTTGGCCATAAAAATCTGATGATAGCCTGAATAGGCGTCAAGGAAACACAATAAGTCACAGCCAGCAGTGGAGTCCACAATCTGGTTGATATGCAACAAGGGAAAAGGATCTTTGGGGCAGGCCTTGTTGATGTCTGTGAAATCAATGCATAACCTCAACTTCCCATTCGCCTTGCGCACCATGACTGGATTGGCCAACCACGTAGGGTGGAGTACTCCTCTGATCAGGCCAGCTGCCTCTAACTTCTTGATTTCTTCGGCAATAAACTGTTGCCGCTCCAAAGCTTTCTTCCAAACCTTCTGCTTGACAGCCGCACGTGTGGACAGACGGCAAGGTGGTGCTCAATCACCTTCCTGGGAACACCGGGGATATCAGATGGTTGCCATGCAAACACATCGACATTCGCCCGCATGCTTTCCTATTTATCATCAAGGGCAGAACTTATGGTGAAAGTTCCCCTAGTGCCATCCTCCTTGGCAGGCACCTTCTTAGTCTCTGGTGGGGCAGCTTCGGACTTTTGGCTCTTGTCGGTGGAGCTCTCTGGCACATTGTCAACAGTAGTGCAAGACCCCGAAGAGGTGCGCTTTCCGGATTATGCGCCAGAGGCCTTGCCGGTCTTTTTCCCCCAGGAGCTTCAGCGGCAGGAGCAAGTGCCTTTGTGGCAGGTGCTGCGACTGCGCCCCGGTAGAGTTGGTCGGCGCAGATAAGCGCACTCTTCTTGTCGGAGTGGATGATAATAACGCTCATTGGTTCGGGCATATTTAGCACGTTGTAAGCGAAATGAGTGGCCGCCATGAACTTGGCCAATGTCGGACGGCCGAGAATGCCATTGTATGGCAATGAGAACTCGGCAACGTCAAAGACGATCTTCTCCGTTCTAAAATTGATGTCACTGCCAAACGTCACCGGCAGCGTGACCTTGCCTTTTGGATGAGTCCTTCCCGAATTGACCCCTTGGAAAGCGCATGTTGGCTCGAGATCTTCGTCAGGAATCTACAGCCTCCGAATGACATCGGGCAAGATGAGGTTCAGGCTGGCCCCACCATCAACTAACATCTTCCTCACCTTGAGGTTGCGGATTGTTGACGAGACCAACAACAGCAGGAACCCGGCCGTAGTTATGCGATTAGGGTGATCCTCCGCATCGAAGATGATAGGAGTGTTGGACCGTTTTAGAGGTTTCTCCGCGCCGATAGAGGGCTCTACCGCATTAACCTCGCGCGCCCACTGTTTAAGTTGGCGGTGAGAGGAATGCGACGAGGCTCCTCCTTCTATGCACATCACCCCCATAGCCTTCTGAAACTCATGCTCACTAGACTCATCGTCCTCTTCGACATCATAATCGTCTCCTTTCTTGTTTGTCGTGGCCACGGGTGGGCCGATCCTTCTATTTCTTGGGCTTGCCACGGCGACCTCCTCAGCCAACACGCTCTTGCCGGACCCCTCAGCACCATCCTGACCCTTATCCTTGTCGCGCCTTTCGTATTCGACCCTCTGCTTCTCGGCAAGCTTCTCAACTTGCCGGCAGTCTTGGAGCTCGTGGACTTTGGTGCAATGGATCTTGCAATACTGCTTGCCGGAGTCTTTTGCCTTGCCGGCGGCCGCCAGGGCATGGCAGGAGGCGCACCCGGCAACATCGTTGCCGAGGTCGTCGACCTTGCCTTTCTTGGTGGCACCGGGGTTGCCGGATCCTTCGACGGCTAGCACGGTCTTGCCCTTGCGCTTCTTGTTCCGCTGCTGGGCCTTCTTTGCCGGGGCAGCGGTGTCTTCGTCCTTAGAGTCGACCTCCACGCCGACATCTTCGCCGAGGAGTCTTCTACCTTCTTCAGCCCGAGCGCACTGCTCTGCCAAAGCATAAAGCTCGGCGACGTCCCTGATGGAACATGGTGATAACAGCGGCAGGGTGAACGTCTGGGATATTGTGGTGCACGTGGCTGAACCTCTGGATGTACTTGCACAAAGTTTCGCCTTCCTTCTAGGGGATGATGTGCAGATCGCTCTCCTGGCCAGGAGCTTGATGACCTCCGATGAAGGCGCCAACGAACTCGTGACACAGGTCTCCCCAGGAAGCGTTGGACCCCTCCGGCAAGTGCATCAGCCATGACCTGGCGTTGGGCTTAAGCACCAACGGGAAGTAGTTGGCCAATATCTTGTCGTCGCGGACCCCAACAGCCTACACCGCAATGGTGTAGACGCTCAGGAACTCTGGCGGATGGGTCTTGCCGTCATATTTCTCTGGGACTTCTAGTTTGAACGTGCGGGAGTTGGGCCACTGGACTTGCTGCAGCTCATGAGTAAACGCTGGATAGCCCGCCTCGTAAGGCAGGCTGACAGGGTACCCCGGCACAGACTTGTCTATAGTGGGCCCTACGCGCTTGTCCGACCCGAGGCGCGCTTCCTGCCGCCGCTCGATCGCGGTTCGAGCGTCCTCCTTTCCATGTTCCCGAAGAACATGACGCTGATCATGGCGCATCCGTGGGTCAGACGACGTCATTGAGTAACCGTCGTAGGCGTCGGTTCGTTGGGTAGGCGACCGATGATGCTATCGCGGAGGAGAGTGCGCCGAGGTCGCGCCGACTCCGGGCACTTCACCACTGATCTGAGGCGGCCCTATGGGCCAAAGTTTATCTACGAGGCTGAGGAGGCTCTGAATGGTGGCTCTTCATTCATCGAGCTTCTCCGCAGCAGAAGGGAAGTTCAGGAGTAGCTGCGCTCGCGCCATCGCTTCCTCCACTGTGGATGGCATCAAGCAGCGTGAGGAACGCGAGGTGCTCTCACTCCTAACCGTGTTAGAAGGAGCACTGCCGTGGTCCCGCGTCAGCATGCCACTCCCGCTTGCATGCTAGTCCCATGCATCTTGGGGATGATGCGTAGGAGCTTTTCCGTGGGGACGCTGAGAACTACAGGCGCCGTGGCGCGGCTCTCCACACACGTCTTGAGAAGGTCGCGGTGTAGGCGCAGGCGTGGGTGCCCTAGAAGACATTCTTCCGCCCTGGAGTTTGTCGTATCACCTGCAGGTGGTACTACTCTGTCCTGAGACCTCGGGGCGCGGGGGTTCCCACCGCCGGCATGAGCGTCTCCGCGGCGAGCGGCGCCACCTGCTTAGCCTTGGTCATCGGAGTGTCGCGGAAGTTCGGAACCTCCACCTCCTCCTCCTCCACCCGCGTCTATGTCGTCTCCCGTCCTCGGAGATAAAGGGAAGGTGGACATGGATGGGCGAACTGCCGTCAGGCCCTTCTTCTTGGGGGACATGGCAATGATGAAGTTGTGGCGCAGATCACCAGAACGGGTTCGCACCACTCATGCTCCCCTACCTGGCATGCCAAAGATGTCGTGGGGAACGAACACCTATGGGATCACGGGGATCCCTTTCGGTTCGTCAGGGGGCGAGCTCGCACAAAGAGCCGGTCTGGTAAGCAGCGCATAGGGAGTTTTTAAACAGGTTCGGGCCGCATGTATGCGTAAAACCCTACTCCTGTTTGGTTGTATTGATCGTGTTCTTGGGTTCCGGCTACAGGAGCACCATGGACGGCCGCTACGTGATCTTGGAAACCTCCAGTTGTCTAACAGTTAGGCTGTCTGGTCGTCTAACTGCCCAACTATCTGATGTCCGATTGTCTAACCTTCCAAAAGTCCAAAACACTACTGGAATCAGAAGATTTGTCGTCTACCACTTCTTTGACGTCTGCTAGCATACGGCAAAGAGTGGCTTTGCCATCAGCTAGCACAAAGCAGACGGCAAAGAGCTAGCTGATGGCAAAGAGGGCCTTTGCCATCAGCTAGCTCTTTGCCGTCTGCTAGCTGACGGCATAGATTCTTTGCCGTCAGCGAGCGGATGGCAAAGAGGTGGGTGGGGTCTAGTTGACGGCACTACTGTAACCGCCCACCACCCCACCTCTTTGTCGTCCGCTAGCGGACGGCAGAGAGGTGAATACCTAACCGCTAACGGCGCACCCCCACGCCTCTCATCTCACCCGCCCATATCCCCTGACCCAGCCCAGCCCACACCCCTCACCGCGCCCCTACCGCCGCTGATCCCCCACCGCCCCACCCCCGACCCCCACCACGCCTCTGCCGCCCTGCACCCGGCCCTCCGTCACGCCCCCGCCACCCAAACCCGCCGCTGTGCTCCTGGCCCCCGTCGCGCCCCCGAGCTCCACCCCCCACCGCGCCCTTGCCGTCGCTGATCCCCCGCCGCCCCGACCCGCCGCCGTGCTCCCGGCCCCTGTCGCGCCCCCCACTACCGGCCCCCGTTGCGCCCCGCCTCGCCGACGTGCTCCCGGCCCCCACCGCTCCCTCGCCGCCCCGGCCACAACGCCCCTCCCCTGCGGTGGGCGCCCGAGCACGGCCGTGAGGAAGCCCGCGGCACCGCCCCCTCCCCTGGGGCAGGCCTCCCCCTCCTCCACTGCCCCCCTCCTCCACCGGCAGCCCCCTACCTACGGTGAGCTCCTCCTCCTCTTTAGTTTAGGTTTACGTTTAGTTTAGTTTAGTTTTAGTTTTAGGTTTAGTTCTGGAAAAAAAATAGAAAATGAGGAAGAAGAAGAAGGAGAAGGAGAAGAAGAAGAGGAAGAAGAAGAAGAGGAAGAAGAAGAAGAAGAGAGGAGCCCCCAACCCCCGACCCCGACACAGCACCCCCGACACCCCGGCCCCGACACGACACCCCCGACACCCCGACCCCGACACGACACCCCCGACACCCCGACCCCGACACGACACCCCGACACTCTGACACGGCACCCCCGACCATGACACAGCACCCCTACCCCGACACGACACCCCTAACACCCTGACCCCGACACGACACCCCAGACACCCTGACCCCGACACGACACCCCCGACACCCCGACCCCGACACGACACAGGTCATATATTTGTGAATTATGAGTTAGGTCATATATTTTTCCATTTTGTTATACAGAACATCATATTATGTTCATCAGGTGGATTTAAATGTGTAGTTGTTTCGTCGCTACGAGGGTCTGGTGTTCGATGACCTCCCGATGCATTCGACGAGCTCCGCCCTCTGCATTCGTGGGTGACCACAAATGACATCTCCTCCTGCCCCCTTCATTTCCTCTGTTCCGGTCTTCGTGTCGATGAAACTTGCTAGCTATAGGTGTCTTCAATCATCAATATGCATGACCACTATGCGTCTCCCGTTCGAAAGGGTTACATCTATAAATATGCATTCATTAGCATATTTATAACCGTGATTCTTTCGAATTGTCCAACGTTATCCATGGGCAGCCCGAGTATGTGTAGATTGGGTTCTTTCCCATATGCTCTGCTCCGGATCCGATGCAGAATTTTGTCAGTGCCTCCCTGTTGTTCTCCGGGTGCACATCCTCTCTGCTTATTGCCAAGACGTGTATCAGGAGAACGGCGGGGAGGTGTTACCGAAATTGTGCGTCGGATCCGGAGCGGAGCATGGGAAAACGAACCCAATCTACACATACTCGGGTGGGATTAGGACCTATCTTTACCTACTAGCGTCTAGGTTGCATCGACGTAATGAAACTGACAAACTCTATTAACTGATGAATATGGTTTGCTGAATTATGTATATATTTTGTGTGTGTCCAGTAGCTAGGCAAGATGAGTGATCGTGGGTGGATGTACACCGGTCTCACTAGTCAGAAAGACATGACCCGTGAATGGTTAACAAAAACCAAGGAGTTTGTGAGAGTCGGATTTGCAAATGGACAGAAAACAACTTGGTGCCCTTGTGTCGATTGCGACAACTGTAAGAACAAGTCAGAGTTTGAAATGATCAAACATCTGCAGAAGTGGGGTTTTACGCCTAATTATATGGTCTGGACATTTCATGGTGAGTTTGCCCAATGTGTCAGAGCTGAGGTGGTTCATCGTCGCACCGACGAGCATGGTACCGGGATCGAAGACATGGTGCAAGACTTTGATGATGCTCGGGATTCGGACGATGAGATGAAGGAATCTGCAAAGGCCTTTTATGAAATGTTGGAGTCTTCAAAACGTCCTCTCCACGAGCACACTGAGCTTTGTCAGCTGGATGCCATCGCGCACGTAATGGATCTAAAGGCTCAGTTCAACCTGGGCAGAGAATGCTACGACGCGATGATGACGATATTTGGATGCTTTCTACCCAAAGTCCATGTATTGCTACCAAACCTGTACCAGTCGGACAAAATCCTACGTGCGCTTAAGATGCCCTATGAGAAGATAGATGCCTGTGAGAATGGATGTGCCTTATTTAGGCTTGAGTATGTGGGCTTGAACTATTGCCCCATTTGCAATGCTTCCAGGTATGTTCTGGTAGACAATGGTATGGGTGAGAAGAGTAAGACCAAAATCCCCATTAATGTTCTTCGGTATCTGCCAATCATACCAAGACTTCAACGTCTTTTCATGGTCGAGGAGACGGCTAGACAGATGACGTGGCATAAATTGGGCAAAAGAATAGAACTAGATGCCGATGGGAATCCGATGTTGGGACACACTTCAGACGCTTTTGCGTGGAAGCACTTCGATGCATTACATAAGGATAAAGTGGCAGATCCAAGGCATCCTCGAGTTGCCATCAGCACGGATGGGTTCAATGTGTATGGTATGACGGCAGCACAATATAGTTGTTGGTCTGTATTTGTCATTCCACTCAATCTCCCCCCCCCCCAGAGAGATTATGAAAAGAAAGAACATTTTCCTGACGTTGATAATTCCAGGGCCCAAATATCCGAGGAAGAATATGAATGTGTACATGCAACCGCTTAAGGATGAATTACAAGAAGCCTGGGATAATGGGATCAAGACATACGACGCCGCTACAAAAAAGAACTTCAAAATGCATGTGTGGTACATGTACTCGATGCATGACTTGCCGGCGTATGCGCCATTCGTTGGTTGGTGTGTGCATGGAAGGTTTCCATGCCCCACATGCAAGGCAACTCTTCAGTTCTGTTGGCTAGAGGCGGGTCGCAAGTTTTCTTGCTTCGACATGCATAGACAGTTCCTGGATCCTGACCATAAGTTCAGAAAAGACAAGAAGAATTTCATCAAAGGTAGAGTTGTCAACAACACTGCACCACCTGCGTTGACAGGCCAACAGATCCTGGATCAGATAAACGCTCTTGAGCCAGATCCAGATCGTCCAGGGTATTTCAAAGGGTATAATACCGAATACGCCTGGACTCACAAGATATGTTTGTGGGATCTGCCTTACTTTAAAGACCTCTTTTGCCCACACAACATCGACGTAATGCACACTGAAAAGAATATCACCAAGGCCCTTTTTGGTACATTATTTGGCATAGAGGGGAAGTCGAAGGACAATCCTAAGGCTAGAGTCGATCAGGAGGCTCTATGTGATAGACCGTTACAAAACATGCGACAACCGAAAGGAAAGAAGAACTGGAGGAAGCCAAAGGCATGGTTCAATCTTGGAAGGCTAGCTATGAGGGAAATGCTCTTCTGGGTGAAAATGCAGTTGATGTTCCCCGATGGGTATGCAGCGAATCTAAAGAGGGGAGCGAGTCTTGACAAATTGAAAATATTTGGTCTCAAGAGTCATGATTGGCACATATGGATTGAGCGGGTAATGCCGGTGATGTTGCGTGGCTTTATCCCTGAGGATGAATGGCTAGTACTGGTAGAGCTGAGCTATTTCTTTCGTGCTCTTTGTGTGGAAGAACTATCGCCTGACGTGCTAGACGAACTGGAAGAGTTGGCGCCGGAGTTGCTCTGCAAGTTAGAAAAGATCTTTCCACCAGGCTTCTTTAATCCAATGCAGCATTTGATTTTGCATCTCCCGACCGAGGTAAGATTGGGGGGGCGTGCAAAATCGTTGGTGCTTCACAACTGAGAGGATGCAGAAGAAGCTTCGAGCAAAATGTAAAAATAAACGTAGAGTTGAAGCATCGATTGCCGAGGCATTAATTACTAAGGAGGAAGAAAACTTCATGACAGCACACTACAAAGCCAAGAATCGTCATTTGCATAATCCGAAGCCTCGATACAATGATGGCGACCGTGAAAAAGGTCAATCCAACCTCAGCCTATTCAAAGGGAAGCTCGCACCAGCCAGTGCTTCGAAATCAATAGGGTTAGATGTCGAAGAATGGCGGACCATTTCGTTGTATATCTTCAACAACCTAACAGAAGTGTGGCCGTAAATCGAGTAAGTTCTCGGTACATTTTTTCGCAACTTCTAATTCCTTTGAAATGCTCTTATGTATTCCCGGATATGTGATACAGTCGATACGTCACCAAATTCTCGGATGGAGCGGTGATCCAAAAGGATTCCATCGAAGAGTATGAGCTTCTGGCAAAGCATGGAGGCGGCTATCCCGGTTTCATCTCTTGGTTCAAGCAAATGGTAATTTCCATTAATTAGACGATTTCATTTCTTTGCCTAGTTTGCGGCTAATGCAACAATCCTTTCGTATTAAACTTGTAGGCTAATGCGGAGTCTATAGACTCCGAATTGTGACAAGTCGCTAATGGTTTTAACTTTAAGGTCCGTTCATTTGACAAATACTACATCAACGGGTATCGCTTTCATACTTTTGGCAAAGAGCTACCTATGGCCGACCGAAAGTCTACAAATTGTTGTGTCTCCACTGTCGGCGAAGGAGGGGTCGAGTATTATGGAAGAGTTGAAGCAATTTATGAACTTACATTCTTTGGTGAAAACCCACCAAACGTTGTAGTCTTCAAATGTTATTGGTTCCAGCCGAAGGAGACTAGAAGGACTCATGAACATATAGGGCTAGTCTAAATCAAACAAAGCACCCATTTAGATGTTCCCGATGTCTATATTACGGCTCAATGGGCGACCCAAGTTTTATATCTACCGTGGGTCTGCCAAACGGATCCAAATTTGAAAGGTTGGGATGTCGTTTATGATGTGCCGCCACATTTTAGACCACCTCCCCTCAATGAAGATGATTATGAACCTCACATTAACCCAGACACATATGAAGGAGAATTCTTCCAAGAACACGGGTTTCCAAAAAACGTTTCAAGAACCGCTCTACTTCACCCCAGAACATTGAGGTCGACAGCGACAGTGAACCCGACGTCACCCCTCAGCAGGAACAAGAAGAGATGGAAGAAGAAGAGGTTACTGCTGCGGATGACCTGACAATGCTTGACCGATTACATAGAGGCCTTCCACATGTTGATGCATTTATTGATGATGATGATGATGAGCATGTCATTACGGATAGTGATGATGATTATGCATTTATTGATCCCGGAGCATATATAGACGGTGAAGATTAATATTAGTAGTGGGGTGGATAATCCTAAGCCTCGGTATAATTCTTCTTCTTCTTCTTTTTCTTCTTCTTTTTCTTCTAGCTAGTCTTCTTCTTCTTCTTCTAAATTTCATCTTTCCTACTTTGCAGATTTGCTATAGATGAGGAAGCTTGCATTGATGGAGTGTACTCTTCTACTTCTGCTACCTTTTTGTTTATGGAAACTTGTTTTGGATATGTATGTTGGATATGTTGTTCCAAACTTGTATATGTTGGATATGTTGTTGGAACTTATTGTTGGCATGCTTCTTGGAACTTATTGTTGGTATGCTTGTTGAAACTTATTGTTGGTATGCTTGTTGGAAACTTGTATTGTTGATATGTTGGATATATATATGATATTCTGTCAAATTGAATGATTTTAAGAAAAAATAGAAAAAACAGGGGCTATATAGCCACTTTGCCGTCTGCTAGCGGACGGCAAAGAGCTTTGCCGTCGGCCAGTGGACGGCAAAGATGCCACATGGCAGCTACCTGTGCAACCTGGGGCTGGCCTAGGTGGGTTCTTTGTCGTCCGCTAGCAGATGGCAAAGAACTAAGGTCTTTGGCGTCGGCCAGCGGATGGCAAAGCATGCCATTAAGTCCTTAACAGAGCTAAGGTGCCACGTGTGTCGTACGGGCCCTTTGCCATCTGCTGGCCGACAGCAAAGATTCAAAGGTCTTTGCCATCCGCCAGCGGACGGCAAAGCGCCCTTTGCCATGGCTTATTCAGCCGGACGGTTGGTTGTCTGTTGGCGGATGGCAAAGCCTTTGCCGTCCGGGATGCATGCCTTTGCCGTCCGGGATGGCTGACGGCAAACTGTCTTATTCCTGTAGTGAAAGTCCCCCTTTGTAACGCCCTGGGCCTATACTTAAGGGAATCCCAACAGTGTCGTACAGTGTGCACACGAGATGCACAGTGCTGCTACAGTGCTATCATACCTAACCCTGACAGAGTAGGACAAGAGCATTAAATGCACCGTCACGGGCCTCAGACCGTCAATGGGATAGGACGGGGGGCGTCCCATCGGCGCCGCTTAGCTCCCTCCAACGTCGACACCGCGACACGCATCCAGGTGCATCGACACCTGGCTTGTGCGCCGGCGGTCCTTGCCGGGGCCTTGCCTTGCCGGTACCTTGCCTTGTCGGGGTCCTGGAGGCTCTATAGCCCTCCCGGCAAGGTCTGGTAGTCTTGAGTCTTTTGTGCTGGTGCTTGACAAGTCTTCGCTGGGCCTTGTCGCCGGGGCGGCTACTACTGCCCGTGCACGAGTAAAGGGGCACTAGATGGCCCAAAAACTCTAATGCACTAACAAAAATATTATAAATTGGTAAACAAATGCCCAAAAAGTATCCTAGAATGATAATATATCAGCATGGAACAATTAAAAATTATAGATACATTGGAGACGTATCAGGCATAAGCCCTTGTCTATGTCAGGACAAGTTTAATATGGAATCGAATGCTGAAACCTGTTGTTGATCACCAATGCCGCTTAAATCCCATGATGAAGGAAGTGGTAAGAACTGAAATACTAAAGTTTCTAGAGGCAGGTATAATCTATCATATTGTTGATAGTAGGTGGGTAAGTCCTGTTCATTGTGTTCCTAAGAAAGGTGGTATTACTGTCGTCCCTAATGATAAAATGAGCTTATTACACAAAGAATCGTAACTGGCAATAGGATGGTGATTGATTTCAGGAAATAAAATAAAGCTGCTAAGAAAGATCATTACACCTTGCCTTTTATTGATCAAATGCTAGAAATATTATCAAAGCACACACACTTTTGCTTTATTGATGGATATTCTGGATTCTCTCAAATACCTGTGTCAAAAGAAGATCAAGAGAAAACCACCTTTACATATCCTTATAGAACTTATGCTTATAGGCATATGCCTTTTGGTTTATGCAATGCACCTACTACATCAAAGATGTATGACTGCTATATTCTCTAACTTCCGTGAAAAGATTATTGAGGTGTTCATGGATGATTTGTCCGTTTATGGGACTTATTTTGATGATTGCTTGAGAAACCTTGGTCGAGTTTTGAGAAATGTTAAGAAACTAGTCTTGTCTTGAATTAGAAGAAGTCTCAATTTATGGTAAATGATGGTATAGTGCTTGGGCATAAAATTTCTGAACGAGGCATTGAGGTGGACAAATCTAAAGTTGATGCAATAGAGAAAACGCCATGCCCGACAGATATCAAAGGTATAAGAAGTTTCCTTGGCCATGCTGGTTTTTATAGGCGTTTCATTAAAGATTTCTCAAAGATTTCTAGGTCATTAACTAATCTTCTTCAAAAATATGTTCCTTCTATTTTTGATGATGATTGTGTAGAAGCTTTTGAAATACTTAAGAAGAATTTAATCTCTGCACCCATTGTTCAACCACTTGATTGGAAGCTACCATTTGAAATTACGTGTGATGCTAGTGATTATGTTGTTGCTGATGTTCTAGGGCAAAGAGTAGACAAAAAATTAAATGTTAGTCATTATGCCAGTAAAACTATTGACTTTTCTCAAAGGAATTATGCTACCATTGAAAAGGAATTTTTAGAAGTTGTTTTTGCATGTGATAATTATAGACCTTACATTGTCGATTCCAAAGTAACTATTCACACTCATCAAGTTGCTATTAAATGCCTTATGGAAAAGAAAGATGGTAAACCTAGACTCATTAGTGGGTACCTTTACTTCAAGAGTTTGATTTGCATATCATTGATTGAAAGGGAGCTGAAAACCCCGTAGCACATAACCTATCTAGGATGGAAAATGTTCTTGATGACCCACTTCCTATCGATGATAGCTTTCCTGATGAGAAACTTGCTGCTATAAATAATTCATGTAGTGATCCTTGGTACGCTGATTATGCTAATTATATTGTTGCTAAATATATTCCACCTAACTTCACTTATCAACAAAAAATATGTTATGCTTTATGACATTACTTTTGGGATGACCACATCTTTGCAAAGAGGGAGTAGATGGCATTATTAGATGATGTATACCTGAGCATGAACATGCACAGATTCTTTGAAAGTGACATTCTGAAGCTTACGAAGGACACCATGCTGGTGAAAAAACTGCATACAAGGTATTAAAATCTAGTTTCAACTAGACTACTCTTTTGAAAGATGCTCATAAGTATGTCCTTTCATGCAATGAATGCCAAAGAGTTGGTAACATCGGTAAGCGTTAGAAAATGCCTATGAACTAGTCATTTGCTATTGAACCTTTTGATGTTTGGGGTTTTGACTTTATGGGACCTTTTCCTTCCTCAAATGGGTATACTCATATTTTAGTTGATGTTGATTACATTACTAAGTGGGTAGAGACTATTCGAACTAGTAGCACTGATCATAACACCTCTATTAAAATGCTTAAAGACATCATTTTCCCGAGGTTTGGAGTCCCTAGATATTTAATGACTGATGGTGGTTTACATTTTATTCATGGTGCTTTCTGTAAACTTCTAGCTAAATGTGATGTTAACCATAGGATTACAACCCCTTATCATCCTCGGTCTAGTGGTCAAGTTGAATTAAGTAATCGAGAAATAAAATTAATCTTGCAAAAGACTGTTAATAGATCTAGGAAGAATTGGTCTAAGAAACTAGATGATGTGCTATGGGCTTATAGAACTGCTTGTAAGAATCCTATGGGTATGTCCCCATACAAAATGGTCTATGGAAAAGCTTGTCATTTACCTCTCGAGCTAGAACATAAAGATCATTGGGCAATTGAAGAACTTAACTATGATTTTCAACTTGTCGGTGGAAAGAGGTTATTCGACATTGGCTCACTAGATGAATGGAGAACACAAGCCTATGAAAAATGCTAAGATGTTTAAATAAAAGTTTAAAAGATGGCATGACAAAAGGATTTAAAACGAGAATTCATTGTAGGACACCTTGTACTTTTGTACAACTCACGTTTCAGATTTTTTGCAGGAAAACTTTTCTCAAAATGGACGGGCTCATACGTTCTTGAGGAGGTTTATCGTTACGGTGCTATAAAAATCAATAACTTTGAAGGCAATAACCCGAGAGTGGTGAATGGGCAAGGAATCAAGCATTACATTTCAGGTGCACCCATTAATGAAGAAACTAATGTCATCCAAGTTATGACACTCGAAGAACACGTCAAGGAGGCCTTCCGGAACACACCAGAAACCTGAAAAGGGGGTAGGTATGTAGTACGGTAACTAAAACAACTCCAAAAATTCCAAAATAATAATTTTTATCTATTTTGGTATTTTAGAAAGAAAAAAAAGGAGTCGGGAGGACCCACGAGGGAGGCACAAGCCAACAGGGCACGCCCTGATGGCTTGTGGGCCCCTTGTGTGCCCTCCGGACTCTGATTACTTCGTGAGCACGTATTTTGACCTAGAATAAATCATTATATATACTACCATTTTATTTGACCACCGTATCGCGAGTTTCTCCTTTGTTCTTGTTTCGAGGTGTTTTTCTGGTAGATCTGAGAATATGTCGTCTCAAGATTCGGATGGAGAGAGCTATGTCTCCCACTATATTGCAGACACAAAGATATTTGGGGATATTTACCCATACTTATGGTCCATGGATGAGGAAGGAGATACCGATTTGGAGGAGATAGAGGATGCCAGTCCAGATGCTAGTTCAGATGAAGATGAAGCCCCACTACCTCAGCTTAGGTATATGCATGTGGAATTCAAGAAGTCAAGTCTCCCTAATGGAGGGAACAAACCCAATACCCAATTTATCCCTTCTCGTTTTCTTTAGGAGAGCAAGGCAGCCTTATGCAAAAGGATATTTAAGCTCGAGCAAGAGAACAGTGATTTAAGGGAAGAAAACTTCATCCTCAAGCATAAACTCGAGAAGAAGAATACTACTATACACCACCACCACCATCACCGAAGAACACTTGAGTACATGGGTATGGGCAACACCCTTGGCTTGTCCCAAGCTTGGGGGAGGTGCCCCGATATCATAATTCGTATCACCATCACTTTTATCACCATTATCTATCTTAGTTCGATCTTTAGTTTTTCGTGATTTAGAGAGTTAGAATTTCATATTCGCTTTGTTTAGTGTTTTCTTTGAGTTCTACCTATCACTGTAACCGAGTGTGAGGGTTATATAATAAAGTTAGTTGAGTTCGAGTGCCTTACCCTCGCTTGCACCCATCATCTTAGCACGTCAAAAAATTAAATAGAAAAGGATCATATCCTTATCTCGTGAGAAGTAATGATTTCACATAGAAAAGAGGTGTAAGCAATAAAAGCGTTGAAAACCAACAAACATAACATTAGTAGCTGGTATGATCTATGCAAAACTATGATAGAGAAGAAGAGATTTACATACAAATATACTATCTTGAACACCTTGTATGATTGTGAGCTCCCATCAAAATATTAAATAATGATTAAGTGTTGAAGTTGGACATGGAAGACAACATAATGATCATGGTTGTTTACATTTGCATAGAAGTTATATGGTATTGGATCCCTTAACATGTGATGCTTTCTTAGGATCTTTGCGATCTCAAGGATTCGCACTAAGTAGAGATACTACTTGTGCATCCATAACACTTAAACTCAGTTTCTTGCCGTGAGAGTCCACCATAACTACCTATGGATTGAATAAGATCCTTCAAGTAAGTTATCATTGGTGCACAAGGCAATAAAATTGCCTCTAAGCATGTAAGATCTTTCATTGTAAGGGAAAGTAAGATTTGCGCGATGTTGTGATGGTGAAGAAATAAAAGCGACATGGTGCATAATAAAGTTCACTATTACAAGGGGCGATATAAAGTGATGGTATTTTAAATTAAGAGATTGCACATATCAAAAAAATAATAGCTCATGATAACCTCCGCTTCCCTCTCCGAAGGGCCTATCTTTTACATTCTTACGAAATTTAATTTCATGCAAGAGTCAGTAATATTTCCCCTTGTTCCTATTTATAAACTCTTTAGTGGCAAGCATTGTGTGTTAATGAAAGATACAAACAAATATATCTAGTTGAATGTAGATGGTCATGATCCATTATTGTTGACATTATTCTTGAGGTGAATAAGTTGGGTGGCGAGAACAATAAAGCCCCCATCTTCCTATGTGTCCCACGAAATCACTGGTTCCAAAATTATGCAATGTGTGTTACCAATCATACAAGGCTACATTATATTTGAATATGTGAACATGCTAGAAATACAAAACTCTTACATAGACTCTTATCTCGATTAAGATAGCTATGATTATCTCACGGACTAATTGCATTGCTTGTCGGTTCTCAATAAAGATTATGCTTCGTATTTCTTCAGTTGTGAATAGATTGTTACTTGTTCATGAGAAGGTATATGATGAAAAGCTTGCTACTATGATGATATTCATAATGCTCTCATGTATGTATTCTTTTTTTATCAACACAGCTCTCTCAAATTATATGGTCATTATTTTAGAGTTCGGCTTTCGCTTGAGGACAAGCGTGGTGTAAGCTTGGGGGGGGTTGATACGTCCATTTTGCATCATGAATTCTTATTACTATCTACTTCATTCTTGTCCATTATTCCACATTATTATATAATTCTTATGCCTCTCTGGATATGCAAGGTACACCATAAGGTGGGAAATTTCTGGAAACTAGAATTCTGGACCGGAAAACCGAGAAAAAGGCAGAAAAATCACCAAACTCCAAATGACCTAAAACTTCATGGAGAATATTTTTTGAATATTTAAGAAGTTTTGGAACAAAAATACACCAGAGAGGGGCTACCAGAAGGCCACAAGCCAACAGGGCGCCCCCTAGGTGTGCCTTGATGGCTTGTGGGGGGTCCTGTTGGCCCTCTGACGCCCCTCTTCTTCTATATGGTGTGTTTTACCCTAGAAAAAATCACAAGCAACATTTCGGGACAAAGCATCGTCGTCTCGAGGCAGAAACCTGGGCAGAGGCCCTTCCGCACTTTGATAAGTCTCCAACGTATCTATAATTTTTCATTATTTCATGCTATTATATTATCTGTTTTGGATGTTTTATATGCATTAATATGGTATTTTATATTATTTTTGGGACTAACCTATTAATCTAGAGCCTAGTGCCAGTTTCCGTTTTTTCTTGTTTTTGAGTATTGCAGATATGGAATATTAAACGAAGCCCGAACGGAATAAAATCTTCGCGGTGATTTTTTCTCGAACTGAAGAGATCTACCAGGCTTGGAGTGCAAGGCAAGGCACTTGCCATGAGGTCACAAGCCAGGGGGCGCGGCCACCCCGCCTGACCACACTTGGTAGGCTTGTGACTCCCTGGTAGGAGTCCTAGCCCTATTATCTGTCCTATAAATACCCAAATATTCCCCAATACCCAAAAGAGCCACGCAAATACTTTTCCGCCGCCAGAAGCCTCCGTTCCTGAGAGATCCAATCTTGAAGCCTTTTTCGGTAATCTGCCGGAGGGGGATTCGATCACGGAAGGCATCTACATCAACTCCATTGCTCCTCCGATGATGCGTGAGTAGTCCACCACAGACCTACGGATCCATAGCTAGTAGCTAGATGGCTTCTTCTTTCTCTATGTGCTTCAATACCATCTTCTTCATGATCTTCATGCACTACAGGAATCGGGTCCTTTGCCATCTGCTATGGCAGACGGCAAAGGACCAGTCCACGGATGGCAAAGGTCTTTGCCACCTGCCGGCAGACGATAAACGTTTCGACACTGCTAGCACCAACAAAGCGGCTCTTTGCCATCTGCCGGGCCATAGCGGACGGCAAAGAATCTTTGCCATCAGCTGGTAGACGGCAAAGGACGTGGACAGCAACATATGGCTGTTAGCCCCGTTAGGTGGCTAACGACATACTTTGTCGTCCGCCAGTTGATAGCAAAGTTTGCCATGTGCCTGCCCTAGCCCTTTGCCATCTGCTTGCCCCAATCCCTTTGCCATCTGCCTGCCCCTAGCCATTTGCCATCTGCCAGCAGACGGCAAAGATTTCACGTGGCATCTTTGCCTGGCAGATGGCAAAGATTCCACGTGGCATCTTTGCCGTCTGCTGGCAGATGACAAAGGGCTTTGCCATCTGCCAGCAGATGGCAAAGGGCCTATATTTTCCCTTTTTTGTGTGTTTTCTTTTATTTCCCTGTACTTTAACAGCACAGATGGCAAAGGGCCTATATTTTCCCTTTTTTGTGTGTTTTCTTTTATTTCCCTGTATTTTAACAGCACATAAATGATATATATAGTTTCAAAACATCTCCAACACATATATTTCCAACATCATCGTCAAATATTTAACAAGCTAGAGAACAAATAGGCTAGCACACTACATAGTTTCGCATAGTTCATCCATATATACATACATAAGTTTCCCATTGTTAGTCAATACAAATGAAGAAAAAAATGAACACTAGCAATCCATCAATGCCAGCTTCCATGAAATTAATCAAATCTACAGATCTACCTTTGATGAAAATATCAAATCTTTTTACTATCAGTTGCTATGATACCATGGAAGACAACAGTTTTCACAACCGAGATTGCCTAAATTGCGCAAGCGGATGACCAAAAATGATCAAGTCGTGACGGCATGTGTTTCCATACCCCTGATCCAAATCCCCTACCTCGTCGTAAGTTCCTTGATTCCTAGGTTCTTGCAATCTGGATAATAAGTTTGCACTCCTTGATTCCTAGGTTCTTGCAATCCGGACAATAAGTTTGCAATGATAAGACTTATTATTTGTCATATCTTCGTATCTTCTAACAAAGACTACTCCACTGATCTGGTCTAAATCGTGATCATGAAAAAAAAATGAGAACATAGCAGCTTTGAGTTATCCATCAGGTTAATAAACTGCAAGGAAAATAAGGCTGGATCTTTTTTTATTTGCTGCAAGGGTTTGATTGTAGGTAAACTGGACAGCTCATCATTTTCAAAAATTCAATGTACAAACTTGTGTAGAATAGAATAACTCAAAGCATAAATGAACATTCAATGCAGATCATATCGTTTACTGTATTATTCATAACAAAAATAAACACTACACCATGGGAAATTAAATGTATGAGCTATATGTTTGTTTCTTTTCTTCTGAATAAGAAGACCATGCAGTACCCACTCCGCTAGAAGTTTGGAATTGATGGACATGGAGTTATCATTGGAAACCTGTAGGTCTTTTTTCCCAATTAAATATATACATTTATTTTCTGAAAGCTAGTATTTGCTGTAAAAATAACTAATATTTTTCTTTGCAGTTTGAATATGGTTAGCTCTTCTACTGCTTTACAGATTATGATAATTCTATTCTACCTATGTAGCTATGTGGTACTGCTGGACTGAAAAGGTCAAGAGTCTTAGTGTTGTATATCATCAGAGTATGATTAATTTTCAGTCTCACCAACAAATCTAGCTTGTGTAGGATACAATAATTCTGATATGGGAGACCAAAAGTGGTGCCTAAATAATACTATGAAAAGGATGTCCTAAATAAATTTTTGGTCGTAAGATTGCATGCATAGCAGATTGCTGACAGAAAATAAATTGTAGTAAAAGGATGGACATATATTTGAGTTTATGGGAAGAGAAGGCCAGAAGCAACTACCTTTCAACAAATCAATGTGATTTTTGGAAAATGGAGGCGCAAGTTTTTTAACTGAAAACACAACCGTAGCCATCAGTTAAATAACCAAGGAAAATGGCAAATATGATAATAAGAAAGTACTTACTTTTAGTTTTGTCTGATCGATGTCTCCAAAGGAACTTTCTCTTCCTCCTATTCAAACCAGCTTGCATAGGATCAACATATGGTAGGGGAAATACTGAAGAAGAAGAAGAAGAAGAAGAAGCATGTTAATCAAACAGAAGACAATAACCTAAGAGGATATGAGGAAATCATGAGAAACGAAAAGAGACAGAACAGACCCAAAGGAGTGGGTTGGGCACACATAATAGGTCGAAAACTAGAGATGAATGATGGTCCAGAGGTCAAAGAAGAAACCATAGGTTGCAGCAAGGAAGCAGGCCTGAAGTATGAAGATAATGGCATAGAGCAGTCGCCTTGGAGAAAAATAGAAGAAGACGGGAACATTGTCGAAGGTATAAAAGAAACAGAGAAGGAGCAGCATGAGACACTAATGCAAAATTTAAATATCACGAAAGAACAAAGAGAAGAAGGGGTCCACCTGAAGAAGCCAAGGGAACACTTTTGTTACATGGGGTCTCTTGTATTGGACGCATCACCTCACGGATATCTGGACGACGACGACGCACTTCTACATGATCGATAGACCCATCTGCACGAAACAAAAGGATAAGCATACCAAAAACTGAACTGAAATAGATACAATATATGAAATAAAAAAGGCAAACAACTGCAGCAGCAACTGTAACAAGAGAGGAAGCACAACATGCACATGGAGACCAAATGATTTGGCGGAGGAAGAAAGCACAGAAATCGATCTTGTACAACCAGGACCACAAGATGAATGTAACATCCCAAAATTTTATTTTGGAATGTTATGAATATAGTTATGCATCTATCATCACCATTGCTTGATTGTATGTGATAGTTGAAATGTCTTTTCTGACTTTCTGAAAGCTCTTTCTACTTTTCCCTAAGTTGCTTTCACCTATTTGAAATTTTGGTTAAATGTTCAAAATAAGAGAGGAGTAACATGACACTCCACACCAGGGTCAAATTGGTGAATTATTTGAACAAAAATAACCAGGAGTTATTTTGAAAATATTTGCCAAAAAGGATCTAAAAACAATTAGGCAATTTCTGAAAATAATATTTTTTTCAAAGTGTTCAAATGACAGAATAGAAATGTTCATTAAATAGCATTTATTATTCTGTTAATTTTGATATATAATACCCCTATATTTAGAGACGATTTGAATGCTTTAAAAGTTTTTGAATGTCTCTGGAAATTATTAAACAGTAACGGTAACCGTTTCCGGTATTAAATGGGCCGGCCCACAGGTTTTATTCGCGCAATAACTACGAGCCGGCCGACCGCGCGCAACGGACGCCCCTTTCTCTCTCTGACGCTGGACCCCACTCATCCGACCGTTTCCTCGCTCGGTCGTCGTCTTCTCCCTCCCCCGCGCGCGCCGGACCCGACGCCGGTCGCTCCCCCCCCTCACCGGATCTCTCCCCTCTCTCCTCCCCGCACCCCCCCGAGCGCCTATATAAGAGCCCCACTGCCCCGCATCCGTTTCCCCCCCGAGCCCCCTTCTCTCTCTCACCGAGACGCCGTCGATTGCTCGTCGGAGTTCCACCACCACCGGAAGTCGCCGTCGACCGTAGCCACCACCCCCGACCACCATTCGCCTCGCCGTCGCCACCAATCGACTCCGGAGAACCGTCGCCGTCGCCCGGACCACTTCCTCGTCCTCCCCGACCACCGGAACCCTCGCCGTCGCGTTCACCACTTCCGGACTCGCCGGAGTTTCCCCACGCCGGCGACCTTTACACCGTGAGCATTTCCCTCCCTCCGATCCAAACCCAACGGCTCAGATTAGAAGTCACTTATTCCCGAACCGTTTTCTGTTTAGGATCGGTTGACCGCCCGAAGCACCGCTCGGACACCCACCTCAGCCACTCACAGGTCGCCACGTCACCCTAGTCGACCGTTCGTTAGTTTTTTTTTCAGTTTTTGTTTTTCAGAAAACAGAATGTATTCCAAATTTGTTTTAGCTATATCTTTTAATCAGTTTAGTGTTTTGAGTTGATTCTTTTTGCAATAGCTCACATTTTTCATGTAGTTTCACCCTGTACTTTAAAATTTCAAATTTGAACTATAAAATTTGAATTTAATCAAATTTGCTTAAAATCTTCAAATCTGAATAACTAGAGTTTAAAAATAGATTTTGATATGAATCTTTTTGCTACTGTTTGGTATTAGTTAGGACTACCTTCATGTTTAGTTTGAGGATTTTCATGATATATTTGATTAGTGTTCTAACCAAAAACAGAATCTGCTTATTATTATAATATAGTTTTATAAACTTAATTTTGATTAGTTTGATTTAGAATTAGGTTTTAATTGTTTATTAGGTTCTGTTAGCAAGCATTTAGTGTTTTTACTCACTGTTAATAAAAATATAAATTTGCCTAGTTTAATTTCATTTAACATAGGAATCACAACTTCTTTTCAAATAGGCATAATTTGATTAAAACAACTAACTAGTAATAGTTTTGTTTTCAAATAAGTTTTGTATAATTAATTCTGTTTTCTAAGACAAATTTATTTGTAAGTTATTTTCTGTAAGAACATGTTTTGTTAACAAAATAATAAGTTTAGTTTTCATTCTTTTTGTTAATATAACTATAGTTGATTCATATAGTGTTTATCTCAAACTTGTATAAACTCTACTAAAGTTTTCCCAACAAACTTAAATTGATTATATTCTGTTTATTAATAAAATATGCTATGGTTTCTTTGCTGACAACAATTGTCTTGTCATTTCAAAATAGTTTTATTATGTCAGTAGTGTTTTCATCCCTCACCTTTTGGAAAACAAAACTTTGTGTGTTTTTCTTGCTAGAGACTTTTGTGCATTGTTTGCCTTGTTTGTTTAGTACTTCTTTGCTGAATGTTATGAGTACTTATTTTGGTTGTATGCTTATTTGAGTGCATTGTTTGTTTCGTTAGATTATCCGGAGTGCGAAGCTTGCTACTTAGAGTCACTCACGTACGAAGATCATCAATCAGGCAAGTCACTTTGATCATGTTTTACTCATGTTTTATATGCATTAGTTCTACCATCTCCCAAGTTGCAGGCAAGATAGGTTAGTTGGAAACTTGGTTACATTGTAGTAGTATCATGTGGTAGATACCTCTCTCAACACCCTTTGACAACATTGGCCCCGGGAAACGTTGTTTTACCTTTTGCTATGCTATTAGTAGACGGGGTTGGTTGTGTGATTCATGAGAGTTGAGAGAGTTAATAATTTCAAGACCTACATAATGATCAAGATTTCAATACTCCAAGTTTTCAACATACCTCTGGGTGGATGATGGTTGAACGGCGCCCTGGAGAAACCAGTGGTTAGCCTAGGTGATGCTGGAGATGGCCAGTATTCACGCGGAAAGGTCCACCCAGGCACAAAGAGATGGATGGATGCTTTAAAACCCAAGGCTTACCTGCACAGCCACAAGTCATTATGGGCTCTGGCTTGGTTGGATATCGTGGTAACTCTGGACAGGCGGTGCTACGAGAGGTAGAAGAACGGTAGGAAAGGATGGGCACCGTCAGAGTCGCAGGGAAACCCTTTGGAAGACCATGTTTTGGTCATCCGTTTCTCAAACACCCTGAAGTGCGAGAAATCAGACGGAGGCGACCAAATCTTGTGGGGAACGTGTGCAAAACTCTGCAGAGTATTTCAAACCTAATCGATTAGCCGTGTCCACGGTCATGGACGACTTGAGCCAAAGGAATTGGAACTTCCGGAACTCTCAACACAAATAATATGATGATGTGGGAATTTAATAATTTTGGGTATGAGAATTGGTTGGTGGAACCATCTCATTAATCAACCAACTTAGTAATGTTTTGCTTAGCCCCTTTTCTTGATGTAGGAAAAATTGGCTTTACGCAAAACTTACACCACCACCTGCCATATAAGCATATAGACTAGTTGATTATTTTCACCCCTCTCTTGTGACTTTGCCGGCATATTCCATATGCTGACCTACACGGCTGCAACGTATCATGTTGCAGAGTATTTTTCCGACCAGGAGTGAGGACGCGTTCTATGCTCAGTGAGATGCCCTTGGAATCAGATGGACTCATCTACCTTCGACGCTTCCGCAAGATTTAGATATTCTCATGAGTTGGCTTTTAGCCACTTTATTGTAATTTTTATTGTAATAAAGGACTCGATATGAGATTTCGATTAATATAATGCTGTGTGATTTCCCTTTGATATATACATTGATGTACCGTGTGTGTACCAGCATGATCTTGGGATGGTACGGAAACACCGGAGACTTGACCTTTCAGGTCGGGTCGCTACAGAAATGGTATCAGAGCACACGTTGACCGTAGGACGTAACCTCTAGGATTGGAAAGCCTTAGGATTGTTTCTCTTTGTCTTTAAATATCTTATACTCTCATCTATTCGTTTCTGACTCCTCTCCGATTATTTCAAAAATTTATAGATGGCCACCTTCATCCCAGTGTTGATCACAGAGTTTTGCCAGCCTGACGCAACGATGCCCTTTGGTAAGGAGCTGATGAGGATCGTCAAGGACATAAGGATTGCTTTGCCGAGCATCACCGGGATTCCTATCATGTCATTTCCCCAAGATGGACGCTACAGGATCGAGGTGCATATTCCAGGGAAGACCTTTGGGAATCGGAAGGAACCCATAGATCTCAAGTTCGTGGCACCCAGTTGGATACTTGGAAGAGACATGGCCATTCATCGTGCCCTTGGACGTATTCAGGAGGAATACAGAGGTGGAACCATTTCACCAGGACTCAGCATGGTTTGCCGCAGAGATGCCCATGGCAACATCATCACCAATTCCACTTCAGACACCACTATCTCCTATATCCAGACCTTGGAGACTCACATCAGGACTCTGGAGCTTCGAGTTCGTGCTGATACGAAGACAATCAAGAATCTGATGAACCGCGAGCTGGACCTTCAAGCTGATCTGCGAGAGGCCAACTATGAACACGAGCATGAAGTGAATGACTTCCTAGAGAGGATTGATGAGCAGAATGCACGCATCGCAACTCTGGAGGAGCAGCTAGACATGGGGGAAAACCTTCACCCCGAAGGAGACATGGCACCCTTCATCAGCGACGATGAAGACTATGAGGAAAGCACCACCGGAGGACCTACGACTATGCACTTCTGAGGAAAAACATTAGTTATGCCCTCCATGTATCTTTTATTTTCGTCATTAAAGCGTAGGTCGATGCTTAGTTGTTTGAGATTTGTATTCCCGATGTTTGACATTGATTAAATAAATGAATGAGTGTTTGGTGTGATATGTTTGTTGCATTGCATATGGGTAGTGAATTTCTTCTAGACCCTTGTTCTATTCTAATTCTCATCCCTCTGAAAACAGCAAGATGCCTCCATGACGTGAGACCGATTTCACTTTTCCGCCGGAACTCACTCAACTCCTTCAGCAGCAGAATGCACTGATGCAACTATTGATTCAGAATCAGACCAACAACCAGAACAACAACAACAACCACCATCCACCCCAGACTGACAATCTCACCCGTTTTCTGAGGTTGAACCCTCCAACTTTCTCCAGCAGCACTGAGCCCATTGTGGCAGATGACTGGCTCCGCAAGATGGAGAGAGAACTTGTCACCGCTGGATGCACTGACGCTGAGAAAGTGCGATTTGCCGCACATCAACTGGAAGGACCAGCAGCATCATGGTGGGAGAATTACACCACCACTTATCCTATTGCAGATGTGACTTGGGAGCAATTCAAGCTTGCTTTCCGCACAGCTCATGTTTCAGCTGGAGCCATGAGTCTAAAGAAGCGCGAGTTTCGCAACTTGCGCCAGGGTAATCGCTCTGTGGCCCAATATGTGGACGATTTCAACACATTGTCACGTTATGCCCCAGGAGATGTGGCCGATGATGCGGCCAAGCAAGAAAAGTTTCTCGAAGGACTCAATGATGAGTTGAGCATACAGCTGGTAGTGGCTAATTTCAACAACTACCAAGAGCTGGTGGATAAGGCACTTATTCTGGAAGGTAAACAGCAGCAGATTGAGAACCGCAAGCGGAAGTACACTCAGGGGAAGTTCAACTCTGGAGCTCATCAGAAGCCTCGTTACTCCCCGTACTCCGGGAATACCGGATCAGGAAACGGTAAGTTTGGAAAGCACACTCATGCTGTGCACAACCATGGAGGTCACCATCCTGGAGGAAATGGGAACAACCGTTCCAACCATGGTAACTTCAAGAGTGACAATGGGAATGGGAACAACAACCAGCACCGTCAAGTTCCTGCTCAGAAGGATCTGAGTCACATTACCTGTTTCAAGTGCCAGAAGACAGGGCACTATGCTACTGAGTGTCCCCAGAGCAAGCAAGGCAATGGAAACGGCACTAACAACGGCAACTCCGCAGCCAAGAAGCCCAATCCGTTTCCCCGTGCTCAAGTGAATCACATCGATGTGGAAGAAGTCTATGATCAGCCCGAGACTGTGGTTGGTAAGTTTTTATTGCATTCACGTCCTGTTACAGTACTTTTTGATTCTGGTGCAACTCATTCATTCATATCAAGGGTAGTTGTGGATAAGTATGGTTTGCCCACCAAAACCCTTAGTCAGCCCATTAAGGTTAGTTCTCCAGGAGGTATGATGATGGCAGGGATAGGATGCCATGCCTTGAAACTCAATATAGGGAACCATGTTTTTCCCACCGACCTCATCGTCTTAGAGTCACAAGGATTGGATGTAATCCTAGGCATGGATTGGATGACCAAGTATGAAGGAAATCTTGATTGCCCTAGCAAGTCTGTTTCACTCACCACCCCGGAGAACAAGAGGATTAAGTATGTATCCCGACGCACACGTATGAGTGCTCGGTTAAATTCTCTCACAGGAGTTGTTCAGGAGGAAGTACCTGTGGTAAAAGAATTTCCAGATGTATTTCCGGAAGAATTACCAAGAATGCCACCAGATAGGGAGATTGAGTTCTTAATAGAGCTACAGCCAGGGACAGCCCCAATTTCCAAGAGACCCTATCGGATGCCCGCAAATGATCTGTTGGAAATCAAGAAGCAAATCAAGGAGTTATTGGACAAGGGGTATATTCGCCCAAGTTCTTCACCTTGGGGAGCCCCAGTACTTTTGGTGGAGAAGAAGGATAAATCTTTGAGAATGGTAGTGGACTCTCGTGCCTTGAACGAGGTGACTATCAAGAACAAGTACCCTCTACCGATGATTAATGATTTGTTTGATCAGCTCGTAGGAGCCAAAGTATTCTCCAAGATCGACCTTCGATCAGGGTATCACCAGTTGAAAATTCGTGAACAGGATATACCCAAAACAGCTTTCACCACGAGGTATGGCTTGTATGAGTATACGGTCATGTCTTTTGGATTGACTAATGCTCCTGCCTACTTCATGAATTTGATGAACAAAGTATTCATGGAATACCTAGACAAGTTTGTTGTGGTGTTCATCGATGACATTCTGATATTCTCCAAGAACGAGGAAGAGCATAAGGAACATTTGCGTTTAGTTCTGGAGAAGCTAAGAGAGCATCAGTTATATGCCAAGTTCAGCAAATGTGAATTTTGGTTGACGGAAGTCGGATTCCTTGGACATGTTATTTCCGGAGAAGGAATAGCCGTAGACCCCGCTAAGGTTGAAGCCGTCACCGAGTGGAAGTCACCCACCTCAGTTAAGGAGATCCGCAGTTTCCTTGGACTTGCCGGATATTATCGGAGATTCATTGAGAATTTCTCCAAGGTTGCCAAGCCCATGACAGAGTTGTTGAAGAAAGAATCCAAGTATGTTTGGACTGTGGAATGTGAAGCCAGTTTCCAGGAGTTAAAGGAACGTTTGGTCACAGCCCCAGTGTTGATCTTGCCCGATATTCGGAAGGATTTCCAGGTTTATTGTGATGCTTCACGTCAAGGACTTGGAGGAGTACTTATGCAGGATGGAAAAGTTGTAGCCTATGCTTCCAGACAGCTACGACCTCATGAGTTGAATTATGCCACGCATGATTTGGAACTAGCAGCCGTAGTGCACGCACTCAAGACCTGGAGACATTTCCTTATCGGAAATAGTTGTGATGTTTACACCGACCATAAGAGCCTGAAGTATATCTTCACGCAGAAAGAGTTGAACCTCAGACAGAGGAGATGGTTAGAGTTAATCAAGGACTATGACATGAGATTACACTACCATCCAGGTAAGGCTAATGTTGTAGCCGATGCTTTGAGTCGGAAAACTTATGTGAACACACTCACAGCTGGAGGATTACCTCAAGAGTTAGTCGATGATCTCAGAGAGCTCAAGCTAGAGATAGTTCCAAGAGGATATGTTGCTACACTGGAAATTCAGTCCACCTTGACCGAAAGAATTCGAGAAGCCCAGAAATCGGACAAGGAGATAGCTGAGATTAAACAGAGAATGAAAGATGGTAAAACTAAAGGTTTTCGTGAGGATGAACACGGAACTTTGTGGTTTGAGAACCGAATCTATGTGCCCAATGAACCAGAGCTCAGGAAGTTGATACTTCAGGAAGCCCACGATTCACCTTACTCGATACACCCAGGCAACACCAAGATGTATCTGGATTTAAAGGAAAGTTATTGGTGGACAGGTATGAAGAAAGATATTGCAGAGCATGTTGCGATATGTGATGTTTGTCAGCGAGTAAAGGCAGAACATCAGAAACCAGCAGGGTTACTCCAACCTTTGCCGATACCCGAGTGGAAATGGGAAAAGCTTGGTATGGATTTCATCACAGGATTGCCCAAGACCCGTTCAGGTTATGATTCCATCTGGGTAGTGGTAGATCGCTTGACCAAGGTAGCTCATTTCATTCCAGTGAAAACCACCTATACCAGTGCTAAGCTAGCCAAGATATATATGACCAGGATCGTATGTCTGCATGGAGTTCCGAGGAGTATCGTGTCAGATAGAGGAACACAATTTACCTCAAAGTTTTGGCATCAGTTACATGAAACTTTGGGTACAAGGCTAGAGTTTAGTACAGCTTTTCATCCGCAGACAGATGGACAGACTGAGAGAGTCAACCAGATTCTGGAAGACATGTTGAGAGCTTGTGCGCTAGATTATGGATCTAGTTGGGATGATAACTTGCCTTACGCAGAATTCTCGTACAACAACAGTTACCAGACTAGTCTAAAGATGGCCCCTTTCGAAGCTTTATACGGAAGGAGGTGCAGAACACCATTGACGTGGGATGGTGTTGGAGACCGACAACTTTTTGGTCCCGACCTTATTCAAGATTCGGAAGAGAAAGTCAGGTTGATTCGTGACAGACTCAAGATAGCTCAATCTCGACAGAAGAGTTATGCTGACAGCAAACGTAAAGAAGTGACATATGAAGTGGGAGACAGAGCATATCTTCGTGTATCCCCGCTTCGAGGAACCAAGAGATTTGGTGTAAAAGGAAAATTAGCACCCAGATTCATAGGCCCCTACAAAATTCTTGAACGTAGAGGTGAAGTTGCATACAAACTGGAATTGCCGGAAGGATTGTCCGGAGTTCATGATGTGTTTCATGTTTCCCAGCTCAAGAAATGTCATGCTGAGATGGCTGACATCCCTTTGCGAGACACCGTGCCCCTAGAGGCCATACAGCTTGAAAGTGATCTGACTTATGAGGAGAAGCCTGTCAAGATCCTCGAGACATCCAACAGAGTTACCCGCAGCAAGATTATCAAATTCTGCAAAGTTTTGTGGAGTCACCATACCGAAGAAGAAGCCACCTGGGAACGCGAAGAAGATCTTCGTAGAGACCATCCGCACCTATTTTTTTAGCCAACCCGAATCTCGAGGGCGAGATTCATCTTAAGGTGGGTAGGTTTGTAACATCCCAAAATTTTATTTTGGAATGTTATGAATATAGTTATGCATCTATCATCACCATTGCTTGATTGTATGTGATAGTTGAAATGTCTTTTCTGACTTTCTGAAAGCTCTTTCTACTTTTCCCTAAGTTGCTTTCACCTATTTGAAATTTTGGTTAAATGTTCAAAATAAGAGAGGAGTAACATGACACTCCACACCAGGGTCAAATTGGTGAATTATTTGAACAAAAATAACCAGGAGTTATTTTGAAAATATTTGCCAAAAAGGATCTAAAAACAATTAGGCAATTTCTGAAAATAATATTTTTTTCAAAGTGTTCAAATGACAGAATAGAAATGTTCATTAAATAGCATTTATTATTCTGTTAATTTTGATATATAATACCCCTATATTTAGAGACGATTTGAATGCTTTAAAAGTTTTTGAATGTCTCTGGAAATTATTAAACAGTAACGGTAACCGTTTCCGGTATTAAATGGGCCGGCCCACAGGTTTTATTCGCGCAATAACTACGAGCCGGCCGACCGCGCGCAACGGACGCCCCTTTCTCTCTCTGACGCTGGACCCCACTCATCCGACCGTTTCCTCGCTCGGTCGTCGTCTTCTCCCTCCCCCGCGCGCGCCGGACCCGACGCCGGTCGCTCCCCCCCTCACCGGATCTCTCCCCTCTCTCCTCCCCGCACCCCCCCGAGCGCCTATATAAGAGCCCCACTGCCCCGCATCCGTTTCCCCCCCGAGCCCCCTTCTCTCTCTCACCGAGACGCCGTCGATTGCTCGTCGGAGTTCCACCACCACCGGAAGTCGCCGTCGACCGTAGCCACCACCCCCGACCACCATTCGCCTCGCCGTCGCCACCAATCGACTCCGGAGAACCGTCGCCGTCGCCCGGACCACTTCCTCGTCCTCCCCGACCACCGGAACCCTCGCCGTCGCGTTCACCACTTCCGGACTCGCCGGAGTTTCCCCACGCCGGCGACCTTTACACCGTGAGCATTTCCCTCCCTCCGATCCAAACCCAACGGCTCAGATTAGAAGTCACTTATTCCCGAACCGTTTTCTGTTTAGGATCGGTTGACCGCCCGAAGCACCGCTCGGACACCCACCTCAGCCACTCACAGGTCGCCACGTCACCCTAGTCGACCGTTCGTTAGTTTTTTTTTTCAGTTTTTGTTTTTCAGAAAACAGAATGTATTCCAAATTTGTTTTAGCTATATCTTTTAATCAGTTTAGTGTTTTGAGTTGATTCTTTTTGCAATAGCTCACATTTTTCATGTAGTTTCACCCTGTACTTTAAAATTTCAAATTTGAACTATAAAATTTGAATTTAATCAAATTTGCTTAAAATCTTCAAATCTGAATAACTAGAGTTTAAAAATAGATTTTGATATGAATCTTTTTGCTACTGTTTGGTATTAGTTAGGACTACCTTCATGTTTAGTTTGAGGATTTTCATGATATATTTGATTAGTGTTCTAACCAAAAACAGAATCTGCTTATTATTATAATATAGTTTTATAAACTTAATTTTGATTAGTTTGATTTAGAATTAGGTTTTAATTGTTTATTAGGTTCTGTTAGCAAGCATTTAGTGTTTTTACTCACTGTTAATAAAAATATAAATTTGCCTAGTTTAATTTCATTTAACATAGGAATCACAACTTCTTTTCAAATAGGCATAATTTGATTAAAACAACTAACTAGTAATAGTTTTGTTTTCAAATAAGTTTTGTATAATTAATTCTGTTTTCTAAGACAAATTTATTTGTAAGTTATTTTCTGTAAGAACATGTTTTGTTAACAAAATAATAAGTTTAGTTTTCATTCTTTTTGTTAATATAACTATAGTTGATTCATATAGTGTTTATCTCAAACTTGTATAAACTCTACTAAAGTTTTCCCAACAAACTTAAATTGATTATATTCTGTTTATTAATAAAATATGCTATGGTTTCTTTGCTGACAACAATTGTCTTGTCATTTCAAAATAGTTTTATTATGTCAGTAGTGTTTTCATCCCTCACCTTTTGGAAAACAAAACTTTGTGTGTTTTTCTTGCTAGAGACTTTTGTGCATTGTTTGCCTTGTTTGTTTAGTACTTCTTTGCTGAATGTTATGAGTACTTATTTTGGTTGTATGCTTATTTGAGTGCATTGTTTGTTTCGTTAGATTATCCGGAGTGCGAAGCTTGCTACTTAGAGTCACTCACGTACGAAGATCATCAATCAGGCAAGTCACTTTGATCATGTTTTACTCATGTTTTATATGCATTAGTTCTACCATCTCCCAAGTTGCAGGCAAGATAGGTTAGTTGGAAACTTGGTTACATTGTAGTAGTATCATGTGGTAGATACCTCTCTCAACACCCTTTGACAACATTGGCCCCGGGAAACGTTGTTTTACCTTTTGCTATGCTATTAGTAGACGGGGTTGGTTGTGTGATTCATGAGAGTTGAGAGAGTTAATAATTTCAAGACCTACATAATGATCAAGATTTCAATACTCCAAGTTTTCAACATACCTCTGGGTGGATGATGGTTGAACGGCGCCCTGGAAAAACCAGTGGTTAGCCTAGGTGATGCTGGAGATGGCCAGTATTCACGCGGAAAGGTCCACCCAGGCACAAAGAGATGGATGGATGCTTTAAAACCCAAGGCTTACCTGCACAGCCACAAGTCATTATGGGCTCTGGCTTGGTTGGATATCGTGGTAACTCTGGACAGGCGGTGCTACGAGAGGTAGAAGAACGGTAGGAAAGGATGGGCACCGTCAGAGTCGCAGGGAAACCCTTTGGAAGACCATGTTTTGGTCATCCGTTTCTCAAACACCCTGAAGTGCGAGAAATCAGACGGAGGAGACCAAATCTTGTGGGGAACGTGTGCAAAACTCTGCAGAGTATTTCAAACCTAATCGATTAGCCGTGTCCACGGTCATGGACGACTTGAGCCAAAGGAATTGGAACTTCCGGAACTCTCAACACAAATAATATGATGATGTGGGAATTTAATAATTTTGGGTATGAGAATTGGTTGGTGGAACCATCTCATTAATCAACCAACTTAGTAATGTTTTGCTTAGCCCCTTTTCTTGATGTAGGAAAAATTGGCTTTACGCAAAACTTACACCACCACCTGCCATATAAGCATATAGACTAGTTGATTATTTTCACCCCTCTCTTGTGACTTTGCCGGCATATTCCATATGCTGACCTACACGGCTGCAACGTATCATGTTGCAGAGTATTTTTCCGACCAGGAGTGAGGACGCGTTCTATGCTCAGTGAGATGCCCTTGGAATCAGATGGACTCATCTACCTTCGACGCTTCCGCAAGATTTAGATATTCTCATGAGTTGGCTTTTAGCCACTTTATTGTAATTTTTATTGTAATAAAGGACTCGATATGAGATTTCGATTAATATAATGCTGTGTGATTTCCCTTTGATATATACATTGATGTACCGTGTGTGTACCAGCATGATCTTGGGATGGTACGGAAACACCGGAGACTTGACCTTTCAGGTCGGGTCGCTACAATGAATAAAAGAGGCGGGGAAGCATGGCGAGCTGTGGACTGCCCACGGCCGCCTCGACCAGATTGGTCGGCCGCCGCGACCATGGTGGTGACCGAACCGAGAGGAGAGCAAAGCAGGTCGCTACCTTAATTGTCCAAAAGATTTTGCTAGATGATACTGGACTGCGTTACGTTTGTGTAGAAGTAGGTTGTGTGGTGTCGGTATAGTTTCAAACTTCCGTAAAAAGGAAATGTTGTGTTGTGTGTGTGTGTCAAAACATCAACACCGGCTCAAGCTGGTTTGCTTATCCTGTAATAGTGTGAACTCAAGCAAAGCAAGCTGATTTTTGTTTTTTCCTATCTTGAAGCGGAAATGTTTTTTCTTTGCTCTCGAGATAGAAAGTCTACTAGGGAAGTAGGAGCACATTATGCGGATGCAATTATCAACGGTTAAAATGTGAAATAATGCCTTTTCAAGTCCTTGTTAGGAACTAAATTCAGTTTCCTCAAACAGACCAATCTCATATCAAACTGAAGCTCAATTTCCCTGCATTAGCCAAAGCATACCACCACCATTGCTATACTGTTGTTTTGGAATTATTTCAGTATGGGTGAGTTCTTTTTTGTAATTTGACTTTGTATGTCGGTGACTGATTCTTTTGTAATGTATTCTTGGTCTTTTGTGAAATTGAGCAGAAAGAAAAAGAACAAACAAAAAATTGTTTAGCTAAATAGGCAAAGCCGCTGAGAGGCTACCAATTTTAATATATTACTCAGTTCTTATTATGGACTTGAGTTACTGTAAGGGTTGGTGATGTTTAGTTGTAGCCACTCAGGGCCACTCTATATTGTTGAATTTGAGTATTTTCCAATGATTTATTAAACTTCATACAATCAGAATTCAATGTTTTTTCAATGACTGTTAGATAGAGACATGAATTCTGGGACGACATTCAGTCAAGTACTTGTTTTCTTCATTTTATGAAATCCTCAATAAGTCCTACATTTGTTGGAAGTGCAAGTAGTTATCATATGTGCTTGCTCAAACATAAAATTCTTATCAAATGCTAATATTTTCAATGCGCACATGATTTCAAATGGGTCTCTGCGCCATTTGGCGCAATGGGTCATCTAGTTCATTATTCATGATCAACAACACCACAAGCATTGAACTAATGACATGAGTAGCAAGCAACAACAACAACACAAGCATACCAGAGCAGCATGACATTCAGCTAGCAAAAGGAAGCATTGAATCTGAAGCACACAAGCAGTACTGCACTAGTACACTACTACTAGTCTACTACAATCTACAGAAATTCAGCGAGCAGCAGCTAGCAAGTAGCCAAGCATAACATCCAGCAGCTTAATGGAAATCAGATCTTAATAAAAGAGATCAAGAAGTTGAGGAGAACCTGCCGTCAGGAGAAGAGGCTACTGCCTCCTGGTGTTGGGGTAGCGATCGTTAGTCCATTCCAAGCATCGCCCTAGCAAAAGCTCCAAAGGGACTTTCATTCATGATTAGACAAAATATAATAACATTTTTAACCAAAAAAACTTTTCAGCTGATAAATTTACTTGACACTCTCATTTTAAACAACCTATGAGGGATCTGTGTCACACTAATGCATCATGTGATTCAGATAACCAATGTAGCAGTTAATATTGACAGCAGCAACTTAAAAAGAGATTGATGACCAGTGAACTAAACAGCAAAGAGAATCATAACAAAGGGTCTGCTCTGACCAAAATAGATACTACCCCCTTATGTCATATGGGAGACAAAATAGATACATTACCAAAATAAGACATAAATTGGAAGTCCAGATGGATCTTCACTCACATTAGCAGAAAGACGAACACTATATAGTAGATAAGGAAAATGTGTGTATTTGTAGCATGGCAAAAGAGGGCTCAGTTTTGTCTCTAATCTTCAAGCCCAACACTCACATCTCTTGTTGCATAACATACCCATCGCAATGTCAACGAACTGCCCTGGTTATCACTCATCAGAATGGCCATCCGAGGTGCAGAACATTAAACATTATCGATGAATTGAACATGCTGCAAGAGAGGTAAGGGTGGGTTTTAATTTAGTAACCACATGCCACAACAGTCTTGATTGCTCAAGACATGCTTATCTTAGCAAGAATCATCATCATTGCCCCTCGTTTTTTACAGAAAAGGAGGTTGTACCCCCGGCCTTTGCCCACCAAGCAACACGACCCTGATATCGTGATATCCATACATGCATGCACACATCCATCCACCCATCAGCCTCAGGAGCTACTCATACCTTGCCTCGACCGACGAAACCTCTCGGTGCGTACGACGCATCAGGCAACCATCCCATGACCAAATCCAAGGCACGTCGTGAGGCTTTCCAAGCACGACCATGAGCTAGGACTGGGGTGCATCACGACATGGTACTTGTCGTCACGGGAGAGTGCGTGGAGCCGGGAGAGGTCACGCCCACCACGCGGTCCCCAGAGAGCTCGTAGCCATAGCCGACCCACAGCGGCTACCCGAGCCCAGGCATCCATGCCGACGGGGGCGTGGCACGGTGGGGGGAGCAGGGAGGGGGTGAGCCGCGGGCCGGGAGGGGCGGCGCGGGGTGGTGGTGTGGGCGGCGCGGGCCGAGAGGAGGCCGTCGGTTGTAGGGAGGGGGAGCCGCGGGCCGGGAGGGAGGCAGCGATTGTGGGGGTGCAGGGAGGGGGCGGCACGGTGGTGAGGGCGCAGGGAGGGGCGGCGCAGGGTGGTGGTGCGGGCAGCATGGGGTGGGGAGAGGTGAGGAGTGGGGGAGAGAGGTGGGGAGCGGGAGAGACAGGTACCGGCCGGTGGGGAGAGCTCTGTTATGTGCCCGTTCCCTTTGCCATCTGCTAGCATACAACAAAGAGGAGGAGGCAGATGGCAAAGAGTCTCTGATAGATGGTAAAAAGGTAGCTGACGATAATCTTGCCATCTATGGTGTAGTGGGGCCCATCTGGTCACTTTGCCATTTTCCTGGTGTATCTTTGTCGTCTGCCAGCGGACGACAAAGAGTGCACCGATGGCAAACAATATCTTTGCCATCAGTGCATTCGTTGCCGTCTGTTTTTTTGCAACTGACGGCAAAAAGTTTCTTTGACATGTGCCAGCAGACGGCAAACTCTCAGATTCCAATAGTGATGGAGATCTATCCGATGTAATACTCTTTTTCGGTGTGTTTGTCGAGATCCGATGAATTGTGGGTTTATGTTCAGATTATTCATGAATATGATTTGAGTCTTTTCTGAATTCTTATATGCATGATTTGATATCTTTGCAAGTCTCTTTGAGTTATTGGTTTGGTTTGGCCAACTAGATTGGTAATTCTTGCAATGGGAGAAGTGCTTAGTTTTGGGTTCAATCTTGCGGTGTCCTCATCCAGTGACTTGGTAGGGGTAGCGAGGCACGTATTGTATTGTTGCCATCAAGGGTAAAAAGATGGGGTTTCATCATATTGCTTGAGTTTATCCCTCTACATCATGTCATCTTACCTAATGTGTTACTCTGTTCTTCATGAAATTAATACTCTAGATGCAGACAGGAGTCGGTCGATGTGTGGAGTAATAGTAGTAGATGTAGAATCATTTTGGTCTACTTGACACGGACCTTATGCCTATGTGCATAATCATTTCCTTGAATATCTTCATAATTATTCGTTTTTCTATCAATTGCTCGACAGTAATTTGTTCACCCACCGTGATAGTTTCCTTCAAGAGAGAAGCCTCTAGTGAAACCTATGGCCACCGGGTCTATTTTCCATATTATATTTTCAGATATATGAACCAAAAATACCTTGTTGTAATTTATTTACTTTTCACTTTCCGCAATCTTTTACATCTATCTCTATCAGATCTAATCCTTGCAAATAACCGTGAAGGGATTGACAACCCCTTTATAGCGTTGGGTGCAAGAGTTTGATTGTTTGTGTAGGTGCATTCATTGGTGACTTGCTTGTTCATCCTACTAGATTGATACCTTGGTTCTCATCAACTGAGGGAAATACTTATCTACTTCGCTGCATCACCCTTTCCTCTTCAAGGAAAAACTAACGCACGCTCAAGAGGTAGCAAGAAGGATTTCTGGCGCCGTTGCCGGGGAGGATACACATCAAGCCTACCAAGTACCCATCACAAACTCGTCTCTTGCATTTACATTATTTGCCATTTTCCTCTCGTTTTTCTCTCCCCCACTTCTAAAACGACCTTCAGAAAAAAAATTGCCTTTTTATTCGCCCTTCTTCCATTCGCCTTTTCATTGCTATGTTTGCTTGTGTTGCCATGTGCCTTCTATTTGCTTGCATCTTCACTTGCTAAAAATCTATTGATATGGATCCTCATCCACTTTCTAATCTTTTCAAAAGACCAAATTATGATGAACCAATTGCTAGTGAGTTGAGTGCACTTGATTATCTCTATGAAGTTTTGTTTGAAAATCATGAATCTGGAAATTTTGATGAAGTGTTGAAAGAAGAAATTTGTAAGGAGATTCAGGATAGTTCCTTGAATGAAAAGCATGATTGCCATGTTGTTAGTATGAATTCTCTGAATATCCATGATGCTAATGATATGCAAAACCACAAGCTTGGGGATGCTATGCTTGATGAATATGATATTCTTTGTTCCCCAAGTTTTGATGATGACACGTATGATGTAATTGATGATGGAAATAATGCTTTATTTGATAGTTATATTATTAAATTCCTTCATGATGCTACTGAAAATTATTATGAGGGGGGGAACATATGCTTGTAGGAATTTCAATAATATCAAGTTTCCTCTCTGTGTGTTCAAAGTTTTGAAGTTATGCTTGTTTTGCCTTCCTATGTTAGTTGATTCTTGCTCCCATAAATTATTTGCTCACAAAACCCCTATGCATAGGAAGTGAGTTAGACTTAAATGTGATTGTAATGAGATTCATGATGCTCTCTTGCATGTTTCAATTACTACTTTTTATCTGAGCATCATTGAAATCATTATGCCTAGCTAGGGGCGTTAAACAATAGCGCTTGTTGGGAGGCAACCCAATTTTATTTTTATGTTCTATTTCTGAGTGTTTCACACATTATTACTTCTGTAGTAATATATTTTTGTGTTTTAATTAGTGTTTGAGCCAAGTAAGACCTTTGGGATGGTCTATGGTGGTTGTTGATTTGATCTTGTTAAAAAACAGAAAATTTTGCACCCAGTCCAGGAATTTTATAAATTTATCAGAGCGTCGAATGAGTCCGAAATTTGTACACAAGATTTATATACAAATTTCTAAGGTTTTCATATTTTTTCACAATGTTTGGAATTACATAAGTATACAAAGTTTTTAGATTTCTACAGACTGTTCTGTTTTTGACAGATTATGTTTCCTTTGTCTTGTTTACCTATTTTGATGTATCTATGGGTCGTATCGGGGGTATGAACCATGGAGAAGTTAGAATACAGTAGATATTACACCAATATAAATAAATAATAAGTTCACAACAGTACCTAAAGTAGTGATTTATTTTTCTTATACTAACGGATCTCACGAGTTTTCTGTTGAGTTTTGTGTTATGAAGTTTTCAAGTTTTGGGTAAAGATTTGATGGACTATGGAATAAGGAGTGGCAAGAGCCTAAGATTGGGGATTCACAAGGCATCCCAAGTCATATTCAAGTATGCCAAAGAGCCTAAGCTTGGGGATGCCCTGGAAGGCATCCCCTCTTTCGTCTTCAATCCATCGGTAAATTTACTTGAGGCTATATTTTTATTCACCACATGATATGTGTTTTGCTTGGAGCATCTTGTATGATATGAGTATTTGCTTTTTAGTTTGCCACAATCATCCTTGCTGCACACATCTTTTGAGAGAGACACGCATGAATCATGAATTTATTAGAATATTGTATGTGTTTTACTTATATGTTTTGATATAGGCAATTTTGCTCTATGTGCTTCACTTATATCTTTTTAGAGCACGGTGGTGTTTGGTTTTATAGAAATAATTGAACTCCCATACCTCACTTATATTATTCTGAGAGTCTTTAAACAGCATGGTAATTGGTTTAGTTCATGAATTTAGTCCTAATATGATAGGCATCCAAGAGGGATATAATAAAAACTTCCATATTAAGTGATGTGAGTATTATGAGAAGGTTGATTCCTTGCATAAAGTTTTGAGATATAGAGATGGTAATGTTAAGAATCATGTTAGGAAGTAATTGTTAATTGGTAAGAATACTTGTGTAAAGGTTTGTGATTCCCGTATCATGCACGTATGGTGAACTGTTATGTAAGGAAGTCGGAGCATGATTTGTTTATTGATTGCCGACCTTTGTGTGAGGGTCAGGAGCGCGCGATGGTTTACTCCTACCAACCTCTCCCATAGGGGCATGCATCTAATACTTTGCTTCTATGACTAATAGAATTTTGCAATAAGTATGTGAGTTCTTTATGATTAATGTGAGTCCATGGATTATACACACTCCGGCCCTTCCACTTTTGCTAGCCTCCCTAGTACCGCGCAACTTTCGCCGTTGCGATAAACCCACCTTCCTCAAAACAGCCACCATATATATTTCCTCAAAACAGACACCATACCTACCTATTATGGCATTTCCATAGCCATTCCAAGATATATTGCCATGCAACTTCCACCGTTCCGTCTATTCTGACATGCACCATCATTTTCATATTGCTTTGCATGATCGTAAGATAGCTAGCATGATGTTTTCATGGCTTGCCCATTTTTTGATGTCATTTGCTATGCTAGATCATTGCACATCCCGATACACCGCCGGAAGCATTCATATAGAGTCATTTTTTGTTCTAGATATCGACTTGTAATTCTTGAGTTGTAAGTAAATAAAAGTGTGATGACCATCATTATTAGAGCATTGTCCCATGTGAGGAAAGGATGATGGAAGCTATGATACCCTCACAAGTGGGGATGAGACTCCGGAATTTATAAAAAAATTAAAGAGGCCAGCGAAGCCCAAATAAAAAATAAAGAGGCCTTAGATTCCCACCAAAATAAAATAAATGAGAGAAAATAGAGAAGGAACAATGCTACTATCTTTTTTTACACACTTGTGCTTCAAAGTAGCACCATGATCTTCATGATAGAGAGTCTCCTATTTTGTCACTTTCATTATATAACTTGGCTTGTATATTCCAATGATGGGCTTCCTTAAATTGCCCTAGGTCTTCATGAGCAAGCAAGTTGGATGCACACCCACTTAGTTTCCTTTTGAGCTTTCATACACTTATAGCTCTAGTGCATCCGTTGCATGGCAATCCCTACTCACTCACATTGATATCTCTTAATGGGAATCTGCATAGCCCGTTGATATGCCTAGTTGATGTGAGAGTATCTTCTCCTTTTCCTTCACAACCTCCATTATATTCTATTCCACCTATAGTGCTATATCCATGGCTCACGCTCATGTATTGCGTGAGAGTTGAAAAAGTTTGAGAAAATAAAAGGTGTGAAACAATTGCTTGACTTGTCATCGAGGTTGTGCATGATATAAATACTTTGTGTCGGGAAGATGGAGCATAGCCAGACCATATGATATTGTAGGGATAACTTTCTTTTGCCATTATATTTTGAAGAGATACAATTGCTTTGCTAGTATACTTGAAATATTATTGTTTTTATGTCAACATTAAGATTTTGTTTTGAGTCTTATGGATCTGAACATTCATGCCACAATAAAGAATATTACATGGATAAATATGTTAGGTAGCATTCCACATCAAAAAATATGTTTTTATCATTTACCTACTCGAGGACGAGCAGGAATTAAGCTTGGGGATGCTGATACGTCTCCAATGTATCTATCATTTTTTATTGTTTCATGCTATTATATTATCTATTTTGGATGTTTTATATGCATTAATATGCTATTTTATATTATTTTTGGGATTAACCTATTAATCTAGAGCCTAATGCCAGTTTTTGTATTTTCTTTGTTTTTGAGTATTGCAGATATGGAATGTTAAAGGGAGTCCAAACGGAATAAAATCTTCGCGATGATTTTTTCTGGAACAAAAGAGATCTACCAGGCTTGGAGTGCAAGTCAAGGCACTTGCCATGAGGTCACAAGCCAGGGGGCGTGGCCACCCCCTGGTCGCGCCTGGCAGGCTTGTGACTCCCTGACAGGAGTCCTAGCCCTATTCTTCGTCCTATAAGTACCCAAATATTCCCCCAATACCAAAAAGAGCCACGCAAATACTTTTCCGCCGCCAGATGCCTCCGTTCCTGAGATATCCAATCTTGGAGCCTTTTCCGGTAATCTACCAGATGGGGATTCGATCGCGGAGGGCATCTACATCAACTCCATTGCCCCTCCGATGATGCATGAGTAGTCCACCACATACCTACGGGTACATAGCTAGTAGCTAGATGTCTTCTTCTCTCTCTTTGTGCTTCAATACCATGTTCTTCATGATCTTCATGGAGATCTATCCGATGTAATACTCTTTTGCGGTGTGTTTGTCGAGATCCGGTGAATTGTGGGTTTATGTTTAGATTATCCATGAATATTATTTGAGTCTTTTCTGAATTCTTATATGCATGATTTCATATCTTTGCAAGTCTCTTTGAGTTATTGGTTTGGTTTGGCAAACTAGATTGGTAATTCTTGCAATGGAAGAAGTGCTTAGTTTTGGGTTCAATCTTGCGGTGTCCTCACCCAATGACATAGTAGGGGTAGCGAGGCACGTATTGTATTATTGCCATCAAGGGTAAAAAGATGGAGTTTTCATCATATTGCTTGAGTTTATCCCTCTACATCATGTCATCTTACCTAATGTGTCACTTTGTTCTTCATGATCTTAATACTCTAGATGCAGGCAGGAGTCGGTCGATGTGTGGAGTAATAGTAGTAGATGCGGAATCGTTTCGGTCTACTTAACATGGACGTGATGCATATATGCATAATCATTTCCTTGAATATCTTCATAATTATTCGCTTTTCTATCAATTTCTCGACAGTAATTTCTTCACCCGCCATGATATTTTCCTTCAAGAGAGAAGCCTCTAGTGAAACCTATGGCCCCCGGGTCTACTTTCCATATTATATTTTCAGATCTGTAAACCAAAAATATCTTGCTGCAATTTATTTACTTTCACTTTCCACAATCTTTTACATCTATCTCTATCAGATCTAATCCTTGCAAATAACCGTGAAGGGATTGACAACCCCTTTATAGCGTTGGGTGCAAGAGTTTGATCATTTGTGTATGTGCATCCATTGGTGACTTGCTTGTTCCTCCTACTGGATTGATACTTTGGTTCTCATCAACTGAGGGAAATACTTATCTACTTCGCTGCATTACCCTTTCCTCTTCAAGGGAAAACCAACGCACGCTCAAGAGGTAGCACACTCCGACGGTCAGATTCTGTCGGGGAAATTCCTCTCCGGGAGGGGAAGATCGAAGCCATACTCATCACCAACGCTTCCTCCTTCATGGGAGGACCAATCTTCATCAACATCTTCACCGGTACCATCTCATATCCAACCCTAGTTCATCTCTTGTATTCAATCTTTGTCCCAAAACCTGAGATTGGTACATGTGGGTTACTAGTTGTGTTGATTACATCTTGTAGTTGATGCTTGTTGGATTACTTGGTTGAAGAAATTATGTTTAGATCCTTAATCATCATTGTTATACCACTAATCTTGAACATGTTGATGATGTGTGAGTACTTACTATTGTTCCTAAGGACATGGGAGAAGTCTTGTTATAAGTAATCTTGTGAAGTTGGTATTCGTTCGATATTTTGATGATATGTATGTTGTTACTTCTCTTAGTGGTGTCATGTGAACATCGACTACATGACACTTCACCATGATATGGGCCTAAGGGAAGTCATTGTGTAGTAACAAGTAGATGATGGGTTGCGAGAGTGACAGAAGCTTAAACCCTAGTTTATGTGTTGCTTCATAAGGGGTTGATTCGGATCCACACGTTTCATGCTACGGTTATATTTATCTTATTTCTACTTTTGTAGTTGCGGATGCTTGCGAGAGGGGCCTATCATAAGTAGGTTGTTAGTTCAATTAAGAACAGCACCTTAGAACCGTTCCACCCACATATCAAATTATCAAAGTAGTGCGCGCGAACCAACTCAACATGATGAACATGACTAGACAGAAATTCACATGTGTCTTCGGGAGCATTTGCTTAATATAAGAGTACTTTCAGGCCTGTCCTTTGCTACAAAAAGGATTAGGCTACCTTGCTGCACCTTTGTTACTATTTTCACTTGTTACCTATTACAAATTATCTTTCCACAAAACTATCTATTATTGTTACTCACGACAGTTGCAAAGAATACCTTGCTGAAAACCGCTTGTCATTTCCTTCCGCCCCTCGTTGGGTTTGACATCGAAAACACTATGATTGATCCCCTATACTTGTGGGTCATCAGGACGCTTGACAAGCTCCCTCACATTGTTGGGCTTGAAATGATGTCATTCCTCTTGCATAGCTTGACTCCACTGAGGCTCCATAAATGCTTCATCAACTTTGGTGGACTCTGTGAAAGAGACAAAAGCAAAGTGCCCACAAAATTATACAAATGAGAAGCTCTTGAGCGAGTGAGGGGACCTGGTGCATTGATGTCGTTGAGGATTTTGTCAATCTGCACTTCATTTTCCACTCCTGGATGAGCAGGTTGACGACTTTGTTGGGGCTGAGGATTTTCTCCGGCGCCATTTACCTCAGGTGCACCAGCATGAATGCCTTCATTGTTTGGAATGACTTCCTCATTGGGTAGTTGTTCCTCAGTGTGTATGATACATTTAGTAGCCTTGAATCTAATGGATTCCTCAGGAGGCATTTCATCTAGCATAGGAGGCAGGTGCTCTCTTTGCGAGCCGTTAGTTTTATCGAACCGCACATCTACAGTTTCAACAACCTTGTTGTGATAGGCGTTGAAGGCTTTGGAAGTGTCCAAGTCCTTTCCGTAACCAAGCATAAAACCTTCATGTACTTTTGGTGTAAATTTGGAACTGTGATGAGGATCTCTAATCCAGCATTTAGTATCGAAGACTTTGAAATAACTCATATTTGGTTTCTTGTCTATGAGGAGTTCATATGAAGTCTTCTTGAGGAATTTGTGAAGATATACCCTATTGATGATGTGGCATGCAGTGCTGATGGCCTCAGGCCAGAAGCAACGAGGAGTCTTGTATTCATCAAGCTTTGTGCGAGCCATCTCAACAAGAGTCCTGTTCTTGTGCTTCACGATGCCATTCTACTAAGGAGTATATGGGGCATATAGCTCATGAGTAATACCAAGTTCATCAAGATAGTCATCAAGACCGGTGTTCTTGCACTCGGTTCCATTATCACTCCTGATGTTCTTGATCTTGACGCCATAGTTTGTCAAGGCCCTTGAAGAAAATCGTCTGAAGACTTCCTTCACTTCAGTTTTGTACCAGGTAATATGCACCCAAGTGTAACGAGATAAGTCATCAACAATGACAAAGCCATATATAGATGTAGCATCGGTTAGTGTCGCATAATGAGTGGGGCCAAAGAGGTCCATGTGAAGCAATTCAAAAGTATGAGTGGTAGTCATGATAGTCTTCGAGGGATGCTTGGATCTGGTCATCTTTCCAAACTCACAAGCTCCATAGATATGATCCTTGAGGTATTTGACACCCTCAATGCCAATGACGTGCTTCTTCTTCATGAGTGTGTGCAAGTTCCTCATGCCAGCATGTCCAAGTCGTTGATGCCACACACAACCTTCTGAAGCTTTGGCAAGTAGGCACGCGGCAAGTTGAGGACCTGTAGAGAAATCAACAATATACAAGTCTCCTCTCCTAAAGCCTTCAAAGACTTTGGATCTGTCAGATTCCATGATGAAAACACAATGATATTCGCCAAAGATGACAATCATATCAAGATCACAAAGCATTGAGATAGACATGAAGTTGAATCCAAGGGATTCGACAAGCATTACTTTGTCCATGTGTCGATCCTTTGAGGTTGCAACCTTATCTAGACCCAATACCTTGCTTTTTTCCTTTGTCAGCATAGGTGATATGCTTCAAGTGAGATGGAGCAAGAGTTGAATCCATCAATAAGTTCTTGTCACCAGTCATGTGATTAGTGCATCCACTGACAAGGACCCACTCAGTGGCTTTTGGTGATTCATCCTGCAGATGATTTAGTGCAACTTAAGAACTCATATACTTGAAAGTGAAGAATATGGCATCAAATTCGTCAGACGGAATATCATCAAACAGTGTAATAGTTAAAGTAACATGAGAACGTGAGAAATGGGGAATTCATTTCTTCATGATTAACATGTGTCCTTTCAAGCATATTCTATTGGGGAATGTCGCATGGGAAACAAAAAAATTCCTATGCACACGCAAACCTATCCATGGTGATGAGCATCTACGAGAGGGATAGTGGATCTACGTACCCTTGTAGATCGCTAAGCGGGAAGCGTTAAGAAACGCGGTTGGTGTAGTCGAACGTCTTCGCGATCCAAATCGCCGAGCGTCTCGCGATCTAATCACGAACAGTCCCGCAAACCAATCACGAACCGTCCCGCGATCTCGTCACGATCCGTCCCGCGATCCAATCACGAACGTCCCGTGGCCTTGATCATGATCCTTCCGATCTAGTACCGAACGGACGACACCTCCGCGTTCAGCACACGTGCAGCTTGATGACGATCTCCATTGTCTTGATCCAGCAAGAGGAGGTAGAGAGGAGGAAGAGTTCACCGGTAGCGTGACGGCGCTCCGGCGATGGTGGTGGAGTGATTCCGGTAGGGCTTCGCCTAAGCACTGCGGAAAACCGATCTAGAGGAGCACCGGTGGAACGGGTAGCACGTGGCCGTAAATTATGTACAAAAACCCTCTATTCCACCAGTATATATAGGAGGAGAGGAGAGGCAGCCTTGGCGCAAGGGCAAGGCCCTCTAGGAGTCGGCCAGCCAAGGTGGAGGAGTCCTACTCCTCCTCCAATCCTGGTAGGAGTAGGATTCACCCTTTTTTTTGCCTTTTTTCACCTTTTTCTTTAGGCCTTTTTTCCTACTGGCGCCATGGGACTTTTGTGGCTGTTCCACCAGCACACAAAGGGCTGGTTATTATTCTCCCACAGCCCATGGACTCTCTACGGTCGAAATACCCCTCCCGGAGGTCTCCCGGTACACTACCGGCACTCCCGGTACACTACCGATGAGCCCGAAACTTTTTCGGCGACCAAACCGGGACTTCCTATATATATGAATCTTTACCTCCGGACCATTCCGGAGCTCCTCGTGACATCCAGGATCTCATCCGGGACTCCGTACAAACTTCGGTCACCACCATACATAACTCTATACTACCGAAATGTCACCAAACCTTAAGTGTGCAGACCCTGCGGGTTCGAGAACTATGTAGACATCACCGAGACACCTCTATGGTCAATAACCAATGGTGGGACCTGGATGTCCACATTGGTTCCTACATATTCTACGAAGATCTTTATCGGTCGAACCTTTATGTCAAGGATTCAGTTAATCCCGTATGATGTTCCCTTTGTTCTTCGGTATGTTACTTGCCCGAGATTTGATCGTCGGTATCTCCATACCTAGTTCAATCTCGTTACCGGAAAGTCTCTTTACTCGTTCCGTAATACAAGATCCCGCAACTAAAAATTAGTCACATTGCTTGCAAGGCTCATTGTGATGTTGTATTACCGAGTGGGCCCTGAGATACCTCTCCGTCACACGGAGTAACAAATCCCAGTCTCGATCCATGTCAACTCAACAGACACCCTCGGAGATACCTGTAGAGCACCTTTATAGTCACCTAGTTACGTTGCGACGTTTGATACACACAAGGTACTCCTCCGATATCTGTGAGTTGCATGATCTCATGGTCATAGGAACATATACTTGACATGCAGAAAACAGTAGCAATAAACTGACACGATCATAAGCTACGTTTGTAGTTTGGGTCTTGTCCATCACATCATTCTCCTAATGATGTGATCCCATTATCAAATGACATCTCATGTCCATGGCTAGGAAACCTTAACCATCTTTCAATCAACGAGCTAGTTCACTAGAGGTATACTAGGGACATTGTGTTTGTCTATGTATCCACACATGTATCCATGTTTCCAATCAATACAATTATAGCATGGATAATAAACGATTATCATGAACAAGGAAATACAATAATAAACACTTTATTTATTGCCTCTAGGGCATATTTCCAACATATTCAGGTCTCTAGCAAATTCTTCAGACATTTTAAGTTCGTCTGGAGACCTAACCCTACGTAAGAGATTAATTCATTTTCTTCACCACCCACATCTGGAGGGGTGGCAAAGAGTTCATCATTCCGCAAGCTCCATATGAAAAAGGTGGCATTAAATCAAGTGTGCTTCGCTTTACAGGAGGAGGGTTACAGTACTCATATGAGTAAGCAGAGAAATTCCTCGAGGACTTATGAATATAATGGTTTGAAGAATAAAGCACATATTCATGACCCCGAGATTTTCCCTGCAAAACAGAAGCATTAGCAGGAGAATTATTAGCCTTGTGACCATATGAGGAATTAGGTCCTTGTGAACACTTTGGTCCCATATGAAGAATTTGATCTTGGTTCCTGTTCTTCATGGGTGGTGTCGTGAACACATTCACCTAAAGAATTTCAAGTCACCTTTTGGGAACCCATATTTTCTTCCTCGTAGAACCATTCATGCAGTTAGTTCCAATGTATCTAGCAAATACTTCACCATTCGGATTCTTGAACAATTTATAGTTTGAGTCAAATGAATCATCAGAGGAATGTGAAGACTCCCAAGTAAAGCCAGAGGAGGTGGATGGATCTACAGGAGGTCCTTTTGCTAACCCATGAGGTTTTGGGATACTGCTCAGGTGTCCACTAGGATCCATCAACATTGAGTTTCCTCTCAAATGCAATACCCTCCTTTGGGGGGTTCTTGTTGATACGTCTCCAATGTATCCACTTTTCCTAACACTTTTGCTCTTGTTTTGGACTCTAATTTGCATGATTTAAATGAAACTAACCCGGACTGACGTTGTTTTTAGCAGAACTACCATGGTGTTGTTTTTTGTGCAGAAATAAAAGTTCTCGAAATCGAACAAAACTTTTTGGAGATTTATTTTGCAATATATGAGGAATATTGGAGCCATAAGCCACCAGAGAGGGGGGCCAGGGTGTCCACCCTCCACCAGGGCGCACTAGACCCCTTGGCGCGGCCTAGTGGAGGGTGCCCGCCTCATGGGCCCTCTGGCCCTAATTCTAGTGCTATGAATTCCTAAATTTCGAGAGAAAAATTAGAGAGAAAGTTTCATCGCGTTTCACGATGCGGAGCCGCCGCCACCTTCTTTTCTTCATCGGGAGGCCAGATCTGGAGTCCATTTGGGGCTCCAGAGAGGGGAATCTTTGGTCTTCGTCATCATCAATCCTTCTCCATCGCCAATTCCATGATGCTCCCCATCGGGAGTGAGTTATTCCTTCATAGGATTGCTGGTCGATGAGGAGTTGGATGATATTCATCATGTAATCGAGTTAGTTTTGTTAGGGCTTGATCCCTAGTATCCACTATGTTCTAAGATTGATGTTGCTATGAGTTTGCCATGCTTAATGCTTGTCACTAAGGCCCGAGTGCCATGATTTCAGATCAGAACCGTTTATGTTATCATCATTATATCCATGTTCTTGATCCAATCTTGCCTAGTCATATGCACCTATTACGTGTTATGATCCGTCAACCCCATAGTGACAATATTTGGGATACTTCACGGTGATGATCGTAGTTCGAGGAGTTCATGTATTCACTAAGTGTTAATGCTTCATTCCGGTTCTCTATTAAAAGGAGGCCTTAATATCCCTTAGTTTCCTTATGGACCCCGCTGCCACGGGAGGGTATGACAAAAGATGTCATGCAAGTTCTATTCCATAAGCACGTATTACTATATACGGAATACATGCCTATATTACATTGACGAACTGGAACTAATCTGTGTCGCCCTGGGTTATGACTGTTATATGATGAATATCATCCAACGAATACGCTGATCCAATGCCTACGAGTTTTCCACTTATTGATCTCGCTAAGTTACTACTATTTTTGTTACTATTGCACTTGCTACAAAATCACTATTGCTACTATTACCGCTACTCTTACTGTTACTACTGGTATCAACCTATCATATTATTGTGCTACTGATCACTTAGTTGTAAATATTTATCTCCATGTGTGGTTGAATTGACAACTCAACTGCTAATACTCTCAAATATTCTTTGGCTCCCCTTGTGTCGAATCTATAAATTTGGGTTGAATACTCTACCCTCGAAAACTATTGTGATCCCCTATACTTGTGGGTCATCACAATGTTCATCGCATCTTTGCCTTGATCTATCCAATATAATCCCTTTGTATGGTGCGTTTGTTGGAATCCGATGGATTGTGAGTTTATGTTCAGATTATTCATAAAAAGTATTTGAGTCAAACCTGAATACTAAGATTCTTATTTGCATGATCATTATTGCTTCATAATGCTCTCCGATGTATTGAGATAGTTTGGCCAACTAGATTGATATTTCTTCGGTGGGAGTGGTGCATTCTAGTAGGTTCAACCTAGAGAGTTTCTATATCCCAGTGATAGAAGGGGAGAAGTTACGTCTTTGTGTTGGTGCTACTAAGGATAAAATGATGGGGTTTATTCATATTGATTGAGTTTACTTTGTCTGCATCATGTCAGCGTTCTCCAAGCATTACACTATTTACTTAATACTCTAGATGCATGCTGGATAGCGGTCGATTAGTGAAGTAATAGTAATAGGTGCAGGCAGGAGTCGGCCTATTTTCTTATGGACGTGATGCCTATATACACATGACCATTGTCGTGAAAATCACATAACTATTTGCTTTTCTATCAATTTCCCAACAGTAATTTGTTTACCCACCGTATGCTATTTCTATGAGAGATGCCATTAGAGAACTCTACAGCCCCCGGGTCTATTCACTTATATATTGAAAAATGCTACTACTAATTTGTTGTTATTTATTTTATTTTGCAATTTACAATTATCTACACGACTCATTTGCTTGCAAATAACGAGATCAAGGGGATTGTCAACCCTCTTGCCGGCGTTGGGTGTAAGTTGTTTGTTCTTTTGTGTACAGCCGCCGAAGACGGTTGAAGATTGGTATTCCTATTGGTTTGATAAACCTTGGTTTCATAATTGAGGGAAATACTTACCCACATTGTGCTACGATAACTCCTTCCTCTTCACGGAAAACCCAACGCAGATCACAAATATCACTATGCAACCATCACGAAGTACAATGTCGTCCACTAGCTTGGCCACTCGGGCACCCCAGAGTTAGCGGCGCGCGCCTACGATGCAATGGCGGTTGAGTATCATAAGGAAAAAGTGATTCCAAACTTCACTGATTTTCGTGAGTACGTGTAGTTCCTCGCGCTGGAGAACATAAGGATATGCACTAGGGATGAGGAGAAGGAGAACCTCAAGGTCGAGCTACAATTGTTCGATCCATTAGTGACGGAGCTTGTGAGAGATGACAAACTCTTAGATACCAACAAGATGATGCTCCTTCAGTATGCAGCAAAGAAGAGCATAGAGGATCCCATAGGGGTAAGCTCAAGGAGGAGGAGGAGGAGCATGAGGAGGAGGAGGAGGTTCAGTCACTACTGCGTCGCCGTAGGTCCACGAGGGACGACCACAAGGCCGACCCCTCTGGCCGGTAGCTTGCTAGAGATGGACATAGCATCAGCTATTTCGTATATGAATTACTATTTAACTTTATGCATGATATTATATGTTTGAACCGTGCATCGTTTGTATAATTTCTTAATTACTAGTGCATATACATTCTATTTTGATGTGTTAGTTATTTAGTTTAATGATCTATGCTTACTTTAATCAACGATATTGACAGTTGTATATGGATGCCCCATGTAAGACTTGTGGTGCTTCGAGATGCCAGAAGCATATGACGTTCTTCATTGATCTTCAGAAGAACTTCATTGCTAAGACGGTATATATACGATTTAGTATAACATGTTCTGGTGAGTTTCATATGGTACGTTTGTGGACAAAATTGTCTAACTAGTTATTTCTTCAAATTTTGCTCAGATCATCCCTTGCGGGGCAAGGCGTGACTTCTTAGAGAAGTTTTGAGTTCCGCTTGATGCAACCTTCATGTTCCAATGCACCCTAATTAAGATGGTGGTGGCCGAACGCTTGAATTGTCTTGTCACCAACGAGTCAGACCGCACCTATTTTGGTTGCCCTGGCTCGACGGCTCTTGCAACTGCTTATGAGATGGAAGCTAGGGAGAGAGCCACATTCTACCTTGACTACGATCATGACGAGATCATGGTCTACTGCAGGCTTGCTGTCAGTGATGATGATCATTCGCTTATTCCAGACTTGATCCTGACTCCGCCCGCCGAAATATCGAGTTAGCTAGCTAGTAGGCATGCATGGCATATCTTATGGTGTCTTACCACCTCCTGTTAATTTAGCCGAACTTGTTTGTACTTGTGTTATATGCCTCCTTTTGATACTTTTCTGAATAATGTGAATAAATAATGACTCTTGAACTTAGATTCTGGTATTTGCAATGTATTCTTTAATTACTGTCTAGACCTTTGATTATGCTATCATTTTTATTGTATCGTGTTGCTGTACAGATTTGGTTTAAATATCAAAATTAAATTGTTGGCTTAGCACTAACATCCAATGCCACTACTGACATATATTACTACTGGTGTTGGCCACATGGCATGCCATAAAAGCATTAAATAATGCTGGCATAGTACCCAACGCTAGTAGTATTTTTTTAACCATGGTGCCTTATTGGTGGCATCGGGTGTCCATGCCAGCATGACCATTTTTTCCATGCCATAGCTAGGCTTTTCTGCACTAGTGGTACGAGGTGACGCCAAGGCAACAAGGCGCGCCTGGGGGGTGGCCGCACCCTCATAGCTTGGGGTCACCTTCTCAGCCCTCTGGCATTGTTCTCTGGCCTATAAATTCTCTTTAACCCCCAAAACCCCGGAGAGCCTCCTGAAACACTTTTTTCTGCCATCGTAAGTCTCTGTTCCACCATGTGCCCACCTAGAACCCTGTTCCGGTGACCTGGCGGATAGGGGGTTGATCATGGATGGCCTCTACATCAACCTTACTGCTCCCATGGTTATGTGCGAGTAGTTCACCATAGACCTACGGGTCCGTATTTAGTACCTAGATGACTATCTCTCTCTCTATGATCTTCAATACAAACTTCATCACATGTTCACGATGATCTATTTGATGTAATCACTTTGTGCGGTGCATTTGTTGGGATCCGATGAATTGTGGGTTTATGTTCAGATTATTCATGAGATTATATTGAGTTCCTTTCTGGTCTTTTCATATATATGCATGATTATATGATAGCTTCGTAATTCTCTCCGATCTATCGGTGTAGTTAGGCCAACTAGATTAAGTCATCTTTAGTGGGAGAGGTATGTTGTAGTGGGTTTAATCTTGCGGTGCTCTATATCCCAATGACAAAGTAGGGGACAAGACACATATTTGTATTACTGCCACTAAGGATAAAACGATGGGGTCTATTCATCTTAATTGGATTTACTTTGTCTACACCATGTCATTATTCTTGAAGCATTACTTTGTTTCACTTAATACTCTAGATGCATGCTGGATAGTGGTCGATGGGTGGAGTAATAGTAGTCGATGCAAGTAGGAGTCGGTCTACTTGCTTACAAACGTGATGCATATATGTAATGATAATTGCCATGAATAAATATTGCATAACTATGCACTTTTCTAACAATTTCCCAACAATAATTTGTTTACCCACTGTATGCTTTCTACAAGAGAGATGCCTCCGGGGAATACTATGCCCCCCAGGCCTATTCAAAAAAAAATATACAAATGCTCTTATTACCTTGCTTCCATTATTTACTTCTCATTTATTTTCTATTTTCTATTTATCAAACTATCATCTACACTACTCATTGCTTGCAAGTAACAAGTTCAAGGGGATTGACAACCCTCTTGCCCGCGTTGGGTACACGTGTGTGCTATTTTGTGTGTAGGCGTTGAAGACAGGAAATAGTGTGGTTCTCCTATTGGTTCGTTAACCTTGGTTCTCACTAAGGGAAATACTTATCTATATTGTGCTACAACATCCCCTCTCTTCGGGGTAAACCCAACGTAGATCACAAGTATAAGCCACATTATGTTTCTTCCTGAAGTCAAAGTCATTCACAAAGACGTCCATCCTTGTTCTGGCAAGAATCCAATTGTGGAGGCCACAAGCAACACTCAGCATCTTGAAGGGCTTCACATTACAAATGATCCAGCACACGCAAGACTTTTGGTGCCTTTCGTTAGCCACAACCAAGTGCCACAACAACTGAAGGCACTGCTAGCACCGTTCCCCAAAGGTGTCATCCTAGAAGGGTTCACACTATGGCTGATACAGAGCTTCTTGCCTCTCTTCATCAGAAGCAGGATAGGCATCATGAGTGGTCTAAGCGCCAGATGTAGAGCATTATCATCGATATCAATTGCATTCGTAACTTGGCTACCAAGAATGCGTTTGTGACTCATGATACCCGCAAACGCTCTTGGAAGACACTAACCATGCTGGCTTCCGAAGATGATCTCAAGGCCAATGGCTTCAAACAAAAATTCAAGTTCCACAATCCTGCACCTTCAACTGAGCGATGGCGCGAGGCGCCTTCTATTGAAGACAATGATTGTTCTTCATCTGCGCCAACAATACATGCCACTCTCACCAATGACGAAGATGTCATTTCTCCTACTACTTCAACTCGTCACGTCGATTCGGCATTAGGACCAACCGCTCCACCCAACACCGTCATCGACCCAGCTGATCCAACTTCATTTACTCCACCTGGGGATGTATGGGGGTTCAATGTCTTCGTCCTTTTTTATCATTCGATCACAAAGGGGAGAAGCATTGGATTGATAGTCTTTAAACGGGCACATTGGGGCAGGGTATTAATATTTTTGTTAAGTTTACAACCCTCGTTCTGATGATTTGATGTTTGGGTTGTAAAACTTAGGTTTTAATGGATGTCTGCACATTTGCTACTTTTCGTTGCTTGAATCAGCACTTATGCGCTTGAAGTCATTCTCCAAATGCCCATTTTTCACCGTTCATTTCATTATATTCATGTTATCAGTTATATGCACCGTTATGGGATCGGAAGATATAGGGGGATACTCCACAAATCAAAACCTGCCATGTGCTTTGCATTCAAAGAAAAATCTTCATATGCACATCTTCACAGGAGCTCTCTATATCTTCTGATCCACATACCCATGTCTTTACCTTCAACAATTTTATCCCCGTTGAAAACTTCAACTAGTTTGTCATCAATCACCAAAAAGGGAGAGATTGTAAGTGCATCCAGTGACATCCTTGTTGGTTTTGGAGTATTGAAGTCAAATGTGGTTGAGGGAATAATGTGTTTGTGAGAGTTCATTGGATAACACATACAGAAGTCCCAGAAGTTTCGACCGTTGAAGATGGCCCCTAAAAAGTCTGAAGACATTGAAAATAATGTTGGTACGTGAAGCTAATCTCTTGAAGACAATGGAATGTGAAGACTTGGTCTTTTGGTAGTTTCACTGTCTTCTTTCCCGAGTCATAGGAACGATCGTACTCTTAAGTGGGGTCAGGGTGATCAAAGTCAAAATCTGACGTGATGATCAACCCAAATACCTATTTCTTATAGTGAAGGCAATGAGAGGAAACCTCTTCTAGAGATGGTTGAGCTTTGCTTGTAGCCCAAGTAAAGTTACCGCGTGTGTTTGAAATCCGACCATTAGGAGACGTGTCATTTGGTCACTGGCCCAAGGCCAGTTTGGTCATCTAATGTCGGGTTGCCTATAGGCTATAAATATTTCACCCCTCCACCATAAGTTCGTGGATGCTCAGAGTTATTGCACGTCTTTTGTCATAGAGAGCAACCCACCTCAAAGACTTTCAGAGAAAGAGAGAATCATGCGAGGATAAACCCCTAAACATCTAGAGCTAGGGTGTTTGAGCATCATCGAAGTCATTCTGTTCTAAGAGAGCAGAAGACTTGTTACATTTGAAGACTATGATCTTCTAGACGATTAGGCATAATGGTATAGAGCATCCAAGAGCCATTGCAGATTGCGGGTGACGGAGTTTGTGAAGGTTTAATTAGTCTACCTTAAAGACTTACTAGAGTGATTGGGCAAGGTGTTGGAACACGCGGTACGCTACGCTAGCGCCAAATAATTTTTTCAACCGCGCACCTAAGAACATGCTGCTGGAAATGCATCACGGGATCAGGTTTACCACTAGATGCGTAGTCGCCGCAGCGGAAGTATAGTTGGTGATGCGTGTAGCCGATCACCCGATTTGTCTCCTCCTCCTGTAGCCGATCTCCCACGAACAAGTCCTCGCGGATCCCTCGAACGGTTCATCCAAGCACCGCAGATGCGATGCCTCCAAGGTATCCACACGTACGCGGGCAGCATCGGGCGGCGGATTGCTAGGTCGATCGCACGGCATGGTGGCGTGGGGAGTGGCGGTGGCTGTTGACGGGAGAAAAAAGATCAACCCTGAAAGGTGCACCCACTCCCTTCATATAGACCTCCGAGGTGGGCTCAACACTTGAGGCCCACAATGAGTCTAGTCCCATTTTCCATTCGGATCCAATCCAAAATGGGTTGCAATCCCTTAAGTGTGCGACCCTATAGGTTCACATACGCATGGACACGACCCGAGTCGATAGTCGGTAGAGGCTCCTAGCAGAACGTGCCAACTCCCATGTGTGTGCAAAGTCGTTAGACGAACCTCAACAATGTGTCATATAAAACATTCCTTTTTCCTCATGATATAGGTTGTAGAGATCAAGGCGAGTACTTGTCCCCCTTGTGGTAGCTCGACATCTCTTCTCGAAACCATGATACAGATTCCCAAACTAGGTTAACACTTAACACATGTCACATGGCCATGCTTTCTGAATCTGATCACATGAGAGGGCCCAGAGAATATATCTTATGGAGGGTCAAATCCCATCTTGCTTAACAATGTATCGCGGCATGTCTCACGACTCAGTCGAAAGCTACCTTTATAACTACCTAGTTACGGAGTAGCGTTTGATAGACCCTAAGTAAGTCGATCCTCATCCCTAGAAAAAGCGATGACATCAGGTCTAGGACATGGCATATACATTGTACTTGAGACTAACATATGACATTATCTCGTTGTGTCTCAAAGTGGGTCTGTTCGACTCGGTGATCTTAATCCCCGAGTCCATACTATCAGTTTAGCATCTTTATGCACATGTGTAGGATCGAAAGTAGGTCTAGAGGGGGGTGATTAGACTACTTGACCAAATAAAACTATGCTTTTTCCCAATTTTAATTCTTGGCAAGTTTTAGCATTCATAACATATCAAGTACACCCTACACATGCAAGTCTAAGAGTATAGCAGCGGAAAGTAACAACAAGCATGAGTAAAAGGATAGGGTAGGAAGATCAAATGCAATTGTAGACACGATGATTTTTCCCGTGGTTTCGATTGGTGGTGCTATCATAAATCCATGTTCATGGAGTCTTCAACCCATGGAGGGTAACGGTCGCGAGAGTCCATGGAGGTCTCTACCCACGGAGGGTTCCACGAAGAAGCAACCTTGACTATTCCATGACGGCCTACGTCCACGGAGGACTAGCCTTACCCGGGGTAGATCTTCACGAAGTAGGCGATCCCCTTGCCCTTACAAACTTCTTGGTTCACTTCACAACACGAAGTAGGAGGCTCCCAAGCGACACCTAACCAATCTAGGAGGCACCACCCTCCAAAAGGTAATAGGCTCGATAATGACGATGAACTCCTTGCTCTTGTGCTTCAAGATGATAGACTCCTCGACACACAATCACTCTCTCACAGATTTGGCTTGGTAGAAGAGATGGGATTGGTGGAAAGCAACTTAGGGAGGCTAGAAATCAAGATCCATATGGTTGGAGTGGAAGATCTTGACCTCAACACAAGGGTAGGTGGTTCTCTCTTAGAAAACTGAGTAGGATAGGTATGGAATAATTCTGAATGCTTCTCTTTCGAGTGGGTGGTGGTGAAGGGGTATATATAGGCATCCCCAAGAATCCAACCGTTACACACAAAATGACCGACTCGGTGACGCTGATGTGTTAATCTCGGTGGTATCGAAGTGACCAAAAAGTGGCAACTTTTGAATCTCGGTGAGACCGATATAGGAATCTCGGTTGCACCAACAAGGTGACCAACTGTTAGAAATGCCAAATTCGGTGACGCCGATTCAACATTCTTGGACGGACCGAAAGTGTGAACTTGCGTAACAGAGAGTTGGCAACCCAACTCAGTGGCACCGAAAGCAGTGTCGAGTGCACCGAAGTGGCTAGGGTTTGGCTGAGTTTGTCTAGGGTTTAGAATCGGTGGCACTAGGATAGGAATGTTGGTTGCACCAATTTTGAATGTTTGGCTAGAGACAGACTTTGGTGGGAGAGCTTGTGGGTGTTTTTGGTGACTATCACTTGTGCACGTATGAGCATTTTTTTCACCAACAAAACCTTACCCCCTTTTAATAGTATTGGCTTTCCTATGGACTCAAAGTGATTTCTCACAAATGTAAAATGTAGAGTCATCTTGCTTGAAGCTTGGCCAACCTATTTCCTTGCATCTTGGGGTGATTCCACAATCTCCACAATCCTTTTGCCATCCCTATCATTGAACTTTTCCTAAAATATACTTGGTGGAAACATTAGTTAAATGACTTATATGTTGTTATTAATTACCAAAACTACCAAGGGAGCAAATGTGCTTTCAATCTCCCCCTTTTTGGTAATTGATGACAACATATAGATAAAGCTTCGACAAAGATATAATCAATGAATATAATCGTTGCTTTGAGAAGTATGTGATAAGCAAGAGCTCCCCCTAAATTTGTGCATTATTTTAAATTTGTGTTTGAATGCAAATGCAGAATCGATTAGGTACATGGGTCACTTCTTACATGTCACATACCACTTGCTGGTGTGTGAGAGTAATTAGATTAACATCATAACACAACACAATCAATCAAAGATGAATGATTATCACATAAGCATTAAGATGATAGGAAATAGTAGCATCACACATTAAAGCATATGATCAAACATCATCAAGCGCGTATCACAAGCAACCAAAAGTGTGTCACAGCAACCAAAAGCAAAAGTGTGTCACAGCAACCAAAAGCAATTGTTTTTGAAAACAAGCACCAAACACCAAACGCTCTCTCACTTGAAGCCTAAAGATCTATATACACTTCTCCCCCTTTGGCAACAAGTTACCAAAAATTTCAAAGGCATATATCTAAGTGTTCTTGGGCTGATCTCCTTCGGTTGTTGATGAAGGAGTCGAGAGAACAGCGTCGGTGAATAACTCTGCAGATGTCGTGGATGGAGCTGGAGTGGTCACTGGAGGAACTGGAGCTGATGGAGCAGGAGCTGTGCTGACAGTAGCAGGAGCTGATGAAGAGGGCCTCAAGTCTGGTGCAGGCACTGTGACTGATCTAGCCTGAGTAGTGAACTGTGTGCTCAGCCTGAGAGGTGATCCATCCTCCTCATCATCATCATCATCATCAGAAGAAGAAGAAGAAGAAGAAGAAGTAGAAGAGACTCGAGGAATGTGCACTGAGTCAACTTCCTTCTAAAGCTCTATGATTGTCTTAGTCACCTTGTCCACCTTATCACCAAAAGTCTCGATCCTTGTTGCAAAGATCCTCACAAGACTGTTTTGGTTGTCCAGAATCCCCTTGATATCCTTCTGCATGCCCTGAACTGCTGAGATCAAAAGAACCATTTGCTCATTTTTGGATCTAGGGACTTGAGCACTAGCGGCTCGAATTGCCTCTGCCTCTCCCTATGTTGTAGCGGATGTGGGATGGTCTGGGTCCATCACCACAACATTATCATCAAGTTCTGGCTGTACGGGCAAATGTGGACGATCTAGAGCAAATATGTGCTTCTCCAACCGGGAGTTGATAAGCATCTGGATGTAGGGTGCATAGGAGCAAGAACACTTTAGATCAGCAGCAACTCTCTTGATTGTCTCTACAATCAAATCCATGACTCTATTCCTGGTATGTCCGTCAACGTGGATCAACATGTTGATGGAGTAGCCTCGGATCATCTTGCCATCTCCTGACTTGGGCATCAAGGTATGCCTCATAATAGTGTTCATGGTATGGAGGCCTACTTGCACATAGTAGATGGATCCTAGCTTGTGAGATTGCACTTTTTCTATGGGGATAGGAGTATACATATCCTTCATGGCATAGTGGCTCGCCTTGGATTCTGAGTATACATCCAGATCAACATCCTGAACCTCTGGAACTCCTAGAAGTGCAGCCCACTCACCAACAGTGGATTCATACCTTGCTCCTTCAGTCATCCATACAATTCTACCATCTTCATAGAAATGTGCAATGGAGTAGAATTGCATGATCATCCCATCGTTCCATGCAGTAAGCTCTTTGCCAATGAACTCATCCAGACCAATGCAGTGGAAATTATCTTGCACACTTGGAAAGTAGTCCTCATTCTCCTGAATGAATTTCCAATCAACATACCTCATATCACTAACAACTGGGATCTTGTCTAGCAGAACTGTCTCATAAAAGTCCTGTTGCTCTCTGGTGTAGAACCTATAGTCAACATGAGTTTTCTTCCTCTGGGCAAATGGATCTATAGCTCTCCAAGCCCTCAATCTTGAGTCTTTCCTCTTCTTCATACCTTCAGCAACTAAGTGGCTGACATCATGCACTAGAAGATGTGGTCTGAGCTTCATCAATGTTGTCAAGTCATCATCATCTTCAACTCTGGAGGCAGTTCCTTTGTTCTTCTTAGAAGCTGGAATCTGCCTGGATGTCGTCTTTGGCTTCTCAGCAGCAGCCTTCTTGGATGTTGGCTTGGTGCTCTTGGATGTGCCAGTCTTTGGCACAACATCATCCATAAGTTTCTTGGCCTTCTTCTTGAGAGGAGCCTTTCTAGCTAGCTCAGCCTCCTCTTCCTCAGCAGCAGCACCATCAGCCTCCTCTGGATCTTCATACATAGATGTAGGCCTGCTAGTCACATGAATTATCCTCTTTCTGGCTTTCTTCTCCCTTGCCTTCTTAGGCAAAGACTTCCTTGGAGGATCAATAGTCATTGTGGCCCTAGCACTCTCAGGTGCTCTCATAGCTTCAGAAGGTGCATATACTTTGCTAACTACCCTCCTAGAAGAGGTGGCTTCATTAACAGATTTCTTAGCAGCCTTCTCTTACTTCTTGGCAAGAATCTCCTCAGGGATAAAGTCTGAATCTTCTTCATCAGAATTTAGCTTCTTCCTGGTCCTGGTGGCAGCCTTGGGCAACCCATGGGAGCTGGGGGTGCCTGGATCTGAAACAGAACTAGGCTCTGGGCTTGTGCCTGAACTCATATCAACTCCCTCCTCTGCCAAATTTTGACTGTCCTTAGCATTTGACATACTGACCCTATGAATAGAGTATAGAAGAGCAGAAGTAGATGAGTCATCACCAAATGAGGCTGGTTTTTGAAAGTTTGAACAATAGATTTTCAAAGTGTTTACATTCTGTCAAATGAATATCGGTACAACCGAAGCAAGATTTTCGGTGCCACCCAGACTGACTGTCTCTCTTAACAGAACCTTGGCACTCTTTTCAGTGAGACCGAAAAGAAGTACTTGGTTCCACCGAGACAGTTCTCAGCAACATAGAAAGACAAATCGGTGAGACCGATTTGTTCGCTTCGGTTCCACCGAGTTCCATCAGGCGGACGGCAAAACCCTAGAAAATCTAACATTCGCTAGACTATTGGAATTTTGAGTGGATAGGAGTGTGTGCAATGAGTGGCTTATAGATAAATTTAAATCCATTGAGCAAGAATCAGACGAGGAGCACAAAGGAGGTCGAATCCGTACCCTAACTTGGCGCGGATCCACTACGGCAGCGATTCCCAGTGGCGGAGGAGCACAGGGAGACAAGGGCGACGACCAGGGGTCTCGAAGGCGGCAGCTTAGGGTTCTGAGGCGTGATGGTTTGAGGGTGAAATGTAAAGCGTCGGGGTCCACATTATATATATCCACCACTGTCGGTCTCACTGATTCAAACTTTTCAGTGTCACCGAGTTCCTCAACTGTCAGTTGACAGGGAAACTCCGTGTAACCGAGAAGATGGAATCGGTGGTACCAAGATTGAAAACCAGATCAACCCTAGGCATTCGGTGAGACCGAGATTTTGTGGTTGGTTCCATCGAGATGCACTTGGGAGGTTTTAATGGTCAGTCCTTGTCAATACGGAACTCCGAGTGCTCCACACACAGAGGGATCAAAAAGCACTTGTTCAAATTTTGTGATACAACATGAATAGATTATGAGGTGAGAAATCATAGATATCTAAAGAAGTGGTCCTAGGAATTCTTGTATATCCAATCGTCAAAAGATAAATCAAAAGCCAAATAGCAACAATTGGATATCCTAGAATGAGTAAATAAATGCAGACCAACATGCTCACACAATAAGATGTCATATGAAATCATGGCGAACATGCATAAACACTCTAGCATCTAACAAGCACTTGGGCGATGACGAAGTCATCTATATATGAGTATTTGACTTAGGAGCCAAGTAAAAATACTTGATCATAGGTCATACTCATTGTTTAAGCACAAGTGGGGTTACCACTTTTACATAAAGCATTTAATGTTGTCACATACTAAGAGATGCTTTGACTCAAGTCTTAGAGTAAAGCTCCCCCTTGATGTGACATCCCCCCATAAGAGGGATAAACTAACCTTGGGTTTTGTCGATGAAGACTTCATGTTGGTGAGGTAGTGGTGGATGCTCAAGGTTGATGAAGATCGCCAAGAGTTGGGAGCATCATTGTTGTTTCCTTACTCTTCTCACCTACATGGGTTAGTCCCAACACACAAGAGACAAATACAAGGATATCTATGGACATGGAGTGCAAAGCATATGTGATGATGTCCATTGATTTGTTGAATACCTTGTCCCTTGCTTACCTTTGAGGGAATGTGTGACTCCATGATCTATTGCATAGGGTTGATGTTGATTGCAAATAGACCTTGCTGATAATGAATGTAAGTGAATTTCATTGGCGGAGTCACCCCTCAAGAACTCTCTAGTTCTTCTTCTTGGGGACTCACATCAAGTTGATGGGGATACTTGGTGTTGAAGTAGCACTTGTAGTAGTTGAGCTTGTAGTAGCCTTGGGAACCCACTTCACCAAAGCTTGGGATTCATCTTCATAAGAGTCAAAGTCCTCTTGGAGCTTGTTCTTGCCCTTGAGCTTGGTGTCTTGTGGTGGAAGGTCATCTTGAAACTTTGTTCCCTTGGGAAGAGTATTTTCATACTTTTCCTTTTGAAGCACAAACTTGGGATTGGGGTATTGACCTTCTTCCCATTCAACTCCATTAGCGTTGAAGTAGCCAACACCATAATTCTTCCGGTATCCCCCATGCTTGCGTACAATCTCATCAAATTGTTTGTACCCTTCAAGACTCTTGTAGATACCTTTCTCTATAATTCCTTTCAATAAAGCATTTTCTTGCTCAAGTGTAACTTGGCTAAGAGAATCATCATTAGTTGAATCAATAGAACTACTAGGAGCAACATCATTGGATTTAGCATTTTTATTGTTGCTACTAGATGAAGAACCTTTCTTGCCTTTGTTACTAGTTTGATTAGATTTGACTTGTGGCATGAATGTAGACAAGAGTAATCGTTTTGCAAGATAAGATGAAGTCTTCTTTCGGAGATCGTCATTGATAGCTTTAAGAAATTAATGTTCTTTTAAACTTCCAACTCATATTTCTTAAAATTTGAGGAAGTCATATTATCCTCTCTCATGAAAATCATTGAGTTGCATAAAGTTTTCTGAATTTGAAATATTTTTCAAATGAAATTCAAATTCTTTTCAAATCCCTTTTCATTTCTTTAAATGGAAGAAGTCATGTCATCTTCACTCTAGGGTTTTGTGATGAAATGAATTTGAATTCCTGGTGATCAAAATGCAGATTGAAAGTTTTGGGAAGGTCATTTCATTCCCTCTCATCAAACTTTCAAAAAGTTTCAAATTTCACTCACTTTCAATCACTCAAGCAAACAACAATTCATTCTAATAATTATTATAACATTCCAAAATTTGGGATGTTACAAACCTACCACACTTAAAATGAATCTCGTCCTCGAGATTCGAAAAGGCTAGAAAGAAAAGGTTAGGGTTTGGGGGTCTTCTAACAAATCGACAGACCAAGAAGGTGTGGGGTCTTCCAACAAAACTCCATTGACCTGGAAGGGTGGGTCTACCACACTTAAAATGAGAGTTACTCATCCATCAAATCTTGGCAGTCCTCTGGGTGCATCTGTCTGTTCACCTTCTTCATGATAGCTTCTTCGGTGATGCTCTTTCGTTATATCAAAATCTTGTGTTCTCATAACAACATGTATTTCCTCCGATACTGGGTCTTCTTAACTCGCAGGTCTCGCGTTCATTCTAAGTAACTTATCGACGATTTCATGGTGGTCTACCATTTGTGGTTATCCTGCAGTGAAATGGGTCTTGGCTTCATTCCTCACCGTAAAAATTCCTACGTGTGACAACAACTGTCATGTACTAGGGGTTTCATCCTACCATTCTAAGGCTTAAACAAAAAGCTTCAAAGAACGTCGTCTCTTTACTATGGGTAAGTCACTCAGATTTACCATTCCGAATAGCAAGAGAATGATAAGAGTAAGTCGTCATGGTGGCCAAACCATGTCGCACTGAAATCATTACCTTGTATAAGGTTTAGTGAATCTCGTATTCTAACACTTGGACTTCCTCACAAGCGTTGCAGAAATTTTCTTGTCATCGAACGAGGTTCGGATAATCCATTGATTTCTGCAAGCTGAACAAAACATCTATCGTTTCTTCACATCTCTCAGGTTATCGTATGTTCCTAAGAAAACGTTTGCTAACCAGTCGTAGCTTCTTCCAAGTTTCTTCCTTCACAAAGGTGGGGCTTGATCCTTATCAATCCTGAGGTCAGTGACTTGTGGGTTCACTTGAATACTTGGATCGCTTTAACTCACTCCTGGGTTACTATCGTTCCATATACCAGCATTTCCTTCAGTTCACTCCATTATACCCTTGAGGTACAAATCACAGGCTTATTCTTGTCTAGATTCCACTCTGCAGAATCCATTTTCCTTTCCATTGGTCTGTTTAACCTTGGGTATGGTTTCATCACAATCATTCCTTTTCTCGTCATTCTAGCTTCAAAAGCACTTTGTCACAAAGGTTATCATCCACACAGTTTGGATATGATTCCACATTCTCTTCATCTATATTCACTTATCCAAACTCCTTAATCCGGAAAAGGTACCTGTGGTTACTACCACACTTAAAATGAAATGCACGCATGTCTGCATAAACCATATTTTCTCATATCCTCGAAAATGGTAGGAGACCTTGGGTCATAGAGTAACAACTCATGAAATGCAACATAAGGTAAATCATGACACCATAAATTCCATTGACTCATGAATTTATTACAAACTCTGAGACTTCCATTACATAACTCCAAAATTGTAAGAGTGCTACCTATTACATTTGGTACATCCAGAATCCAAAACTCAGACTACTCATGCTTAGCCATTCTTCTCTGGACAGGTATAGGAGTAGTGTCCTGTCTTCTTGCACTGAAAACAAATGATTTCTGACATATCTCGGGTCTTCTTGATGTTGGTTTTTGCTCTTGGGAGTTCTGGTTCCTTTCTTGGACACTTATCGGCATAGTGGCCCATATCCTTACACTTGAAACATCTAACATGACTCAAGTCCTTCTGTTCAGGGGCTTGTCTCTTCCTGAGGTTCTTTGTTCCGATCAAAACTTCAATTTCCCGTGGATCAAACTCCACTTCTTCTGTCGGGAAATTTCCCAGATACTCTTTTCTTTCCTTCGTACAGTCCTGTGAGAAATGTCCTTCTTCTCCACATGTATAGCAGACATTTGAGTAAAATCTGGTTAATCCTTCTCCATCAGGGTCTTCAATATCTTTCTTCATCACAAATTCTCCTCTGAAGGCTTCCTTCATGGCTTCCTTCTGTTGCTTGATGACTTCCTGTACCTTGGGGTATATTTGGCATTGAGCCGGGTAGTGGTTGGTTCCTTCACACAAGAAACATGTCACCTGCCCAGTTGGGCATTCCTCAGCAGGTGATTTTCTTCACAATGAGGGCATCCTTTCTTGTGTTCTTCCTGGGTGTGTCCTATTTCTCCATAGATTTTACATGCTCGGGTCTTCTTCATCGGGATAACACAATGCTTCTGAATGAGACGGGATCTTAACAGAGTCTTCTTGAGTTCTTCCCAATTTTTTGCTCCATTAAATCCTTGTATGGCATGATGCATTTTCCACCAAGTTGCGGCACTTTGGGTAAAGTGCTGGAGAGCATATTGAACCTCATACTTCTGTGCTATCGAGTTGCTCCTGAAGTGATTCTCCATGTTGTGTATCCATACTTCTGCCTCTAGCTGGGTCATTGGTCCAGAAAGTACAAGTCCAGCTTCATATGCCATCTATTGGGTTCAAGGTTTTGGGATGATATGGTAGAGAGAAAGGAGGAGATACACACAATACAAACAATGGTTTTAAAAATAGATTTTTTTGTTGTGGCTGTCAAAAATTAAAACTTACACTCAAATGACAGCTCACAAATCATCGTATCTAACGTAAGTATACAACAGGGGGTTGGTCTTCTAGGGGCATAATATCTTGGAAAATTCTTCATGGTCTTCAATTTCTTGAGGTCTGTTTAATCTTCAATCCTTTTTGTAGCTCTTCCATAATGGAATACATCTTTGTCGGAGTTGGTCACCAGTTGTCCGATATCTTGTCCTTCTTGGAGTGGCTTCAGTTGATCCTTAGTGGTCAAGGGGAAAAGGGTATTTTCTAACTCTTGATAAAACTCAGAAGGGATGAGAAGTAGAAGGTCTTTTGAAAACAAAGTTTTTCGAGAAATCATTTCCTAAGGGCTTTCCAGTTTCTAGGGTCACGTCCTACAGTCAACATGTGCTCTGATACCATTTCTGTAGCGACCCGACTCAAAACGAGTCAAGCCTCTGTGTTTTCTGTGCCATCCCTGGATCAGTATGCTGGCACACACAGTACATCAATGTATATATCAAAGTGCAATCACATGTAATTAACGTAAAACTGATATATACCTTAAAATAGCAGCGGATACAGTCAACGGGAGTGGAGTCCCAATAACACCAACGGCAAGTTGAGTGCGGACCGTAACCCTGAATGGTACTCTTACCCGTCGTAGAAGAGTATCTGCAACATAAGACGTTGCAGCCGTGTAGGTCAGTACATGGAATGTACTGACAAGATCACCATAGTAGAACAGAAGAATAAAGACTATTCTATATGCAAAGGCTTTGTGGCTCTATGTCTGAGTTTTTGCGTAAAAGCTGATTTTATTTTCCTACAACAAAAGGAATATCAGGAATTTCACTATAGAGTTACCTATCATGACATGGTTCCGCCAACCAATGTCTCAAATGCCCACAAGTATCATTAAGTTGCCCACAATTAGTTATCAGTCCAGTGTTGAGAGTTCAGAGATAGATCCAAGTCTAGAAGCTCAAATTGTCCGTAACTGGGGACACGGCTAATCGATTAGGTTTAACTCTGCAGAGTGTTGTGTACTTTACCCACAAGATTCTTTCCCTCCTGGTAAGTCCTCGCACTGCCTGGTGTTTGAGAACAGGATGAAAGAAACATGGTCTTTCAGAGTGCTTCCCTGACTGTCCGACAGTGCCCATCCCAATCCTAACGTCGACTACATCTCGTAGCACTGCCCAGCAGAGTCACAACAAAGATCAACCAAGCCAAAGCCCATAATGACTTGTGGCTACACAGGTAAGCTTCCGGGCATGAAGTATTCATCCTTCTCTTTGAGTCTGGGTGAAGCTTTCTGCAAGATGTCATGGCGCTTCTCCATGCATCCCGGCCATCCACTGGTTTCTCCAGGGATGCCCAATCAACCATCCTTCACCCAGTAGTGTGTATTGAAAACTTGTCTTATCGAGTCTTGAAGTCTTGAGGTCTTGAAGATGCAGGACTTGAAGATATCTTCATGAAGTCGTCGTTTTGACGTGGAGTCCTTCACACCACTCACGAACACTCATACCAAACCCCGTCTACTTTAGCACAGCATAAAAGTAACTAACGTTCCTGGGGCTTTAGTAACCAGTGATGGGTTCCTACCTCATGCATTCTACTCAACTACAAGAATTTCAATAACACTACGGGAGGGATATGTTGAATGATGTCACTACATGCAATAAAAACATAGGTATGAAATAGATGGTCAAGGTGAACTTGCCTGTACTGTTGATGAAGATAAAGATCGCTCTCAGAAATAACTTGATAGACTATTCGTCACTCTCCGATGAAAATCTATATAGCAAACATTGCATTCATAAGCAATCATACTAGCAATCAATTCTAACAATCACAAGATAACACAAGAAACAAAACAACAAGGTTGGTGAAGGCAATACTTAAGACAAAAGTTAAAATCAAGAAAGTTTTCATAAAAGCAACTAAAGTAGTTTTCCCCTAAAACAATTATTTTCAAATAGTAACAAACAACAACAAAGTAAAATACAACAAAAGGATTTTAGTAAATATTTTACTAGCAAAAGAATTACTTTTGAAATACAACTAAAAACTATGAAAACAACATTCTAACAACATGAGTGTTTGCCTAATGAATTTAACTACAAGCACAACTATAAACTAAAAGAAAACATTTTGTAAAATAACTAAGTTAACAGAAAATAATTTATAAAAACCTTTATTACAAAACATAATTAGATCATCAAAAAGTTTTGTGAAAAGAGTTTCTATTAAATTAAACTGTTTTATAACACATTACCTAATGATAAAGAACATAGTTTTCCTAACAGAAAGTATTTTTATTAACAAAACATTTCTTAACAGAAAAGATTACTGGAAACTTTTTTTTTCTTGGAAAACAGAATTTTAATAATATAAAACTTTGTTAAAATTAACTATTACTAACTAGTCTATTTTTATGAAACAATGCTTAGTTAAAAATATAATGTTCCTATAACAACATAGTAATAAACTAAGCAAATTATTATTATTGTTTTAACAGTAAGTAGAAATCCTAAATTTAGAACAACAGAACTAAATGAAATCTAAAACATAACATAAATCATATTCAGATTTTCAAAATAAAACAAAGTAAATCAATATAAATAAACTAATATGAAACTAAACAGATTCTGTTTGGTTTGAAAATACTATTTAAAACTATTATAAAAATTCTCAAACTCTACCAAATGATAGCTATGGTCACTAGTGACAAGTAGGAAAAAGAATCATTCAAAAATTCATTTTAGAACTCAAGATATTCAGAAAACAAAATTTAAATCAAATCTGTTCAAATTCAAATTCAAGTGTTCAAACATAGCCAAATTTGATATCTACAGAAACTACATGAAATTTGTGACACTATACACAAAGAATCATTTAAAAACATTAAACAGTTTAAAAGATATAAAGGAAATAAAATCAGAACTTATTCTGGAAACAGAAATTAAAACAGAAAAGAAAATGCGTTTCTATCGGTCAGGGGGTACACGTGTCGCTTCTTGATTGGATAAAGGGGTGCGTGTGCGGGGCAAATACGAGCGGGTGACCGACGCCTAGAAGAAAATGCTTCGCGGTTTTATAGGTTCTAATCTGGATCGTCAGATCCAGATCGGACGGGGAGAGGGGTGGTGGAGCTCACCGCGGTGGTGGGTCGCCGGCGAGGGCTTCTCCGGCGAGGCCGAGGCGTAGTGGTCGATGTGGGCAGCGCTCCGGTGATCCTCCGGCGACGGCGAGGTCACTAGTCGACGGCGGCGAGTACGGCGAGCACGTTGGTGGCGTTAGTGAGGCTCGGGGGTGATGGATGCGACGGGCACGAGCTCGGGAGTGGTTCGGTGGAAGTGGAGCTCCGGCGAGGGTGGGGTTACGGCGTTCCAGAGGCGGTTGAGCATGGGTAAGGGATGGAGTGGTGCGCACAGGCGAGAGGAGATCGGTGGTGCGCTCGGGAGAGGACGGGGAGGTCGGAGACGAGCGCTAGGTTGAAAAAGGTGCGGCGGCAACCGAAAGCTCCGGCGAGCTATTCCGACAAGATGGGGGCTCGGAGAGAGGGGGAAGCAAGGGGAATGAGTGCGGGAGAGGGGTGGGTACTTATAGGGGCAGTGCGGGGTAGGGGGAGTAAAGGAGGAAGGGGGTCCGCGGCGAGGGATTCCGGCGACGGCGTCGGGCGCGTGGGAGGAGGAAGGCGACCGCGCGGGAGAAGGGAGCGGGCAGCGGGTCCCACACATCAGCGAGAGCGGGCGAGCTGTTAACGCGTCGGTTGACCGGCGCGTATTGAATTCGCGAAATAAAGCCTGTGGGCCAGCCCGTTTTAATTCTAAAACCGTTACCGTTTTCTGTTTAATGTTTTTCCAGAGCGTTTCAAAAACCTTTAAAGCATTCAAATCGTCTCTAAATATAGGACTATTATATATCAAAATTAACAGAACAATAAATGCAATTTAATGAACATTTTTATTCTGGCATTTGAATACATTAAAAAAAATCATTTTTCAGAAAATGCCTTAATTGGCTTTATTTAATTTTGCAAATATTTTTCAAATAACTTTTTGGGTTTGATGATTCAAAAAACTTCACAAATTACCCCTTGTCTTGGAGTGTCATGTTACTCCTTTCAAATTTTTGTCAGGGGTTTGAATACTTTGAAATTTTTGAATAGGAACCAAATATGAAATGGATTTTCAAAATAATCCAGAGGTTTTCAAAAGCTTTTTCAATTCCTTCTTTTAAACTTCCAACTCATATTTCTTAAAATTTGAGGAAGTCATATTATCCTCTCTCATGAAAATCATTGAGTTGCATAAAGTTTTCTGAATTTGAAATATTTTTCAAATGAAATTCAAATTCTTTTCAAATCCCTTTTCATTTCTTTAAATGGAAGAAGTCATGTCATCTTCACTCTAGGGTTTTGTGATGAAATGAATTTGAATTCCTGGTGATCAAAATGCAGATTGAAAGTTTTGGGAAGGTCATTTCATTCCCTCTCATCAAACTTTCAAAAAGTTTCAAATTTCACTCACTTTCAATCACTCAAGCAAACAACAATTCATTCTAATAATTATTATAACATTCCAAAATTTGGGTTGTTACAGTTTGTAACAGTAGCAATGGAAAAGTAACTGAGCGAAGATCAATATATGAAAAGCTCGTAGGCAATGGATTAGTGATGGATGATCATGTCGGATGGCATTCATCATGCAACAATTATAACATAGGGTGACACAGAACTAGCTCCAATTCATCAATGTAATGTAGGCATGTATTCCATATATAGTCATACGTGCTTATGGGAAAGAAATTGCATGACATCTTTTGTCCTACCCTCCCGTGGCAACAGGGTCCTATTGGAAACTAAGGGATATTAAGGCCTCCTTTTAATAGAGAATCGGACCAAAGCATTAGCACTTAGTGAATACATAACTCCTCAAACTACGGTAATCACCGAAAAGAATCCCAGTTATTGTCACCCTGGGGGATGCGGATCATAACTCGTAATAGGTGTCTACAACTTGCAAGATAGGATCAAGAACACACATATATTCATGAAAACATAATAGGTTCAGATCTGAAATCATGGCACTCAGGCCCTAGTGACAAGCATTAAGCATAGCAAAGTCATAAAAACATCAATCTCAGAACATAGTGGATACTAGGGATCAAACCCTAACCAAACTAACTCGATTACATGATAAATCTCATCCAACCCATCACCGTCCAGCAAGCCTACGATGAGATTACTCACGAACGGTGGGGAGCATCATGGAATTGGTGATGAAGGATGATTGGTGATGACGAAGGCGTCAATTTCCCCTCTCCGGAGCCCAAAACAGGCTCCAGATCTAGTCTCCCGAGGAAGAACAGGCGATGGCGGCGGCTCCGTATCATGATGAACTCTTCTCCCTCATTTTTTTTCGTCAAATAGGGTTATATGGAGCTGGAGTGGAGGTCGGAGGAGCCACGAGGGCCCCACAAGCCTGCTCGGCGCGACCAAGGGGTGGTCGCGCCTAGCAGGCTTGTGGCCTGCAAGTGGCCCCCTCTGGTTACTTCTTTCCCCAGTATTTTTTATTAATTCCAAAAATATTCTGCATAAATTTTCAGGACGATCCAAGAACTTTTATTTCTGCACAAAAATAACACCAAGGCAATTCTGCTGAAAACAGTGTCAGTCCGGGTTAGTTCCATTCAAATCATGCAAATTAGAGTCCAAAACAAGGGCAAAAGAGTTTGGAAAAGTAGATACGTTGGAGACGTATCAACTACCCAATCGGTGCAACCGATTCCCATACTCAGACAGAACCAAGCCAAACCCTACCTTTTCAATGCAACCGATTCTTAACCGGTGGAACAGAGTTTAGGTGGAAAACCTACTGGTGTCTATTGCACAAAATCGGAAATTCCGAGTTTTTGCTCCGGTGTCACCGAGTCCTGCCATTCTGACCGTTGCCCACCTTTTCGGTATCACGCAGAAGTCTATATCGGTCTCACCGAGATTCAAAAGTTGCTACGTTTGAGGCAACTCGGTACCACCGAGATTAACACATCGGTGTCACCGAGTTGGACTTATTAGGTGTAACGGTTGGATTTTTGGAGATCCTTATATATACCCCTCCACCACCACCTACTCAAAAGAGAAGCGCTCAAAATAGATCCCCACTCATACCAACTGATTTTCTCAGAGTGAGCCACCTACTCATGTGTTGAGATCATGCCATTCCATTTCTACCATATGAATCTTGATCTCTAGCCCCCACCCAAGTTGCTTTCCACCAAATCAATCTCTTCCACCAAAGCCAAATCTGTGAGAGCGTGATTCTGTGTTGCGAGACTATCATCTTGAAGCACAAGAGCAAGGAGTTCGTCGACATTATCGAGCCTATTACTTTTGGAGGGTGGTGCCTCCTAGATTGGTTAGGTGTTGCTTGGGATCCTCCTACTTCATGTAGTGGAGTGAACCAAGAAGTTTGTAAGGGCAAGGAGATCGCCTACTTCCTGAAGATCTACCCCGAGTTAGGCTAGTCCTCCGTGGACATAGGCCATTATGGTATAGTCAAGGTTGCTTCTTCGTGGACTCTCGCGACCGTTACCCTTCGTGGGTCAAAGACTCCATAAACATGGACGTACAATAGCACCACCTATCGGAACCATGGGAAAAATCATCGTGTCGCCAAATTGCATTTGATATTCCTACCCTTCCTTTACTATTCATGGTTGTCTTTACTTTCCGCTGCTATACTCGTCGACATGCATGCGTAGGGTGTGCTTGACTTGCTACAATTGCTAAAATCTGACAACACTTAAAACTGGGAAAAGGTAGATTTTTAATTGGTCAAGTAGTCCAATCACCCCACCTACTTTCGATCCTATAAGTGGTATCATAGCTTTGGTCTCCATTGCATTGGTTTCACAACCTAGGAGAGTATGGCGTCAAGTTAGGGAAATTATCACCATAGAGGTCCGTACTTTGATGGCACTAATTTTGCTAGTTGGAAGCACAAAATGAAAATGCATATTCTTGGTCATAACCTTGCCGCTTGGGCTATTGTTCGTGTTGGTTTGCAAGGTCAACTCTTCGCGGATAGAAGGGAACCGGATCGTGAAGCAACCGTGGAAGGATTAAGATGTTGCAATACAATGCTCAAGCATGTGACATTATCTTCAATTGCCTATGCCCCGAAGAATTCAAAAAAATCAGTCGTCTTGAGAATGCAAAAGAGATTTGGGATACTTTGGTTGATATGCATGAAGGTACTGAATCCATGAGAGAATCCAAGTTGGATGTTCTTCAAAGTCAACTTGACAAGTTCAATATGAAGGATGGTGAAGGAGTCGCTGAGATGTTCTCTAGGCTATCTCTCAACACCAATGAGATTGCCGGCTTAGGAAGCAAAGAAATGACCAAAAAAATCATTATCAAGAAGATACTTTGAGCTTTGGATGATAGATATGACACCGTATGCACATTGATCCAAATGATGCCCAAATACAAAGATATCAAGCCAATGGAAGTGATTGGAAGAATTGTCGCTCATGAGATGACACTCAAGGACAAGGAACACCTTCACAACAAGTCTAGCGGTGCTTACAAAGCCACAAGTGATGCTACCGCAACTTCAAGCAACAAACTTGTCACAAATTTAGAGATAATCCTCATGGTCAAGAAATTCAACAAGTTCTACAAGAATAGAGGCAAATATCAAAGCTCCAACTCCGGTTTTCAAGAGAAGCGTTTGTCCAGTCATGATCGAAACTGCTACAATTGTGGGAAGCCCAATCACTACTCCAATGAGTACACGTCTCCTTACAAAAGGAAAGAAGAGTCACCAAGAAGAAGAGGCTCAAGAGACGAGTCACCTCGAAGAGAGAGAAGGAGTAGAGATGATCGTTATGAACGAAGACCCTCAAGGAGAAGTAGGGAATCGGAGAAGTAGGACAAGTACACCAAGAGCTACTCAAGAAGAAGACATCAAGCTCATGTTTGGTGAATGGGTTTCCAACTCCGAATCCGACAACCACTCCGACAGAAGCTATCACTTCAACTTCGACTATAGTCAAGATGAAGGTGTTGCTAGACTTGCACTAGTGACAACCGACTCCTACAACATATTTGATTCACCAAATGAAGGGAGTGGATGTTGCTTCATGGATAAAGGCCCGAAGGTATCACACCCTGAGTATCTTGATTTCAATAGTGATGAGGATGACTTACTAGGAGATGATGACTTGCTATGTGACAAATCTAGTAATGTTAGTCAAGATGAACTTCTTAGTAATCACTCTAATCAAGATAAGACGCATGATGATGATAAGTTGGAAATAGAACGACTAACTCAAAAACTAAACACTATTAAGTTAGCTCACGAGTCTACTCTACAAGATCATAGAGAGCTTTAAAGGACACATGAGAAGCTCCGCTTTGAGAAGCTCAATTTAGAGCATGAGCATGAGTTCCTTAAAGCAATCAATGACGATCTTCGAAGGAATACTTCCTCTTATCTAGCCAAACAAATTCTCTTGTCTACAATCATTCCACAAGTTAAGGCTACGCAAACTAGTAACAAAGGCAAGAAAGGTTCTTCAACTAGTAGCAAAAATAATAATAAATCTAATGATATTGCTTCTAGTAGTTCTATTGTTCCCACTAACACTTCTCTTAGCCAAGTTACACTTGAGCAAGAAAATGAACTTTTGAAAGGGATTATAGAGAAAGGTATCTACAAGAGTCTTGTCGGGTGTAAGCAATTTGAGGAAATTGTTCGCAAGGACGGAGGATACCGGAAGAACCATGGCATTGGCTACTTCAATGCTAATGGAGTCGAATGGGAAGAAGGTCAATACCCCAAGCCCAACTTTGTTCCTAAAAAGGAGAAGTATGAAAATACTCTCCCCAGGGGAACAAATGCTCAAGACGACCTTCCACCCTGAAAGGTGCACCCACTCCCCTTTATATAGACCTCCGAGGTGGGCTCAACACTTGAGGCCCACGATGAGTCTAGTCCCATTTTCCATTTGGATCCAATCCAAAATGGGTTCCAATCCCTTAAGTGTGCGACCCTATCGGTTCACGTACGCATGGACACAACACGAGTCGATAGTCGGTAACGGCTCGTAGCAGAACGTGCCAACTCCCATGTGTTGGGAACGTTGCATGGGAAACAAAAAATTTCCTATGCACACGCAGATCTATCCATGGTGATGAGCATCTACGAGAGGGAGAGTGGATCTACGTACCCTTCTAGATCGCTAAGCGGGAAGCGTTAAGAAACGCGGTTGGTGTAGTCGAACGTCTTTGCGATCCAAATCGCCGTGCTTCCTGCGATCCAATCACAATCCGTCCCGCGATCCAATCATGATCCGTCCAGCGAACCTGATCACGATCCGTCCCACGAACTTGATCACGATCCTTCCGATCTAGCGCCCAACGGACAACACCTCCGCGTCCAGCACACGTACAGCTTGATGACGATCTTTGTCGTCTTGATCCAGCAAGAAGGAGCGAAGAGGTAGAAGAGTTATCCGGCAGCGCGATGGCGCTCCGGCGATGGTGGTGGAGTTGTTCCGGCAGGGCTTCGCCTAAGCGCTGCAGAAAACCGATCTAGAGGAGAAACTATGCACTGGAGGAACGGGCAGCACGTGGCTGAAAATTCTGTGCAAAAACCCTAAAACCTCCAGTATATATAAGAGGAATAGAGGAGGAGGCTTGGCCCAAGGCCAAGCCTCTAGGAGTCGGCTGAACCAGGTGGGAGAGGTGGAATCCACCTCCAATCCTAGTAGGACTAGGATTCACCCTATATTTGCCTTTTTCCACTTTTTCTCTTTTGGTTTTTTCTCCCTAGCCGCATGGGCGTTCTGTGGGACTTCCACCAGCCCACTAAGGGCTGGTATCTACTCTCCCACAGTCCATGTTGCCTCTTGGGTCGAAATACCCCTCTCGATGGTCTGCCGGTACACTACCGGCACTCCCGATACCTTACCGATTAGCCCAAAACTTTTCCGGCGACCAAAATAGGACTTCCTATATATCATTATTTACCTCTAGACCATTCCGGAGCTCCTCGTGAAGTCCGGGATATCATTCGGGACTCCGAACAACCTTCGGTCACCACCATACATAACTCTATACTACCGAAACATCACCAAACCTTAAGTGTGCAGACCCTACGGGTTCGAGGACTATGTAGACATGACCGAGACACCTCTATGGTCAATAACCAATAGCGGGACCTGGATGCCCATATTGGTTCCTACATGTTCTACGAAGATCTTTATCGGTTGAACCTCTATGTCAAGGATTCAGTTAATCCCGTACGATTTTCCCTTTGTTCTTCGGTATGTTACTTGCCCGAGATTTGATCGTCGGTATCTCCATACCTAGTTCAACCTCGTTATTAAAAAGTCTATTTACTCGTTCCGTAATACAAGATCCCGTGACTAACACTTAGACACATTGCTTGCCAGGCTCATTGTGATGTTGTATTACCGAGTGGGCCCTGAGATACCTCTCCGTCACACGGAGTAACAAATCCCAGTCTTGATCCATGCCAACTCAACAGACACCCTCGGAGATACCTATAGAGCACCTTTATAGTCACCCAGTTACGTTGCGACGTTTGATGCACACAAGGCACTCCTTCGATATCCGTGAGTTTCACGATCTCATGGTCATAGGAACATATACTTGACATGCAGAAAACAGTAGCAATAAACTGACACGATCATATGCTACGTTTGTAGTTTGGGTATTGTCCATCACATTATTCTCCTAATGATGTGACCCCGCTATCAAATGACATCACATGTCAATGGGTAGGAAACCTTGACCATCTTTGATTAACGAGCTAGTTCAGTAGAGGCATACTAGGGACAAAGTGTTGTCTATTTACCCACACATGTAATGTGTTTCCAATTAATACAATTACAGCATGAATAATAAACGATTATCATGAACAAGGAAATATAATAATAAACACTTTATTTATTGCCTCTAGGGCATATTTCCAACAGTCTCCCACTTGCACTAGAGTCAATAATCTAGCTCACATCACTATGTGATTTACATTGTAATGAATCGAACACCCATGCAGTTCTGGTGTTGATCATGTTTAGCCCTTGGAAGAGGTTTAGTCAATGGGTCTGCAACATTCAGATCCGTGTAATGGTACCAGTGTTGTCACAGAATAGGTTCATTGGATTCAGTGCACTGGGCACTACTCCAAGATCTATCATGAACTACTTCATCCAGACACCTTCCTTCGCCGCCTCCGAGGTTGCGATGTACTCCGCTTCACATGTAGAATCGGCTACCACGCTTTGCTTGGAACTGCACCAGCTTACCGCTCCCCCATTGAGAATAAATACATATCCGGTTTGTGACTTAGAGTCATCCGGATCAGTGTCAAATCTTACATCGACGTAACCCTTTACGACGAGCTCTTCATCACCTCCATAAACGAGAAACATTTCCTTAGTCCTTTTCAAGTACTTAAGGATATTCTTGACCGATGCCCAGTGTTCCATTCGAGGATCACTTTGAAACCTTCCGTCCATACTTATGGCAAGGCTGACATCGGGTCTTGTGCACATCATTGCATACATGATAGAGCCTAGGGCTGAAGCATAGGGGACGTCACTCATCTTTTCTCTATCCTCTACAGTCACTGGGCATTGAGTCTTACTCAACTTCACACCTTGTAACACAGGCAAGAACCCCTTCTTGGACTGATCCATTTTGAACTTCTTCAAAACTTTATCAAGGTATGTGCTCTATGAAAGTGCTATCAAGCGTTTCGATCTATCTCTATAGATCTTAATGCCTAATATGAAAGCAGCTTCTCCTAGGTCCTTCATTGAAAAACTCTTGTTCAAATATTCCTTCACGCTTTCCAGCATTTCTATATTGTTTCCAATCAGCAATATGTCATCCACATATAATATTAGAAACGCTATAGAGCTCCCACTCACTTTCTTGTAAATACAAGCTTCTCCATAAACTTGTATAAACTCAAACGCTTTGATCACCTCATCAAAACGCTTATTCCAACTCCGAGATGCTTGTACCAGCCCATAAATGGATCGCTGGAGTTTGCAAACTTTGTCAGCATTCTCTGGATTGACAAAACCTTCTGGTTGCATCATATACAACTCTTCCTCAAGGAAATCGTTGAGGAACGCTGTTTTGACATCCATCTGCCAAATTTCATAGTCGAAATAAGCAGCTATTGCCAACATGATTCTGACAGACTTAAGCATCGCTACGGCTGAGAAGGTCTCATCATAGTCAACTCCTTGAACTTGTGAAAAACCCTTTGCCACAAGTCGAGCTTTATAGACGGTGACATTACCGTCCGCGTCTGTCTTCTTCTTAAAGATCCATTTGTTTTGAATGGCCTTTCGCCCTTCAGGTAATACTTCTAAAGTCCATACTTTGCTTTCATACGTGGATCCCATCTCAGATTTCATGGCCTCTAACCATTTCTCGGAATCCGGGCCCATCACTGCTCCTCCATAGCTCGTAGGTTCATTGTTGTCCAACAACATGACCTCCAAGACAGGGTTGCCGTAGCACTCAGGAGTAGTACGCAGACTTGTCGACCTACGAGGTTCAATAGTAGCTTGATCCGAAGCTTCATGATCATCATCATTAACTTCCTCTTCTACCGTCGTAGGTTCCACAGAAACATCTTTCTGCGCTACGCTACTTTCTGGTTGAAGTAAAGGTTCAATAACCTCATCAAGCTCTATTTTCCTCCCACTCAATTCTTTCGAGAGAAACTCTTTCTCAAGAAATGTTCTGTTCTTAGCGACAAACACTTTGCCTTCAGATCTGAGATAGAAGGTATACCCGACTATCTCTTTCGGGTATCCTATGAAGACGCATTTTTCCGCTTTGGGTTCCAGCTTTTCAGGCTGAAGATTTTTGACATAAGCATCACATCCCCAAACTTTAAGAAACAACAACTTTGGCTTCTTGCCAAACCACAGTTCATATGGCGTCGTCTCAACGGATTTCGATGGTGCCCTATTTAAAGTGAATGCAGCTGTCTCTAATGCATAACCCCAAAATGATAGTGACAAATCAGCAAGAGACATCATAGAACGCACCATATCTAAGAAGGTTCGATTATGACGTTCGGACACACCATTACGCTGTGGTGTTCCGGGCGGTGTCAACTGTGAAACAATTCCACACTGTCTTAAGTGACTGCCGAACTCATAACTCAGATATTCACCTCCTCGATCAGATCGCAGGAATTTAATCTTCTTGTTACGATGGTTCTCAACTTCAGTCTGAAATTGCTTGAACTTTTCAAACGTTTTAGACTTGTGTTTCATCAAGTAAATATACCCATATCTACTTAAGTCATCGGTGAAGGTGAGAAAATAACGATATCCACCATGCGATGTAACATTCATTGGACCGCACACATCAGTATGTATGATTTCCAATAAGTCACTTGCCCGTTCCATTGTTCCAGAGAACGACGTTTTAGTCATCTTGCCCATGAGGCATGGTTCACATGTGTCAAGTGATTCAAAATCAAGTGACTCCAAAAGTCCATCAGCATGGAGCTTCCTCATGCGTTTTACACCAATATGACCTAAATGGCAGTGCCACAAGAAAGTGGTACTATCATTATCAACTCTACATCTTTTGGCATCAATGTTATGAACATGCGTGTCATCACTATCAAGATTTAATATGAATAAACCCCTCACATTGGGTGCATGACCATAAAAGATATTACTCATATAAATAGAACAACCTTTATTCTCCGATTTAAATGAGTAACCGTCTCGCAATAAACAAGATCCAGATATAATGTTCATGCTTAACGCAGGCACTAAATAACAATTATTCAGGTTCATCACTAATCCCGATGGTAATCGAAGAGAGAGCGTGCCGACGGCGATCACATCAACCTTGGAACCATTTTCCACGCGCATTGTCACTTCGTCCTTCGCCAGCCTTCGTTTATTCCGTAGTTCCTGCTTTGAGTTCCAAATGTGAGCAACCGAACCAGTATCAAATACCCAGGCACTACTATGAGAGCTAGTAAGGTACACATCAATAACATGTATATCATATATACCTTGTTTGTCGTTGGCTGCCTTCTTGTCAGCCAGGTACTTGGGGTAGTTCCGCTTCTAGTGACCAGTTCCTTTGCAATGAAAGCACTCAGTTTCTGGCTTGGGTCCATGCTTGGGCTTCTTTACAAGAGTAGCAACTGCTTTGCCATCCTTCTTGGTTTTACCCTTTTTGCCCTTGCCCTTGACCTTGCCATTTTTCTTGAAACTAGTGGTTTTATTGACCATCAACACTTGATGTTCTTTCTGGATTTCAGACTCAGCGACTTTTAGCATCGCAAACAGCTCGGCGACTGACTTGTTCATCCCGTGCATGTTATAGTTCATCACAAAGCTCTTGTAACTAGGTGGCAGTGATTGAAGAACTCTGTCAGTGATCGCCTATGGCGGAAGGGCAATTCCCAACTCCGCTAGACGAGTTGAATACCCAGACATTCTAAGTATATGTTCACTGATAGACCCGTTCTCCTCCATCTTGCAAGCATAGAACTTATCGGAGGTTTCATACCTCTCGATCTGGGCATTCTTCTGAAAGATAAACTTCAACTCCGGGAACATCTCATAGGCTCCATGACGTTCAAAATGTCTTTGAAGTCCCGGTTCTAAGCCATACAATATTGCACACTGAACTATTGAGTAATCTCCAGTATGTGCCTCCCAAGCATTCTTAACGTCTTCGGAGGTCATGTCTTCTGGTTGATCACCAAGCGGTGCATCAAGGACATATGATTCTTGGGAAGCCGTGAGGATAATCCTCAGATTACGGGCCCAGTCAACAAAGTTACTTCCATCATCTTTCAACTTAGCTTTCTCTAGGAACGCATTAAAATTCAGTGGTGCTACTGCGTGAGCCATTGATCTACAACATAAATATGCAAAGTTTACTTAGACTATTGTTCAAGATAATGAGTTTAGTTAATCAAATTACTAAAGCTTCCACTCAAATTGACATCCCTCAGGTCATCTGAGTGTCACATGATCCAAATCCACCAACTCAAGTCCGATCATCACGTGAGTTGAGGTGGCTTAAATCGTGAACATCATTATGTTGATCATATCTACTATATGACTCATGTTCAACCTTTCGGTCTCTTGTGTTCTGAGGCCATGTCTGTACATGCTAGGCTCATCAAGTTTAACCCGAGTGTTCTGCACGTGCAACACTGGCTTGCACCCGTTGTATGTGAACGTAGAGTCTATCACACCCGATCATCACGTGGTGTCTCAACACAACGAACTTTCGCAACGGTGCACACTCGGGGAGAATACAATTCATCTTGAAATTTAAGTGAGGGATCACCTTATAGTGCTACCGTTGTCCTAAGCAAAACAAGGTGCATAAAAGGATTACATCACATGCAATTCATAAGTGACATGATATGGCCATGAACTTGTGCTTTTGATCTCCATCTAAAAAGCACCGGCATGATCTCCATCGTCACCGACATGACACCATGATCTTCATCATCATGATCTTCATCAATGTGTCGCCATCGGGGTTGTCGCGCCCAAGATGCTTCTACTACTATTGCTACCGTTTAGCGATAAAGTAAAGCATTACATAGCTTTTAATGATTGACACGCAGGTCATACAATAATTGACGACAACCCTATGGCTCCTGCCGGTTGCCGTACTCATTGACATGCAAGTCGTGATAATCTATACATCACATGATCATCTCATACATCACATATATCACATCATGTAATTGGCCATATCACATCACAACATACCCTGCAAAAACAAGTTAGACGTCATCTAATTCTTGTTGCATGTTTTACGTGACTGCTACGGGTATCTAGCAAGAACAATTCTCATCTATGCAAAAACCACAACGGTGATACACTAGTTGCTTTTCATCCTTCTCAAGGACTGCCTTTGTCGAATCCGATCCAACTAAAGTGAGAGAAACTGGCACCCGCAAGCCATCTATGCAACAAGTTGCGGTCGAGGGAACCAGTCTCTCGTAAGCGTACGAGTAATGTTGGTCCGGGCCGCTTCATCTCACAATACCGCTGAACCAAAATCTGACCAAGGGAGGAAACAATCTAAGCATCAACGCCCACAAACCTTTTGTGTTCTACTCGAGATCTCATCTACACATAGACCTAGCTCATGATGCCACTGTTGGGGTACGTCGCATGGGAAACAAAAAAATTCCTATGCACAGCAGATCTATCCATGGTGATGAGAATCTACGAGAGGGAGAGTGGATCTACATACCCTTGTAGATCGCTAAGAGGGAAGCATTAAGAAACGCGGTTGGTGTAGTCGAACATCTTCGCAATCCAAATCGCCGAGCGTCCCGCGATCTCATCCCGATCCGTCCCGTGATCCAATCACGATCCGTCTCGTGAACTGATCACGATCCGTCCCACAAACTCATCATGATCCGGCTCGCGATCTTGATCATGATCCGTCCCGTGAACTCATCACGATCCGTCCCGCGAACTCGTCACGATCCGTCCCGTGAACTCATCACGATCCGTCTCGCGATCTTGATCATGGTCATTCCGATCTAGCGCTGAACGGACGACACCTCCGCGTTCAACACACGTGCAGCTTGATGACGATCTCCACCGTCTTGATCTAGCAAGAGGAAGTGGAGAGTAAGAAGAGTTCACCGGCAGCGTGATGGCGCTCCGGCGATGGTGGTGGAGCAATTCCGGCAGGGCTTCGCCTAAGCACTGCGGGAATCCGATCTAAAGGAGCACCGGTGGAACGGGTAGCATGTGGCCATAAAATCTAGTGCAAAACACCCAATACCACCAGTATATATAAGAGGGAGGGAGGAGGAGGGCTGGCGCACAAGGTAGCCCTTGCGCAAGGAGGAGAGGAGGAATCCTCCTCCAATCCTATTAGGACTAGGATTCCTCCTTTCCTACTTGGAATCTCTTCCCACCTTGCGTTCTTTTCTTTCTATTTCAACTCCAGCCGCATGGGCCTCTTAGAGGACTTACACAAGCCCACTAAGGGCTGGTTTCCACCCCCCCACAGTCCATGTAGCCTCTTGGGTCGAAATACCTCTCCCGATGGTCCCCCGGTACACTACCGGCACTCCCGGTACACTACCGATGAGCCCGAAACTTTTCCGACGACCAAAATAGGACTTCCTATATATGAATCTTTACCTCCGGACCATTCCGGAGCTCCTCGTGACGTCCAGGATATCATCCGGGACTCCAAACAACCTTAGGTCACCACTATACATAACTCTATACTACCGAAACGTCACCAAACCTTAAGTGTGCAGACCCTGCGGGTTCGAGAACTATATAGACATGACCGAGACACCTCTACGGTCAATAACCAATAGCGGGACCTCGATGTCCATATTGGTTCCTACATATTCTACGAAGATCTTTATCGGTCGAACCTCTATGTCAGGGATTCAGTTAATCCCGTATGATGTTCTCTTTGTTCTTCGGTATGTTACTTGCCCGAGATTCGATCGTCGGTATCTCCATACCTAGTTCAACCTCGTTACCGGCAAGTCTCTTTACTCATTTCGTAATACAAGATCCCGTGACTAACACTTAGTCACATTGCTTGCAAGGCTTGTTGTGATGTTGCATTACCGAGTGGGCCCTGAGATACCTCTCCGTCACACGGAGTAACAAATCCCAGTCTTGATCCATGCCAACTCAACAGTCACCCTCGGAGATACCTGTAGAGTACCTTTATATTCACCCAGTTACGTTGTGACGTTTGATACACACAAGGCACTCCTCCGGTGTTAGTGAGTTGCATGATCTCATGGTCATAGGAACATATACTTGACATGCAGAAAAATAGTAGCAATAAACTAACACGATCATATGCTACGTTTGTAGTTTGGGTCTTGTCCATCACACCATTCTCCTAATGATGTGATCCCGTTATCCAATGACATCTCATGTCCATGGCTAGGAAACCTTAACCATCTTTGATCAACGAGCTAGTTCATTAGAGGCATACTAGGGACATGGTTTTGTCTACGTATCCACACATGCATCTAAGTCTTCGATCAATACAATTATAGCATGGATAATAAATAATTTATCATGAACAAGGAAATATGATAATAACTAATTTATTATTGCCTCTAGGGCATATTTCCAACAGTCAATGGCTAGGAAACCTTGACCATCTTTGATCAACGAGCTAGTTCACTAGAGGCATACTAGGGACAAAGTGTTGTCTATTTACCCACACATGTAATGTGTTTCCAATTAATACAATTATAGCATGGATAATAAACGATTATCATGAACAAGGAAATATAATAATAAACACTTTATTTATTGCCTCTAGGGCATATTTCCAACACCATGTGTGTGCAAAGTCATTAGATGAACCTCGACAATGTGTCATATACAACATTCCTTTTGCCTCATTATATAGGTTGTAGAGCTCAAGGCGGATACTTATCACCCTTGTGGTAGCTCGACATGTCTTCTCGAAACCGTGATGCACATTCCCACACTAGGTTAACACTTAACCCATGTCGCATGGCCATGCTTTCTGAATCTGATCACACGAGAGAGCCCAGAGAATATCTCTCCTCATGGAGGGGCAAATCCCATCTTGGTTAACAATGTCTCACGGCATGTCTCACGACTTAGCCGAAAGCTACCTTTATAACTACCCAGTTATGGACTAGCGTTTGATAGACCCTAAGTAAGTCGACCCTCATCCCTAGAACATGCGAACACCTCAGGTCTAGGACATGGCATACATTGTACTTGATACTAACAAATGACATTATCTCGTTGTGTCTCAAAGTGGGTCTATCCGACTCGGCGATCTCAATCCCCGAGTCCATACTATTAGTTTAGCATCACTATGCACATGGCTTGTGAAACGTAGTCATCAACTGAATCGTATACTAGTAAAGGATATGTGTCCACATAACTTTAACAACTAGGGAGTATTAGAACAATCATCATACTATATATAGTCTCACAAATAAGTCACATACTTGTTGATACATATCACGGATGATGTTCAAGGACAATACAAAATACTCATGAATACATAGGAAATGAAATCATCACATGATTGCCTCTAGGGCATTTCTCCAACACGAGGTCCAAGTGAAAGCACATTTGCTCCCTTGGTGGTTTTAGTAATTAACAAAAACATATATGTCATTGAACTAATGTTTCCACTAAGCATATTTTAGGAAAGGTTCAATGATGGCATGGCAAAAGGATTGTGGAGAGACCCCTAGATGCAAGGAAATGGATTGGCAAATCTTCAAGCAAAGAAGACTCTCTTTTTACTTGGTGAGAAATCACTTTGAGTCATAGAAAAGCCAATACTATTAAAAGGGGGTAAGGTATTGTTGGTGAACAAGATGCTCATACGTACACAAGTGATGGCCACCAAAAACATCCACAAACTCCTCCACAAAAGTCTGTCCAAAGCCAAATATCCAAAATCGGTGCAACCAACACTTCCCACTTGGTGCAACCAATTCCCATACTTAGACAGAACCAAGCCAAACCCTACCTTTTTGGTGCAACCGATTCTGAATTGGTGGAACCGAGTTTAGGTGGCAAACCTACTGGTGTCTATTGCACAAAATCGGAAATTTCGAGTTTTTGCTCTAGTGTCACCGAGTCCTGCCATTCTGACCGTTGCCCACCTTTTCGATATCACCGAGAAGTCTATGTCGGTCTCACCGAGATTCAAAAGTTGCTACGTTTGAGGCAACTTGGTACCACCGAGATTAACATATCGATGTCACCGAGTTGGACTTATTAGGTGTAACGGTTGGATTTTGGGATATGCCTATATATACCCCTCCACCACCACCTACTCGAAAGAGAAGCACTCAGAACAGATCCCCACTCATATCAACTGATTTTCTGAGAGAGAGCCACCTACTCATGTGTTGAGATCATGCCATTACATGTCTACCATATGAATCTTGATCTCTAGCCCCCCCCAAGTTGCTTTGCACCCAATCAATCTGTTCCACCAAAGCCAAATCTATGAGAGAGTGATTCTGTGTTGCGAGTCTATCATCTTGAAGCACAAGATCAAGGAGTTCATCTACATTATTGAGCCTATTACCTTTTGGAGGGTGGTGCCTTCTAGATTGGTTATGTGTCGCTTGGGAGCCTCCTACTTTGTGTTGTGGAGTGAACCAAGAAGTTTGTAAGGGCAAGGAGATGGCCTACTTCGTGAAGATCTACCCCGAGTTAGGCTAGTCCTCCGTGGACGTAGGCCATTATGGTATAGTCAAGGTTGCTTCTTTGTGGAACCCTCCGTGGGTAGAGCCCTTTGTGGATTCTCGCGACCGCTACCCTCCGTGGGTTGAAGACTCCATAAACGTGGACGTATGACAACACCACCTATTGGAACCACGGGAAAACTCATCATGTCGCCGAATTGTGTTTGATCTTCCTACTCTTCCTTTACTATTCATGCTTGTCTTTATTTTTCGCTGCTATACTCGTAGACATGCATGTGTAGCGTGTGCTTGACTTGCTACAATTGCTAAAATCTGCCACCACTTCAAATTGGGGAAACGTAGATTTTTAATTGGTCAAGTAGTCTAATGACCCCCCTCTAGACCTACTTTCGATCCTACACCAAGTGATCTTTGCTCAAGGGGAATAAGGTGAAGACGCGGTCTTCTGAGTTAAATCTCAGCATCCCTAACCAGTTAGAACTGGTCTAACAAATCCACTGTATTCATTGAACAACTGGTTCTATCTCCTCCACTCCTTTACTTACTTAATTGATCTGTGAAGCCTTTCCTTGCTTGTCTTTGTGTGAAGACATGCACTGAAGACATTCAACCATTTACGCTTTTGACTTCGTGATTGCCCGTTTTTACCATTGATACCATATTATATACATGACATGCTGCCTACGTAGTTCCTTAATCTATTATTCTTGTTGATCATGATACACTTCTGCATACTTCGAATATATTGCGTGTTTCAAAGCCATTCATAAAAATCACCTATTCACCCCTCTAGTCGATAACTAGCACATTCAAACCCCGCAGACACGTCATAGAAGTGTCGACTACCTCAACCATTGCATTGTTGTCGACATCGCTCCCATAATTATCGTTTCCACAAAAACCCAGACGCCCAAACCGCTGCCGTCCACCAGCCATGCATGCACGCCAATGATGAGCTCCTAAGGTGAAGCCCCCAAGAGGGAATACGACACCGAAGCACCGCCATCGTTCGGTCATAGATCAAAGGTTTCCCCTAGATAGGCTGAGATGAACGGGTCCACGTGGGAAGGCTACGACAATAAAGCAACAATGCCTCCAGGAAGGTCAACGACGACCGCAGTCGCTGCCATCGCTGGTCATGCCACAAGGTCGAGACATGGTCTTCACCCAAGCTTCCACACGATCTCAGCTACACACCTACACGGGCGCCGCACATGGCATGTCACCCGCATAGGTAGAAATCCCTCTTCTGTAGGATTAGGAGTGTAAAACCATGCCTTATGCCCGCTCCGGACAATTTTTGGCACCGAAAGTTTGAAATAATCCGAGTCCAGGCGCAACTGAAGTTGGTGCCCCCGTAGTGGCAGAACCTCCTTTCCGTTCTTCTAAAGTTTAACCTAGAAGAAATAACATTGCACTAGAGGTTATTAACAACATGAATGATATCGCCAAGATGCATGCAACCTATGAGTTGCACTACCTTTCTACTTAAAATTAGTTATATTGTGACTTAAATTTTAATCCCGACAAACTAACGTTATTACTACTGTATGCATGTTGTGAGATAGGGATTCACCCATGCATGTATTAAGTCAGCACTGTGAAGTATATGGACTAATATGCGCTTCATTGAGCTGATAATGTGGATTTTACTTCAATTGTTCTACATTATATTCTAGTAATTGTGCAAAACGGTACAAAAATAAGGACATGTCATGCCAAAAAAATTAGTTGAAATTTCATCCAAAATCTTGATGGTTCAATAAACAAACATATGTTTTCTTTCATTATTTTAAATATTATCAACTCATTAGGGCATGTCCAACACTTGGCGCTTTTGGAGGGTCTGGAATTGCTTTCCTACAGATATCCCGATAAATTGGCAGTTTAGCATTGTAAATGCCCTTACAAGACTTCCATAGCAATGCCCGGGATATTGTGTAGTATTGACAGTTGACCGTCCCTAGCAAAAAAGGAACAAGAAATACATTTTTCTTTTGAGTTTAATATAACTAGGAACATAGTTTTTTTAGAACAACACCCAGGCCTCAGCGCTACAAGGATCAGGCCGACCTAAAATGCCTACGGCCCACGCTCTGTAACTGGTGTTTTTGAGAACAATACCCAGGCCTCAACGCACGCTCCGGTTCCAACATCCCGTTCAGCAGCCCAGCCCACTCCCCAGCACATTCCTCTTCCTCACAGCAAACCCTAGTTCCAGTACCCCTATAAAACGTCTCGCCCGCCGCCGCCGCCGCCTCAACACAGATCGCCAAAATGCAGATCTTCGTCAAAACCCTCACGGGGAAGACAATCACCCTCGAGGTTGAGAGCAGCGATACCATCGACAATGTCAAGGCCAAGATCCAGGACAAGGAGGGTGAGTATCTTCTTCTCAGATGTTCTTCTTTCCTTTCTTTCTTGTTTCCATTTCCGCCGGCCGCCGTTGTTAATCTCCACTTCGTTCCGGCAGGGATCCCGCCGGACCAGCAGCGTCTGATCTTCGCCGGCAAGCAGTTGGAGGACGGCCGCACCCTCGCCGACTACAACATCCAGAAGGAGTCGACCCTCCATCTCGTCCTCAGGCTCCGCGGAGGCATCATCGAGCCATCCCTGCAGGCGCTTGCCCGCAAGTACAACCAGGAGAAGATGATCTGCCGCAAGTAAGTGCAGTCGTCGACATGCCAACCCATTTATTGTTTCAGACTTAATTTATCTATCTATTAGATGTAAATATCTCTTGTGAATGAATTACATATACTGAGATTCGATATCACTCATGGAAGAGAAGAAGTTGGTGTAGGATTATAATCACTAGAATATATATATATTTTTAGATGGCTTGCATCACAGTTGTTTTGAAGAGCAGGAATAGTTGTGCTCACGTTTTCATCGTATAGATCTCTTATTCCGGTGGCTTACTTTCGGAAATTAGTTGGTCATATCAGCATTATGTGTCTGGGTACATAATTTTAATTTGGTTTTATCATGCTGTGCTGACTTTTAAACTGGTAAAACAAACCCTACAAAGTATTCTTTAGCTACCTTTGTTTAGCACCCATTTCAATCTTTTCATCCAGTAAATCTTATACCCATCTTTGCTCTTTTATATCATGCCCTTTTGTTAGATTTATGGACTTGGGTTTTCTCATATTGTAACCTAGAGATTTCTTCAGTAAATCACTGAAAGTGGGTGTTTCTTGTGGGCTCATGCATGTTTTGCTGCTCAGAGTTTTGTATTGATGACAATGAATTGTTGGCTCGATGATGACTACTCTTGCTTTAACCACACCGAATTTGAAGACTGGATTTAGTGATTTCTCTTTAACTCCTTTACTGTATGCTCTCCTCTCTTGGCGGTTCCTTGGGAAGTCTTCCTTTTGCTGTAGAACTAAGCGGAATTTAGTTTCTGTAACTTAGTTCTTCATCTAAAGGTTGAGACAGAAGGATGCGATGAGATTGGTGAGCATCAACTGGGAGGGGGGAGGGGTCTCTTCTGAAGGATCTTCCCATGTGGACAAAACTGGCCTTGACTGAGAGCCTCAATGCAATCCTTGTTTCATGCTGAATTCTGATTGATCAGTGTTTTTGGTCATTTTCTTTGCCCTTTCCAATCTTTTCTATTCTGTTGGTGATCTGATAATGTTTGCGTTTGACAATAGTTATGACAAGCCTTCCTTAACGTCCTTTTACAGATCAATTAAGGCACTTGTAAATTATCCTTGTGTACAGTCTGATAACACTTTGATCTTACACGTTCTATTTTTTCTTGCTTACCTTCAGATGCTATGCGCGCCTGCACCCAAGGGCTGTCAACTGCCGCAAGAAGAAGTGTGGCCACAGCAACCAGCTGAGGCCCAAGAAGAAGATCAAGAACTAGAGTTCTGCTAGTCAGTTTCATGGACCGGTTGAATCCATTGCCGTGTCAGAGTTTATGCTTTATCGTCTCTCGTTGTCCTCAAAACTTATTTTATTTTGCTTTCGGCCTCCTATCGTTGTGGTGATGAAACTCGGAAGTATTGGTATATGGTAGCGAACTATAAATTTTGCCGTATCTGCTCTGTTTGATGTGCTTTCTGTTAAATTCTTACTCGTTGGCTATCTCCGTGTGGATGCTTGTGGTTTCCTCTATCTGCATCCGGTGTACTCCACATGCGGTGGTTGCGATTAGAGCAACTCCAACGTGCCAACCTAAATCTGCCGTCTGCCGTTAGTTTGTTCGGTCGTTGGCTTGCGTCCGTTCTCTCTAAGATTTAAAAAAGGCTTTCTATTTGAGGGTGTCTTGAACTTTTTCTTGTCTTTGATGACCCTTCTGAGAGAGGTTGAACCACTTGTCATTGTGTTGGATCTTGAATGCCTTCAAAGCTTGGAATGCCTATAAATAAATTACATGCAAGCATATTAGTAAATGAATATGAAAATAGACATACACGGGCGTTTGCTATCTTGTATAAACGGAATGACATTAAGAGGCTCGTTTGCTATCTTGTATGCCGATGCCGTTCATGGGCCTGCTTTGATGCTTTCAAAAGTGACACAAAACTTATTGCATTCTTGTTGGATCATCTTTCAACGCTTTCGCACGTTTTGAAATGGACATCCATCCACGTGTGCTCTGCATCTGACGACGACATCGAGGTTGGCGTCCATGACGAGCGCGCGAACGGAATGGTTTTGAAGGAGTAGCACGTCCTTTTCGTATTCGCGCCGGCGCAAATCCGGCTTAAAAATAGACTGAAAATAAGTCGATAGGTGGATGAAAAGTAGACATGCGTTTGTTTGGATCGACACGTTAGGCTGACTTTTCTGTTCGTGGACAGATTTCAAGTTGTGTGCGATGGACAGATTTCAAGTTGTGTGCGATATCATTCCACAGTGCTGATACGCTCAAATGCTACACAGTAGTTTGTTTGGTTGAGCAACTGATCGGTGGCTTTCCTTCATCTTGAACAATGAGCTCCATTGAAGTCATGTTGCTGGAACCTTCTTTTTTTTCTTTTTCTTTGCTGGAACCTTCTTCTAACCTCGGCCCCAACCGAGTTTCGATGAGTTCACCGGAATATGCACTTCCTGAGCACGACTGCTCTCCAGCGTTTGGTTGGCATAATACACCTACCATTCGTGTGTCTGACTCCGCTGTCGCCGGTCTTCTCCTTGGCCGGTCCAAGAAGTCGTCCCCGCCGTCTAGGAAGATGCTGACATAAATTCTGATATGATATGATCGCTGCAAGAGTGAGTTGCAGAAACCATCGACATTAAAGGTCAGCTTTGCAAGAAACATGCTTCTACACGCTTGTGTCAAAAACCACTAATTTGAAGTTTTTTTTTCTTTTTGTAATACACACTATTTGATGGCTTTGGTTGTTTTGATAATGGTTATGACAGGGTGGTCCCGCTTTTGCCGACGTGACATAACTGTCCGTGCTAGACACATGTACGGTGGCGGTATTGTGCGTGCAGTACGAGTCGGATTTTCGGCCCAACATGACCATCGTGGTGAAGGTGTCTTCACCCCTTCTCAGGTTCTAGCTAGACAACCTTTCGACTCCCTAAAACGCCTTGTTGTCGCGGCAGACCATTGCCTCTTTTTGTCATGGTTTTCATGTTTATTTTTTATTTCATTTTTTTACTTCCGTTTAGATTTCTAAATACTATACATAAATACATTACAAAAAATACATAATTAGAAAAAGGTTAAACAAGCATTTGAAAAATGTTAAATGTATATAGAGAAAATGTTTGTCATTTATACACAAATATATACAAAAAACATATAATGTGTGTAAAAAAGTTGATCATGTATTTAAAAAATATTAATCCAATAACTTGAAGAAAATGTTAACAAGTATTAAAAATGTTATTGAAGCATTTTAAAAATGTAAAATGTCTATAGAAAAATGTTGACCATGTATTCAGAAAATGTTAATCTTGTATTTATAAAATATTAAACATGTATCTGATATATATATATATATATATATATGATGTATACCAAAAATGTGTATAGAAACAACGAAAACCTGAGAAAAAACAATAGAAAACCAATGAAAAATGAGAAGAAAAAACAAACAAAACCGAAGAAAATGAATAGAACAAAAGAAAAAGCTAGTGAAAACGGAAAGGAAACAAAGAATACCAAAGAAAAAACGCAATAAACAGAGAAAGAAACAAAGAAAAACAGGTAAAAATAAGTAAGAACAGAAATATATATGAAAAAATGGCTCTTTTCTTTAACAAGGTCACAAGCTACTATTTTAACACAAACTTGATGGTGTCCCAGTGGTAAATAGACTACGTTGAAAACTAAAGATCCCGAGGTCGATTCCCAAACACTCGCTATAAGCTATATCATGGATGTGCATACACTTGGTGGTTGTTTTTGTGTAAATTGTCGATTCACGTGTGTACAATTGCCAAGATGCCAACGAATTTAGCTTGTAGAGATCGATGTATCTGCAAAGGGTCTAGATTTTGCTAAGTTCCAAGATATCAACGAGTTTAGGGCATCTTCAATGGTGTTGATCAGATGGCAACCTCTACTTGTCCACAAACACGTCTGGGTGACGTGTCTATGAACAAATTGGTACTTAATAGCATCGCACACCTTTTTTCCTACTTGTCTGCCATTTCTCAAACTCCATTTTTATTCATTTGCAATAGTCAACATAAAAATGAAGATAAATTACGCATGACAAATAATTCAACATGACAATAATTCAATCAAAGTTTACAAATTGGATTGAACAAACCGACAATGTCCATCTGCCATATTCATGTCACATATTGATGGTGTTACGAATCCAGTGAACCCAATTAAGCGCTCCTCATCAACCATGGTAGTGTTGGCGGACATGACCCCCGCCCCCTCGGTGAACCATAGAGATGCTTTAGCAGATCCATCAAAAGCGGTTAAAGGAGTAAAAAATGGGTTTAAGGGACTAAATCGGACCTAGCTAACCCCTTATCCCTTCTAGAGGTAAGAAGAGTACAATTTCTACTCCCCGCGTCGGTGGTCGCTTATATTTACTTGACCGAAGCCACTTCTTAGGACTTAATGCCATAGATGCTTGCTGGATAGTAGTCGATTGGTAGAGTAATAGTAGTAGATGTAGAATCGCTTCGATCTACTTGTCACAGACATGATGTCTATATACGTGATCATTGTCATTAATACATCATCATAACTATGCACTTTTCTATCAATTACCCAATGGTAATTTGTCTATCCACCGTATGCTACTTTTGAGAGAGAAGCCTCTAGTGAACACTATGCCCCCGGGTCTACTTAATCATATTTGCTAAAAACACAAAAAATTCCTTGCTGCAATTTATTTACTTTTACTTTATTTTGCTTTTATATTTATCTATCTACCACTATCAGAAGTAATCCTTGCAAGTAACGAGTTCAAGGGGCTTGACAACCCTCTTGCCCGCATTGGGTGCAAGTGTTTGGTTTTGTGTGTGCACATACCACTTACAAGACAAGTTGTTGTGATTCTCCTACTGGTTCGATAACCTTGGTTTTTATTGAGGGAAATACTTATTTCTACTATATTGCTTCACCCTTTCTCTTTGGGGAAAACCCCAACACAACTCAAAGTGGCAGAAAAATTTTCTGGCGCCTTTGCCGGGAGACATTACCAACTTTGCTTGAAGGTCCCTTCAATCAAACTATCAATCACTTGTGCTACTTTTTGCTTGTCTTTTAATTTATCTTTATATTTGCTTTTGCATAAAAATAAAAAATATTTCTATTTGCTTGCTTCCTTAGTTATATTATCTTTATCTTTGGCACAGAAGAACATGAAGTAAATGCAATTTTTTTAAAGATAAATGGATCCTCATCCACTTTCTTATCTTTTTAAACTTGTTGCTTATTGTCAACCAATAGCTAATAATGAAGTGATAAATGGAAGCGATATTGGGATACATTCATTGAATGAAAAGCATAATTGCAATATTGTTAGTATAAATTCTATGAATGTCAATTGTGCTAATGATCATGACTGGGGTGATGATATTTCTTTTGATCTTGAAAAATTATTTAATCCTCATAATGATCTACTACTGAAAATTCCCATAGTATTGAAAGTGGGTTTGGAAGGGTGTCAACTTTAGGTAAAAAGAATCCTACATATTCGAAGAGTGTTCAATCCTATGATCTTATTCATAAAAGTGTATTCAGAGAGGTCATGACTTGAGTTAATGCTAATCCCACTATCTTGAAAGATTATAAAACTTTTGTACATGTGGATCATGGAGAAAATATTTTGTATGATAGCTATGTTGTTGAATTTGAAAAAGATCCTACATGTACTTATTATGAGAGAACCAAGTATGGTTATAGAAATTTTCATGTTACTCACTTACCTATCTTGATGTTCAAATTGTTAATGCTTCATTCTTCCTATTTGCATATGCTAGATACTACTTGTATTGATAATTTGCTTTTTTATAATATGCCTATGCATAGGAAGAATGTTAGACTCAAACGTGTTAATTTATGCTATATGATGCTCTCTTTGTGCCTCAATTCTTGTCTTCTATTTGAGCATCATTATTAGCCCAAGCCTATCTTAATGGATATAAAGAAAAAGCTTGTTGGGAGGCAACCAAATACTTTATGTTATTTTAAGTTTACACATTTTTGCTACACATTTTAAGAAAAAGCTTGTTGGGAGGCAACCATACTTCTGTAACTCTGAAAATTATGAAAAATTAGGGAAACCTAGTAAATTTGTATTCCAATATGGTGTAAAAGAATCATATCAAAAAGACGCACTAGTAAAATCAGAGAAATTCTCTAGTAGGCATAATTTTTTTTGTGTTTTCATAATTTTCAGAGTTACAGAAGTATGGTTTTAGTACAGATCACTACAAACTGTTGTGTTTTAGATAGATTCTATTTTTGCTTGCATAGTTTGCTTATTTTGATGATGCTATGGATTGTACCAGTGGGTATAAGCCATGTAGAAATAGGAATACAATATCTATTGTCTAATAATAAAATATGCATCAATTTACAACAGTATCTAAAGTATTTGATACGTCTATTATACTAACGGATCTCATGAGGTTTTGTTGAGTTTCGTGTGTTGAAGTTTTCAAGTTTTGAGTGAGACAACGATGGATGAAGGAATAACCTATGCCTTGGAATATGGAGGATCATCGTACACCATCGCCATCAATGAAGAACACTTGAGTACATGGGTATGGGCACCACCCTTGGCTTGTTCCAAGCTTGGGAGGTGCCCCGGTATGGTATCACCATCACTTTTATCACCACTATCTATCTTAGTCCGATCTTTAGTTTTTCGTGATTTAGGGAGTTAAAATTTCAGATTTTCTTTGTTTAGAGTTTTTGCTTTTAGTTCCACCTATCCTTATAATCAAGTTCGAGAGTTATATAATAAAGTTAGTTGAGATCATGTGCCTCTTCCGCACTTGCACCCATCATCTTAGCATGGCAATAAAAAGAATAGAATAGAATCATATGCCTATCTCTTGAGAATTAATGACTTCACATAGAAAAGAGGTATAAGCAATAAGAAGTGTTGAAAACAAACAAACGTAATGTTAGTAATTGATATGATCTATGCAAAATTATGGTAGAGAAGAGGAGATTTACATATAAATATACTATTTTGAACACCTTCTATGATTGTGAGCTTCCATCAAAATAATTCATAATGACCAAGTGTTGAAGTGGGACATGGAAGACAACATAATCATCATGGTTGTTTAAATTTGCATAAAAGTTATATGGTATTGAATCCTTTAACATGTGATGCTTGCTTAGGATCTTTTGCTAGACCAAAGATTCACACTAAGTAAAGATACTACTTGTGCATCCATAACCCTTAAACCCATTTTCTTGTCAAGAGAGTCCACCATACCTACCTATGGATTGAATACGATCCTTCAAGTACGTTGTCACTGTTGCATAAGGCAATAAAAACTGCCTCTAATCATGTAAGATCTTTTATTGTAAGAGAAAGTAAACTTTGTACGATCTTGTGATGGTGAAGCAATAAAAGCGATGGAGTGCATAATAAAGTTTGCTATCACAAGGGGCAATATGAAGTGATGTTCTTTTGCACTAAGAGATTGAACTTATCAAACAAATAAAAGCTTATGAAAACCTCTGCTTCCCTCTGCGAAGGGCCTATCTTTTACATTCTTACAAATTTTATTTTTCATGCAAGAGTCAATAATATTTCCCTTGTTCTTATTCTTCAACTTACAGTAGTGGGAAGCAAACTAGCTAGATTCATTTCATCCTCTTGAGAAGAGAAGACAAACGTGCATGCCTAGAATGTAAGGTGATACCTGGAGAGAGTGTTGTCCCTCAACATAAGCTTGTGGTTGCTGACCTCCGCTTTCGGATTCGTGTCCAGTGAGACAAGCATGCCAAAGTCGCTAGAACGAAGTGGTGGAAGCTCAAGGGGGGGGGGGGTTAGCTCAGGAATTCAAGGAGAGGGTCATTAAGAAGGGCCCTTGGGAGGAAGGAGGTGATGCAGACATCATGTGGATGAAGATGGCTATTTGCATTCGTAAGGTGGCCACAGAGGAGTTTGGAGTGTCCAGGGGAAGTAGAAGAGAAGCTAAAGATACCTGGTGGTGGAATGATGTTGTCCAGAAGGCAATCAAGGAGAAGAAAGATTGTTTCAAACACCTATATCTGGATAGGAGTGCACACAACATAGAGAAGTACCAGATGGCAAAGAAGGCTGCAAAGCGAGCTATGAGTGAAGCAAGGGGTCGGGCGTATGAGGACCTCTACCAAAGGTTAGACACGAAGGAAGGAGAAAGGGACATCTATAAAATGGCCAAGAGCCGAGAGAGGAAGACGAGGGATGTTGACCAAATCAAGTGCATCAAGGACGGAGCATATCAACTCCTGGTGAAGAACGAGGAGATTAAGCATAGATGGCGGGAGTACTTTGACAAGTTGTTCAATGGGGAGAGTGAGAGATCTACCATTGATCTGGATGACCCCTTTGATGATACTAGCAGGCATTTTGTGAGGCGAATCCAGGACTCGGAGGTCAAGGAGGCTTTAAAGAGGATGAAAGGAGGCAAGGCGATGGGCCCCGATTGTATCCCCATTGAGGTGTGGAGAGGCCTCGGGGACATAGCGATAGTGTTGGAAATATGCCCTAGAGGCAATAATAAATTAGTTATTATCATATTTCCTTGTTCATGATAATCGTTTATTATCCATGCTATAATTGTATTGATCGAAGACTTAGATGCATGTGTGGATACATAGACAAAACCATGTCCCTAGTATGCCTCTAATAGACTAGCTCGTTGATCAAAGATGGTTAAGGTTTCCTAGCCATGGACATGAGATGTCATTTGATAAACGGGATCACATCATTAGGAGAATGGTGTGATGGACAAGACCCAAACTACAAACGTAGCATATGATCGTGTCAGTTTATTGCTACTGTTTTCTGCATGTCAAGTATATGTTTCTATGACCATGAGATCATGCAACTCACGAATACCGGAGGAGTGCCTTGTGTGTATCAAACGTCGCAACGTAACTGGGTGACTATAAAGGTGCTCTACAGGTATCTCCGAGGGTGTCTATTGAGTTGGCATGGATCAAGACTGGGATTTTTTACTCCGTGTGACGGAGAGGTATCTCAGGGCCCACTTGGTAATACAACATCACAATAAGCCTTGCAAGCAATGTGACTAAGTGTTAGCCATGGGATCTTGTATTACGGAACGAGTAAAGAGACTTGCCGGTAACGAGGTTGAACTAGGTATACAGATACCGACAATCGAATCTCGGGCAAGTAACATACCGAAGAACAAAGGGAACATCATACAGGATTAACTGAATCCTTGACATAGAGGTTCGAACGATAAAGATCTTCGTAGAATATGTAGGAACCAATATGGGCATCCAGGTCCCGCTATTGGTTATTGACCGTAGAGGTGTCTCGGTCATGTCTACATAGTTCTCGAACCCGCAGGGTCTGCACACTTAAGGTTTGGTGACGTTTCGGTAGTATAGAGTTATGTATGGCGGTGACGGAAGGTTGTTTGGAGTCCTGGATGAGATCCCGGACTTCACGAGGAGCTCCGGAATGGTCCGGAGGTAACGATTGATATATAGGAAGTCCTGTTTTGGTCACTGGAAAAGTTTCGGGCTCATCGGTAGTGTACTGGGAGTGCCAGTAGTGTACAGGGGGACCATCGGGAGGGGTATTTCGACCCAAGAGGCTATATGGGCTGTGGAAGAGTAAATACCAGCCCTTTGTGGGCTGGTGGAAGTCCCACACAAGGCCCATGCGTCTGGGAAGAAAAGCCCAAAAGGAAAAAGGTGGAAAAAGTCAAAAAAGGGCCAAATAAGGAAGGAGTCCTAATCCTACTAGGAGTGGAGGAGGAGGACTCCTCCCTCCTTGGTTTGCCGACCTAAGGGCTGCCTATTTGGCAGCCAAGACTCCTCCTCCTCTCCACCTATATATACTAGAGGATTTTAGGGTTTTGGCACAAGATTTTCAGCCACGTGCCTCTCCTCTAGTGCATTGCTTCTCCTCTAGATCGGTTTTCTGCAGTGCTTAGGCGAAGCCCTGCCGGAATAGTTCCACCACCATCGCCACAGAGCCATCACACTGCCGGAGAACTCTTCTACCTCTCGGCTCCCTCTTGCTGGATCAAGAAGGCGGAGATCGTCATTGAGCTGTACGTGTGATGAACGCGGAGGTGCCGTCCGTTCGGCGCTAGATCGGAAGGACCGTGATCAAGATCGCGAGACGGATCGTGATGAGTTCGCGGGATGGATCATGATGAGTTCACGAGACGGATCGTGGTGAGATTGCGGGACAGATTGTGATGAAGTTCGCGGGACGGATCGTGATTGGATCGCGGGACGGATCGTGATGAGATCGCGGGACACTCGGCGATTTGGATCGCGAAGACGTTTGACTACACCAACCGCGTTTCTTAACGCTTCTAGCTTAGCGATCTACAAGGGTATGTAGATCCACTCTCCCTCTCGTAGATGCTCATCACCATGGATAGATCTTGCGTGGGCGTAGGAAATTTTTTGTTTCCCATGCAACGTTCCCCAACAGTGGCATCATGAACTAGGTCTATGTGTAGATGAGATCTCGAGTGGAACACAAAGAGTTTGTGGGCGTTGATGCTTAGATTCCTTCCTCCCTTTGGTCGTTGTTTGGTTCAGCGGTATTGTGGGATGAAGCGGCCCGGACCAACATTACTCGTACGCTTATGAGAGACCGGTTCCATCGACTGACATGTAACTTCATTGCACAAAGATGGCTGGCGGGTGTCTGTTTCTCCTACTTTAGTTGGATTAGATTTAACTAAGGCGGTCCTTTAGAAGGTTGAAAAGTAACTTATGTATCACCGTTGTGGTTTATGCGTAGGTGAGAATTGTTCTTGCTAGATACTCATAGCAGCCACATAAAACATGCAACAACAATTAGAGGACGTCTAACTTGTTTTTGCAGGGTATGTTGTGATGTGATATGGCCAATTACATGATGAGATATATGTGATGTATGAGATGATCATGTGTTGTATAGAATATCACGACTTGCATGTCGATGAGTACGGCAACCGGCAGGAGCCATAGGGTTGTCTTTAATTATTGTATGACCTGCGTGTCAATCATTAAGCGCTATGTAATGCTTTACTTTATCGCTAAACGGTAGCAATAGTAGTAGAAGCATGTTGGGCACGACAACCCCGATGGCGACACGTTGATGGAGATCAAGATGATGAAGATCATGGTGTCTTGCCGGTGACGATGGAGATCATGCCGGTGCTTTCAAGATGGAGATCAAAAGCACAAGTTCATGGCCATATCATGTCACTTATGACCTGCATGTGATGTTAATCCTTTTATGCACCTTGTTTTGCTTAGGACGATGGTAGCATTATAAGGTGATCCCTCACTTAAATTTCAAGATGAATTGTGTTCTCCCCGAGTGTGCGTCGTTGCGAAAGTTCGTCGTGTTGAGACACCACGTGATGATCGGGTGTGATAGACTCTACGATCACATACAACGGGTGCAAGCCAGTGTTGCACATTCAGAACACTCGGGTTAAACTTGACGAGCCTAGCATGTACAGACATGGCCTCGGAACACAAGAGACCGAAAGGTCGAAGATGAGTCATATAGTAGATATGATCAACATGATGATGTTCACCATTGTAACCACCACAACTCACGTGATGATCGGACTTGAGTTGGTGAATTTGGACCATGTATCACTCGGATGACCGGAGGGATGTCAATTTGAGTGGGAGTTCTTAAGTAATATGATTAATTGAACTCATTATCATGAACATAGTCAGTAGTGTCTTTGCAAAATTATGTTGTAGATTACTAGCTCACGCTGTAGCTCCCTTGAATTTTGATATGTTCCTAGATAAATAGAGTTGAAAGATGATCGTAGCAATATTGCAGACTGGGTCCACGATCTGAGGATTGTCCTCATTGCTGCATAGAAGGCTTATGTCCTTAATGCACCGCTCGGTGCGCCAACCCCTCTAGCGTCGTCTGTAGATGTTGAGAACACCTGACATGCACGTTCCGATGACTACTTGATAGTTTAGTGCGTCATGCATTACGGCTTAGAATTGAGGCTCCGAAATGTTTTGAACATCACGGAACATATGAGATGTTCGAAGAGCTGAAATTAGGATCTCAGGCTCGTGCCCGTGTTGCAAGATATGAGATCTCCAACAAGATTCTTTGCCTGCAAGATGAAGGAGAATAGCTCAATCGTTGAGCATGTGCTCAGATTGCCTGGGTGCTACAATCGCTTGAATCGAGTGGGAGTTGATCTTCCAGATAAGATAGTGATTGATATTATTCTCTAAGTCACTGTCACTAAGCTACTAGAACTTGGTGATGAACTATAAACGCCAGGGATAGAAACAATGATCCTTGAGCTGTTCGCGATGTTTGACACCGCGAAGGTAGAAATCAAGAAGGAGCATCAAGTGTTGATGGTTAGTAAAACCACTAGTTTTGAGAAGGGAAAGGGCAAGGAGGGAAACTTCATGGATAGCAAGTCAGTTGCTGCTCCGGTGAAGCAACCCAAAGTTGAACCCAAACCTGAGACTAAGTGCTTCGATTATGAGGACAGCGGTCGCTGAAGCAGAACGACCCTAGATACTTGGTAGATAAGAAGGCTGGCAACGTTGACAGAAGTATATTTGATATACGTGTTATTGATGTGTACCTTGCTAGTACTCCTAGTAGCACCTGGGTATTGGATACCAGTTCGGTTGCTAAATGTTAGTAACTCGAAATAAAATCTACGGAATAAACGGAGAACTAGCTAAGGGTGAGGTGACGATGTGTGTTGGAAATGTTTCCAAGGTTGATGTGATCAACATCGCATGCTCTCTCTACCTTCAGGATTAGTGACAAACCTAAATAAATGTTATTTGGTGTTTTGCGATGAGCATGAACGTGATTAGATCGTGTTTATTGCAACACGGTTATTCATTTAAGTTAGAGAATAATGGTTATTCTGTTTACATGAATGATACCTTCAATGGTCATGCACCTAGTGAGAATGGTTTGTTGAATCTTGATCGTAGTAATACACATGTTCATAACATTGATGCCAAAAGATACAAAGTTAATAATTATAGTACCACATACTTGTGGCACTGCCGCTAAATGTCATATTGGTATAAAGCGCATGAAGAAACTCCATGCTTATGGATCTTTGGACTCATTCGATTTCGAATCGGTTGAGACATGCGAACCATGCCTCTTGGGCAAGATGACTAAGGACCCCGTTTCCAGATGGATGGAGCGGGCAAGTGATTTATTGGAAATTATACATGTTGATGTATGCAATCCAATGAGTCTTGTAGCGTGCGGTGGATATCGTTATTTTCTTACCTTCATCAATGATTTGAGTAGATATAGTGTATATTTACTTAATGAAACACAAGTCTGAATCGTTTGAAAGGTTCAAGCAAATTCAGAGTGAAGTTTAAGATCATCGTGACAAGTAGATAAAAATATCCATGATATGATCGTGGAGGTGAATATCTGAGTTACGAGTTTGGCATACAACTTTAGACATTGTGAAAGTTGTTTCACAACTCACGCCACCTGGAACACCATAGGGTGATGGTGTGTCCGAATGTCATAGTCATACTCTATTGGATATGGTGTGTGCTATGATGTCTCTTATCGTTTTGCTACTACAATTTTGGGGTTATGCATTAGAGACAACTACATTCACTTTAAATAGGGCACCATCTAAATCCGTTGAGATGACACCGTGTGAATTAGGGTTTGATAGAAACCCAAGCTATCATTTCTTAATGTTTGGGGCTGTGACGCTTGTGTGGAAAATGTTTTCACCTAATGACCTCGAACCCAAAGTGGACAAATGCATCTTCATAGAATACCCTAAGAACAGTTGGGTAAACCTTCTATCTCAGATCCAAGCATAAAGTGTTTGTTGCTAAAACTGGTTCCTTTCTCGAGAAAATTTTTCTCTCAAAAGAATTGAGTGGGAAGAAGATAGAACTTGATGAGGTTGTTGAACCTTTGTTCAACCAGAGAGTAGCACAGCGCAAGAAGTTGTTTTCTGTGAAGCCTACTTTAGTTGAAGAGGAAGTAAATGATGATGATCATGAAGCTTCAGATCAAGTTACTATCGAACCTCGTAGGCCAACAAGGATGTGTACTGCTCCTGAGCGTTACGACAACCCTGTCTTGGAGGTCATGTTGTTGGACAATGATGAACCTACAGGCTGTGGAGAAGCGATGATGGGCCCGGATTCCGACAAATGGTTAGAGGCCATAAAATCCGAGAAAGGATCCATGTACGAAAACCAAGTATAGACTTTGGTAGACTTGCTCGTTGGACGACAGGTCGTTGAGTACAAATGGATCTTTAAGATGAAGACAGATGCTGATGGTGAATGTCACCATTTATAAAGCTTGACTTGTTGCAAAGAAGTTTCCGCCAAGTTCAAGGAGTTGTCTGCGATGAGACTTTATCACTCGTAGTGATGCTAAAGTCTGTTGGAATTATGTTAGCAGTTGCTGCATTTTTCAATTATGAAATCTGGTAGATGGATACCAAAACATCGTTTCCTTCCTTAAGGAAAGGTTGTATGAGATACAACCAGAAGGTTTTGTCAGTCCTAAGGATGCTAAAAGGCATGCAAGCTTTAGTGAACCTTCTATGAACTGAAGCAAGCATCTCGGAGTTGGAATATACACTTTGATAAGGTGATCAAAGTTTTTGAGTCTATACAAAGTTTATGAGAAACTTGTATTTACAATAAAGTGAGTGGGAGCACTATAGAGTTTCTGGTAAGCATATGTGGTTGACATATTGTTGATCGGAAATGATGTAGAATTTCTGGAAAGCATAAACGGTTGTTTGAAAAAGTGTTTTTCAAATGAAGACCTGGATAAAGCTACCTATTTGTTGAGCATCAAGATCTATAGAGATAGATCAAGAAGCTTGATGAGACTTTTCAATAAGTACATACCTTGACAAAGTTTTTGAAAGAATTCAAAATGGATTAGTCAGATAAAGAGTTCTCGCCTGATTTGTAAGGTGTGAAGTTGAGTAAGACTCAATGCCCAGTGACTGCAGAAGATAGAGAAAAGATGAGTGTCATCCCCTATGCTTCAGCCATAGGCTCTATCATGTATGCAATGTTGTGCACAAGACCCAATGTCAGGCTTGCCATAAGTATGGCCGGAAGGTTTCAAAGTGATCTTGGAATGGAGCACTGGACAGCGGTCAAGATTATCCTTAGTAACTAAAAGACTAAGGAGATGTTTCTCGATTATGGAGGTGATAAAGAGTTCGCCGTAAAGAGTTACGTTGATGCAAGCTTTAACACCGATCCAGATGACTCGTAGTAGCAATCTGGATAAGTATAGTGGAGCAGCCATTTGGAATAGTACCAGGTGGAGTGTGGTAGCAGTGTTTACGGTTTGACATAGAAATTTGCAAAGTACACACGGATCTAAATGTCGCAGACCCGTTGACTGTAAGACCTCTCTCACATGCAAAGCATGATCAAGCCCCAGAACTCATTGGGTGTTAGATTCATAACAATGCAAATCACATGGTGATGTGAACTAGAATATTGACTCTAGTGCAAGTGGGAGACTATTGGAAATATGCCCTAGAGGCAATAATAAATTAGTTATTATCATATTTCCTTGTTCATGATAATCGTTTATTATTCATGCTATAATTGTATTGATCGGAGACTTAGATGCATGTGTGGATACATAGACAAAACCATGTCCCTAGTATGCCTCTAATAGACTAGCTCGTTGATCAAAGATGGTTAAGGTTTCCTAGCCATGGACATGAGATGTCATTTGATAAACGGGATCACATCATTAGGAGAATGGTGTGATGGACAAGACCAAACTACAAACGTAGCATATGATCGTGTCAGTTTATTGCTACTGTTTTCTGCATGTCAAGTATATGTTCCTATGACCATGAGATCATGCAACTCACAAATACCGGAGGAGTGCCTTGTGTGTATCAAACGTCGCAACGTAACTGGGTGACTATAAAGGTGCTCTACGGGTATCTCCAAGGGTGTCTGTTGAGTTGGCATGGATCAAGATTGGGATTTGTTACTCCGTGTGACGGAGAGGTATCTCAGGGCCCACTCAGTAATACAACATCACAATAAGCCTTGCAAGCAATGTGACTAAGTGTTAGCCACGGGATCTTGTATTACGGAACGAGTAAAGAGGCTTGCCGGTAATGAGGTTGAACTAGGTATACAGATACCGACGATCGAATCTAGGGAAGTAACATACCGAAGAACAAAGGGAACATCATACGGGATTAACTGAATCCTTGATATAGAGGTTCGACCGATAAAGATCTCCGTAGAATTTGTAGGAACCAACATGGGCATCCAGGTCCCACTATTGGTTATTGACCATAGAGGTGTCTCGGTCATGTCTACATAGTTCTCGAACCCGCAGGGTCTGCACACTTAAGGTTTGGTGACGTTTCAGCAGTATAGAGTTATGTATGGTGGTGACTGAAGGTTGTTCAGAGTCCCGGATGAGATCTCGGACGTCACGAGGAGCTCCGTAATGGTCCGGAGGTAAAGATTGATATATATGAAGTCCTGTTTTGGTCGCCGGAAAAGTTTCAGGCTCATCGGTAGTGTACCGGGAGTGCCGGTAGTGTACCGGGGGACCATCGGGAGGGGTATTTCGACCCAAGAGGCTATATGGGCTGTGGGATAGTTAATACCAGCCCTTTGTGGGCTGGTGGAAGTCCCGCACAAGGCCCATGCGGCTGGGAAGAAAAGCCCAAAAGGAAAAAGGTGGAAAAAGGCAAAAAAGAGCCAAATAAGGAAGGAGTCCTAATCCTACTAGGAGTGGAGGAGGAGGACTCCTCCCTCCTTGGTTTGGCCGACCCAAGGGATGCCTCTTTGGTAGACAAGCATCCTCCTCCTGTCCTCCTATATATACTAGAGGATTTTAGGGTTTTGGCACAAGATTTTCAGCCACGTGCCACCCGTTCCTCTAGTGCATAGCTTCTCCTCTAGATCGGTTTTCTGCAGTGCTTAGGCGAAGCCCTGTCGGAATAGTTCCACCACCATCGCTGCAGCGCCTTCACGCTGTTGGAGAACTCTTCTACCTCTCCGCTCCCTCTTGCTGGATCAAGAAGGCGGAGATCGTCATCGAGCTGTACGTGTGCTGAACGCGGAGGTGCCGTCCGTTCGGCGCTAGATCGGAAGGACCGTGATCAAGATCGCAAGACGGATCGTGATGAGTTCGCGGGACGGATCGTGATAAGTTCGCGGGACAGATCGTGATGAGATCGCGGGACGGATCGTGATGAAGTTCGCGGGACGGATCGTGATGAGATCATGGGACACTCGACGATTTGGATCGCGTAGATGTTCGACTACACCAACCGCGTTTCTTAACGCTTCCCGCTTAGCGATCTACAAGGGTACGTAGATCCACTCTCCCTCTCGTATATGCTCATCACCATGGATAGATCTTGCGCGTGCGTAGGAATTTTTTTGTTTCCCATGCAACGTTCCCCAACAGATAGTATGGCTAACCAAACTTTTGAACCTCATTTTTCGGGCAAACAAGATGCCAGAAGAATGGAGACGGAGTATATTAGTACCAATCATGAAGAACAAGGGGAATGTTCAGAGTTGTACTAATTACCGTGGAATTAAGTTGATGAGCCATACAATGAAGCTATGGGAGAGAGTCATTGAGCACCTTGTAAGAAGAATGACAAGGGTGACCAAAAATCAGTTTGGTTTCATGCCTGGGAGATCAACCATGGAAGCCATTTTCTTGGTACGACAACTTATGGAGAGATATAGGGAGCAAAAGAAGGACCTGCATATGGTGTTCATTGACTTGGAGAAGGACTATGATAAGATAACGCGGAATGTTATGTGGTGGGCCTTGGAGAAACACAAAGTCCCAACAAAGTACATTACCCTCATCAAGGACATGTACGATAATGTTGTGACAAGTGTTCGAACAAGTGATGGCGACACTGGCGACTTCCCAATTAAGATAGAACTGCATCAAGGGTCAGCTTTGAGCCCTTATCTTTTTGCCTTGGTGATGGATGAGGTCACAAGGGATATACAAGGAGATATCCCATGGTGTATGCTCTTTGTGGACGATGTGGTGCTAGTCGATGAGAGCCGGACGGGGGTCAACAGGAAGTTGGAGTTATGGAGGCAAACCTTGGAATCGAAAGGTTTTAGACTTAGTAGGACTAAAACCAAGTACACGAGGTGCGCTTTCAGTACTACTAGGAACAAGGAGGAGGAGGAGGATGTTAGCCTTGATGGGCAAGTGGGCCTCAGAAGGACACCTTTCGATATTTGGGGTCAATGTTGCAGAAGGATGGGGATATCGATGAAGACGTGAACCATCAAATTAAAGCCGGATGGATGAAGTGGCGCCAAGCTTCTGGCATTCTTTGTGACAAGAGGGTGCCACAAAAGCTAAAAGGCAAGTTCTATAGGACGGCAGTTCGACCCACAATGTTGTATGGCGCTGAGTGTTGGCCGACTAAAAGGCGACATGTGCAACAGTTAGGTGTGGCGGAGATGCGCATGTTGAGATGGATGTGTGGCCACACAAGGAAGGACCGCATCTGGAATGATGATATATGAGATAGAGTTGGGGTAGCGCCAATTGAAGAGAAGCTTGTCCAACATCGTCTAAGATGGTTTGGGCATATTCAGCACAGGCCTCCAGAAGCCCCAGTGCACAGCGGACGGCTTAAGCATGCTGATAATGTCAAAAGAGGCCAGGGTAGACCGAACTTGACATGGGAAGAGTCCATAAAGAGAGATCCGAAGGACTGGAGCATCACCAAAGAACTAGCCATGGACAGAGGTGCATGGAATCTTGCTATCCATGTGCCAGAACCATGAGTTGGTCGCAAGATCTTATGGGTTTCACCTCTAGCCTACCCCAACTTGTTTGAGACTAAAGGCTTTGTTGTTGTTGTTGTTGTTGTCTTATTCTTCAACTCTTTAGTGGCAAGCATTATGTGTTAAGAAAAGATTCAAGAAAATATATCCAGCTGAATGTAGATGAGCATGTTCCATTATTGTTGACATTATCCTTGAGGTAAATAAGTTGGGTGGCAAGAACAATAAAGCCCCCATCTTCCTATGTCTCCCACAGAATCACTTGTTCCAAAAATATGCAATGTGTGTTAGCAATCATGGAAGGCTACATCATAGTTGAATATGTGAACTTGCTAGAAATACAAAGATCTTACATAGACTCTACTCTCAATTGCAAAAGCTATGATTATCTCAAGGACTAATTGCATTGCTTGTTGGTTCTCAATAAAGATTATGCTTCATGTTTCTTCAATTGTGAATAGATTGTTACTTGTTCATGAGAGGTTATATGATTGAAAACTTGTTGCTATGATGATAATCATGATGCTCTCATATCCGTATTTCGTTTTTACCGACACCTCTCTCTCAAATTAGGTGGTTATTATTTTAGAGTTTGGCTTTCGCTTGAGGACAAGCGAGGTCTAAGCTTGGGGGAGTTGATACGTCCATTTTGCATCATGAATTATTACTACTATTCGTTTTATTCTTGACCATTATTCCACATTACCACACAATTCTTATGTATTTTCTCTCTGAATATGCAAGGTATATCATAAGGAGTGAAATATCTCAAAACTGGAATTCTGGACCGAAAACCCGAGAAAAAGGCAGAAAAATCACCAAACTCAGAATGACCTGAAACTTCACGGAGAATAGTTTTGGAATATTGAGAATTTTTGGAGCAAAAATATACTGGGGGGGCTGCTAGCAGGGCACAAGCCAACAGGGTGCCCCCCTAGGGGCGCACCCTGCTGGCTTGTGGGCCCCCTGTTGGCTCTCTGACGCCCCTCTTCTCCTACATGGTGTGTTTTACCCTAGAAAAAAAATCATAAGCGACCTTTTAGGACGAAGCGCCGCTGTCTCGAGGTGGAAACCTGGGCAAAGGCCCTTTTGCACTCCGGCAGTCAGATTCTGCCGGGGAAATCCCTCTCCGGGATGGGGAGATCGAAGCCATCATCATCACGAATGCTTCCTCCTTCATGGGCGGATCAATCTTCATCGGTACCATCTCATCTCCAACCCTAGTTCATCTCTTGTATTCAATCCTTGTCTCAAAACCTCAGATTGGTACCTGTGGGTTACTAGTTGTGTCGATTACATCTCGTAGTTGATGCTTGTTGGATTACTTGGTGGAAGAGATTATGTTCAGATCCTTAATTTTCATTATTACACCTCTGATCTTGAACATGTTGATGATTTCTGAGTAGTTACTATTGTTCCTGGGGACATGGGAGGTCTTGTTATAAGTAATCTTGTGAAGTTGGCATGGGTTCAATATTTTGATGATATGTATGTTGTTACTTATCTTAGTGGTGTCATGTGAATTTCGACTACATGACACTTGACCATGCTATGGGCCTAAGGCAAGTCATTGTGGAGTACCAAGTAGATGATGGGTTGCGAGAGTGATAGAAGCTTAAACTCTAGTTTATGCATTGCTTCATAAGGGGCTGATTTGGATCCACATGTTTCATGCTATGGTTAGATTTATCTTAACTATTCTTTCGTAGTTGCGGATGCTTGCAAGAGGGGTTAATCATAAGTAGGTTGTTAGTTCAACTAAGAACAAGACCTTAGCACCGGTCCACCCACATATCAAATTATTAAAATAGCGAATGCGAATCAACTCGACATGATGAACATGAATAGATAGAAATCCACATGTGTCCTCGGGAACACTTGCTTAATATATGAGTACTTCCAGGCATGTCCTTTGCTACAAAAAGGATTGGCCTACCTTGCTGCTCAGTCTGTGCATTCGGTTTTTTCGGTTTGATTCGGTTCGGTTTATACGGGTTTTGGTTTATACGGGTTTTATACTTTGGTTTATACGGTTTTATACCTAGATACGGTTTGGTTTCAGTAATAACCGTTTGTTTTCGGTAATAACCATATTAACCAAAGTTGACGCGAATTTTCAGTCAAGACATGTTTTGGCGACATAAAGAGTACATGAACTTTCGATAAGACATTGTTTGGGCACATGAAAAAACAAATTTAGTATAGGGCTACACATGAAAGTCTTGAACAATTGAACATGTCCAGTGTAGGGCTACACTAGCCACTACACATGAAAGTCTGGAACTGAACAAGTAAGCATGTCCAGTACAACTGTACAAGGCTACACATGAAAGTCTGGAACAACATGCCCAATACAAGCTCTCAAAACAAGCTTAGCTGAGTACAAGCAGTAGCATACATGAAAGTCTGAAACAGGTGAACAAGTAATTAAGCATGCCCAGTATAAGCAGTTAAGCACACATAAAATTCTGAAACACAAAAGTTAACAAACTTCAATACAATTGCAAATTCCGGAACCGTCAAAGTTCAACATAGTACAATACGTGTTGAACACGTGAATCAATGAAATATTTTCTAAGCTTAGCTTTCTCAACTTCATAAAGAGCAATGATATCTCTATACATAGTTATCCTTGATGGTATAGTGAACCTAGGGCAAGCTTTAGACATGAAGAATCTACAACCTTCATTCTCCGCGAATATGAATGGAAGCTCATCTACCACTATCATGCGAGCAAGTGCTTCTCTAACTTCTTCCTCATTATATTGCCAAGGAACTAGAGAATTACCATCAGCACAAACTTGGTAGGTAAGCTCGCTCTGAGTGCTACATATGTGGGCAGGATTCTTTTTGCAAATCTTTAGATGGTTGACTAACGAAGCAGTACCTGCTGATGCGGGTTTGCAACCCAGTACAACATCATAGTAGTTGCAATTAGCATGATCCGGATCATCTTTCTGAACTGTGAAGTGCATCCATACCTTTGACCTCTTCCTTCTCTTGCCAACACTATTAGGGGTAACATCAGGATCTATTGAGAGAGGTTGACCAGTAGCAGATCCAGCAACAAGGTTCACACTCTCGGACACCTGAAAAAATAAGTGGGGTACTTTCCATTCAGTATGAATGACCAGCAGCAGAACTAATACTGTAAATAAAAAAGTTACTGGAAAACTAAATAGGAAACATCCATGTTCAGTAACAAATGAATGAAACCACGCGTCCATCCAATGTTCAACACCAAAATAGGAACCATCACCACGCCTACATCCAATGTTCAGCAAGTAAATAGGAACCAGCACCACGCATCCATGTTCAATAAAAAACCAGGCATCCATTAGTACTACTATCTATAGTCTACCGAGCAAGTAAACAACATCCATCCATGTTCAGTAACAAACCACACATGAGATCATGGAGATGCTTACCATCTGGTCACGGCGGCTCGTGTCTTCCTCGAGCTCCGACGACGGTCGTGGCGCAGAGCTTCTCCGGTGCGGCAGCTCTTGTCTTCCTCGGTCCCCGACAGCGGCTGTGGGGCGGAGCTTCCCCGTTGCGGAGGTTCTGGCAGGACGAAGCTTCACCTGCGATGGGAGGAGCAGGGCCCGATGGATGCGCCGGAACCCGTGGTGGGGAGGAACTAGCAAGCTAGGTCGCCGCTGCCGCCGCCATGCTCTGCTTTGCGGTGGGGTGGGGTGGGGAGGTGTGACCGTGTGAGTTGTGCGCCTGTGAGGGGTTCCGTGACTAGGTCTAGGGTTCAACTAGATGTCTGGATGAATAGAAAGGCCTAAAATGTATTAATTGGGCTGGGCTTGAACCTGGGGGGGGGGTGGGAATGTGGTGTTCCTGGGCCTTTTCGGTTTTCTTCAGTTTAACCGAATTATTTCAGTTTTAAACTGAAAAAACCATATTGAGTATGGTTTGCTATTTCAAAAACTGTAACCAGAACCAGAACCTGAAAAAACCATAATTTTGGTTCGGTTTGGTTTTTTTGGTTCGGTTTTTGGTTTTTGGTTCGGTTTTGCACAGGGTGACTTGTTGCACCTTTGTTACTATTGTCACTAGTTACTTGTTACGAATTACCTTGCTACAAAACTATCTACTACTGTCACTTACATCACTTGTAGAGAATATCTTGTTGAAAACTGCTTATCATTTCCTTCTGCTCCTCGTTCGGTTTGACACTCTTAATTATCAAAAGGACTATGATTGATACCCTATACTTGTGGGTCATCACTGCTATCCCCCGTGCGTCGCTCCCACGAGCGACTGAGGGGCCAACCCTAGCCGCTGAGATTCCCCCTCTTGTCTTCCGTCTCCTCGCCACCACCAGTCCGCATCGTCGGGCAAAGCTTGGTTGGTGCTGATGGCAGTGGGCCCCTTCCCTCCTCGTGCGTGGGGGCTCAGTACGGGCCGACGATCCCATGCAGCGGCGCTGCATTTTTGTCAGGGGTGCAACGGTGTGGGTCAAGCTCGGCGGCGAGGTTGTGGAGCGGCAGGCTAGGCACAGAGGGTTGGGCATGGTGGGGCCCTGCTTGTGGTGGCATCAGGCGGCAGGATCTGGCCAGATCTGGCCCGTTGGGCACCAGGCGGGTCCTGTGAGGGCTTCTTCGCCCGGTGGCACGACTGCTGTTGCTTTGGCAGCGGGGTTGGTGGGCAGAAGTTTGGCCGGTGTATGCGTGCTCAATCGGACATGTCCTTGGTACCGATGGGTGGCATGGGATAGGGCAGCGGACCGACATGGTGAATGCTCTGGTCGTGGGCTACGGTGGCGCGACAAGGTTCCTCCTGCTTGGTGGCTACATGACAGCTCGGCATTCCGGCTGTAGCGACGATTGGCTTCTCCGTCGGCGTCGGCTCGTTTGTAGGTGGACTGACGAGTGAGGCGCATGTCCAACGGATCCAACACTTGGAGCTCGGCTGGCGGTGTGGGTTGGGCAGTGGCCCGGTGTGGCTGGTGCTCCGGCCATGGGTTGCCCCATGCAGCTTGGCAGGTCAATTGCGGTGGCTGGCATGTTCCAGCGTCGGCTCATTCGTAGGCAGCCTATGTCGGCCTTCAATCCCTCTCCTTGCCGTCTGGGCATTACTTCCGTTGAAGGGTTGGCCCTCTCCCAGATGCGTTCCATCGCTTGTCTCGACCCCAGTGTTGCAGGACTGACCTTGTCTCGCGCCCGTTGCACGAGGACCGACCTCGTCTCGCGTTTGGTGCAGCAGGACCGACCTCGTCTCGCGCTCGTGCTGCAAGACCGAGATCGTCTCGCGCTCGGTGCTGCGGGACGGGTTGATGGAGGTCATTTTTGTCCGGCCTATTGGGTCTCGGCATTGGGGGCCACCCAGGGGTGCGAAAGGTGGGACCTTTCTGCTCATCTCTTTGGTTTGGGTAGCGACGGATCTCGGGTGAGGTGGTGTCATGGTCTTGGATGCCGGAGCGATGACCCTGGTGGTGGTAGTGCGGTGCTCATGGGCAGAGCCCCTGGCTTTGTGTTGCCTGATGGCCATGGCCGTGTGGGCGGCATGGTAGCCAGGGTGTGGTGTTCGATGGCGGTGAGTGTTAGCCGGGGAGAAAACACGTTCTATCTTCGGACGGACCGGTGGCAGTGAAGCTCGTTCCCTTCTTGAAGTCGTAGCCGCGGCTCTCATTGCCCGTCGTAGCCGCAGCTCTCATTGCCCTTCAGTGTCGTTACCTTCCTGAAGGCGCTACCTTGGAGCCCACGGTTCGTCGAAGTGACTTCATCTCTTCGCAGTGGCGTGTTCATGGTTGAAGCCCCCGGTTACTCGTGTAGTGTTAGGGGTGGTGTTGCTGCGCTCAGCGCCTATATATCCTGTTGGAAATATGCCCTAGAGGCAATAATAAATTAGTTATTATCATATTTCCTTGTTCATGATAATCGTTTATTATCCATGCTATAATTGTATTAATTGGAAACTAAATACATGTGTGGGTATATAGACAACACTGTGTCCCTAGTATGCCTCTAGTAAACTAGCTCATTGATCAAAGATGGTCAAGGTTTCCTAGCCATTGACATGAGATGTCATTTGATAACGGGATCACATCATTAGGAGAATGATGTGATGGACAAGACCCAAACTATAAACATAGCATATGATCGTGTCAGTTTATTGCTACAGTTTTCTGCATGTCAAGTATCTGTTCCTATGATGATGAGATCATGCAACTCACTAACACCGGAGGAGTACCTTGTGTGTATCAAACGTCGCAACGTAACTGGGTGGCTATAAAGGTGCTCTACAGGTATCTCCTAGGGTGTCTGTTGGGTTGGCATGGATCAAGACTGGGATTTGTTACTCCGTGTGACGGAGAGGTATCTCAGGGCCCACTCGGTAATACAACATCACAACAAGCCTTGCAAGCAATGTGACTAAAGTGTTAGCCATGGGATCTTGTATTACGGAACGAGTAAAGAGACTTGCCGGTAACAAGGTTGAACTAGGTATACAGATACTGACGATCGAATCTCGGGCTAGTAACATACCCAAAAGCAAAGGGAACAACATACGGGATTAACTGAATCCTTGACATAGAGGTTCGACTGATAAAAATCTTCGTAGAATATGTAGGAACCAATATGGGCATCCAGGTCCTGCTATTGGTTATTGACCGTAGAGGTGTCTCGGTCATGTCTACCTAGTTCTCAAACCCGCAGGGTCTGCACACTTAAGATTCAGTGACGTTTCGATAGTATAGAGTTATGTATGGTGATAACCGAAGGTTGTTCGGAGTCCCGGATGAGATCCGGACGTCACGAGGAGCTCCGGAATGGTCCGGAGGTAAATATTGATATATGGGATAATAGTGTTTGGTCTCCGGAAGGGTTCCGAAATTCACCGGAAATAGTTTCGGATGTTTCCCGAAATGTTTGGGGTACAAGGACACTTTATTTGGGCCAAGGGCTAAAGCCCATGATGCTTTAGGAAGGTGCAAAAGCTGTTTTGCAGAGGCCAGGGGCCAGACGCCAGGGACCCAGGCGTCTAGGGCTAGACGCCAAGGACCTTGGCGTCTGGTCCTGGAGTCCGAGAAGGACTCTTTCCTTGCGGGCAAACCGACCTTGAGGAGGATTTTTCTCCAAGTTTCGACCCCAAGGCTCAGCATATAAATAAAGGAGTGGGGCTAGCACTTGGAACACATCAAGAAACCCTAAGCCACGTGCTGCCTCTCCTCTAGTTCGTAGTTTCTCCTCTAGATCGGTTTCAGCGGTGCTTAGGCGAAACCTTGCTGGAATTGCTCCACCACCATCGCCGCAATGCCGTCGCGCTGCCGGAGAACTCGTCTACCTCTTCGCTCCCTCTTGCTGGATCAAGAAGGCGGAGATCGTCATCGAGCTGTACGTGTGCTGAACGCGGATGTGCCATCCGTTCGGCGCTAGATCGGAAGGACCGTGATCAAGATCGCGAGACGATTCGTGATTGGATTCCGGACGGACCATGATGAGATCGAGGGACGGATCGTGATTGGATCGCGGAACGGATCGTGATGGGATCGCGGGACGCTCGGCGATTTGGATCGCGAAGACGTTCGACTACATCAACCGTGTTTCTTAACGCTTCCCGTTTAGCGATCTACAAGGGTATGTAGATCCACTCTCCCTCTCGTAGATGTTCATCACCATGGATAGATCTTGCGTGTGCGTAGAATTTCTTTTTGTTTTCCATGCAACGTTACCCTATATATCGTGCCTTGGGTGTGTGCGTGTGTTGTGATGACGTACATTTGTACATATATAAAGCGGGCCGAAAGCATTTTTGGTAATATTTATATTTGAACAATTGTTGTACTAAGGATATTATCATGTTATTTATGAATGAATTGTGCAATTTTCTATATTTATATGAAGTGTCCTGGTCTTTAAAAATACATTGATAAATATTGGAGGACGTGATTAGATGATCGCAAACAAATAGTATGTTCGTTTGTGGTGATCTGGAAGACCAGATCCTAAGGTTTTCCTCGGAGCAGAACCAGTGGGTCGACAATAGTTACACGACAATGCCTCCATCAAGGTAACGACGCAAAATGCCGCCATTGCCTTGGTTTTCACCGGCAACAATATCTTCCCGACTCGCAGCCGGAACTAGATGACGGATCTCGAGATCTGCTCATCCAGCCTTAGGCCGATCACCTCCGATGGAGGAGATGGCCACCACCGCCAGCGGCACCGACCAGATCATATCTGATCGGAGGCATCGCTGACCAGTCAACCATGGCCACATCGCCTCCTGATCCGCCCTCCCCACAAAGCTGCCGGAGCAACGTGAATCGCCAAAAAAGACGAAGACTGATGAACATTCTCGCGCCCGCCGGTCCCTCCAAACCGTAAGGCTGCAGCCTAGATCCCTGTTGTTCCCATCACCGACGGCACCCGGACTCAGCCGGCGCACGTCTCTACAAATGACGAGGTAGAGGAGTGGGGAAGGGGAAGCCGGAACGTTAGGGTTGGCCCCCTGATCGCCCTGAAGGGAGCGATACGAGGGAGCCCTGAAGGTTGATGCACCAGCAATTTCCCTGATGACGTCCGTTTTCAGGCACAGCAGGAGGATTGGCCTTAGGTTTCACTCTTCTTATATTTTCGAATTGGCTTAACATAATAGAAAATTGAGCAAAGGCCTAACATTAACCAGGAGCAGATATTTTCCTTGTCTCCGTTGGTGGGGACGAAAGGGACCGGGCTACGTGCGCCCTTCTTATCTTGACGCAAGTTTACAGCGGTGGGCGACAACCGCTAGCACCACTCTGCACAAGAATTCAGTAAGAAATCATATCTCATCAAAGATTCCATTCAGAGACTAAACGTCAAGGTATCCGTTTGAGAAGAAAACGTTAACATATGCGAAAGGAGACAGTGATTTCAGTCTGGCTGCCGATCGATTCGCAGCTTGTGGGCGTGGCCACCTAATTACTCAGTCATCTATCTTCTCTTCAGCTTGTGGAGCCATGGACACTTCTTTTTGAGGGATGGAGTCATGGATACTAAACATAGCACTGCGTCGTATCGTATACCCAGAAATTGCATCTCAGAAAGAGAAAAAACATCCGGCAACGTTACACGTCCCTTTCAGTTTCAGAATTCCCCTCCAGCGTGGGAACAAGAGGAAGGATGATGAAGCAAACCATCTATCAGACGGGCCTGCAACTGCATGCGTTGGATTCATGCGCGTCCGTATCTCCCACTCATATGACAGGGATCTACGCGGTGACGCACATCGCGTGGGCATCGCCGCCGCCGCCGTGCCTACGCTACGGATACTACTGCGCTAGCTAGGGTTTTTCATCGATCTTCCTCTCCTTTTCTTGTGGATCCCATCGTGTTTCAGGCTTGCAGGCAGCGAAGAAGATGCCACCACAAGAGAACATGGAGAAATGGACAAGGGGGAAATGGCCACTTAGCCGAGTGCGGAAATGTATCGGCGTTGGGAAATTCTGGCGCTCCGTTTGATTCCATCTCGCCATCGCCATACATACCGATCCCCCTACTGCTCGCGCCAGAGAAGCGCCAAAACTTTCCTTTCACCGTTTGATCGAGGAGGTGATGCCTATCTTATCTACTGTACTATGTGTCATTCGCGGCCTGAGAGATTTCATCCTTTTGATGGCCTGAAGAACGGGCAGGCCTAGCCAGCTACAGCCTACAGGGAAAACGAACGAGCAGCTTGGAGACCACACTAGTTTTTCTCTTCTTCGTCGTTATTTTTTTGTCCTTGTCGCGGTTCAGGCGCGCAGCGGCATGTGTGTTAGGTGACGAGACCGTCCGGCTGAATCATGCTGTGCGCGTGTCGATCGCAGCAGGTTCACGGTGGAAGGCATGTGGGTGGGGTGCCCAGTTACTAGATCACCGATCTGCGTAGATAGGTAAACCTTATTTACATAATCCTTGCCCAATGAGATACCTACGGTAAGCACCACTAGATCTTTGTGTCTCAGAAAACATCTCCAGTTCACCAAGGACCCCGCTATAAATCTAACGCCAGATTTTAATCATGATAATATGGCCGCATGCATCATGTTAATGAGAGCCAGTGGGTTTTTCCTCCTTAAAAAAAGGTAAATCGAACATGTTTTATGGCAATTTATGTTTGTCGAGGGTGATAAGTTTAGTTGGCAAACACGAATAATCCATTTTAGTATACTTGTTTTTACAGAATTGCAGCCTCGTAACTAAATTTGCCATTAATTTAGTTGGTCTAGTTTCTCGCGAAATGCAACTCTCACTGACGAAATCAAACTTGTCTTCGTGGCTTTTGCTTAGACTATTATATATATATACTGGCCAACTCCTAGAAGAACTTCGCCGGGGCTTTCCTTTTTGAAACCGGAGGGAGTCCTCCGGTTTATGCAAATTGTAGCTTCTTTTAATGCTTTTTTCAGAACGACTCCGTTATTGTTTTAGCTATAGTTCTAGTTTAAGCTAGGTCACTGTCTGTGCGCCCCGGTCTCCTAGAGTTTCAGGGTTCCTCTCAACAATAGCTGTCAGCGATGAATTTCTTTCATAACTAAGTCAACTGCCATCTGACGAGATGTTGTGGTTTCAAACCCAAACAGATGGATCGATGTGAAATGAAACCCACCTCCGGTTTTACTTAATCTGGAACTGCACGTGATGATGATATTTTGGTGACGCTGCCGTATAATGCAGGGCTGAAAACAATGTTTTAAATAGCAAGCTATGACAAATAACGGCGGACCTCCAAATAAGCTATAACGGGGTATAGCGGATTATAGCGTGTTATTTATACATGGGACCATTTAACGGCACCGTGCTCAAAAGGCTATAGCAAGGCTATAACAGGGTTATAGCGAGCTATTTAAAACTATGGTTGAAGACGGTCCTAGATGACCATATGGCTAGATCCACCTGAACGAGTTATTTATTTTAGTTTCAGATTAGCTCCCACCTGTTTTATTTATTTATTTCTACCAACTCTCAAGACAAGACCACAACCAATAGCCACTAGGTAGACGTATACCATCCACACAATCATGCAGGAAGTAAACTCCTTCACAAAAGAAAGAATCCATCTCTGCAAATAAGAGCGGAGTTTGGTGCTTTTACTTGGGGACAGATATCACTCGCATTCTAAATGGTGCGAGGGCGGAGCTATGTAGAGTTACCCGGTGTCAGTGGCACCGGATCCAATTTACACTTGTTTGTTGATTTAGTGTGTAAATCATTGAATTATTTGAGATGTAGGCATGTATTCTTTCATGTGAACACCTCGTAATTTCCAATCTGAGTCCGCCCGGTATTTTCTAATAGTGGTATGAGGGGCTGAATTTGCAATATATGTAGATGCATTAAAGATCACTAAGTAGTTGCATACACACGTATTGACCACGAAGCTAACTATGTATCTCTAGGAAGTTGCTAATATGATTTAGAAGTTGTTATAAGAGCCGGACACATATAGAGGCCTCTCAAGATCGGAAGTATGATGAGAGCACCGTCATCCTTATCCTTTATAATCATGTTGATCAAGATCATACCATAAGTCATCACCTTCAACGCCATCTCATAATTTTACATATTTGCAGCTCGATTGATAATCCCCAACGAGGACTCCAAACTATCTCTTAACATTTTTCTGAAGAGATATTTTTGTTATTTGGAATCAGGACAGTTTCACAAACTTCATCCATCAAGGATAGATATCATCGTCTAGATAGTACAGCATGAGCCGGGGCACCTAAGAGCAACTTCAACAGGACGACCCAAACAAACGCCCGCTTTGACTGTTTTTTATGCGTTTGGGTTGACATGTCCGTTACTCGTCTATCTCCTTTTGCGTTTGGGTCAGCCGTGCAGCCAACACGCCGACTTAATTTGTGTCCGCCCTGGATGTAATTTAAACCTAAAAAGGCCCGTGGCCATAGATCATGTCAACAGTCATGCCTTCACATAGAGTTCATGTCGGTGTCATGCCAGCGGCCGACACACATGCCAACGACCAGCACACGGTTCAAGCTGACGCATTGCCAGCATACAAAAAGTGATGGGACGGGAGTTCAACCATGCCGTTTCGGTCGTGGTCATGCAAACACACTTGTCAACATACAAAAAAGGATGGCGCTCTACGTCATAGATCACTCGTCGTCGAATTTGACCATGTTGGCATGCATCTTCTCGAAGCAAGTCCTCTTTCTCAGGGAGACCGTGCTCAAGTCTACCTTCATGAGCTCTACCCCCTTGCCATGCAAGCGAGCGCCACTTCTTTTCTTGGATCTTGACATTGGTGGCTTCGATTTCAAGCATCTTCCATTGCTTCTCCGCCTCCAACTCGAGCCTCTTCCTTTGTATCTCCATGAAGACATTCATTTGTTTTTTTTGTCTTGCCGACACTTCTCCTTCCTTCTGTCTTTCTTGATCATCATGCCTTCCAAAGTAGCATGCAAGGCAATCGATGTCGCATTACGCTTGTCCTCCTTCGTGGAGTTGGTCTTCTCACTCGGTCGCAGCTTCTCTCCCTCACCATGCTCCTCGACGGCCTCCTTTCCTGCACGCGCCTTGAGGACGGCATATTGCGCCTTGAACTTCTCGTTCCCATTGACGATCAACCAAGCATGTGTGAGATTGAATGACTTGTTCTCATGTTGAGCCTTGAATGCTTTGAAAACATGAAATGCGGCTGCAGACAATGTGGCGGCGAACGCATGGCTCCGGCCCATCCTCTTTGCCGACTGCAAGGCCCGCTGCTCGGACGTCAATGGCTTATTCTTCGACTGCGCCATCGTCTTGCGAACGACGCGACGCCTAGCTGGGGCGGTTGTGAGGCCAAAGGAGGCGAGGCCAGCGGCGGCGGCGAGGATCGGCTCGTTGTTCATGGCGAGCGGGGGCGGGAGCGGGAGCGGGAGATGTTTTGAGAAAGTGGACGATTTGAAATGGATGTAGGCAGAAGTCACACGCGTCAGCTTCATGTCCACGCCGACGTAAATGAGGCTTAAATTTAAGCTCCAAATGAATTGCCCGAACATTCGTCCATTTGCATCGTCATGTTTGCTTTACTTTCCGTTTCGCGTCGATCCAAATGAACACGCACGAACGACACATTGAAGTTGCTCTAAGCGACGCTGATCACCCTGTCGACCCAAGGACCCAAAGCCAACCAGCAGATGCTAGCAGCGCACGGCATAGCGACGTGTTCGACGCGCAGCCGGCAGCAAAACAAGCGAAGAAACCGTGAAAAGTCGCGTGCTTGCACCCCACCACGAGGCTGGACTGCCGCCATGCCACCCAGATCACGGCGGGAGGACCGGAGCTGGCAGCGAAGCGCCCGGCCACGCCAGCCCCAGACCACCCAGGCTACGCCGCTACGGGAGCAGGCCTCATTAGTTTTTGCAGGCACGTGATGTTGAGATTTTGGTGACGCCGCTCTACAAGGAAGAGTTGAAGACTGTACTAAATGAGCCTGGCTAGATCCATCTGAATATATCAATTTTCATGCTAGTTTTCAAGTGTTCTTCAATTGAGATTTTGGTGACGCCGCTCTACAAGGAAGGTTGCACGTGAAAGCTTACCGGAGCATGGATTATTTATGGCCACTGTGTCCAGTTGGTTCTCGATCTCTTCTCTCTCTTTTACAGTACTTTCTTCGGGTCAAAATAAATGTCTTAATTTTAATATAAATTTATATTAAATTTAATATAAATCTGTTAATATAAAGTTAAGACACATGTTTTGAAACGAACGAAGTATTTTTCAGGTCTATGGTTTCGATACAGATATATCCGGGTAGCAAATTCAGAGAAAGAAATGAAATGCCTGAACCTGTATTAAGATAATGCGCCTGCAAATCGACAGTGACAAGGAAATATAGGAGGAACTGTCATTTGGGACAAGGCGTGCAGCAGCGGGAGGAACGTGCATTGCCATCGCCGTTTTCTTCCGTACCTGTGGGCATACGCAAACAACAAATTGATGGGCCAGCTTGGGATAAACTCGAGTACAATCATTAAATGAATCAAATTAATGGTCCTCATCCACTTGTGACATGTTTTCTCATAGCACATAAAGTCGGTCAATCAACTAAAGAAGCAAAAAAACAATAACAATCTACACTGTTCATTCTCCGGAGGTGTCATTATGAAGTTTGCGGTTGCCTTCATGTGTACACGGCGCACGGACTTTGCAACTTCGCAATTTCTAACTCTATACGTAGCAAGATATGCAAGACGCGTGTTCCTGGAAAAGTTTGCAGCTTCATTCGCTACTCTCTTCGTCCGGGTTTACTAGTCCCTTTGTTTTCATGTGTCGAATTTTGACCGTAAATTTATTTAATAAATTATATGATTTATTTATTAAAAATGATATCATTCAAAACTTCTTTCAATATATGAATCCATAAATATAGAATTTGTGATATCATACAAAACCTGTCCAGATTACCTACATCCGCCCTCCCGCCCCCTCTCGCTAGTGTTCCCCCCTTCCCTGCCCGTCGTTGCCGGCCGCCCTCCCGCCCTCGCTGGCCGCGTTCTCCTGGCTCCTCGCCCTTCCTCCTTCCCCTCTCCCAATCATGCCCCTGCACCGCCTCCCCGGGAGGTGGTCGGGTGGCACGCCTCCCACTCCTCCTCCCTCCCCCTGTCGTCGGCGGGCGCCCCCGGCCCTGGCCCGGGTGGTGTCAGCGGCGGCAGGGCCTTCCCGTTCCCGCGCGCGCGGCTCCCCTTCTCGGGATAGGGGGCGGCGGTGCTGCTCGGCTAGGCGGCGACCCGACGATCTAGCGGCGATGGGCGGCGACAGGTGAGGTGGCGGGGCGTTGTGGTGGCATGGGGTGGCCCGCGGCGCGCCCCCGGCCCAGATCTGGGCCCTGCGGGCCCCATCTGGGTCCTAGCGGGTCAGCCTCCTAGCGCGGTTGCGATGTCTACTGCGTGGTGAGGAGGAGGAGCAGCTCAGACGGGGGGCGGCGATGCTGTCGGGATGCCTGCAGCAGCGCGATGGCGGGAGCTTTACGGGCTTCTAAGCGCCCCGACCGGGCCTATGAGCCCACGGGCCAGGTGTGCTCCTGCTAGTGCGTCCGGTCGTCTATCGTCGTTGATGGTGGAGGTTGAGCCCTCCCGCGTGCCGACGGTGCTGCCGCGCTCTAGTCCCGGCTCTGATTCATCGCGATGCAGTCCTCACTTCACGGTGTCGTGGTAAGACGGGTGGGGGCTTCAAGACCGTGTTGGCGCAGGGTGGTGGTCGGTTTGGTGGCAGGCTCCGGAGCGCCCGAGGCGATGGTTGGGATCGGGCACGGTGGCGCCTGTGGGTGTCGTCGGACCTTCCTGGAGGGTGTCGGGGGCTACCCTTCCTCTCGCCTCGTTGCGTATCGGGGGAAACCCTTGGCAACAGCGTCACCATCGTCGCGGTCCTTCCTTGAGGTGTTGATTTGTACCGACGCTTCGGAGTCTTGGAGCCTGGTGGGAGATCCCCGGTGGGCGTAGCGGTCGCAAAGCCTCTTCGTTTTTGTCGATGCGTTGTTGTCGGCATTTTTTTCTTTTATTTTTTCTCTGTCGTTTTTTTTGGCGTGCCTGTGTTGCTTCCGCCCCAACACCTATCGTTGGATGTTCGGTTGGTTGCTTTGTAATACAAAGCGGGGGGGGCCCTTTTTCGTATGTATAGTTTATCTTTGGCTAATCAAATATGTGAGCAAATTTTGATCAAAATACAAGGGGGAATTATAACCCGGTCGGAGGAAGTACTATCTATTGTTTTGGACTTTTGGTCAAGGAGTGTTTCGGCGAGCCATTTATTGCCAGTGGGTGATCGGGGATAATTCAACTCTAAGAAGAAGAGAAAGACGAGCAAGACATGTGGGGGTAGAGGTAACTAACAAAAACAATGAACCATGTGCATTGTTAAATCCAGATACAATGGTGTCGGTGCCTACCTTTACCCAAAGATCAACTTCATTCTCAATGGTTGAGATGATATCCTGTGTTGGAAAATGGTTGAGAGGATGTCAACGGTAGATTGTCACCAATGTTGGAAATTCACCTTCCTAGAGGGAGGAGGAGGAACATCGAGGCAACCTTCTTCGTTTGCTTGTCCATCATGTTTCCACCCTGAAGTTGGAGATGCAACCACATGTCTCACATCCGTGAGCTCAACAACCAATTAATTTTCCGAACTGAAGCAACCCAATTTGGTCCAAAAGCCAGCCTTAGACCATATTTCACACGAGGAACATTTCACAAAAGAGGCACAGCCCATCTTGCGGAATCCCATTGTTAAACGGAAGTTATCCAAATATGCAAATGTGATGGGAGGGGCATGATCGGTCAAATCGTTTGTAAGTACATAACTTGAATCAAAGTTATAGATCTTTTTTTAGTATAAACAATTTTTTCTTGCAAAGAGCCCATATTAAGAGTATGTTGCTAACCCATTTTTTCGGACAAAAGGTTGATGACCCACTCTAGAGGGTGTCCCTTTAAAATAAATAAAACTAACACCTTGTAGGATGCAACGTCAAAGGCAATCGTCCTCTCTCATTTTTTCTAAAAGAGGCAAATGTCAAAAGCATCATCATTAATATATCTCAATAAATATCTCTACATGACAACTCTAACTTCATGACCACATGTCACGTGATGAGTACAACTCTAGTTCATTCAGTAGAATGACACTACGACGTTTTATTGTGTAGAAAATAACGAATACATTCAAACGCGATGTGCGCCAAGTTATTTTGGCAGCCTCTCCTACAAGCCACACTATTCCAAAATTCTCCCATATGCCTAATATTCACGCAGCCAAAAAAATCAAGGAGAGGCGGAGACTAAAAGGGCATAATTTATGTTGGTTCTAATGTGAGATGGCCGTCAAGTTGAAAATATTGTGCAGGAAGCTCTTCCAATCCTATCCCACTACCATTCAAAAATGTCAAAACAACATCTGAACTACAAATCTAAACGAAGTAATCACGCAAAGACACATGTGAAGTGTTAGTTTTCTTGACTATCTGCTGCTCTACTAAGTTTATAGCATAATACATGGGTTTCAAGTATACATCGGAAACTTTTGACACAAAGTCTCACACTTTAATGTAATGACATGTGCGTATTCAATGTCACATGTTGACTGGAGTGTTATGGCCAATTTGGGCTTTCCTTTTTTGTAAGGCTAACAACAAAAAGAGGAACAATGCACTTAAACATACCACTTGTGGCTAGTCATAATGCAAAAAGTGTTCACTCAACCATAGTCGTAGGCAATGAACTATCTAGTCAATATATAGATATACACCTAGGTGATGGACAAATAACCTAATTTTATGCTCTTGATGTATCCATTTCTATATCTTCTATTTCAACCTTATACACCCATTTATCCTTCTTGTATGTTTTAAGAAATAGGCAATTCAGGTGCATTATTCATCACTGCAACACCTGAATAAAAGGTGCAACTTAGGAAAAGCGCTCCTGTATTGTAACTTGAATATCTAAGTTTTACGTGAAAGGGAAGTTCAAGACATCTGTATACATGCCATTCTACATGTGCACAGTCGAAAACATTGAAATTTTTACAAGTAAATACACCATTTCGAAAAGAGACAAAACATACACCATTTGCATGAATTTTCTAGGATGGTGCATCACGTAGGGCTGAGATATGACTTTTGCTTTAAGCATTGTTTAGCATCACTACAGGAATCAGGCACTTTGCCGTCAGCCATCCCGGACGGCAAAGGCATGCATCCCGGACGGCAAAGTCTTTGCCGTCCGCCAGCAGACGGCCAACCGTCCGGCTGAATAAGCCATGGTAAAGGGCGCTTTGCCGTCTGCTGGCGGACGGTAAAGACCTTTGAATCTTTGCCATCCGCCAGCAGACGGCAAAGGGCCTAGACGACACACGTGGCACCTTAGCTCCATTAAGGACTTAACGACGTGCTTTGTCGTCCGCTGGCCGACGGCAAAGACCTTAGTTCTTTGCCGTCTGCCAGCGGACGACAAAGAACCCACCTAGGCCAGCCCCAGGTTGCACATGTAGCTGCCACGTGGCAGCTTTGCCGTCTGCTAGCTGACGGTAAAGATCTTTGCCGTCTGCTAGCAAACGGCAAAGTGGCTATATAGCCCCTGTTTTTTCTGTTTTTTCTTAAAATCATTCAATTTGACAGAATATCACATATATATCCAACATATCAACAATACAAGTTTTCAACAAGCATACCAATAATAACTCCTCCTCCTCCTCATCATAACTCCTCCTCCTCCTCATCATCATCAGCTCTAACACATTCTAGCACATAATAACACATTGTACCTAGGACCTATGTACTCCTATCTTGTAGGACCTACTCTACCCTCTCTTAGGTACAATATCATAAAACAAGATAGGCACCGACTCTCCATTATGGAGAACGAAGATTATCATGTCTCCCATTCTTGGCCTACGCACAATGTTGCTTCCAAGTAGCTCTCTACGATTGAGCATACATTTTTTCCAATCTTTGATTGTCATGAGTCCATCGGTTTCAGAAATCCGATATGGACAGGAGTGATGCGTAAACTGACCTGGCCGTGGTGGCCCTAAGCTTGTAACAACAACGCGACCTCTCGGAAACATCAGATGAGGCACACAATCCTCCGGAATTTTCTGTTGAAAAACATAGTAATAACTTTGTAGTTAGCAATGTAGTTTAGCTTTAGAAGAATTTATGCAAAAGATGCATGGCTGTCGTAATAGTAGAATTAAAATCTTATCATGCAATCTCCATGGATATTACCGTAGTTCAACACATGCACTAATGGCACGTATTGACCATAATGTGCAGGAGTTTGATAATAGCTATTGTAACTCTCAAGATGACTAAGAAATGCGGTAAGATGATCTTTTTCCTTATAAGTTAATTCTGCTTTATCACTGTAGTAATAGGTTCTGTCTATCATCTTCCGTACATTTTTTGAAGAATGAAAATAAGTTGTCAATGCAAATAAGTTGTCAACTATTTTTAAATAAACAATATAAATTACTTACTAAATATGATTGAGAAACTCACATAATGGTAGAACTGGAGGCGTCTGCACATCGACCCAGATGTCGATATTACCTTCAGTTTCATCTTCCGGACGAATATCAAAGGTGATAAACATATTAGGCTAAAATGCATAAGCCTTGCATAGTGCTTGCCAATTTTTGCATTCAAAATAGCAATAGGTGTGTGCATGGTATAATTTTATCGCAAAAATAAAACCATGCTCGGTCCTCAAGTGAACTATCTTTAGCTCCATATTTTTTTTAGTATTGAAACCAATCTTATCCAAGAAAGCAATTCTTGCATGGCAGGGGATACGTTAGTAGAATAGTAAAAAATTAAAATTAATTATAAGTTGAAGCAAAAGAGGCAGAAGTCATGCTTAATTACGAAAAAAGACTTGTCATTCCGACTTACTGTATCCACTTCGAAGGTCTCATCCAGCATGATGTTGAAGTGCCTACCATCAACTAGGAAAGTCTTGTCACACATGATGCGCTCGTCTTTGTAGTATTCACACATACCGAATTCACTTTCGTCGTCAGACATTTCCTATGTTCATAGTTGAAACATTTAAAATCGATCGAAGGAAACTACGAGAAAACTGATCAACACACAGATCACTATTACTCAATATGCAACGGGTTGACTTTCGATCTGTCGAGTCTTTCCTTCATAAACTCTCATCTCATGTATATGGTGGGCACTCCCTCTCATATTGCGACCGTCGGTGATGGTGGCTCCTCCACTTGTCCTCGAGTGCATTACACCAAAATGTCTAGCACACGGGAACGAAAGAGAAGCGACCCCCACGACAACAGTTGGGATTCTTCCTCTCTCTCACATATATATATATGGTGGACACTCTCCCTCACTGAAAGACACACAATGAGCCAAAACAGACCTAAAGTCAACCCGTTTCATATATCGAGCAATGACATAGAAAAAATACTGCAATTACGACACTCTTTGGATCCTAATTCGTGTGTGACTTTCGGTCCGTCGAGGCTTTCCTTAAGTAACTCTCATATCTCATGGTGTGTTGGTGCGCTCTCTCTCACACTGATATGGTGGTGTATATATGTTGTTGGGCACTCTCTCACAGTAATAGTTCGACTGCCGATGATGAACGCCCCACCTCTTCTCTTCTTGCGCAATATATCAACGAGTATATCGCAAAGAAGAGAAGAAAGATGAGGCGTCCCCACGATAACAGTCGGGATTCCTCCATCAAGAACACACATGAAAGTCACACAAGGAGCAGTGACAGACCGAAAGTCACACACGCATTATACCGATAAAATATCACAAATACATTAATATTTATAATGAACTCGAATATAATATCACTAATACATCATCCCGAATAATCCAATTAATGCATCATCAAATATTAACTAATAAATTTCGAATATTATCATATAAGATCACTAATACATATCAAATATCCTAGAATCCAAAGTGGAGGACGGTGAACTCGGTTCACTAGCGGTCTCTGAGTCGCCGGTGGTGGACACCCAAAGATAAGGAACCATCACGGGATCATAACTCAAGTGAGATCCTTGAAGGATCTGCCAGGTATTGTCAAACCGGGCGTCCACCGCCGCCATGTAGCGACGGACATGCTCGTCCTCCTCCCTGACACGGCAACGTACCACCTCCGCGGGTGCCAGCTCCCTCCGCACCGAAAGTGGCCCGCGTGACCGCCACCATAGAAGGTCCGGGTCGACGACGAGACCTGGATTCCTCACCAACCTTCGAGCCCGGGAAGGTAGCACCTCCCAGTGTCAGCCCGGCGGAGCCCAGTCCCGGCCATGGCGCCTATCAAGCAGACTCTCGCGAACTACTCGACGACGAGGATGCGGGCCGTGCATCATCGACAAATTCCTATGAGAACGTTTTCTTATCGTTTAATCACTAATTTTTCATAAAACCCATTTTTTTCATCATTAACATACTAATCTAACATAAACATTCATCATAAACACACTAATCTAACATAAAGATTCATCATAAACATATTAATCTAACATAAACATTCATCATTAACATTTATCATAAAAAAATTATGTAATTTAACATACACATACTTCAGCAAATCATATTCATTAGTTAATAGAGTTTGTCAGTTTCATTACGTCGATGCAACCTAGACGCTAGTAGGTAAATGAAGGGGGCAGGAGGAGATGTCATTTGTGCTCACCCACGAATGCAGGGGCGGAGTTCGTCGAACGCACGGGGAGGTCGTCGAACACCAAACCCTCGTAGCGACGAAACAACTACACATTTAAATCCACCTAATCAACATAAATATGATGTTCTGTATAACAAAATAGAAAAATATATGACCTAACTCATAATTCACAAATATATGACCCATGTCGTGTCGGGGTCGGGGTGTCGGGGGTGTCATGTCGGGGTGTCGGGGGTGTTGTGTCGGGGTCGGGGTGTCGGGGGTGTCGGGGGTGTCGTGTCGGGGTCGGGGTGTCGGGGTGTCGTGTCGGGGTCGGGGTGTCGGGGTGCCGTGTCGGGGTCAGGGTGTCGGGGGTGCCGTGTCGGGGTTGGGGTGTCGGGGGTGCCATGTCGGGTTCGGGGTGTCGGGGTGTCGTGTCGGGGGTTGGGGTCGGTGGCGTCGGGGATTGAGGATCGGTGGCGTCGGAGGTTGGGGGTTAGTGGCGTCGGGGGTGCCATGTCAGGGTGTCGGGGGTGTCATGTCGGGGTCGGGGTGTCGGGGGTGTCATGTCGGTGTCGGGGTGTCGGGGGTGTCGTGTCGGGGTCCGGGGTGCCGTGTCGTGGTGTCGGGGTGTCGTGTCGGGGGTCGGGGTGTCGGTGGTGTCGTGTCGGCGATCCTCGACCCGGTTACGTTGGCGCCGACGCATCCCTCCTCCTCCTCCTCTTCTTATTCTCCTTCTTCTTTTTCTTCTTTTCTCCTCCTCCTCCTCCTCCTCCTCCTTTTCTTCTTCTTTTTCTCCTTCTCCTTCCTCTTCTTCTTCTTCTTCATCTCCTTCTCCTCCTCTTCTTCTCTCTTCTTCTAATTAACTACAACTAATTAACCTAACTACATTACTAAATTACTAACTAAACTAAACTATTAACTACAACTAACTAACTAAATTACTAACTAAACTAATTAACTACAACTAACTAACTAAATTACTAGCTAAACTATTAAAAAAAAGAAAAAATAGAGAGGGGGAGGGGGCTCACCGGAGTGGGGGAGGTGGAGGCCGGCGTTGGTGGAGGTGGAGGAGGCCGACGCGGGCGGTTGGGCATGGGCACGGGCGGCGGGGTGGTGGGCGCGGGCGCCGGGGAGGGAGAGAGGGGCGGGGTGGTGGGCGCGGGCGGCGGCCGGCGGTGGCGACGCGACAGTGAGGGTGGGGGCGCGCGGCGGCCCGGCGGTGGGCGCGGCAGCGGGGGTGGGGGCGGCGGTGGGGGTGGGGGGCGCGGGCGGCGACCGACGGTGGGCACGGGCGGCGGGGGTGGGGTGCGCGGTGGGGGTGGGGTGGGGGCGCGGGCGGCGGCCGACGATGGGCGCGAGCGGCGAGGATGGGGGCGGTGAGGGTGGGGGCGACGGGGAGGAAAGAGGGAGAGAAAGAGAGAGAGAGGCGGGTCGGGGGGGGGGGGGCGTTATCCGTTAGTTAGCCCCCCTCTTTGTCGTCCGCTAGTGGACGACAAAGAGGGGGGCCGTTAGGTCAAGTTGCGGGCTGGGTCGTCAGTGGGCCCCTCCCTCTTTGCCGTCTGCTAGCGGACGGCAAACCTCCTTTGCCGTCCGCTAGCAGATGGCAAAGAAGTGGCTGATGGCAAAGCCACCCTTTGCCGTCTGCCACCTCTTTGCTGTCTGCTTTCTGCTAGCTGATGACAAAGCCACTCTTTGCCGTCCGCTAGCAGACGACAAAGATGTGGCAGACGATAAATCTTTTGATTTCAGTAATGCATGACTTAGTTTACCAAAATGAATGACCCAAGAAAGGTACACCATATGGCATTTGCATGTTAAGTAGCACTAGTTCACATGCATGAGTCGACAACAAAACCATGCCCATATGGTAGCATAAAAAATACTGCACACGCATACATAGTGTATGGATGAAGCGAGGGTAAAAAGAGCTGTTATTAGATAGAGAAAAGCACACATGTGTCAAGTAGCAATTTTTAAAATTTGGCTTTATTGGAAACTTACAACATCTTGTCAAACAAAGGGTAATAGAAAATGAATAGAGGTATAACATGCACTCTATCCATGCTTTAGCCGAAAAGAGAATTTGCTTCGGGCAGTTTGGCAAAGGAAAAAAAAGGGGGTGAATAAACAACATAATCAAATATTTGATTAGAACCCCGTAAAAACATATTCAATTAAACTAAGTAATATATTAGACCTATCAAGTATTTAAACAAACCAACCTTTTTCAAAACATAAAATACATCTTTATATTCGTACTCTTAAAAGAGAGTGGAATAAATCCGACTTTCATACAATATCTCTTTATAGAAACACGAGGTGGAATGTCATTTTAGTAGTTAGGTTAAATGGTGTTTTAAGATGCTCCTTCTTAGCCGAACAGGACCGATGGTCTGCAACCTGTCCTATAGAGGGCATAGCTGAAGCATTTCCCTCGTCATTGCAAAAATAAATAAAATGAAGCATTTCCCTCGTATTATTAATAACGTGATCTGAGCCGTCGATTTCGCAGCCGCATACAACCGTTACGTCGATCACCGCCGTAGACGGTACGTTTTTCCGCTTATAATTGCAGCGGCACCGCACAGGCGGAAGAGGCACAGAGCAGCACGCAGGCAGGCAGGCGAGTCCTGGCTTTGGTCCTGGGCTGAGGGACAGAAGAGACGCCAAAAATAAGAAGCGGCGAAGGGGACGATCAAATCGCCAGAGAGAGGGAGGGGGAGGCGCGGAGGAGGCGGCTTCGACTCGCGCCGCGGTCCGGGGGGGAGGCATGGAGGCGGACGGGCGCGGCGGAGACAATGAGGCCGCGCGGGCACCGCTCCTCGCGGGGCGGCGGCGGAACTCGGTGGGGTCGATGCGCGGGGAGTTCGTGTCGCGGCTGCCCAAGAAGGTGCTCGACGCCGTCGACCCGGAGAGGCCGTCCCACGTCGACTTCTCCCGCTCCAAGGGCCTCCTCGAAGGTTCGGCAGGCCATCCTCCTCGCATTACTTCTTCTCTCCTTCCTTTTCTTTTCTTTTCTTGATTGATCTGTACATATTTGGCGAGCATTCTGCCTGCTGGCGTTTGGCTTTGGTCGTCGTGACGTTAGCAGCATGTTACGGGGCAGGTGGCACTTTTGTGGGTTTTCTTGTTGGAGTCTTGTGGGGTGAACTGGTGATTGGCTGAGTGCCTGGTGAAGATGCTTGTGATTCTGGATTCCGGAATTCCATGGATAATTCGATGCTTTGGTGATCTCCTTCTCGTTGCTATGATTGTATCTTTTGAAAAAAGTAGCAGCTACCTTACTTTGTGATTGGAACACGAGTTCTCTATGTTTCTGTGCTTTCTGCTTGTTTCCTATGCTTGAAACTTGTAAAGACAAGTTGTGTTTGTGTATTGGGTGACATTTTCACCTTTCTCTTTTGTTGTCTTGGTCCTGGCCCCCAGGCCATGCTGTTTAAGATTGGTCCAATATCCCTTTTGTGCCTGTTCTGGTCAAAACTCATCCGAATTATTTTAATTCTCTTTGAAAAAACATTCCAGGCATATAAAAATGAGCAGATGCAGTAGTAAATAGTAATAGATGTGCCTCTGTTTACAGTTAGCCTGAAACTGTGCTGTGATTTTAGCTGTGCTAGCTAGCACATTGCTCATTTCATTTTTATTGCCTGTAATCTCTATCGACTTGCCCAGCTTTGGCCCCCTCTCTAGATCTTACGGAGTAAGTTCAGATACCAAAACATGGAGACAAAACAATCACTATTCAAAGGGGAGGGAACATCTAGAATCTACAATAGCGTCCGGCGTTGGTTTTTAATACCAACATCTCTGTCAGGATGTTCTGCATCTGCTGATGTGCTCTTTTCTATGTTTATCTTAGTGGGAAACTGGGAAATTTGGACTTCTCTTCATTGAGATTATTTTTCCGAGGTTGGAGGAATGAGTCTTATTCCTCCACAGTTTTGAAAGTAAGTTTGAAGTGAGAATTGAACCTCGCAACCTCGCGTTGAGACAAAATAGTGTTGCAAATTTACAACCACGTAATTTCTTTTGTGAGATTCCATCGGCTTTGCACTTCGATCCCTTATTACTTGTTGTGTTCTTTCTCTGTTTCTTTGAAACAAATGGGAGAGTTCTCTTACTTCTATGAGTTGTTGGATCCGATCCAATCTAGCTGTCTCAAGACTGTCCTTGTCTGTCCTTGTTGTTTCTTGGGACAAAAATAGATGTTGAACAGTGGGTGAGACTATCTCATTCCTAGTCTGCTAACATTGTACCGTTCAAATTCATTATTTTCAGTTCCTATTCATGTTTTGAACTTTTTAGCTGGTTTTGTTCCCATTTTTATCTGTTTTCCAGATGTTCCAAACTTGCCAGATAATTTTTACCTAGAAACCGTTAATATATTTTTACTGATAAGATAAGTATGCCAAGATGTGCATGCCGTACCTTACTATGGTGGAACCTACGAGTATATCACATATGAACTATTCCTAGTATTTCATAGTTATTTGATGGTTCCCCACGAAAGTAGTATACGACCCAATCATTTTTCTCTTTCTATATGCACTATATGAACTCTTTTATTAACTTATTGATTTAGTTTGATTACCTTTTGAGCTTATATAGGAGAGAAAGAATACTACGAGAAACAATTTGCCACCTTGAGATCTTTTGAGGAAGTTGACTCTATAGAAGAATCCAATGTAATAAGTGAAGAAGAAGAGCTCATGGAGCAAAGGCAAAGTGAATTTGCTATGAAGATATCAAATTATGCAAATGTCGTTCTCTTGGCATTGAAGGTTGGTATCTCCCCTCTGTATTTAGTAAACTTGCTTAGACTCCTTTAGGTTGACCATACAATTCATTCTCTCTCATTTTCTTCAGATATATGCCACAGTTAAAAGTGGGTCAATTGCTATTGCTGCATCAACACTTGATTCATTGCTCGATCTCATGGCTGGTGGTATCCTTTGGTTCACACATCTCTCAATGAAGAGCATCAATGTCTACAAGTATCCCATTGGTAAATTGAGGGTGCAACCAGTAGGCATTATCATCTTTGCAGCTATTATGGCTACTTTAGGTATGTTTTCTTAAGTCACGTCGTTGTTCGTTAGACTATTGATGTTGTCATCAAATTTTAAAGAATCGTCAAATTTTGCATTTCCAGGATTCCAAGTATTTCTTCAAGCAGTTGAAAAGCTGGTAGTGAACGTGACTCCGGATAAATTGACCCCACCACAACTCATGTGGCTATATTCAATCATGATCTTTGCAACAGTTGTTAAGCTAGCCCTGTGGTTCTACTGCCGGACATCTGGTAACAACATAGTCCGCGCCTATGCTAAGGTTTATATCTGTTTCTCAATTTGACTAGATTCATCAAATGAACAAATGAGCATAGTTTACCAGAAGTAATGGGTTATTCTTCACAGGATCATTATTTTGATGTGGTCACGAATGTCGTTGGTTTGGCTGCTGCTGTTCTCGGCGACATGTTCTACTGGTGGATTGACCCAGTTGGTGCAATCATCCTTGCAGTCTATACAATTACAAACTGGTCTGGAACAGTGTGGGAAAATGCAGGTTTGCAGTATTTGCTATAACATTAAAACTTGACATATGAAACACCACTTGCAGTATAGTATAATTCTGCAACCATATAAATAATATGATACCACAGGAAAATGTTTGGGACAAGAACATCTGTTAGGGAAAAATGTTTATAGGCCTACTGGATGTGGATGCCTCAAAGACTCAAAACTCTACCAAACATATTATTATTAAATAAAATTGAAGCATCAGGCCCTCCCGTCAGTTTCCATTAAAGAAACTGCCAACAGTTTTAACATAGTATTTTTTATATATAATCAATAGAGAAATACATAACTTGAATCCATTGATTACAATGACAGATTTAGGACTGATATATAAGTAAAATTGCTGCATGTTACAGTTTACAGATGACGCTAGCCTGACATATGGTAAATATATTAACACATATTGCTATCCATGATGCAGTATCACTAGTAGGTGAATCAGCTCCCCCGGAAATGCTGCAGAAATTGACATACCTAGCTATCAGACATGACCCTCAAATTAAGCGTGTTGATACAGTTCGGGCATACACATTTGGGGTGCTTTACTTCGTTGAGGTTAGTATATCCTGCTTCTATTTTCTGTTATTTTGCATGCTCTCCTTTTAAGTGAATATATATTCCCTTCCCTGCAATATTAAACAAGAGATGTGTACCATACCATGCATCTGTTTGAGACCCTGCGGCCTGCGCGCTGCACTGATTCTAAGTAAACACTTATCACTGCTTTATTATTGCTATGTATTTTCCATAGCATTTGTTGGATGTAGTTGTTGACACAATACTGCATATCTGGATTCAGTAGCTTAATACATACAAATACAACCTCATGCAAAAACTTCTTTAGTTACAAAGGGAGTAGTACATAACATTTAAGTACTTCTAAGAACATCAACTCATGCGATCAGTGGACTGCAGGTTGATATTGAGCTCCCAGAGGACTTGCCACTCAAGGATGCGCATGCCATTGGAGAATCACTCCAGATTAAGATTGAGGAACTTCCAGAAGTCGAGCGGGCATTCGTTCACCTTGATTTCGAGTGTGACCACAAGCCAGAGCACTCGATTCTCAGCAAGCTTCCCAGCAGCCAGCCTTGATTACAGTCTGGATTCAACCGTGGAAACGCAAGATGTTGGCTATTTTGCTTCTCATGCACGATCTGCTGCAGTATCTGGTGTCCTGTGCTACATGGAAGGGTTGAAGTCGAGCGAGGCATTGTTGGTCATCTAAGTGAGATAAGCACCAGCGTTGGCGACTGTATAGACTTATTTTGCGGAGCCCTCTAAGGGGCGTGTTTTGAGTAAAAGTAGGTTCTTTTTGCTTGTTGAAGCTGTCATTGTTTGTCTGCCACGAGGGCTTCAATGTGGAAACGTTAGGCACAAAGGAAAGCGATTTTTGTTTGTCAGTTTAATTGTGAGCTTGCGGCCAGTTCTTTTGCCAACATAAAAATAAGCTGCCGTCTTTCCAGCTTATTTTATAAGCTGCCTTCTTTCCAAGCCGCCTCTCTCATTCTCTAGGACTTCTAAACTAATTATGGGATAATTAATTTAGATGTTTGAACAATTTTAGAGGACTATTTATTTTTTAAGCTATCGAGAGACAACTTATTTTCTAAGCCACCCAAAACAACTGGCCCGTATGCTATGCACTTCTTATTTACTAGCACGGTTTGTTCTAAGAAAGAAAAAAACATTTGTAAAATGACACACTTCCTTTGTTTGTAAATAAATCACGTTGTTTTTATTAAAAAATGTATGTTTGTGAAATTTTTCTCAACTTCTACTTCGTGAGAGTATTTCGCATAACACATATGTATAACACTATTTTTCACCTAGCTAATGTGAAAAGAAATCATGCATTTCTGCTCAGGTACTAATCTATTTGTTGGTACTCCCTTTGTAAACCAGTATTTCTTTCATTTCCTTATACAAGGCCACTATGAAAAATACATTTTGCATCTATATAAGGTCACAAACAGTAACTGAGGTAAACATTAATGATGTTTCCTCGTACTAGCAACTTGTTTAATACTTTCATGCATATATTCATAATGACATTTAGCTACTTCTTTCTCATTCATTCGTTGTATGCACGTGGCATATTAATGATTCCTATTAACGAGAAGAAAATTTTACTTTTCAAGCGTTCTTTAAATTTTGCCTTGGTATCTGTAATATGAGTTTGTGGTCTTTTATAAGGGAATGAAGGAAGTATAACTAAAGTAGTCATCTACAAGATCTTTCGCAAAAATAAGTAGTCATATAAAAACCTTATATTAATGTACATAAAGAGTACTTTTTATTGGCAGTGATCTATTTGTTTTTAAACACACTAATTTATATATAATCTACTAAGTGTGTTTACCCCATCGTGCCTTCCACATCACAAAAAGCACAAATTTTTAGAAAGAAAACACAGTTTTTTAGGAAGCCCATGATCCGAACAGTAGCAGAGGCAGGCCTAGGGGCAGTTAGGGCTATGGCCCTAGGTCTACCAATAATAGTCTTCGAAGTTTCTTTAAAAGAAAGTAAAATCATGAGAGCGCATCACTTCTCATAATCATTAGTTGAGGAGTACATCTTCCAACGATTACTTCTATCTTCATAGATTGCGACAAATGATGCAATGCATGTGTGCCACTTGTCGCAACCTGAGAGTTTTTTTTCGTAGATCCATATTTTCAAAACGTTTTATCTCTTAAACCGTGTATCCAAATCTCGAACCGTTTTCATCGTTTGGTTTCTCGCGTCGAGATATTCAAAACTAGATCCCATGCAGATAGGTTTTGACAAAAAAAATTTCACAAAAAAACCGAATGAAAAAACCGGGCAAAAAACCGTTCCTCGCGCGATAGAAAAACAAACAGAAAACAAGTTTTTTTCTTTTCGAGAGACACGGCCGTGCTTCTCGCGAAGACAAAACCGTGCCTCTCGGGGAAGCAAAATCTTGCCTCTCACGAAAAAAAAGAGAGCAGAAAACACTTATTTTTTCTCCTTTCCGAGAGGCACGACCGTGCCTTTCGCGAAGGCAAAATAGGCAAAACCGTGCCTCTCGCAAAAATAAAAAGAGCAGAAAGCGCGTATTTTTTCCCTTTCCGAAAGGCACGGTCGTGCCTTTCGGAAGGCAAAACCGTGCCTCTCGCGAAAGTAAAACCGTGCCTCTCGTAAAAGAAGCAGAAAACGCGTATTTGTTTCACTTTCCGAGAGGCAGGGCCATGCCTCTCGCGATAGCAAAACTGTGCTTCTTGAAAAAAAAAGCGTTTTTGCGCGCAATTTTTTTAATCTGATGCAGGCTTCGCCACTGGATCTGAACATATGGTCCATGTAGTGAATAGAAGATCTGGCCCATTAAGCATAATCAGACCAACGGCGAGCAATAAACCAGACCGGGAGCTCCTAATCGGACACTGTTGGAGCCGGTTCCCGATCCAGATTCGCTCGATCGTCCTCGCTAGTTCCACCCGTCCGCTCTGTTCGCTTGACCGTCCTCGCCAGTTTCCACCGCCATCTGTGGTCAATCGTTGACTTTAGAAAAAAAAAAAGGAAAAACATGAAAAGAATGTGAATTCAAAAATATTCATGGATTTAAAAAACTTGTTTACGAACTTAAAAAATTTGACAAATTTGAAACAAACTTCATCGAATTTGAAAAAAGTTCATTGAATTTGAAAAAGGTTTATTAATTTTTTTAAAAAGGTTAATCAACTTTCAAAATAAGTTCATCAAATCTGAAAAACGTTAACCAATTTTGAAAGAAAAACATCAAAAAACGAAAAAAATCATCGAAAAATGGAAAAAGTTCATCTAGGTGAAGGAAAAGGTTCATCGATTTTGAGGAAAGTTCATCGAATTTGGAAAAAATCATAAAAAAACAAAAGTTCATCGATTTGGAAAAGAGTTCAAAAAATTGACTTTTTTTCATCCAATAAGGAAGAAAAAAATAAGTAAAAAAAGAAAATGAAAAAGGGGAAAAGGAATAAGAAAAAAAGGAAAGAAGAAAGAAGAAAACACAAAAAAGGTGCAACATACCAGGTCGAGCTAAGTGGCCGTTTGGTTAGGGTAGCCGAAGGTCTACGATTTCATTCACTCTACAACACAGAAGGGGGATTGGGCTGGCCCATCGCGGAGCCCTTCAGGCGTCCGTTTGCTATATACAAATAACCTAAAATCTAAAAAACAGACGTCCGTTGGTTTTCCAAACCGAGCAGACGCGCACGCGTCGTACAATTTTTTTGCATTGACGGCTAGAACGTGTTAGGTGCTACCTGGTCGAAAACGAGCAACCTGACAGTAACGACAAAACTGCATGCGAAACACACGTGAAGACTGCATAAGAGATACTGGATAGTGCATGTTCATTTATTTGAGTTTTCAAAATTTTAAAAAGTCATAACTTTCAAACTGTGCGTCAAAATTCAGATCCGTTTTCACAATTAGAATCCTTGCGGCGAGATTTTTAAAACTAGATCCCGCATGAGTATGTTTTGATGAATTTTTTTTCATGCCAATTTTGGTGTTATATTGTGCAACTCTATTACTACGCGGTGCAACTTTTTTGGAAACCAATTTCAGAGCTGCATGATCCAATTTCTTATGATGTTGCAACCTTGTACCCATGATAATCAATTTTTTATGATGTGTAACTAGTATGCTTCCATGGTCGCACACACACGGCTACGGAGTTATTCTCTCGTTGACATAACCATACACGCGCGACCCCAAAGGTGCACACTCTTATCGGCATAGAGCTCACACATGATTGAGAGAGTTGCACACGCATCGTGGCGTAGACACACATGGGCGAGTAAGCACCTTGGTATAATTGCACGCTGTCGAGTTGCATACTCTTGTCGCATTGTGGCACATGACATCCACATAGTTGCACACTCTCGTCGGAATAATCGCACATGCACGGTCGCGGAGATGCACATTGTCGTCCGCATCATAGCTCACACATGACTGATTGGGTTGCACACACATGATGGCATAGTCGCACATGTAAGACCACAGAGCTACATATTATCGTCAGCGTAGTAGCTACCCACGACCACGGTGTTGCATATTTTTGTTGGCATAGTTGCACACGTGTGGCCATCGAGTAGCACACTCTTGACGCAATAGTCGACATGACATCCACGAAGTTGCACACTCTCGTCAACATAGTCGCACATACGCGACTGCGGAGTTACACACTCACGTCTGCATAGTAGATCACGCACGTCTACAGCTGGTTGCACACGCGTGGCGTTATAGTCGCACACGCATAACCGCGGAATGCACACTCTAGTTGGCGTAGTTGGCCACGGCAACAAACGAAGTTGCACATTCATTGATAGGCAGTTGGCCAAGGAAGCGAACATTGAAATATGCACATCCAGGAGTAAAGGAAAAGTCACATATCAATTACTAGGCAGTTGGTCGGGACAAGAGACGAAGTTGCATATCTCATTAGTAGGGGCTAATTTGTGGTGGAGGTGTCATCTGTGAAAATTGCATGTACATGTGGTATAAGGAAAACTTGCACATCAATAGTTAGGTAGTTGCACATCGACTGCTAGACAATTGCACCAAACGGGGACTATATTACACAGAAAAAAAATTCGTCGAAACATAATCATGCAAGATCTAGTTTCGAAGAGCATGTTGCAAGGGTTTCAACCGTGAAAGCGGATCTTAATTTCGACGTTTGGTTCAAAAGTTATAGCTTTTAGAAGAAACTAAACTCCAAATAAAATGTGTTCACACCTGGATGTTTTTCAATCTTTATTTCAAAACCCGTTGCATGCTTTTTTGCCTTTTCTTTACCATAAGACATAAACTTTTCGTTTTTGTTTAATGGGACAAAAACTTACTAAAAATAATGGATGCTACGTAATACTAGCAAGCATCCAGCCGCTCGCTAGACGCGTCCTAGAAATAAACACCCGTTTGGAGTGTCAAATACTCCCTCCGTCCGGAAAAGGTTGTCCTCATGACATTTTTGCAAAATCCCCCTCCAGGTTTATCCGACACAACCCGCACTCCCTGTCTTGTCGTCTCGTCGCTCGTCTCCCCGCAGCTTCTAGTCGCTGCCCGCTACGCCGCGCCGCTGCCCCGATTCCCTCCTCCGCGCCGTACCGCTGCGCCGCTCCCATCCGCCGCGTCGCGCCACTGCGACGTTCCCATCCGCCGAGCCTATCCGCTTCCCCGTGCATCTCCTCCTCTCTCTTCTCCACAAACGATGCACCGGTCTTAAAAATCCCTTCTTCGACGAGGTAGCGCTCGATTGGGAGGTATGGCTACGGCATGGTGCGGGCGCTCCTAGTCCTAAAGCTCCTCATCGACCAGCTCCTCCTCAAGTCCCGCGCGTCTGCTGCAGAAGTCGATGGCGGCCCCTCCTCCATGACCAAGTGTCCAAGTGCTCCTGCTCGTCAAGGTTCGACCTTGGTGAGTGTCGTCCCCGAGCCAGCCCCGTCCTAGCGCCGGGACCGCAGGATTCAAGTTTCCCCTGCTCGTCAACGTTCCCTTGCTTGATTCAGGTTCAGAAAAATTTGCTGCGGGGAGACGAGCGACGAGGCCAGCGACAACCCTTCTCCACTGCTGTTCATCTTCGTCACCAACGCCTGCAACATCCACAACCGGAGAAAAATTGTACTGGTGGGTCTCTGAACCTCTCTTCTCTTGTTTCTGCTCAGTGAATATTTGTACCTTGTGTCTGAAATTTGTATCCTGATGCTATATGAAGTTGGGAGCTTGATAGGTGTACTTAACATCCTAGGCTCCTCCTCTTTGTACACGTGCCCAGATGCTCATCGTCCTCGTGCCCCAAGTGCTCTGCAAATCTGCAGAGCCTGAGTCTGATTAGTGTATTTGTCTCTCAGTCTGATTAGTGTATTTGTCTCTGAAATTTTGATGCATGGAGTACTGTAAGTTAGGGGAACTCTTAACTGAATTTTGTTTTTCTTCGGAGTGGAGTAACCAAGCAGACGGTGCACATAACCGGTCGGAGGACGTTCATCATCGACTTCGCGGTGAGGATTTGTTTTGATGTTAAGTACAGATTGAAATGCACAGAACATTCGAATCGCTGAATGGATGCATAAAAAAGGTAAAAAGGAAGCAAGGAGGGAGAGGATATTTTTGCATCTCAAGTTTGAATGCTTTTTTTTTACATCTAAGATCTTCTCAAATGTGAATATTTTTAGTTAAAAGAACATGAACCTGAATATTACTCTGAATATTTTCAGTTATTGCTGTAGATTACTCTGAATATTTTCAGTTAAAAGAACCTGAACCTGAATATTACTCTGAATATTTTCAGTTATTGCTGTAGATTACTCTGAATATTTTCAGTTAAAAGAACCCGAACCTGCATATTACTCTGAATATTTTCAGTTATTGCTGTAGATTACTTTGAATATTTTCAGTTAAAAGAACCTGAACTTTCATATTACTCTGAATATTTTCAGTTATTGCTGTAGATTACTCCGAATATTTTCAGTTAAAAGAACCTGAACCTGAATATTGCTCTGAATATTTTCAATTATTGTTGTAGATTACTCTGAATGTTTTCAGTTAATAGACTAGTGACAAGTTGTAAGTTGTAGGCTAGAGAAATGTTCAGTTCATAGACTAGTGACATGTTCAGTTAATAGACAAGAACCTAAACCTGAATATTGCAGAATTGCGGACTATTGTAGTAATGCCAACAGCAGCAGACATGTTCAGTTAATAGACTAGCAATATTGATAGACTAGTGACAAGTTGTAAGTTAACATGTTCAGTTAGCACAATTTCAGGAAGCCGAATGAATTTCTAGTGCCAATTTCTACTGCAGAGGCGGGGCACAGGAGTCATCTTTTCAACATCAGAGGACTCCGGAGGCGAGGAACAACAGCAGCATCAGACCGCGAGGAACAACAGCAGCATCAGGTGGAGATGTCTCAGACGATGATGAGCAGCAGTAGCAGACGGGCATCGGGCGAGGACTTACGGCAGCTGTTCTCAGATGGGAAGCAGCAGAGGACGACGATGAGCAGCATCATCAGACGGGCATCAGAGGACTTGGACGGCGAGGACTCAGATGCGGCGCCCGGGGATTTGCCAAATCCCACACCGGCAGCCGCGGGCGCGAGCAAGGCGACTACGGATGCGTCGTCAGACGTGGGGGAGGCACGGCCTATGGGAGGCGGCGCAGCTCTCCTCCGTGCGGGCGGCGGCCGGCGGCTCAGGTGGGCGGCAGCGGCGGAACAGAGGGCAGGGGAAGCGCAGGAGGGCAGCGGTGGTGCAGGTGGGCGGCAGCGCAAGTGTGCCTTCCTGTCGCGAAGGTGGCTGGGCCTGGGTGCCGGCTGTGGCTGGAGCCCTGTGCTTCCGCCGACGAGAGGAAGAAGGAGGGAGTAATTAGCAAGAGATTTAAAAGTTCGAGGGCTTTTTTGCAAAAAGACAAATGAACTACGCTCTGGACAATCTTTTCCGGACGGAGGGAGGAATTGCCATCCAGACCTACTAGGAAGAAGTAAATTGCAAAAAATCACCATAATTGGGGATGCTAATTCATAAAAGCACCACCTTTCATTTTATTTTCAAAAATCATCACCATTGTGCTGACAATTTTTAGAAAACACTAATCTTTCCTAATAATAAAGTGACTATTGTTTCCGTCGGGTTCACCGTCACATATGTTTTGCAAAAAAGACACTAAAGTTTATAAAAATCAACCTGCAGTCTACCGTAGCCCAACCGTAATAATAAGTGGAAAAAAAGTTCGTACGCAGCCCTGACTCGCCCGTCGCTCAAATTGCTACGCCGCACGATAACCTGAGGGTTTCTTCCGCCGCTGCACCCATCCCTCTGCCGCCGCTGTCCCTGGGAGGCCTGTCGTCGTGCATGAGGAAGAAGATAGGAGGCATAGCTGGGGCAGGTGATGGCCCCCATCGATCGGATGGGGGCTCAGATCCTTAAGCGACGGCGTGCGGAGGGCCACGGGTGATGCAACACCGGGGGTACATGGGGGACATCGATCGACGGCCTGCAGATGCGCGACGAAGGCATACGTGCACAATTCGTCAGCCATGCAGCCTCCGCCCCGTGGTTCAACTCGTTGCCCCGTCATTAGCGCAAAAAGGTTGTTTCACGTGAACCCGCTTGAGGTTCTCTACAAATTACTCGTTCCCAACATTCAGTGCGATAGCTACGACGTCGATACAATCAGTAGACGGCGATGGCAACGAGAAGAAGTTGGCCTGGGCAGCGTGCGCCTAGGAAAGCCGCGGCTTCCTGTAAGCTGGCATGGCGACATGTCGAGGTCTCGCGGAATCCACATGGTGTCATGCTCTAGGACCACGACGGGGTCAGAAGCGCACATAAGCTTGCTGTTATCCTTGCTCATATTCAGACTGCAGTGTGGCTCATGAGGCACAACACTTTGATTCAGCTCTATGGCTTCCCTTTACTGCCATATGTGAGGAGAAAGTACGAAGCAATTTTCTGATTTGCACACGCAATTTGTTTTGCCACGGGGAAGACGGTTGAAAGAAGGAGAAATAATGCAGCACTATAAGTCAAGTACTTCATATATAGCTAGACTTAATTATTTTGCCAGGAACATGTCTTAATACTTATTAGGAAACGATTATACACTGTCAAACGTATCAAACGTACAAAATATTGAGATGATAGGCTCAGTACCACTGAAGAAAATAGAATGCTATGCGTGTTGAGAATTATTTCGTTAAATTGATCGGTGTACAATTTCTCGCTAATAACATATTTTAGAAACGACACAATTTTGTATAGCGTGCACTATTTTTTTCCTTGCTCAATACAGAGGGCGTAAGGATTGGCTATGCGATGAAGATAATATATCAATTGATGATCTTCTCCCATCGATCCATGCATGCACCCATGAATTTACTATGATCTTTTTGCAAACACAGAACATTAACAACGATTGATTCATGGATGCAGCGTGACATGTCGTGCGAGATGAAGGTGGAGAACCGTCTCAACCATGAAATCATGTATGTGGTGAATTTGCCATGCATGGACCGACAAGTATAAAAGTTTCATCCGTGAAACATTTTCGCTCGAGCTCCTGATAGAATTTTCTCTCTACCTACCAATTCAATATTCATATGTATGTTTCATCTAGGCAGTGAATACTTATATTTTTTCCCTTTTAAATTTATTGTTGTTTCACTTTCTTAATGTACAATATATATAGACATACATGAAAATGACCATGTATTAATCTTTTTTTTGTCTTACTAGGGGTAGCAGTTGGCGTTTCCTCCATAGTGAAGCATGGGCGTTCACAATGTGGCCACCATTGGTGAGGACATGAATAAACATGAACGAAGACATATATGGGGTGCTTTGTGGAAATAAAGGACACAAACGGGGGAGAGGGGGTTCTTGAGTTATACCTGTTTGCTTAGGCTATGTAAAAATAGTTATTCCGTTGCGCATGTTTGCTAGTTTGTTACTAAACGCACATTGACATCATTTCTGACGTGTGGGCCTACCATAAGTGTTGATGTGATAAAAAGAAACTTGATAGCGTTCACTTGGACTTTGAATTAGAAGAAGTGGGCCACCCATCAGTATCTCATGTGTCTCACGGCAAACATGATCGCTGCTACCCGTCGAGGTCAACAACGAGCAGCAGAGGCCCTCCAGCTTCGGCAGGCGCCAACCTCCGACCTTCACTGGCGGATCTACGACGATCCCTCCTCTCCTTCTTCCTCAACCGTCACGGGCTACAGTAGCGGGATGCACACGAGGTCGCCATTGGGGTGCTGACCTCCACCGCGCACCTATGGCTCCGGCAACCGCGCGCTGGTATTGCTGCGCCCCGGGACCTGCCACTCACTTACGTCACTGTGCACCTGGATCTACCGACGTCGGGAAGGGTGGTGGCGGCCCACGGTGTCGTCGGCCGCGGCGGCGGCTGGGTAAGGGGAGAGAGGAGGCAGCGACGCCAGTTGTCGCTAGATCTGGCGCTAAGGAGCAGCATCGAGAAAACCAGTGCTGATCTAGGGTGCGACGCCGTCGGACCTCCACGCGGCTCGGCCGCCACCAACGACTGTTGGTGGGCATCCCCGCTCGTGTCCGGTGTCTCTTTCACCTCCCGCGGCTTGACGCTGTCCGCCGTCGCCTCTGCGATGTCCACGTCGTGGCGGCTGCAAATTGGCTCTGGCTTCCCGACGGCGTTGGCCACCACGAGCACCTTGGTTAGCCGGCCGGTGCGGGGCACGACCGGATGAGAGAGATCCGTGCCGTTTTGATCGCAAAAATTTCCGTCTCCCATGGCCGTCATCATCACGCCACGTCATCAGATGTAGTGTGGGTCCTACTTGTCAGATTTAGCGTTAACACTGGAAATCATGCTATCAGTGTTTTTTGCAAAATGATTAGATGTAGTGTGGGTCATACTTGTCAGATTTAGCGTTAACACTGTAAATCATGCTATCGGTGTTTTTGCAAAATGATTACTGAATACTGGATGATTTTTGAAAAGAAAAACAAAAGATGGTGATTTTCTGAATTAAGGTCTTCATTTGTAATGATTTTTTTTGCAATTTATTCACTAGTAAGAGGTGATTTTCTATAAAAAAGAAGAGATAAGGATGATAGCCTAAAAAATAGTCTACTAATGTTAGAATCTACTCCCTCCGTCCGAAAAAGATTGTCCAAGGCTTAGTTCATTTACAATTTTCCTTAAAGGCCCTTATGATTCTAAATCTCCTACTAATCACCCCCTCTGCATCTTCTACCCTTTTCTCGTGCTCGTGGCAGGAACCAGCCCAAGCCACCGGCGACAACCGTCGTAGGGATCAGCGCGCTGTCGCCTACCTGCGTTGCCATCGCACCGCCGCTGGCCTGTTGCCAATCTGCATCTGCGCCGCCCATGGCCACGTGTGCCGCCCGCACGGAAGCGAGCTGCGTTGCCGCCCACCTGAGGCTTCTGCTCCTCCGCGGCGACCACTTCGACGAGCGGCTCCTCCATGGCTAACGCGCACCTCCTCCTCGTCGCCCTGCTTGTGTCCGTGGCCGCTTCCTAGCGCCCGCCATGGCCAACCACTCTAGCGCGGGATTTGGGCAACTCACAGGCCGCCGCTCATCTCCCTCTCTCTGATCCACAACTCCCGGCGGCGATACGGCCGTGCGCCCGTTCGAGTGCCACCTCTGGTGTCGCTCCTTCCTCCTTCCTTAGATGTTTGCTCCTGTCAATGATCGGTCAATTTACTAAAAAGTACTGAAATTTGTGTACTCCTCAGATCCCACGATCAGTTGTTTACTAAAATTTCAGAGAAAGCATGTTCAGAATAATTATTTACTGAAATTTTCAGAGAAAGCTTGTTCAGAGAACTCTACAGGTCCCGGGATCAATGATTAGTCAAACTAGCATTTAGAGAACAGAATGTTGAACATGCAAATGCAAAGTCTCCAAGAAGCCGAAACTGAATCCAGTGGTCGGCGGCAGGTTGGTTACCTGATGTGTAGGTAGGCGTCGGCCTTGTTGAATCTCGCCGCCCGCGGTCGCCCACCTGCGCCGCCCGCATCCATAATGTACAAATAAACTCAAAACAATTGAAGCTCGAATCCACAATGTAACTCGACCACGGTTGCGAGACGGTTGAAGTAAACTAATGCTACTAATTACCCTAAATCAGTATCTGTTCCAACAAGTTAAGCTTTTAGAGAAAACCAACTTGAGTGAGTTCAGATGTGTGCCGCATAATGAACCTTCAGTTCAGGTTTAAGGAAGAATAGGAGCAGCCAGTCAGTTATCCTAGTAAAACAACGGTTGTAAGGACGCAAATCCAAAAGCTAAACTGTTGTTACGATTAACTTAATCATAATGGGTATCTGTACAAACAGTCAGTCAGTTTAACTTCAGTTAACTGAAAGTCTGAAACCACTCTGGTGTGTTTCATTAACTGAAAAACAAATCAAGTTCAGGTTTGTTAACATGGCGCAGATCCTTCCTAGCGATACTTGTCAAGCCTGAACGAAGGCAAAATTGGATTCCATTGCATCGCGGATTCCCTATCATAGGCTCAACTATCAAGCTTGTTCTTATCATCATTGCTAGCAACTCCAGTAGCATTACCAAAAAATCAAGCATGGCATCTACGGGTTAAAAATTTTTAGGATCAGGATGCAAAAATTGAGCATCTTCTCTGCTTTATTATTGGAATTTCTACTGACAAAAACTTGTAGATGGGCAAGTTAACTACAGGAGTTAAGTGAAATTAACTTAAATCTGTAGATGGACAAAAACCTGTTGAATTTCTACTGACAAAAACCTATAAATGAACTAGATCTTAGAGTTTATTATTGGAATATGAATGGGTATTCTGAACTACCCATATGATATTTTCTTGTAAGAATAAGCATGTGACTTCTCTTGTTCCGCTGGATATTACTGTACGATCAAAATTCAATGAAAATTTAGTAAGTGCAAAACATACTACAATTTTTTTTCAGTGAACTTGTACTCAATTTATGATGTAGAGGATGACCTTGTTGCTAGTACAGTATGAATCCACTCACCTCCTAAACTGAAATTTACTCACATTAATTTAACACTGAAATTCAGTAATGTACAATTTTACATACCACTTTCCCATTTTTTTTCTACTGGAGGTTATGCTTGGTGCTTAAAAAAACAAAGGTTTATGCTCTCTTTTTCTCAGCTTCACCCAAGTTTTGCTGATCCTCTCATCTTATGCAGTAGTTTTCAGGGACTACGTGATATGAGGGGAAGAAGAAGTGGTAACCTGGTGGTTGCAGTTCCTGCAGCAAAGAGGAGCACCTTCTGGTCCCTGTCGTCCTTGGGACCCATCGCCCAAACAAGGAAAACGGGCATCAATCCCTGTCATGGATGCATCAATCTTGGGCTTAGAGATTGCAGCTTGGGCTTGACAAATTCAGAAAAACAGGCGCGACAACCACTATCGAATTTAGCACAAGATGCAAGGAAAGCAGGGACAACAGCTTGGACTTACCATTCACGGCAAATTCAGCAGCTTGGGCATACAATTTGTCCTCCTTCATGGCACTCATGGCCGTTGTTGGTTCCTGAGTGCTGATTGAATGATTCTCTCTCTCAAATTAGAGATCTTTACTACTCTTGGTGTGGAACTGAGGAGATGAGGTCGGTACTGGCTTCAGGGTTAACGACGCCATCCGGCAAGGAGCTAGTTGAAGAAGGGCAGGGCCATCTCCGAGCAGCCACCCCCGGGGATAGACGCCGCCATCGGAGAGCGGATCAAAAAAATCCAATCTTCTCGTCGTGGTTCGCCATGGGGAACGAGGCGGCGACATCGCGACATGGGGGAAGCAAGGGGGCGGTGGGGGTGAGGGAAGGAGGAGCAAGGCGTCATGTGGCGAGGGTGGGGGAAGGAGCAGCACGTCGTGCGGTGGGGGTGGGGGAGGGGGAGCAAGGCCGGCGCCGGAGAGGAAGCAGAGACAACAGAGCGGTGACGAAGAGGAGGAAGAACTGGACCACGGGTTGTGTCGGGGATTTTAAAAGGACTAATTTGTAAAATTACCACGGTAACAAGCTTTTTGGGACATAGGGAGTATAAGTCTTTTAAGAGATCTCTACCCCTAAAGGGACACTTGGTAGCTCCTTTCTCGTTTTTTTCCGTCATTCTCACACCTTCCTCCGGTTTTTTTGTCCATTTTTCCCCGTCACTCCTACCATCATCTTATATTTAATAATGTATTTATGAAAAAAAATCAATCAAGAATAATTTTTAATGAATCATTAAAACCAAATCTGAATTAATTAGCCTTACCATAAATCGCTCAATCACGTTAATCCTTCTCAATATTTTCTCACGATCCAGATCTAAACCTTCCTCTCCCTCCCTACCGCCCCTCTCATGGCATGCCCTACCACCGCCGCAACCTCCCCTCCACAGCAAAGCCATGGCATCCGCACTGGCTTCCTCGTCCACACCAAGAAACGGTGAGTTTTTCTTACCCACTTCCATCTCGCCCTTTCTCTATCACATTCCCATCTTTGGAACTGGAGGCTTGCCACCCATGGCGCGTTAATGGCAGAGACAGCGTCCAAATGGCGCTCGATGCCCGAGCCGCCATCCTCAGTCTCCAAGATTCGTCATCCACTGACGTCCTCCTCAATTTCAAGCTCCTCCGCATTGCGGCACTCTCCATTGTCTCTCTCGTGTGGCGACAGTCGTAGATTGATGGCAGCGGTGGCGGCGATCCAGGTATGTTCAGGTATGTTCTTCTCTCATCTCTCACCACGCTCTCTCTGGTCCGCAACGGCGCTGGGAGGTGGCACGCATGGCAGCGACAACTTAGGGAGGAGCGGCGACCGGTGTGTGCCTGAGGCCTGAGCCGACCGTGCTCCTGCTATACATCTACGTACATGTATATTGCTTGTTTGTTTTCAGCTGGGACTCGAGCCTTTGGCAATCTGACGTACGTGGTTCTTGTAATCTACTACCACAACCTAGAGGAAATAATAAAGCAAGAAAGAAACCAAGGTTAGTCTAGCAGCAATCCAATTGTGTGTGCGTGTATTCCTGTGGAGGCATCTATTGTTGGGTGTTTCCAACCGGAGCAATATTAACTCATGTCTCGATGCGCTGATGCAACTTTTGATAAAAGTCCTTCTGGCAAGATGCAGAACAACCTCGATTTCTTTCCGAGCTAGCATGTATGGTAATACACGGCGATATTTGCACGTACACAACCACGCATTCAAAATTAATCTCGCAATCATTTCTTGATGACAACTACGAGAGGTATTCCCATTCTTCTTGTTTTTTTATATATTTTGTGCTTATTTAATTTGTTTTACCTTGTTTTCACTTCATTAATCTTTACTACTTTCTGAGTCATGTTAAACATGAGTATAAATAACGTCCTTATAGAGACCTTTGTGAGTTAAGTACAGTAATTTGGTGCCATATATATACTATGACTCTGTTAGCTAAGGTTTATCCTAAATTTTCATTTACTTCAACCAATTAAATTTGAGTTGTAAGTTTTGTTCTCAGTTGTTAATATGTGTGAGGGCTGCTTCTGAAGAAGCATATCTCTTGTTATATTGCATTACTTCGTCCCTTTCTGTTTGAGATAAATAAAAATGATTTCCTTGGTCGGTGAAATGTTTTATCCAGAAATATCACTTAAATGTAGCTTCAGTTCAAAAGTTTGCATTATATACATATTTACACTCCATGCAGATGATGCATTTTGTATCACTCACTGTACTGTTTAGGGAACATATCCTTCTATTCATGGCATGCATTTTGGTCTGCCGGAGTTTAGTTAGTTCGTGTTGAGTCGATAATGAGCTATTCATGGATCGAGCAACGGACTGGATTTAATTTGTCCCGAGATCATGTATACTTTTTTTTGACATGAAATCATGGATACTTGAATGCCCTTTATTGATCATACACCGCTTCTGATTGTTTTCGTATGTTTATACCTCTTCTAAGAGCAATTCCAAGAAATCCTACAAAAATCCTCCCGTAAAAGTTGTTTTACCGCATGACAATATAATTTAGGGAAAAATTTCTAACACCTACTTTTTTCAGTTTCCGCAAAACTTCTTCCCTTTTTTTTTCATATTTTCCATTAGAAGGTGTTGGGGCCCACAAGTCAGTGGCACTATGTGTCAACGGCGACCGGAGCAGTGAGGCGGCGATGGTCGGCCTCGCGGTAGCAGCACGACCTGGCGGTGAGAGGGCTCGTGGAGCAGGTTAGGCAGAGCGGTCTTCCGAGGCAGGGTTGCGCGACGGTGTGGCGCAACGGAGGAGTCCGACCTCGCGACAGGACGGTAGCACGTCTGGGGTGGCCCGCCACTGGCCGGCTGGCCGCTTCCACCACGCCACTCCTGGCTTCGTGGCAACCAGCCTTGCGGGGCATGCCAGGAAGGGTTGTGCGATGGAGCGGTCTTCCGAGGCAGGGCTGCGCGGTGGTGCAACACGGCGGTGGCGGCCGACCTCACATCAGGGGCAGTGGCGCGGCACAAGCGACATGCTGCTAGCCTCGAGGCAGGAGCGGTGGCGTTGGCCTGCCTCGTGGTAGGGGCCATGTCGCGGTGGAGGTGGCCGGCCTCGTGGCTGGGGCAGCTGGCCACGTGGCAAGGGCGGCAGCGGTCGGGCTCGTGGCAGAGGCAAATTGATACATAAATTGTGTCTTCAATAAATTGTATCACTCTGTCCCTTTGGTTTTCTTTTTTGCTTAGGGAGTTCGTACTTTTTATTTTGAGGGAACGAGATTCTTCAATTATAGGTGATGATCGTTGCTGCCTTGGCACCAACCATAGGTGATGATCGGGGCATTCTTCAATTAATTGGATCCAAAGTTTCGTGTGATGATCGTTGCTCGTGCAGACTACATTGGCACCAACCATAGGTAGACATGAGTAAGGCTCCTTGACCTATACGATCCATGGTTGGGCAGTTTGCCTCATCATAGTGCTTCATGTACTTAGTCTGAGACGATTAAGATTCTTAATTGCTTTATTTAACTTGCATTGGTTTATTTTTGTAGCATCTTCTACAATACATGAGCTAACAACTTAACGGTGTTGATCTTCTAAACTTGAAGTTACAACTGCTTAACCCCATAATAACTTAGTTTGGAAATACAATGAACATAAATGATGGGGGCATCCTTGGTAAATCAGCCCGGAGCAGCCTAGAAAAATTTGAGAGCAGTACTGACAGTAGCAGCAGCATGCCTGATACAAAACACCACAATAGTGATTGGAGCATTAAAGCCCCTTCTCATTGGACATGCTTGTGAGATGATCATTCTTAAGCATAAAAAGGCATCCATGTGCTATCTGTCATTTTTAATGCAGTGCACAATAAAAGAGTTATATATTTTTGTACCACCTTTCCTACTTTTTGTGCAACTTTGATAGTATACATCGTCGAATTTCATTCTTTACTGAAATACATTGAAGGAGTTTTTTTCATGGTTATCTTTTCTTTACATATGACATTTGACATGTTTATACATGCAACTGATATAAATTGGCCATAATCCATGGTGTATCAATTAAGTTTTTCGTTAACCCCCTGGTTTGCTATCTCTCTACAATGTGTGAGAGTAATCGACAGTTATCACATTGACTGAGGAAACTAGGAATATAGCCTTGAGTTATGCATCACGTGTATAATTGTCAAACATTTGATCAAGCAGCACAAACTGGCCCTCTACACTCAAAATCAGTTGTTTTACCCAACCGAGTTCCCAAATCCAACACAAGAATTTCTTTATGTCATCCGTAGTAGATTTTTCTTTCTTCCATAAAATATATGTTGTGAAATTGAGCTTATTTTGGAGCATATCTTTAACAATTTAGTGAGCGTGTATCATGTGCATTCCATGTATCTCTTGCATGTAGAAATCAATGTTTGTGGTGGACATGCGAATAATAAATGCCTTGATGAAGTTGGATGAAATTAAATCAGACTGCTTGCAGGAACCAATGAAACGAACGTGAAACTTCAGTTGTCAAGTTGGATACTTCTATGAGCTTACTTTCATTTATTTTTCCTTCAAATTAGTACGTACCTTCAATAATTATTGACGCTTCTGAAGCATAAGCAGTTGAATAACCATGATAAAGTACTGAGTTTTACTAATTGAATATATTTACTTTTTAGGCCCTCTAAAAACGGTCAAACTATGTCTTGGAGCATATAATGGTCTAATAGTGATTTAGCAAAAGAAAATGCGTGAGTCGTGGAAGGACCCTGCAATTCTTAAGTCCCTCCCCCCTCCCTTCCAAATTGTGATGCCAACATGTTTTTATGTTATCGTGCTTTTGCAAGAATTCATCGACAAAGGTCCTATGAGGTTGTTAAAAGAGGTAAAAAATTCACCGAGTTTATACAACAATACAAGTATATATATGTAACTGGAAACTTTTTTGAAAGGCACGTGACAATGCACAGGCGTTCTCCTAGTTTCATTAGGAGACTACATACGAATGTATATAGACATGTTTTAGAATATAGATTCACTCGTTTTGCTTCGTATGTAGCCTCCTAATAAAATTTCTAAAAATATTTATATTTATAAACGGAGAAAATAGATGCCATGAGAGTCTAAAAGAAAATACATAGATGCCATGAGAAGAGACGTCAGGATCGACCGTGCTGGTCGTTTCCAAATTGCAGTGCTGCACCTCAACTGGGTTGAGATCTCTGGCACGTGAGGTTCAACCCGAGACAGAGTAAAGATCAGCTTGATGCCAGGCTAGCGTATGTTTTTCCCTGGCCAAATAAATAAATAAATAAAGAGTGACGATATGATACGAAAACATGTGGCCTGGGCGCGAAACGAGGATCCAGCACATGGCCTCTTGACTGGACACACATCCGCATTGAGGAGACGCGTGTACGTGCCCCTCGCTTCCAGATGCGTGCACATAAAATCCGTGTGACAGAGGGACATATTCTTTCATGCCATGGTTCATACCAGAGCGTTTCCTCTCATCATAAATAAAAACACGGAGCAACACAGGTACGTACTACTGCATACCTGGTGCGTTTGGTGAGGAGCAACTTATGCCATCGTTGTAGTTGCTTTGATGGTGGAGTATTGAGTTTACCATGCGCATTGCACAACATGTAGAAGTAGTTTCCATCATCTTCACTCCGTCCCGTGCCCGGTCTGATCGAGATCAGGCACTTCTTTCTTCTAGGAAATCGAAACACGGTGAACGTTGATGTCGCTTTGCTAATTGCTAATGAGACCATGATGTTTGATGAATACATAAAAAAAAATTCGTTGAAAACAAAAACATGATAGTGTCGTCACTCCTGTACCATATCCTGCTTGTTATATAGGGGTTAGTAAAGCACGTCCGGTCTTCACCTCCGACCGCGATGACGACATGATGGCAAAGCCAATCAGCCTGGTCGGTTCATCCGAAACTAGTTGCTCGTCCAGTCCACCGAGGGCCCCGGTCAGACGCGAGTAAAGTCTATTTTTAATCTTGAAATGGTAGAGATAGTCGAAAAGAAAATCTTGAATTTTCAATCCCTGAAATTGACACCCCGAAGTGACTCATCCTGGTTAATTTCAACACTATACCGACAATCCAGCCGAGCTACTACATCTGAAAACGAAGGGGCCCCGCGTTGCCTAGCTCTGGCGACACGGGCGGCGACTCACTGCGGCATCCAGCGGCCTTCTCACCAGCTCCTTCCCCTTGCCGTCGTCGGTGGACACCGGCGGGCAAAGCCCGCGTGGTGGTGGTGGCGGCGGGGTCTTCATCGTCGCTGGGCGCTCATCCAGTGGGTGTTGCAGATGGCGACTCTCGATCCAGATGCGGCAGCCTTGCGCGTTTTCGATGGGTTCCCGTGGTGGCTCGCGGCGGTGTGGGGCTGCGTCTGAGGGGGTGCGAAGGGCGGCGCGGTTCTGCCGCGAGTTGGCTCTGCAGGAGGCACGGCGGGGTCGGGTCACGCGGGCGCAGGTGTGGTGACGGCGCGGCGATTCTGGCGTCGTGGGGCGTTGGCCCAGGGGCGACAAGCTGTTGGGCGCGCGAAGGAAGCCGGGGCGGCGGCCCTAGACCGTGTGTGTGACATCCCCAATTTCGACCGTATGCTAAACATACACACAATGCATACGACCAAGATTAAGGACTCACTGATCAATATCATAACACAACTCTAGACACAAATTTAAAGTCATACAACTTCATATTACAAGCCAGGGGCCTCGAGGGCTTGAATACAAAGCTCAACAAGCATGAGTCAGCGGAAGCAAATAATATATGAGTACAGACACAAGTTAAACAAGTTTTGCCTTAAGAAGGCTAGCACAAACATAACGACGGATCGAAGGAGGCGAGGCCTCCTGCCTGGCAACCTCCTAACCTACTGTTGGTTGGGGCCCGCCTCCACGTAGTAGTAGGCTCCTGCGATGGTGTAGCAGTCGTCTCCGGCGTACTCCATCTACTGGGCTCCATCGTCTGAACGCAGAAACGTATCGAGGGGGAAAGAGAAAGCAAAGCAGCGGTGAGTTCTCATCCAAAGTACTCGCAAGACTGACATCAAAACTATCCTAATATGCATCATTATCAAGGGATGGGGTTATATCTGGACTGACTACAGAAAGCAAGAATGAGGGGAAGGCCTAGTCCTATCGAAGACTAGCATCTTCAGCATCTTGCAGCATAAGAAAAGAGTAGACTGGTATCTCATATATAGTCATACTATTGTAGCAATTTTATTAAGTAACCACGCCCAGAGATTCTTCCTCGACTCCCGCGAGGAAGCAATCCCGGAGCCACATTTCATTTCAAATCAAATCACATTTATAGTTGTATAAGGTCAAGGTACAACTCCAAGTCATCCTGTTGCCGTGGACATGACTATTCGAATAGATGAATTCATCTCTGCAGGGGTGCACCGCATTTCCAACACGCTTGATCACCTCCGGCCGGACACACTTTTCGGGGCAATGCCCGGCCTCGGGATCCAAAACATCGTCGGCCCACCTAGACTCAACGAAGAGGCCAGCCCACCGGTCTAAATCCTAAGCGCGCAGGTTCGTGGGCCCACTTTCCCTTGCACTCCTGCATGATGCGCACGCGGCCGAAAGCAGTCCTAGCACCCCTTAGTAACAAGCGCATTGCGTTCCAGACCAATCCGGCGCATGCCACTCCATTACTGACGTCTGAAGAGCTTCGCCTGATACAACGACGCTGAGTACCCATAGCTTCTCCCATGTGAAGGTTTAGTGCGTAAAAGGTCAACTGACCAACTCAGATCAAATACCCAACCCGTTAGCATTTTATTAGTGCAGGGCAAGCGCAAACCATAAAAGGCAGTCCGTCGCCCTGCCAATAACCCTCGGGTGCCTTACCGGTGCACCCCACCACATCTCACGAATGCCTTATGGCGCATACCACCAAATCTTTCTCTCGCGGGCACCCTTGGGGCCGACCCGTCTTTCACTTGTATTTCAGTAACAAGACATAACGGCTGTGTGTCAGTGCCGAAAGTGAACATCCGAGGAATCACTCTCGAGATATCACACACGGGGTATGTGTGGTGATGTGTCGGTAACGGCTTGTCAGTCATGAGGACCAAGTCTTCTGTCTTCAAGTCCTTTGTGTCAACGATGATGAAAGCAGGGGCAATGACAATAGTAAACTGGGAGTCACAAGGGGATACTATCCATACCTATACTACAAAAGTATATGATAGCAGGTATGAAAGCAGTACTCAAAAACAGGCTATGCATCAGAATAGGTACTTGATTAAATATAGTAGCAAAATCTAATGCAAACATGAGGGCGAAAATAATAGGTGATATCGGAATGCTCAAGGGGGGGTTGCTTGCCTTGCTGCTCTGCGACAAAAGGCTGATCGCCAGGGGCGTAGTCATACTCGGCAGCAGCGTCAGTCTCGGGGTCTACCAGAGAGAAGAGGGGGAGAAACAATAAATATAAATTAAACATATGCAACACGATGCATGACATGGCAATATGCAGAGCTAGGTATGCCCTAACGCAATACTACACATCGTAGACAGAGCGGGAGAATATCTGATGATATTTCCCGGGTCTTTGCATTTATCGACAGCTGGTTCAGAGGGGAAAGTTCCATATTCATCATGCTAGGAGCATGTGACAGATGAATGAATGGCATATTTGGACCCGTGAGATTTTTCTGATCAACTTTCATATATAAATTATTTTCATTTGAGCTATGGTTTAAAAGATATGATTTTCTAAAGTTTTTATTAATTTCTAAAATTATTTTAATTAATTAAATCAACATTATCCAGAATAGTGAATGGTGACGTCAGCATGACATCATCACTACATCAGGAGTCAACTCTGGCTGACCAGAGTCAAATCTGACACGTGGGGGCCACTTGTCATTGACTCAGGGTTATTCCAGTGTATTAATTAAACTAAACAGGGTTAATTATCTAGTGGGGCCCATCTGTCATAGGGTCATTAAGCTAAAATAATTAATTTTAATTAATCCAATTAACTAGTTTAGCTACTAACAGGGGTGGCCCACCTGTCATACACATAGGGGGTTGGGGCCCCACCTGTCATGGACACGGGTCTAATTCAATTTATTAAATAAACTAACAGAGAAGAGATTAAATTAGTAGTGGGGTCCACATGTTAGTGACAGATTAGTTTAGGTTAATTATTTCACTAATCTAAACACCTAATTAACCAACTGACAATGGTGGCCCACAAGTCAGTGGCTGGTCAACACCCAGCCAGCCAGTTGACTGGGTCAATCCAGTCAACTGGGGCGAGGGGCCCCACTGGCAGTGAACCAGGGGCGGGCCCCAGGTGTGCCATGTCGGTGGCCGGCGCCGGAGCATCACCGGCGAGCGCCGGACGCAGCCGATAGCTCCGACGAGCTCGGGTTTTGCCCACAGGGCACGGGAAAGGGCGCGGTCGGTCCCATTCGATCGGGCGTTCGACGCCACGTCGATCCATGGCCTCAACGCGAGCTGAGACGACCGGAGACGAGCTCTAGGACCTCGCCGGCGGCGAGCGTTCTCGGGTGAGCAACGGGGACGGTGATGCGTTGCGCGTGTGGGCGTTCTAAGCAGCTAGGAATGACCTACGTGCACGCGCAATCACGATGGCCATGAGCCCGGGACCAAAAGGTCACCGGAGAGGCGCCGGCGACAAGGTCAGGCGATGGCGCATTTGGGATCTGGTGGAAACTAGCGTTAGGAGCACCGGTTCGTCGCGAGGAGCAAGGAGGGGGGGAGGGAGAAGCAGGAGCTCACCGCGAGGTGTTGCCGTCTAAAATGGGCTCGGAGAGGGTTCGACGGTGACGAATCAAAGTGGCGGAGCTCCGGGCGCCCGAGGAGGAAGACGATGGCAAGGGGGTGATGTAGAGCTCCCGAGGCTTGGGCTCGTGGTCGAGGAGGACGAGGAGGACGCGACGGAGCTCATGGACGCGACGGCGAGCCAAGGGACGCACGGTAGCCACGGCTAGCCGACGTCCATGGCGACGGCTATGCGGGTCGAGTGGGGGAAGAAGGACGAGCGAGAGAGGGAGGGGGGCAGGTGAGATCTAGGGTTCGAGCGAGCAAGAGGGAGGCCGTGGGGCCGTTCTTATCCCTCATGGTGTTGGGGGCGACACGGTGCGGCGGCGACGAGCGAGCTTGCCGCTCTGTAGCGACTGCTCCGGTCGCTACAGAGGGATACGACGGCGGGGAGTGGGCCTAGGCCACATTGTGGGCTTGGTCCAGTGCCACGGGCCCTTTTCTTTTTCTTTCCTTTTCTGTTTCCTTTTTAGTTTCTGTTTCATTTATTTTTAGTCACCATTTGCTTTAGCAAAAATGTGGGACATGGTCCACAAAACAATATGCATTATTCCAAAGGTCCACAACAACTTTGGGGATTATTTGAAACTATTTGTATTTTCAATTTGAATTTAAATTGATTTAAAAATACTTTCACTACTGTTATTAATGGTGGGGGCCACACCAGAATCTTGGTGATGTTGTTTTCCTCAAAATTATTTATTTTGGAATATTTCACAAGCATGCAAATTTTATCTTTGATGTTTGAGGATTTAAATTTGTCACTTGAAACTATAGAGCATTTGAATGGAATTTTGAATTGGAATTTGAAATTCCATCTTGATCATATTCCACTTAGCAAAATAATTAGTTGCTGACCATGCCATTACTGTGCATCATTACATGGGGTTGTTGCAACTCTCCCCTACTAACAAGAATTCCCGTCCCGAGAATTAAGAAGTAGATGGAAAGAGCCCAAGGTATTCGGCACGAAGATGATCTTCGCGTTCCCAAGTGGCCTCATCTTCAGAATGATTTGCCCACTGCACTTTGAAGAACTTGGTAACCTTCTAACGAGTCCGACGTTTGGTTTCATCAAGAATGCGGACTGGTTCTTCTTCGTAAGAAAGGTCTTGTTGTAGTTCACGCATATCATGGTCCACTGCTCGGATAGGATCCTTGAAGTAGCGACGAAGCTGTGACACATGGAACACATCGTGAACTTGAGAAAGGTTTGGCGGTAGTTCCAGTTGATATGCCACTTTTCCACGCCTTTCGAGAATAGTGAAAGGACCAATATAATGAGGAGCCAGCTTGCCCTTGATACTGAAATGGTGTGTACCTCTCATTGGAGTGACTCGAAGATAAACCTTTTCGCCAGGTAGATAGACCATATCCTTGTGATGACGGTCATACTGACTCTTCTGACGAGACTGAGCAGCCTTCAGATTTGCATGAATAATGCGGACTTGATCTTCGACATGTTGGATAATATCTGGATCGATAAGTGTACATTCCCTAGTTTCTGACCAATTCAGAGGAGTCCGACACCTACGTCCATATAATACTTCAAAAAGAGCCATCTTTAGACTAGCTTGATAGCTATTATTGTAGGAGAACTCAGCATACGGGAGAGATTCCTCCCATTTCTTGCCAAAAGAAATGACACAAGCTCGAAGCATGTCTTCGAGAATCTGATTGACTCTTTCAACTTGTCCTTGGGATTGAGGGTGAAAAGCGATGCTGAATGACAAATGAGTTCCCATAGCTTCCTGGAAACTTGCCCAAAACCTTGAAGTGAATAAATTGCCATGGTCTGAACTAATCACCAATGGAATACCGTGGAGGGAAACAACTCTGGACATGTAAAGATCTGCTAGCTGACTAGCGGTAACAGTTTCCTTGACAGCCAGAAAATGTGCAACTTTGGACAGTCGATCAATGACGACAAGAATAGCATCATTACCCTTCTGCGACTTGGGAAACCCAGTGACGAAGTCCATTTCAACATGATCCCATTTCCATTCAGGAATAGAAATAGGTTGCAGAGTTCCAGCAGGCTTCTGATGTTCCGCTTTGATACGACGGCAAGGGTCGCATTCTGAAACATAGCGAGCAATGTCTTGTTTCATATTTGACCACCAGAACCTTTGACGGATGTCTCGGTACATCTTGGTACTACCCGGATGGATAGACAACGGAGTATCATGAGCTTCTTTCAGTATTCTATCAGTCATATTCAGGTTTTCCCTTTTTGTTGGAACGAATAAGCGTCCCTTGAAGTACACAACACCATCATCAGCAACGGTGAAACATGAGGGTTTACCTTCTGACAGATAGTATTTAATCCTTTCGACTTCGTCGTCACAGCCCTGCATTGTTTTAATACCGCCCACGAGATCTGGTTCAACAACCAGGTTACTCAAAGAACCCTGGTTAACAACACGAAGGTTCGTCTTGCGAAACTCTTCAGGAGGGGGAACGAGGTAACCCTGAGGAAAAATATGGAGGTTCAGCTTGCGAAATTCTTCTTGAAGAAGGGGGTGAACCTTGTGAACCTGAAGGTGGTTGCAGTATGACTTTCGGCTCAAAGCATCAACCATCACATTAGCCTTGCCAGGGGTATAAGAAATTCCCACGTTGTAATCTGCTATGCGCTCCATCCATCTCTGTTGACGGAGATTCAAATCTGGCTGAGTATACAAGTACTTTAGACTTTGGTGATCGGTGTAGATCTCACATCGATTACCAACGAGGTATTGTCGCCACTCTTTCAGTGCATGAATTACTGCAGCAAGTTCAAGGTCATGAACTGTGTAGTTCTCTTCATGAGGACGGAATTGATGAGATGTATAAGCAACCACGTTGCGTTCTTGCATTAGGACACAATCTATTCCCTAACGCGAAGTGTCACAATAAATTACAAAGTCCTTACGGGTATCAGGAGGAGCAAGCACTAGAGCAGACGTTAATTTGTCTTTATGTGCCTGGAAGCTCTCCTGACATTTTTCTGTCCACTCATATTTAACACCTTTGTGAAGCAGATTGGTTAAGGGCTTTACAATCTTGGAGAAGTTCTCGACAAATCGACGGCAGCTGGCGAGTCCAAGAAAACTTTTGACTTGCTTGACATTCTTTGGGGGAGTCCAGTCAAGAATAGCCTGAACTCGTTCAGGGTTGACCACAATACCATCCTTGGAGATCACATGACCAAGGTAGGTTACTTCGTCCATCCAGAACTCACACTTGGAATACTTGGCATATAGCTGGTGTTCCCGAAGTCTTTCAAGTACAAGATGAAGATGTTCAGCATGCTCTTCTTTATTCTTGGAAAATACCAAAATATCATCCAGATAAACCACGACGAATTTGTCGAGGTAGTCCATGAAGATATAATTCATTAAATGAGAGAAGGTTGCTGGAGCATTGGTTAAACCAAAAGACATGACGGTGTACTCATATGAACCATAACGAGTAACAAATGCGGTCTTCGGAATATCCTCTTCATGAACACGGATCTGATGGTAGCCCAACCTCAAGTCGAGCTTAGAGAAAATTGAGGCACCAACAAGTTGATCATACAAATCATTGATCCGAGGAAGTGGGTATTTGTTCTGAATTGTAGCTTGGTTGATTGGTCGATAATCCTGTACCAGACGGTTTGTCCCATCCTTCTTCTTAACAAATAGAGAAGGTGCTCCCCAAGTAGAGAAACTGGGACGAATGAAACCCAACCGTAGCGAATTGTCAATTTTTTGCTTAAGTTCAAGGAGTTCATGCGGTGGCATCTTATACAGACGCTTGGCTATAGGAGTGGTACCAGGTACCAAGTTGATGACAAACTCGACAACTCTAGTAGGGGGAATCCCTGGGAGTTCTTCCGGAAAAACATCTTGGAAACACCGGACAACTGGAATGTTTTCAATCCCCTCAAGAGGTGACTCATTTAAAGTGTTCATGGCATATAGCCAGGCTTCAACATCTCGAACAAGATGAGCATGGTAGCTGACTATCTCATTAGAAGGATGTAGGAGGTGGACAATTTTGGTGGCACAAACGACAGAAGCAATATGTGCTTTCAACCAATCCATTCCCAAAATAAGGTCGATCTTGGAGGACTTCAATATAATGGGGGAAGCATAGAATTCCAGCCCTTCTATTTTGATGGGGATGTCATGACTAACCATGGAGCTTTGACATTGGCTAGCGGCGGTGTTTACCACTATTGGAACGTTCATCTCCTCGTAATTAATGCCATGCATGGATGCAAAATCTTCAGACATAAAAGAATGCCATGCTCCTGTATCAAACAATACAGAAGCTAGTACTGAGTTGACGAGAAGGGTACCCATCACAGTAGCAGGCTGGTCTTGAGCTTCATTCAGATCAACATTATTAACTTGAACACGTCCTTGAGCAGGCCTGACATTGTTGTTGTGGGGTTGGTTGGAAGGCAGTGCAAGTTGATTCTGATTCTGCTTGCAGTCTCTGGCACGGTGTCTTGGACAACCACACTTGAAGCATAACCCATCCTTAGGACGAGAAGGGGGAACAAGAGCTTGTAGTGGCGGAGCTGGGAGCCTCGGCTGCCTAGGTGGGGGTGGAGGCAGACGAGGTGCAGCATAGGACGGCCTTGGAGCAGGAGCAGGTGCATGGTACATGTTGTGGGGAATCCAGATCTTGTGCTTCTGACTTGCTGAGCCCGAAGATGAGCCCATGTAATGGTCGCGCTTGCTGCTGTCCTTGTAGTCCTGTAGATCTGTTTCCACTATTATGGACTTGTTCACCAAGGTGGCGAAGTTGTCAAAGTCTTGAACAAGGAGGGCCAGTTTGATATCAGGGTGGAGGCCTTCATGGAACTTCTCCTGCCTACGAGCATCAGTTGCAACGTCTTCTTCAGCATAGCGAGATAGATACAGAAATTCCCGCTGATAAGCATCCACAATCTTGTTGCCGTAGATGAGATTGCGGAACTCACACGTCTTCTTGTCCATCATTCCCTGAGGAATATGGCGAGCACAGAATGCACCTTGGAACTCCGGCCAGGTGACGATTGTTCCAACAGGCTGTGAGAGCCTATGACTATCCCACCATTGAGCGGCGGGACCCTTCAGAAAGTACGAGGCAAAGGTGACATAGCTAGACTTTGGGACGCCTGAAGATTCCAACTCATAAGTGATGTCATGGAGCCAGTCATCTGCGTCAAGCGGCTGAGTTGAGCTACTGTAGATTGTAGGGTTGAGGCGCATGAAGTCTTGCAGAGTCATTGGTGCTGGCTGTTGATTCATGTTCGGCCTTGGGAACTGGTCCATAAGCCCTTGCATAAACTGTCGATTCAGTTCAAGCTGCTGCATCATACCAGCCATGTATTCAGGTGGCGGTGGGTGGTCAGCCACACCACGACCACGACCAGCGGGCCTAACCATTCTATCGAAACAATTAACAGTGGTATTTTAGCGTTGGGCATTTGTAAAGACAATGAGTTATTTATGAAGTAAATTGCTCAATGAAGGAAGTGCAATAGATACGACATAGTAGTTTGAATTCAACATAAAGATCCATACATAGGTCTATTACAAACCATATGTCTGTTACAACATAGACGATAGGTCCAGCATGAAATTAACCTAAACAACTAGGCGGCACGCAGGCACGTGGTAGAGGGATACAACACCGGATATAGCAAAAAGCTACATCAACGTCTGGGACAACGAAAGAACCCACGAAACTGCAGATGACCCTGAATGCTGAACCTGGTGGCAGGGTTCTGCATCCCGTGCAAACTCTGATGTATACGATGCATACTAAGCGGGAGCGCAGTTCCACGTGCCGGAACATGACCTCCAACATTAGGCCACTCAAGACCTGGAGGAAACGCAGTCCGAGGCAGGTAAAGGATGTTCTAAGGATGTATCCCCGCGATGACTGCTGGCAACAAATGCACCAAAGCCCGATAAAGATGATCACGGGTGGCGTACAACTCAACGTTAAGAGCCCTGACAGTGCGATCCAATGCCTCAGTGTACTGAACCACAACCTGTGGGTCGTAACGATGACTCACGTAGGGGGTGCAGACAACAGTGTAGGATCGGTCATTGTGCTGCCCTATGAAAGGGGTCAAGACCTCAGCGTCGGCGGCAATATCAACTCTAGTAGGAACATACGGAATGTATCTGTATGCCGTCTCCTCCAAACAAGAGTTTGCTACACGGAGTCGAACAATAGCTGCATAAGCAGCATCCTGTACGGCCATCTTGACAGTCACACCAACGCCACGGAAGGTGTGCAGCTCAGTGATGGAGAGGTCCTGTCGATCCTAGATAACCATCACAGCCTCATACTGTTCCTGGTTGAACTCGCGGTAGTCCTCGTAAATAGTGTACTCGGGGTACCAGCGATATCCCAGCTTCTTCAAGAGGTCGACTAGAATGGTCGGGAACCTAGTCGTATCGTGTGCGAAGGTCAGACGGACGATCTGCCTACCGGGATGCATCTGTAATAGGAAGATTTGAGATGTCAAATGACAATGTGTGCATTATAATTTCAAAGGAAACAATTGTCGACGAAACAAATCTCTGGTTGATGTCATCACGAGAACCTAATGTTAGAGTTAACAAAATCTTTAACCCGGAAGAGGAGAGAGATGAGAACCCAGAGTATAGACGAGGAATAAAAGATCCTAATACTACCCGATTGAGATGTGGGCCCGTAAGCCACACAACAATGTTAGTAAAAGTTTTCCAAGTACTAGACTCAACTTTGGCCAAGGAGTTGGAAAGGGGGCTACATACATGCAGTCAGCTCTTATACCAACTTGTGACGCCCCCAATTTCGACCGTACGCTAAACATACACGCAATGCGTACGACCAAGATTAGGGACTCACTGATCAATATCACAACACAACTCTAGACACAAATTTAAAGTCATACAACTTCATATTACAAGCCAGGGGCCTCGCGGGCTCGAATACAAAGCTCGACAAGCACGAGTTAGCGGAAGCAAGTAATACCTGAGTATAGACATAAGTTAAACAAGTATTTCCTAAAGAAGGCTAGCACAAACATAACGACGGATCGAAAGAGGCAAGGCCTCCTTCCTGGGAACCTCCTAACCTACTACTGGTCGGGGGCCGCCTACACGTAGTAGTAGGCTCCTACGATGGTGTAGTAGTCATCTTGGCGTACTCCAACTCCTGGGCTCCATCGTCTGAACGCAGAAACGTATCGAGGGGGAAAGAGAAAGCAAAGCAGCGGTGAGTACTCATCCAAAGTACTCGCAAGACTGACATCAGAACTATGTTAAGTATGCATCATTATCAAGGTGTCGGGACCCCGATCCTAAGCCATAAGAATCCAGCTATAACACATCACATCACCTTGCAGTCTCACGCACGGTTATCTCCATGGCTGCCACCTTACCTGGGCCGGGACCGTTTGCGTCTTTTGCCTCACGTATGTGAATGTGTCGCTAGCATTCAAATGTCTAAGAACCCGGGCCGACATGACTAGTCGTAGAACCCAAGTGGCACATCCGTACAGGGATAGGCATACGTAACCCAACAATGCAGGTGTCGATCTCTAGCATGTGTAGACGAGTCATAGCAAGCTACAAGGACTCCATTACGCCGTGGGACATAAATGTCGTCACTGCACATAGACGAGTCTTAGCAGGCTACAGGGCCATTACACTGCGAGACATTTCCCCCAAGGGACAGACACAACAGCAAAGAAGAATACAAGCCAGTCAATCAATGTGTCCGGAGCAGTAGCAAGCTACCAAGGCTCAGTGGAAGCACAAAGAGGCAGTTCCTCGTAAAGAGTACTACTAAAGGCACACAACTAGGTGTCGAATCCCATACATACCGTTGCAGGTCACACGTACGCACGACATGCCCAATATGCATAGATACAACTATGGCATCACAACATAACCATATAACATTACAACATTTATTTAAAAGGCTCGGAAGAGCCAATACAATAAGATGTTACAAACAGGGGTCATAAGACCCAACATTCAGAGCATTCAAACAAGCAATAGGAAGTTAAACATGTCTGGGTACAGACATCTACAAAAATGGATGGAGGAGCCTGAAAAGCTACAACGACCCTACCAAAGGAACCAAACCTCTGTTTGGGATTCCCAAACTAATCCGGTCAACATCGAACTTCACGTCATAAGTATCACTAATGAGACTGACGTCTCCTATGAAAAAACATAAATTAAGCAAACTTGAGTACAAGGGTACTCAGCAAGACTTACATCAGAACTAACTACACATGCATCGGTATCAATGAAGGGGGGTTGTGAAGTTTATTGCAGCAAGCCAGCTTTGACTCTTGGCTAACCTATACTACGACTACAAGTGATTTCTTTGAGGTGGAATAGCGCACACGAGTCCACATATTCACCAATCAATACACCACTATGGATCCACTCCCGTCTCCCTACAACAAGGCCATCCATAACACTCATGCTTATCTTGCGTATTTTAGAGTATCCACTTCACTTTTCTATGAACCACATAAGTTCTCCAAGTAGTCCATATCCGAGGACGTGACTATTTGAATAGATTCGTAACCCTATAGGGGTGTACTTCTTCACACATGCTCCCGCCATTTATCTCTATGTGCACAAAAAAGGCACCTCGGCAAGCTTCAAGCGGAAGCCCAACAAGGAAGTCGGCCATGACTGTCAATCACATAAGAACCTAGTCCAGGTTTATCGCCTATTTGAGACTGAACCCGCACGGAAGTTTGGCCGAAGTTTCCGCTACGGCCTCAAACGATGTGCGCAGGGTTCCCAAGCCCATCGTTCGGGTGCCACTTGGTACATCGTGCCACTGTGCATCTACCGCATCATAGCCCACCCCGTCGGGCAGCGCTATGCACGGCCGCCAACACTTTTCCTACAAACACCAGAAACTAGTTGCAACTCCTGGACAGAGGTCTAGACGATTAATGGGCCGAGAGGGTCAATTAAGTATCCCAATGTGTAGTAGAATCTTGTCTTGGATAACATACACATAACTCAGTTCTTAAGGACGGTCCCAATGAGACAACCCGTCATGTACTCCTACATGAACTCTCATCACTACCTTTACCAAATCGAGTTCACACACTTAGCTCTCACATAGTAGAACATGATCATAGCCATTCTGATTCATCACCCGGATGGATCAGACCCGACACGACACTACTCTAAGCATAGCAGGCACAGTAAGTAGGCAGACACGGATGAGTAAGAAAAACAAGGCTCAAGCAGTTGCTACTCATGCTAAGTGGTTTCAACTATTTACTGTGGCAAAGACAGGTCATGCAGTGGAATGGGTTCAACTACCGATAGCATGTAATAATTGAATCATGATTGTCCTAATGCAATAAAAGAGAGCAAGAGCGAGAGAGTGGGTTCATATAGGTATGCTCAAGGGGGGGGGGTTGCTTGCCTGATAGTCCTGAAGATATTACTTCTCTTCATTAGTGTCAACGTTCACATCGTCAGAACCATCGTCTACCGAGAGGGATCAACACCGGTAAACAGAGAAATGAACACATTCAATGTGATGCAACAATCATGATGCATGAAATGGCATGTTAAGTTACTGAGTTAACCTAGTGCTATAGGTAGTCATATTAAGGGAAGTGGAATTCAAATATATACTAAATTACAACTCCAACACTACTCATGAATTGTCCTAATCATGAATTGTCCTACTTTGTTATGTTAACTTTCTCAAACATGCATGATCATGGCATAAACAGATTCATTGGATTTTTCTGATCATTTTTCATATATAAATTATTTTCATCTGACTTACAGATTATTTTCTATGATTTTTAGAAGTTTAAACATTTTCTGGAATTTCTGAATTATTTTTATTATAAAAATTGATTACTGCGTCAGCCTGATGTCAGGATGACATCAGCAGGTTAACATGGCCGTCCAGGGTCAATCCTGACCAGTGGGACCCACTGGTCAGTGACCTAGCTAAGTAACCGGGTCCTGGGCCCACTTGTAAGTCGTTAATTAGATTAATTAAGCAAATTAGTTATTATTTTTTTATCTAACAAATTAAACAGGGCCGGGCCCACCTATCTGCCACCCAGGGTCAACCCCTGGTTGGTCGGGTCAAAGCCACCGGCGGCTCAACGCCGGCGACAGCAGACACGGCGGGGGTCGCTGGAAATCCTCCCCCGGTGACCATTTGGGCGGCGGAAGGCACCTACGTGTAGCTCGGGTTCACGTGCATCCATTTGCGGCAACGGGAGGACGCGGGGTGGTCAGAGCTGGCAGCAGCGGCGACTTTGGCGGCGGCCGGAGGTCGGCAACGGCAGGGATGGCGGCTAGGGGTCGAGCAGGGTAGCACAACTACGGTTAGAAGCAAAGGGAGCTCACAGGGGGCTCGATGGCGTCGAGGGCGGCCTCGGGGAGGCTCCTGCGACGGTGAATCGGCGAGGAGGAGCTTCGAGGGCCGGCGATGAAGAAGACGACGGCGATAGCGTTCGGGGGCATCCGGCGATGAGGGGCTCGACGAGGACCTTCAAGGAGTCAAGGTGGAGCTTTGGGGCACATCCGCGGGGCAAGGGGATGGACGTGGCCACAGAGGTGCTCGCCGGGGCTCTCGGGCGACTAAGGAAAGAAGAGGAAGAGAGGGCTAGAGGAGGGGGGAAGAGCTTGCAGGAGGTGAGGGCAATCCAGACGCCTCCCGTGGCCTTATCCCACTCGGCGATGAGGCAGGCAGACAGCTGCAGCATGGCGTCCTCGCGCGACGCCGTGCCTTGTCTCGCCTTTGTCAGTAGGCACAGGTTGAAGACGACTGGCAATTGCCAGGTGGGCTGGACTGGTTCTTCTGGCCAGGTAAGTTGGTCTAGGTAAGAATGTTCCTATTTCTTGTTTTCTTTTCTATTTAATTCTTCTTTGTTTTGATCTAGAAAAATACTAGATCATTTTAGATAAATCCTGAAAATTTTATGGATGCCATATGAATTAATCTAGAGCCCCACAAAAAGATTCAGAATTATTGGACTTATATTTCTTTTATACTAGATATAAACCCAATTCAAAAATCTATGGATTAAATCAAATGCCACCAAATAAATGCTTATGCTATCCCAGAATTATTGGTTTGAATTTTAACCCTTGCCAATAATTTCAGAGTTTAGCAGGAACATTTTCCTGGACACATTTGAAAATGTTGAAGTTGATCATTTCTTTTTATATGATTTATGAGGACTTGAGAAATTCTCTGAATTCACTTTTAGCAAAAATAAACATGATGACATGAATGATCACAATGCAGCTAATTACATGCAATAATCTAGGGTTGTGACAACTCACCCCCACTAAACAAGAATCTCGTCCCGTGATTCAAGCGTAGGGTAAGAAAACAGAGGGGACACTAACTATCACAACCTTCTTGGTCCACGTGCCCTTCTCGGAGCTGTTGATTCATTGCATTATGCTGATCTTGACTTCTTTGCCTTCGGGCTCTTCATCCAACAAAAGGACAACATGGATAGAAAGCTCTACAGGAATCGATCTTTACGGAGATCAAGCGACTCATGACCAACTCATGGAATGAGATGTGATAACATCTCTCGATCTGGGACACAAAACACACATCGAGAATAATGAATGAGGCAGATGACGGAGGTTCAATTGGTAGGCAACAATTCCACGCTAAAACAGATGGTGATGAGGTCTGAAAGTAGCGAGGAGTTAGTTGCCCTTCATACCATATGGGCACCTTAGAGAAGGTGACTCGTAGGATTATCCCTTAAGTTCCAAAAAGAATTACTTTTGGTCCAAAGATCACTGAAACTCTTTATGACAACCTAAGGCAATTCACCACGAACATTTGAAGGAATTCGCAAGAATGACATACTCAGATCGGAATGAAACTAGAGTTATAAAACAACTCGGCAATGGAAGGCACATTCCAATTAATACCGAGAGTATAACCCAGTGTCTGAGCATGCTCTCAGGAACTTGAGCATCTCCATATTCATCAAGATTTTTTTACCAACATCCATGCCAAGGATTCTGGCAGCACCTCATACTACCATGATGAATAATGATGGAGGATGCAGATGCAAAGGAAGATAACACTTCCTCAGATTTCACCTTAGCTATGCCAAGGGAGCGAAATCTGGATGATCGACCGAGAGACATTTAGCACTCCGCTTCTAATGTTCTCCTTGATGAAATAGCATAACCCAATTATAGGTAACGTTTGACATCTAGAACATCAAGTAAAAAGGTCGAACTTCGGGATCTCAAAGGGTCCATAAGGATAACTTCTAGAATAAATCATACAAGGTCCACATGGGAGGTGGCCAAGTTGCTGAAACAAAATATTATAATAGTAGGTCTTCCGGATAGGTATGTTAGCCATAACATCCCTTTGCCTGTTACAGAGAGAACATTGTTATAATTCTTGGGGAAACGTCCCAACCATTATATTTGCCCGAGATTCAGATCTGGTTGGTGCCGGGATATTCCAGACTCAGCATGTCTAAAGTGGAGAGTTTGCAACAAAAATCGATGAGATGACGTTGCGAGATTCTCAGGTATTGATCCACGGAAGCCAGCTACAAAACATGCGCTGGATTGCAAGATACATAACCTTACAACAAAACACTTCCGGATTCTGGTTAGGAACCATCTGTCACGCCCAAGATGCGCGCCTAATCCATTTAAGGCATGAGGGCCTCGCAAGGGATAGAGGCGCATCCTGCCGTTAGCAAGAATAGTATCATTACAACATACAATATTGAATGAGAAGAGTATACAAGTTGGCTTACACTCGCCACATGCTAACTTACAATGTCACTCAAATCATAGCATCAAGTTGAACACAGGGTCCGACTACGGACGAAATCAAACGATAAAAGAAGTTGCAAATGATACTATCAAGCTATCCCAATGATCACGACCAGGACCTCTACTCATCCAGATACGTCACGTACATCCTGCTTCTCTCCTCATCATACTCCCACTGGAGCTGAGTAAGATCATCCTGCATGATCTCATCTGAACCTTCACCTGGATTGTTGTAGTAAACTGTGAGTCACAGAGGACTCAGCTATCATGTGCCCGGGTACCAAGACTATTTAAGCTTTAGGAAGGAAGGGGTGATGTTTAGTTTGCAGCAGCACTAAGCATTTTTATGGTGGCTAGCTTACGCAACATGAAATAAAATGAGTGGCCTACGAAGACGTTCGAATCTAGAATGATCTCTAAGAGATCCTGAACACTTACTTACGTCAATCATAACCCCACCGTGTTATCTCTCGGTTCATGTTCACGAGCAGAGACGATCACGGCTACTCACACAGTTGGTGTATTTTAATTAGAGTTTACTTCAAGTTTTCTATAACCGGGTGTTAAACAAATATCCAAGTTGCCACATAACCGCGGGCATGGCTTTCCAAAAGATTTAACCCTGCAGGGGTGCTCCAACTAGTCCATCACAAATAAACACACTCCGTGGGAATAGCCTCGAACGCGGTTCTCGCGATCATCATAGACAATTCCAAAGGAGGCCAACACCTCGAGTAAACCCGAAGAAAGTCAGACTCCTCACGCAAGACATTCGATAAAGGTAAAACAAATCCAGCAAGACCACCCGACGTGTCGACAACCCGATAAGAGCCGCGTACTCAATCTCAGGACACGACGGATGAGCGATGGTTACCACGCCAATCACCTAGTTTCCCCAGGCGGCGTTAATAAGCTGCTCTGGGTTGGACCAACACTCATGCGGAGCACTGGCCCGGGGTTGATTAAATTATCCACGGGTTTGCAAGACCCTATGCAATTAATTAAGTTGTTAAGCAAATGTAGTACCAATGTTGGGTCTTGCCAGACAAGTTTTAATCTCCACCGAATAAACAAGGGGGCCACCATAACAACCCCAAGCGTGTTAGGAGCGCAAAATATGGAAAAACATAACACCGGTAACAAGGAACTAATGGCGGCACGAGTGGAACAAATCACTTAGCAAAAGGCCAAGCCTTCCACCAATACCATATATATATGTGCATTAATTAAAAAAACAGAATTTATGGTGATATCCAATCCATGTTATCACATGGAACAACCTGCAACTAAGAATGCTATAAGAGGGCTGAGCAGCGGTAACTTAGCCAATCAAGGGTTTGCTGGGATGTGGAGGTTAGAGGCTGACATGGCAACATGGGGGCTGATATCATGTGGTAGGTAGCGCAATTGTAACGATAAGAACGAGAAACTAGCAAGCAAATATAGTATTGGGATCCGGGTACGATCATCTTGCCTGTTGGTTCTTTAGCGGAACAAGTAGCGGGATCCTCGTAGTGGTACTCTCCAGGTTCGTCGGACTCAGATTCGACACTCGCGTCTACCCAAAAGAAACAGCAAATAAATAACCAACCAAGGTGCAATGCACAACCAAGATGATGCATGGTCATTTTAATGAAGAATTTAACATGGCAATCTCATTCTAGTCAAGTTTCACATGCAAAGGTGGTAGATTAATGAATCTGGACAGAACCTCATGTTAAGTTACTTAGACATGCATGAACATGGCAAATATGGATGCGTCATGTAAAATCTATGGAAATGCATATAAATATCGCGAGGAACGGAGCTACGGTTCTCGAGATACACTCACGACAAGGCACGGAGGCAAAACACAAGATCACCAAATACCTGGGCTAATTCTTGGAATTCCAAGGTAGCCAATGGATAGGTGATGAAAAACCAATCACAATAGACTCAAGAATCACTCAATTCCATGGAGTATATCTCCCACAACACACAAAACAACATAGCACTCAATCTGCCACAAAACAGCAACATAGGAATTTGAAAAGCTCACAACTATTGCTACAGGAACTCTACAGCCACAAACAAGACATGGACATAAACTACACCGTACACACACCAATTCATCCAACTATAGAATCAGCAAAATAGCTACACATCACTATGCATGGAGCTGTCAAGTAGGCATGATGAAACAGGTTTTTAGGGACTTGGTGAAAATTCCAGTTTTCTAGAATCTGGGTTAATAAAGTAACCAGTTAACAGCACTGGTTAAATATGCTAGGAAGCTCCAAATGGCATGAAAAATGACAGGATGGTAGATGACAGTATCTACTACAAATAACTAACACTGAACATGGTCAAAATCACAACACATCACTAGCTACACCCCACTTAACATGGCAAAACAATAACAACAGATCTCCCAGACAGCCATTTTTAGAGCAGGTTGGCAGAAACAGAAAGTAGCTTGATAAACATCATGGTTCCCACTTAACTAGGGATCTGACATGAACAACAAAAATACTGGTACATTCCCAACAACTTTGAATAACAAAATCATGTTGGCAAGATCTTGAAAGCATGCATAGATTAAATCATATGAAAAAGACAAAAGGGCATCACAACATAAAATGCAGTTTTGTCAAGTTGCCCCAAAGTCAAATCTGACCTCACAGATGCATTCATGGGTGGATTCTACCCCAAAATCATTACTCATACCTATATGCTTGCATGGAACATGGAGGAGCAAAGCTAGGTCGAAATTTGACCTCCCTAGGGCATGGGTGACTTATGTCACTTATGAAACTCAATGAAAATGCCCCAAAATGATATGTTCTCCATAGATACATGTTGGAAGTGGTTATTTAGCACATTAGGGACATGATAACATGGCATAACATCAAAAACAAGGATGTAACTAGCTAGAGAAGAATCCATGCTCATATGAACATATAGGGAAAAACCTACACATGGAGCTACAATGCACATGGATGAGTGTATGTAGAACATACACACACCAATCACACTCACCTACATCACATGGCACACCCCATGTGCCAAGCTCACACTACATGTGTACCACACACCCTACACACACACATACATGCATAACATACATACACACACACATGCATGGGTGCATATGCACATAGTGCATACACACATACACATCTCACTCTCACCACAAGAGCATGTGCAACAAAGCACACACACACTCACTAGCTAACACACACAACAATTATGTGGGTATATGCACATGGGTGCATACACACACACACACAACACACACTCTCATGTGTGTGTGCACACAAACACACACACACATCTGCCACTCACACAAAAACACCACATAAAACAATATAAGCCACACCACACTATAGATATTTGCAAAATAAAGAAATAGCAAAAAAAGAAAAAAAGAAAAGAAAACAAAAAAGGGGGGGGGGGGAAGAGGATCGAACCCACGACCTCCCTGGTAGCCACACACACTCACTACCACTGCGCTACGGCGCCGGATCTCAACAGAGAAGGGAACTCTCTGCTCTTATACACATGCGCACACTAAACCCCTGACGAAACTGAAGAATATGACAGGCAGCGGCGACAGGCACGGCAGCGATGCACTCTGGCGACTACAGGACGCAATCGGCGACACCAACGGCTCCTATGCGCTAAGGGATGAACGGGGGCTCCATTCCCCTGCTCACCTCGCGGTGAGGAGGAAGGAGGCGAGCGGCAGAAGCTCGGATGGCTACCGGCGGTGACCATGCGACGGCGACGATGCAACGCTATGGCGAGACGAGCGGGGGACATCGAGGAGCGGCTGCTCACCAAGGGAAAGGCAACGGAGAGGAGGGCTCGATGGAGGGGAAGAAGGTTCGGAGACGCGGCGGCGACGGAGGGGAAGCAGAGCTCGGCGACAGCGAGTCTGCAACAGCCGACGGCGACAACGAGGACCTGCAGGGGTGCTCCTCACCCCCTAGCAGCGGAATCGGGATGCGGACGGCACCAGGAACACGACAACCATCTCTACCGAGGGCGACGACCAGCGGAGACGTGGCAACGCGGCGTGAACCCCTGAACCTCTCGCACCTCTCGCTGACAGAGAAGGAAGGGAAGGAGGAGAAGAGGGGAACGGCGGCGACGGAGGAGAAGGGGAACCCTAGGGCGGGGGCACGGACGCCAAGGCTTAAATAGCGGCCTCGACGTGCGTGAATGGCTAACGGCGACCGGACGGCGACGACGCGCGCTCTCTGCTCTCTCTCTGACGAAACTGACGGCGAGGAGGAACGGGGTAGGTGACTGTCGGCCAGGCTGGGCCTAGTGGACCGGGAGCCCACTCGCCCTGTTCTCTCGCTCTCACAGAAAAGAAAAAGGTTTTAGCCTTTTTAAAATAAACCAGAGAAAGAACTAAAAGCGAGAGAGAAGAAAAAGGTTTTGGGGGAAAATAAAGATAGTTTTGAGAAGGAAATGAAATGCCCATTTTAAATAAAATATGAAGTTGATTTATAGAGCAAGTTATTATATTTTTTTATATAAAAAAATAAAAACAGCTCCTGTTTTGAACGGAATTCAAAAACCAAAACACTCAATCACCAAAAACTCCATGCTCATAATTCATTGCAATATTGGGGCCACCAATTGAACATTTTTAAAAGAATTTAAAGGCAATTAAAATCTTCCAAGTAAAAGCATGGGAATAAAAGCATTAAGAAGTGGTTTTTGTAGGAGAAGAAAAGAGAGAAGGAGAGGAGAAGAATCCCACATCTTCTACTCCCACACTCACACTCAACACCACCAATTCACTCACATCATGACAACACACATCACATGAAAACAACATGGCAAGATGAATGAGAAGATGCATGATGAAATGATGGATGACATGATGCATGAATGCCACCAACACATGAATGAGAAGGTTCAACTCCAAACATAGCTCATGACACAAAGATCATACAAAGGGTTACATGCCAACTAAGGTAGGGACAGCACTAGGGATGTCACACCATCATTGCGGTACGAAGTCTGGTGTATGTCCGTCTGAGCTCTTCAGGAATAACACTTAACTTCTTTTCCTTAACAAGACAATTAGTGGCTTGGTGTGCTAGGGATTGCATGTGGAATGGAGATGATCAGTCTACCAAACCATAGAATACTTCGCATGTGCATGCTTGACTTGGGTGATTCCAAAGAAAACAAAACGACCTTTCTCAAGTTCATGGCAGCAACTTGCACCATATGCACATGAACTAAGAGTAAGTCACTTCTTACACCATGCATATGCTTCATGTACATGACACGAAGATATTACCTACAAAGTTTCCAACACTAGCTCAATTTTCATCATGAATCATGGAACAAATGAAAATGTTGTCGATGGTCCCAACAACAATTCATCGAGGTATCCAAATGGATGGAATTCCTCAACTATGAAAACAAGGTGATAGCATTGGTTAGACCAAAGGATATAACAGTGTATGCTCGAGGATACATCCACGAGTAAAAAGAACATTAGGAAGATCTTTGGTTCTGATTTTGATTTGACGATAGCCCATACTCAAATCAAGATTGGATAAGACGATAGATGCAACAATTGACCACAAGGATCACTCGGTGGAAGTATCACCTTTGTTCGACACACACATCCATAACAAAGACATCCCCCTGGAATGAACTAAGTCAGGCGAAGCTTTTATCTTCCAACTCTCCAAGTTGTTGTTTAGCTTAACCAACTAGTTCAGGGGTGTCCAACATAGATTCTTGGAGAAGGGATGGTTTAGATAAAACCCATCTCGATCTAGAGCTCAACATAACGGTCAAGGAACACCTTGGTAATACTTCCGAGAAGATATTTGGAAAATCACAATCCGCCGATATGTTGTCAAGCTCAAGAACAATCTTGCTTTTCAAGGCAAGACAATATGATCAACAGAGCAAAGGATTGACACAATCCTAACTCATTGATCGAAAAGTACCATGAAAAATGGACTAGGTAGCACGATCATTCTTAGTATGACAATTCAATGTCCATCACACCAAGAGTGAGATTATTGTCCATTAACTACCAAGCAACAAAGTTGCAAGGAGTATCAATTTCACACATCACGATTCACTTGTCGGTATTCTGGTTTCAACAACACAAAGACCGGGGAATGAATGATGATGGTGAGAAGTATCACTACATCAAGATTTCATAAGAGGGAGTGCGGTTCTCATGATAATCTTGACATGAAGAAGGTAATACCTCAAGGTAGAACAGAGCAAAAGCTGAATTGGCATTTTGATCTACGGAATACAACTGCTTTGACCCAATCCAAGAATGGATGAGGTACGGGAGTTTGCTTCTCCTAGTCATTCTGAAATAGAATGACTTGACAGACCACAAGAATAGTCGACATCGATAACACAATGCATGACATACTCTTGACTATCCATTGATAGATAAAGGTCAGAATACAACTGAAGAAGGGCAACTCAAGAGCACCTGATTTTTCCTGAGTTTTAGATGCATGGATTGAATATGTCAAACGGAGTTTAACATGTTTCTTCCGGACAATCCATGCAGATATGTAGGATTGGCAGAGTCTCAATTATAGAATGGAGAACTCATTATGAGCACTCATGTTGTGATCTTTCGTTCACAAAGAACTTATGCCATAACCGATTCATGGTATTGGAAGAATGATATACCACAAAGCTTAAAGACTATAACAAGGTTACTAATATCCTAAAGGAACGAGCAAATACTATCTACGGAAATGAGCAGAATGATCCTTGAGTTCAAGAACCCAGATACAGAATACCTATTGACTAAGTAGCATCACAACATGCTTTTGATAATGATGGCCAGAATTATCACACTTGAATCAAAAGACACAACTAGACTATTGGGTGGTTCACTGAAACAACATGGTTTCCTAAACACCTTCATCAAACACGTCGAGGTAATAGAGTACCTCAACTCAACAATTAGTGTGCTTTGTCTGGCCTGAAAGACATTGACGCAAGATGGAAGAGTTTTGTAATTGCATCAGATAATTTAGAAACCTTGGATAACACGGACAACATAATGGCTGTACGGGCATGAAATAAGAGGCAACCTGCAAGACAACTGACATCAAATTGAATTCTTATGGAGACACTGATCCAGGAAGACAACAACTTTCCTATAGTCTCCAGCATACAAACTCGTCATCCTGATAGATAGATGAGAAGCCTAGTTCTTAGTGCCCGTGGAATAAAGAAGAGGGTGACTCAGAATTAGAATGACACAAGGAAAGGAGTAAAAAGAGCCTTACGTTCCCTTCCACAATCAATCCCCTTATATAACTAAAGCAGTTCTAGACTCAACATCGACCAATTTGGCTTGGTAATCCTATAGACAGTCAAGCTCTGATACCAAAGCTATCGGGACCCCGATCCTAAGCCATAAGAATCCAGCTGTAACACATCACATCACCTTGCAGTCTCATGCACGGTTATCTCCATGGCTGCCACCTTACCTGGGCCAGGACCGTTTGCGTCTTTTGGCTCACGTATGTGAATGTGTCGCTATCATTCAAATGTCTAAGAACCCGGGCCGACATGACTAGTCATAGAACCTAAGTGGCACATCCGTACAGGGACAAGCATACGTAACCCAGCAATGCAGGTGTCGATCTCTAGCGTGTGTAGATGAGTCATAGCAAGCTACAAGGACTCCATTATGCCGTGGGACATAAATTTTGTCACTGCACATAGACGAGTCGTAGCAGGCTACATGGTCTCCATTACACTGCGAGACATTTCCCCCAAGGGACAGACACAGCAGCAAAGAAGGATACATGCCGGTCAATCAATGTGTCCAGAGCAGTAGCAAGCTACCAAGGCTCGATGGAAGCATAAAGAGGCAGTTCCCCGTAAAGAGTACTACTAAAGGCACACAACTAGGTGTCGAATCCCATACATACCGTTGCACGTCACACGTACGCACGACATGCCCGATATGCATAGATACAACTATGGCATCACAACATAACCATATAACATTACAACATTTATTTAAAAGGCTCGGAAGAGCCAATACAATAAGATGTTACAAACAGGGGTCTTAAGAACCAACATTTAGAGCATTCAAACAAGCAAGCGGAATTTAAACATGTCTGGGTACAGACATCTACAAAAATGGCTGGAGGAGCCTGAAAAGCTACAACGACCCTACCAAAGGAACCAGACCTCTGTTTGGGATTCCCAAACTAATCCGGTCAACATCGAACTTGATGTCATAAGTATCACTAATGAGACTGACGTCTCCTCTGCAAAAACATAAATTAAGCAAACGTGAGTAAAAGGGTACTCAACAAGACTTACATCAGAACTAACTACACATGCATCAGTATCAATGAGAGGGGGTTGTGGAGTTTATTGCAGCAAGCCAGCTTTGACTCTTGGCAAACCTATACTACGACTACAAGTGATTTCTTTGAGGTGAAATAGCGCACACGAGTCCACATATTCACCAATCAATACACCACTATGGATCCAATCACGTCTCCCTACGAGAAGGCCATCCATAGCACTCACGCTTATCTTGCGTATTTTAGAGTATCCACTTCACTTTTCTATGAACCACATAAGTTCTCCAAGTAGTCCATATCCAAGGACGTGGCTATTTGAATAGATTCATAACCCTGCAGGGGTGTACTTCTTCACACATGCTCCCGCCACTTATCGCTATGTGCACAAAAAAGGCACCTCGGCAACCTTCAAACAGAAGCCCAGCGAGGAAGTCGGCCACGATCGTCAATCACACAAGACCCTAGTCCAGGTTTATCGCCTATTTGAGACTGAACCCGCACGGAAGTCCGGCCGAAGTTTCCGGTATGGCCTCAAACAATGTGCGCAGGGTTACCAAGCCCACCGTTCGGGTGCCACTTGGTACATCGTGCCACTGTGCATCTACCGTATCATAGCCCACCCCGTCGGGCAGCGCTATGCATGGCCGCCAACACTTTTCCTACAAACACCAGAAACTAGTTGCAACTCCTGGACAGAGGTCTAGACGATTAATGGGCCGAGAGGGTCAATTAAGTATCCCAATGTGCGGTAGTATCTTGTCTTGGATAACATACACAGAACTCATTTCTTAAGGACGGGCCCAATGAGACAACCCGTCATGTACTCCTACATGAACTCTCATCACTACCTTTACCAAATCGTGTTCACACACTTAGCTCTCACACAGTAGGACATGATCATAGCCATTCTGATTCATCACCCGGATGGATCAGACCCGACACGACACTACTTTAAGCATAGCAGGCACAGTAAGTAGGGACACGGATGAGTAAGCACAACAAGGCTCAAGCAGTTGCTACTCATGCTAAGTGGTTTCAACTATTTACTGTGGCAAAGACAGGTCATGTAGAGGAATGGGTTCAACTACCGATAGCATGTAATAGTTGAATCATGATTGTCCTAATGCAATAAAAGAGAGCAGGAGCGAGAGAGTGGGTTCATATCAGTATGCTCAAGGGGGGTTTGCTTTCCTGACAGTCCTGAAGATATTACTTCTCTTCATTAGTGTCAACGTTCACATCGTCAAAACCATCGTCTACCGAGAGGGATCAACACCGGCAAACAGAGAAATGAACACATTCAATGTGATGCAACAATCATGATGCATGAAATGGCATGTTAAGTTACTAAATTGACCTAGTGCTATAGGTAGTCATATTAAGTGAAGTGGAATTCAAATATATACTAAATTCCAACTCCAACACTACTTATTAAATTATCCTAATCATGAATTGTCCTACTTTGTGATGTTAACTTGCTCAAACATGCATTATCATGGCATAAACAGATTCATTGGATTTTTCTGATCATTTTTCATATATAAATTATTTTTATCTGACTTATAGATTATTTTCTATGATTTTTAGAAATGTTAAACATTTTCTAGAATTTCTGAATTATTTTTATTATAAAAATTGATTACTGCATCAGCCTGATGTTAGGATGACGTCAGCAGGTCAACAGGGGCCGTCCAGGGTCAATCCTGACCAGTGGGACCCACTGGTCAGTGACCCAGCTAATTAACCGGGCCGTGGGCCCACTTGTGAGTGGTTAATTAGATTAATTAAGCAAATTAGTTATTTTTTATCTAACAAGTTAAACAGGGCCGGGCCCACCTGTCTGCCACCCAGGTTCAACCCCTGGTTGGTCGGGTCAAAGCCACCGGCGGCTCAACGCCGGCGATAGCAGATACGGCGGGGCTCGCCGGAAATCCTCCTCCGGCGACCATTTGGGCGACGGAAGGCACCTACGGGTAGCCGGGGTTCGCGCGCATCCATTTGCGGTAACGGGAGGACGTGGGGTGGTCGGAGCTGGCGACAGCGGCGACTTTGGCGGTGGCCGGAACTCGGCAACAGCGGGGATGGCGGCTAGGGGTCGAGCAGGGCAGTGTGGTTACGGGGAGAAGCAAAGGGATCTCACAGGGGGCTCGATGGCGTTGAGGGCGGCCTCGGGAAGGCTCCTGAGACGGCGAATCGGCGAGGAGGAGCTTCGGGGGCCAGCGATGAAGAAGACGACGATGACAGCGTTCGGGGGCATCCGACAATGAGGGGCTCGGCGAGGACCTTCATGGAGTCAAGGTGGAGCTCTAGGGCACATCCGCGGGGCGAGGGGATGGATGTGGCCATGGAGGTGCTCGTCGGGGCTCTCGGGCGACTAAGGAAAGAAGAGGAAGAGAGGGCCAGTGGAGGGGGGAAGAGCTTGTGGGAGGTGAGGGCGATCCAAACGCCTCCCGTGGCCTTATCCCACTCGGCGATGAGGCAGGCAGGCAGCTGTAGTGTGGCGTCCTTGCGCGACGCCGTGCCCTGTCTTGCCTCTACCAGTAGGCAGAGGTTGAAGACGACTGACTATTGCTAGGTGGGCTGGGCCGGTTCTTTTGGCCAGGTAAGTTGGCCGAGGTAAGAACTTCCCTATTTCTTGTTTTCTTTTCTATTTAATTCTTCTTTGTTTTGATCTAGAAAAATACTAGATCATTTTAGATAAATCCTAAAATTTTTATGGATGCCATATGAATTAATCTAGAGCCCCACAAAAAGATTTAGAACTATTGGACTTATATTTCTTTTATACTAGATATAAACCCAATTCAAAAAGCTATGGATTAAATCAAATGCCACCAAATAAATTCTTATGCTATCCCAGAATTATTGGTTTGACTTTTAACCCTTGCCAATAATTTCAGAGTTTAGCAGGAACATTTTCCTGGACACATTTGAAAATGTTGAAGTTGATCATTTCTTTTAATATGATTTATGAGGACTTGAGAAATTCCCTCAATTCACTTTTAGCAAAAATAAACATGATGACATGAATGATCACAATGCAACTAATTACTGGCATTAATCTAGGGTTGTGACACAAGGGGTGGGGTTATATGTGGACTGACTGCAGAAAGCAAGAATGAGGGGAAGGCCTAGTCCTATCGAAGACAAGCATCTTCAGCATCTTGCAGCATAAGAAGAGAGTAGACCGGTATCTCATATATAGTCATATTATTGTAGCAATTTTTTTAAGTAACCACGCCCAGAGATTCTTCCTCGACTCCCTGTGAGGAAGCAATCCCGGATCCAGATTTCATTTCAAATCAAATTACATTTATAGTTGTATAAGGTCAAGGTACAACTCCAAGTCGTCCTATTACCGTGGACACGACTATTCGAATAGATGAATTCATCCCTGCAGAGGTGCACCGCATTTCCAACAGGCTTGATCACCTCCGACCGGACACACTTTCCGGGGTAATGCCCGACCTCGAGATCCAAAACGTCGTCGCCCCACCTAGACTCAACGAAGAGGCCAGCCCGCCGGTCTAAATCCTAAGCGCGCAGGTTCGTGGGCCCACTTTCCCTTGCACTCCTGCATGATGCGCACGCGGCCGGAAGCAGTCCTAGCACCCCTTAGTAACAAGCACGATGCGTTCCATACCAATCCGGTGCGCGCCACTCCATTCTTGACGTCCGAAGAGCTTCGACTGATACAACGACGCTGAGTACCCACAACTCCTCCCATGTGAAGGTTTAGTGCGTAAAAGGTCAATCGACCCACTCAGATCAAATACCCAACCCGTTAGCATTTTATTAGTGCGGGGCAAGCGCGAACCATTAAAGGCAGTCCATCGCCCCACCAATAGCCCTCGGGTGCCTTACTGGCGCACCCCACCACATCTCACAAATGCCTTATGGCGCATCCCACCAAATCTTTCTCTCACGGGGACCCTTGGGGCCGACCCGTCTTTCACTTGTATTTCAGTAACAAGACATAAGGGCTGTGTGTCAGCGCCCGAAGTGAATATCCGAGGAATCACTCTCGAGATATCACACACGGGGTATATGCAGTGATGTGTCGGTAACGGCTTGTTAGTCATGAGGACTGAGTCTTCTGTCTTCAAGTCCTCTGTGTCGACGATGATGAAAGCAGGGGTAACAACAATAATAAACTGGGAGTCACAGGGGGATACTATCCATACCTATACTACAACAGTATATGATAGCAGGTATGAAAGTAGTACTCAAAAACAGGCTATGCATCAGAATAGGTACTTGATTAAATACAGTAGCAAAATCTAATGCAAACATGAGGGAGAAAAGAATAGGTGATATCGGAATGCTCAAGGGGGGTTGCTTGCCTTGCTGCTCTGCGGCAAAAGGCTGATTGCCCGGGGCGTAGTCGTACTCGGTAGCAGCGTCAGTCTCGGGGTCTACTGGAGAGAAGAGGGGGGAGAAACAATAAATATAAAGCAAACAGATGCAACACGATGCATGACATGGCAATATGCAGAGCTAGGTATGCCCTAACGCAATACTACATGTCGCAGACGGAGCGGGAGAATATCTGACGATATTTCCCGGGCATTTGGATTTATCGGACAGCTGATTTAGAGGGGAAAGTTCCATGTTCATCATGCTAGGAGCATGTGATAGATGAATGAATGGCATATTTGGATTCGTGGGATTTTTCTGATCAACTTTCATATATAAATTATTTTCATCTAAGCTACGGTTTAAAGATATGATTTTCTAAAGTTTTTATTAATTTTTGAAATTATTTTAATTAATTAAATCAATAGTATCCAGAATAGTGAATGGCGACATCAGCATGGCATCATCACTACATCAGCAGTCAACTCTTGCTGACCAGAGTCAAACCTGACACGTGGGGGCCACATGTCATTGACTCAGGGTTATTTGAGTGTATTAATTAAACTAAACAGTGTTAATTATCTAGTGGGGTCCATCTGTCATAGGGTCATTAAGCTAAAATAATTAATTTTAATTAATCTAATTAACTAGTTTAGCTACTGACAGGGGTGGCCCACCTGTCATACACACATGGGGGGCTGGGGCCCCACCTGTCATGGACACGGGTCTAATTCAGTTTATTAATTAAACTAACAGAGATTAAATTAGTAGTGGGGTCCACATGTGAGTGACAGATTAGTTTAGGCTAATTATTTCACTAATCTAAAGACCTAATTAACCAACTGATAGTGGAGGCCCACAAGTCAGTGGCTGGTTAACACCCAGCCAACCAGTTGACTGGGTCAACCTAGTCAACTAGGGCCAGGGGCCCCACTGACAGTGACACATGGGCGGGCCCCAGGTGTGCCATGTTGGTGGCCGGCACCGGAGCATCGCCGATGAGCGCTGGCCACAACCGAAAGCTCTAACAAGCTCGGGTTTCGCCCACAGGGCACACGAGAAAGGGAGCGGTCAGTCCCATTCGATCGGGTGTTCGACGCCACATCGATCCATGGCCTCAGCGTGAGTTGAGACGGCCGGAGACGAGCGCTAGGACCTCGCCGGTGGCGAGTGTTCTCGGGTGAGCAACGGGGACGACGAGGCGTTGCGCGTGCGGGCGTTCTCAGCAGCTAGGAATGACCTATGTGTGTGCGCAATCACGATGGCCATGAGCCCGTGACCAAAAGGTCACCGAGAGGCGCCGACGACGAGGTCAGGCGGCAGCGCGTTCGGGCTCCGGTGGAAACTAGCGTTAGGAGCACTGGCTCATCGCGAGGAGCAAGGGGGGGGGGAGAAGCAGGAGCTCACCACCGGGTGTTGCTGTTCAAAATGGGCTCGAAGAGGGTTCGATGGCGACGAATCAAAGTGGCGGAGCTCCGGGTGCCTGAGGAGGAAGACGATGGCAAGGGGGCAATGCAGAGCGCCCGGGGCTTGGGCTCGTGGTCGAGGAGGACGAGGAGGACGCGGCGGAGCTCGTGGACGCGACGACAAGGCGAGGGATGCACGATGGCCGCGGCTAGCCGACATCCATGGCGGCGGCTGCGTGGGCTCGAGTGGGGGAAGAAGGACGAGTGAGAGAGGGAGGGGGCATGTGAGATCTAGGATTCGGGCGAGTGAGAGGGAGGACGTGGGGCCATTCTTATCCCCCACGGTGTAGGGGCGATGCGGTGCGTCGGCGAAGAGCGAGCTCCCGCTCTGTAGCGACCGCTCCGGTCGCTATAGAGGGATACGACAGCGGGGAGTGGGCCTGGGCCGCATTGTGGGATTGGTCCAGTGCCACGGGCCCTTTTCTTTTTCTTTCCTTTTTTCTTTTCTTTTTAGTTTCTGTTTCATTTATTTTTAGTCACCATTTGCTTTAGTGAAAATGTGGGACATGGTCCACAAAACAATATGCATTATTCCAAAGGTCCACAACAACTTTGGGGATTATTTAAAACTGTTTGTATTTTAAATTTGAATTTAAATTGATTTAAAAATACTTTCAGCTACTGTTATTAATGGTGGGTGCCACACCAGAATCTTGGTGATGTTGTTTTCCTCAAAATTATTTATTTTGGAATATTTCACAAGCATGCAACATTTTATCTTTGATGTTTGAGGATTTAAATTTGTCACTTGAAACTATAGAGCATTTGAATGGAATTTTGAATTGGAATTTGACATTCCATCTTGATCATATTCCACTTAGCAAAATAATTAGTTGCTGACCATGCCATTACTGTGCATCATTACATGGGGGGTGTTACAGTGTGCCATGGCGTCTTGGTCGTGGTGGTTGCTGGGATTCCTAGCGTGTGTGCCGACATTTTCTTGTAGCTTGAGGTGTGGTGGTGAGTGCCGAAGCAGTTGAGCTCGGTGGTCGACGACTGAGGACACAAGGCGTAGCGGCACGGCTCCGACGATCTGCGCTCTCGCGGATGGTCCAGATCTGCAAGCTTCTGTAGGGATGGGAGTGTCCCGGGCGATAGCCTAGACCCGACTTTGTCGGTGCCGTCGACGGCGGCGCTCTTGAGCATCGTATCCCTCCTTGGAGGTGTCGTCAAGGAACCCCTCTTCCTCTATGAAGGGCTTGGACTCTCCGAATGAAAACCTAAGCTCCGGATGGATTCCAGAGAGGGCGATGACGATGTCTTCGTCATTTCCCCCTTGGAGGCGTTGCTTTGTAGATCTAGCTTGTGCCTAGTGCGGCTGGTTTTTATCTTGCGTCGGGGTTAGTGGATGCCGAGGCAGGGGCCCCGGATGGCTGATGTGCGCCAAGGCGGTGGCCTCGGAAGCATTGCGCGAGGAGGCTCCATGAGGCGGGGTAGCGGCTCGATCTTTGCCTGGGTGGCAATCTTGGCCACTTGGGTGGTAGGTTTGTCAACTCGGTCGACGCGCCCCAGTGGGGGTGGTTGGACGGTTTGTCGGGGCGGGGGCCCAGGATGTGGTGTGGAGTTCATGGTCTGTATGCAGTTGCCCTGAGCAGCGTGTGTTGTGGGCATCCAGGTTGTGCGGCACTGCAGCTCGAGTGCGGGCGGTGGCATGTCGAGGCGGTGGCCCCGAAAGGTGGTGTTGGTGGGGTGGCATCCTTGTCTCGCTTTGGCATTGGGGGTGTCGGCTCAGTCAATGCGCCCCAGAGGGGGCGGTCTGACTTTATGTTGGGGCGGCGGCCCCGGATGTGGTGCGATGTTCGTGGTGTGCGATCGGTTGCCTTGTGCAGCATGGGATGCGTGTAGCTGGGTTGTGCGCCGTTGCTGCTTGAGGTGAGCGGTGGTATATCGGGGCAGCGGCCCCGGAAGGCGGTGCCGGTGGAGTGCGCTGGGCATGACGGTGTGGTGGATGTCGGGGCAGCGGCCCCGAGAGGATCTTTGTGGCGACCAGGTTTCTGTGGCAATGATGATGGTGGGATCGATGTCGATGACGCGGCAATGGTTGCGGTAGTCGGCTCTTCTCCGATGTGTCTGAGGTTTTGCCTCAGTTTGTTTGTTGCTGTGGATTCGAAGCTGTGGCGGCCGAGCCCTATGGTATACGATGACTGGCTGCAAGTGGCCCGTTCGGCGATCTTCTGTGGCGCCAACTTTCGCCTGGTTTTGTTCTTTTGAGTTCTCCGTCAGAGTTGGAGCTATGTTGTCTGGCCGCAGGTCGACATGTTGTCGATTAGGGTGGGCTTTTCCCTGTGTGTCGAGAGTGGGATCGGCCCTTGTTGTTTCGGTGTTTGCCCGGTTTTCTGCAATTAACTGGGCAATTCTCTTCTGCTTATTTAATAGATGAGGCAATCTTTGCCTCCGGTTCAAAAAAAAACCTATACCGACCCTGGACCTATTTATTGCATCCAGAAAAAGGCAATCCTGACCGAGATCATTTTTTTAGAGAAAAGGCGTCGGCCGAGCCCGAGGAGAGCTCGAACCTAACCCGGCTTTGAATTAACAAAGCCATCAACCGGCTAGGATACATGGGAGCAACAAATACAAAGGTAGAAGGCGGAAAAATGGATACAAGGTGCAAAGAAGAACAACTCTAAGGCAACAACCAGCGGGCAAGAACACACCACGCTGTTGCCACACCCGCCACTACACCTACACCAACAACCTACTAAGGCCACAGGAGGAGGGCATCACCGTGCAAGTATCGTGATCGCTGACAGCCATCGAAGGACCAAACATGAGCAACAAAGATTTGTCACTACCGCAGCAAAGTGCCACTACCCTTTCACTCAGGCTTGATGGGTGCCACATCGGCGACCAGCATAATGGTTCCCCAAGAACCCAAATCAAGGTGTCCAAGCTGCCCAAGGGGAGACATCAGGACCAGACCCACACAAAACAAGGACCCGACCACCCAAGCACCGCCGACGGTAATGGCAAGACAGAACGTTGGACGAGAGATGCTGAGCAAAGGCGCCGAACCACGGAGAAGGCCAAGAATGCCAGCACAGACTGGTTGCCGATGATGAAGCCTGGCCACCACATGCCGTCCACGAACCGCCGCCAACACCACCACTGCTCGAGCAGCCCCCAAGCGACGCTATCAGGAAGGAACACGCCACCACGATGCCGTCGTCGCATGGAACAGGGGGGTCTGAGCTTTCAGCTGAGCTCCAAGGAGGGGTGGAAGGAAGGGGATCCTCGCTGAAGCCTTCAGCAAGGGAACAACACCCAAAGGCGCCATCTTCGGTGTGGCTGCCACGCCGGCCAAGGGATTCCCCCATCCTCCTCCGGCCACCAGATCCGCAACACCAGTGCATGAGGGCGGCGATGGAGCCACCAGGGACCGGATCCAAAGCAAATCGGAGTAGATCGGGGTCGGGGACGAGCTTCTCCATGGAAATCTAGCAACCCGCGAGGGGGGGGGAGTGGCTCCATGGCATCCGATGCCCTCCGCCTCCATGCCGTCCACACGACCGGGGCGGAGGCCCACCAGCACCCGCCAGCGTTGCCTGCCGCACAGACCGCACCGGGCGCCACCACCCAGGGCCGCCGCCCTGGAGACCGAGGCGCTCCACCCATGATTGAGCCGCCTGGATCCTTGCTGACACCTTCACCAGTGCCACGCTGGTGAGCACCTCTGGCGGCGGCGGAGATGAGGGAGATGAGGGGGAGACGCAACGGGGAGGCTAGGGTTTGCCCCCCGAGTCGGCTCAGAGGAGGCGACGCGGGGGGGATCTGGCCGCAACGATCAAACTCACCAACCGACCGAGATCATTCATTTCTTTCAGTGACTATGCTGGGTTGTGTGTCATGTTCATCTTCCCCACTCCGTCCATACAAGCAACGTGCTTCTTGCGCTCAATGCATAGTAGCCTCTTTCGCGGGTCGACGGTGCGATCCACGTCCCGGGTCGATTGACCCTGATCGAGGGTCGGGGACGTCGACAGGTCAAGCTGGATCGATTGCTGGATCACGACCCCAACTGACCCAGATTGAGGTGCAAGATTCCAAGAGGCCAGAATGCAAGATTGCCAGAAACATATACGAGTTCATGGAGAATTGGATCTTACAATCCGCAGTCGCACTACAAAATACTGAACTCCACCGGCGACTGGCCTACCAGAGTCCGACCTTCCGTGATCCGCTGCTCGCTTGCTGGAATTTGACCTATCTGCCATCGTATGAGGCATCTCCCGTCCCGCACTGCCGCTACAACCATTGGTACGACCTTACGCGAGCGACAATTCCGACGCCGATTAGGAGTTCTTCGAGGCACAAGAATGGTGCGAAGGGCAAACAGGAGTGTGTGTAGGCTGACGGTAGGAGGCTTGGAGATTGATCCTTGATGGAGAGATGCACTAGGGTTTGGAGAGGAGATGGTGCTGATGAAGATGTTGGTATAGATTGACCCCGTCTCAATGAGAGGATCGTTGGTGATGGCGATGGCTTCGATTCCCCCCTCCCGAAGGGAAGTTTCACCGGCAGGATCGCCCTGCCGAAGCTCTAGATTGGTTCTGCCCAAGTTCCGTCTCGAGATGGTGATGCTTTGTCCCGAAAGCTCTGATATGATTTTTTCCAGGACGAAACCCTCAATATAGAAGAAGATGGGCACCGAAGGGCTGCCACATGGGCCACAAGCCCTAGGGGAGCGCCCAACATGCTTGTGGCTTCCTGGTGGGCCCCCTGATGTATTTCTTTCGCCTAGTATTTTTTATATATTCCAAAATAATTCTTCATAGATTTTCAGGACTTTTGGAGTTAGGCAGAATAGGTATCTCAGATTTGCTCCTTTTCTAGTCCAGAACTCAAATTGCCGGCATTCTCCCTCTTCATGTAGATCTTGTAAAATAAGAGAGAAAAGGCATAAGTATTGTACCAAAATGTGTAATAACATCCCATAATGCAATAAATATCAATATAAAATCATGATGCAAAATGGACGTATCAACTCCCCCAAGCTTAGACCTCGCTTGTCCTCAAGCGGAAGCCGAAATCAATAAATATGCCCACATGTTTAGAGATAGAGGTGTCGATAAAACAAAATACGGACATGAAGGCATCATGATCATCTTTAGAACAGCAACATATATTGACATATAATTTCTTATGATAAAGTAATAATTCATTCACAATGGCAAAGTATGAATCAAGAACTCTATTGAGAACTGAGAAACTATGATCTCAGTCATTGAAGCAATTCCAATTTATCATAATGTACGAAAGAGTCAATATAAGAGCTTGTAAAGCAAACCCACATAGCCAATCATCTTTTCGTCTTTCACAATTGCTAACACTCACGAGGTACCTATGAGTTCAAAGTTTCAATCGGACACAGAGAAAGATAGGGGCTTATAGTGTTGCCTCCCAACTATTTACCTCAAGGGTAATGTCAACAATAATAACTCATGCTCATCCACTTCCGAGTGGATATATGTGCGTAGATCATTCCCCAACACGTGAAACTTGCCAGAAGATAAAGGCAAAAATAGAGAAGGTGATGGAGATCACCACGACTCTTGCATAAAGGTAAGTACTAGAAAATAAAAGTAACAGATAGGCCCTTCGCAGAGGGAAGTAGAGGTTGTCATGCGCTTTTATAATTGGATGCAGAATCTCTTAATGCAAAAGAACGTCACTTTATATTGCCCCTTGTGATAGAGAACTTTATTATGCAGTCCGTCACTTTTATTTCTTCCCTATCACAAGTTCGTATAAAGTTTATTTTCCTCACACTAATAGATCACACATATTTAGAGAGCAATTTTTATTGCTTGCACCGATGACAACTTACTTGAAGGATCTTATTCTATCCTTAGGTAGGTATGGTGGACTCTCATGGCAAAACTGGGTTAAGGGTGTTTAGATGCACAAGTAGTATCTCCACTTAGTGCGGATGTTTTGGCTGATATGAGATGGAAGGAAGCGACACATGTTGATGGATCTATAACAATATAACTTCTATTCGGAAATAAGCAAACATAACCCATTATGTTGTCTTCCTTGTCCAACATCAACTTCTTAACATATAATATTTTAATGAGTGCCGACAATCATAAAAGATGTTCAAGATAATATATTTATCTGTGACCCTCTCTTTCTTAATTACTTCCTTTTAATTTCCCCAGTGACCAACAGCTATGTTTGTCAACCCACAGCAGATTTCAATTGACATACTTTTTATATGTGAAGTCATCACTCCCCATAAGATTTTCATATATACTCTTTGCTTTTATTCTACACTTCTTTCTACTTTATAGTTCTCAAGATTAAGATCATACCAAGCAAGCAAAGCCCTCAACTCAAAAGCACTTTCTATTATATAACTCACGGACTTGCTTACATAGGAGGAATCACAAAGCAAAGACTCAAAGCTAGATAACACGGAAACTTTATTCTACTAGATCAACATATAACCAAAAGGATTGAACTAAGAAAAGGTGATGAAAATAAAAATAAAAATAAAAATAAAAACAAAAATGTGATGGTGATATGATACCGGGGCACCTCCCCCAAGCTTGGCACAAGCCAAGGGGAGTTCCCATACCCATGTGTTTAGTTGTCTGACTTCGGAGGTGATGATGTGGGAGTTGTTGATGGGGTTGGAAGCCTGTCTAGTTTCCTTCTAAGCATAAAATTCTACTCTCTCAAATCGTCCACTTCCTGCTCGAGCTTCAATATCCTTTGGCATAATTCTTCCTTGCTCTCCTGCAGGAAACGAGAAGGGATAAATAGAACCTTGGGTTTTTGCCTTGTGTTTGAGAGGCTTGATTTCTTGAACTCCATGTGCATATCTACTGGCTGAAGCAGGGGGCCTCTTCTTCATCCGAGCTTTCTTCCTCGTACTTGACTTCTTGTTCCTCCTCCGAGAACAATCCATAAGGGTCCAAGTCCCCATAGAGCTTGGGATTGGCAAGATAATGCGATATGAAGCTCTCCCCATCATAATCTTGGGATGACATATTGCTCTAAATCTGCCACAGAAATAACTCAAAAGAAAACGGGAGGTATTGTCGTGATACGGGAATCAAAATCTTCGGGGGATTATATAATGAATTTTTACCGATCCGAAGGAGTATGCCATAAGAAAACAGAGTCCGGGTGGTGCATGAGGTGGCCACAAGCCCCAGGGGCACGACCAGGGGGGTGGCCGCGCCCAGCAGGCTTGTCACCTTCTCATGCACTATTCAGACTACTTTAAATTTTCCTAATTTTTTAAATATTCCAAAAAAGATAAAAATTTCCATTGAAAAAGTTTTGGAGTCTTTTTGCTTACCGTACCACATACCTATTGCTCTTCAGAGTCTGAAACATTCTGGTAAGTCTCCCTAATGTACTCCTGCGGAGTTATGGTATTGATGATATTGGTTTCAATCTTGATGGCACCGGAACGGTATACCTCTTCGATGACATAAGGACCTTCCCATTTAGAGAGAAGTTTTCCCGCAAAAAATCTTAAACGAGAATTGTATAGCAAGACATGATCACCTACATTAAATTCAAGCTTTTGTATCCTTCTATCATGCCATCTCTTAACCTTTTCTTTAAACAACTTAGCATTCTCATAGGCTTGGGTTATCCATTCATCAAGTGAGCTAATGTCAAATAACCTCTTCTCACCAGCAAGTTTGAAATCACAATTGAGCTCTTTGATTCCCCAATAAGCCTTATGTTCTAGCTCTAGAGGTAAGTGACATGCTTTACCATAAACCATCTTATACGGAGACATACCCATAGGATATTTGTAAGCAGTTCTATAAGCCCACAATGCATTGTCAAGTTTCTTAGACGAATTATTCCTAGATCTATTAAAAATCTTCAGCAAAATCAATTTAATCTCTCTATTGCTCAATTCTACTTGACCAATAGACTGAGGATGATAAGGAGATGCAACTCTATGATTAACATCATATTTAGCGAGCAATTTACGGAAAGCACCATGAATAAAATGTGAACCACCATCAGTCATCAAATATCTAGGGACTCCAAATCTAGGGAAAATAACTTCTTTAAGCATTTTAATAGAAGTGTTATGATCATCGCTACTAGTTGGAATAGCTTGTACCCACTTAGTGACATAATCAATGGCAACTAGAATATGAGTATACCCGTTAGATTGTGGAAAAGGCCCCATATAATCAAAGCCCCAAACATCAAATAGTTCGATAACAAGAGAGTAATTCATAGGCATTTCCTGATGTCTACTAATATTACCAATTCTTTGACATTCATCACAGGATAAGATAAACTTACGAGCATCCTTGAAGAGAGTAGGCCAATAAAACCCAGATTGTAGTACCTTGTGTGCAGTTCTATCTCCAGCATGATGTCCCCCATAGGCTTGAGAGTGACACTTGCGTAAGATCTGTTCCTGTTCATGCTTAGGTACACAATGTCTAATAATACCATCTACTCCTTCTTTATAAATATGTGGGTCATCCCAAAAGTAATGCCTTAAATCATAGAAGAACTTTTTCTTTTGTTGGCATGTGAAACTAGGAGGTATAAATTTAGCAACAATGTAATTGGCGTAATCAACATACCAAGGAGCATTATGTGAAGTATTCACGACAACTAATTGTTCATCAGGAAAGCTATCATCAATAGGTAGTGGATCATCAAGAACATTTTCTAACCTAGACAAGTTATCTGCCATAGGGTTATCAACACCCTTTCTATCAATGATATGCAAATCAAATTCTTGTAGCAGAAAGACCCACCTAATAAGTCTAGGTTTAGCATCTTTCTTCTCCATAAGGTACTTAATAGTAGCATGATTGGTGTGAGCAGTTACTTTGGAATCAACAATATAATGTCTAAACTTATCACAAGCAAACATGACTGCTAAAAATTCCTTTTCAGTAGTAGCATAGTTTCTTTGAGCACTGTAAAATGCTTCTACACAATCATCATCAAAAACAAACGGAACATCTTTTTGCAAAAGGTTTGTGAGAGGCCTAGAAATCTTAGAGAAATCTTTGAGAAAACTCCTATAGAAACCAACATGACCAGGGAAACTTCTTATACCTTTGATATCCGTAGGGCACGACATTTTTTCAATAGCATCAACTTTAGCTTTATCAACTTCAATACCTCTTTCTAAGATCTTGTGCCCCAAGACAATACCTTCATTAACCATAAAGTGGCACTTTTCCCAATTCAAGACAAGATTAGTTTCTTCACATCTCTACAAAACTCGATCAAGGTTGCTCAAACAATCATCAAATGAAGTTCCGTAAATGGAAAAATCATCCATGAAAATCTCAAGAATCTTTTCACAAAAGTCAAAGAAAATAGCCATCATACATCTTTGAAAGGTAGTAGATGCATTGCATAACCAAAAGGCATATGTCTATAAGCAAAGGTACCGAAAGGGCAAGTAAAAGTGGTTTTTTCTTGATCCTGGCTTGATACTGGTATTTGAGAGAAATCTGAGTAACTGGTAACCCACAAGTATAGGGGATCGTTTGTAGCCTTCTACGATAAATAAGAGTGTCGAATCCAACGAGGAGCTAAAGTCAAAACAAATATTCCCTCAAATTCCATCGACCACCGATACAACTCTACGCACACTTGACATTTTCTTTACCTAAAACAAGTATGAAACTATTTTGTTGGAGTGATGCTAGAACTATTTTGCAAGAATAAAACTAGAAGTACTTTGCAAGCTGATAAAAGTTAGTTGTTTAGTAAAAGGGTTTGCGTCAACAAGAAAGTTATTTGTCCCTAGGCAATCGATAACAAGTACCGGTAATCATTCTTGTAATTTTATATGAGGGAGAGGCATGAGCTAACATACTTTCTCTACTTGGATCATATGCACTTATGATTGGACCCCTAGAAAGCATCCACAACTACTAAACATCATTAAGGTCGTGAAACCCAACCATAGCATTAAGTATCAAGTCCTCTTTACTCCCATACGTCATACCCCACTTACTCGGGTTTAAGCTTCTGTCACTCTCGCAACCCACCATAAGCAAACCATGAACATATTGCAACACCCTACAGCGGGGTCCCCTCACGTTTACTCGAGATGGAGGGCACCGTAGGACAATACCATAAATAAAATATACAATCATACCAACCAAGATCATGATTAACCCACAACACAAAATGGATCTACTCCAACATCATAGGATAACCGTAGATTATTGGGAAATAATATATGGAGTTGAGCACCATGTTTAAGTATATATTATAGCAGGGAGAAGAGGTGTTACACCGCTGCATAGAGGGGGAGAGAGTTGGTGTTGACGGTAGCAAGATTGTTGATGTAGATCGCCGTCTCGATCGTTTCCCCAGCAGCACTCCAGCGCCACCGGGAGCGAGGGGGAGAGAGCCCCCTACTTCTTCTTCTTCCTTGGCCTCCCCCCTAGATGGGGAGGAGAATTCCCCTTTGGTCCATGGTCTCCTATGGCGGTGGAGGGGCGGGAGCCCCTCTGAGATTGGATCTCCCTCTCTGTTCTCTCCTATTTTGCGTTCCCCAGATCTGGACAAAAACCGTTTCTTATATTCCCGGAGATTCAAACTCTGATTGTGCTGAGATTTTAACACGATTTTTTTTCTGGATATAAGCTTCCTTGCACCCGAAGTAGAGCTCCAACCGACGTACGAGGTGGGCACAACCCACCACCACATGCCCGGCTCAGGGGTCGGATCCTGGTGTCTTGTGCCCTGTGTGGGCCTCCGTTTGCAGTGATTCCAACTCCCAAAAATCACAAATATTCCAAAATAATTCTCCATAAAATTTTATTGCATTTGGACTTCGTTTGATATGGATATTGTGCAATACAAAAAACATGCAAAAAACAGGAACCGACACTGGGCACTGGATCAATAGGTTAGTCCAATAAATCATATAAAAAGTTGTCAAAAGTATCTAAAACTTGTATAATATTGGCATGAAACAATAAAAAATTATAGATAGATGGAGACGTATCAGCATCCCCAAGCTTAATTCCTGCTCGTCCTCGAGCAGGTAAATGATAAAAAAGATAATTTTTGATGTGGAATGCTACCTAACATAAACTTGATCATATGTCTAGTCATGGCATGAATATTAAGACATAAATGATTCAAAGCAATACTCTATAATTTGACATAAGGACATCAATACTCAAGCATCCCAACAAACAATCATGTCTTTCAAAATATCAATGCTAAAGAAAGCTATCCCTACAAAATCATACAGTCTTGTCACGCTCTGTCTTCTTTACACAAAGTATTTATCATGTACTACCCCGGTGTCAGTCAAGCAATTGGTTCATACTTTTTAACGCGCTTCAGCTTTTTCAACCCTCACGCAATACATGAGCACAAGCCATGGATATAGCACTATAGGTGGAATGGAGTATGATGATAGGGGTAAATATAGAGAAGACAAAAAAGTAAGAAAGTGTCACATCGATGCGGCTAACCAACGGGCTATGGAGACGCCCATCAATTGATATCAATGCGAGGAGTAGGGATTTCCATGCAACGAATGCACTATGAGCTATACGTGTATGAAAGCTCCATATGAAAACTAAGTGGGTGTGCATCTAATGCTATAATGGAAAATTCCCACTAGTATATGAAAGTGACAACATAGGAGACTCTCTATATGAAACACATGGTGCTACTTTGGAGCACAAGTGTGGAACTAGCATTCCCCTTCTCTCTTTTTATTATTTTTTCTTCTTCTTTTTTTCTTTTTCTTTCTTTCTTTTTTTTCTTTTTCTTTCTTTCTTTTTCATTTTCTCTCTCTCATTGTCCGGAGTCTCATCCCGACTTGTGGGGGAATCCTAGTTTCCATCATCCTTTCCTCACTGGGACATGATCTAATAATGAATAATGATGATGATCACACTTCTGTTCACTTATAACTCAAAAGAAATAAAAATTACAACTCGATACCTATGACAAAGTATGACTCTATATGAATGCTTCTGGAAATACCAAGATGTGCAATGATTTAGCGTAACATGTATGGAAAATGATGACCGGTGGCTGAGCCACAACTACTATGTCAGCTATATGATCATGCAAAGCAATATGACAATGAATGCTCAAGTCATCAAAACGGAAGCGGTGGAAGTTGCATGGCAATATATCTCGGAATGGCTATGGAAGGGCGATAATAGGTAGGTATGGTGACTGTTTTGAGGAAGATATAGTAAGGCTTATGTGTGATAGAGCGTATCATATCACGGGATCTGGATGCACCGGCGAAGTTTGCACCGACTCTCGAGGTGAGAAAGGGCAATGCACGGTATTGTAGAGGCTAGCAAATTGCGGAAAGGTAAGAGTGCGTGTAATCCATGGACTCACATTAGTCATAAAGAACTCATATACTTATTGCAAAAGTTTATTAGCCCTTGAAGCAAGGTACTACTATGCATGCCCCTAGGGGAAGGGTTGGTAGGATCTAACCATCGCGTGATCCCGACCTCCACGCAAAGGAAAACAATCAATAATAAATCATGCTCCAACTTCATAGCATAACGAGAGACTATACGTGCATGCTTTGGGAATCACAAAACTTAACATCAATATTCTTACAAACCACAACTGTTTACTAGTACCTCCCACATATTCCATCTCTATATCACAAAACTATTGCAAGGAATCAAACATATCATATTCAGTGATCCATAAGTTTTATGTAGGCTTTTATGAGTAACCATGCAAATGCCCAATTCCTGTTGACTCTCTAAATAGATATAAGTGAAGCAAGAGAGTTTAATTCTTTCTACAAAAGGCCATTCTCTAATAACTATAAGTGAAGCAAAAGAGCATTCTACAAATAACGGTTTTCTATGTGAAGAGAAACATGCAATCCAAACTTCAAATGATATAAGTGAAGCACATGAAGCATTCTATAAAGCCATACTCAAAAGATATAAGTGAAGTGCAATGAGAATTATATAAAGCAACCATGTACTATATCATACTAGCATGGTGCATAAAATAATAGTGAAAAATAAACACAAAATACGCTCCAAGAATTTCCGCATATCATGTGAACGAAACGAATCCAAAAACATACCGATACGTGTTGAAGAAATATGGGATGCCTTCCGGGGTATCCCCAAGCTTAGACGCTTCAGTATCCTTGAATATTTACTTGGGGTGCCTTGGGCATACCCAATCTTGAGCTCTTGCCTCTCCTCCTTCTCCTCACATCGAGACCTCCTCGATCTTCAAACACTTCATCCACACAAAACTTAACCAAACTTTTAGTGGCAGGGTTAGTGAATATGGCAATGAAATCCCATCATTTACTTCTGTAACATTATTGTATAATTATAAAAAAACATTAACCACTGTATTCTATCACAATTCTGTGGCCCCAAGTCAAGCAGGCTTCAAGAAGAATTCAAACATACACAAATAATGAAGCTATAACAGCAATCTGTGAAAACCGGACAGTCTGTAAAGATTCGAACATCCACCATAATTCTGTAACTCTAAAAATTCTGCAAAATTACGAAAAAATAAAAAATTTGTATAGAAATACAGTACAAAATGTTTCAGAACCATTTGATGTTCCAGTAAAAATTGAGAAATCGCGCACTACAGCCAAAGTTTCTGTTTTGCACTGCACAAACCAACAAGCAATCTAATCATCCTAAAGGCAAACCTTGGTACATTATTTTTATAATACAATGGAATTTTACAAGGGGATAATTAATTTTTTTAATAATATTCATGAAAAATTCTACATTGTTTCCATGAGCATGAACATAAGTGTTCAAGGTCGACCCTCACTTCCGCAATGCATCACCTTTCAATCGCTTCTCTTTTTGAAAAAGTTTAAGTTCCCATCTATAATTTTTTGTTTTTAAACTTTATAAAACCACTCAACAGAAGTAAATGACTCTCTAAAACTTCCGGTTGTCTCCCTGGCAGTGCTTTCTTTAAAGCCATTAAGCTAGGCATAAAGTGCTCAAGTAATGGATCCACCCGGATCCCAAGGTATATCAAAGCCAATTTGAATCAACAATGATTTAGCATTTAGTAGTGAGCACAAAGCAACATATATCAAGCAATGACGAAGTCTAACTCTCTTCCTATGCATCGGCATGTCATACAAGAACAATTCATGCACATCAAGTAAAGGCCAATGCATAGTATAAGCAGTTTCTTGCAATTTTATCGTGTTGGAAACATAAAGAGACGGAGATGTAATTCCTCTCTCATAATAATTGCAAGTAGGATCAGCAAGAACATGCATATTATATTCATCAAAATTATCATGTGAAATAGTAAAAGGCAACCCATCAATATAATCCTTAATTAGAGCAAACTTCTCCGGTATAGTGTAGTTGGGAGAATTCAAAAAAATAATAGGACTATCATGTGTGTGTGTGCAATTGGAACAATTTCATTCTTAACATAAGGAACTATAGCAAGTTCATCTCCATAAACATAATTCATATTGGAATCTTGGCCACAAGCATAACTATCATCAGGTTCATCAAAAAGGGATATTTCAAATGAATCAACGGGATCATAGCAATTATCATAGAATTCATCCACTAGTAGAAAACAGACCTTTCGTCCGCATAATTAGTCGCGGTTGGCTTTTGAACCGGCACTAATGTGGTGATTAGTGCCGGTTCTTGATGGGGATCATTAGTGCCGGTTCGTTACGGACCTTTAGTCCCGGTTCGTGCCACGGACCGACACTAAAGGTGTGGTGGCAGGCTGTCGTTAGCCTGGGGCCCCACGGGAACCTTTAATCCTGGTTGGTGGCTCCAACTACGACTATAGGCTAACCTTTAGTCGCGGTTGGAGCCACCAACCGGGACTAAAGGCCCCCCTATATTGAAACCCTTCGATGCCAGCCCGAGCAGAGTCCTCTCTATTCTTCCCCTTTCCTCTCCTCCCTGTTGTTCCTCTCTTCCTTGAGCTCATCCTCCATTTTTTCCAAAATTTGTCAAGATTTGGAGGCATCCCATCTAACCAAGTGTTCACAAAGGTTAGCAACTTTGCCCTTTCATCTCTCATTACTAGATTAGCTCTTGCAATGCTCTATAAGTATATTAATTTGTGGGTTTTAGTTTGTATGTGGTAGTTTATTTGATTTATGCAATTTGAGCTCAAATTAAATTCTTACTTTGCATTTGTAGGTGTGGTTTACTTAGTGCCTTCCCGTCCCCGTCCTAACCACCGTTGATCGCCCGCACTATCCCGTCGCCGGCACCACCTTGGCGAGCCTCTTGTTCTTATCATTTTTATAATAAAAAACCATGTTTGTAAGATTTAGTTAGTTACTTGTATAGTTTTCTTACCTATATGGTTGTTTGTTATACATAGTGGCATGGTTTTGAAATCTGTCCCCATCAGCCCTCGTCCTGTTTATGATGCGGATGTGGTATGTACTCTCTTTTATAACTCTTTGTTGCATTTCGTGTTCATGACAATTATGTCAATCAAGTTGACATAGATGTTTTTATCTAGGAGGTATGTGAATCGGAGATTCCAACCGACATAGATATTCTTGTCAAGAAGTTAAATTTAATTGAAAAAGAAAACGAGTATTTGAAAGAAAATTGAAAAGAGTTGAAGAAGAGAAGATGAAACTGGAGTTGTATGTTGCCGATGTCGTCGATGATCACAAGATCAAGATGGGTGCAATGCGAAGATTAGAAAATTTAAAAGATATGCCATTGATAGTGAGGCTTGGTATCACTATGCTGTTGGATCAATTGTTACCTTAGTTGTGATGTTGATCGCATTTGTTGTTGCATTTAAATGCTTTATCTAGAGAGTTTGTATGTTGTTTTATGAGAACAAGTGTCTATGAACTTTATGTACTAACTTGTATTAATTTGGTCTTTTCGGTGTTGTGTAATGAAGATGAGGCGACAATGGATGTACGATGACCGATGCTCTCCCCAGTTCATTAATGGCGTGCATACTTTTTTAGTTGCGGCTGAGGCAAACAAGCGGCCGGATGGTTTTATGTATTTTCCATGTGCTGGGTGTAAGAATGATCGAAATTACTCTAACTCAAGAACCATTCACGTCCACCTGTTTGAGTCCGGTTTCATGTCCGGCTATAATTGTTGGACCAAGCATGGTTAAAGAGGGGTCCTAATGGAAGACAATGAAGAAGAAGAGGATGACGCCAGCTATCCTGGCCATGGGTTCCAAATAAGGCATGGATCCAAAGCAGTTTCAGGGTCATTGTCGTGGTTTTATCACGACAGATGTCCGGGTGAATGGACTTGGGTTCAGGGCCATTGCTAACATGATGGACTCAAAGGGGTTGGTTGGGACGAAGGACATGAGTTTACCCAGGTTCGGCCCCTCAAGTCGAGGTAATAGCCTACGTCCTTCTTGTGCTTGTATTGCTTGATGTATCGATTACAAGGGAGCTGTTGCTTGACCTAGTTCTCGATAACCTGATCTCTAAGTCGCCTCGGGTCTTGACTTTATATAGGAGGTCAAGACCACGGATCATACAAGTTGTAACCGACTCTCATTACATGTTCGAGTCTACCTCTATCTTCTCTTGCCTTTCCTGACCAAGTTGGCCTCGAGCGGCTTACACGCCCGGGTCTTCTTCATCTGGGCCACCTGTCGACCCATCCTGTCAAGCCGCTAAGCTTCCTGGGCCTTAAGTCTCCATGACTAACTCTTGGGCTGGTGTACGAGCCACCAGGTATGACCCGGAACCCTCAGGGTGGGTCTCACCGTGGGGTTATATCCCCAACATTAGGCCCCAGGTTGATTTGAGCTTGCTCACTTAAGCCGTTCTTCTTACTCCTTGGCGAGTCCCCAGGAATGACTTGCCGTGACGTCATGTCAAATCTGCAAAAAAGATCCTTTGACGCACGCAATGAATCTTCTTATTAAATGAATAGCCCGAAGTTCGAGGCGTCTACCTCGGTCAAATGATATCCGATGCTTGGATTTTCGCGCCTGTTCCGCCTTTTCCCTATTAAATAGGACCGCCCTTGGCGGCATTTGCCTTCTCCCGCTTGCTCCGTCATCTTCTTCCTCCTGACGCTCCCGTTTCTAGTGCCTTCCGCTCTGGCGCCGTCTCCTCCTCATCATCGACCAGGCCGCTGCATCAACCTGACGCGGACCAGAGTACTTTCCGCTTCCATCATGCCGTCACCGATGAGTCCTTCTCTTCTCAGATCCACAACGGTTCCGGTAGGGTATTCATGGAGCTCCGCCACCGCGGTTTTTAGAACTCGGGTTCCTACCAATGCTAGCCACATTTAGTCCATGAGCCCTCGACCATATTCTGTCCCCATGGCGCCGCTAGGTAGGAGATCGATACTGATGCTATTTAGATTCACCACGGCTCCGCCAGTCGTTTTCAGTCTTTCACCAGTTCATCTCTAGGTCTGGAAATATAGACATTTCTTTTGTTTTTGTAGATCCGCAATCTAGCAATATTTCGCGGAACCTGTTTTCAGTACTTAGCCGAATTTCACTCTGTCCTTTTGTGATGTTGACCCGCCATGCTGTTCCGACTCTCATCAGCCGGATCTTGGCGTCTCATCCTTAAGATCTTAAGCTTTTAACCTGCCCATGTTTATTCGCCATTTTCTTGACGCACCGTATATGGTTACCTTGCAAAGTTAAAAACTGCCGCCATGTCTCGCGCGTCTAACTCCTGCAACTGGGTCGGTTCTTGTATTACCGAAGAATTTCTGATGGATTTTGTACTTGCGAGCACCCTTCCTGCCAAAGAGGCCATTCATTGGCGGGTTCCGGGTAATGAATTGAAGCCCACTCCTCAGGAGGGCGAGGTGGTTGTTTTTTCGGATCATATCGAACATGGATTCGTACCTCCCGGCTCAAAATTCTTCTGAGATATCCTTCATTTCTATAAGTTGCACCCTCAAGATCTTGCCCCCAACTCCGTCTCAAACATCTGCAACTTCCAAGTGCTCAGCAAGGTCTATCTGCAAACTCAGCCGTCTGTAGGTCTCTTCCGAGAGTTCTTTTATGCAAACCAGCAAACTGAAGTAAAGGCCGGCCGAGCTTAGAACTTGGTGGAATTTCTATTCAAAGGTGCCGGGATATCACCTTTCCGGTTGTACCAATGCCGAGTCATCCAAAAGATTGGAATAAAACTTGGTTCTACTGCAAGGATACCTCCCCGGAGGGTGAGCATCCGCTGTCGGGCTATCACCCTTCCCGGCTTAAGACAACTTCGGAGCTTCCCGGCCGGCTATCAACTTCTGAATGTGCAAGGAACGAGCCGGCTCATGCCAAGATTAAAGCCCTCATGGCCAATGGATTGACGGGTCAGGACTTGATCCGCTGCTGGATCTCCTGGAGAATTATGCCTTTGAGCCCGAGAAGCCGCCTCATGTGCAAATATCCGGGAAAGTATGATGGTTCCCTATGCTTCAGCCAGACAACTTTAGCCGAAGACGATACTACCACTGTCATCCTGAGTCTTGTTCATGAGACGTCAGGAGCTTGCAACGCTATTGGGCTGGCGCCTTTTAGTACCATTAACCCGGCTCCAGACGTAAGACGACTCTTCATTGTCTCTTTTCTCTGTTTAGTTAGGACTTTGTTAATTCATAACCGTTAACCGACTTACCTTTCCAGGCTGACTCCGACTTCTGGAAGAAGAAGTATATTCCTCCTATGAAGAAGAGCAAGAAGAAGGCCCCAACCAAGAAAACGACGAAGAAGACCACCCCTCAAGAAGAATGGTTTGAACCGCCAGAATCATCCGGGTCAGAGGTATAGTTTGACTATTTTCTGTTACCTCGCTATTCACCTTACTGATAACAACTTACTCACAGGATAGAGTTGAGACAAGCCGCGCCAACGCCCCTGAGGTAACTTACGTTTCATCTGATTCAGAAAGCTTTGTACCCTAGAAGATACGGCGGGTTGTTCGAAAAGTTCCCCTTTCTCATCCTCTTGCTTTTTTGGATCCCCAAGTTCTTTTGAAAAGCAACAACAAGCCGACCAACGTTAGACCCGGAGCGCCGGCTCTACTAATCTTATGTCCGGGTTACCTAACTCCCCGGCTCCGAAGAAGCGCCCCGCAAAGGTACGTATTTTCTCTCTGTTTTAACTTTATAGACTTTTCCTTTGTAACCTCAACACTGCCTTATGTCCTTTGAACTGTCTTTCAGGGATCACCTTCATCCGGCGACTCTACAGCCACCGATCTGCCACCTCCGAAGATCAATCCACTGTGCGTGTTTTCCAGCTTTTATGCCCGGCTCTTCAGTGGCTGTAACCCTTGAATTCTGACCTTCATGTATTTCCTAGGGCTCAAGCTAAGCGGAGGAAGACCAACAAGTCCTCCCCTGGCCCTGCTGCCACCGAGCCAGAGCTTGCCAAACCGGACCTGCCGGCGGCTTCTGCCGAACCGACTATTGATGACATTATTCCTGAGAGCCTGCAGAGGTACTCTTCCCAACCGCCGAGCCCTGCCAAGGCTGCTGACGAAACTGCTGCCCCAGACGTCGTGATTACTGGCGCCGGCTTGCAATCTCCTTCACCTCACGTGCTGAGCAAGCATAGTGAGACGGCCGAAGCTTCCAGGAAGCTGGAGTTTGAGCTCCCTGCCTTGGAAAAAATGACCGTTGAAGAACTTCATGCTGGCTATATGAACCGGCTGTCCACAAGCCGGGTTTGGAGCTCAAACTGGTTAACTTGATGAAGAGAAAATATGAGGTATTCCTTTTCCTTCCTATACCCTTACGTAGCCCCCAAGGGCTAGGTTAATATTGACTGATAATAATCCGGCCCTTCCATATTTGTAGAAGTAGACTTATGTAAAATGTAAGCCTCAACTTACTTAACCGTGATATGAAATCATTGTTGTTAGTCCCCAAGGACCGGCTCACCAATTGATAATTTTGAACCGGAACTTCCTAGAAGATAGTTAACAGAGCCAAATGTATCCCCCAAGGGCCGGCTTAATCTTTTCCAAAGTTGAGTCAAAACTTCTTAGAAGATAGTTAATAGAGCCAATTGTAGCCCCCAAGGGCCGGCTTAATCTTTTCCAAAGTTGAGTCAGAACTTCTTAGAAGATAGTTAACAGAGCCAAATGCAGCCCCCAAGTTCCGAGTCAATCTAGCTAAAGTTGAGTCGGAACTGTCTTGCAAAATAGACATTAGCCCCCAAGTGTCATGCATATTGCTTGCAATCTATTTGAGACTTGCTTATTTACTCCATCAGTTGATATGTCGCAGGAAGCTTTAATCGAGGCCGGGTCAGAATTGGCCGGCTTAAAAGCAAATTTAGCTACTCAGCAAGCCACCGGGAGTGCAGCTGACGAGAAATGCCGGCTTCTTACGGATGAACTAGTTAAGATCAAGGCCGATTTCACCGCTTTCAAGGAGTCTGTCGGCTCTGAAAAAGCTACGTTGACCAAGCGGGCAGATGATCCTGATCAGCGGCTGATGATTGTATCTGACGAGCTGCAGTCATTGAAACGCCATATCATGAAGATGTCAGCCGCCCTCTTTGGTAAGTTGTTAGTAGCTTGGCTCACTTTGGATATCATACTTGTGTCGACAACGCATAACGAGGCCTCTGTCTTATGCATGTCCTAGGAGCCGTCAACTCACTTCTGATAGCCTGTTGCCTTTGAAGGCGATATATACTCTGACAAAGCAATTGTTCTACGGGGTGGTCTGCACAATCAAGGCTGTGCAATACAAAGAGAACATCCCTTCGGCTCTCAAAGGGGTCTTGGAGCTCCTGTCAACAATGCCAAAACAAATTGTGGAGCTGAAGAAATCAGCCACCCACCAAGGGGCAATTGCAGCCATAAGCCGGGCGCTGGCTTTCGCTCCAGAGTTTACCCCGGCTGACATGATGGACGGGTTTCCCTCCAAGAAGGAAGACGAATCTGAATTTATAGATGCTGATTATGCCCAAGGCGTAAAGGACTCCAAGGATCTAGCCTCCGTCTTAGCAGAAGAGGTCAACTTGGCGACTTACCAGGCGGCTTACAGTGCTGATCAAAAGAGGATCCATGGTCCGCTCTTTGAGTGCCAGGATCTAACACCCGCTCGCAGTAAGACTTTCTTCGCTTATGATCTTGAGCCGCCCCGTTCTTTGAAGAAGGAACTTTTGCGGCTTTAACCGACTGCAATTGGGACTTGGATAATCTCCAGATCAAGGCAGCCGAAGAGCCAGAGTAGGATGACCCGCCAGCCAGCTGATTGCTTTGTTAGAAAACTTGTAATAGCTGGCTCTCCATGACCCACCATGGGCATAAAAAACTTGATGATATTTTGAGCTCCACAGAGAGCGTCTGTAATAGGATAGCGACAACTTTTGCCTTTGTTGAACTTGTGCCATCTCGCACGTATGAAAGTCCGGTTTTAAAATAGACATGTGCCATCTTCCTTGTCCCTCTCATTATATGCCTTACCGGCTCTTCGTAGCTTAGTTTCCTGCATGTATAAATGTACCTTTCCACCGTTAGGAGGGCGGATTAAAATCTTAACCCGAAGATGCTGTGTCTTCTAAACGTGTTTGAAAGAATTCTTTCGCTTGGCTTCAGAGCCGGCCGAGAAGGTTTGATAAGCTTCACCCATAGGGCAGGAAGCCCCCTGTATGACTATGTTGACTTGTCAACATTTTTGGCGCGAACGCCGGTTGTTAGGGATAGATAAGCTACACCCGGAGGTGGGAAGCCCCCTTCGACAACCGCGGCTAACATGTTAACTAGAATGGCATAAAGCCGGCTGTTAGGGTCAGATAAGTGATACCCGAAGGTAAGAAGCCCCTTAGATAGCCACAGCTGACATGTCAACTGGAATGGCATAAAGCCGGTTGTTAGGGTGAGATAAGCGAACCCGTCGGTAAGAAGCCCCCTTCGACAACCGCGGTTAACATGTTAACGGAAAATGGCATAAAGCCGGCTGTTAGGGTGAGATAAGCGACACCCGTTGGTGAGAAGCCCCCTTCGACAGCCGCAATTGACATGTCAACTGGAATGGCATAAAGCCGGTTGTTAGGGTGAGATAAGCGATACCCGAAGGTAAGAAGCCCCCTTTGACAACCGCGATTAACATGTTAACTGAAAATGGCATAAAGCCGACTGTTAGGGTGAGACAAGCGATACCCAAAGGTAAGAAGCCCCCTTCGACAACCGCGGTTAACATGTTAACCGGAAATGGCATAAAGCCGGCTGTTAGGGTGAGATAAACGATACCCGAAGGTAAGAAGCCCCCTTCGATAGCCAATGTATTTGCATTGATGAAGATGTGCGATGTGGCAGAGGCCCCGACTTGCAGGGATGCTATTTTATATAAATATGATATGTACAATGATAATATACAGTGACGATTCTCAACAACCTTAAGTGTAATAAGGCCGCAGATGCGCTATGTTCCACGGCCAGCGGGTCTCCTGACCCGAAGTATCTGAGTCGTCCCGGATGTCAATGAGGTAATACGACCCGTTGTTGAGATTTTGGCTGACCACAAAAGGCCCTTCCCATGCAAGAGATAACTTATGCATATCTTTCTGGTCTTGAATGAACCGTAGGACTAAGTCACCCTATTGAAACGTCCGGGTCTTAACCCTGCGGCTGTGATAGCGGCACAGGTCTTGTTGATAACTCGCCGAATGGGCAGCCGCCAGCTCTTGTTCCTCCTCCAAAGCATCCAACGCGCCCTAACGTGCCGTCTCATTGTTCGTCTCAGTGTAAGCTGCCACTCATGGCGAGTCATGTCGGATGTCACTTGGCAACACGGCCTCGGCACCATAAACCATGAAGAAAGGTGTATACCCTGTGGATCTGTTGGGGGTGGTTCTGATACTCCATAGGACGGAGGGCAGCTCTTCTACCCAACAACCGAGTGTTCATTGTAAAGGAACCATGAGCCGTGGCTTGATACCCCTCAAGATTTCTTGATTGGCACGCTCTACCTGACCGTTGGACTACGGATGAGCAACTGCTGAAACATCAAGCCAGATGTGCTCTTCATCGTAGAATTTTTTCATAGATCCCTTGGAAAAATTTGTGCCATTGTTAGTGATGATGCTGTGGGGGTAACCAAAACGGTAGATCAGCTTTTTAACAAACTGAACCGCCATAGCCGCATCACACTTGCTGATCGGCTCAGCCTCTGCCAATTTGGTGAACTTATCAACCGCCACCAGGAGGTGTGTTTTGTTATCCTTGGATCTCTTGAAAGGTCCTACCATATCAAGCCCCCAAACTTCAAACGGCAAAGTAATTGGTATCATCCGCAACTCTTGAGCCGGAACATGAGCACGCCAGCCAAATGTTTGACAGCCGTCACACTTGCGGACCAGATCCTCCACGTCTTTGTGAGCCGTCAACCAGAAGAAACCATGCCAGAACGCCTTAGCTACCAAAGACTTTGAGCCGGCATGATGTTCACAATCTCCAGCATGAATTTCATTCAAAATTTCCTGACCTTCCTCTGGTGAGACACAACGCTGAAAAACCCCGGTAACACTGCACTTGTGTAACTCACCATTAACTATTGTCATCGACTTAGACCGCCGAGTGATCTGTCTGGCTAGATTTTCATCATCAAGTAACTCGCCCCGAGTCAAATAGGCCAGGTAAGGCACATTCGAATACGGAATAGCATGTAGAGCTGCCACCAATTGTCCCTCCGGGCCAGGGACAGCCAAATCTTCCTCTGAAGGCAACTTGACAGCCGGGTGATATAAAACGTCCAAAAAGATATGGCTTTCGCCGAGAGCCTAACCGTGATAAGGCATCAGCTGCCTCATTCCTGTGACGATCAATGTGATCTACCTGATAACTTTTGAAGTGACCAGCAATGACATCCACCGCTTGTCGATAAGCCGCCATCCGCGGGTCCATGGAATCCCATGTGCCTAGAACTTGCTGAGCCACAAGACCTGAGTCGCCTAAACACCTTACCCGGCTTAAATTCATCTCCTTGGCTACTCTGAGACCATGAAGCAGAGCCTCATACTCAGCCGCATTGTTGGTGCAAGGGAACATCAGCTGGAGCACATAACAAAATTTATCACCTTTGGGATATGTCAAAACAACTCCTGCTCCTGATCCTTCTAGCTGCTTGGATCCATCAAAATGTATAGTCCAGTATGTGTTATCCGGCTTTTCCTCAGGAGCTTGACACTCTGTCCAATCGTTTATAAAATCCACAAGGGATTGGGACTTGATGGCCGTAAGAGGCACATATTTCAGATTGAAAGGTCCAACTCCAATGCCCACTTAGCAATCCTACCAGTAGCTTCTCTGTTCTGGATTATATCCCCCAACGGAGCAGAACTGACCACGGTGATCTGGTGCCCTAAGAAATAGTGCTTCAACTTGCGATTGGCCATGAACACTCCATACACTAGCTTCTGCCAATGTGGATATCTCTGCTTGGATTCAGTTAGGACCTCACTGATATAATAAACCGCCCTTTGAACTGGATACTCCTTCCCGGATTCCTTGCGCTCAACCACAATTGCGGCGCTGACTGCCCGGTTGTTAGCCGCCACGTATAGGAGCAAAGGTTCTTTCTCAGTCGGAGCAACCAATACCGGCGGCAGAGTGAGTTATTTCTTGAGTGCCTCCAATGCTTCACCCACCGCCATACTCTAGAAAAAATTATCTGTCTTTTTCATCATCTGATATAGGGGAATGGCTTTCTCACCGATGCGGCTTATGAACCGGTTCAACGCAGCGATTCGCCCCGCCAGGCGCTAAACATCGTTAACACAGTCCTGCTGTCCCAGGGAGGTGATAGCTTTGATTTTATCTGGGTTAGCCTCAATGCCACGCTCAGAAACTAGAAATCCCAAGAGCTTGCCAGTCAGGACACCAAAAACACACTTGGCCGAGTTAAGCATCATCTTGTAGATCCGGAGATTGTCAAAAGTTTCCCTGAAGTCATCCAAAAGGGTCTCCTTCTTCCTTGACTTGATCAAAATATCATCCACGTAAGCATGAACATTGCGCCCAATCTGACTGTGAACGCAATTATGCACACAACGCTGATAAGTCGCCTAGGCACTCTTGAGCCCGAAAGGCATAGATACATAACAGAAGGCTCCAAAGGGCGTAATGAAAGCCCTCTTCTCTTGGTCCTTAACTGCCATCTTGATATGATGATATCCTGAATAAGCATCCAGGAAGCACAGGTTTTCGCAACCCGCTGTAGCATCAATTATCTGATCAATATGAGGGAGAGCAAAGGGATTAGCCGGACAAGCCTTGTTAAGGTCCGTATAATCCACACACATCCGCCATGTGCCGTTCTTTTTGAGCACCAGCATCGGGTTAGCAAGCCACTTCAGGTGAAAAACCTTGACGATAAAACCCACCACTAAGAGCTGGGCGACCTCTTCTCCGATGGCCTTGCGTCTCTCCTCATTGAACCACCGTAGAAACTGCTTGATAGGTTTAAACTTAGGGTCCACATGAAGATTGTGGTCAGCGACCTCTCTCGAAAGACCCGGCATGTCAGAAGGTTTCCATGCAAAGATGTCTCGATTCTCACGGATGAATTCGATGAGCGCGCTTTCCTATTTGCGATCCATGTGAGCCCCAATCATGAACTGTTTAGATGAGTCGCCTGAAGTGAAGTCTATTGCCTTGGTACCATCCGCCGAAAACATAAGGGGCGGCTCAACCTCCGTTGTAGGCTTTTTCAGCGGCGTCATATCCTCCGGGTCAACATTCTCCTTATAAAACTTAAGCTCCTCCTCAGCAAAACTGGATTCTGTATAAGCCGCGTCTCCTTCCTCACACTCAATAGCCGTATTCCGATCACCATGAACGGTAATTGTACCATTTAACCCGGGCGTCTTGAGCTGTAAGTAGACATAGCAGGGCCTAGCCATGAACTTAGCATAAGCCGGCCACCCAAACAACGCATGGTAAGGGCTTTTGATCTTGACCACTTCAAACCACAAAGACTCCACTCTATAGTTATATTCATCACCAAAGGCAACTTCCAAAGAAATCCTGCTCACCGGATAAGCCGACTTGCCTGGCACCACACCATGAAAAACGGTGGATGAGGGTTTAAGATCCTTGTTAAGCAGCTTCATCCACCGAAAGGTGTCATAATAGAGGATGTTGATACTACTGCCTCCGTCCATAGGCACCTTATTCACCATATATCCTCCTACTTGGGGGCAACCACCAAAGCCAGCCGCCCCGGGTCATCAACATGCAGCGGGTGATCTTCCCGACTCCATGTTATGTTATATGCAGACCACTTTAAGTACTACGGCAGAGCCGGCATAGCCGCATGAATCGCTTGCTTGCGTAATTTCTGATCTCGCCTGTTAAGGCTGGTCGTGAAAACATGATACTGGCCTGAGCTGAGCTGCTTCGGATTACTTAGATATACGGATTGGTTATGCTGCTGGTGGTTATTGTTACCAGAGTGCCGCGGATGCCCTCCTTGATTACCTTGACCATGATGACCGGACCTTGAGCCGCTGGTCCCATATCCGGCTCCTGACCCACCCGGTCCCAAGCCACCGGGCGGACCACTGCCCTGGTTGTTGGGTTGCGTATAGTAATTCTTTAACTTCTACATAATGTGGCAATCACCCCATGCGTGCGATGAAGGTTTGCAGGGCTGGCTGTGTTCTGGACAGGGCTTCTTAAGCGCCTCCTCCAAATTGAAGGGAGTCATGTTCTTATTAAAAGGTGGCCTGAACTTCCCATTGCCCTTAGGAGGATTCTGGGCGGTACTTGCATTGGCTACCAGCTCTGATCCGCCATCAAGATTCTTCTGCTTGTTCTAGTTACCATTGTTAACCACACCTTTTCCTTGACTGTTCTGCTTACCTTGACTGGCCTTCTCCTCATTAGAGCCTGGGTCCTTCGTGTTATCAGAGTCGGAGTACTTTGTGAGAGCCATCATGAGCTCTCCCATATCCTGACACATACGCTTGAGCCGGCCAAGTTTCTATTGCAATGGAACAAAGTGATAGTTCTTCTCTAAGATGAGCACGGCTTGGGCCGTCGTGATCTGCTCAAACGAGTGGATGATGGTTGACACCCATCGGACCCAATGATGAGCCGACTCACCCTCCTGTTGGACGCAATGATCGAGATCCACGATGGTCATAGGCTGTTTGCAAGTGCCTTGAATTTTTTTGATGAACCTTGCCATTAACTCAGCCCACGAATTGATGGTGTTGGGAGGCAACCCCTTTAACCACGTGCGAGCCGGACCTTCAAGCATCATGATAAAGTACTTAGCACACACCGCCTCACTGACATCTAGCATTTCCATAGCCAGTTCATAACTTTCGATCAAGGCCTCGAGAGGCAAATCAGCAGTGTAATTCGGAACCTTGCGAGGTCCCTTGAAATCCTTCGACAACCGTTAACTTCGCAGAGCTGGCGATAAGCATGGCACTCCCACGGCCCTGGCCGTTACTCCTTCTCCTACTGATACAGAGGGCATGGGATCTTGGTCAGTCGCCGTGGCCAAAGCTGCCGCCTCTTGCTGGTTTCTTGCCCGGTTCATGAGCTGTAACATCCCAAAATTCCATTTTGAAATGTTATGAAATATAGCTATGCATCATCATCATCATTGCTTGAATGTATGAATTGGTTGAAATGCTTCTTCTGACTTTCTGAAAGTCCCTTTCTATTTTCTCTAAGTTGCTTTCACCTAATTGAAAACCCTTGGAAAAAGTTCAAATTAAGAGGGGAGGAACATGACACTCCACACCAGGGACTTCTTGGTGATTTATTTAAACAATAAAAACCAGGGGGTCTTTTGAAAAATATTTGCAAAAGCTTTTAAAACCAAATACGCAATTTCTGAAAATATTATTTTTTTCAAAGTATTCAAATGATCGAATAATTTTTTTTTCAATAAATGGCATTTATTCTTCTGTTAATTTTGATATATATTATTCCTATATTTGGAATTATATTGAATGCATTAAATGAGTTTTACTGCGCTGGAAAATAGAACAGGAAAGATTTTAAAACGGATCGGGCCGGCCCACAGCATTAACCCTCCCGACTTTCCTTTCCAACGGCCACCGACGCCCTCGCAAACCTCTCCCTCTCTCTGACAGCGGGTCCCGCCCCGACCGATCGCGAGATCCGCGCGGTCACCGCCTTCCTCGCGCCCGCGACCGACATCGGCGATCCATTCCTCACCGGATCTCAATCCCCTTCCTTCCCTCGCCCCACCCGCGGCCCTATAAGTAGCCGGCCACCCTCCACACTCCATCCCCCCAAAGCCCTCTCTCTCCCTCGCAAGAGCGCTGCGCCGAAGCTCGCCGGAGCTCTGCCCCGACTGAACCCATCCCCGCACCTGGTCCTCGTCTCCCTCGCCCTCAGCTCCGTCCAACACCACCAATCGACTCCGGACGATCACCGCCGTTGCCTGGACCTCTCCGACGACCTCCTCGACCACCGGAGCGACCTCCCCGACCACCACCTGCTTCCGGCCGCCGTCGACGTCACCGGCGACCGCCATGACCGCCACAGTGAGCATCCCCTCCCTCCCCAGCCTTCGGATCTGGATCCTACGATCCAGATTAGAACTTCTATAAACGCGAACCGTTTTCCTCTTTAGTTTGGTCGACCGCCCGCAATTTCCCCGAGCTCACGCTAGCAGCCAATAGGAAGCAGCCACGTAGCCCTGTCCGATGAGTTTTTTTCTTTTTTTTTCTGATTCTGTTTAGAAAACAGACTGTTTCCAAATTTTGTTTTTATCATATCTTTTAAACTATTTAGTGTTTTTAGTTGATTATTTTTGCATTAGTTCACATATTTGATGTAGTTTATGTCTGTAGTTTTAGAATTTAAATTTGAACTTAAAAATTTGAATTTAATCAAATTTTCTCAAACTACTCAAATATGAATAACTAGAGTTTAAAAATAGATTTTTGTATGAATCTTTTTGCTACTGAATTGTATTAGTTAGGAGTATAAGCATGCTTAGTTTGAGAATTTTTAGGATGGATTTCTTTAGTGTTTTAACTATAAACAGAATCTGCCTAGTGGTTAGTATAGTTTAAATAATTTAGTTTTTAGTTAGTTCAAATCAGATTTAGTTGTATTTTGTTTCAGTCGATTCTGTTGTTTAAACATTAGGTGTTTTACTTGCTGATAATAATAATATAATATGCTTAGTTTATTTCTATAATATTATAGGAATCTCTACTATTTTTCAATTAGGTTTACTTTGATAAAAATAAACTAGTTAGTAATAGTTTCCTTTAACAAAGTTTAGATAATTAAATTCTGTTTTCTAAGAAAAGTTTTAGTAAATTATTTTCTGTTAGGAGAATTGTTTTATTAATAAAATTGTAGTTTATTTCACTCTATTGTTAATAAACTCTAGTCCACCTCATGTAGTAGTGTTTATCAAAACTTTTAAAACCCTACTAAGATTTTTCTTACCAAAACTTTAAATGGATTTAATTCTGTTTATTAATAAAATATTTCTATTGTTCTTTTCTGTCAACTATTGTTTTCTTAATACCAATAATTCTATGTTGTTAGTAGTAGTTTACCCATCTACTTTAGAAAACCCAAACTATGTGTTGATCTTCTTTTCTTTTGATTGTGCCTTGTTTTGTCTTGAGTGATTACTACTTCATTCCTGATTTTTGTGAGTTACAATATTTTGTTGTATGCCTATTGAGTGTTCTTGTTTGATTCGTTAGATCATCCGGAGTGCGAGGCTTGTTACCTAGAGTCCCTCGAGTACGAAGGTCGTCAATCAGGCAAGTCACTTTGATCATGTTTTATCCATGTTTTGTTGCATTAGTTCTTCCATCTCCCCAATTGCATGCAAAGTAGGTAAATTGGAAATTGGTTACTTGATGTAGTATCATGTGGTAGGTACCCCCTCAACCTTTGACACATGGCCCCGGGAAACGTTAAATTAGTCATGCTATGCTTTTAGTAGACGGGGATTGGTTGTGTGATTCATGAGAGTGTGAGATAATAATTTCAAGACCTACTATGATGATCAAGACTTCAATATTTCCAAGTTTTCAATATACCTCTGGGTGGATGATGGTTGAACGGCGCCCTGGAGAAACCAGTGGTTAGCCTAGGTGATGCTGGAGATGTGCCAGTATTCACGCGGAAAGGTCCACCCAGGCACGAAGAGATGGATGGATGCTTCAAGACCCAAGGCTTACCTGCATAGCCACAAGCCATTATGGGCTCTGGCTTGGTTGGATATTGTGGCGACACTGGACAGGTGGTGCTACGAGATGTAGAAGAACGGTAGGAAAGGATGGGCACCGACAGAGTCTCACTGGGACCACTTAGAAGACCTTGTTTTGGTCATCCGTTCCTCAAACACCCTGAAGTGCGAGGAATCCAACGGAGGCGATCAAATCTTGTGGGGAACGTGTGCAAAACTCTGCAGAGTACCCAAACCTAATCGATTAGCCACGTCCACGGTCAAGGACGACTTGAGCCAAAGGAACTGAAACTTCCGGAACCCTCAACACAATTAATATGATGATGTGGGTATTAATAACTTGGGTATGAGAATTGGTTGGTGGAACCATCTCATTAATGAACCAACTTAGTAATAATTTTGCTTAGCCCTCTCTTGATTTAGGAAAAATTGGCTTTACGCAAAAACTTACTACCCCACCTGCCATATATGCATGTAGATTAGATGATTATCTTTTCACCCCTCTCGTGTGACTTTGCCGGCATATTCCATATGCTGAGCTACACGGCTGCAACGTATCATGTTGCAGAGTATTTTTCCGACCAGGAGTGAGGGTACGCTCTACGCTCGGTGAGATGCCCTTGGAGTCAGATGAACTTCACTACCTTTGAAGCTTCCGCAAGATTTAGATATTCTCATGAGTTGGCCTTGAGCCACTTTATTGTAATCTTTATTGTAATAAAGGACTCGATATGAGATTTACGATTAATAAATGATGTGTGATTTCCCTTTGATATATACATTGATGTACCGTGTGTGTACCAGCATGATCTTGGGATGGTACGGAAACACCGGAGATTCAACCTTTCAGGTCGGGTCGCTACAGAAATGGTATCAGAGCACACGCTGACCGTAGGACGTAACCTCTAGGATTGGAAAAGCCTTAGGATCATTCTTTTCTTTGTTTTACAAATTCTTACATTCTGATCTGCTCATTTCTGATTTCTCTCCGATGTATTTCAACATTTTTAGATGGCCACCTTCACCCCCATTCGCTTCACGGAGTTCTGCCAGCCTGACGCAACCATGCCTTTTGGCAAGGAGCTGACACAGATCGTCAAAGACGTGAAGATTACTCTGCCAACCATCACTGGGATTGCGATCACGTCTTTCCCACAGGACGCTCGCTACAGGATCGAAGTGCATATTCCCGGAAGGACTTTTGGATATATCACAGAGCCCATCGACTTCAAGTTTATGGCACCCAGCTGGATTCTTGGGAGAGACATGGCGATTCACCATGCCCTCGGACGTATTCAAGAGGAATACAGAGGTGGTCCCATTTTGCGAGACCTCAGCATGGTTTGTCGTAGGGATGTCCATGGAAACATCATCACCAACCCCACTAGAGACTCCACCATTTCATATATCCAGACTTTGGAGACTCATGTCATGGCTCTGGAGCTTCGGGTACGTGCAGATACGAAGACAATAAAAAATCTGATGAACTGTGAGCTGGATCTTGAAGGTGACATACGGGAAGCCAATTATGAACATGAGCATGAAGTGAAGGACTTCCTAGATAGGATCGAGAAGCTGAATACTCGCATCGCAACTCTGGAGGAACAGCTGGACATGAGGGAAAATCTTCACCCCGAAGGAGACATGGCTCCCTTCATCAGCGACGATGATGACTATGAGGAGAGCACCACCGGAGGACCCACGACTATGCACTTTTGAGGAGAACTTTAGTCATGCCCCCCATGTATCTTTCTTTTATTTTCAACGTTAAAGCGTAGGTCGATGTTTGGTTTGATTGAGACTTGTATTCTGATGTTTGAACCTTTGAGTTGAATTAATGAATGAGTGCTTGATGTGACATGTTTGTGCATTGCATATGGGTAGTGATTTTCTTTCTAGGCCCTTGTTCTATTCTAATTCTCATCCCTCTAAAAATAGCAAGATGCCTCCACGACGTGAGTCTGACTTCACCTTCCCGCCGGAACTCACGCAACTCCTCCAGCAGCAGAATGCACTGATGCAGCTATTGATCCAGAATCAGACCAACAACCAGAACAACAACAACCACCATCCACCTCAGGCTGACAACCTCACCCGTTTTCTAAGGTTGAACCCTCCAACTTTCTCCAGCAACACTGAGCCCATTGTGGCAGACGACTGGCTCCGTAAGATGGAGAGGGAACTCATCAACGCTGGATGTACTGACGCTGAGAAGGTGCGCTTTGCCGCACATCAACTCGAAGGACCAGCAGCTTCATGGTGGGAGAACTACACCACCACATATCCTATTGCTGGTGTGACTTGGGAACAATTCAAGCTTGCTTTCCTCACCTCTCATGTCTCAGCTAGAGCCATGAGTCTGAAGAAGCGCGAGTTTCGGAACTTGCGCCAGAGTAATCGCTCCGTGGCCCAATATGTGGACGAATTCAGCATGTTGGCCCGTTATGCACCAGGAGATGTGGCTGATGATGTGGCCAAGCAGGAGAAGTTTCTGGAAGGACTCAACGATGAGTTGAGCATGTAGCTGGTAGTGGCTACTTTCAACAACTACCAAGAGCTGGTGGACAAGGCCCTCATCTTGGAGGGAAAATAGCAACAAATTGAGAACCGCAAGAGGAAGTATACTCAAGGGAAGTTTAACTTTGGAACTCATCAAAAGACCCGCTACTCCCCGTACTCAGGGAATACCGGATCAGGGACCGGTAAGTTTGGAAGGCACACTCATGCCGTGCACAACCATGGAGGCCACAACCATGGAGGAAATGGGAATGCCCGTCCCAACCATGGCAACTTCAAGACTGACAATGGGAATGGGAACAACAACCAGCACCGTCACGCTCCTACTCAGAAGGATCTGAGCCACATCACCTGTTTCAAGTGCCACAAGATAGGGCACTATGCTACTGAGTGTCCCCAGAGCAAGCAGGGAAATGGAAACGGCAACAACAATGGCAACTCAGCAGCTAAGAAGCCCAACCCTTTTCCCCATGCTCAGGTGAACCACATTGATGTGGAGGAAGTCTATGATCAGCCCGAGATTGTGGTTGGTAAGTTTTTATTGCATTCACGTCCAGTTATAGTACTTTTTGATTCTGGTGCAACTCATTCTTTCATATCAAGGGTAGTTGTGGAAAAGTATGGTTTGCCCACCAAAACCCTTAGTCAGTCATTTAAGGTCAGTTCCCCAGGAGGCATGATGATGGCAGGGATAGGATGCCATGCCTTCAAGCTCAATATAGGAAACCATGTTTTTCCCACCAACCTCATTGTCTTAGAGTCGTAGGGATTGGATGTAATCCTAGGCATGGATTGGATGACCAAGTATGAAGGAAATCTTGACTATCCCAGCAAGTCTATCTTGCTCACCACCCCGGAGAACAAGAGGATTAAGTATGTATCCCGACGCACACGTATGAGTGCTCGGTTAAATTCTCTCACAGGAGTCGTTCAGGAGGAAGTACCTGTGGTAAAAGACTTTCCGGATGTATTCCCGGGAGAATTACTAGGCATGCCACCAGATAGAGAGATTGAGTTCCTGATAGAGCTACTGCCAGGAACAGCCCCAATTTCCAAGAGACCCTATCGGATGCCCGCAAATGATCTATTAGAAATCAAGAAGCAAATTAAGGAGTTATTGGACAAAGGGTATATTCGTCCAAGTTCTTCACCTTGGGGAGCCCCAGTTCTTTTGGTGGAGAAGAAGGATAAAACCTTGAGAATGGTAGTCGATTATCGTGCCTTGAACGAGGTGACTATCAAGAACAAGTACCCTCTGCCGATGATTAATGACTTGTTTGATCAGCTCGTAGGAGCCAAAGTATTCTCCAAAATCGATCTTCGATCAGGGTATCACCAATTGAAAATTCGTGAACATGATATACCCAAAACTGCTTTCACCACAAGGTATGGCTTGTATGAGTATACCGTCATGTCTTTTGGTTTGACAAATGCTCCTGCTTACTTCATGAGTTTGATGAACAAAGTATTCATGGAATACCTAGACAAGTTTGTCGTGGTGTTCATATGACATATTGATATTCTCCAAGAACGAGGAATAACACAAGGAACATTTGCGTTTAGTTCTGGATAAGCTGAGAGAGCATCAGTTATATGCCAAGTTCAGCAAATGTGAATTCTGGCTGACGGAAGTCGGATTCCTTGGACATGTTATTTCCGGAGATGGAATAGCAGTGGACCCCACTAAGGTTGAAGCCGTCACCGAGTGGAAGTCACCCACCTCAGTTAAGGAGATCCGCAGTTTCCTCGGACTTGCCGGATATTACCGGAGGTTCATTGAGAATTTCTCAAAGATTGCCAAGCCCATGACGGAGTTGTTAAAGAAAGAGTCTAAGTATATTTGGACTAAGGAATGTGAAGCCAGTTTCCAGGAGTTAAAGAAACGTTTGGTCACAGCCCCAGTGTTGATTTTGCCCAATATTCGGAAGGACTTCCAGGTTTATTGTGATGCTTCACGTCAAGGACTTGCAGGAGTACTCATGCAAGATGGAAAGGTTGTAGCTTATGCATCCAGACAACTACGACCTCATGAGTTGAATTATGCCACCCATGATTTGGAACTAGCAGCCGTAGTGCGCACACTCAAGACCTGGAGACATTTCCTTGTCGGAAATAGTTGTGATGTTTACATCGATCATAAGAGCCTGAAGTATATCTTCACGCAGAAAGAGTTGAACCTCAGACATAGGAGATGGTTAGAGTTAATCAAGGACTATGACATGAGATTACACTACCATCCAGGTAAGGCAAATGTGGTAGCAGATGCCTTGAGTCGGAAAACTTATGTAAACACACTCACCGCGGGAGGATTACCCCAGGAGTTAGCCGATGATCTCAGAGAGCTCCGGCTAGAGATAGTTCCAAGAGGCTATGTTGCCACACTGGAGATCCAGTCCACCTTGACCGAAAGAATTCGTGATGCCCAGAAGACGGACAAGGACATAGCTGAGATTAAGCAAAGAATGAAAGATGGTAAAGCTAAAGGTTTTCGTGAGGATGAACAAGGAACTCTGTGGTTTGAGAACCGAATCTATGTGCCCAATGACCCAGAGCTCAGGAAGTTGATACGTCAGGAAGCCCACGATTCACCTTACTCGATACACCCAGGCAACACCAAGATGTATCTGGACTTGAAGGAAAGTTACTGGTGGACGGGTATGAAGAAGGATATTGTGGAACATGTTGCAATATGTGATGTTTGTCAGCGTGTAAAGGTGGAACATCAGAAACCAGCAGGGTTACTCCAACCTTTGCCGATACCCGAGTGGAAATGGGAAAAGCTTGGTATGGACTTCATCACAAGATTACCCAGGACCCGTTCAGGTTATGATTCTATCTGGGTAGTGGTTGACCGCTTGACCAAGGTGGATCATTTCATCCTAGTGAAGACCACCTATACCAGTGCTAAGTTAGCCAAGATATACACAACCAGGATCGTGTGTCTGCATGGAGTTCCGAGAAGTATCGTGTCAGATAGAGGAACACAATTTACCTCAAAGTTTTGGCATCAGCTACATGAAACTTTGGGTACGAGGCTGGAGTTCAGTATAGCTTTTCATCCACAGACCGATGGACAGACTGAGAGAGTCAACCAGATTCTGGAGGACATGTTGAGATCTTGTGCACTAGACTATGGGTCTAGTTGGGATGACAACTTACCTTACGCAGAATTCTCATACAACAATCGTTATCAGACCAGTCTGAAGATGGCCCCTTTCGAAGCTTTATACGGAAGGAGGTGCAGAACACCATTCATGTGGGATGGTGTTGGAGACCGAAAACTTTTTGGTCCCGACCTTATCCGAGATTCTGAAGAGAAAGTCAAGCTGATTCATGACAGACTCAAGATAGCTCAATCTCAACAGAAGAGTTATGTTGATAGCAAATGCAAGGAAGTGATGTATGAAGTGGGAGACCGAGCATATCTTCGTGTGTCCCCACTTCGAGGAATCAAGAGGTTTGGTGTTAAAGGAAAGTTAGCACCCAGGTTCATAGGCCCCTACAAAATTCTTGAACGTAGAGGTGAAGTTGCATACAAGCTGGAATTGCCGGAAGGATTGTCCGGAGTTCATGATGTTTTCCATGTTTCCCAGCTGAAGAAATGCCATGCTGAGATGGCTGATATTCCTTTGAGAGACACCGTGCCCCCAGAGGCCATATAGCTTGACAGTGAGCTGACTTACGAGGAGAAGCCTGTCAGGATCCTCGAGATTGCCAACAGAGTTACCCGTAGCAGGATCATCAAGTTCTGTATGGTTTTGTGGAGTCACCACACCGAGGAAGAAGCCACCTGGGAACGCGAAGAAGATCTTCGTAGAGACCACCCGCACCTATTTTCTAGCCAACCTGAATCTCGAGGGCGAGATTTATCTTAAGGTGGGTAGGTTTGTAACATCCCAAAATTCCATTTTGGAATGTTATGAAATATAGCTATGCATCATCATCATCATTGCTTGAATGTATGAATTGGTTGAAATGCTTCTTCTGACTTTCTGAAAGTCCCTTTCTATTTTCTCTAAGTTGCTTTCACCTAATTGAAAACCCTTGGAAAAAGTTCAAATTAAGAGGGGAGGAACATGACACTCCACACCAGGGACTTCTTGGTGATTTATTTGAACAATAAAAACCAGGGGGTCTTTTGAAAAATATTTGCAAAAGCTTTTAAAACCAAATAGGCAATTTTTGAAAATATTATTTTTCCAAAGTATTGAAATGACCGAATAAAAATGTTCAATAAATGGCATTTGTTCTTCTGTTAATTTTGATATATATTGTTCCTATATTTGGAATTATATTGAATGCATTAAATGAGTTTTACTGCACTGGAAAATAGAAAAGGAAAGATTTTAAAACGGATCGGGCGAGCCCACAGCATTAACCCTGCCGACTTTCCTTTCCAACGGCCACCGACTCCCACGCAAACCTCTCCCTCTCTCTGACAGCGGGTCCCGCCCCGACCGATCGTGAGATCCGCGCGGTCACCGCCTTCCTCGCGCCCGCGACCGACGCCGGCGATCCATTCCTCGCCGGATCTCTCTCCCCTTCCTTCCCTCGCCCCACCCGTGGCCCTATAAGTAGCTGGCCACCCTCCGAAATCCATCCCCCCAAAGCCCTCTCTCTCCCTCGCCAGAGCGCTGCGCCGCAGCTCGCCGGAGCTCTGCCCCGACCGAACCCATCCCCGCACCTGGTCGTCGTCTCCCTCGCCCTCAGCTCCGTCCGACACCACCAATCAACTCCGGATGATCACCGCAGTCACCTGGACCTCTCCGACGACCTCCTCGACCACCAGAGCGACCTCCCCCACCACCACCTGCTTCCGGCCGCCGTTGACTTCACCGGCGACCGCCACGACCGCCACAGTGAGCATCCCCTCCCTCCCCAGCCTTTGGATCTGGATCCTACGATCCAGATTAGAACTTTTATAAATGCGAACCATTTTACTCTTTAGTTCGGTGAACGACCCGCAATTTCCCCGCGCCCACGCTAGCAGCCAATAGGAAGCCGCCACGTAGCCCTGCCCGATGAGTTTTTTTTCTTTTTTTCTGATTCTGTTTAGAAAACAGTCTGTTTCCAAATTTTGTTTTTATCATATCTTTTAAACTATTTAGTGTTTTTAGTTGATTCTTTTTGCATTAGTTCACATATTTGATGTAGTTTATGTCTGTAGTTTTAGAATTTAAATTTGAACTAAAATTTGAATTTAACAAATTTGCTCAAACTACTCAAATCTGAATAACTAGAGTTTAAAAATAGATTTTTGTATGAATCTTTTTGCTACTGAATTGTATTAGTTAGGACTATAAGCATGCTTAGTTTGAGAATTTTTAGGATGGATTTGTTTAGTGTTTTAACTATAAATAGAATCTGCATAGTGGTTAGTATAGTTTAAATAATTTAGTTTTTACTTAGTTCAAATCAGAATTAGTTATATTTTGTTTCAGTAGATTCTGTTGTTTAAACATTAGGTGTTTTACTTGCTGATAATAATAATATAAATTGCTTAGTTTATTTCTATAATATTATAGGAATCTCTACTATTTTTAAGTAGGTTTAGTTTGATAAAAACAAACTAGTTAGTAATAGTTTCCTTTAACAAAGTTTATATAATTAAATTCTGTTTTCTAAGAAAAGTTTTAGTAAATTATTTTCTGTTAGGAGAATTGTTTTATTAATAAAATTGTAGTTTATTTCACTCTATTGTTAATAAACTCTAGTCCACCTCATGTAGTAGTGTTTATCAAAACTTTTAAAACCCTACTAAGATTTTTCTTAACAAAACTTTAAATGGATTTAATTCTGTTTATTAATAAAATATTTCTATTGTTCTTTTCTGTCAACTATTGTTTTGTTAATACCAATAATTCTATGTTGTTAGTAGTAGTTTACCCATCAACTTTAGAAAACCCAAACTATGTGTTGATCTTCTTTTCTTTTGATTGTGCCTTGTTTTGTCTTGAGTGATTACTAGTTCATTCCTGATTTTTGTGAGTTACAATATTTTGTCGTATGCCTATTGAGTGCTCTTGTTTGATTCGTTAGATCATCCGGAGTGCGAGGCTTGTTACCTAGAGTCCCTCGAGTACGAAGATCGTCAATCAGGCAAGTCACTTTGATCATGTTTTATCCATGTTTTGTTGCATTAGTTCTTCCATCTCCCCAATTGCATGCAAAGTAGGTAAATTGGAAATTGGTTACTTGATGTAGTATCATGTGGTAGGTACCCCCTCAACCTTTGACACATGGCCCCGGGAAACGTTAAATTAGTCATGCTATGCTTTTAGTAGACGGGGATTGGTTGTGTGATTCATGAGAGTGTGAGATAATAATTTCAAGACCTACTATGATGATCAAGACTTCAAGATTTCCATGTTTTCAATATACCTCTGGGTGGATGATGGTTGAACGGCGCCCTGGAGAAACCAGTGGTTAGCCTAGGTGATGCTGGAGATGTGCCAGTATTCACGCGGAAAGGTCCACCCAGGCACGAAGAGATGGATGGATGCATCAAGACCCAAGGCTTACCTGCACAGCCACAAGCCATTATGGGCTCTGGCTTGGTTGGATATTATGGTGACACTGGGCAGGCGGTGCTACGAGATGTAGAAGAACGGTAGGAAAGGATGGGCACCGAGAGAGTCTCAGTGGGACCCCTTAGAAGACCATGTTTTGGTCATCCATTCCTCAAACACCCTAAAGTGCGAGGAATCCAACGGAGGCGATCAAATCTTGTGGGGAACGTGTGCAAAACTCTGCAGAGTACCCAAACCTAATCGATTAGCCGCGTCCACGGTCAAGGACGACTTGAGCCAAAGGAACTGAAACTTCCGGAACCCTCAACACAATTAATATGATGATGTGGGTATTAATAACTTGGGTATGAGAATTGGTTGGTGGAACCATCTCATTAATCAACCAACTTAGTAATAATTTTGCTTAGCCCTCTGTTGATGTAGGAAAAATTGGCTTTACGCAAAAACTTACTACCCCACATGCCATATATGCATGTAGATTAGATGATTATCTTTTCACCCCTCTCTTGTAACTTTGCCGGCATATTCCATATGCTGAGCTACACGGCTGCAACGTATCATGTTGCAGAGTATTTTTCCAACCAGGAGTGAGGATACGCTCTACGCTCGGTGAGATGCCCTTGGAGTCAGATGGACTTCACTACCTTTGAAGCTTCCGCAAGATTTAGATATTCTCATGAGTTGGCCTTCAGCCACTTTATTGTAATATTTATTGTAATAAAGGACTCGATATGAGATTTACGATTAATAAATGCTGTGTGATTTCCCTTTGATATATACATTGATGTACCGTGTGTGTACCAGCATGATCTTGGGATGGTACGGAAACACCGGAGATTCGACCTTTCAGGTCGGGTCGCTACATGAGCGCTTGCGCATCCAGAGCCGGCTGATTGTCCCCCTGAGGTCCTCTCTGCCGATCGCTGCTGGAAACCGCCGGTGACTCATAGCGCCGGCTAAGGCTTCGACTTGGGAGAGGCGTTGAATGGAAACGGCTCCGGCTGTGAGCATACTTCTCTTGTTGGGCCATCGCCGTCTGAAGGTATCCAATGGCATTCCGTACCTCTTCCGCAAAAGGCGCTTCATCTGGAATAGGAATTGTTTCAAGCCGGGTGGCCGCGGCCACCATGTTCTCGGCAGGGTTAGAATAATGACCCGCCAGTGTTGGAAAGACCGCTAGTGAGGCCTGGTTTCGTCGGGCCGGGTGAGACATCGGTCGAGCCGCCGTGCGGCTTCCAGGTGCATCCACTTCTCGTCCCGTTCCTGGCGTGTTGAAGAGGTTCCTAGCCTCATATCGTTCTGGCAAGCAGGATTGACGCCTCCTCCGATGCACCGCAACCACCGATTGCTTTTCCATCCCAAGTCGGAAGGCACCCATTTTAATACGTTCTGCCTCTTCCTCCATCTGGAATTTCAGCTCAACTATCCTCTGCTGCTCCTCCGTCATCTGGTCCTTGAGCCTCACAATCTCTAAGTTTCGGGTAGCCTGATTATCTGGTGTAACTTCAATGGCCATCAGGGTCGCGAGCTCGTTCGTCAAATCCAAAAGAAATTGAGCCGAAGGCGGTGGGTCAGTGCCTGAGGTTGCTGCTCCCGTGGCTGTACTGCTCGTGCCTGGGGCTGACCCCGCCATGAATACGGCAGCGTGAGCCGGCGGCCCAAGAGCGTCCGACTCAGAATGATCCAACTCAGGGCAAAGCTCATCGTAGCCCCCAAGCCCACCGTGGTGAAGCTGGTAAATTGACTCTGTCTCTCCGCTCGAAGACTCGTCTTCTGAATGAACAAGAGTTTCCCGCAACCCGAAAGCTTCTAGATCCATACCTTGAGTAAAGCCTATGAAGACGTGCCTTCGGCCCGGATTGGCACGGGCGGGCCGCACATCACGGGCGGGTTGTGCGCGCCGGGCCAGCTTGATGGTGTTGGTGCAGATGTCCGGCTTGGGTGTAGATCCATCGGTCCTTCCAATGAAAACGTGAATCCCGCCGAAAGGAACGCGAAATCCATATTCCACAGAGTCGGCATCAAGCCCCCAGCCGGTGTCGTCGATGTGGAGCCGACCGCAGCGACTCTTGCTCATCCTTCCGACCACGTATCCCTCGAGCCCTGGGAGAGAGCCCTTTGAGAACTCAACACCACTGAGCGCATGCCCCACGGTGGGCGCCAACTGTCACAGTGGGTGCAGATGTCCGGGTGAACGGACTTGGGTTCGGGGTCATTGCTAACGTGATGGACTCAAGGGGGTTGGTTGGGACGAAGGACACAAGTTTACCCAGGTTCGGCCCCTCAAGTCGAGGTAATAGCCTATGTCCTTCTTGTGCTTGTATTGCTTGATGTATCGATTACAAGGGAGTTGTTGCTTGACCTAGTTCTCGATAACCTGATCTCTAGGTCGCCCCAGGTCTTGCCTTTATATAAGAGGTCAGGACCACAAATCATACAAGTTGTGACCGACTCTCATTACATGTCCGAGGCTACCTCTATCTTCTCTTGCCTTTCCTGACCAAGTTGGCCCCGGGCGGCTTAGACGCCCGGGTCTTCTTCATCCGGCCCACCTGCCGGCCCATCCTGCCAAGCCGCTAAGCTTCTTGGGCCCTTAAGTCTCCATGGCTCACTCTTGGGCTGGTGTACGAGCCGCCGGGTATGACCCGAAACCCTCAGGGCGGGTCTCACCATGGGGTTATATCCCCAACAGTCATGCTAGGTACGCTCTTACCAAAGAAGAGAAGGAAATGTTCTTCAAATGCCTTCTCACTATGAAGGTCCCATCTGGCTTCTCGGCGAATATAAAGGGAATAATAAATATTGTAGAGAAAAAGTTCCATAACCTAAAGTCTCATGACTGCCACGTGATTATGACGCAACTTCTTCCGGTTGCACTGAGGGGGCTTCTACCGGAAAACGTTCGATTAGCCATTGTGAAGCTATGTGCATTCCTGAATGCAATCTCTCAGAAGGTAATCGATCTAGAAATCCTACCAAGGTTAGAGAATGATTTGGTGCAATGTCTTGTCAGTTTCGAGTTGGTGTTCCCACCATCCTTCTTCAATATCATGACACATGTCCTAGTTCACCTAGTCGAGGAGATTGCCATTCTGGATCCTGTATTTCTACACAATATGTTCCCCTTTGAGAGGTTCATGGGAGTCTTAAAGAAATATGTTCATAATCATGCTAGGCTAGAAGGAAGCATCTCCAAGGGACATGAAACAGAGGAGGTCATTGAGTTTTGTGTTGACTTTATTCCTGACATTAAGCCAATAGGTGTTCCTGAATCGCGGCATGAGGGCAGATTAGGTGGAAAAGGCACGCTAGGAAAGAAATCGCTAATATGCCAGGACAGGCATTCTTTGGCACAAGCACACTACACAGTTCTACAAAGTTCCGCCTTGGTGGCTCCGTATATCGAGCAACACAAGAATATTCTACGCTCCAAACACCCGAAAAGTCTGATGACTGGATTACACATGAACAAACAGTGATTTTTGTCGGTTGGTTGCAGACACGTCTCATGCGTGATGACACTGTTAAAGATGATTTGTACTTGCTGTCCAAGTTACTATCTTAGACTATATTGACTTTAAAAGGGTACGAGATAAATGAGAATACATTTTACACGATCTCCCAAGATAAAAAGAGCGCCAACCAAAACAGTGGTGTCCGCTTTGATGCAGCAAACAGCAATGGGCCAACGGACACATACTATGGTTACATAGAGGAGATATGGTAACTTGACTATGGACTTGATTTGAAGGTCCCTTTGTTTAGGTGCAAATGGGTCAATGTGACACGAGGCGGGGTAAAGGAAGACCCGCTGTATGGAATGACAACAGTGGATCTCAACAATCTTGGGTACGCAGACGAACCATTCGTCCTAGCCAATGATGTGGCGCAAGTTTTCTATGTGAAGGACATGTCCACAAAGCCGAGAAAAAGAAAAGATAAGGAAGCAAATACATCATGCAATGATCCAAAGCGTGACATAGTTCTCTCAGGGAAAAGAAACATCGTGGGAGTGGAGGACAAGACAGACATGTCAGAAGATTATGAAAAGTTTCATGAAATTGCTCCCTTCACAGTGAATATTGACCCGAGCATCAAGTTAAACATTGAAGATTGTCCATGGTTACAACACAAAGGGACACTCGCAAAGAAAAAGTTTTACACCCAAAGATCCCACTCTAGGATGTGATCGGCTTCTCTAGTTAGTTTCTGGACTTATATATCTAGAAAGTCCCGCTTCGGACAAACCGAAGGGAATCTTTGTAATAGTAGTGTACTTATGTGTTTTGTGCATTCAGTATGCACCATTCGAAGGGAGGCCATCAATTTTCAACCCTTTCTGACTTCAGTTGCTATTTTTCATGCATTTATTGATTTTTTTGAGCTAAATGACCCTGAAATTGATAAGCACTACAAATGAACTCTGAAAAGGTTGAAAGTTGGCATGGTATCATCATTTCACCCACATAGCATGTGGTAATAACTTGAGAGGGTTATGACAAAAACTAGATGTACTTCGTGTAAAAAATGGACAATCTCTTTCGAAGTATCACGGTTTTGGACGAAAACTCTTCTATTACAAAGGGATTTGTCACATCCCTAGCTAGAAGTCATAGGAACAACATATGTTTGCATCATGTTTCAATTTGGCATCAACTTGAAATGGGAAGTTGAAGAAACCCCAAGCTCACATTGAATCAAAACAATTCAAAGTTGGTGAAAATTCAACAAATCCAAAATGCTCTTTAAAAATGTTCCATATGTCTGATAAATTTGGACATGATTATAACAGGGACCATTTTACATATTTGAACATCCAAATTTTTTTAAAAATAAATGTTAAAGATCCTGAAAATGCCAAATAAAAAATTATCATTACTTTTGTTTTCAAATATCCTGAAACTTTTTAGATAAGTTTGAAATATTCAAACTCCATTATAGAAAATACTTGGGATATTTTGCAAAGTCATTTTGTACCTGCAAAAGAATTAAACAATGTCAGGAATTAGAAAAGAAATGAAATACAGAAAAAAGGAGAAAGAAGCCCAGGCCAGGCCGGCCCACCTCGCCCAGTGTGGTCGGCGTGCGCGCGCTGCCGTGCCTCCACGCCGGTAGCTGCCTGCCTTCTCCCCCCTCTCCAGCATGACAGGGATAAGCTCCCAGAGCTGTCCCCATCGCTCCCTCTCTCTCTCTCCCTCGCCCGGCTCTCTTTCTCCCCTCCTCTGCTCTGCCATGGCCAAGCTGCCCGCCACCGTAGTGCCGCTGTTTTAGCGGTCCCGCACCCTTCTGAGCCCACCAAAGGCTCCGCCTAGATCCCCTCTTCCTTCTAGCCGAGCCATGCACCATTGGGAGCTCCTTGTCGCTGCCATCGCCGTCGTCTTCAACCTCCGGCCGCTGGCAAGCAAGTGAAGCTCGCCGCTGCTCCATGCCCTCCCCGAGCCCGCTCTCGACGTCTCTAAAACCGTCGTGAGCCCCTGGTCCTTTCCCCCTCTTTTTCCCTTCGAATGAGCCCTCTAGTGTTGAGTTCCTCCGAGCCTGAAAGCTTCTCGCCGTCGACGAGGTTGTGGCCGCCATTGCAGCGGCCCAAGCTTGCGTCTGAGCATGCGGTCGTGCTCAGGATGTTCCCAGGCAACCCTAGGAGGCCTTAGGTGCCTCGTTTGAGCTTCGTCTCGACGGGCCCGTGCCCGCCCGAGCTCCGACAGCCGCCAAGCTTGACACCAATGTCTATTCCGACCATCTCAGCTCCTAGGAGGGGTCAGAATGGACGCGCGCGCGTGTGTAGGTCCGTTTGGTGCCCTCCGCCACCCTTTTGGTCACCGGAAGAGGGATCCCGAACCCTCCGCCGTCTCTGGAGCCACCGGCGGCTCAACGGCGGTGGGTCTTGCCGGAGTTGACCACAGGGGTTTGCCCCCTGGGTCACTGGCAGGTGGGGCCAGGCTCTGTTAATCAAATTAGTTAGCAAATTAATTAATTAGATTAATTAAACCAATCAGTCACTCACCAGTGGGCCTAGATCTGTTAATTAGTTAGGATTAGTTTTAATTATTTAGTTAAATGATTGAGCCACTGACATGTGGTCCCCACATGTCAGGTTTGACTCTGGCCTGGTCAGGTGATCAGCTGACGTCACCGTGATGTCAGGCTGATGTCATATTTCATTTCTAGTTTAAAAATAATTCCAGAAATTTTTCAAAACTTCAAAAATTCATATAAATGAATTTGTAAATCAGATGAAAATAAGTTATATATGAAAATTTATCCGAAAAATCCAATGAATCCAATGGTGCTATTGTCATGCATGTTAGAGAAATATAAATAGGTGAACATTGACATTTACTAATAGGGTAGTATATGGAATTTGAAATGAAGAACGATTTTGAACCTATATTCAAACTCATTTCAAATTAACATGATCACTAGCTGCATTAGCTCATCCATACATACTATCATGCCATGATCATGCATCATATTGTTGCACTTGCATGTATTGATTGTTTCTTATCTACATTGTGGTAGGCCCTGCTTCCGAGGATACCCCCGAGTATTCCAACGAAGGAGAGAACCTTCCCGCTACCCAGCAAGGCAAGCAACCCCTTTGATCATTCCGATAATATCCCACTCTCTCGCTCCTGCTCTTGTTTATTTCATTAGGACAATCGACCACATGTTAGTTATACACGTTAGATGACCCTAATCTGCTGCATGACCTGTCATTGTCACAGTAAATGGCTAAACCTTGCAACCTAGCATACCTGGTAGATGCTTTTGCCATGATGTGCTTAGCTTACTTTGCCTGCTATGCTTGCTATGCTTAGAGTTGTGTCAGGTCTGATTCATCTGGGTGATGAACTGAGTGCAACAATGTTGTTCTGATGTGATGATCTTATGATGAACCCGATTTGGTAAAGGTAGCGATGAGAGGCTATGTAGGAGTACATAGCGGGTTGTCTCGTTGGGATCGTCCTTAGGAACTGAGTTCCATGTTTGTGACCCAAGACTAGTTACTACCACACATTGGGTTTCGGTAACTCGACCCCTCTCGACTTATCAGTCGCTTAGTCCTTGGTCCAAGAGTTGCAAGTAGTTTCTGGTGTTTATAGCATGCTGGAGGCCGTGTGTAGCGCCGAACCTAGGGGTGGGTTATGACGAAGTAGGCAGTGGCACGGTGTACCAAGGGTCACCCGAATGGTGGGCTTGGGAACCCTGCGCACATCGTTTGGGGCCGTAGCGGAAACATCGGCCGGACTTCCGTGCGGTTTCAGTCTCGAATAGGTGATAGCCTGGACTAGAGGTCTTATGTGATTGACAGTCGTGGCCGACTCCCTTGCTGGGCATCCGCTTGAAGGTTGCCGAGATGCATGGTTTTATGAGCACACATCGATAAGTGGCGAGAGCGTGTGTGAACAAGTACACCCCTGCAGGGTATGAAACTATTCGAATAGCCGCATCCTCAGATATGGACTACTTGGAGAACTATGCTGTTCATAGATAATCAAATGGATACTCATAAAAATATCAAGACAAGTGTGAGTACCGTGGATGGCACTCTCTGAGGAGAGCGAAGTGAATCCATGGAGGTGTATTTCTATGAAGTTGGTGGACTCGTGTGCGATATCTAAAATTGTAGCAAAGAGTTAAAATTTGAGTAGTGCAGGTTAGCCATGAGTCAAAGCTGGCATTGCTGCATAAACTCCACCACTTCCCTCGTTGATACATGAGCATGATTAGACTAGGTTTGTTTTAAAGACTTGCTAAGTACGTTTGTAATCATGTTTGCTTAATAAATGTTGCAGATGAGACCCAGGACCCATCAGGTGGTTTCTTTGTAGATGTCGACGATGCCGAATAGCTGTTGTTCCAGCTACGACCTTATGCCCTGTAGCAGGCTGTAGATAGTCAGGCCATGTGCCTTTTTACCCCTTTCATCTCTCTATACTTAGATAGCAAAAGCTTCCTCTTGGTTTGTATGAACTTGTTTGTATGACTTGAGTGTCGGGTCATGTGACCCCTATCTGTAAGAACATATTATGTAAGGCTCGTCTGAGCCTCTTAAATAAAAGCCATGTTGTTGTATGGTTATGTTGTGATGCCATGGTTGTATCTATGCATATCGGGCATGTCGTGCGTACGTGTGATGTGCAACGGTATGTATGGGATCCGACACCTAGTTGTGCGCCTTTAGTAGTACTCTTTACGGGAAACTGCCTCCTTGTGCTTCCATTGAGCCATGGTAGCTTGCTACTGCTCCGGACACATTGATTGACCGGCATGTATCCTTCTCTTCTGCTGTGTCTGTCCCTTCGGGGAAATGCCTCGCGGTGTAATGGAGTCCCCGTAGCCTGCTATGACTCGTCTAGACACGCTTGAGGTCGACACCTGCATTGCTGGGTTACGTATGCCTGTTTCCATACGGAAGTGCCGCTTGGGTTCTATGACTAGTTATGTCGGCCCGGGTTCTCTGTCGTTTGATTGCCAACGACATGTTCACATACGTGAGCCAAAAGACGCAAACGGTCCCGACCAAGGTAAGGATGTAGCCGTGGATCTTACCGTGCGTGAGGCCGCAAAGTGATGTGATATGTTATAGTCTGGATCCATATGACTTAGGATCAAGGTCCCGACAGCGTTGGTATCAGAGCCTAACTGACTGTAGGACTACCAAGCCAAACCGGTCGAAGTTGAGTCTAGAATCACTATAGAAAAGTAGGGGAATTGATTGTGGAAGGGAACGTAAGGCTCTTTTCACTCCTCTTCCCAAGTTATTCTATTCTGAGTCATTCTCATCTTTTCTACGGGGATAAGAACTAGGCTTCTCATCCATTGCTTAGGATGCCGAGTTACTAACCATGGACCACTAGCTAGCTTGTTTGCAAGTGAATGTGGGTACTCAAGTATTGTTGGTGTGACAAATAGATGGAGAAGAGATTTGGGTCTAGAAAGTTGAGTGGTTATGCTTTTCCAATCTTTTGCAGTGGTCTCAAAATCCTTTTTGAGCAATTACAACCGTTATGCTGTCCAATTTATGATAGAGTCTCTAATGTCTTTGCATCATTCTCTGTTTCAGATGCCCCCTCGTCCTTCCCATCAGGTGGTCCGTCTGACCAGGTGCATTGATGTACCGGGCCACACGGCCATGTTGGTTAGAGTTATGATGGAGGCTGGTTACCGTTGGTACCCAGAGTACACAATGGAGGAACAATATTGAGATTTCAACCAGAGTCAGTATCTGTGTACCGTCAAGATTTATCCTTCATATCCTGGAGTTGTAGAGCCGCTTCACTGGACTTATGGATTAGGTGTCACCATAGATATGTCAGTTCAGGAGGCCTCTTACACCATGCTGACTATCATGAGGTTTCATCATGGTCTGCTTAAGAACAAAGAGTTTTGTTATGTTCCTGCTTCTAAGGGAGGAGAGGATGGTTATCTTAGTGCAACCTACTATGATCATTCCCATGAGGATCCTAGGTTGCAGGTGACCGCTCAGATGTTGGAGAACAGGGATCGTGATGCACGTGGCTTTCGCATAGAGCTTTATGCCACCCATGCACGTCTTTGGACAGCCCTGACACAGTTGGCACCTGTCGTGCAGACAGACTATGGAGATTTGGAGATGCTGACCCCATCGCGGACTCATCCAGCACACGTAGACTGGCCCGATGTTGGAGGCATCACCCCTCTTCGAGGACCGCTGTTCCCACCAACAAGGGGACCAAGGCCACATCCGTGTCCTTATGGTTCCCAGGGATCACAGGCTAGAGTGTTCCCAGATCCTCAGATTCAGCTCCCGTGTCATGGGGGTAACCTGTATGAGGCATTCTATGGCAATGCTTGAGTATGTGGATGTTAGTTTTAGTATGGTAGTAATCGTATCGCCATAGTCCTGCGTGTTTTGTGGGATATGATGAGGTTGAGATTTGAGTTCTGGAGGTGCAGATAGATAATGTATAGGAAGCTTGTAATGCCTCCGATGAGTTGTGTTATCTCTCCGTAGTTGTATTTCAGCTTGGCTTGTACTGAACTATGTCATGGTGTGTATGAATCATGGTGTTCATATGGCAGTTGTTTTACCATGTTGATTGGTGTTTACCCTGCATGCCATGTTGTCCAGTACATTCCTTATCTCATGTCCTAGAGTTGTTCTCCCCTATGATTAAGCTATGATTTCCCCCCCAGGATGGTGGCAACTAGGAATAACCCCGTGCCTGCCCCTGAGCAAGGCGAGGGAAGCCAACCAAGGCAAGAGGATCTGCCACATGCGCCTTCTCTGGCAGAAGTGGTGCTTGAAGCCGAAAGGAACAAGAGAGAGACCAACAGGCTATTGGAGCGAATTGAGCAGAACACAACACGTGCTCCCTGCAATGATCTCAGTGATGGCGTGTCACTCAGTGATTTCATTAGATTGTGCGCACCCAAGTATCATCATTCGGTCGACCCACTCGACGCGGATGACTGGCTGACTAGCATGTACCGCAAGATCCGGGATGCCAATGTGTCCGAGGGCAACAAGGTGACCTTTGCAACTTACTTTCTGGAAGGACCCGCCAATTTGTGGTGGGAAAATTTTGAAGCCATGCGTCCCGCAGGCCTCGCACCAACCTGGACAGAATTCAGTGTTGCATTTCATACCCATCACATCCCGGAAGGGCTAATGGATCGTAAGAGAGAGGAATTCTGTGCCTTCACTCAGGGCAGACTATCAGTGGATGCCTATAGTCGTGAGTTTTGAAACCTTGCTTGCTATGCTCGTGGGGAAGTTTCTATTGATGCCAAGAAGTAGGCTAGGTTCTGCAAGGGACTTAATCCTGAGCTCCATCAAGACCTGCGCCTGCATGAGTGCACCACTTTCCAGGCTCTCGTCAACAAGGCTATCAATGCCGAGACTGGACAGACAGATTATGAGGCCACGAGAAAGCATAACCGTGACTTCAGCCCCGCATCTGGCTCGGGCCACAATAAATGCCAGGTTTGGGTGCCCAACGCAGCCCTGCCGCCAAGATACAATGTGAGGCCATCCTTCCAGGCGCCTCGCCCAGCTTAGCCCAATCCTCCAGTGAGGCCATTTGGAGGACCGCCTGCAAATGTTGCACCCCATGCCACCGCGGTTTGCTACAAATGTGGAGAACCGGGACACTAATTCCGTGAGTGTCCCCAGAATAATGCTAAGCCCGCTGGATGTGGAAAGCCAGGAAAAGCCTTTTATGTGAAGCCAGCTCCAGCTCATGGACGAGTGAACTATGTGTCTGCTGAGGAAGCCCTTGAGGATCCTGATGTTATCCTAGGTACGCTCCTTGTCAATAGTCATCCAGCTTCTGTTCTATTTGATACTGGGGCATCTCATTCTTTCATTTTAGAAAGTTATGCACAGTTGCATAACATGTGTTTTTGTGATATGCCTACTCCTTTAGTAGTTCAAACTCCTGGTTCAAAATGGCAAACTTCTAGAGTGAGCCATGATAATGAGATTCCGGTGGATAGGCTAGTCTTCCTAGCATCTTTGATAGCCCTCAAGTCTTCGGACATCAATATAATTCTAGGCATGGATTGGATGAAAGCCCACTATGCTAAGATTGATACTCACACTAGGAATGTTCAACTTACACATCCATCGGGCGAGATAGTTAATGTCTCCACTCGAACAACCAAGCGCCAACTCTACTCCCTCAATGCTAGCCCCCTTCCAGAGTTAGAAGATATTCCGGTAGTCTATGACTTTTCGGATGTCTTTCCAGAAGAACTGCCAGGAATTCCTCCTGTCAGAGATGTTGAGTTTGTGATAGAGCTCGTTCTAGGGACTGTCCCAATAGCCAGAAGACCCTATAAGATGGCATCCGTATAACTAGTCCAACTTAAGATCCAACTCGATGAGGCTTTGAAGAAAGGTTTCATCCGTCCCAGCTCTTCTCCTTGGGCTTGTCCCGTTCTCTTCATCAAAAAGGATGGATTAGATCGGATGGTTGTGGATTATCGGCCAGTGAATCTGGTCACCATAAAGAACAAGTATCCGCTCCCCAGGATCAACGATTTGTATGATCAACTCGCTGGATCCTCTGTCTTTTCCAAAATGGATTTGAGGTTGGGATACCATCGAATAAGAATTAGGAACGGGGATATTGCAAAAACGGCTTTTGTGACTCGTTATGGCCAATACGAGTACACCGTCATGTCCTTCGGTTAACCAATGCCCTAGCCACCTTCTCTCGTTTGATGAATTCGATCTTCATGGAGTATTTAGATAAATTCGTTGTGGTTTACCTCGACGATATACTCATCTACTCAAGGAATGAACAAGAACATGCCGAGCATCTAACTCTGGTATTGATGAAACTTCGAGAGCACCGTCTGTACGCCAAATTCTCCAAGTGTGAATTTTGGTTGCCAGAAGTGACCTATATGGGCCACGTGATATCTGGTAAAGGTATTGCTGTCAATCCCGAGAGAGTTCAGGCCGTCCTTGATTGGACTCAACCTGAATTAGTTAAGCAAGTTCGGTGTTTCCTTGGCTTAGCGAGCTATTGTCGCCGCTTTGTCGAGAACTTCTCTAAGGTTGCGAAACCTCTGACTGAATTCCTCAAGAAAGATAAAAAGTTCGAGTGGACCCCACAATGCGAGCACAATTTTCAGGAGCTGAGAAGACGACTGACCTCTGCTCCCGTTCTGGTGCCACCAGACTTCTCTAAGGACTTTGTTATCTACTGCGATGCCTCGCGACAAGGATTAGGTTGCATTCTCATGCAAGATCGTCATGTGATTACATACGCTTCTCAACAGTTGCGTCCACATGAGGATAATTATTTAAGACATGATCTTGAGCTTGCAGCTATAGTCCATGCACTGAAAACATGGCGACATTACCTTCTGGGTAATCGTTGAGAAATTTAACTGATCACCAAAGTCTAAAATATATATTCACCTAGCCGGATTTGAATCTCAGGCAAAGACGGTGGGTTGAGTTGATTACAGATTACGACTTAGGGATAACTTACACCCCGGGGAAAGCCAATGTTATGGCTGATGCACTAAGTCATAAGTCTTATTGTAACAATCTGATGTTACAACAAGGTCAACCACTTCTCCATGAGGAATTTCGGAAGTTGAACCTTCACCTTGTTCCTCAAGGATTCCTATCCAACTTAGTGGCGAAACCTACACTTACGGATCAAATTATAGAAGCCCAGAAGCATGATGTCGGGATATCTCAGATCAAGAAAAACATTAAGAAGGGTAATGTTAGATGCTTCTCGGAAGATGATCGGGGTGTTGTCTTCTTTGAGAACCATTTGGTGATCCCGAAGAAGCAACATCTATGACAGTTGATCCCTAAGGAGGCTCATGATTCTCCCCTCTCAATTCATCCGGGTAGTACCAAGATGTATCAGGACCTACGCCAGAGGTTCTGGTGGACTAGGATGAAGAGACAAATTTCTCAGTTCGTTGCTAACTGCGGCATTTGTCGTCGCGTGAAAGTACAACATCAAAGGCCTGCTGGCACCCTTTAACCTTTAGCTATTCCTGAATGGAAATGGGATAAAGTCGGTATGGATTTTATTACCGGATTTCCCAAGACTAAGAGAGGGAATAATGCTATCTTTGTGGTCATCGACTGCCTTTCCAAAGTGGCTCATTTTCTTCCTGTTCGGGAGAGTATAACTGCTAGCCAGCTAGCGGAGTTGTATGTTTCTCGAATAGTTTCTCTTCATGGTGTTCCTTTGGAGATTAACTCAAACCGTGGAAGTATCTTTACTTCCCGATTCTAGGAAAGTTGTCAAACCGCTATGGGGACTCATCTATCCTTTAGCACTGCTTTCCACCCGCAATCAAGTGGTCAAGTTGTGCGAGTCAATCAAATCCTCGAAGACATGCTCCGAGCTTGTGTTACATCTTTCGGTATGAACTGTGAGAAATGTCTTCCATTTGCTGAATTTGCTTATAACAATATTTATCAATCAAGCTTGGGCAAAGCCCCTTTTGAAGTTCTCTATGGACGAAGGTGTCAAACACCTCTTAACTGGTCGGAAACCGGAGAGAGGCAACTCTTTGGCCGGGATATGATCCAGGATGCAGAGGAGCAAGTTCGCATTATTCCTGAAAAGTTGAAAACAGGCCAATCTCGTCAAAAGAGCCAATATGATTGCCATCATAAGGCTGTGACCTATGAAGTTGACGAGAAGGCTTACCTTCGGGTTACAGCTCTGAAGGGTACCCATCGATTCGGTATCAAGGGCAAGTTGGCTCCTCGTTACATCGGACCTTTTCGCATTCTTGCTAAACGAGGAGAGGTTGCCTACCAATTGGAACTTCCGCCACATCTTTCCAAGGTTCATGATGTCTTCCACGTCTCGCAACTCAGGCGTTGCTTCTCGGACCCTGTCCGTGAAGTAGACCATGAAGCGCTTGATCTCCAAGATAACCTTACATATTGAGAATACCCTATTTGTATTCTTGATCAAGCTGAGCATATCACTCGGCGTCGGAACATCAAGTTTCTCAAGGTTCAGTGGTCACACCATTCTGAAAAGGAGGCCACATGGGAAAGAGAAGATTGTCTTCGACTAGAGTACCCCGCGCTCTTCCCGACGACATCAAAATCTCGGGACGAGATTCTTGTGAGTGGGGGTGAGTTGTCACATCCCTAGCTAGAAGTCATAGGAACAACATATGTTTGCATCATGTTTCAATTTGGCATCAACTTGAAATGGGAAGTTGAAGAAACCCCAAGCTCACATTGAATCAAAACAATTCATAGTTGGTGAAAATTCAACAAATCCAAAATGCTCTTTAAAAATGTTCCCTATGTCTGATAAATTTGGGCATGATTATAACAGGGACCATTTTACATATTTGAACATCCAAAACAATTTAAAAATAAATGTTAAAGCTCCTAAAAATGCCAAATAAAGCATTATCATTACTTTTGTTTTAAAAATATCATGAAACTTTTTAGATAAGTTTGAAATATTCAAACTCCATTATAGAAAATACTTGGGATATTTTGCAAAGTCATTTTGTACCTGCAAAAGAATTAAACAAATGTCAGAAATTAGAAAAGAAATGAAAAAAAGAAAAAAAAGGAGAAAGAAGCCTAGGCCAGGCCGACCCACCTGGCCCAGGGAGGTCATCATCCTCCTGGCGGCCAGGAGGACAGGAGTGTGGCCGGCGTGCCGCGCTACCGTGCCTCCACGCCAGCAGCTGCCTGCCTGCTTCCCCCTCGCCAGCGCAACGGGGATAAGCTCCCAGAGCCATCCCCATTGCTCCCTCTCTCTCTCTTGCCCGGCTCTCTTTCTCCCCTCCTCTGCTCCACCATGGCCGAGCTGCTCGCCTCCATAGCGCCGCCGTTTTAGCCGCCCCCGTGCCCTTCTGAGCCCACCAAAGGCTCCGCCTAGATCCCCTCTTCCTTCTAGCCGAGCCACACACCGCCGGGAGCACCCTGTCGCTGCCATCGCCGTCGTCTTCAACCTCCGGCCGCCGGCAAGCAAGTGAAGCTCGCCGTTGCTCCAGACCCTCCCCAAGCCCATTCTCGACGTCTTTGCAACCGTCGTGAGCCCCTGGTCCTTTCCCCCCTCTTTACCCCTTTGAATGAGCCCTCTAGCGCCGAGTTCCTCCGAGCCCAAAAGCTTCTCGCCGCCGGCGAGGTCGTGGCCGCTATTGCAGCAGCCCAAGCTTGCGTCTGAGCATGCGGTCGTGCTCAGGATGTTCCCAGGCAGCCCTAGGAGGCCTTTGGTGCCTCGTTTGAGCTCCGGCTCAACGGGCCCGTGCCCGCCCGAGCTCCGGCAGCCACCAAGCTTGACGCCAGCGTCGATTCCAACCATCTCAGCTCCTGGGAGGGGTCGGAATGGACGCGCGCGTGTATTGATTGTTTCTTATCAGGATTGCGGCAGGCCCTGCTTCCGAGGATACCCCCGAGTATTCCAACGAAGGAGAGAACCTTCCCGCTACCCAGCAAGGCAAGCAACCCCTTTGATCATTCCGATAATATCCCACTCTCTTGCTCCTGCTCTTGTTTATTGCATTAGGTCAATCGGCCACATGTCAGTTATACACGGTAGATGACCCTAATCTGCTGCATGACCTGTCATTGTCACAAGAAAAAGCTAAACCTTGCAACCTAGCATACCTAGTAGATGCTTGTGCCACGATGTGCTTATCTTACTTTGCCTAATATGCTTGCTATGCTTAGAGTTGTGTCAGGTCTGATTCATCTGGGTGATGAACTGAGTGATACAATGTTGTTCTGATGTGATGATCTTATGATGAACCCGATTTGGTAAAGGTAGCGATGAGAGGCTATGTAGGAGTACATAGCGGGCTGTCTCATTGGGACCGTTCTTAGGAACTGAGTTCCGTGTTTGTGATCCAAGACTAGTTACTACCACACATTGGGTTCCGATAACTGGACCCCTCCCGACTTATCAGTTGCTTAGTCCTTGGTCCAGGAGTTGCAAGTAGTTTCTAGTGTTTATAGCATGCTGGAGGCCGTGCGTAGCGCTGACCCTAGGGGTGGGTTACGACGCGGTAGGCAGTGGCACGGTGTACCAAGGGTCACCCGAATGGTGGGCTTGGGAACCCTGCGCACATCGTTTGGAGCCGTAGCGGAAACTTCAGCCAGACTTCCATGCGGTTTTAGTCTCAAATAGGCGATAGCCTAGACTAGAGGTCTTATGTGATTGACGGTCATGGCCGACTCCCTTGCTAGGCATCCACTTGAAGGTTGCCGAGATGCATGGTTTTATGAGCACACAGCGATAAGTGGCGAGAGCGTGTGTGAAGACGTACACCCCTACAGGGTATGAAACTATTCAAATAGCCGCGTCCGGATACTCATAAAAATATCAAGACAAGTGTGAGTACCGTGGATGGCACTCTCTCAGGAGAGGGAAGTGAATCCATGGTGGTGTATTTCTATGAAGTTGGTGGACTCGTGTGCGATATCTAAAATTGTAGCAAAGAGTTCAAATTTGAGTTGTGCAGGTTAGCCATGAGTCAAAGCTGGCATTGCTGCATAAACTCCACCACTTCCCTTGTTGATACATGAGCATGATTAGACTAGGTCTGTTTTAAAGGCTTGTTGAGTATGTTTATACTCACGTTTGCTTAATAAATGTTGCAGATGTGACCCACGACCCATCAGGTGATTTCTTTCTAGATGTCGACAATGCCGAATAGCTGGTGTCCCAGCTACGACCTTATGCCCTGTGGCGGGTCAGGCGATGTGCCTTTTTACCCTATTCATCTGTCTGTACTCAGATAGCTTAAGCTTCTGCTTTGTTTGTATGAACTTGTTTGTATGACTTGAGTGTCGGGTCATGTGACCCCTATCTGTAAGAACATATTATGTAAGGCTCGTCTGAGCCTCTTAAATAAAAGCCATGTTGTTGTATGGTTATGTTGTGATGCCATGGTTGTATCTATGCATATCGGGCATGTCGTGCGTACGTGTGATGTGCAACGGTATGTATGGGATCCGACACCTAGTTGTGCGCCTTTAGTAGTACTCTTTACGGGAAACTGCCTCCTTGTGCTTCCACTGAGCCATGGTAGCTTGCTACTGCTCCGGACACATTGATTGACCGGCATGTATCCTTCTCTTCTGCTGTGTCTGTCCCTTCGGGGAAATGCCTCGCGGTGTAATGGAGTCCCCGTAGCCTGCTATGACTCGTCTAGACACGCTTGAGGTCGACACCTGCATTGCTGGGTTACGTATGCCTGTTTCCATACGGAAGTGCCGCTTGGGTTCTATGACTAGTTATGTCGGCCCGGGTTCTCTGTCGTTTGATTGCTAGCGACATGTTCACATACGTGAGCCAAAAGACGCAAACGGTCCCAGCTAAGGTAAGGCTACAGCCATGGATCTTACCGTGTGTGAGGCCGCAAAGTGATGTGAGATGTTACAGTCTGGATTCATATGACTTAGGATCGGGGTCTCGACAGGTTTTCATTTTATTGAACTTATTTTAACTCCATACTTTGTGTGTGTTCAAAATGCACCATTCAAAGCCGCATCATCAATTTTCAACCCTTTCTGACTTCATTTGCTATTTTTCATGCACTTACTGATTTTTTCTAGCAAAATAACCCTGAAATTGAAAAGCACTTCAAATGAACTCTGAAAAGGTTGAATGTTGGCATGGTATCATCATTTCACCCACATGGCATGTGCTAAAAAGTTTAGAGGGTTACGACAAAAACTGGATGCACTTTGTGTACAAAGTGGACAATCTCTTTCGAAGTATCAAGGTTTCGGATGAAAACTCTTCTGTTACAAAGGCATTTCATTTTTCTTAACTTATTTGAACTCCATAATTTGTGTGTGTTGAAAATGGACCATTCAAAGCCACATCATCAATTTTCAACCCTTTTTGACTTCATTTGCTATTTTTCATGCACTTACCGATTTTCTTTAGCAAAATAACCCTGCAATTGAAAAGCACTCCAAATGAACTCTGAAAAGGTTGAAAGTTGGCATGGTATCATCATTTCACCCACATATCATGTGCTTAAAAGTTGAGAAGGTTACGACAAAAACTAGATGGACTTCATCTACAAAATGGACAATCTCTTTCAAAGTATGAGGGTTTCGGACGAAAACTCGCCTGTTACAAAGGCATTTCATTTTTCTTTACTTATTTGAACTCCATGCTTTTTGTTTGTTCAAAATGAACCATTCAAAGCCACATCATCAATTTTCAATCCTTTCTGACTTCATTAGCTATTTTTCATGCACTTACTGATTTTTTTCAACTAAATAACCCTAAAATTGAAAAGCACTTCAAATGAACTCTGAAAATGTTGTAAGTTGGTATGATATCATCATTTCACCCACATAGCATGTTATAAAAAGTTGCGAGGGTTACGACAAAAACTAGATGCACTTCATGTACAAAATGGACAATCTGTTTCGAAGTATCACGGTTTCGGATGAAAACTCGCCTGTTACAAAGGCATTTCATTTTTTAAATAACCTAAGATTTACCAAATTGGATATAATGATAAAACACGCTAATATTAAACAGTAGAGAAAAGAATCACTAGAAAATCTATTTTTAAAGTAAAGTTATTCACAAACTAGTGATTCACAAAAAAATTAAATAATTCAAATTTAAATTTTTCGAATTTTAAAACTACTGACACTAACAGAAAGTTTATAATTTTTTTGACCTAATGCAAAAAGATTCACTCATTAGCTCTCAATAAAGCACAAAAAAACTCAGAAACAAAAGAAAATAAATAAAGCAAAAAACAAATAAAAATAATAAAAAAGGCCGCCTACTGGGCCGCCACAGCTTGCATACGACTAGAAACCCAACCTGGGCCAGTATGCAGGCCCGCAAGGCCTAGTAGGCCCAACACGGCCGCACAGGTTCGATAGGCCCACATAGGCCTGCTTAGAGAGGAGCTCGAGGGAGCAGCCGCAGCGTGGCTTATAACCAGTGCGGCTGCCCCTCGCTTTGCGAGGTGGGACTAATGTTCCCCTGCACCGCGCCTGCGCAAGCACCACCGTTAGTCGCGGTTGGTGGCTCCAACCGCGACTAAAGACCCCCCTTTCGTCGCGGTTGGAGCCACTAACCGCCACTAAAGGTAAATTTCAGCCAGCCCAAGCGGCGGGAAGCCAGGCCTTTAGTCGCGGTTGGTGGCTCCAACCGCGACTAAAGGGGGGTCTTTAGTCGTGGTTGGAGCCACTAACCGCGACTAAAGGTCTCCTTATATATACAACACTTCAATTTTTTTCAGTTACTCTGCATCCTCTTCGCGACATCGCCGTCGTTGCCGTCTCGCCTTCCCGACGGCGCCCGTGCCATCGCTGTCTCATCGCGCCATCACCGTCTTGCCTCCTTGCGCTGATCTCCGACGCTGCTCGCGCCCGTTCCTCCCCGAGCCCGGCCTGACCCCGCCCGGACGCCGCTTGCGCCCGCTCCTCCATTGCCGCTTCCGACTCGCCTCGCCTCACCGTCGCCCCGTCGCCCAGCTATGAGCTCCCACCCTCCCCTCTCTCCCTCGCCCCCTTGTGCCGCCATGGCGGCCGCTGGTCCCTCCCCGGCGCAACCCCCCCAATTTTCATGAACACACACATACACACACAACTTTGATAATTAGATGATTTATTAGATGTATAGATGATTAGATGCAAGAATTTTGATGTATAGGAAAAAGTTAAGGAATTTTGACATAGATGCATGAATTTTGACATTTTTTCACTAGATGATTAGTTACATGTGCACAAAAAAGTGTAGGACTTTTGACATTTGAGGAATTTTTACATTTTGATCTAATATATGTATAGAAAAAAGTTGATGAATTTTGACATTTGATCCAATGTATAGCAATTATTATTTGCAAAAGTTGCATATTTTAATGTTTTCCATTTTGTGTTTTCCATATTTTAATTTTTTTTGGGTTATATGTATGGAATGGGTTGACTTTACGTCCGTTTCGGCTCCTTGTGTGTCTTTCGGTGAGGGAGAGTGTCCACCATATATATATATGAGAGAGGAAGAATCTCGACAGTTGTTGTGGGGGTCGCTTCTCCTTCGTTCCCGTGTGCTAGACATTTTGGTGTAATGCACTCGGGAACGAATGGAGGAGCCACCATCACCGATGGTCGCAATATCAGAAGGAGTGCCCACCATATATGTGAGATGAGAGTTTAGGAAGGAAAGACTCGACAGACCTAAAGTCGACCTGTTGCATATTGAGTAATAGTGATCTGTGTGTTGATCAGTTTTCTTGTAGTTTCCTTCGATCGATTTTAAATGTTTCAACTATGAACATAGGAAATGTCTGACAACGAAAGAGAATTATCTATGTGCGAATACTGCAAAGACGAGCGCGGCCTATGTGTCAAGCCTTTCCTAGTTGATGGTAGGCGCTTCAGCATCATGCTGGATGAGACCTTCGAAGTGGGTACAGTAAGTCACAACGACAAGTCTTTTTTCGTAATTAAGCATGACTTCTGCTTCTTTTGCTTCAACTTATAATTTTAATTTTTTACTATTCTACTAGAATATCCCCTGCCATGCAAGAATTTATGTCTTGGATAAGATGATTTCAATACTAAAAAAAGCATGGAGGTAAAGATAGTTCACTTGAGGACCGAGCATAGTTATACTTTTGCCGTAAAATTGTACAATGCAGGCATCTACTCCTATTTTGAATGCAAAAGTTGGAGAGCACTATGCAAGGCTTATGCATTTGAGCCTAATATGCTTATCACCTTTGATATTCATCCGAAAGATGAATTGAAGGTAATATCGACATCTAGGTCGATGTGCAGACGCCTCGAGTTCTACCATTATGTGACTTTCTCAACCATATTTATTAAGTAATTTATACTCCCTCTACAAACTAATATCAAAGTGTTTAGAATAATATTTTAGTAATCTAAACGCTCTGATATTAGTTTTCAGAGGGAGTATTGTTTATGTAAAAATAGTTGACAACTTATTTCCATTGACAACTTATTTTCATTCTTCAAAAAATGTACAAAAGATGGTAGACAGAACCTACTACTACAATGATGAAGCAGAATTAACTTATCAGGAGAAAAATCATCTTATCACATTTCTTAATGATCTTGAGAAATACAATAGCTATTATAAAACTCCTCTACATTATGGTAAATACGTGCCACTAGTGCACGTGGTGAACTACGGTAACATCCATGGAGATTGCATGGTAATATTTTCTACTATTACGACATCCGTGCATCTTTTGCATAAATTCTTCTAAAACTAAACTACATTGCTAACTACAAAGTTGTTACTATGTTTTTCATTAGAAAATCCCGAAGGATTGTGTGCCTCATCTGATGTTTCCGAGAGGTCGCGTTGATGTTATGACCTTACGACCAGCACGGCCAGGTCAGCCTATGCATCACTCCTGTCCATACCGGATTTCTAAAACCGATGAAGACATGACAACCAAAGATTGGAAAAGATGTATGGTCAATCGTAGAGAGCTACTTGGAAGCAACATTGTGCGTAGGCCAAGAATTGGAAACAGGATGATCTCCATTCTCCATAATGGAGAGTTAGGGCCTATCTTGGTTTATGATATTGTACCTAAGAGAGGGTAGAGTAGGTCCTATGAGAGAGGAGTAGGTTCCATGTACAATGTGTTATTATGTTCTACAATGTGTTAGAGTTGATGATGATGATGATGAGTTCCGATTATGACTAGTGACCAACTTGTTATATGATGTCTCATTGACGAAAATGATGATTTAATAGTGTTGGTGGTAATGACTATGATGATTATTAGCTATAGTGTTGTTGGTGGTGATATGATGCAAGAGTTTTTATATTAATATGATGATGATGTTGATCATCATTATCATCATGATTTGTTATATCATTGGGGGAAGGAAAGCGGATTAGATTTATGTGGATGGATCAAAAGTGACCAAAAGTTGAATTAGTAGGATCGTCGTCCTACTAATTTAACTTTTGATCACTTTTTATTCATTTGGATGAATAAAATCCATGTTTCTTCCTGACAATGATATAATATTTCATCATGAACATAATGATATAACAACCCCTTTATTGGTACTGTATCAAAATTTGTATAATGACTTATAACCATAATTAATTCATAAACCCCTAAAGAATTAAAAGGAAAAATAAAACAAAACTAAAAACCCAAATACTTTTAGTCCCGGTTGGTGTTACCAACCGGGACTAAAGGTCCCCCTAGCCCACGGCACCGTCGGATGCCACGTGGAGGGCCTTTGGTGCCGGATCGTGTTGAACCGGCACTAAAGGGGGGTAGGCTTTAGTCCCCACCCTTTAGTGCCGGTTCGAGAACAGACACTAAAGGCCCTTACGACCCGCGACTATAGGCCTATTCTGCACTAGTGATCCTTCGGTAAGAACGAAGGGGCATTAAATAATGTATGAGTTGAAGAGTTACTATCATTAGAAGGTGGGCATAGGTAGTTAATCCGGTCTTCCTCCGTTTGTTCTTCGCTCTCCTCGTCATCTTTTTCATCCAACGAGCTCGTAGTTTCATCAATTTTTTCTTCCATAGATTCCTGCAAAATATTAGTCTCTTCTTGGACAGTGGAGACTTTCTCAATAAACACATAAATATTGTAATTGTATTTATAATTATCATAGCAATATTTAAGGATAGCAAAATTTTCTGGTCTATAAACTGAATCATCAAAATCTTCAAACTTTTTTAAAAAAGATTCAATTTCACAAGCACCCTTAAAAGCAACAAGTTCTTCTATTCGTTCCACATCATAATAATCATATATACCATTAGCATAAGAAGTTAAGGTTTCATTATCGTTAAATTTGCATGAAAAGGGAAGATGTGGAGTATTCATCCTAGAGAAACAAGTATAATCATATCTAGAGCAAAGATTCCAAGCATACCACTTCAATATAAGGATTTGATCCTATAACAATTTCCCTTTATGAGTCAAGCGATAATCCCTAAAGTATTCACGTTGATCCAATGTTACTCCCATTATATAGTTGAATGGGGTTTTCTCAGGATTATCAAAGTAGTGCATAATATCTTTCACATAATGAGCATCGAGGGTTTTAGGAGGTTCCCCATCTCCATGAGTAGCAAGTACAACTAATTTTTTGGTGTTTCGTGTTCCATATCCATAACTAAAGATAGAGAACAACTTAGAACAGGAAATAAAAACTACTTAGTGATAAAGCAAACAAGCACACACGAGAATATTCACCCCACGCTATAACTCCCCGGCAACGGCGCCACAAAAAGGTCTTGATAACCCACAAGTATAGGGGATCATTTGTTGCCTTCTTCGATAAATAAGAGTGTTGAACCCAACGAGGAGCTAAAGGCAGAACAAATATTCCCTCAAGTTCGATCGACCACCAATACAACTCTATGCACACTTGACGTTTGCTTTACCTAAAACAAGTATGAAACTATTTTTTGGAGTGATGCTAGAACTATTTTGCAAGAATAAAACTAGAAGTACTTTGCAAGATAATAAAAGTTAGGTGTTTAATAAAAGGGTTTGTGTTAACAAGAAATTTATTTATCCCTAGGCAATCGATAACAAGTACCGGTAATCATTCTTGTAATTTTATATGAGGGAGAGGCATGATCTAACATACTTTCTCTACTTTGATCATATGCACTTATTGTTGTCAGTTTCTTACGACAGATGCCATGGGTAGGCCTATCATAGGTGGTTGGGGCCGGAGGACGCCAACGGGCTCCGGGTGCGAGATTGGGCACAAGCGGTGGTGACACACGATGTACCCAGGTTCACGGCCCTCCGTGGGAGGTAACACCCCTAGTCCTGCTTGGTCTAGTTGGATGGATTGCTGTGTTTATAAGGATGCTCCTAGAGCTGCGTCTAGAGCAGGAAGAGGGAGTAGCCAACTCGCCTTCCTCCGCTATCGAGTGTGAGAATGAGGGAAGTGTCCCGTGGGAGTGTGCGTGAGAGTTTCCCGTCCCCGTTGCATGGGGGGCTCGGGGGGTTTTATAGGCCAACCCCCCGGTTTACAATATTCCTAAGGTAAGAAGGTAGGGGGATCCGGCTGGCAGCCTCTCCGGTTGACGAGGGGGTCCCGCCCTTTGAGCGTCTCGTCGCCTGTAGGGTCCACTGGCTGTGCGGTCCCGTCGCCTGTTGGGGCCCGCAAGCCGGCTCCGCGGTTGGCCCTCGCCCACCTGCCGCGGCACGGGCTGCCAGGGAGGCGTCGTCTAGTGCCAGCCAGCCTAAGTTTCTGCTACGACCGGCTGCACTATAGCCATGCTGGGGCAGGTAATCGAGTGGGTAGGGGCGTGCCGACACCGTTCCCCCACCCGGTCGCACTCGCCAAGGTTAGCGGCCTGGACGGCCGGACTGTAGCCATGCGCACCCGTGCGTCAGCGGCCACTATGGCTACAATGATGCCCGTCATGGCGGTCACATCTCGTCGCTGTACTCGTGCGTAGGGGACGGGACATTGCATGTCCGCCCTGGGGTAAACGGAGGAGGCGGCCCGGAAGCAGCCGGCCATGCCCAGTCAGTCGGGGGTCGAGCCGGCTCCTCGACCAGCCAGTCGTGCCACCAGCCGGTGATAGCTCGAACCGGCCGCGCACCAGCTGGTCGTGGGTAGCCGGTTGCATAGTTTTTCTTTGAAGCGAGGGGGGGGGAGAACCCCGTTGCTTTGGCCTACCTAGGGTAATAACCCCGTCAGTAGTCAACGAAGCCGGCGGAAGCCCGCGTCCGGCAGACAGAGTGGAGCCGGCGGCTTCCCCCCAGCGGTACCCGCCACCGGCGCGAAATTGAAAAGCCAGACGGGTCGGCAGTTGGAACCGACGCCTCGGGTTCCGGTGCATCGCCCGAGGTCTCGGGCCGGCTTGTCGCGTGCCACATGGAGGGTAATGATGTGGCGGGCCCCGCGCACGCGGGGAGGCGGGACGTTACCCTGGTCCTAGTCTGCTAGGCCTCGGGTGTAGCCCAGTAGACCTCGGGGCTCAGGCCAGGATCCTTTGCACCCCGAAGCGGCCGTTACGGCCTGAACCGCCCACTCGTGTGCGGAGTTTCCAGGGGAGTGGGCGCAATTAATCCCCACGTCCCTCAGTCGTGGCCTCCCCTTTAAAAGGTGAGGAAGGGCAGGGCGGAGATACCCGCACCCCCTTTGCCTCCTCGCTTCTTTCCCCTTTGCCTTCCTCTCCCCCTTGTGCAACACCACTCTCGAGCTCGCAAACGTGCCCACACGCCGCCATTCCGCTACAATGGCTGATGGGCATGAAGGAAGCTGGGCCGGATCCGTCGTCACCAAGGGGGACATCGCGGACGTCCGCCGCATGCGCATGCTACCGCCGACGGAGTGCGTGGTTGCCCGCGTGTCGGGCGACGAGGTGGTGCTGGCGCCGCAGTCAGGGGAGCATGTCGTCTTCCTCTAGCATTTCTCCCGTGGTTTCGGGCTCCCGGTGAGCCTTTTCTTCTGGCTGCTCATGGACACCTTCGACCTTCAACCGCACCACCTCGGCCCCAACGCAATCCTTTACCTCGCCGGCTTCGTGACGCTATGCGATGGGTACCTAGGGGTCCTCCCCTTTCTTGATTTCTTCAACGCCCTCTTCTACCTCAAGGCGCTGAAGAGCAGTGCCCGCGGGGGCATGACGGTGTGCTGCCACGGCACCGCGCGCTTCCCGCCCTTCTCTCTCATCGGTTCCGTCAAGGGGTGGCATCGGACGTTCTTCTATGTGAAGAACGCCAACCCAAGCCTGGACTTCATCCGACTGCCACCGTTCGTCAACGTGCAGTCCTCCGGGGCGAATTGGCCGGGAGCTGCCCCGCGCGGAGTGGCCCTTGCGGAGCTCGGCCGGCTTGCACAGCTGAAGAGCACTGAGGGGTTGGTCGCCTCTGATCTGGTGGCGGCCTACATCTCATGCCAGGTGCTGCCTCTCCAGTTGAGGCCACACCGGATCTGCGACATGTCCGGCCACCGGGACCCCTACCGACTGACGACAGTCGACCTGACGCTATCTCAGGTGGCGGCGCGGGTGAACGCCATCACGGCGTTCAAGATGGTGCCATCGTCATAGAATTTCGACATGGAGCCGTACGACCGCAATAACTGCCCCCTGGTACGTTTTCGTCGAGGTGGCTTCTCTTGCATTTGATTCTTTCCAGCTGGCAGCCGGCAATGGACCTTACTTCGCCGTGCTGACCGCAGCTGCTCGTCCAACAGAACATGCGGGATGGCCTGCATCCCCAATTTTTCGAGGCGTAGCACGACCACTCCGAATCTACAGATTACGAGCGGGGAGGCCCACCTCAAGAGGGGGTGGACTCCTCAGGAGGGGTCGAGGACTTGGCAGACCCGCGAGCCGGCAGGCCCAGCGGAGCCGTAGGGTCCAGCGCAGCCGAGGAGCCCAGCAGAGCCGGTGAGTTCCCTATTGGCCCCACGATCAGGGACTGGACAGACGATGATGATGACGATGACGATGATGTGATGATCCCGAAGCGCTTCCCCCTCAGCTCAGCAGGGCCGGCGTGAATGGAGCGAGGAGCAGTCGGCTCAATCTCCGGCGGCCGGAGCTGATAGCCGGGCGAAGAGGCCGGCTCAGGAGGATCCGGCGGCTCCGCCGCCCGCCCATAAGCGAGTGAAGGTGGCCACGTGGAAGCCGCCGGCGCGCGCTAGGCGGACTTTGCCCGTCGTCATCAGGTAAGTCTCCCTCCTTTTGTTGTATGTGTTTCCTTCCGTGCCGCAGTCCGGTGGGTGATTGACCCATGTGCACCACAAGAACCCATCGAGCTCCACGAGGGGGAGTCGGCTGTGGATCCGATGGATGCTACCAGCCGGCTGGCCCGCGATCATGCGGCCACCCAACGAAAGGAGAAGAGGAGGCTCACGGATCTGCGATCCTCAAAGTCTAGAACGCGAGGCGAGGCCTCGCACTCCGGGACTTCGAGCGGTGGGAGGCGGAGGAGGTCCACGGACCCCGCTCGGGCGTCGGACTCGGCGGCGAAATCGACCTGTTTGTCGAGGCCCCCATTGAGTGAGCCGCGAGGGGCAGCTATGGAGGCGCCTATGCCTCCGTCCGCAAAGGAGGTGTCCCAAGTGAGGGCGGCGGCAACGGAGCCGGCTCCCGAGGCGACCCGACCGGACGTGCCAGTTGGGACTCTGCCCGCGGCCAAGCCGTCTCGACTCGACGTGCTGAGGCTCCTGCGTCCCTGGAGGCGGCGCCCGAGGCGGTGTTAGAGGCAGTGCCAGAGGCGGCGGCCATGGAGACGGAGGCGCCATCCGTCGCAGTCGCTGTGTTTGATCCGCAGGAGGAGGAGGCAGCGATGGCACCGAGCATGGGAGGAGGAGGCGGCTCCCAGGCTCTTGCCGTCACCAACCCACCCCCGGTGGCCGGCACCGTGTCAAGCCCGAGGATGGGTGACAATGGCGGTCGGGCCCGGAGGACCCTGAGGACCATGCAGGAGGTGCTTCGGGACTGGGAGGCACTAGCGCTTGTCCCAACCCTTCCGGCTCCCCCGGTAGGTGCCTTGGTCCTGTCGTTCGGAGAGTTAGGGAGCATTCTAGATAGGTGCCGCCAGGTGCTGGCCCGGTCACGGAGGCGGCTGACGCCACCCTACAGCGTGTGGAGGTAAGCATGGTTGATCTTGTTGAAATTTTCAGTGGGGGCACGCAAGCGCACCCACTGGGTGTAGCCCCCGAGATGCGGGCCGGCTGACGGGCTAACGGGCAGCCGGGCCGGATCTCCTTGAGCGTCTTTTGACTTTGGCTCCGTGTGACAGGAGGGGAACTCCCAGTGGCAGAAGCTGTTCGAGGAGGCGGTCGCCATCCACGACCAAGGCAAGCACGACTTCTACCGGTTGGAGGAGGAGTTGACACGGGTGCAAGGTATGCCAAGTCTTGTGGCAGGGCCATGCAGCCCCCGAGAGCCTGGCCGGGTGCTTGGCAGCCGAAGCGAGCTTAGAAGGACCGGCTGACGCCCATTTTGTTTTTGCAGACGAGCTGATCGCCCTTCGGGTGGAGAAGACCGGGGTCGTCTCCGAGCGGGACCGGCTGGCGCAAAGCGTCCAGGCGGTCACGCAGGAGAGGGACCGGCTGGCCGCGCTGGTGGTGGATGGGGAGGCGGCCCAGGACTGCCTCAAGGACGACGTGGCGCAAGAGGTGATGACCAAGGAAAAGGCCATCAAGGAGGCGGCCGACGCCGCCTAGCGGACCGCCGCCCTCCAAGGCGAGGTGACCCGCCTCGTGAGGTTGCTCAAGGAGCTTGAGGGTTCCCTCGCCAAGGCGGAGGCGGCGTTGGCGTCACAGAAATACTTGTCGCTCCACTTTGCTATCGAGGTGGACGACTCCATCGAGCGTGAGTGTCCGCTTTTCTTCTTTCAGCTGGTTGCCTTTTTTCCTTGCTGGTTCTTGTTTTTATTTGCCTCTCTTTCCTTCTTCCCTTTCTTCTCTTAGGATGCTTCTCGGAAACTCAGCGCCACGCTGAGCATGCCGTCGAGGAGCACCGGGAGTACCTTCGGGCGCGCGGCCACTCCATCGAGGGGGACACCGTGTGGGATATGGCGGAGCTTGGGCTCGTCATTGAAAACCGGCTGATCCACCTCGAGCGGAGTGTAGAGCGGCTGAAGATGGCCGGCAAGGAGATCATCGCCACCTTGTAGCCAGGCTGTGGAGGAGCTCCGGAGAACCGCGTGGCCTTGTGGCTGGAGCACGCCGTGGCCCAGCTCGAGGTCTAGAAGGCATTGGCGGCACGAGTCGGAGCGCAGATGGCGCTCCGGTTTGTGACTTCGTGGTACCACGGCGTGGACCTGGACCGGCTGGCCACCGTGTGGGATGAGCCGTTCGAGGAGCGGGAGGCCCGCGAGCCAGACCTTGTCCGCTGTGCCGACGAGCTCGCGTCGTACGTCGACCCAGACAAGCTCCTGCCGACTCTTGGCGAGGATGGCAAGCCGGCGGCCAAAGACTCCTTTGGCATCCCCAAGGTCCGCAGGACGAGGAGGTTGCCGATGAGAGTACCGACTCCAGCGACAAGACGGCTGGGACTACGGAGGCCGCCTCGAATGCCAAGGGAGCTAACCCGAAGGCCGCGACCACCTCCAAGACGGGAGTCGAGCCGCCCAGCGACGCGCCGGCTGGCGACGTGCCGGTGGCCTGAGCCCCCGGGCATTTTATCTTTCTTTCTTCTTCCTGCATGTTAGGCCTAAGTCCACCCACTGGGGGTGTAATGTAATGAACCGTGATGGCCGTGGGCCTGTTTTGTCTTAACATTCGTATTATGAATATTTGATGTGTTTGCCTTATTCTGCGTGCTTGCTCGTCCTTACCCTTTTTTGCCCTTTTGGTTCCGTCTGTTCTGCCCCTTTTCTCCTTTGGTTTCGGCCCCGCCAGCCAGCCAGTCGGGAGCCAGTCTGTAGCTGGGTTGGGGCGTCCGCCTTGAGGGAGCCGGTTTTGAACTTAGGAAGCGCGAGAGCTTTTTAGGGTAAGTAGAGTGGTAGAGGCGAGATGGAGGTCCAGCTGGGCCTAGCCGGCATCTCCTTTGCGATCAATATTTCGTGTGTGCTAAGCTTCGCTGCCCCGAGGCCTCATCGTCCCGACTGCCGAGAGCCGGTCTGTAGCTGGGAAGGGTGGGAGCGCTTGCTCGGCTCACCCTACTTGGTCAATTTTTGAGAGAGGCGACCTAGGTCTAGCCGGCGAGCCCCCGGGCCTAGGAGCCGGGTCGGAGAGGCGGTGAGTGAAGAGACCTTCGAGGGAAACAAAAAGGGCATGCCCCAAGAGCCGGGCTGGGGCACCCAATGCATTCATAAGCCCAAAAGGGAAGGGATACATACATACACTGGTCTTTTCAGTAGCAAAAAGGACGGAGGAGCGCTGCGTTCCACGGGGGCTCGTTCTCCTCGCCGGAGGTGTCTCTTTTGCATTTCTGCGGCTTCTGGGCATCTATTAGGTAGTACGCATTGTTGTGCAATGCCTTGCTGACGATGAACGGGACCTTCCATGGGGAGGACAACTTGTGTTGTCCGGCTGTCCGCTGGATCCGCCTGAGCACCAGGTCCCCTTCACGAAAGGAGAGCAGCCGGATCCGCTTGCTCTGGTAGTGCCGGAGCTTCTGCTGGTAGATTGTCGTCCGGCTCAAGGCCAATTCGCGGGCTTCTTCGAGTAAGTCGACGTCGTCTTCTCGTGCCTCCTTTGCGTGCTTCTCCGTGTATAGAGCGACCCATGGCGAGTCAAACTCGACGTTGGTGGGGATGATCGCCTTGGACCTGTACACAAGGAAGAAGGGCGTGTAGCCGGTTGATCAGTTGGGGGTAGTCCTGAGGTTCCAAAGGACAGCCTGCAGCTCGTTGATCGAGCAGCCGGCTTACCTTACCAACGGTGTCATGAGCCGGGCTTGATGTCGGACAGGATGATGCCGTTTGCCCTCTCGACCTGGCCGTTTGACTGTGGATGAGCGATGGAGGCCAGGTTGAGACGGATTTCTTGCTTGGAACAAAAACGCGCAAGCGCGCTCTTGGCGAAGTTTGTGCCGTTGTCGGTGATGATGCTGTGGGGACACCATAGCGAACCGTGATGTCATTGATGAACCGGACGGCCGTGGGGCTGTCCAGCTTCTTGATTGGTCGTGCCTCGATCCACTTGGTGAATTTGTCGACGACCACTAGCAAATGTGTCATGCCGACTCGTGCTGTCTTGAAGGGACCCACCATGTCCAACCCCCATACGACGAAGGGCCATGAGTGGGGGATGGTCTGGAGGGCTGATGCCGGCAGTTGGCTCTGCATGCTGAAGCATTGGCAGCCCTCACACTCGTCAACCAATTTCTTGGCTGCCTCGAGAGCGGTGGGCCGGTAGAAGCCATGGCGAAAGTCCTTGGCCACCAGGGTCCTGGAGGCGGCGTGATGCCCGTTCTCGCCCTGGTGGATGTCGAGGAGAATCTCCAGACCCTTTTCCGGCTCACTGCATCGCTGAAAGACACCGATGGTGCGGCGATGTACGAGCTTGTTGTTGACGATGCTGTAAGTTGAGGCCCGGCACTGAATTTGCCTTGCCAAGGCCTCGTTCGGGGTGAGCTCACCGCATAGAAGGAACATCAGGATGGGCTGTTCCCAAGAGGGGGCCATGACGAGGGCCGGCTCAGGAGCCCCTAGGCCCAGACGACCAGTCCCCGGGTCCGGCTCACCAGCCCCCGCGGCCGGCTCGCCAGCCCCCGAGACCGACTAGTCGATTGTCATCATGACAGCCGCGTTGCTAGAGCCGACAGTCTCGGAAGCAGCCGGCTCAACTGGTGCTGGCAAGGTGGCCAAGGTTGAGGGAGATGGTGCTGACGATGTCGAAGGGACAGCCGGAGCCGTTGACGGGGCGGCGGTGTCTGCTGACACAGAAATGGATTCCGATTCTAGGGAAGGCTTGATCGATGGCTTGAGCAGCCGCTCGAGGGAGACGCTGACTGGGATGGCTGCCGGGTGGAGCCGATCTTTGCTAGTGCGTCAGCCGCCTTGTTGTCCGCCCGTGGGACGTGATGGAACTCACAGCCCTGGAAGGAGCCGGTGAGATGTTGTACGAGGAAGCGGTAGCTGGCCATGTTGGTGTTCCTAGCATCCCACTTGCCAGAGACCTGTTGTACCACGAGGTCAGAGTCGCCGAAGCATAGGAGGCGCCTGATGCCGATCTCCTTGGTGAGTTGGAGGCCATGGACGATGGCCTCGTACTCGGCCACGTTGTTGGAGGCGGCGAAGTGGATCTAGAGGGCATACTTGAGCTGGTCACCTTTCAGGGAGGAGAGGACTATGCCGGCACCCAGGCCGGTCCTCATTTTCGAGCTGTCAAAATGCATGCGCCAATGTGTGGAGTCCGGGGGAGGCAACACGAACTCGGTTTCCGCCCAGTCGACGAGGAAGTCGGCCAACGCCTGTGACTTGATGGCGGTGCAAGCTTCATACCAGATCTCATGATCGGTGAGGGCCGATGACCCATTTGGCGATCCGGCCGGTGGAGTCCCGGGCGCTCATGATCTCGCCGAGCGGGGGCATGTTCACCATGGTGATGGTATGCTCCTGGAAGTACTGCTTGACCTTCTTGGTGGCGAAGTATATGTTGTAGCACATCTTTTGGTAGTGGGGGTAGTTCTGCTTGGATGCGGAGAGGACCTCGCTGAGGTAGTAGACGGGGTGCTCGACTGGCAGAGACTTGCCCTCCTCCGGCCGTTCGACCACCAAGACGACACTGATGATGCGAGTGGTCGCCGCGATGTAGGAGAGCAAGGGTTCCTTCTTAGCCGGTGCAGCCAGGATGGGCGCGCGGGTGAGAGCCTTCTTGAGGCCACGGAAGGCCTCGTCCGCCTCGTCAAGCCAATCGAACATGCCTGGCTTCTTGGTATGACCCGGCTCGACCAAATACATCTTGCGAAGGAGCCCGTAGAGGGGCAAGGCTTTCTCCCCCAGCCGACTGATGAACCGGCTGAGCGAGGCGAGGTAGCCAGCGAACTTCTAGACATTGCGGAGCCGGGTCGGCTTGGGCATGCGCCCGATTGCGCCGATCTTCTCTAGGTTAGCTTCGATGCCGCGAGCAGACACGAAGAAACCCAGGAGTTGACCAGTTGGGACACCAAAGACGCATTTGTCCGGGTTGAACTTGATCTTGTATTCGCACAGGTTCGTGAAGGTCTCTCGGAGGTCGCCGAGGAGGCTGAAGTGCTTCTTGGTTTTGACGACCATGACATCAATGTAGACATGGACGTTCCTGCCTATCTGAGGCAGGAGGCACTTCTGCATGCACCGCTAGAAGGTGGCGCCTACGTTCTTCAGGCCGAAGGACATGGTCATGTAGCAGTAGGCCCTGAAGGGCATGATGAAGAAGATCTTGAGCTGGTCCTCTAGATCCAGCTTGATCTGGTGGTAGCCGGAGTAGGCGTCCAGGAAGGACAGCAAGTCGCATCCGGCCGTGGAGTCGATGACTTGATCGATCTGCGACAGGAAAAATGGGTCCTTGTGGCACGCCTTGTTCAGGCTGATGTAGTCAATGCACATGCGCTAGGTCTTGTTCTTCTTTAGCACTAGGACTGGGTTGGCCAGCCAGTCCGGGTGGAAAACTTTGATGATGAACCCGGCTACGAGCAGCTAGGCGATCTCTTCTCCTATAGTACGCCGCTTCTCCTCGAAGAAACGACGTAGGGGTTGCTTGACCGGCTTGACGTTCGGCCGGACATGTAGTTTGTGCTCGGCGAACTTCCTTAGAACACCCGGCATGTCCTTGGGGGGACCATGAAAAGATGTCCCGGTTCTCATGGAGGAAGTCAACGAGATCGCCTTCCCATTGGCTGTCGAGGCGAGAGCCGATGGTGACGCACTGAGCAGGGGTGGCCAGGTCGAGCGGGATTTGCTTGGTGTCCTTGGATGGCTGGAAGGAGGCCTCGCGGACGTATTGCGAGGGGGGAGCCGGCACGGCCGGCTTGCTGGCGGCAAGAGCCACGAGCCGGTCGAGCTGCCTCTTCTCCTCAGCGATTTCCAGGGCCTGGGCCAGCCGGCTACCGTCTCGAGCACACTCAATCGACATCTTGTAGTCACCCGTGAAGGTGATGATCCCCTTGGGGCCCGACATCTTGAGATTGAGGTAGGCATAATGGGGGACCGGCATGAATTTGACAAGGGCTGGCCGGCCCAACAGAGCGTGGTAGGGACTTGCGAGGTCCATGACCTCGAACAACACCGGCTCGCGGCGGAAGTGGCCGGGTCCGGCAAAGAGGACATCGAGCGTGATCTTACCGACAGGGGATCAGGACTTTCCAGGCACGTTGCCATGGAAGACCGTTCGGCTCGCCTGTAGGTCTTCTATCTTCAGCCTCAGCTTGTGCGTCGTGTCGAGGTAAAGGATGTTGATGCTGCTGCCACCGTCTACCAACACCTGTGAGAAGCGACAAGTGCGCTTCTTGGTGGCGATGGTGGGGTCGAGGACCAAGGCGTAGCTGCCAGGACTCGGCATCATAGCAGGGTGATCCGCCTTGCTCTAGGTAACCGACTTCTCCGACCAGTGCATGAACTGGGGAGTTGCCGGCATGGTGGCGTTCACCTCACGAGGGAGACGGCCTTGAGCGTGTTTGCTCGTCTCTTCTCTAGTGAAGACGCCGTAATAGGCATCCTGGTTAGGGAACTGGTCGATCAGACGGCCGTCATTCTGGGCCGGGGCCGGACCCGGCGCCGGGGCGGCAGCTAGGGCTGGGGCCGGCGCACGGGGTGGCGGCATGGGAGGAGCCGAAAGGCCGCCCCCTCGGGCCAATCGCTGTGAGAAGCTGCACTGCCGGAGCATGTGCATTGAGGGCTTGGCCCCTGAGTGGTCCTTGCAGGGGAGGCTGAGCATTTTCTCGAAGGTGAGCTTCGGCTGCCAGGCAGCCTTGCCAGTGTGCTGGCGCTGGCTAGAAGACTCGGCAGCCGGCTCCTGTTCCTCAATGGTGGAGACCTACTGGCTCCTGTAGCGCGGATCCGGCTGGTCGTTCTTGCGTTTGTTGTTTTGCGGCTGCCGCTTGTCCACAGCCGGCCGGGACATTGCCGGTGTCATCGTCGCCTTGGCGGGCGGGGTCGTCTTGACCCGGATGGCTGAATTAGCCGTGGCGTACTTGTCCGCCTTGGTCATGAGCTTGGCAAGCGTGGCCGGCTCGGAGCACAGAAGCTTGTGCTTGAGAGGGGTGTCGTCTCGACAGCCGTCGATGAAGTATTGTATGGCTTGCACCTCATGCACCCCCTCGCAGGAGTTGCGGATCTCGGTCCATCGGGTGAGGTAGTCGCGGAGGGACTCATCCAGCCCCTGAATGCACATGGCGAGTTCATGGGGGCGGCCGGGCCGCTTGTAGGTGCCGGTGAAGTTGCGGACAATGGCTTCTTCGAAGTCCATCCAGGTGTTCATGCTGCCGGCAGCCAGGCTGTTGAGCCAAGTGCGGGCCAAGCCGATCAGCATGAGGGGGCGTAGCAAACGGGTATGCGCTTGTTCCCCTTGGCGATGCCGACTGCGGTGGTGTAGTCGATCAGCCAGTCCTCGGGCTTGGTGGCCCTATTGTACTTTGGGGTGTCTTAGGGAAGCGTGAAGCCAGTCGGGAACGGCTCATTCCAGATCCGAGGACGAAACAGGCCGGGCCAATCAAGCCCTCCTCCTCGAGGAGGGCCAACTATGCGAGTCGGTCGATGTGGAGGCAAGCATCGTTCTCGCTATGGGGGACGCGCGGAACGAGCTGACCAAGAGCTCGGGGCGGATCGCGGGTGGAACCGATCGTTCTGGCTCATGCCATGGGGGTGGAGTATGCCCACGACAGCGCCGGCTGCCGGCGCCTCGTGGTGGCGGCCGCTGCGAGGCGGTTTGTTGGTGCGCCGGCTGTTAACAGCCGGCTACTCGCTCCCTGGCAGCTGAGAGGGCTGGGGATGGCTAGCCTCGACCTGGTGTTCGGAGACGCGAGGGGAGCAGGAGTGTTGAGCCGACTGACGACAAGCAGTCCTCGTGTCCTCGTGCTCGGGCCGAGGGCCTTCGGAGGCGGCGCCGCCAGCTGCGAGCAGATGCTGCTGCGCGTCGGTGGTGTCGATGAGGTCCTTGATTTGACGCTCGTGGGAGGCACATTCTTTTCCCTCCAAGGTAGCCACATTTCGTAGGCTACCTTGAGGGCCCGCAAGTTAGCTCCGGGGGTGTCGTAGACGGGCATTTTGCCGCCTAAGATCTCGGTGACCAGGCGACCATGGTCACACACAGCCTCACGCCGGCTGGGCTTATTGCCAGCCAAGGTGAGATCATAGGCGGAAGCGTATTCCCGCTGGGCAGCCTCCATGCGGCGCCGCGTAGCCACAAGGGCGGTGGCGTCCTCGAACAGGATGCGGTGAGCCGCCTTGAGCTCGGCCGCGGCAGCATCGGGGTTTGCCATTGGTGCGATAGGGGTGCTCAGGCCCCAAAGGGCCGCACCGAGTGGGTCGGAGGTGCCGCCGTGGCCTGCACACGCCCGGAGGAGGTGGAGGAGATGATGGCCATTGCCCATACGTGATCATGGGAACTGCTGGACGGGGTCGCAGCGAGTGCGCCCACAGCCGTGGGAGGACCAACGCAGACGAGCACCTGGCTGGGGTACTTGTCGGCGGCCGGAGCTTTGCCGAGGCTGAGCCTCCTGAAATGCTCGGTGAGCACGTCGATGTCGAGCGCGAGGTCAATGGAGCTGCCCACAGGGCGTGCCGGAGCAATCCCCACGAGCCCGCGGTTTTGCCTGGACATGCGCGATGGCGAAGAATGGCGAGGGGTCCCACCCAGAGCATGAATCCGGCCGGCGCCGCGTACGGCCCCATGGTGGGTGCCAACTGTCGTCGTTTTCTCACGATAGATGCCATGGGTACGATTACCATAGGTGGTTGCGGCCGGAGGACACCGACGGGCTCCGGGTGCAAGATTGGGAACAAGCGGTGGTGCACATGATGTACCCAGGTTCAGGGCCCTCCGTGGGAGGTAACACCCCTAGTCCTGCTTGGTCTAGTTGGATGGATTGATGTGTTTACAAGGATGCTCCTAGAGCCGCGTCTAGAGGAGGAAGAGGGAGAAGTCAGCTCACCTTTCTCCACTATCGAGTGTGAGAATGAGGGAAGTGTCCCGTGGGAGTGTGCGTGAGAGTTGTCCGTCCCCGTTGCATGGGGGGCTCGGGGTTTTTAATAGGCCAACCCCCGGCTTACAATATTTCTAAGGTAAAAAGGTGGGGGGACCCGGCTAGCAGCCTCTCTGGCTGACCAGTCGGTCCCTCCCTTTGAGGTGTCTTGTCGCCTGTAGGGTCCTCCAGCTATGCGGTCCCATCGCCTGTTGGGGCCCGCCAGCCAGCTCCGCGATTGGCCCTTGCCCACCTGCCACGGCACGGGCCGCCCGGTAGGCATCATCTAGTGCCAGCCGGCCGAAGTCTCCGGTACGGCCGGCTGCACTGTAGCCACACCGCGGCAGGTAATCGAGTGGGCAGGGGCGTGTTGGCACCATTCCCCCGCCCGGTAGTGCTCGCCATGGTCAGCGGCCTAGACGACCGGACTATAGCCATGCGCACCCGTGCGTGAGCGGCCATTGTGGCTACAATGATTCCCGTCGTGGTGGTCACATCTCATCACCGTACTCGTGTGCAGGGGGACGGGACGTTGCATGTCCTCCCTAGGGTCGACGGAGGAGGCGGCCTAGATGTAGTCGGCCACGCTGAGCCAGTCGGGGGTCGAGCCGGCTCCTCAACCAGCCGGCCGTGCCGCCAGCCGGTGACAGCTCGAACGGCCGCTCACCAGCTGGTTATGGGCAGCCATTTGCATAGTTTTTCTTTGAATCGGGGGGGGGGGGGGGGGGAGAACCCCATTGCTTTGACCTACCTAGGGGTAATAACCCCCTTCACTTATGATTGGACCCCTATCAAGCATCCGCCACTACTAAAGATCATTAAGGTCGTGAAAACCAACCATAGCATTAAGTATCAAGTCCTCTTTACTCCCATACGTCATACCCCACTTACTCAGCTTTAAGCTTCTGTCACTCTCGCAACCCACCATAAGCGAACCACGAACATATTGCAACACCCTACAGCGGGGGGCCCTCACGTTTGCGTGAGACGAAGGGCACCGTAGGACAGCACCATAAATAAAATATACAATCATACCAACCAAGTTCACGATTAACCCATAGGACAAAATGGATCTACTCAAACATCATAGGATAACCATAGATCATTGGGAAATAATATATGGAGTTGAACACCATGTTTAAGTAGATATTACAATGGCCAGAAGAGGTGTTACACCACTGCATAGAGGGGGAGAGAATTGGTGTTGATAGTAGCAAGATTGTTGATGTAGATCATCGTCTCGATCGTTGCCCTGGGGGCACTCTGGCGCCACAGGGAGAAAGGGGGAGAGAGACCCCCTACTTCTTCTTCTTCCTTGCCCCCCCCTAGATGGGGAGGAGAATTACCCCTTTGGTCTATGGTCTTCTATGGCGGCAGAGGGGCGGGAGCCCTCCCAGATTGGATCTCCCTCTCCGTTCTCTTCTGTTTCATGGAGATCCGTAACTCCGATTGCGCTGAGATTTTAACATGATTTTTTTCCGGATATAAGCTTCCTTGCACCTGAAGTAGAGCTCCAACTGACGTACGAAGTGGGCACAACCCACCACCACGGGCCTGACTCATGGGTCGGATCCTGGTGTCTCGTGCCCTGTGCGGGCCTCCGTTTGCGGTGATTCCAACTCCCAAAAATCACAAATATTCCAAAATAATTGTCCGTAAATTTTTATTGCATTTGGACTTTGTTTGATATTTATATTCTATGATACAAAAAACATGCAAAAAACAAGAGGTGGCACTGGGCACTGGATCAATATGTTAGTCCAATAAATCATATAAAAAGTTGCCAAAAGTATGTAAAACTTGTATAATACTGGCATGAAACAATCAGAAATTATAGATACGATGGAGACATATCAGTAACCATCTAGAAAGCAAAAAATGAGTATGTTTGGATAATATTTCTAGCATTTGATCAATAAAAGGTAAAGGGTAATGATCTTTCTTAGTAGCTTTATTTAATTTACTAAAATCAATTAGCATTCTATAACATGTAACAATTCTTTGTGGGATCAATTCATTTTTATCATTAGGAACAACGGTAATACCTCCCTTCTTAGGGATACAATGGACGGGACTAACCCATCTACTATCAGCAACAGGATAACTTATACCTGCCTCCAGAAGCTTTAGTATTTCTTTTCTTACCACTTCTTTCATCTTAGGGTTGAATTGTCGTTGGTGATCAATAACTGGTTTGGCATCAGGCTCCATATTAAATTTATGCTGGCATAGAGTGGGACTAATGTCCTTAAGATCATCAAGAGTATAACCAATAAAAGCATGGTGCTTCGTCACAGTTTTCAATAATATCTTTTCTTCATGCTCTGAAAGGTTAGCACTAATAATTACATGATATATCTCCTATTCATCAAGATAAGCATATTTCAACGTATCAGGTAATTGCTTGAGATCGAACATGGGCTCACCCTTTGGTGGAGGAGGATCACCAAGTATTTCAACAGGTAAGTTGTGTTTCAAAATAGGTTGCCGCTCAAAGAAAATTTCATCTATTTCATTCCTCTCATTCATATGCATGTCATTCTCATGGTTTAGCAAATATTGTTCTAAGGGATCGGTAGGAGGCACAACAATAGAAGCTAGACCAATAATTTCATCTTTACTAGGCAATTAATTGTCATGGGGTTGTCTACGAAATTTAGAGAAATTAAACTCATGAGACACATCCCTAAAGCTCACAGTAACTATTTCTTTCTCACAATCAATCTTAGCATTAACAGTATTCAAGAAGGGTCTGCCAAATATAACGGGACAAAAATTATCTTGTGGGGAACCAAGAACAAGAAAATCGGTAGGATACTTTATTTTCCCACACAAGACTTCAACATCTCAAACTATCCCTATCGGTGCAATAGTGTCTCTATTAGCGAGCTTAATAGTAACATCAATATCCTCTAGTTCAACTAGTGCAATATCATGCATGATTTGTTTGTATAAGGAATGGGGAATTGCACTTACGCTAGCACCCATATCACATAAGCCATGATAAAAATGATCTCCTATTTTAACAGAAACAATAGACATGCCAACGACTGGTCTATGTTTATGCTTAGTTTCCGGTCTAGCAATTCTAGCAGCTTCATTACAAAAATGAATAACATGCCCATCAATATTATCAACCAAGAGATCTTTAACCATAGAAATACTAGGGTCAACTTTGATTTGTTCAGGGGGTGTAGGTGCTCTAATACAATTGTTACGAACCATAGTTGAACCTTTAGCATGTTCCTTTATCCTAACAGGAAAAGGTGGTTTCTCAATGTAAGCAGTAGGGATACCATGATCAACATTGTAAGGAATAATTTTCTCTTCAACTTTAATAGGTTCCATTACTTTAACCTCAATGGGAGGATGATATTTAAACCACTTCTCCTTAGGGAGATCAACATGAGTAGCAAAAGATTCATAGAAAGAAGCTACTATCTCACAGTCAAGTCCATATTTAGTGCTAAATTCACGAAAAGCATTGGTGTCCACGAAGGATTTAACACAATGAAACTTAAGATTTATACCTGATTCCTTACCTTCTCGAGTTCCCAATCTTCAGAGTTGCGTTTAATTATTTCCAATAAATCCCATTTGAATTCAATATCTCTTCATAAAAGAACCAGCACAAGAAGTATCGTGCATGGATTGATCATTACGAGAAAGCCGAGCATAAAAATTCTGAATAATAATTTCTCTCGAGAGCTCATGATTGGGGTATGAATACAACATTGACTTAATCCTCCCCCAAGCTTGAGCGATTCTTTCTCCTTCACGAGGCCAAAAATTGTAAATATAATTATGATCACGATGAACTAGATGCGTAGGATAGAACTTCTGATGAAATTCCATTTTCAGTCGGTTGTAGCTCCATGCTCCAATATCATCACATAGCCTATACCATGTGAATGCCTTCTCCCTCAAAGATAAAAGAAAGTCCTTCTTCTTGACGTGATCCTCGGGCAGACCTGCAAGCTTAAATAATCCACAGACTTCGTCTACATAGATTCGATGCAAATCAGGATGTAGTGTTCCATCTCGTGCATAAGGATTAGCTAGCAGTTTCTCTATCGTACGTGAAGGAATTTCATAATAAATATTTTCAGTAGGTTTAATAGGTTGAGGGACAGATCTTTGTGTTTCTGGTCGAGGTGAAGATACCCCGAACAATCCCCTCAAAGGATTACTTTCCATAGTAACTAGTGACAGTAAATTTCAACACACTATATAAATTTTTCCTTACCAATTTCCACTCACCAAAGGCATTTCACTCCCCGGCAATGGCGCCCGAAAAGAGTCTTGATGACCCACAAGTATAGGGGATCTATCATACTCCTTTCGATAAGTAAGGGTGTCGAACCCAACAAGGAGCAGAAGGAAATGACAAGCGGTTCTCAGTAAGGTATTCTCTGCAAGCACTGAAATTATCGGTAACAGATAGTTTTGTGATAAGATAATTTGTAATGGGTAGCAAGTAACAATTGTAACAACGGTGCAGCAAGGTGGACACATCCTTTTATAGCATAGTATAAGCCTAGACAAACTCTTATATAAAGCAAAGCGCTCCCAAGGACACATGGGAATTTATGTCAAGCTAGTTTTCATCATGCTCATTTGAATCGCGTTCGCTACTTTGATAATTTGATATGTAGGTGGACCGGTGCTTGGGTGTTTTCCTTACTTGGACAAGACTCCCACTTATGATTAACCCCTCCCGCAATCATCCGCAACTACGAAAGAAGAATTAAGATAAATCTAACCATAGCATGAAACATGTGGATCGAAATCAGCCCCTTACGAAGCAACGCATAACTAGGGTTTAAGCTTCTGTCACTCTAACAACCCATCATCTACTTATTAATCCCCAATGCCTTCCTCTAGGCCCAAACTAGAGGAGAGACAACATACATCTCATCAAAATATTGAACGAATACCAAAATCACATGATTACTTATAACAAGACTTATCCCATGTCCTTAGGAACAAATGTAACTACTCACGAAGCATATGCATGTTCATAATCAGAGGAGTATAAGTGATGATCAAGGATCTGAACATATAATCTTCCACCAAGTAAACCAACTAGCATCAACTACAAGGAGTAGTCAACACTACTAGCAACCCACAAGTACCAATATGAGGTTTTGAGACAAAGATCGGATACAAGAGATGAACTAGGGTTTGGAGCGGAGATGGTGTTGATGAAGATGTTGCTGGAGAATTACCCCTCTCGATGAGAGGATCGTTGGTGATGATGATGGCTTCGAATTCCCCCTCCTGGAGGGAAGTTTCACCGACAGGATCGCCCTGCCGGAGCTCTAGATTGGTTCTGCCCAAGTTCCGCCTCAAGACGGCAGCGCTTCATCCCGAAAGCTCTGATATGATTTTTTCCAGGACGAAACCCTCAATATAGAAGAAGATGGGCACCGGAGGGCTGCCGGGTGGGTCACAAGCCCCAGGGGCGCGGCCAGGGGGTGGCGGTGCCCAGCAGGCTTGTGGCTCCCTGGTGGGCCCCCTAATGTATTTCTTTCACCCAGTATTTTTTATATATTCCAAAATAATTCTCCATAGATTTTCAGGACTTTTGGAGTTGTGCATAATAGGTATCTCAGATTTGCTCCTTTTCTAGTCCAGAACTCTAGCTGCCGACATTCTCCCTCTTCATGTTTACCTTGTAAAATAAGAGAGAAAAGGCATAAGTATTGTACAAAAATGTGTAATAACAGCCCATAATGCAATAAATATCAATATATAATCATGATGCAAAATGTACGTATCAGGGGAGCACATAGGGATTTTCAATATGTTTTTTCAAATGGAAATTTTCAAATAGATCAATCGTGGCATTCTTCCATTGACTATAGTACTCTCCATAAATAATGGGCACTCTAGAGTACAAACTCTCCACACTAGAAACATCCATCTTCCTCAATGGTGTTGAAACCGAAGCAATGGAGACCAACGCTCTGATACCAATTGTGGGATCACTAGAAGAGTACGTCTAGAGGGGGGGTGAATAGACTACTAGCAGATAATTAAAACTACCTCAAGCATAAGATTAAGGGTTGGTAGTTTTAGCATATATAGCAAGTCTAGAACACCCTACACATGCAAGTCATCAAGTATAGCAGTGGAAAGTAAAGACATTGCACATGGAAGTAAGGAGTAGAGATAGGGAGATCAAACGCATGAAGGACATGAAGATATTTCCCGTGGTTCCGATAGGTGGTGCTATTGTACGTCCATGTTTATGGAGTCTTCAACCCACGAATGGTAATGGTCGCGAGATTCCACGGAGGGCTCTACCCACAGAGGGTTCCACGAAGAAGCAACCTTGACTATACCATGATGGCCTACGTCTACGGTGGACTAGGCTAACTCGGGGTAGATCTTCACAAAGTAGGCGATCTCCTTACCCTTACAAACTTCCTGGTTCACTCCACAACACGAAGTAGGAGGCTCCCATGTGACACCTAACCAATCTAGGAGGCACCACCCTCCAAAATGTAATAGGCTTGATAATGTTGATGAACTCCTTGCTCTTGTGCTTCAAGATGATAAACTCCTCAACACATAATCACTCTCTCACAAATTTGGCTTCACTACTGGAATCCGGATCTTTGCCGTCTGCCAGCTGATAGCAAAGAAGGTCTTTGCCATTAGCTTAAATAAAACTGATGGCAAAGAAAGAGTTGACGGCAAAGATCTCATTGCCGTCAGCCTCTTCTTTGCCGTCTGCTAGCGGACGACAAAGCCTCTTTGCCGTCTGCTAGCGGACGACAAAGAGGAAGGGTGGCCCAAAACGAGAACCAACTAATGGCCACTCTCTTTGCCGTCCGCTAGCAGATGGCAAATAAGCTTTGCCGTCTGCTAGCGAACGACGAAGATAGTGGCCATATAACGGCCGTTTCCCCCAGCCCCACCCCACTAACTAAGGCTCTTTGCCGTTTGCTAGAAGACGGCAAAGAGCCTTAGTATACCTGTCAGCGCGCCCCACCCCTCTCTCTCCCCTCTCTCTTTCCCCTCCCCGCGCCAGAGCCGCCACCGCCCCCCCATGCCACCGGCCGCGGCCGCCCCCGTGCCACCGGCCGCCGCGGCCGCCCCCTATGCCACCAGCCGCCCTTGCCCCCACCCCTGCAGTCGACCGACGGCCGCCCCCGCACCCTACTCCCTCATGCCCGAGCCACCGCCCCCCGTGCCACCGGCCGCCCCCGCCCCTGCCCTTGCAACCGGCCGACGTCTGCCCCCGCCCCTGCCGGTGGCCGCCCCTGCCCCTATAGCTAGCCGCCCCTGTCACTGCCGCCGTCGCCCCCGCCCTTGCCGCCGGCCGCCCCCGCCCTGCCGCCGGCCGCCCCCACCCCTACCGCCGCTACCGACCGTCGGCCGCCGCTGCCGGCCGTCAGCCGCCGCTCGAGGTGAGTCTGCCCTCTTTTTTTAATGTTTAATTTCGATTTTGTTTAAATTTTGTTTTATTTAGATTTTGTTTTATTTAGATTTTGTTTAAATAGGTTTCATTTAGATTTTGTTTAATTAGGTTTAGGTTTAGGTCTAGGTCTAGTTTTAGGTTTAGTTTAGTTTTAGCTTTAGTTTAGGTTTAGTTTAGGCCCCCCCGCTAGATTTAGTTTAGGTTTATTTAGATTGTCAAGGGTCGAGGATCGAGGGGAAAAGGAGTCGAGGATCGACCCCGACACGACATCACCGACAAGTCGAACCCCGACACGGCACCCCGACACGGCACCCTCGACACCCCGACCCCGACACGACACCCCCGACACCCGACCCCAAAATGACACCCCCCGACACCCCGACCCCGACACGACACCCCGACCCCGACACGACACCCCGACACCCTAACACGACACCGCCGACCATGACACAGCACCCCTACCCCGACACGACACCCCCGACACCCTACCCTGACACGACACCCCCGACTCCCCGACCCCGACACGACACGGGTCATATATTTGTGAATTATGAGTTAGGTCATATATTTTTCGATTTTGTTATACAGAACATCATATTTATGTTGACCAGGTGGATTTAAATGTGCAGTTGTTTCATCGCTACGAGGGTCTGGTGTTCGACGACCTCCCCGTGCGTTCGACGAGCTCCGCCCCTGCGTTCATGGGTGAGCACAATGACATCTCTTCTTGCCCCCTTCATTTCCTTTGTTCTGGTCTTTGTGCCGATGAAGCTTGCTAGCTATAGGTGTCTACAATCATCAGTATGCGTGACCACTATGCGTCTCCCGTTCGAAAGGGTTACATCTATAAATATGCATTTATTAGCATATTTATAACCGTGATTCTGTCGAATTGTCCAACGTTATCCATGGACTGCCCGAGTATGTGTAGATTGGGTTTGCTTTCCCATATGCTCTGCTCTGGATCTGATGCAGAATTTCGTCAGTGCCTCCTTGTTGTTCTCCGGGTACACATCCTCTCTACTTATTGCCGAGACGTGTATCAGGAGAACAACGGGGAGGTGCTGCCAAAATTGTGCGTCGGATCCGGAGCAGGGCATGGGAAAATGAACCCAATCTACACATACTCGGGTGGGATTAGGACCTATCTTTACCTACTAGCGTCTAGGTTGCATCGACGTAATAAAACTGACAAACTCTATTAACTTATGAATATGGTTTGCTGAATTATGTATATATTTTGTGTGTGTCTAGTTGCTAGTCAGAAAGACATGACCCGTGAATGGATAACAAAAACCAAGGAGTTTGTGAGAGTCGCATTTGCAAATGGACAGAAAAGACCTGGGCCCTTATGTCGATTGCGACAACTGTAAGAAGGAGTCAGAGTTTGAAATGATCAAACACCTGTAGAAGTGGGGTTTTACGCCTAATTATACGGTCTGGACATTTCATGGTGAGTCTGCCCAACGTGCCAGAGCTGAGGTGGTTCGTCGTCGCACTGACGAGCATGGTATCGGGATCGAAGACATGGTGCAAGACTTTGATGATGCTCAGGATTCGGACGATGAGATGGAGGAAGCTGCAGAGGCCTTTTATGAAATGTTGGAGTCTTCAAAACGTCCTCTCCACGAGCACACTGAGCTTTGTCAGCCTAATGCCATTGCGCAAGTAATGGCTCTGAAGGCTCAGTTCAACCTAGGCAGAGAATGCTACGACACGATGATGACGATATTTGGACGCTTTCTACCCAAAGGCCATGTATTGCCACCAAACCTGTACCAGTCGGACAAAATCCTACATGCGCTTAAGATGCCCTATGAGAAGATAGATGCCTGTGAGAATGGATGTGCCTTATTTAGGCTTGAGTATGCGGGCTTGAACTATTGCCCCATTTGCAATGCTTCCAGGTATGCTCTGGTAGACAACGGTATGGGTGAGAAGAGTTAGACCAAAATCCCCATTAATGTTCTTCGGTATCTACCAATCATACCAACACTTCAACGTCTTTTCATGGTCAAAGAGACAACCAGATAGATGACGTGGCATGAATTGGGCAAAAGAACAGAACTAGATGCAGATGGGAATCCGATGTTGGGACACACTTCATACGCTTTTGCGTGGAAGCACTTCCATGCATTACATAAGGATAAAGCGATAGATCCAAGGCATCCTCGAGTTGCCATCAGCACGGATGGGTTCAATGTGTACGGTATGACGGCAGCAAAATACAGTTGTTGGCCTGTATTTGTCATTCCACTCAATCCCCCCCGGAGAGATTATGAAAAGAAAGAACATTTTCCTGACGTTGATAATTCCAGGGCCCTAATATCCGGGGAAGAATATGAATGTGTACATGCAACCTCTTATGATGTGCCACCAAACGGATCCAAATTTGAAAGGTTGGGATGTCATTTATGATGTGCCGCCACATTTTAGACCACCTCCCCTCAATGAAGATGATTATGAACCTCACATTAACCCAGGCACATATGAAGGAGAATTCTTCCAAGAAATACGTGTTTCCAAAAAACGTTTCAAGAACCGCTCTACTTCAACCCAGAACATTGAGGTCGACAGCGACAGTGAACCCGACTTCACCCCTGAGCCGGAACAAGAAGAGACGGATGAAGAAGAGGTTACCGCTGCGGATGACCTGACAATGCTTGACCGATTACATAGAGGCCTTCCACATGTTGATGCATTTATTGATGATGCTGATGAGCACATCATTAGTGATAGTGATGATGATTATGCATTTATTGATCCCGGAGCATATATAGACGATGAAGATTAATATTAGTAATGTGAGGTATTCAATTTTTATTATGTACACATATATTATTAATTAGTTCATGTTATTAGGTATTCAATTTTTTTATGTTGAACTAATTTCGTTCACTCTTTGTCATTGCAGGTGTTGACAGATGGTGGGCTCGGGTCAAAAGGGCTCTGAGCCTCCTTCCTCGGCGCGTGCTGGGAGGGGTGCTATTATTCCACCCCAGCAACTCCGGATAGTGCTGGTACATAGCATTCAGACACCAGCGGGCGCTTCTTACTCGACCGGGAGAGGTCGGGGGAAGACAAAGAGAGGTGCTAGAGGTAGGAAGGCTGTTGCACCTTCCTCGCCGCCACCCCAGCTGATTCTCTCGACCATACAAGTGCTCCATCTCAGGTGGACCCTTCTGACTTGGAACCATCTCGGACTCCGGTCCACGAGCCTCGGGTCACCAAGCCTTCATCCCAGGAGACTCCATTCCCAGAGTCTTCGTTCCACGTGACTCTGGAGGCTAGTGGCCATGCTATGGTGGCGAGGACAACTTGTCTGAGGACACCTATAGCAAGGGCGAGCTGGTTGAGGAGGGAGAGAAGATCTACCAGCGTGGTTGTACAAAGCTCCCGCCCGTGCCGACGACCCGCGAGCAGAGGTGGTTGATTGCGCCTAATGCGGAGAACTTAGTGCATTTATTCTTTTTTAACCTTTTGCCTTCATGTTTCTTCAAATTAATATCTAATGTGTTGGCCTTGTCATACTGCAGGGGTTGGAAATACGAGCATGGTGTCCGCAGGCCTAGCCAGGTCCTTGGTGTGCTTCTCCGGCACCACTTCCCGGGGAAGGTCTAGTTGCCCGGTGTGGCTCCACAGGTAGCACTAACCTGGGAGATGTACATGGCTGCCCCGGCCCTGCCGGAGGAGATGGTCGACGGTGTCTTGTGCGAGACGGTGGCTGACATTGTGATTCGTCACTTTTGGGTAATTTCTCCTTTACAGAACTAAAAATCAACAACACCTAGTGTTTGTACTAATCAGTGTTGTCTTGTTTGATTGCAGACCTTCTACAGGTGTCTTGAGGAAGATGAGGCAAACGCGGTTGTTGTTCTTGAAGCCGAGTGCAAGCGCCTACTTCAGAACTTACGGTACGAGGCTCGGGTGTAGGCTATTCGAGACTACTTCGCCTCGACTAACATTAAGAGGGCCAAGAAGAAGTGCCGCAAAAATTATCTGAGTAAGGAGAAATTAATGAAGGTAATTATCTATTCTTAAGGCCTTGTACTTAGTTTCTTTGATTTGATTCATAGGCGTAGCGCTGAAATTTCTCTTGTCTAACTTAGGTGCCCGTGAGATGGTGTGCGAATAGGATGGACTGTTGGGAGGCATTGGTGGATGAGTGGTGCTCTCCCCAATGGCTAGCCGAACACAACAAGGCCAAGGATAAGCGTGCCCAAATGAGAGGTGTGCCACACCATCAAGGGAGCTCCAACCTGTTTGAGTACGGGGATCACTGGGTATGTGGTTTGCTTCATGATTCATGCAATTTCATTCCTCATGCTAGCTTGAGACTTTAACTAATATTTTGTTCCTCTCTTTTAGGCACGAGAAAACAAGAAGGAGGTGCCACCTCTGTTCGACGTCTATGCCATGGCCCATGCTGCCTCGTATAAGAAGGCCAAGGCATTCTCTGAGGATGACCTCGATCATCCAGAGAGCTTCCACAACATCGCCTCCCACAACAAGCTTGTGAGGTAGATAGATGAGGGGAAGGAAAGGAAAGGGGAGGACTTCAACTCGAGCTAGAGTCCTTTTGATCCAGAGCTCGTGATGATATCTGGTGGCGGGAGGCCCCATGGCTCGATAGCCATTGGGGATGGACTGATACATTGTCCTAGAACTCTCCAGGATATAAAGAAGCGCCATACGAGTTCTGATCTTGAGATAAGGCCTCGTCCACGGCCAATGGAGCTTGCCATTGAGGCTAGGGCCCATAAGCTTCTGGCGGAGGCAAACAGGTAGGCGGCATAGAGGGAGAGGGACATGGAGGAGTGGACGTCTAGGCTCTTGGAGGAGGAGAGGAACCGGAACGATGCATCTCACCGGGCCCTATACGAGCTCGTGGTAAGTTTCTCCTACATATTAGCAAAATCATGCATGTAATGTTTGTTTCATCACTAACTAATATGAATGACTCGTGAAAACAAAATGTGCAGACCGTGTGCCAGAACAATGGCCAGACCCCTCTGTCGATGCCCCATATTGCTATAGCACCCACGGTGAGTTTCATTTGAATGGTCATTAGTTACTACTATTCACATTTGAGTTGCATCATGCTTAGTAGACATTGCAAATGATCTTTGGTGCAGCGTGCCTCCCGATAAGCATCGACCAATCCTTCTGCATCTATCGCAACCCTCCACCTCCGTGATGTTGGTAAGTTTTCCCAAGTGTTTTGCTTAACAAATGCATACTTAGCTTAAGAAATGACCTAATTAGCTCCAAAATGACCTATACTTAGCTAGTTTTCCTCAAAAATGACATAATAACCTTACTTAGCTCCAAAATGATATATTCTCCCTAGGATAGCTATAAAATGACCTATACTTAGCATTTTTCCTCCAAAATGACTTGATATGCTTAGTTAGCTAGAAAATGGCATAAATACCTAGGATAGCTCAATAATGATCTATAGCTAGCTTAGCTAGTTCATTTATGACATAATTAGCTCACTTAGGTACAAAATGGCATAACTACCTAGGATTGCTCAATAATGATCTATAATTAGCTTAGCTAGTTCATTTATGACATAACTAGCCCACTTAGGTAAAAAATGGCATAATAACCTTGGTTTAGCTCCAAAATGACCTATACTTAGCTTATTTTCCTCAAAAATGACATAGTAATCTTACTTAGCTCCGAAATGATATATTCTACCTAGGACAACTATAAAATGTCCTATACTTAGCATTTTTTTCCTCCAAAATGACTTGATATGCCTAGTTAGCTAGAAAATGGCATTACTACCTTGGAGAAGAGGAGAGGAGAGGAGAAAAGAAAGAGAAGATAAATTTTTCTTCTTCTTCTTCTAGCTAGTCTTCTTCTTCTTATTATTCTAGCTAGTCTTCTTCTTCTAGTCTTCTTCTTCTTCTTCTTCTTCTTCTTCTTCTAACTTCCTTCTTTCCCAATTTGCAGATTTGCTTTCGATGAGGAAGCTTGCGTTCATGGAGTCTACTCTTCTGCTTGTGCTTACTTTTTGTTTTCATTTTGTAGGATGAACAATGTGAAACTTGCTACCTATATATGTATGTATGGATGAAACCATTGTATGCTTGTTGTGGGATATGTTGGCTAGCTATATATGTTGCATATGGACTTTTCATTTGGTATGTATATATATATATATATATATATATATGTGTGTGTGTTGGATGATCATATCCATATGGCAGGGATATGATTTGGTATGTATATGTGTTGGTATGCTTGTTGAAAGTATTTTGAAATGTGTGTGTATATATATATATATATGAAATTGAATGAATTTAATAAAAAACAGGAAAAACAGACGGCAAAGCTGCCATGTGGCAGCTACCTGTGCAACCTGGGGTAGCACCAGGCCGGCCTAGGTGGGTTCTTTGCTGTCCGCTGGCAGACGGCAAAGACCTAAGTTCTTTGCCGTCTGCCAGCGGATGACAAAGAACCCACCTAGGCTGGCAAAGAAACAGGTGCTTGGTCATCCGCTGGCAGACGACAAAGACCTTAGTTCTTTGCCGTCTGCCACTGGACGGCAAAGCACGTCATTAAGCCCTTAACGGACCTAAGTTGCCACGTTTGCCATCCATGCCCTTTGCCGTCTGCTGGCAGATGGCAAAGATGCAAAGGTCTTTGCCGTCTGCCAGCAGACAGCAAAGCACCCTTTACCGTGGCTTATTCAGTCGGACGGTTGGCCGTCTGCTGGCGAACGACAAAGCCTTTGCCGTCCGGGATGCATGCCTTTGCCGTCCGGGATGGCTGACGGCAAAGTGGCTGATTCCTGTAGTGCTTGGTGGAAGATATTGATTGGGTGGAAAGCAACTTGGGGAGGATAGAGATCAAGATTCATATGATAGGAATGGAATGGCATGATCTCAACACATGAGTAGGTGGCTCTCTCTCAGATAATCAGTTTGTATGAGTGGGGAACTTTTCTGAGTGCTTCTCTTGCGAGTGAGTGGTGGTGGAGAGGTATATATAGGAATGTCCAAAAATCCAACAATTGCACCTAATAAGTTGAACTTGGTGACACCGATGTGTTAATCTCGGTGGTACCGAGTTGCCTCAAAGATAGCAACTTTTGAATCTCAGTGAGACCGATACATAAATCTCGTTGACCAACGGTCAGATTGTCAAACTCGGTGACTCTGATTCAACAAACTCGGTGGGACCGATTTTGTCAATTTGCATAACAGAAAGTTGGCAACCCAAACTCAGTGGCACTAATATGGAATCGGTTGCACCGAAAGGCTAGGGTTTGGCTGAGTCTGTCTGAGGCTGAGAATTGGTGGCACCGAGTGGAAAGTGTTTGTTGCACCGATTTTGGATATTGGCTTTGGATAGACTTTTGTGGAAGAGATTGTGGGTGTATGGTGTTACTATCACTTGTGCACGTATGAGCATTTTGTTCACAAACAATATCCTACCCCCCTTTAATAGTATTGGCTTTCCTATGGACTCAATGTGATTTCTTACAAAAGGTAAAATGTAGAGTCCTCTTGCTTGTAGCTTTGCCAATGCTATTCCTTCTCCTTCTTCATGGGGATACTCTCCACACTCCTTTTGCCAACCCATCTCTTTATGGGCTTTATCTGAAATACACTGGATGAAAGTGTTAGTCCAAGAGACAATGTATGTTGTCATGAATTATCAAAACCACCAAGGGAGCACTTTGTGCTTTCAGAAAACAAAAGATGCAAATAGTAGATCGGAAAGCAATATGTTGGAAAAGTAGCCCCATAGGTCATAGGATTCACTAGTGGCTTCTCTCTTGAGTATAGCACACGATGGGTGAACAAATTACTATTGGGGAATTGATAGATGATCAAGTAATCATGATGATATCCAGGCAATGATCATTATATAGGCATCACGTCCGAAAGGATTCTGCGTCTACTTCTATTACTCCACACATCGACCGCTATCCAGCATGCATCTAGTGTATTAAGTTCATGGAGAAATGGATTGATGCAATAAGAACGGTGACATGATGTAGACAAGATCTATCCATGCAGGAATAGACCCCATCTTGTTATCCTTAATGGCAACGATACATGTGTGTCTTGCTGCCCTTTCTGTCACTGGAAAAGAACAACGCAAGATCGAACCCATGACAAAGCATATCTTCCCATGGCAAGAAAAATCGATCTAGTTGGCCTAACTAAACCAAAGATTCGAAGAACAAATACGAGGCTATAAGTAATAATGCCAATAAGAGATCAAAGAAGACTCAAATCATATTCATAGATAGAAACTGATCATGAACTCAAAATTTATCGGATCCCAACAAACACACCGCAAAAGTCATTACATCAAATAGATCTCCAAGAGACCATTGTATTGAGAAACATAGAGAGAGAGGAAGCCATCTAGCTACTGCCTGCGAACCTGCAGGTCTATGGTGGACTACTCACGCATCATCGAAGAGACACCTATGAAGAAGATGAACCCCTCCGTGATGGTGTTAGATTGGATCTCAAGATTCTGGAACTTGCGGCGGCTGGAATTGTGTTTTGTCGGCTCCCCTAGGGTTTTTGGATTTTCAGGGAATTTATAGGCTCGATAGTCGGTTGAGGGGGTGCCTGAGGTGACAACCCTCCACCAGGCCACGCTAGGGGCCTTTGGCGTGCCCTTGTGGAGGGTGGCCACCCTGGACCCCCTCTTTTGGTGCTATTTGGCCCATCTTCCTTCTTCTGGTGCAAAAGAAATCCACAAAAATCCCCGCAATGTTTGGGCTCCGTTTGGTACTGATTTTCTACGAAGTAAAAACCAAGCAAAAACATCAACTGGCACTTTCGCACTATGTCAATAGGTTAGTCCCAAAAAATGATTTAAAGTTGCTATTAAATGATTGTAAAACGTCCAAGATTGATAATATAATAGCATGGAACAAGAAAAAATTATAGATACGTTGGAGACGTATCAATAATCCCCAAGGCAAGGAATCATTATATCACTTTGCAAAGATGGAAGTTAAAGTATTGAGCTAAATGTAAGATCAATATTCTCTCAAGTCCTATCTGCTACCGATACGACTCTAGATACACCAAATGTTTGCTTCTATCTAGTAACAAGAAATAAAATTGCGTTGTTGGTATAAAGAGGATAGCTTTGCGTGATATTGGGGAACAAAAATATGAAAATAGTTGTTGTACTAAATAGAGTTAGAATATATCACCATATATTACAAATAGCGAGTGTGGAATAATGATGGTATGGTGTGCGGAATTATCCTAGGCAATTTATAACAAGATGGGTAATCATTCTTGCAATTTTATATGCGTGAGAGGCATGAGCTAACATACTTTACATACTTGGATCATATGAACTTATGACTGGATCTCTAGCAAGCATCCACAAGTACTAGAAATCATTAAGGTAAACCCAACCATAGCATTAAACATCATGTCCCCTTTACGCCTATATGTAAACTACCCCCTTACTCGGGTGTAAGCTTCTGTCACTCTAGCCACCCACTGTAAGTGAATCATGAACATATTGCAACACCCTCGAGAGTGAATCCTTCACGTGTGCGCATCAAGGAAGGCACCTTAGGAAAAAACCAAAATAAGACATATACTCAAACCAATCAAGATCATCAATCAACCCAAGGGACAACATAGATCTACTCAAACATGATAGGATGGCAACACATCATTGATAAAAATACGTGGCATTAAACACCATGTTCAAGTAGGGGATTACAGCGGCATGCGGGAGAGTGGGCCACCATAGATAGATGAGGGAAGGTGATGGAGACTGTGATGTTGATGAAGACGATCACCGTGATGATGGTTCCTCTGATGGCACTACGACACCACGCGAAGAGAGGGGGATAGAGTCTACCCCCTTAGGCTTCCTCCTCCATGGACTCCCACAAGATTGGGAGAGGTTCACCCCTCTGGTGCTTAGCCTACCTAGCTCCCGGAGGGGCAAGAGCCCCTCCGAGATTGGATCTCTCTCTGGTTCTCTACTGCCTTTTGCTACTGTTTTCTCTCCATATTGGTTTTTCGTCGATACAGAGAGTAGTGGTAGCGAGGCAGAGGGTCTATCTTTATATCTAGGGTTTCTAGGATTTATAGGATTTTTCAGCAGTGGAATCACGCCCAAAGGATCTACACGGGCCCCGCAAGCCATTAGAGCGCGGCCCAACCTAGTCGGCGCCTTGTTGGCTTGTGGCCCACAGGTGGCTCCCCTCCAGTGGTTCTTTGATCCAATATTTCTTATTTCCTCCAGAAAAAACATCAAAAAGTTTCAGGCGATTTCAAGAAATTTCATTTTCTGCACAAAAACAACACCCCGGTAATTTTGCTGAAAACAATGTCAGTCCAGGTTAGTTCTAAATAAATCATATAAAGTGCATCCAACAATATAAAATTATTGTAAACATAGGCAATCATGGCATGAATACTTCATAAATTATAGATACGTTAAAGACGTATTAGCGATGGACATGGCTTGATGCATGGGGAAGAAAATGGAAGGAGGACAACCTGGGGAATAGAACAGATGGGTGGCAGTGCTCGACCCTTTCGTTTGTTAGGGCTAGGAGGGAGGCCTGGGATCATGGGGTTTAGGAACCAACTTTTTAGTTCATGAAGAGAGAAAATAAATCGGGTTGTGGGGAGCATAGTGTAATGCCTAACATGCGGTACTATCCTCATATGGGCACGAGGACATCGATAGGGATATAAGCGCATGTCGTCGGTTCGTGAGAATGGACATCATCATAATACATGAAAAAAGATGAGTACATGGGATTGGCTTACACTCTCCACATTCTACAACATAAGGATATCAATACATTAATACATCACAATCATCATACAAAAGAGCAAGATCCAACTACGGATGAAATCAAACAAAACAGAAGACGACGTCCACCCTTGCTAATCCCAGGCTGCCGGCCTAGAACCTATCATATGATCGATGAAGAAGAAGAATAAGAAATTCCAAATAGAATAATCATCATGCTACCATCAAAGTATCCCTTTACCTGTACCTGCACCCGTTGTTAGTAATTTGTGAGCCACGGGGACTCGGCAATCTCATTTCCAAGGGTATCAAGATGAGCAAAGCTTAATGGGTGAGGTATGGTCAAGCGGTGAGGCTGCAACAAGCTCTAAGCATTTGAATATGTGGCTAACTTACGAGTACAAGAATAAGAAGAGTGATCTACGCATAAACGGATGTAAACTAATAATGATCAAGAAGTGATCTTGAACACCTACTTATGATTCAATCATAATCCCATTGTGTTCTTTTCTGGGTTCAAACATCACAAGAAGGGACAATCACGGTTACATAGACGGCTGGTGTATTTTATTTGAGTTTACTTCAAGTTTTCTATAACCGGGTGTTAAACAATTTTCCAAGTTGCCACATAACGGCGGGCACGTCTCTTAGACAGATTTAACCCTACAGGGGTGCTCCAACTCATCCCTCACAAACTAACCACAAGCTGATGTGGAAAACCTCAACCTCGAGATAGGCCAAGGTATCCTTGGAGTCCCGATGCACAAGACCTTCGAGAAGGGGAAAACAAATCAAGTGATGCCTCCTGATGTGTCGACGATTCCTATAGGAGTCGTGTATCTCATTCTTAGGACACGACGGATAAGCAACGCATTTGGTGGCCTGATAGAAATCACCCAAGTTGCCATAGGTCATCCCCACACAATGCTCTACTTTGTACCAACAGTCATGAGGAGCATTGGGCCGGGTTGTTGATTAATTATCTACGGGTTAATTACTCCCTATGCAAGTTTTATTAGTTAGAAAAATCTAGTACTAATGTTGGGCCTTGCCAGAAGATTTTTATCCCAAAACTAAAATCAAGTTGGGTCCCCACAAAACCCCGAGCATCTGAGGAGCGCTCAATATGGAACATAACACTGGTACTCAGAAACTATGGCGGCAAGAGTGGAACAAAACACCAAACAAAAGGAAAAGCCTTCCACCCTTTACTAAGTGTATATACGCATTAAATTAATTAGAAAAAAAATGTGATATCCCAATATATCCATCTTATCACATGGAATGACCTGCACCTCCAACTAGAAACACTATAAGAGGGGTTGAGCAAGCAACAACATAGCCAAACAATTGTTTTCTAGGATGTGGAGGGTTAGAGGCTTATCATGGAATTTTAGGAGGCCTAACATACAAGTGGTGGATAGCGAGACATAGTGATAGAAACGATACAAATAGCAAAGCAATGATAGTAGTGGTATCCAAGGAAATGAGCATCTTGCCTGAGATCCCATGTGGAAGAAGAACGAGTCAGTGAAGATGGAGAACCAACATAGTCGAAAGGATCCTCACACTCCAGACGCTTTTGAAACTCTAGTGAGGAGAAGAAAATCCGAAAACAAACAAATGACATGGTAAACACCACAACATATTCATGACATGTTGCACAATCAAGTATGATGCATGTCCGGTTTAAATAGGCATGGCATGGCAAGATGCATTAATCAAACACTACAAATTAAGTGAAGTTCAATATGCATCGAGTTGCATATTGATGAAACTCCATGTTCGAATCATTTAGTTCACTCTTGTTTATTTACATGACAAGTTTAAATATTGTTAAACATTGCAAAAGGTGAACCAAAAATAAGCTATCTATCTAGTCATTTTAAATGAGGCTGGCAACAACATATAGCATTTCCGAAACAACCCCATATGCAAATTATGAACTTCTTCCAGATCTTTACTAAGCATATTTTATATTTACTAAACAGGAAAATAAAGTGCACCATGTTATTCTACATGTTTTCTAAGCAATTTACATATGTAGATCATTTAAAATGGAGCTGCGGTTATTTAGTTATGACATAAACCATTTTAACATGGCATTAATGTAAATTACATGCAAACAACAAGTTAAACATTTTTAACATGGTTGAAAGTTGTATATTATTAATCAACACAAAATTCTGAAAAAAATTCACATCTAAACATTTTCATCCAATGCATGGTTTGTGAGATATTAAATGCATGAAGTTTGAGGGGTTTTCTGCAAATATGTGATTCTCGGGATAATTGGAAAAATTTGTTCCATGAAAAAAAAATGTAACATGGAGAGGATCCGAAGCATGATGGGCCGACAATACATGGGGGGAGATAGTAAAGCAGTGCACTAAGAGAATTATACCGAGGCACAACTCACCTTATAGGCCTTGGGCCTGGCTCGGTGCAGCTAGCGGCTAGGTTGCTGGCGTGCCTTGGGCCAATTATTGGGCCCACATGAGGCCACCAGAGGCTGAGGTGGCTCTAATCGGCTGATGGCTTGGGGCTAGACCTGGTGCTGGGGGCGTTGGTGGCCCACACACGAGGCAACATGTCCTAGGCGAAGGGGCAAGCGAGGGGTATTGTCCTCCTCTCATGCACCTGCACGAGACAACGGCCATGGCGACACCGCGAATTCTGGCCGATCCTCCCTAGTTCTAAAGGAACTAGAGGCAGGGGCGAGCAGATCTAGGTGGCCAGGTCCGATTCTTGGCGATGAACAGCAGTTTTGGAGCTCCTGGTCGCTGACCATGGGGGCTCCTAGACAGGGTATAGAGAGTGAGGGAGATGACAGAGAGAAAACATGAGGAAGGATGAGGGAAGAGGGGCATCAGGCACTGGCCTAGCCACGAGGTGCTAGTCATCGGCTTTGGTGCTTTGACGACCGTACGACGAGGCGGTAGGGAACTTCGGGTGCGGGGCTTGCGGCTGCCATCATGGAGCTTGGGAGCGATCTGGCAGGTGACTGTGGGGCGCGGCATGGGTTCGAGCCTGGACGGGATCCAGATGGGCTCGGCAGGCTAGCGCTGGCTGGTGGGAGACAGGGCCGCCAAGTGGCAAGGAGGGAGAGGGACAACGCCGAATTCGAGGCAAAGTAGGCTAGGGTTCCTTAGTTAGGCATTTTAGTCGGTCGTCCCCACATACTTAAATTGGTCAGAACAACCCATCACCTGGAGCAGATACGATCACCCTTCCTCGGTTGACAACCCAGGTTACTTCACTTTAGTGGTGGCACCTCAGGTTGGGGATATAAGCTAACAAAGGAACTTATAGATGGGGGAAGCAACATCAACATATTGTATTATGACACGTTCAAATGGATGAATATGTCGGAGCAGTAGCTGCAACCTTCTTCCATAGTCTTTCACGGGATTGTTCTTGGAAAGTCAGCATATCCAATCGGTCGGATCAGGCTGGATGTTGCTTTTGGTACAGAGTTCAATTATAGATGTGAATCTTTGTCTTTCGAGGTCATCAAAATCAAAAGCCCTTATCACACACTCTTAGGGCGTCTGGCTTATCCTCCCTTGATGGGACAGACTTGTTATGTTTACCTCAAACTCAAAATGCTTGGCCCTAAAGGGACCATCATGGTTGATGGCAACCGGAAAATCACCCGAGAGGCAAGGAAGGAGACACTGCCTATGCCTAGTTAGCTTGCGCAACAGAGGACCTGAAGTTTTAGACAACCAACGTGATCCGGCAGATATGACCCCCTTGAAGAAACCAAGTACGGAGTCTGACCCCCTGCTCAAATTCAAGCCGACTGAGAATACCAAGTCTGTTGACTTTACTCCTGGCGACTCCTCCCAACAGTTCACTATGGGGCCATGCATGGACCCCCAATAAGGAAGCGCGCACATCAAGTTCATCATTGAGAATCGGGACATTTTTGCATGGAAACCTTCCAACATGCCTGTTGTCCTGAGGGAACTCGCTGAGAACCACCTTAATGTGGATCCCAAGATGAAACATGGTCGACGATACCTTCATATTTTTAACGAGGAAAGAAGAAAATCTATCGATGAGGAAGTTGCCCGATTCCTAGCCGTCGGGTTCATTATTGAAGTTTTTCACCCCGAGTGGTTGCCAAATCTAGTGCTCATTTTGAAGAAAAATGACACCTGGCATATGTGTGTTGATTAAACGGATCTTAACAAAGCATGTCCTAAGGATCCGTTTGCACTTCCTCGCATTCACCGGATCATTGATTCTACCGCGGATTGTGAGCGTCTATGTTTCTTGGATGCTTATTATGGCTATCACTAGATTAAGATGGTTGTTGAGGATCAGGAAAATACGACCGTCATTACACCTTTTGGAGCATTTTGCTATGTTGCTTTCGGACTTAAAAGCATGGGGCTACTTACCATCGTTGCATACAAAATTGCCTATGGACCTAGATCAGATGCAATGCACAGGCTTATGTTGATTATGTCATGGTTAAGTCCCAGAAGAAGGAGACTCTATTGGATGACATAAAGGAAACTTTTGATAATCTTCATGTTTACAAGATGAAGCTTAACTCGGAAAAATGTGTTTTCAGTGTCCCTTCTGGAAAATTACTGGGATTTTTGTGTCAGAGTGAGGCATTGAGCTAACCCAGATAAAATCAAAGCGGTGACTTCTCTCGCCAAGCCAGCCAATGTACACGAATTTTAGCGTATGGCGGGTCGCATTGCGGCCTTGAGCCAATTTTTAAGCCGCCTGGGTGAAAAAGCAATTCCAGTGCACCAGATATTGAAGAAGACAAACAATTTTGTTTGGATAGATACTGTAGACGAAGCTTTTGAGGCCCTCAAGAAGTAGTTGGTTGAGCTGCCCGTCTTAGCAGCTCCACCTGACAAAGATCCTATGCTCCTATATATTGCTGCCAACAATAAAGTGGTAAGTGTCACATTCGTCGTCGAGCGAAAGGAGGCTAGGAAGGAATATCCAGTCCAAAGGCTAGTGTACTATATCAGCGAGGTTTTGACCAAATCAAAGCAACGATATCCACATTGGCAGAAGCTGGTACTTGGTGTTTTTATGGCTAGTCGCAAGCTTAAGCACTATTTCGAGGAACACCCAATCACCATGGTCAGTTCAGGTCCCCTAAGGGATATTATCTAGAATCGGGAGACTACATGCTGTGTCGCTCAATGGGCAATCAAGCTTGGCCCACATCATTTGAAGTATGTGCAACAGACAAAGATTAAATCTGAAGGCTGGTTGATTTCATCAATGATTGGACTGAACTGCAATTGCTAGAAGACAAACTAGACAACACATAGTGGACTATACACTTCGATCGCTCTAGACAACTGGAAGGCTCTTGGGTTGGAATCATCATCACTTCTCCTTGAGGTGGTAAATTTTTCTATGTGTTAAGGCTCATGTTTCCTTGTACTAATAGTGGAGCTAAGTATGAAGCCTTATTACAAGAAATTAACTTAAGCCAGGTCAGATGTTTGGGCAAGTCAGATTGGGTTGCTCAACAAGTCTCTCGAACTTGGGACTCAAAGGACCCTCTTATGTTGGCTTACAGACAACCAGTCACTGTTATTGCAGGTCATTTTCAGGGTTATCACGTGGGTCATATTGATCACCGGCTCAATGAGGCTGCATACGCTCTGTCTTTTTTGGATTCTCAGTGAAAGTCAATTCCTCCGAATGTGTTCTTGGATGTCCTTTACAGTCCCTCTGTCAAATTACCTTCAGAGGAAGACCTTGTTGTGGTTGATCCGGAGGGATGGTTAGTAGCCGCTCTTCATGCTATTCCTGATTGGACAGATCGTTACCTGGCTTATCTGACTCGAGGCGAGCTCCCAAACTAGGAAATTATCGCTCGACAGATTATTAGATATTCCAAGTCCATCACTATTGTTAATGGCGAGTTACACATGAGGAGTATCACTGGCATCTTTCAACAATGCATTTCTCATGCGAAAGGCCATGAAATTCTCAATGGAATCCATGCGGGTGATTGTGGTCAACATGTTGGCTCAAGGTCCCTTGTGGCAAAGGCTTTTTGTCATAGTTTTTATTGGCTTATGGTTCATCCGGATGCTGAGGACATCATACGAAAGTGTGATGGTTGTTAGAAGTTTTCACGGTAGGCTCGTGTGCCGTCTCAAGAGTTGCAGATGATTCTAATTACTTGTCCATTTGTAGTTTGGGGGCTTGACATGGTCGGCTCATTCAAGCCATCTTCTGGTTTGAAGACCCATCATTTGGTGGATAAATTCACTAAGCGGGTTGAAGCAGAACCGATTAGCAATTGTGGTGCTAAGACAACGATACATTTTCTAAAAAAACAGATTTTTTGTTTTGGATATCCACATAGCATCATCACAGAGAATGGCACCAACTTATACAAAGGTCCAATGGAATATTTTTGCTAGCGTGAGCACATCCGGCTTGACTTAGCCTTAGTGGCCCATCCACAGTCTAATGGACAAGCTAAGCGCGCTAATCAGGAGATATTATGTGGGATCAAGCAAAAACTGATGACTCCTCTGGAAAGAAGTCTAAGTTGTTGGGTTGAGGAACTCCCCATAGTACTTTGGAGCATACGGACTATTCCCAACAAATGCACTAGCTATACACCGTTTTTCTGGTTTATGGTGCAGAAGTTGTTTTGCCTAGTGTCATTCGTCATGAATCTCTAGAGTGGTTGCCTATGTGGAAGCTGATAATGAGCAAGCTCGTCAGGAGTCCTTGGATGCATTAGATGATGAACGCAATCTCACAGCATCATGCTCAGCTATCTACCAGCAAGACCTACATCACTATCATAGCCATAGAGTTCGCACTAGGAGTTTCCAGGAAGCTAACTTAGTGCTCCATTTAATACAAGACCAAGCAGGCATGCATAAGCTTTCACCACCATGGGAAGGATCTTTTGTCATCAGCAAGAACCTCAACAATGGGTCATATTGCCTAGTCGACATACGTGAACACTAAGAAGTCACACACCTCCGAAGAGGGATAGCAACATGCCTTGTAATATTGCTCATCTTAGGCCTTATTATACTTAGATCCATTGGCTATAACTCATTGTGCATACCTATGTATATACCTCTATATTCAATACAATAAAGCAGACACCCTGATACTTGTGATCTGTCTTGCATTTCGGTGAAGAGGAACGGGTAATTGCAACACAATACGGGTAAGTATTTCCGTTAGTTATGGAACCAAGGTAGGCACAATACGGGTAGGAATCACGTCCAAGAAAAATAGGCCGACTTATGCCTGCACCTATTACTATTACTCCACTTTAAGAGCGCTTCTATGCATGCCTCTCTACATATTAAGTTCATGACAAACACAGTAATGCATGGAGAACAATGACATGATGTAGAAAAAGTAAACTCATGATATATGAATAAACCCCGTCGTTTTATCCTAAGTGGCAATAACACAAAGACACAACTTGTCCCCATCGGTCACTGGGATATAGAAACTTGTCATACCCACTACAACGCACCTATCTCAGTGAAGAAAGATCAATCTACTTGGCCAAAGAAAATCAATAGATCGAAGAGAATTACGAAGCTATAATGATCATGCAATTAAGAATCCTAATAACTTCAGAGAAGACTCAAATACTTTTCATGAATAATCTAAACATAAACCCACAATTCATCAGATCCGAACAAACGCACCGCACAAAGGAGTTACATCGGATGGATCAAAGTGAAGATGTGATGATCATTGTATTGAAGATGAAGAGAGAGACAGAGAGAGAGATAGCCATCTAGGTACTAACTACGGACCCGTAGGTCTATGGTGAACTATTTAGACATCATCATGAGGGCAGAAAGGTTGATGAAGAGGCCTTCCATGATCGATCCCCTTTAGGCAGGGTGCCGGAACAAAGCTCCATATGAGATCGCGGCAGAATAGAGACTTGTGGCGGCGGAAAAAGTGTTTTAGGATGCCCTCTAGGGTTTTGTAATATATGTGAATTTATAGGATAGAGAATAGGGTCAAGAGGGCCGCGAGGGAGGCACAAGCCATAAGGGCGCGACCAACACCCTGGGTGCACTCTGTTCGCTTGTGGGCCCCTCGTGCGGCCTCCTATCTTCTGCCGAAGCTTCTAGGTCTTGTTTTGGTCCAAAAAAATCATAAAAAAGCTTTGGGCAATTGGACTTCGTTTGGTATGGTAAACCTGAAAACGCAATGGGTTAATATGTTTGTGGTCAAAAATAATATAAATTGGTATATAATTACTCAAAAAGTATCTTAGAATGATAATATAATAGCATGTAATATTGGTACTATTACGTTCTATACAAACGGTTTTTAACCCCTTTCCGTGACATAGTTTCGAACCATCGCCTTGCATGTATGGGCGGTAGGGGTGGGGTCATCCCACACGACACCGAAACATCGTCTTCGATGGTGTGAGCGCGTGTTGATGATTCGCCTAACGTAAATGTATGCGAAATCGTAGCCTATCCCACACGCCACACTTTGATGCTACGTTTTTGGTCAAGCACACATCTGAGATACTTATTCGGATCGCACACGCAAAACGTATGTCAACCGTCTCTTGATTGTCCTACATTATACATGCACATAGGTTCGTAACAGTTTGTGCTATTAACGGCAAACACACACAGTTACGACATGCAAATGCGTGTGTGACAGTGCGCGCATCCCACACGCGCAACATATGCGACCGTGTGTTGTAAAGCTAATAATCACACACACTATTATTCAAACAATCGTGTGTGACATATGACAACATTGCACACGGTTTAATCATTCTAGCCATGTGCGCTGTAATTTATTACCTAAGAGCTTATTTTCGTTAATTTATTATTCAAATTGGAAATTTCAGATTTTAATTATGAAATCTGGATTTTACATCCATCAATACCTACCCTAATTACAATGGTTCAACAGCCAATGCATAAATCAAAAGCTCAGTACATGTTCCATGGTTACATAGTTTGGTAGAAGATTAAATATGATGAACCACGATATATAGTACTAGAGGCGGTAAAGGTGAAGAGAGAATTTTAAATGCTTTTGGTTGTTGATGGTGTTGAAGAAGCAGAATATCCATAATGTGCCCTCCTCCATGCCAAAGGCGCGCACAACTTTTGTCCAACCCCTTGTGATGATCGCTCGTCCATCCTTCACCGCCTTTAGGAAGACTTCTAGACCGTTATCATGGTAGCATGAATTATATACTATAACCTTCATACTCTCCACATCGGTAACCTGTAGGGGCTAGAAATGAAGGCAACAGATTACTTACCATCCTAAAGTTAACCGATGTCTTGGATAAAGTATATAAAGAGTTTAATTCCAATCAGATGTCTCTTCTGCCTAACATTTTTTCTTAGTTTCCTCACTTGAAGCTTGTTCTTGCTTATCTCATTGCCCCATATGCAAAGGGGGTCGAAGCGTGAAGCAGTACCGCTGATATATGTATGTACAAGCAACAAATACATGTTAGAACATAAGATGCAATTGCAGAAAAGATGTAAAATATTATAAGAAAATAGGAGGTGACTAACCTCGATGGTAAACAATAGCATCGCGCATCGTAGCCCTACATAAGCTCACAAAAAGGCGTGTTAAATACAATAGGTTTAACATCCACCAAAAAATAGCAAATGTTAACTAAACGAAAATATCTCTGGTGATATTTTCATTGCGAGGAGTAGCGCGGTAATAAAGGTACAAGTATTGGTGAAATTAAATTGGATGTGTTAACTTCATAGTTCAGACAACCTAACATAGTCATTAAAACTTGTACCAATGAAACAGAAATTGACACAGTTAAATATCACGAGCCATTTCATACTCAGTAAATCCCAAGGGGTTGTTGCTGGGGGTACTCCACCTCGGCCAGAGCCCGCACAAAGTCGGTGGCTAGGTGTTCCCGATGGTCGCAACGTGGATGAGTACCGCTAACATATGTACCTACAAGCAAGAAGTAAATGTTAGAAGCTTAACTGCAACTGAACGAACGATGTAAAATACTATAAGATATTGGGATGTGACTAACCTCAACGACAAACAAAGTCATCGTGCATTATGAAATTGCACAAGTACAAGGAAAGGCATGCCAACTACAACAAGGTTAACATGCACCAAAAATATTTAATGGTAATTGAAGGACATCATCTCGAGTGATATCTCCTTTGCGAAGAGTAGCATGGTACCGAATGGACATCATAAATAATGTATATAACTGTTCATTACAGCAGGCTTAACAGCAACCTAGCATAGCCATTGTAAGTTTGTAACTGGTATTGGTAAAATTGAACTGGACAGTTCATACTTGAACAACACACTACACATAACTAAATTGAATAACTGACATGTTGACTACAGAGTACATACAACCCAACATGGCAATTTAAATGTGTACCGTTGAAACTGAAATTGACATGGTTAAACATTGCTATACTAGTATTCGTAAAAATGAACTGGACAGTTCATACTTGGTAAGTCACCGGGGGTAGTTTCTTGTGGATTTCATCAAGGCCAGAGCCCGCACCAAGTTGGCGACGTCGACGACGAGGTGTTCCTCCGGGTCGGAATGCATAGCATTCACTGCTTCATCGTCCGCAATGACCAGCTCCTCGACCTTTGCGTGATATGTGGTTGGGTTACACGGGGATAATCGATGATAAGGTGTGGGGATGTAGAGGCGTGAGGGTGGTTTGCATGCTCCATCTGAGCTATCGGGCCGGGGTGGTGATTGAGATTGAAGGTTACCTCACTAGATCGACGAGCGAGACTGGTGGAGAACGTAGATTTGGTTGCGGTTGCAGCGGTGATTTAGGCTGCAGTTAGAGCAAGGGGCGGGGGCGGTGGGGATAGGGGAAATGTGATGGGTGGATATGGGGTGGGAGCAATAACTACTCAAATCGCGCCTATTGAAAAATTGGCAATGAAACTCGAACCTTACGGGGGGGGGGACACGCAACATAGACGAAGCGCATCAAATACCCGTGTGCGAGAAAAGAGAAAATTGGTGATCCCGTGTCAGAAAAATTCAACTATTTTCTCTCTCATGCCATCGACGCTTTGCAAACGGTTTGTTGTAAGAAAACATTTGCCATTAACGATGTATTATAGACACAAAAGTCCTATAGAATACACAAAAATGACTAAATATGATAAACAGACCTGGAAATTGTGAAATTTGGACATGGTGCATTCTAGTGGGTATGTTGATCGAAGATACTAAATCAAGTTGAAAGGACCAAGGAAATATGGGTTCCCCTTGAAAACATGGTGATTTTCTCTCCCCGAAACATTAAACTCCATAGGTGATGGTCTAGTTTATGAAGAGTGTATATCACAACATTATCCATACCTCCTCAATTTTTTACCTAATCATATTATGGTCATGCCCGGGCACCACACGAGATAACATGTTCTTCAAGCATGTTTTCCATTTTTCTATAGTTACAAAATAAATAAATGACACATCTCTGGTTGCCTCTTCCCACACATATCACGTAAAATTGTATTAGTTTCTTACAAAATATATGAAAACTTATCCAACGACACACTTACGAATTTTTGAATCCTTTTTGGAGGTATTTTCATGTACATAACGTTCTAACCTGGATTATAAGCACAAAGGACCTAGAAAGTACACAAAAGGGACCAAATACGATAAACGGGGCTGAAAATTATGAAATCTGGACATGGTGCATTCTAGTGGGTATGTTGATTGTATAAAACAAATCTAGTTGAAAGGACCATGGAAAAATATGGGTTCCCCTTGAAAACATAACGATTTTTGCTCCCCGAACCATGAAACTCCATATGTGATGGTCCGGTTTATGAAGAGTGTCTATCATGAAATTATGCATATCTCCTCATATTTTTAGTGAATCATATTGAGGTCATGCCCGGGCACCACACGAGATAACATGTTCTTCAAGCATGTTTTCCATTTTTCTAGAGTTACAAAATAAATAAACGACACATCTCTAGTTGCCTATTCCCACACATTTATATCCTTTAAAATTGTATTAGTTTCCTATAAAATACATGAAACTTATTCAACGACACAATTACGAATTTTTTAGTCCTTTTTGAACGCCTTTTCATGTACAAAACCTTCTAACCTAAATTATAAGCAGAAAGGACCTAGAAAGTGCACAAAAGGGACCAAATACGATAAACAAGCCTAAAAACTGTGAAATTTGGACATGATGCATTCTAGTGGGTATGTTGATCGTATAAAATAGATCTAGTTGAAAGGACCAAGGAAATCTGGACTCCCCTTGAAAACATGGTGATTTTTGCTCCTCGAACTATGAAACTCCATAGGTGATGGTCCACCTTATCATTTCCTTCTGTACCTCGTTGGTTTCGACACTCTTACTTATTTAAAGGACTATTGATTGATAGCCTATACTTGTGGGTCATCAAGACACTTTTCTGGCGCCGTTGCTGGGGAGTGAAGTGCTCTCGGTAAGTGTAAATCGTTAAGGAAAAACTTATACTACGTGCTGAAATTTACTGTCACTTGTTACTATGAAAAGCAATCCTTTGAGGGGTTTGTTCAGGGTATCTTCACCTCGACCGGAACCACAATTAGTTTCCCCTCAACCTACATCACCTACTGAAAATATTGGTTGTGAAATTCCTTTGGGTATGTTAGAACAACTGCTAGCTAATCCTTACGCACCTCGTCCCCAGCAATGGCGCCAGAAATTCCTTTGACGTGGCTTGAGACTACATCAGCATTTCCCCAAAGAGGAAGGGATGATGTAGCAAAACTACGATAAGTATTTCCCTCGGTTATGAAACCAAGGTATCGATCCAAGGAGGAAGACCACGCAATGCTATGTAAACGGTACCTCCACATAAAGAAAAAATACCTGCAACCCGACACATAAGAGAGGTTGTCAATCTCTCAACGGTAAAAAGATAGATTAGAGTGTAATAGGTTGGGGAAATAGATATCACAAGAACACAAAATAAAAGAGCAAAATAAAAAGTCCAGGAAGGTATTTTTTCCGGATTAATAGACCTGAAAATAAACACGACAAAAAGATAGATCGGAAAGCAATATGTTGGAAAAGTAGACCCGGGGGCCGTAGGTTTCACTAGTGGCTTCTCTCATGAGTATAGCACACGGTGGGTAAACAAATTACTGTTGGGAAATTGATATAATATCAAATAATCCTGATCATATCCAAGGCAATTATCATTATATAGGCATCACGTCCAAGATAAGTAGACCGAAAGAATTCTGCATCTAATACTATTACTCCACACATCGACCGCTATCCAGCATGCATCTTGTGTATTAAGTTCATGGAGAAATGGAGTAATGCAATAATAACGGTGACATGATGTACACAAGATCTATTCATGTTGGAATAGACACCATCTTGTTATCCTTAATAGCAATGATACATGTGTGCCTTGTTGCCCCTTCTATCACTAGGAAAGGACACCACAAGATCAAACCCATCACAAAGCACCTGTTCCCATGGCAAGAAAAATCGATCTAGTTGGCCTAACTAAACCAAAGAGTCAAAGAATAAATACAAGGCTATAAGTAATCATGCATATAATGGAGCAAAGAACACTCAAATAATATTCATGGATAGAAATTGGTCATGAACTCAAAATGCATCGGGTCTCAAAAAACACCGCAAAAAGTCATTACATAAAATAGATCTCCAAGAGACCATTGTAAAGAGAATCAAAAGAGAGATAGGAAGCCATATAGCTACTGCCTATGGACACATAGGTCTATGGTGGTCTACTCACGCATCATCGAAGAGGCACCCATGAAGATGATGCACCCCTCCATGATGGTGTTAGATTGGATCTTGCGGTTCTGGAACTTGCAGCGGATGGAATTGTGTTTTGTCGACTCCCCTATGGTTTTTGGAATATTTGGGTATTTATAGATCTGATAGGCGATGGAGAGGTATCTCAAGGTGGGAATGATACACTAGGACGCACCAAGGCCCTTTGGCGCGCCCTGGTGTCTTGTGCCCTCCTCGGCCTTCCTCTCTGGTACTTGTTTGGCCCACTGGATGTCTTCTGGCCCAAAAAAATCTACAAAAAGTTTCACTGTGTTTGGGCTTTGTTTGGTACTGATATTCCGCAAAGTAAAAGACAAGCAAAAAATAGCAACTGGCCGTTGGAACTATGTCAATAGGTTAGTCCCAACAAATGTTAAAAAGTTGCTACAAAATGATCGTAAAACATCCAAGAATGATAATATAACAATATGGATCAATAAAAAATTATAGATACGTTGGAGACATATCAATGATGAATTTCACAGTCATCTCCTCGCTTCCTAAGCCGACAACTCATTTGTGATGAGTGCAAGCCTAGAGTACATTGCTGTGACTCCTTCGCCATCCTTCATCTTGAACTTGTCAAGGTGACTTTTTAGCACATCCAACTTAGATGCACTGACAATTCGGTACCTTCGTGCATATCAACCAAAGTATCCCAAATTTCCTTTACATTCTCAAGACGACTAATCTTGTTGAATTCTTTGGGGCATAGGCAGTTGAATAGAATGTCACATGCTTGAGCGTTGTATTGCAACATCTTCAATTCTTCCACGATCGCTTCATGATCTGGTTCCTTTCCATCACCAAATAATTCACCTTGCGAGCCAACACGAAAAACTGCCCATACATTAGGGTTATGGCCAAGAATATGAATTATCATCTTATGCTTTGAACTAGCAAAGTTTTTACCATCAAAATATGGACCTCTACGGTGACAATTTCCCTCACTAGACGCCATACTCTCCTAGGTTGTAGGATCACTGATACCACTTGTAGGATTGAAAGTAGGTCTAGAGGGGGTGATTAGACTACTTGACAAATAAAAACCTAACCATTTCACAATTTTAGTTCTAGGCAAGTTTTAGCAATTGTTGCAAATCAAGTACACCCTACATATGTATGTCTACCAGTATAGCAGCAAAAAGTAAAGACAAGCATATGTAATGAGAGGATAGGGATAGGAAGATCAAACACAAGATTGGCATGGAGATTTTTGGCATGGTTCCAATAGGTTGTGCTATTCTATGTCCACGTTGATGTTAACTTCAACCCGCGGAGGGTAGCAGCCGCAAGAGTCCATGAAGGGATCCACCCAGAAAGGGTCCACGAAGAAGCAACCTTGTCTATGCCATCATGGCCTTCATCCACGGAGGACTAGCCTTACTCGGGGTAGATCCTCACGAAGTAGGCGATCCCCTTGCCCTTACAAAATTCTTGGTTCAACTCCACAAGATGAACCAGGAGGCTCCCAAGCGACACCTAACCAATCTAGGAGGCATCACCCTCCAAAAGGTAATAGATGTGGTAAGTATGATGAACTCCTTGCTCTTGTGCTTCAAAAGATAGTCTCCTCAACACTCAATTACTCTCTCCTAGATTTGGCATGGGTAGAAGATATGTATTGGATGGAAAGTAACTTGGGGAGGCTATAAATCAAGATCCATATGGTTGGAGTGGATGATCTTGATCTCAACACATGAGTAGCTGGCTCTCTCTTGGAAAAATGGATATGGCAAGTGTTTGTATGTTCTGAGTGTTTCCTCTACGAGTGAGAGGAGGTCGAGGGGTATAATATAGGCATCTCCAAACATCCAACTGTTACAACATTATTGCCCGACTCGGTGAAACCAAAGTGAAAACTCGGTTTTACCGACTATTGCAAAATGTGGCAACTTTGGCCTTTTCAGTAAGACCGATATATAAACCTTGATGTTACCGATATGGGTGATCTTGGTAGTTACCAAGACTTGGTGTCACTGGTTCCTAATACTCGGAGGTTCCAATTTTAGGAAATAGGGTAACATAATGTTGCTCACTGGTTTCGGTTGCACCAAATGAAAAGTTGGTAGTACCGAGATGCTAGGGTTTGGCTTAGGTTTTGTCTAGGGAAAAACTCAGTGGGGCCGAATAGGAAAACTTGGTGTCACCGAATTTTGACTTTTGGCTTTGGACAGAAGATATTTGTGGGAGAATGTGTGATTTTTTGTGTGGCTAATCTCTAAGCACTTGAGAAACCAGATCATCATAATTCATCATCCCCTTTTAATAGTATTGGCTTTCCTATGGACTCAAAAGTGATTTCTCACAAAATATGAAATGTAGAGTCTTGTAGCTTGAAGCATGGACAATCCTATTGCTTCCTTTCCTTGGGGAGGTTCTCCATAGAATCCTTTAGCCATCCCATCAATGAACTTTTTCCTGAGTTACACTTTGTGCAAACATTAGTCCAATGAAATATATGTTGTTATTAATTACCCAAACCACCTAAAGAGAAGTTGTGCTTTCAGGTGCTTCACGCGCCGTCGGCCGTTGTTGGAGAGGGGGTGGTCATGTGCACCCTTGAAGTTCGGGGTGAACAAATTGCAGAGCTCGCTCCACGAAGAGACTAACCCCTCGGGCAAGATCATGAGCCACTAGCACGCCTTGCCCTTGAGGACCATGGGGAACCAGTTCACCTTGGCATTCTCGTCACCACCTCATGCCTCAACACTCAACGCATAGAGTCGGAGGAACTCCGTGGGGTCAGGGACGCCATCATAGCACGTGGGTAGCTAAGGCTCGAACTCGATGTGCTAGGTCACCTGGCGCAGGTCTTGCACTAAGTCATAGCAGCCCTAGCTGCCCAGGGGAACGCCGCGAGTGAGGCCGATCTGGCCCGTGACGTTGGTTGCCAGTGCATCCTGGGCGATCTAGTCCTGGTGTTGGCGATTCATTCTTTGCTTGGAAATGCCCTGGACAGGCGACTAAAGCCTCTTACTTGGAGGCGTGGCCTCGTGAGTCCCCGGGCCTTCCTTGTCTCCCACGTCCTCGACGCGGCCAGTGCATAAGCATGCTCGAGGGAGTGTGCCACATCCATCTTGTCGCTGGCGACAGTGATGATGCCACCGGAACCAGGCATCCTGAGGGTGTTGTAGCCGTAGTGGACTGCTGCCATGAACTTGTCCAGTGCTGGGTACCCCAAGATTGCATTGTACAGGATGCCGATGTGTGCCACGTCAAAATCAATGAGCTCAGTGCGGTCGTTCTCGCATGCGCCGAAGGTGACGGGGAGGCAAACCTGTCCCAGGGGGACAACAAGGTCTCTAGTCACCCCCAAGAATGGTCTTGTGGGCACCAACTGGTCACAAGTGTCCGGAGCACCTCGAAGGTCTTGATGGAGAGCATGTTGAGGCTGGCGCCCCCGTCGACAAGGGTCTTGGTGCCACGACGTTGTTGATCATTGGGGTGTACATAAGGGGGAACGCACCTGCGGCCGCCGCAGACATGATGTTGTCCCTGGCCTCGAAAGAGGTGACACACTATGGACTCTTGAGAGGTGGCGCAGTTACCGACCACGGGAGAGCAGCGTCAGCCCCATGCGAGTCTTGCTTGAACAGGTGACTTGACGCCGTGGAATGGGCTCCACTGAGGAGACATGCTATCATGCAGGGGTCATGTGGGCCGCTGGCCTGCTTGCCAAGATGGCCATTACCGCCTCCCCTGGGCGGCGACAGCCGTAGGGAGGGAAAGGCACTGTCTTGAGGACATGGCTCGAAAGGCTGTCCGTGTCGGGCACCCCTGCGGAGCTCCTCAGGCCCAACATCTTGGCGGGAGTTTCCGTTGTGGTCGCCATGTCTGTCACCTCCTTGATCACTTCCATTGTCGGCATCATGGGCGTTGGAGCCAGGGCGCTGGTTGGCACGCTCGCCGCGAGGGGGCTTCTATGCCCAATAGTCCTTGGTGTTGTGGGTGTGCACATGGTGGAAGGCACTGAACAAGCGTTTTGCCCTCTCGGTCCCATTGCGGTTGTGGACGCACTCCCGCTCACGCTCTGGCACACGGACTCGGAGTTAGAGGATGAAGATGCGGTGCTGGTCGTGCGGGCATGCGTCACGCCCGGGCTCGTCTAGGTCGCCACGCTGGTGAGGCGACGCGGGCATTCTGTGTGCTACATCCCCAGCATGGAACGATGGGGGGTGAAGCGGCGATGCGGGATCTGGGGCTCCGCCGGTGGTGGTGACGAGCTCGGTGATGTGATTCAACCTGGTGTCGTGGCCACCGTATGCCGGGCGGTGGCAAAGCGGCTCGCTCGCCATGGGAAATGCACCCCGCGTGTCCATGTCCCCGAGGAAGGCGTGAGGCGGAGAACCCATAGCAACGCGGTCCTCTCGCTGCACAAAAGGGCTACGAAAAGGAGGCCCGTTGCCCACGAGGAGCGAGGTTGGGGACGACGAACGCCGCAGAGTCCACGGGAGGGCGGAGGCGGGCCATCTAGCGTCCGGCGTACTTGTGGCCAGTGTCAGCCAGAGGGTCGCTGAGAGGGGGAGCTTGGACGGAGCTATGGAACAATGGTGCACCCCTACATGGGGCGCCAAATGACGGAATCAAGGCTCCGGGGACCCAAGAAGGTTTGAACTCTAGGTGGGATTGCTCACCATCCCTATTCTACCTCGCGAGCCTACGGCGACGCTTCGGCGAGCATGAGCTAAGGAAGAATAACACGGACGCGGCGGTTACCCAGGTTCGGGCCACCTTGCTGTGTAAGACCCTACTCCTGCTTGCCTGGATTGTTTGGAGAGATGGCATGTTAGAAGGATGTGTTCTTGCTCGCTTTTTGTGTCGCCCCTCTACAGCGGCACACCCCTTTCTTTTATACTAGCCCTAGTCCTCTTCCCCTGAAATCACAAGGCGGGAAGGTTTTCCACAACAGACCGTTTGAAAGGGGCAAGGTTACAGTCTATCCTGACAAAAGCAGTCTTCACCTGCGAAAGCTCGCTACCGTGACATGCCAGTGGGATAGAGGATGACCTCCGTCTTGGCGAGCCCCTGACCTTGGTCTTCTTTCACCAAAGGAGAAACCTTGGGGATCGCTTTGGGAATAGGTGGGTCGGCCTTGCTCCCTTAGGACAAAGGAGGAAAACCTCACCATCTACTCTTGTTGTTACGGCTCCTAGCATCGCCTAGCGCGACTCGCGTGACCCATGTGGGGGCACAGGACTGGGCGGCTGTACCGAGCCGCCTTTGACCATTCTGCCCTGCAAAGGCTTCAGTGGTGGTCTTTGGGTGGCGACCTCGCGAGGGGTTTCCATGAGAACCCCGGTGTTGCTCACTATTGTGCCCCTCGTGACGCGGGGACCCTCGCAAGGGTCCTACTCGTGAAGTCCAGGGATGGGCCACCATGGGTTTGCGACCCGCACCGTGCCCGACCCGTAGGAAAGCGGGCCTGGGTACCTCCAGTTCCACGGGCCCGACGGGGAGATATGTTTCTCATGAGTTGGATGAAATTGAATTTGCTCAACATTGTCAGCTTGATTGATCTTAGTGTTATCCTAGGAAAGAGCGTCAGCAAGTTCAATACATAGGAGGCCAAGTGAGTCTAGGTCTACCTCAGATTCTTCTTTAGCCTTATCTGCCGGCTCACCCATTCGGTGAACTTGGGGAAGAGTAGGAGTTCTGGCTCTAGCCTTCCACAAGTCAAAATCCATCTGCAAGCATGGATGATCCGGAGGTTAAGTATGACAAATAAGATAGTATATTATAAAGAAAATAAATGAACAAGTTCAACAATACTTACTAGAGGAACTGGCTTGGTCAAACAAAATGGAGTCAACCCGGTAATACTGCAATTTGCCTATGATTTGCCAAAATACTTCTTGGTGGCCTTGGTGATTTCATCTTCAGACAAGCCAATTTGACTGAAATGTTGTGCATCTCTCAAGTCGCAGGTATAATTGCACATTAAGTCGCCCCGTATGCTAAGGGGCTGAATCTACCAGCTTATCCAACACCAGTTCAAGTCAATCCCGGTGAAGAGGTGAGCTATCAGAGCTCTTAACCTACAGTAAGGCACCACCTTTTTCTTCTCTTCATTGGATGGCCAATTCGGAAAAGCAATAGCGGTGTTGAGCCACTCTGGTTTGTAACCCGACGGAGGTATTCACCTTGGCATAGTAGTTTTGCAATAGAAAAAACTTTTTGCCCACCCCTTGGTATGACTCACCAATTTGGCTTCAGGGAAGGCGCTGTTTTTAGGCTTCTAGATATAAATCCCTGATAGTTTATGTTGGGCCCATACTTGTACTCGGTTTGGTGATTAATGTAGAAAAATTCTCGGAAAAGGCTGGCGGTAGGCTTGGTCTGAAGATACACCCCCCAAAGAACTTGGCATTGGCAAAGATTCGTCATGGAGTCGGGGACAACATCATGTGGTTTAAGATTATAAAGGTGGAGCACGTCTCTGAAGAATTTTGACCCGAGTGGCCGAAAACCTGGGTGCACATGACATGAAAAAACAACCACTTCTCCTTGATCAGGTTGGCGGAACTTTCCTCTTCAGGATCTCTCCAACTGATCTCCTCCTGAGCCGGTAGAACTCCCAGGTGTCGGTGTCAAAACCAGCGGATCTCGGGTAGGGGTCCCGATCTATGAGACTAGGATCGATGGTAACAGGGGACGAAGGAGGAGATGTTTACCCAGGTTCGGGCCCTCCTATGGAGGTAAAACTCTATGTCCTACTTGATTATATTGATGGTATGAAGGTTACAGAGTTGATCTACCTCGATATCAAATAGCTAAAACCCTAGATGAGTTTCCTTGCCCTACGATCTAAAACCCTCCCGGTTTATATAGACACCGGGGGGTACTAGGGTTTACACATGGTAGGTCTCCTGCCGAGGATGGAGATGTCGATTTCCTTATGTTGACATGGAGTGCACGGCATGCCTTCGGGACTTCCTTCTGGAATGTGGGCTCTCAATGTATCCGGCCCTTCTTGCGATAATCAGAGAATGGCCCACGAAGCCGGCCTATTAATAGATAGGCCAACAGCCCGAGGACCCCTTAGTCCAGGACTCCCTCAGTAGACCCCGAACTAGCCCCAATGCCAAGGGTCTTAGCTTCGGCTTCTCCATGTGACTAGAGTCTTCGAGTTGTTCGGTGAGTTCTTCTTCCCATTTAATGATCGGCCAAGATTTGTTCGGCTTCCAATGACGCGTAATGTTTCCGATCATATGATCGACCGAACACTAATACGTCTCCAACGTATCTAAATTTTTGATTGTTCCATGCTATTATATTATATGTTTTGGATGTTTTATATATGCATTAATATGCTATTTTATATTATTTTTGGGACCAACCTATTAATCTAGAGCCTAGTGCCAGTTTCTATTTTTTCCTTGTTTTTGAGAATTGTAGATAAGGAATATTAAACGGAGTCCAAACGGAATAAAACCTTCGGAATGATTTTTTGGACCAAAAGGAAACCACCAAGCTTGGAGACCAAGGCAGGAGAGCCACCGTGGGGCCACAAGCCCTAGGGGCACACCCGGGGGGTAGGGCGTGCCCTGCATTCTTGTGGGCCCACGTCAGCCCTGTTAACCCTAATCTTCGGCCTATAAATTCCCAAATATTCCATGTATATTAGAACGAGCCATGAAAACACTTTTCCACCGCCAGAAGCCTTCGTTCCCAAGAGATCCAATCTTGGAGCCTTTTTCGATAATCTGCTAGAGGGGGATTCGATCACGAAGGGCATCTACATCAACTCCATTGCCCCTCCGATGATGCGTGAGTAGTTCACCACAGACCTTCGAGTCCATAGCTATCAGCTAGATGGCTTATTCTCTATATCTTTTCTCTCCAATACCATGTTCTTCATGATCTTCACGGAGATCTATCCGATGTAATACTCTTTTGCGGTGTGTTTGTCGAGATCCGACGAATTGTGGGTTTATGTTCAGATTATCCATGAATATTATGTGAGTCTTTTCTGAATTCTTATATGCATGATTTCATATCTTTTTAAGTCTCTTCTAGTTATTGGTTTGGTTTGTCCAACTAGATTGGTAATTCTTGCAATGGGAGGAGTGCTTAGTTTTGGGTTCAATCTTGCGGTGTCCGCACCCATTGACAAAGTACGGGTAGCAAGGCACGCATTGTATTTTTCCATCAAGGATAACAAGATGGGGTTTTCATATTATTTCTTGATTTTATCCCTCTACATCATGTCATCTTACCTAATGCGTTACTATGTTCTTCATGAACTTAATACTTTAGATGCAGGCAGGAGTCGGTCATTGTGTGGAGTAATAGTAGTAGATGCAGAAACGTTTCAGTCTACTTGACATGGACTTGATGCCTATATGCATAATCATTTAATTGGATATCTTCATAATTATTCGCTTTTCTATCAATTGCTCGGCAGTAATTTGTTCACCCACCGTAATACTTGCCATCATGAGAGAAGCCTCCAGTGAAACCTATGGCCCCCGGGTCTATTTTCCATCTTATACTTTCAGTTTTAAAACCAAAAATACTTTGCTGCATTATTTTTACCTTTTGTTTTACTTTCCGTTCAAGCAATCTATCTCTTTTAGATCTCATCCTTGCAAGTAACCGTGAAGGGATTGACAACCCCTTTATAGCGTGGGGTGCAAGAGTTTGATTCTTTGTGTAGGTGCATCTATTAGGGACTTTCTTGTATCTCCTACTGGATTGATACCTTGGTTCTCAACAACTGAGGGAAATACTTATTTTATTTGCTGCATCACCCGTTCCTCTTCACGGAAACCAATGCATGCTCGAGAAGTAGCAAGAAGGGTTTCTAGCGCCGTTGCTGGGGATATCTACATCAAGCCTACCAAGTACCCATCACAAACTCATCTCTTGCATTTACATTATTTTCCATTTGCCTCTCGTTTTCCTCTTCCCCACTTCTAGAACGATTTTCAAAAAATACCAAAAAGATTTACCTTTTTGTTTGCCATTCTTCCGCTTTCCTTTTTAACTACTTGAACTATATCTAACATCACCACATCCCCCTTGTCACCAGACTTTGAAGTTCTCTACTTCAAAAAAAAAGCAAGGGGAAAATTTGAAAGATGCTTGGTATAGGCTAACGGAATCTTATTGTGTTTCCAATCTAAAAGGGGATGCCAAAGTTTTGGTTAGAAATTATTACATTGGTTTAGATTTGCATCATAGGGAGGTTAGAGATTTTGCCTCAAAAGTAAATTTTATTGAGCTTGACACGAATGCCACCTATGAAGTTTTAGAAGGTATTTTGGGGATTCCGCCGCTAAAAAGGGGGTTTGCTTTCTCTCAATAGGGAGTTCAAGTTCTCGACAAATTGGGTGACTTACATAAGCACTTGGTCGAGTTACAACAATATCACGAACCCCTCAAACATATTTGCGGGAACCTTAATCGCTTCAATACCTTGATTACCCTTTGCAATAAGCGTTCAGATATTCTGGACACCAAGATGGATCCTCCCCCTACAAGTGGGGGAAAGAGGAAGGAACCTCTTGGATTCAAGAAGGTCCTCACAAAAGTTGCCAATACCAAAGATGACAATACCTAGATCTATTGCGTTTTGCCTAGCTAGGGGCATTAATCAATAGCGCTTGTTGGAAGGCAACCCAATTCTATCTTGATTTATTATTTTTGCTTCTGTTTTGGTGTGTTTTGCACATTGTAGTAATTGTGTTTTGGTGTTTTTAATTAGTGCTTGAGCCAAGTAAAACCTTTGGGGTGATCTAGGGTAGTTGTTGATTTGATTTTGCTGAAAAACAGAAACTTTTGTGCTCGGTCTAGGAATTTTCCAAATTTTTCTGAGCGTATAATAGATATGAAATATTTACACAAGATTGATATACAAATTCAACTGATTTTCCTATTTTTCCATAATTTTTACAATTTCATAAGTATTTGAAGTTTATTGATTGCTACAGACTGTTCTGTTTTTGAAAAATTATGTTTTCTTTGTGTTGTTTGCTTATTTTGATGTATCTATGGGTCGTATAGGGGGGTATGAGCCATGGAAAAGTTAGAATACAGTAGGTACTACACAAATAAAAATATATAATGAGTTCACAACAGTACCTAAAGTGGTGATTTATTTTTCTTATACTAACGGATCTCATGAGTTTTCTGTTGAGTTTTGTGTTGTGAACTTTTCATGTTTTGGGTGAAGTTTGATGGACTATCGAATAAAGAGTGGAAAGAGCCTAAGATTGGGGATGCCCAAGGAACCCCAAGCCATATTCAAGGATACAAAAAATCCTAAGCTTGGGGATGCCACGGACGGCATCCCCTCTTTCGTCTTCAATCCATTGGTAAATTTACTTGAGGCTATATTTTTATTCACCACATGATATGTGTTTTCCTTGGAGCGTCTTGTATGATATGAGTCTTTCCTTTTTAGTTTGCCACAATCATCTCTGTGTCACACATCTTTTGAGAGATACATGTTGAATCGTGAATTTATTAGAATACTCGATGTGCTTCACTTATATCTTAGGCAATGTTGCTCTAGTGCTTGACTTATATCTTTTTAGAGCACGGTGGTGTTATATTTTATAGAAATACTTAACTCTCGTTCCTCATTTATATTATTTTGAGAGTTTCTTAAAACAACATGGTAATTTGTTTAGGTTATGAATTTAGTCCTAATATAATGGGCATCCAAGAGGGATATAATAAAAACTTTCATATTAAGTGCATTGAATACTATGAAAAGTTTGGTTCCTTGCATATAGTATTGAGATAAAAGAGATGGTAATATGAGAGTCATGCTAGTGAGTAGTTGTGAATTGGAAGAGATACTTGTGTTAAATTTTGTGATTCCCGTAGCATGCACGTATGGTGAACCATTATGTAACAAAGTCGGTGCATGATTTGTTTAATGATTGTCAACCTTTGTGTGAGGGTCGGGAGCCCGCGATGGTTAACTCCTACCAAACTCTCCCCTAGGAGGATGCGTCTAATGGTTTGTTTTATAACTAATAGACTTTTGCAATACATATGTGAGTTCTTTATGACTAATGTTGAGTCCATGGATTATACACACTCTCACCCTTCCATCTTTGCTAGCCTCTCTAGTACCGTGTAACTTTTGCCGATACATTAAACCCTCCTTCCTCAAAACAAGCACCATAACACCCTACCTACCTATTATGGCATTTCCATATCCATGCCAAGATATATTGCCATGCAACTTCCACCATGTAGTTTTTCATGACATGCACCATCACTTTCATCTTGCATATAGAGTCATACTTTGCCATAGGTATCAAGTTGTAATTTTCTTTTTGAGTTATAAGTAAATAAAAGTGTGATGATTTTTCATTAATAGAGTATTGTCCCATGAGAAAAAAGGATGATGGAAGCCATGACTCCCTCACAAGTTGGGATGAGTATCCGGACTTTAGAAATAAAAAAATAGGCCAGCGAAGCCCAAAAAAGAGGCCAAAGATGCCCACCAAAATAAAAAATAAAAAATGAGAGAAATAGAGAAGGGACAATTGCTACTATCTTTTTCCACATTTGTGCTTCAAAATATCACCATGATATTCATGATAGTGAGTCTCCTATTTCGTCACTTTCATATAACTAGTGGATATTCATCTTGCACGACCACTTAGTTTTGTTTTTGAGCTTCATACACTTATAGCTCTACGTGAATTTGTTGCATTGCAATCCCTACTCACTCACACTGATATCTATTGATGGGCATCTCCATAGCCGTTGATACGCCTAGTTGATGTGAGACTATCTTCTTTCTTTTTCCTTGCACCTCCTCTATATTCTATTCCACCTATAGTGTTATATCCATGGCACACGCTCATGTATTGTGTGAGAGTTGAAAAGGTTTGAGAACACCAAAAGTGTGAAACAATTGCTTGACTTGTTCATCGGGGTTATGCATGATTTAGGTACTTTGTGTGGGAAGATGGAGCATAGCCAGACCAGATGGTTTTGTAGGGATAACTTTCTAAGGCCATGTTATTTCGAAAGGACACGACTGCCTTGTTAGTGTGCTCGAAGTATTATTGTTTTATGTCAATATTACACTATTGTTTTGAATTTGACGGATCTGAATATTCATGCCACAATAAATAATATTACATGGATAAATATATTAGGTAGCCTTCCACATAAAAAATATGTTTTTATCATTTACCTACTCGAGGACGAGCAGGAATTAAGCTTGGGGATGCTGAGATGCCTCCAACGTATCTATAATTTTTTATTGTTCCATGCTATTATATTATCTGTTTTGGATGTTTTATATGCATTAATATGCTATTTTATATTATTTTTGGGACTAACCTATCAATCTAGAGCCTAGTGCCAGTTTATATTTTTTTCATTGTTTTTGAGAATTGCACATAAGGAATATTAAACAGAGTCCAAACAGAATAAAACCTTCAGAATGATTTTTCTAGACCAGAAGGAAACCACCAAGCTTGGAGACCAAGGAAGGAGAGCCACCATGGGGCCACAAGCCCTAGGGGCATGTCCAGGGGGTAGGGTGCACCCTACAGGCTTATGGGCCCACGGTAGCCCTCCTAACCCTAATCTTCGGCCTATAAATTCCAAAATATTCCTGGTATATCAGAACGAGCCACGAAAACACTTTTCCACCGCCAGAAGCCTCCGTTCCCGAGATATCCAATGTTGGAGCCTTTTCCGGTAATTTGTCGGAGGGAGGTTCGATCACGGAGGGCATCTACATCAATTCCATTGCCCCTTCGATGACGCGTGATTAGTTCACCATAGACCTTCGGGTCCATAGCTAGTAGCTAGATGGATTCTTCTCTCTCTTTGCTCTTCAATACCATGTTCTTCATGATCTTCATGGAGATCTATCCGATGTAATAATCTTTTGCGATGTGTTTGTTGAGATCCAATGAATTGTGGGTTTATGTTCAGATTATCCATGAATATTATTTGAGTCTTTTCTGAATTCTTATATGGATGATTTCATATGTTTGCAAGTATCTTCGAGTTATGGTTTGGTTTGGCTAACTAGATTGGTAATTCTTGCAATGGGAGAAGTGCTTAGTTGTGGGTTCAATCTTGCGGTGTCCTCACCCAGTGACAAAGTAGGGGTAGCGAGGAACGTATTGTATTCTTTCCATCAAGGATAAAAAGATGGGTTTTCATCATATTGCTTGAGTTTATCCCTCTACATCATGTGATCTTACCTAATGTGTTACTCTGTTCTTCATGAACTTAATACTCTAGATGCAGGCAGGAGTCGGTCGATGTGTAGAGTAATAGTAGTAGATGCAGAATCATTTTGGTCTACTTGACACGTACGTGATGCCTATATGCATAATCATTACCTTGGATATCTTCATAATTATTCGCCTTTCTATCAATTGCTCGACAGTAATTTGTTCACCCACCGTAATACTTGCCATCATGAGAGAAGCCTCTAGTGAAACCTATGGCCCCGTGTCTATTTTCCATCTTATACTTTCATATATAAAACCAAAAATACCAAAAATACTTTGCTGCATTATTTTTACCTTTTGTTTTGCTTTCTATTCAAGCAATCTATGTCTATCAGATCTCATCCTTGCAAGTAACCGTGAAGGGATTGAATACCCCTTTATAGCGTTGGGTGCAAGAGTTTGATTCTTTGTGTAGGTACATCTATTGGGGACTTGCTTGTATCTTCTACTAGATTGATACCTTGGTTCTCAACAAATGAGGGAAATACTTATCTACTTTGCTGCCTCACCCATTCCTGTTCACGGAAACCAACGCATGATCGAGAAGTAGCAAACACCGTGAATCACTTAGTCCCGGAGGCCGACCATCAAAGTGTAAAAAGTATGTACTGACAACCTTTCCAACGAAGGGTCACGGCCCACCACAACCACAGAACCAGTTATGAAAACTCGATTCACGGTTCGAGGGCATTTTTACCTTAACACGATTCATCAATGCATAAATCATGCTCTATTTCATATGGGATATGATTAATCATATCAAGTTTCTTTATGCGTGTATAATGGCACGCATGTCTTGGGAAGCGGAGGAATTTGCAGCGCAATAAAGGGAGGCTAATCATCATCACACCTCATAAAATGGAAAAAAACCTCAAGACCTATTGACGCTCCTCATTCGCATCCTCTGCTTCCTCAATCTCCCTGAGCGTTGAGAGCCCAGATCTAGTTCTTCCTCGACTTCGTCCCCGAGCTGTAGCCATGGCGGGTTCGGGATCCAACGACAAGTGGGAGGCCTCCACAGTTACCGACCAAGACATCAGGGACCTAAAGGAAGCCGGCTACCTCCCCGCCAACATCTTCCACCGTGCTCAAGAGAAGAACCAGGTGGTTCCCACCCCCAAGCCAGGCGAGAGGGTGGTATTCATCCCTCACTTCATCCGAGGACTAAGCTTCTTGCTCCATCCCTTCATCAGGGATCTCATGTTCTTCTGTGTACTAGACTTCCATGACCCCCCTCGAACTCCTTTATGCACATATCGACATTTATCATCGTCTACGAGGCCTTCATGCGGATCAAATCGCACTTCAGCCTATGGATCAAGGTCTACAACGTCAAGCCGTAGACTGTCGCGAGCAAGCATAGGGACTATAAAGGGGAGGTCGTCAGCAAACTCCCCCTTGTTGGATGGCTGACCGACACCTTCATCAACACCATCAAGATCTGGCAAAAGGAGTGGTTTTACATCACCGAGCCAAGGGAAGAAGGTCAGGTTGCTCCGACTGAGTTCAGATCCGGACCCCCCACAAGATTGACCTCATGGCTCCGAAAGGGCCTTGACTAGGGGCCGAATGAGAGGTGGAAAAGCTGCATAAGAATATCACCTCAATGATCAAGGCCAAGATCGAGTTGGTTAATGTGGTCCAGGTCATGCTTTGACGCCGCATCCTTCCCTGCAAGCGCCGGGACTCCCTCATGTGGGCTTATTAGCTTGATGATGAGCCTACCATTTGTCAGCTCTTCAGCACCACTCCAGAGAAACTGTGGAAGGCATTGTTCAAGCCTCGGAAGATCTTGCCATCCGAGGAGGAGGATGTGGGCCTACACGACCATAACCCTCCTACCCAGGTATAATATAATTTCAATTGATCGGCTTTGTTTTCCGACAAAAGATCTAAACACGTTTCCGCTCATATTTGCAGAAATGGTTGAGCTAAGCCACAGGAATCAACTGCCCGTCACCATAGCCCAAAGACCCCTGGTCAAAGCTGTTGTTGGAGATGCTCGTCGTGGCGCCTTACAAGGCGCCAGAAAAGAAAGAGAAGAACAAGGGCAAAGGAGTTCCCCGCATAAAGGACCAGACAGCCGCTACGTCCGAGAAAACCCATGTGTCCTATAACCATGAGGAAGAGCATGAATACGAGGAGGAGGGGTATTCCCCTTCACAAGAAAGAGGGCAGTGTCATCAGACACCGTAGAGGAGGTACGTCCTCCTACCCAAAAAAGGCCACGTTGGCCGATGTTGGTCCCGCCCGACGACAGTTCAGACTCAAATAATGAGTCTGAGGACTTCGAAAAGGTTCCTCAAAGGAACCTAAGGGTCAAGCCCCCTGCTCGAAGGTAAGAATCCGAAGACTCCCTGAGCTATTTATGCCAAGTTTTTAATGTTATTAACGTGTGAGCACCTTTTGGTCCGCAGCCCACCACGCGTTCTCCCCACCGACCAAGTTTCAGATGGGGAGACTCCACCCGCCGAGATGGCAGAGAGCGGGACCGCGTCACATCCCACACCTCCAGGGACCACGAAGGATGCCATGGAGGTGTCATCCCACTAGGCTCCTTTGGAGCCAAACAGAGACGGTGGGTGTGGCGATGTCATGTCTGAGGTTAATGTCCCGACCGCTGAAGATCAGGAGGATGCCGCTGAGGTGACTGGACAAAGGGATGTCCAGTACCGTCCGAGGTCATCTCCAGAGTGCACCACACCTCCAGAGCCACCGGTTCAATCCCCGGGTTGAGACCAGACTAACCGATCACCACAGGCGCCACCGATGACTGGGTGGCCGGTCATGGAGGAGGCTCTATCAAGCACCTCCATCTCCGAGGATCACCACACCCTTATGGGTGCGGTTTTGCAAAGCATTTAGTCTGTCGATAGCGGACTGAAGGAGGCCTTCAACGGTCTCCTGACAGGCTTCCAGGTGAGCCACGTAATGTTCTTTTCCTGAAATATTAATTTATTAAGTTTGTGCTATCGTTATATATAGCAGCCCGTGAGCCGTGTGTGAGTTTAGAAAAACTCACCCGGGGGTCAAATACAAAGAAATGACCAAACAATGTATGAGACATTATTCATCCTATAATGTTCTAACAATCTGTAAGAGGACCGAACATAGGGTCATGGTCTTGACAGTTCTGGTGTTTGAACTCATATAAATTGATAAATATGTGCTATTTGTAGGATTAATCATCAGCGGCATCCATTAATGCCGCAGAGCTTGACGAGCTAAACCAGAAGCTCAAGAGCTCCGAAGGGTATCTTGACGCTCTAAACAAGAGGTTCGACGAGGCGCAAGGTAAGTCGTCTTGGAATATCCGAGCTATTAAGGATTAGTGATTCACACTGTTGACTTAGTATAATTATATGTTTTATTGCTTACACAACCTCGGTGAAGGAAATCGAGAAGCTCAAGGACGAGCTATGACAGATGAAGCAAGAGGCCATGGAAGAGAAGGCAGCAGTCGAACAGGCAGCAGCCGCGCTCTCCGCCTTAAAAACCACGAGCGAAAAGCATGAGTCTCGGGTGGGGGAGGTTCAGCAGGAGCTTAAGGACGCCAGCCAAAAATGCGAGGACCTTGAGAAGAAGGGCAAGGAACAAGTTTTTGAGCTATCCGTGCTGAAAGCCGACCTCCAGATGGAGTAGGTGTACAGGCCGTTCTTTGAAGAACATATTGGCCAAGTCAAGGCTATCAAAGATGGTAAGATGTATTTACTACAGTCTGCCTTCGATGATAGCAAGTTCGCATTGCTCACCCAGGTGTGGCGTTCCTCAGGCGCCAACTCGGACCTCCTGAAGAGTGTAGCGGACACGAACCAGTTCTACGCTTTGCGAGAAGAGGGAGATGAGGCTCGGCTCTTTTGGGCACAATTTGAAGCCTCTGAGCGCTCTCCTCTTCTCATCGAGCAGATGAAGCAGCTGATGGAGTTGCACTGGATGGCGAAGCCGGCCATGAAGGATCTTTGCATCCGGCTATGGCCCGACGAGCCGTTGTCGGGCAGTTATTTTCGCCTGGTGCGGAAGCTGAGCGATGCTTCACCTCAGATTGACATGCTAAGGCGTTCTTCCTGCATTGAGGGAGCTTGGATGGCCTTTGCAAGGGCCAAGGTGCACTGTCCGGGGCTTGATCCCATGAAGATAGCTACCGCTCCTCCTCCCCCCTGGAAAGGAACATAGGTGCCCTGAGCGATACTTCTCCGTAGTGATGGAGGGTGCTCGGGCGATAGAGGCTCAGTGCTCAAAAGATAACTTTTATGAGTAAACGCGTTATAATGTGTCTGAAGACCTTTTAACACTTTTATGGTTATGATGCATGGGATATCATGTCTTTTATGTTTTGCATTCGCTATAACTCCCATGTGGCCATTTAAACTGAAAGTTGCGAGTCGTCGGCTTCAGCCCCCACGTAGATACTACATGAGGTGTCTCTGCCTCTGCATTGTGACCCTTAGTCGAGCTATCGGTACCCGAAGGCGGCAGTGTGAGGTCGACAAGGCAATCAGACCATAATGTTTTATTGCTTTCACTTAGTTGTAGGTGCATGAAAAAGGAACATGGGGGCTAATGTCTAGCCCCCAGTGGTTTGTGATGTTCGGATGAACCACGGATAAAGCCGGCATCACATGGTTTGTACAAATACCAAACCCATCATATGACCCGGATTAACCTCTAACGAATTTTTTCGTATAACACTTATGCTCGGATTCGTAGACCGATTCTCACATACTATGACAATCAGTTTTCGACTTTGTCCCATGAGGTGCTTGACCAGGCTAGCTGGAAACACAATCGCAGTGGTTCTCCCTTTGTCCTTTTAGCCGAACGGGCGGAATGTAAAGGGGCAAGCACAGGAGACAGGCAATCGAACTATTGACCCAAGACATAATTCTGAACCAATTCATATAAAGCGAACTCCGAGACGCCAAACACATGATCGATTGTGCTTAGGGCGATATTTTAAATTCGATCCCCAGGTTTATTAGCCGGTTGCGTCGTAATGTGTACCAAACAGTTTCGCAAGGAGCGTTGAGGAGGGAGGAAATAGAGTATGTACCAAAAAAGGCAGCAAATCGGCCATTCATGATGGTCTTTTATTTTGTTCAATAACTCTTATATCTCAAATTACCGAAACAACTATTTACAGGTACTTCAATATGAAATACAAAGTTTACAGGAGGGGTTGTACCAGGGGTCTTCGATGGGTGGCGTGACATCCTCGATATGCCCTGTTGCCTGTCCACTCCTGTGCCTCCTAGGGGTTGCATTCCTTTATGGGTAATGCTGTTAGCGAGCGGACCTTAGAAAGAGGATCTTGATAAGTCGCCGAACTATTGATGGGCTTTACGCTTTAGCCGGTCCTTGATGGTACCAGTTGTATGTCTGAAGACTTATATTGCTAGTAGTTCGGTCCAGCCGAACACTTGTGCTTTGATAGTTGTTCCCCACTGCTGCCCATGGAATCTTAAGTGCGAAGTTGTGCCTTTTTGGCATGTGTTTTGCTGGCATTTGGGCTGTGCAATGGGGAGCTAGTCCCTATTTCTGGGGAGGAGAAGGTTCTATGAGTTCAGGCTGAAATCGAGCTCGCTTCTCAACCTTAGGTGCCTTTACAGTAGATGACGATGTTTGCCAATCATCATTGTAATGGAATTCGGGTCCATGTTCCCCTTGGGCCCGTGCATCTTGAGCTTGAGGTATGCGTAGTGTGGGACAATGTTAAAGCAAGCGAACATTGTACATCTTAGTAGGGCGTGGTAACCACTGCGGAAAGGTACAATGTCGAAGATCAAGTCTTCGCTTCGAAAGTTATCGGGCGAACCAAACACTACTTCCAGGCTCACGGAGCCCGTGCACCAGGCTTCGACGCCTGGGATCACTCCTTTAAAGGTAGTGTTGTTGGGTTTCATCCTTGACGGATCTATACCCATATTTTTCACCATGTCTTAGTAAATCAGATTAAGGCTACTTCCTCCGTCCATTACTTTAGTGAGGTGATACCCATCTATGATGGGGTCTAGGACGAGGGAGGCTGAACCCCCATCATGGATACTGGTCGGGTGGTCACGTCGATCGAAGGCGATCGGGTATGCGGACCATGGGTTGTACTTTGGGGCTACAGGCTGTACGACGTAGACCTCTCGAAGGGCGCGCTTCCTCTTGTTTTTGGGTATATGAGTGTCGTATATCATATTCATGGTTTTTACCTCTGGAGCGAACTGCTTCTGTCTGCCACCGATCAGACTACGGGGCTCATCCTCGTCCTTGCTGCGTGGGCCCTTGCCTTGATCCTCGGCTATGAGTTTGTCGGCTTGTTTAAACACCCAGCAATTATGGTTGGGGTGGTTGGTGGACTTCTCTTGAGTGCCATGGATATGGCAAGGCCTCTCCATGATTTTGTCTAGCGGGGTAGGGCCATCGCGATTGCCTTTGGGAGGCTTGTTCCGTTGCTCGGGTCGGGAACTGCGGAAGCCGGCGTTAATGGCCATGTCATCGGCATCACTAGTGTTGTGCCGGCACTTATTCTTGTTGCGTTTTGGTTTCCCGTTTCTGTCTCGAACTTCGGAGGTTCCAGGATCTTCTGGGTTGTGGCTACATCTTGCTAGCCAGTTATCCTCGTCCGTGCAAAAGCGAGTCATGAGTGATGTAAGGGCGGACATTGTCCTAGGTTTATCCTGGCCGAGCTGGCGAGCCAGCCATTCATCCTGAATATTGTGCCTGAAGGAGGCTATTGCCTCGGCGTTCGGTCAATCAATGATCTAGTTTTTCTTGGTCAAGAACCGATTCCAGAATTGCCGAGCCTGGCTTCTGGATGATGTTTCTCAGGTCGGAGGAGTCCGGCGGCCGAACATAGGTGCCTTGGAAGTTAGACCGGAATGCATCCTCTAGATCCTCCCAGCACCCAATGGAATTTTCGGGGAGGCTGTTTAACCAGTGCCGATCTGGCCCCTTAAGTTTTAGGGGCAGATACTTGATGGCGGGATCATCTCCTTGCGCCATGTGGAGGAGGAAATCCTCGATCCATACTATCGGGTCAGTTGTCCCATCGTATTGCTCTATGTTCACGAGATTGAACCCCTCTGGGAACTGATGCTGCATTACCTCGTCCGTGAAACACAATGGGTGGGTAGCGCCTCTGACCCAAGCTGTGTCGCACCGGTAATTGGCGTCTGTTTTGGCCTGGTTTCTTTCCCGACCTCTATTGTTGCGGTCGAGCCAAGGCCAATAAACCTCCCGTCTATTGGGTGAGTACCCTCCAGATCCGTAGATGGATCTCAGACGACTTGCTCTATAGTCCAGGTCGTGTCGCAGGTCAAACGTGTCATCAGGCTCTATTGGCTCTTTTCCCCGTCTTCGGGGTATCGTCGGCCTATAACCGGTGTCGTCAGCCGTCCTGTCTCGTCCTAGAGGAGGGCGGTCTGTCTTGTCATATGGAGTATGTTTGGGAGATGGCGTATTAGTAAGCTTGTCATCGAATTGTGGCAGCAGCCTTCGGGGTGGATAGCTTTTGGGTTGGTCCAATACACCTCTACCGTATCCTTCCTCAGCTGATAGGACCCTCGTAATCTATGGTTGAGGTTGTCCTGTTTGGCCTTAAGTTGTCATTCTTTTGCCTTCGGGCTGCGGGTCGTGGCTATAAGTTGTTGCCTGCACTGTCCATAATCTTCAAGGTTTTTGGTGATGGCGAAGTCTTCAACCTGGGATTTCCTCCTCCTCGATAGGGGGGAGGTAATTGTCATCCTCGGAATCATTTAGATCATTGGGGTTGCGTTGATCTTCCGTCCATTCCTGGTCCTCTAGCGAATGTTCGAGAATATCGGGATTTCCAAGGTCTTCTGGGGTAGCTCTATCCCTAGTGCCAGCGATAGCTTTTCTTCCCTTTTTTACCTTTGACCATTTGTGCGGCTTCCGGTGCCTTGATGGTGCTTCACCCAATTTGTTGCCATTGTTTTTGTGGTGTGTGCTCGCTGTTATCGGCTCGAGTGTCCACCATGTAGACGTTGTAGGTGGAGGTGGCAGCCCATCGCCCGGTGTTAACGGGGGTGGGAGCACGATCTTCCTCATCTATGTCTTCTGCCTCCTCGGAGGCGTAGTTCAACATGTCTGTTAAGTCTTCAACGGTGGCTATCAAGTGGGTGGTGGGTGGGCTAAAAAACTCTTCTTTACCCACCTTAAGACCGATTTGAGCATGGACCGGGGTTGGGTCGACACTGGCTGCTGCTTGGCCAATAGTGGTGCATAGTGGCGAGCTGGCTAGGGCGGTGAGCGAAGGCACTTTATATGATTTATTTAGAACTAACCCGGACTAATGATGTTTTTAGCAGAATTATCGTGGTGGTGTTTTTGTGTAGAAAATGAAAGTTCTCGGAATTGCCCAAAACTTTTTTGTGATTTTTTATGGAGGAAAAAAGGAACATTGGAGCGAAGAACTATCGGAGGGGAGCAGCATTGGGCCACAAGCCATCAGGGTGCGGCCTTGGGGGGTCATGCCTTGATATGTGGTGGCGCTCCCGTGGCTCCATTGTGCATGATTCCTATGCTGAAAAATCCTATAAATCTCAAAAAACCCAGAAATATAGGGAGTCTCTCTGCTCCACCACTGCAACTCTCTGTATCAACGAAAAACAAATCTAGAGGCGTTCTGGTACTTTGTCCAAGAGGCAAATCATCATCCGCTGGCCATCTTCATCATCCCGGCGGAGGCCATGACGAGGAGGGATAGTTCACCCTCGGGGCTGAGGGTATGTACCAGTAGCTATGTGTTCAATCTCTCTCTCTCTCACTCTCTCTCTCTCGTGTTCTTGTCATGGCACAATCTTGATGTATCATGGGCTTTGTTAATATAGTTGGATCATATGATTTTATTCCCTTTCTACCTTGTGATGAATTGAATCTTTCCCTTTAAGATCTCGTTATGTTGGATTGCATATTTTGGTTTGAGAACACTTGATGTATGTTTGCATGTGGATACTCGTAGTGACATTGGGGTATTCAAGTGATTCACTTGATATACGTTATTGCATTATCTTACAGGTTCTAGAGACCTTGGGGATCTATGCATAGGGGTTTATTGCATGTTTGCATAACACGTTCTCCGATAGAAATCTTGGGGTGCTCTTTTAAGTTCTTTGTGTTGGACTGAATATGATAGATCTAAAATTGTTTGATGTGTGTCGTATAATTTACCGATGGATACTTGAGGTGACATTGGAGTATATAGCTAATATTAGGGTTGATTGATATGTATCCTTGGTGTTATTTTAGTACGAACTCTAGAGTTTTTTGTGACACTTATAGGAATATCCCAAAAGAATGATCAGAAATAATAACTTTGAGGTGGTTCTACTACCTAGACCAATTTCATCTTATTGTTCACTGCTAGATAGGAACTTTGGAGTGATTCTTTGTTGCATGTTGAGGGATGATCATTTGATTCAACTATGTTAGCATTGTTAGGAGATTGCATTAGTGAAAGTATGAACCCTAGGCATTGTTTCCAAGCATTAATATGCCATTTTTCTCGCTGTTTACTATTTGTTACCTTGACATTTTTATATTTTCATATTCCAAAAATCTATATCTACCATCCAAATTACACTTGTATCACCATCTCTTCACCGAACTAGTGCATCTATACAATTTGCCATTGTATTGGGTGTGTTGGGGACACAAGAGATTTCTTGTATTTGATTGCAGGGTTGTTTGAGAGAGACCATATTAATCCTACACCTTCCACGGATTGATAAACCTTACGTAATCCACTAGAGGGAAAATTGCTACTGTCCTACAAAACTCTGCGCTTGGAGACCCAACATAGTCTATAAGAATAAAGTTGCGTAGTAGACATCAAGTGATGATTCCTAGGATCTAAGTCAACCTACAGCTTTGCTAGTCTTTGGGGCTATCTCGTTTATCACAAATCAACTACAAGGTAAAAATGAAAGAAATGAGTGGGCATATGGTCGAACCGGATACAAGTGTATAAGTTGCCCAACAAAGAAGAGACATCCTCATAAGCCGGAAAGTGGGCAAATCAAGTTTTGATGGGTTGACACGATAAAATGAGCTGGCTAAAGGTGAAGACAGGATCTAAAAAATACTTGCCATTTTTCTAGAGGCACAAACAAGTTTCCTCTCAGACTCGAAGATTAGATGGATATGATAAATTCAGGAAAATAAAAGTAAATGTTCTAAATACCGAAGGACTTGCCAAAAATGGGACGTTTGCAGAACCTCGAGGGTAAATTGTTTTGGATCTAATACATTACGATAATACTTTGGAGCTAAAACTGAAGCCATATCTGCCAGGAGGCATAGAGTTACAAGATTTACAACTACAGTCAGTTGTAACTCGGTGAAAGCCGACGAACTACAGAGAACACTCAAACCATAATGGGGGGATGGGACTTACCATGATATGTACATGGACCCTACAAATATAACTGAAATCACATTTGCTCCCTTGGTGGATTTGGTAATCAATAACAACATATATGTCATTGAACTAATGTTTCCACTCAGCATGTTTTAGGAAAAGATCAATGATGATTTGGCAAAAGGATTGTGGATTACCCCAAGATTCAAGGATATAGATTGGCAAAGCTTCAAGCAAGAGGACTCTACATTTTACCTTTGTGAGAAATCACTTTGAGTCCATAGGTACTGTTGGTGAACAAAATGCTATTAAAAGGGGGTAAGGTACTGTTGGTGAACAAAATGCTCATACGTGCACAATTGATAGTCACCACATACACCCACAAGCTCTTCCACAAAAGTCTGTCCAAAGCCAGATATCCAAAATTGGTGCAACCAACACTTTCCACTCGGTGCCGCCGATTCTCAGCCTCAAACAGACTCAGCCAAACCCTAGCCTTTCGGTGCGACCGATTCCATTTTGGTGCCACCGAGTTTGGGTTGCCAACTTCCTGTTACGCAAATTCACAAAATTGGTCCCACCGAGTTTGTTGAATCGGCATCACTGAGTTTGGCAATCTGACAGTTGGTCATCTTATCGGGGCAACCGAGTTGTGTGTATCAGTCTCACTGTGATTCAAAAGTTGCTACCTTTGAGGCAACTCGGTACCATCAAGAGTAACACATCGGTGTCACCGAGTCTGACTTATTAGGTGTAATAGTTGGATTTTTGGAGATGCCTATATATACCCCTCCACCACCACTCACTCGCAAGGGAAGCACTCAGAAAAGTTCCCCACTCATAACTACTGATTTACTGACAAATAGCCACCTACTCATGTGTTGAGATCATGCCATTCCATTCCTACCATATGAATCTTGATATCTAGCATCCCCAAGTTGCTTTCCACCCAATCAATCTCTTCCACCAAGCCAAATATGTGAGAGAGTGATTGTGTGTTGAGGAGTCTATCATCTTGAAGCACAGGAGCAAGGTGTTCATCGACATTATCGAGCCTATTACCTTTTGGAGGGTGGTGCCTCCTAGATTGTTTAGGTATCGCCGGGGAGCCTCCTACTTCATGTTGTGGAGTGAACCAAGAAGTTTGTAAGGGCAAGGTGATCGCCTACTTCGTGAAGATCTACCCCGAGTTAGGCTAGTCCTCTGTGGACATAGGCCATCATGGTATAGTCAAGGTTGCTTCTTCGTGGAACCCTCTATGGGTAGAGCCCTCCATGGACTCTCGCGATCGTTACCCTCCGTGGGTTGAAGACTCCATAAACATGGACGTACAATAGCACCACCAATCGGAACCACGGGAAAAATCATCATGTCACCAATTGTGTTTGATCTTCCTAACCTTCCTTTACTTACATGCTTGTCTTTACTTTCCGCTGCAATAATCATAGACATGCATGTGTAGGGTGTACTTGACTTGCTATGAATGCTAAAATCTGCCAAGACTTAAAATTGGGAAAATGTAGTTTTTTAATTGGTCAAGTAGTTTAATCACCCCCCTCTAGCACTACTTTCGATCCTACAAGTGGTATCAGAGCATTGGTCTCCATTGCATTGATGGCACAAATTTTGCCAAGTCTCACAACCTAGGAGAGTATGGAGTCTAGTTAGGGAAATTATCACCGTAGAAGTCCGTACTTTGATGGCACAAATTTTGCTAGTTGGAAGCACAAAATGAAAATGCATTTACTTGGTCATAACCCCACCGTTTGGGCTGTTGTTCGTGTTGGATTGCAAGGTGAATTCTTTGTGGATCGAAGGGAACCGGATCGTGAAGCGACTGTGGAAGAATTCAAGATGTTGCAACTCAATGCTCAAGCATGTGACATTCTCTTCAACTGCCTATGCCCCGAAGAATTCAACAAAATCAGCCATCTTGAGAATGCGAAAGAGATTTGGGATAGTCTGGTTGATATGCATGAAGGTACCGAATCTATGAGAGAATCCAAGTTGGATGTTCTTCAACGTCAAGTAGACAAGTTCAAGATGAAGGGTGGTGAAGGAGTCGTTGAGATGTACTCTAGACTAGCTCTCATCACAAATGAGATTGGAGGCTTAGGAGGTGAATAAATGACTGACAAATTCATCATCTATAAGATACTTTGAGCTTTGGATGATCGATATTACACCGTATGCACATCGATCCAAATGATGCCCAACTACAAAGATCTCAAGCCAATGGAACTGATTGGAAGGATTGTTGCTCATGAGATGACACTCAAGGACAAGGAAGAGCTTCACCACAAGTCTAGCGGTGCTTACAACGCCACAAGTGATGCTCCCGCTACGTCAAGCGACAACCTTGTCACAAATGAAGACATAAGCCTCGTGATTAAGAAATTCAACAAGTTCTACAAGAATAGAAGCACAGATCGAAGCTCCAACTCAAGATATGAAGAGAAGCATTTGTCAAGTTGTGACCAAAATTGCTACAATTGTGGGAAGCCCGGACACTACTCCAATGAGTGCACGGATCCTTACAAAAGGAAAGAAGAGTCACCAAGAAGACGAAGCTCAAGAGACAAGTCACCTCGAAGAGAGAGAAAAAGTACGGATGATCGTTATGAACGAAGAACCTCAAGGAAAAGTAGGGACTCGGAGAAGAAGGACAAGTACACCAAGAGATACTTAAGAAGAAGACATCAAGCTCATGTTGGTGAATGGGTTTCCGGCTCCGAATCTGACAACCACTCCGAGAGAAGCTACCACTCCAACTCCGACTATAGTCAAGATGAAGGTGATGCCGGACTTGCACTAGTGACAACCGACTCCTATGACATATTTGATTCACCAAATGAAGGGAGTGGATCTTGCTTCATGGATAAAAGCCTCAAGGTATCACACCCCGAATATCTTTATTTCAATAGCGATGAAGATGACTTGTTAATTCAAGATGACTTGCTATTTGAGAAATCTAGTAAAGTTAGTCAAAATGCACTTGCTAGTACTCACCCTAATCTAAATAGGTCATGCGATGGTGATAAGTTGGAAATAGAACGACCAGCTCAAGAATTAAACACTCTTATGTTAGATCATGAGTCTACTCTAAAAGATCATAGAGAGCATGTAAGGACACATGAGAAGCTCCGCTTCAAGAAGCTCAATTTAGAGAAAGAGCATGAGTTCCTTAAAGCTATCAATGACGATATTCGAAAGAAGACTTCCTATTATGTAGCCAAGCGACTTCTCTTGTCTACGTTCATGCCACGAGTTAATACTAAGCAAGCTAGTAACAAAAGAAAGAAAGGTTCTTCAACTAGTAGCAATAAAAATGATAAATCCAATGATATTGCTTCTAGTAGTTCTATTGATCCTACTAACTCTTCTCTTAGCCAAGTTACACTTGAGCAAGAAAATGAACTTTTGAAAGGGATTATAGAGAAAGGTATCTACAAGAGTCTTCAAGGGTGCAAATAATTTTGTGGAGACTGTATGCAAGCACGGAGGATATCGAAAGAATCATGGTGTTGGCTACTTCAACGCTAATAGAGTTGAATGGGAAGAAGGTCAATACCCCAATCCCAAGTTTGTTCCTCAAAAGGAGAAGTATGAAAATACTCTCCCCAAGGTAACAATAGCTCAAGATGACCTTCTACCACAAGACCCCAAGCTCAAGGGAAAGAATAAGCTTCAAGTGGACATTTACTCATATGAAGATGAATGCCAAGCTTTGGTGAAGCGGGATCCCAAGGCTAGTAGAAGCTCAACATCTACAAGTGCTACTTGAACACCAAGGATGTCACAACCCTAGTTTCACCTTGCTTGACATTGCATTCATGCATGCATTTATTTTCAAATGAAAAAGAAATGAGGAATGATCAAGCCTCACCATTCAATTTTTTTTGCAAAAATAAGCAATATAAAAATTGCTTCAAATAGATCCAAGAAAATGTCCCTGGTGTTCTGATAAAATATTGGCATGATGTGAAAATGCCATCCAATATTTTGGAGTCACATAAGCATTTTATATTGGGCTTTTCAACTAATAAAACAATAGTTGCATTGGATTTAGATTTATTATATATAAAATATAAGTTCAATAATTCTAAAACTTTTTATGTGGCACTAGTTATTTATACCTAGTTCACATGACAATTTTCAGGATTTTAAGAAATGGCTAGCTATTTTATTTTTGAGCCAAAACAAATGTTAGAAATGAAATAAAACAAACAAAAGAGAAAGGATAGAGGTTACCTGGGCCTTACCTGTGAAGAAGAGGCCCAGCCCACAGGGGCAGCCTCGTCATCTACCTCGAGCCAGTAGGCGAGGAGAAGCGTGGCGTGCACCCGAGGGCCCTCGGCCACCTCCTGCTTCCACCTGGAGGCCCCGGGCCTTCCAACCGCTCCAGCATGATCGCCAGGGTGAGCTACCCCCATTCCCATCTCCACCTGCCGTCCCTCTCCCTCCCTCCGCTCTCTCTCTTCCCCGCAACCGAGAGCGTGCCGCTCGCCGTAGTCACGGATGTCGACGACCCCTTGCCTTCCCGTGCTGCCTGAAGAACCATCATATCTCCTTGCTCCTCCTCGGCGAAGAAATCAAGCTCGGAGGCCTTGTAGGGTTGCCACTGTGGCTGTTTTCCCTGCCAGCGGCCTCGGATCCTCACCGTCGATTGTCTCCGTCCCGACCGTCCCCGAGCTCACAGACCAACTCGTTCACCTCCAAGTGAGCTCCTGCTCCTCCCCCTATGCTCCCCCCTCCGTTTCTATGCTATATTCGATGCCACAAGCACCCAGAGCCGCCATCCTCCATGGCCGACGAGCCCAGTGCCCGCGACCAGCTCCGCTCGAACCCGTTGGATAGTCGTGCTCCTCGCGACCCCAGGACACCATAGAGCCCAACCGAGAGCCTCCTCGTGCACCGCAGCCTTGCACCGCCCGATCCCCAATCTCCGACCGTCGCATTTGTGGTCGCCGCCGTTAGCTCCAGCCTCCCCAGAGCCTGTCACCGCCACCTCAGGATGCGCGCAAGCGTCAGCTTGCCATAGCCGCAAACCGCGTTCAAAATGACGCCATGTATCGCCGGCCTGAGTCACTCCGGCGAGCCACCGCCCTCGGCTCTGGTCACCAGCAGCTAACCACCGGCATGGCTGATGTGGGCCTATCATTAGGAGTCAAACCCCCTGCTAATTAATCACCCATAGCCGATGACACTAGGCCTAGACGCTGGTCAAAGCTGGGTCAACACGGGATTAACCCCTAGGTAGTCCCTGTGTCACTGACGTGCAGACCCCGAACGTCAGGTTTAACCTGGACCAGGTCAGCCGACCTGCTGATGTCATGATGATATCATGCTGGCGCTGTTAATATTTTCTCTTATAAGATAATTCAAATAAATTCCAGAAAATAGATAAAACTTTGAAAAATCATAGAAAATAATCTATAACTTAGATGAAAATAATTTATATATTGAAAATGATCAGAAAAATCCAATGAACTTGTTTATGCCATGTTCATGCATGTTAGAGTAAGTTAACAACATCAACTAGGACAATTGGTGATTAGGACAATATGATAAATAGTGTTGGAGTTGGAATTTAGTATATATTTGAATTCCACTTCAATTAATATGACTAAATATTGTGCTAGGTGAATTCGGTACTTTACCATGCCATGCATCATGTTTGTTGCATCACATTGAATGTTATTGTTTTGTTGGTTGCCGGTGTTAGTTCCCTCTCGGTAGACGTTATTCCGACATTGAGATCGATGTCACCGATGAAGACTCATCGTTATATTCATAAGTGTCAGGGTAGCAATTCCCCTTGATCATATTCGATACAATCCCAACACTCGCTCTTGCTCTCATTTCAATGCATTATGACTATGCGATTCAACTGCTACTTGTGGTGAGGTAGATGAAGCCACTCGTTTGCATGACCTATCATTGTCACAGTAAATAACTAAACCAATCAACCTAGCATACTTGGTAGATGCTTGAGCCATGTTGTGCTATAACCCTGTTATGCTTGCTATGCTTAGAGTTGTGTCAGGTCTGATTCATCTGGGTGATGAACCGGAGTGAAATGATTGTGCCCGTATGATGAGGGTTAAGTGCTAAACTTGTTTTTGTAAAGGTAGCGATGAGAGGCCATGTAGGAGTACATGGTGGGTTGTCTCATTGAAGTCGCTCATAGGGACTAAGTTTCGTGTTTGTGTTCCAAGACTAGCTACTACTGCACATTGGGATCCGGTAACTCAACCCCTCTCGGCCTATTAACCTACCCTGTTCTCAGTCTAGGAGTCATAGTAGTTGGAAACGTTGATAGGTGTGGCACGGCCTGCGAAGTGGATGAACGGCCCAATCGGGACCGGCTTGGGGCCGTGCTCACAACGTTTGAGGCCATGTTGGAAACCTTGGTCGGACATCCATTATGGGTTCCAACTCAGATAGGGGACTGCCTTGGACATGAGTCATTGTAGGTTAAAGTTCGTGGCCGACTCCCTTGCTAGGCTTCTGCTTGAAGGTTGTCGAGGTGCATTTTTAGTGCACATGGCGATAAGTGGCGGGAGCATGTGTGACGATGTACACCCCTACAAGGTAATTTATCTATTCGAATAGCCGCATCCTCGGATATGGAGTACTTGGAGACTTCCATTGTTCATAGATAACTTTAAATGGATACTCTAAAATGCTCCAGATAAGTGTGAGTGCTATGGATGGCTTCTGGTAGGAAGACGGGAGAGGATCCATAGTGGTGTATTGATGTGGTGAATCTATGGACTCGTGTGTGATACGCCACCTCAAGGAAAGTATTCATAATCATAGTAAGGTTAAACAAGAATCAAAGCTGGCTTGCTGCTATAAACTCCACAACCCCCTTTGTTGAAAATGATGCATATGTAGATAGTTCTGATGTAAGTCTTGCTGAGTACGTTTGTACTCACGTTTGCTTATATATATTTTGCAGAGGAGACATCAGTCTCATTAGTGGTACTTACAATGTGAAGTTCGATGTTGACCGAATTAGCCTGGGACTCCCAGACAGAGGTCTGATTCCTTTGGTAGGGTCGTCATAGCTTTTCAGGCTCCTCCAGCCACTTTTAGTAGATGTCTGTACCCAGACATGTTTTGCTTCCGCTTGTTGCTTGTATGACTTGAGTGTTGGGTTGTGTGATCCCTGTTTGTAATACCACACTATGTTGGCTCTTATGAGTCTTAATAAATACCTAAGTCATAGAGTTATGTTGTCATTCCATATTCTATCTATGCATATCGTGCATAGTGTGTGTATGATTGAAATGCATTGGTATGTGTGGGATTCGACACCTAGTTGTGTGACTTTAGTAGCCTTCTTTACGGGGAAATGCCTCTTTCTGCTTCCATGAGCCTTGGTAGCTTGCTACTACTCCAGACACATTGATTGACCGGCGTGTATCCTTCTTTGTTGTTGTGTCTGTCCCTTTGGGGAAATGTCCCGCAGTGTAATGGAGTCCCCGTAGCCTGCTATGACTCGTCTTCGTGTAGTGCTGACATTAATGTACCACGGCGTAATGGATTCCATATAGCTTGCTATGAGTCATCTACACACACTGGTGACCGACACCTGCATTGTTGGGTTACGTATGTCTGTCCCTATACTGTTGTGCCATTTGGGTCTATGACTAGTCATGTCGACCCGGGTTCTTTGACGTGTGAATGCTAGCGACATGTTCATATCCGTGAGCCAAAAGGCGCAAATGGTCCCAGCCAAGGTAAGGCAGTAGACGTGGGTTACCATGCGTGAGGCCACAAAGTGGTGTGACATGTGACAAGCTGGATTCATATGGCTTAGGATCAGGGTCCCGACAGCGTTGCTATCAGAGCTTGACTGCATGTAGGACTACCAAGCCAAGCTGCTTGATGTTGAGTCTAGAACTGCTTTAGTTATATAAGGGAAATAGCAGGGTGACCCGCACGTTTGCGCGGCTAGATGTAAAATATATTGATATATTCTTTATTGTTTCCTACAGATTTTGGCCGGCATGTCAATTATAATTCAAAATATAGCAAACAAGGAAAATGTTGTTGAAACACTATTGCATTTACTAAGGTAATCATCACAGATGAAATAAACAAATATTAGAACAGGAGAATGCTGGAATTGAGGTTTTATGTACCAACACAAAGAAAAGAAAACATGTGTCCGCACTTCATGTTCCCTTTCCGTGAAAACTTCTGAAAAATATCGCATTACATCAAATTTTTATAAAGATCTAAGCTGGCTATTCCTCTATTCCCAATGGCATCCTGGAATTTCTCCTTGATAAATCTTCTCGTGTGTACCCTAAATTTCAATGTTCCAAGAGGATGGTTAACAAATGATTAATTGAATTTTTGCATGTGGCTTGACATGGAAACCATTAATTTTTATGGTGTGCTCTCCCATTTATCCTCTCCAATTTCTCCCCATCCATCGTTTTCTATCTTCCTGCCAATCATTTTCTAAGAAAATGTTTACGAAAGATTGATTATGTATAATTATGTTCCAAAAGGATGATTAACAAATGTTGTTTATCTTCCTGCCAATCATTTAATGTTGATAATGTCATGTCTTCATATGCTTTTGTGCCAACTAATCTTAGTCCTATATTCTACATTGTTTGAAGAGCGCCCGATCAAATGCAATTGTGAGATTATGCAACTGAATATTGCTAAAACATTATTTTTCACACACAATCATCAAAGATAGTAGATTGTTCATTCCATCGCAAATTACTTAGCCTCTCAAGATATATTAGATGATATTGAATAGGTCAATATTCAAATCATTCATGTAATTTTATTTTTAATTCACATGGTGATTTAAGGCTAAACTTCATATCTAAATGAATTTGATGCTTTTATATAAAAAATCATAAGCCATAGGTGTAATAGAGAATAAAATCGAACCATTGAACCATGAAACCATATATATAGTGAAGGAGCTTGAACATTGTTTACTGGCATATGCAATAATGTCATCTGTGATGTATACCTCTTTGTCGAATTGTCTCTTAAAGTATACCTACATGAACTCACTGTACTCATACTGTGTGAGCCGAGCTGTTCCAAATGGTCTATTCATCTTTGCAGCTTGACTTCACATGCTTATATCAACACTTATATTTTGATCATAGTCGTAATAATGACACACCATATAATCAGCAGTGCAGATTATTTTTTTGCCTTATTGGACAATATATTATTGATGCGCTGCAAAAAAGTATACTATTGTTGCCTTCAAAAATATTTTAAGAAGTTGTTGTTTTGTGTACTGATAATAACTTGCATGTGAAATTTTATTAGGAACTAAAACTTTCTGAGAAGTAAACTTATAAGCACATATACGTACGGTCCGCAAATATTACCTAAATTTTATGGCCTATTATATTCCACTATTGATTTGTAGCATGCCAACTGCCAAGACGTCTGGATGCAACATGCCTTTGATCCACGGGGCATCATGGTGCATATTGAATATACCTTTGTAGAGGCGCTGCAATTTTGCTTTTGATTTACTGGGTATCCGGTGTCGTGGTATGTGTTGATGTCCACCTTGCCTCCTTGAATTTGGTGCCTGTTTGGATGATAAGTGTCTTCATGCCTCTCTTTCTTTTGGTCCTCCTCCTTGACTGTTAGCGCTGCCCTCGGCGGTGACATCCGCGAACTGTCTTGTGCCTGGTCTTTATATTCACCGAGCTTCATATGACCATCGATATGAATCTCTATGTTCGTCTGCTTGCAGATTCTTATCCTTGCCATAATCAATTTGGCCATCGAAATCAATCTACAAAGTACAATAACTTGTTGTTCTAAAAAAGATAGGTGTATTGCCTTTTACACGTACAGATTAAAGAAAAAACAATCTAGTGTATTTTCCTTCTAGATATGCACATAAAAGAAAAATGATCTGGTGCATGTGCCTTGTACAGCTGCATGTGACAAACTTTTATTTAGAAACGTATTGGTAACTCTTAAGCATGATGATTGATTGATCACGTAGGTCTGTATTTTTTTAACTTGACATGGGCATACTTTTTTTAGCTGGCGTGCACATGAAAGAAAAACGGATGTACTATGGTTGACCTCTACACGTGTACTTCAAGGAAAAAATGAAATTTCTTTTACTTGACCTGGGTCTATTTTTTCTACGTACACAAGAAAGAAAAAATGATGTAGTATATTTTCTTTCTACACGTCTACATCAAAGGAAAAATAATCTGGTGTGCGTGCCTTGTACACGTGCATGTGACAGACTTGTATTTGGAAACATAACGGATGTGTAGTTAAGCATGCTGGTTAATTCTAGCACGTAAGTATCTATTTTTCTTATTTGACGTGGGTTTGTATGTTTTTCCGCTTGACGTGGATATGCATATATAGATTAATCTAGGCTGTCTAAATATCTTAACTCTTGGGTGATAAATCTTCATCGTTACTTTTCTATCGTCTTAATAATATAATAGATTGATCGTGGAAGGGAACGCAAGATTCATTTTACTTCTTTCCTTGTGTCATTGTAATTTTGAGTCACCCTCTTCTTTTCTACGGGGATTAAAACTGGGCTCTCTCATCTATCTAGCAGGATGACGAGTTATTATGCTGGAGATCTATAGGAAAGTTGTTGTCTTGCTGGATCGGTGTCTCCATAAGAATTCCATGTTATGTTGCCAGTTTCTTGCAAGTTGCTTCATATTTCATGCCCGTACAGCCGTTATGCTGGCCGAGTTATGCAAGGTTTCTAAAATTATCTGATGCAACTGCAAATCCTTTCATCTCGAGTTAATGTCTTTTGGCCAGACAAAGACACTAATTGTTGTGTTGAGGTACCCCACTACCTCGACGTATTTGTTAAGGTGTTAGGAAACCATGTCATATTAGTGAACCACCCAACAGTCTAGTTATGTTATCTGTTTCCAGTGTGATAATTCTGGCCATCGTTATCGAAAGCATCCTGCGATGCTAATTAGTCAATAGGTATTCTATTTATGGGTTCTTGACCCAAGGATCATTCTGCTCATTCCCGTTGATTGTGTTTGCTCGTACCTTCAGGATGAGTAGTAACCTTGATCTAGTCTTCTGAAAGCACAACATGCTCCCTTGATGGTTTTGATAATTCATGACAACATACATTGTCTCTTGGACTGATACATTTACCTAGTGTATTTCAGATATAGTCTATAGAGAAGGATTGGCAAAAGGAGATTGTGGAAATACCCCAAGATGCAAGGAAACAGGTTGGCCAAGCTTCAAGCAAAGAGGACTCTACATTTCATATTTGCGAGAAATCACGTTGAGTCATAGGAAAGCCAATACTATTAAAAGGGGGTAAGGTTTTGTTGGTGAACAATATGCTCAAACGTGCACAAGTGATAGTCACCAAAAACATCCACAAACTCTCCCACCAAAGTCTGTTCTATACCCAACACTCAAAATTGGTGCAACCAACTTTCCCACTTCGGTGTCACCGATTCCAGAACCTAGACAAACTTTGCCAAACCCTAGCCACTTCGGTGCAACCGATTCCATACCGGTGCCACCGAGTTTAGGTTGCCAACTTTCTGTTACGCAAATTCACATTTTCGGTCCCACCGATAATGTTGGATCGGTGTCACCGAGATTGGAAATCTGACCATTGGTCACCTTATCGGTGCAACCGAGAATTGTATTTCGGTCCCTCCGAGGTTCGAAGTTTGCCTCCTTTTGGTCACTTCGGTACCACCGAGATTAACACATCGGTGTCACCGAGTTGGTCATTTTGTGTGTAACGGTTGGATTTTTGGGGATGCCGATATATACCCCTTCACCACCACTTGCTCAAAATAGAAGCACTCAGGACTATTCCATACCTATGCTATCAGATTTTCTGAGAGAGAACAACCTACCCTTGTGTTGAGGTCAAGATCTTCCATTCCAATCATATGGATCTTGACTTCTAGGCTCCCCAAGTTGCTTTCCACCAATCGCATCTCTTCTACCAAGCCAAACCTATGAGAGAGATTGTGTGTTGAGGAGTCTATCATCTTGAAGCACAAGAGCAAGGAGTTCATCGTCATTATCGAGCCTATTACCTTTTGGAGGGTGGTGCCTCCTAGAATTGTTAGGTGTTGCTTGGGAGCCTCCTACTTTGTGTTGTGGAGTGAACCAACCAGTGTTTAAGGGCAAGGAGATCGCCTACTTCGTGAAGATCTACGCATAGTGAGGCTAGTCCTTCATGGACGGAAGCCATTATGGAATAGTTAAGGTTGCTACTTCGTGGACCCTTTTGGGTGGGGCCCTCCGTGGACTCTCGTGACCGTTACCCTCCGTGGGTTTAAGACTCCATAAACGTGGATGTACGATAGCGACACCTATCGGAACCATGGGAAAAATCCTTGCGTCTACAACTGTGTTTGATCTACCTATCTCAACTCTTTACTTCATATGCAATGTCTTTACCTTCCGCTGCCATATTTGTTGTAACATCCCAAATTTTGGAATGTTATAATAAATATAGAATGATTGTTTGTTTGCTTGAATGATTGAAAGTGAGTGAAATTTGAAACTTTTTGAAACTTTTGAAAGTTTATTGAGAGGGAATGAAATGACTTTCCCAAAACTTTCAATCTGCATTTTGATCACCAGGAATTCAAATTCATTTCATCACAAAACCCTAGAGTGAAGATGACATGACTTCTTCCATTTAAAGAAATGAAAAGGGATTTGAAAATGATTTGAATTTCCATTTTGAAAATATTTCAAATTCAGAAAACTTTATGCAACTCAATGATTTTCATGAGAGAGGATAATATGACTTCCTCAAATTTTAAGAAATATGAGTTGGAAGTTTAAAAGAAGGAATTGAAAGAGCTTTTGAAAACCTCTGGATTATTTTGAAAATCCATTTCATATTGGTCCCTATCCAAAATTTTCAAAGAATTCAAAACCCTGACAAAAATTTGAGAGGAGTAACATGACACTCCAAGACAGGGGGTAATTTTTGAAGTTTTTGAATCATCAAACCCAAAAAGTTATTTGAAAAATATTTGCAAAAGTAAATAAAACCAATTAAGGCATTTTCTGAAAAATGATTTTTTAATGTATTCAAATGCCAGAATAAAAATGTCCATTAAATGGCATTTATTATTCTGTTAATTTTGATATAAAATTTGACTATATTTGGAATTTATTCGAATGCCTTAAAGGTTTTTGAAACGCTCTGGAAAAACATTAAATAGAAACGATAACGGTTTTATAATAAAACGGCCGGCCCAAAGCCTTTAAAGCTGAATTCATTTCATAACGGTCGCCCGCTGACTACGTCTCCCTCTTTCTCTCTCTCACCAGCGGGACCCACCCGACCGACCGTTAGCCTCGCTCGGTCGCCTTCCTCCTCCCACGCGCCCGACGCCGTCGCCGGTTTTCCCTCGACGCGGACCCCCTCCCTCCTTACTCCCCGACCCCTCTGAGCCCCCTATAAGAAGCCTCCAGACCCCTCTCCCCATTCCCCCGCTTTGCCCTTTCTCCCATCGCCTCTCTACGCCGGAATCGCTCGCCGGAGTACCCTGTCGCCGCCACACCATTGCCATCCAGGCACTCCACTCCTATCTCCCCGAGCGCCACCAAGCCTGCCATTCACCTCCCCACCACCGTGCGCATCTCCCCGACTCCTCACCCCCATCGGAGACCGCCAGTACACCGCAAACGGACCTCGTCGGAGATTCGAATCCCCACCGGATCTTTCTCGAGCTCGTGGACGTCGCCATGGTCATCCCCGCGCCCCTCCAACACCACCACCCGTCGCCGGGACCTCGCCGCCGTCAGTTGGAGCCATTCGACGACCCCCTCGACCACCGGAGCAACGCCCACATCATCCTCGCCGTTCGGACTCGCCGGAGAAGCCATCGCCGTTGACCCCATCCCCACTGTGAGCTCCTCCTCTCCCTGGACCGTCCGATCGTAGATCTACGCGTAGGATTAGAGACAACTTAAAACCGAACCGGTACGCGTTATAGTTCGGTCGACCGCCCATAACACTCCGCACGCACACACCTGGACCAACCAGAGCATGCCACGTAGCCCGCCTGTCCGTTAGTATTAGTTTTTCTTTTTTCTGTTTTGTTTTAAAAAACAGAAATAGTTCTGATTTTATTTCCTTTATATCTTTTAAACTGTTTAATGTTTTTAAATGATTCTTTTTTTATAGTGTCACAAATTTCATCTAGTTTCTGTGGATATCAAATTTGGCTATGTTTGAACATTTAAATTTGAATTTAAACAGATTGGATTTAAATTTTGTTTTCTGAATATCTTGAGTTCTAAAATGAATTTTTGAATGATTCTTTTTCCTACTTGTCACTAGTGACCATAGCTATAATTTGGTAGAGTTTTAGAATTTTTATAATAATTTTGAATAGTGTTTTCAAACAAAACATAATCTGTTTAGTTTCATATTGGTTTATTTACCTTGTTTTATTTTTGAAAATCTGAATATGATTTATATTAAGTTTCAGACTTCATTTAGTTTTGTTGTTCCAAACCTTAGTAATTTACTTGTTGTTAACAAAAGTTAATTTGTTTAGTTATAAATTTTGTTGTAGGGATCTATACCCTTTTTCAAATAGGTATAGTTTATTTAAAACAAATTAGTTAGTAAGAATACTTTTAACTAAAGTTTTAAGTATTTAGATTCTGTTTTCAAATAAAGTTTTTACTAATTCTTTTCTGTAAATAAATGTTTTAAACCAAAAATAGTTTAGTTTTACTCTATTATTATAGGAAACTATATCCTTAATCATTAGGTAATGTCTTATAAAAAAATTTAGTTTTTCATAGAAATTATTTTCACAAAGTTTCATATGATTTAATTCTGTTTTGTAATAAAGATTTTATTTAATTATTTTCTGTTAACTTAGTTGTTTCATAATTTGTTTTCTTTTAGTTTATGGTTGTGCTTGTAGTTAAGTTCATTAGGCAAACACTTATATTGTTTAGAAGGTTGTTTTTATAGTTCTAGTTGTATTTCAAAAGTGATTCATTTTTTCTAGAAAAATAGTTACAAAAATCTTTTATTATATTTTACTTTGTTTTGTGTTACTTTTGAATTTGTTGGAGTTTTGTGTTTCAACTTTGTCTTAAGTATTTCTTTCATCAACCTTGTTGATTTTGTTTCTTGTGTTACCTTGTGATTGTTAGAATTGATTGCCAGTATGATTGCTTATATGTATGTAATGCTTGATTATAGATTTCATCGGAGAGTGACGAATAGTCTATCAAGTTATTTCTGAGAGCGATCTTTATCTTCATCAACAGTACAGGCAAGTTCACCTTGACCATCTATTTCATACCTATGTTTTTATTGCATGTAGTGACATCATTCAACATATCCCTCCCGTAGTGTTATTGAAATTCTTGTAGTTGAGTAGAATGCATGAGGTAGGAACCCACCACTTGTTACTAAAGCCCCGGGAACGCTAGTTAGTGCAATGCTATGCTAAAGTAGACGGGGTCTGGTATGAGTGTTCGTGAGTGGTGTGAAGAAGGACTCCACGTCAAAACGACGACTTCATGAAGACATCTTCAAGTCCTGCATCTTCAAGACCTCAAGACTTCAAGACTCGAGAAGACAAGTTTTCAATACACACTACTGGGTGAAGGATGGTTGATTGGGCACCCTGGAGAAACCAGTGAGTGGCCGGGATGCATGGAGAAGCGCCATGACATCTTGCGGAAAGCTTCACCCAGACTCAAAGAGAAGGATGAATACTTCATGCCCGGAAGCTTACCTGTGTAGCCACAAGTCATTATGGGCTCTGGCTTGGTTGATCTTTGTTGTGACTCTGTTGGGCAGTGCTACGAGATGTAGTCGACGTTAGGATTGGATGGGCACTGTCGGACAGTCAGGGAAGCACTCTGAAAGACCATGTTTCTTTCATCCTGTTCTCAAGCACCAGGCAGTGCGAGGACTTACCAGGAGGGAAAGAATCTTGTGGGTAAAGTACACAACACTCTGTAGAGTTAAACCTAATCGATTAGCCGTGTCCCCGGTTACGGACAATTTGAGCTTCTAGACTTGGATCTATCTCTGAACTCTCAACACTGGACTGATAACTAATTGTGGGCAACTTAATGATACTTGTGGGCAATTGAGACATTGGTTGGCGGAACCATGTCATGATAGGTAACTCTATAGTGAAATTCCTGATATTCCTTTGTTGTAGGAAAATAAAATCAGCTTTTACGCAAAAACTTAGACATAGAGCCATAAAGCCTTTGCATATAGAGTAGTCTTTATTCTTCTATTCTACTATGGTGATCTTGCCAGTACATTCAATGTACTGACCTATATGGCTGCAATGTATTATGTTGCAGATTCTCTTCTACGACGGGTAAGAGTACGATTCAGGGTTACGGTCCGCACTCAACTTGCCGTTGGTGTTATTGGGACTCCACTCCCGTTGACTGTATCCGCTGCTATTTTAAGGTATATATCAGTTTTACGCTATTTACATGTGATTGCACTTTGATATATACATTGATGTACTGTGTGTGCCAGCATACTGATCCAGGGATGGCACAGAAAACACAGAGGCTTGACTCGTTTTGAGTCGGGTCGCTACATTTGTTGACATGCATGTGTAGGGCTGTTAGACTTGCTAGCTTTGCTAAAAACTGTTAAAATCTGCTAACCAATTAACTTGGGAAAAGGTTAGGTTTTAAATTACTACTAGTAGTCTATTCACCCCCCTCTAGACACTCTTCTAGTGATCCTTCAATTGGTATCAGAGCATTGGTCTCCATTGCTTCGGTTTAATCACCGAGGAGCAAGATGGATGTGTCTAGTATAGGGAGTTCGAGATGTAGAGTGCCCATTCTTGATGGAGAGTACTATAGTCAATGGAAATCTTTGATGCTTGAGCTGTTTAATGAATTTCAATTGAGCACATATGTTATGCGCCCCTATGAGCCTCCTATTGATGAATTGCATCCCACACACGAAGAGGAAATTAACATGCTTGGTAACCAAAGAACTATCAATCTTATCGCTAGAGGTTTACCAAGATTCGTGCTTTATCAAATGAAGATTTTTTCATGTGCATATACCTTATGGACTAATTTAGAGAAACTATATCCAAATCTTTCCCTAGGGAATCTAGATGAAATTCTTCATAAAGCCATTGCTTTTCACAAAATGAAGCCTAGTGATCCAAACTTTGATAAATGCCTATTTGAACTTCGTGATCTTATGCATGCTAAAGGAGATGTCACCACTATCAACAACATTATCTTTGAAGCCATTCACACTCATAAACTTGAACATTGTCATGATCACTATTCTAACGAATCTCTTGTTCTTTCTGACGAGGATTTCCCACTTGATGATGACAATGTGGAACATGGTTATTATGAAGAAGATGAGTTGTTTGACATCGAGTATGAGAAGATCATGAAGAATATAAGTCTTATGGCAAACCTTAAGGATTACATGTCCGGAGGAAAAGAGTGGATTCTCGATAGCGGATGTACGGATCATATGACTGGTGATAGAGACATGTTCCAGGAAATCAGGCCTAATCAAGGTCCTCGACGGTACGTGACCTTTGGAGACAACTCTAAGGGTAAAGTACTTGGCCTTGGTAAGGTGGCCAGATCCCATGATATCTCTATTAAAAATGTTATGCTTGTTGAATCCCTTGGTTACAATCTTGTTTCCGTATCTAGACTTGCAGATTTTGGTTTCAATGTTCTATTCAGGAAAGTAGATTGCCAAGTATTTCCTCAAGATAATCATAAAATTGTCTTTACCGGTATCCATAGAGGTGATCTATACATTGTCGATTTCACTAAAAGATCCAAACCTCACACTTGTTTAATTGCTAAATATTCTAAAGGTTGGCTTTGGTATGGAAGATTAGGACATGTTGGCATGTGAAACTTAGACAACCTTATCAAAGGTGATCATATACTTGGTATTAAAGATGTTATCTTTGACAAAGATAGACTTTGTAGTGCTTGTCAACCTGGAAAGCAAGTAGGTGGAAGTCATCATGTTAAGAATATCATGAGTACTAGGAGACCACTCGAGTTACTTCACATGGATCTTTTCGGTCCCAATGCTTACAAGAGTATCGGTGGAAATTCCTATGGTCTAGTTATAGTTGATGATTTTTCCAGATTTACGTGGGTATTCTTCCTTGATGATAAGTCGCAGGTTCAAAACATCTTCAAGAACTTCGCTTGCAAAGCGCAAAATCAGTTTGAAGTGAAGATCAAGAAGGTTCGGAGCGATAACGGTTCTGAGTTCAAGAACACCCATGTGGATACCTTTCTTGACGAAGAAGGTGTCTCACATGAGTTCTCGACCACGTACACACCTCAACAAAATAGAGTTATTGAGAGGAAGAACCGGACACTCATTGAGATGGCAAGAACGATGCTTAACAAATACAAGAAGCCAAAACACTTTTGGGTAGAAGCCGTGGAAACAACATGTCATGCCACAAACCGACTTTACTTGCACAAGCTTCTCGGTAAAACGACATACGAGCTACTCACCGGTAACAACCCCCAAGTTGGATACTTTCGGGTATTCGACTCTAAGTGCTACATTCTTGATAAGCATTGTTGTACCAAATTTGCTCCTAACACTCATGAAGGATTCCTACTTGGTTATGGATCGAACTCTCACACCTACCGTGTCTACAACAACTTCACTCGAAAAGTTGAAGAGACGGTAGATCTGAAGTTTGATGAGTCTAATGGTTCGCAAGTCGAACAATTGCCAAATGATGTAGGTGATAAGAGTCCTTTGGAAGCTATCCTAGATTTACCCATTAGCAAGATTCATCCCATGGAGGTGAAGGAAAGTACTTCATCAACTCAAGTGGAAGCCCCTACTTCACGGCAAGATGAACCACAACATAATATGGAGGCATCCAAAAGCGGTTCACGGCAAGATGATGAAGAGGAGGAAGTGCATCATGAAGATCCACCACAACCTCCTTCACCACCACCTCAAGGGAACGACACCTTCAACAACAACGAAGATGAAGAATATGACGATGAAGAAGAAGCTCCACCAACCAACAATCGGAAGCTGACCCGAGTTCGAGCACAAGTGACCAAGAACCATCCCCTAAATCAAATCTTTGGTGATATACAAACAGGGAGAATCACTGGCTCTAAAACTCGTCTAGCAAACTTATGTGAGCATTATTCTTTCATCTCTAGCATTGAGCCCTAGAAGGTAGAATAAGCTCTTGAAGACGCGGATTGGGTGAACGCTATGCATGAAGAGCTTCACAACTTTGAAAGGAACAAAGTGTGGACACTCGTGGAGAAGCCCGAGGATAAACATAACATCATCGGAACCAAATGGGTATTTCGGAACAAGCAAGATCAAGATGGTCAAGTCGTGCGCAACAAGGCTCGTCTCGTAGCTCAAGGATACACGCAAGTCGAAGGTATGGACTACGGTGAGACCTACGCTCCTGTCGCTAGACTTGAAGCTATTCGCATTCTTGTTGCTTATGCCAATCACCATGATATCACGCTTTATCAAATGGAAATTAAAAGTGCATTTTTACATGGTGAGATTGAAGAAGAGGTTTATGTTAAGCAACCACCTCGCTTTGTAAATCCTAAGAAACCTAATCATGTTTACAAGCTTCATAAAGCTCTTTATGGTCTTAAGAAAGCCCCTCGTGCTTGGTACAAATGTTTAACAAAGTTTCTCATCAAAAAAGGTTTTGAAATTGGTAAAATTGATGCAACCTTATTCACTAAGAGAGTTAATGGTGAACTATTTGTGTGCCAAATTTATGTGTATGATATTATCTTTGGTTCCACTAACCCTCAATTTAGTGAAAGATTTGGAAGGTTGATGTCCGAGAAGTATGAGATGTCCATGATGTGTGAGCTGAAAATCTTTCTTGGATTGCAAATCAAACAATCAAAACAAGGAACTTTCATCTCTCAAACTAAGTATACCAAGGACTAGATCAACAAGTTCAACATGCAGGAATGCAAAGGTATGAAAACTCCTATGCCTACTAGTGGACATGTTGATCTTACCAAAGAGGATGAGCCGGCTGATCAGAAAGTTTATTAATCAATGATTGGTTCACTTTTATATCTATGTGTATCTCGTCCCGATATTATGTTGAGTGTTTGCATGTGTGCTAGATATCAAGTTGCACCAAAAGAATGTGATCTTTCAGCTGTTAAACGCATTGTGAGATACTTCATACAAACGTCAAATTTTGGCATTTGGTATCCCAAGGGATCTTCCTTTGACCTTGTCGGATATTCTCATTCGGACTATGCCAGTGACAAGGTTGATAGAAAATCCACCTTGGGTACTTGTCAATTTTTGGGCAGATCTCTTGTATCTTGGTCCTCTAAGAAACAAAACTCGGTATCTCTATCGACTGCCGAAGATGAGTATATTTCTGCTGGATCTTGTTGTGCGCAATTACTTTGGATGACACAAACACTTAAGGATTACATAATTCATGTTAAAAATGTTCCATTACTTTGTGACAATGAAAGTGCTATTAAAATTGGTCATAATCTTATGCAACATTCTCGAACTAAGCATATTCAAGTTCGACATCATTTCATTCGTGATCATGTTGCCAAAGGAGATATTAATCTTAAGCATGTTCATACTAACAAGCAACTGGCAGATATCTTTACTAATTCACTTGATGAGAAGACTTTTTTCACTTGAGGAGTGAGTTGAACATCATCGATGCTTCAAACTTGAGCTAGACTCACTTGATTGCACATAAGGGCATGAGCCTTCTTGATATTTCCATGTATCTTAACATTTCATCTTATGCCATGGAATTCTATGCTCCCTTGTATTGCATCTAACCTCTTGTAGAACTTGAAAAAATTCATTCCACAAGATTGCCATCAACTCCAATCATAAGCAATCTTGTCATTACCAAGTATCCACAACCCCTCTTGATGATGGAAGGAAGAAGGCCACTCAACCATATCCTTGACATATACTTGATCAATTTGCACACTCTAAATTGGTATCATGTCAATAAGATATATCTATTTTTCTTCCTTGCATGACTAATCTTTGTAGGTAACTAGAACAAGAAGGATTGCTCAAAACTAAAGATGATCTTCATCAACCTCGAGCATCCTCAACAAGTTCATCTACAAGCTAAGTCGCCAACATCACTCAAAGGTATGTACTCATGTCCTTGAAAAGGCTTTACTCCAAGAAATGAGCTAAAGCAACTCAAGTGATATGAAGACATTAAGATGCTTTATCAAAAAATGGTAACTCCATTTTGAGCTTAAAGTAGAGTATGACCTATGATCAAGTATTCTTGCTTGGCTCCTAAGTCGATATACTCTAAAATAGGTGACCTGCTCACCGCCCATCATATAGTTAAGAATCTCGTTTGGTTTGCTCTAAATTGCATGATTTCTCACAACTACTCCAATCTTATCTAATCGAGGTCCCTTGTAAAAACTTCATATTTCGTTGAAAATCTTTCTCTAGATTTTGTAAAAACAGAACCTTGGTTTCTATTTTGATGCCGCCGACTCAGATATCTTGGTTCTACCGAAATTGCGTACAAGCTACACTGCAACATCTCGGTACCACCGATTTATCTATCTCGGAGTCACTGATTTTCTTTCTGTTTCATTTGAATTTGCTTTTACAAATTTTGTGTTCCCTCGGTAATCTTTAATTCTTCTGTTACTTCGATGATCCCTTCTCAAAAAAAAACACTTAGGGGAGAAGAACTAAAAGTAATCTTGCAGAGAGAATTTGTTTATTCAAGGATCCCTACATTTCGATGACCCTTGTTCTCAAGCATCCCTTCTCAGTTAGTGATCCCTGTATCTATCCCTGTTATTATCCTTTTTGGAAATTAATTCCAAAGGCGGAGAAGACCAAAGCTTCAACCATTTCGGGAGAAGATCAAAGCTTCATGCTAAAGGGGAGATACATGCTTGTGCAAAGGGGGAGATATGATCAAGAGGGAGAGACAATATCAATACTCATATATTTATAAACAGGGGGAGAATATCAGAGTAGGGAGAAGCAAATCTTTGACCCTTCTCACCTTATCGAATCCTAATATCTACATACTAAGATATATGGGGAGAGGATAACCTATTTTCATATCTACGGTGAGAAAATTCTAAATGATTTCAGAGACATATCAATTCTAAGGAACACTATTTTCTATATATCCTCCATATCTTGGCAATTTTGAGTTCTATTGCTCTATGGTTTGGTAGAATACTCTTGTGTTTCCTAACATTGTTTTCTCAAGTGTGTTTCTATTACCAGGATGTTCAAGAACTCAAGGTAAGTATATGCATCATATCCTCGATCAAGACGATCTCTTGCTTCTTGCACATATTGTTTACAAGAGTGATGTCTTGAACAAAGATACCTCTCATTCATATATATTTGATGCATATAGCCAAGATACACATGACCTATTATATACCTTCTACCTTTTGTGTGTTCATGCATTCAAAAGCAACTATCCTTTACAGGACTGCACACATTTAGGGGGAGCAAGTCTAAGTCATGTGTCTTTCAAAGTCTTCAGTATAACCATGCATATCCTTATTTGAAGCTTTGATTGTATGTTGTCATCAATTACCAAAAGGGGGAGATTGAAAGCACAACATGCTCTCTTGGTGGTTTTGATAATTCATGACAACATACATTGTCTCTTGGACTGATACCTTTACCTAGTGTATTTCAGATATAGTCTATAGAGAAGGATTGGCAAAAGGAGATTGTGGACATACCCCAAGATGCAAGGAAATAGGTTGTCCAAGCTTCAAGCAAAGAGGACTCTACGTTTTATATTGTGAGAAATCACTTTGAGTCATAGGAAAGCCAATACTATGAAAAGGGGGTAAGGTTTTGTTGGTGAACAATATGCTCAAACGTGCACAAGTGATAGTCACCAATAACATCCACAAACTCTCCCACCAAAGTCTGCTCTATACCCAACACTCAAAATCGGTGCAACCAACTTTCCCACTTCGGTGCCACCGATTCTAGAACCTAGACAGACTCTGCCAAACCCTAGCCACTTCGGTGCAACCGATTCCATACCGGTGCCACCGAGTTTAGGTTGCCAACTTTTTGTTACGCAAATTCACATTTTCGGTCCCACCGAGAATGTTGGATCGGCGTCACTGAGATTGGAAATCTGACCGTTGGTCACCTTATCGGTGCAACCGAGAATTGTATATCGGTCCCTCCAAGATTCGAAAGTTGCCACATTTTGGTCACTTCGGTACCACCAAGTTAACACATCGGTGTCACCAAGTTGGTCATTTTGTGTCTAACGATTGGATTTATGGGGATGCCTCTATATACCCCTTCACCACCACTTGCTCGAAATAGAAGCACTCAGGACTATTCCATACCCATCCTATCATATTTTCTGAGAGAGAACCACCTACCCTTGTGTTGAGGTCAAGATCTTCCACTCCAATCATATGGATCTTGATTTCTAGCCTCCCTAAGTTGCTTTCCACCAATCCCATCTCTTCTATCAAGCCAATCCTGTGAGAGAGAGATTGTGTGTTGAGGAGTCTATCATCTTGAAGCACAAGAGAAGGAGTTCATCGTCATTATCGAGCCTATTACCTTTTGGAGGGTGGTGCCTCCTAGATTGGTAAGGTGTCGCTTGGGAGCTTCCTACTTTGTGTTGTGGAGTGAACCAAGAAGTTTGTAAGGGCAAGGAGATCGCCTACTTCGTGAATATCTACCCATAGTGAGGCTAGTCCTTCATGGACGGAAGCCGTTATGGAATAGTCAAGGTTGCTACTTCGTGGACACTTTTGGGTGGAGCCCTTCGTGGACTCTCGCGACCGTTACCCTCCATGGGTTGAAGACTCCGTAAACGTGGATGTACGATAGCACCACCTATTGGAACCACGGGAAAAATCCTTGCGTCTACTACTGCGTTTGATCTACCTATCTCAACTCTTTACTTCATATGCAATGTCTTTACTTTCTGCTGCCATATTTGTTGACATGCATGTGTAGGGCTGTTAGACTTGCTAGCTTTGCTAAAAACTGTAAAAATCTGCCAACCAATTAACTTGGGAAAAGGATAGGTTTTAAATTACCGCTAGTAGTCTATTCACCCCCCCCCCTCTAGACACTCGTTTAGTGATCCTTCATCTTTGAGGTCCGTGGTATATCATTCTTCCAATACCATGAACCATCACGACAGAAGTTTTGTGTGGACTAAAGATCACAACAACAGTGACCTTGATGAGTTCTCCATTTCATAGTTGTGACTCTATCAATCCTACCTTTCTGTATGGATTATCTGGAAGAAACATGTTGAACTTTGTTTGACGTATTCAATCTATGCATCTACAACTCAGGAAAATCATGTGCTCTTGAGTTGCCCTCTTCAATTGTATTCTGACCTTCATCTATCAATGCATAGGCAAGAGAAATTGTGATTTCGTTCTCATCGATGCATATTATTCTTGTGGTTTGTCAAGCCATTCTATATCGGAATGACTAGGAGAAACAAACTCCTGTACCTCATCCATTTTTAGGATTGGGTCAAAGGAGTTGTACTCCGCAGTTCAAAAATGTAAATCCAGCTTTTGCTCTGTTATACCTCGAAGTATTACCCTCTTCATGTCAAGATTGTCATAAGAATTGCACTCCCTCTTATGAACTCTTGATGTAGTGATACTTCTCGCCATCATCATTTATTTATTGATCTCTGTGTTGTTGAAAACAGAATACCGACAAGTAAATCATGATGTGTGAAATCAATACTCCTAGCAACTTTGTTGCTTGGTAGTTAATGGACAATAATTCCATCCTTGTTGTGTTGGTTACTGAACCACCATTCTAAGATTGATTGTGCTACCTAGTCCATTTTCCATGGTGCACTTTTCGAGCGATGAGTTAGGATTTTGTCAATCCTTCGCTCTTTTGATCATACCATCTTGCCCTGAAAAGCAAGATTTCTCTCGAGCTAAATAATATATTGGTGGTTCGTGATTTTCCAAATATCTTCTCGGAAGTATCACCAGGTTGTTCCCTAACCGTTATGTTGAGTTTGTGATCAAGTTGGTTTTCCTATAAACCACCTCTGCTCCAAGAATTTGTGTTGGATACCCCTGAGCTAGTTGGTTATGCTAAACAACAACTTGGAGAGTTGAAAGATAAAAGCTTGATCTAACTTAGCTCATGTCAAGGGGATATCTTTGTGTTTGTGCGAGTGTGTTAAAGAAGGATGATATTTCCTCCGATTGATCTTCGTGATAAATTGTTGTATTTATTGTCTTGTCCATTCTTTGATTTGAGTGTGGGATATCGCCAAATCAAAATTAGAACCAAAGATTTTCCTAATGTTGTTCTTAATCGTGGATATTCCTCGAGCATACACCATTACATCTTTGGCCTGACCAATGCTATCACCTTCTTCGCATAGTTATGGGATTCCATCTTCATGGATATTTTGATGAATTGTTGTTGAGCCCATGGACAACATCCTTATCTCCTCCATAACTCATTATGAACATAAGCTAGTATTGGAAACTTTTGTAGGCATTATCTTCAGGTCTCGTACCCGGAGTATATGTATGGTGTAAGAGGTGACTTACTCAAAATTCACATGCATTTGATGCAAGTTGTCACCATGAATTCAAGATAAGTTATTTTATTCCTTTGGAATCATCCCAAGCCAATCATGCATGTGCGAAGTATTCTATGGGTTGATAGACTAGTCATCTCCAGTCCATATGTCTCCCTAGCACCTTAAGCCACTGATTGACTTGTTCAAGGAAAAAGGAGTTTGTAAGTGCTAATCCTAGGCTATGCATAAGACTTCGCTATCCTCCAAAGATGGTTCCAAAGCTAAACTCGATGGTGTTTTGTTGTAAGGATCCCATGTGGTCGCAATTGTCCTTGACAATGTGTTTACATGTATCTTTTAATCTAGCTCATGTTTTGGAGCTGACTTTCGTAGTTCATTCCCCGAGAATCCTACAACGTTGTCTCGTCGACTTGTGTTGCAACCTTCTCTTTCAGACCTGCTGAGTCTGAAGTAGCATGTCACTAACCAAATCCGAATCTCAGGCAGATATGATGGTTGGAATTCTTCCAAGATCGATGATGTAGGCTTCCGCAAGGTTGATGTTTTGACCAACCCACCAAGTTAGAAGATCTATTGTTGCAGTATCTTGATTCAGCGAATTTGACCACTTCTACATGATGATTTCGTATGACTTATTCCAGAAGTTGTTCCTCATGGACCCTTTTGAGATCCCGAAGTCCAACTGTTACTTGATGTTATAGATAGAGAACATGACCTATAATTGGGTTATGCTATTTCATCAAGGAGAACAGTAGAAGTGGAGTGCTAAATGTCTCTCGGTCAATCATCCATATTTCATTCCTTGGCACAGCTAAGTTGAATATGAAGAAGTGTTGTCTTCCTTTGCATCTGCATCCTCCATCGTTATTCATCATGGTGATATGATCTGACCAAGATCCTTGGCATGGATGTTGGTAAAACCTTGATGAATATGGAAATGCTCAAGTTCTTGAGAGCATGCTCAGAAACTAGGTTATAACCTCGGTATCAATTGGAATGTGCCTTCCGTTGCTGAGTTATTTTATAACTCTAGTTTCCTTTCGATGTGAGTATGCCATTTCTTTTTATTACTTCAAACAATCGTTGTGAATTGCCTTGAACTTGTAGGGAGAGTTCCAATGACCTTGTATCAAAAGTAATTCTTTTTGCCATGTAAGGGAATACTCTATGAGTCACCTCTCCTAGGATGTCTCGTCATGGAATTAAGGGCAACATAATTCCTCGCTACTTTGAAATCCAATCACCGTCTATTAAGCATGGAATTGTTGCTACCAACCAAATCCTATCATCTATCTCATTCCATCCTTGTGTTATGTGTTTTGTGTCTTAGCTCAAGAGATGTTCTCATGTCTCATTCCATGAGTTGATCATGAGTTGCTCGATCTTCGAGAAGATTGATTCTTGTAGAGTTTTTTTCCATTGTTGTTGTGTTGGATGAAGATCTCAAAGACAAAGATGTCAAGATCAACATGATGCAATGAATCAACATCTTCGAGAAGGGCAATTGGATCATGAATCTTGTGATGGTTTAGCATCCCCTCCTATCCTCTTACCCTACGCCTGAATCTCGAGACGAGATTCTTGTTTAGTGGGGGTGAGTTGTCACAGCCCTAGTTTCACCTTGCTTGACACTGCATTCGTGCATGCATTTATTTTCAAATGAAAAAGAAATGAGGACTGATCAAGCCTCACCATTCAATTTTTTTTGTCAAATAAGCAATATAAAAATTGCTTCAAACAGATCCAAGAAAATGTCCATGGTGTTCTGATAAAATATTGGCATGATGTGAAAATATCATCCAATATCACATAAACATTTTATATTGGGCTTTTGAATTAATAAAACAATAGTTGCATTGTATTTAGATTTATTATGTATAAAATATAAGTTCAATAATTCTGAAACTTTTTGTGTGGCACTAGTTATTTATACATAGTTCACATGACAATTTTCAGGATTTTAAGAAATGATTAGCTATTTCATTTTTGAGACAAAACAAATGCGAGAAATGAAATAAGACAAACAAAAGAAAAAGGACAGGCGTTACCTAGGCCTTGCCTATGAACAAGAGGGCCAGCCCACAGGGGCAGCCTCGTCTTCTACCTCAAGCTAGTAGGAAGAGGAGAAGCGTGGCATGCACCCGAGGGCCCGCGGCCACCTCCTGCTTCCACCTGGAGGCCCAGGCCTTCCAACCTCTCCAGCATGACGGACAGGGTGAGCTGCCCCCATTCCCATCTCCCCCTGCCGTCCCTCTCCCTCCCTCTGCTCTCTCTCTTTTCCCCGCAACCGAGAGCGCGTCTTTCACTGTAGTCGCGGACGCCGGTGACCCATTGCCTCCCCGTGCTGCCAGAAGAACCGTTGTATCGCCCTACTCCTCCTTGGTGAAGAAATCTAGCCTGAATGCCCTATAGACTCGCCACCGTGGTTGTTTTCCTCACCGGCCGCCTTAGATCCTCGTCGTCAATTGTCACCTTCCCGGGCGTCCCCGAGCTTGCTGATCAGCTCGTCTGCCTCCCAGTGAGCTCCTACTCCTCCTCATGTCCTTCCCCCTGCGTTTCCGCTGTGTAGTCAACGCCACGAGCACCCGGAGCTGTCGTCCGCCATGGCCGATGAGCCCCGTGCCCGCGACCACCTCCGCTCGAACCCGTTGTGTAGTCGTGCTCCTGCCGACCCCAGGACACCGTAGAGCCCAACCGAGAGCCTCCCCGTGCACCACAAGTTTGCACCACCCAATCCCAAGCTCTGGCCGCCGCATTTGTAGTCGCCGCCATTAGCTCTGGCCGCCGCATTTGTAGTCGCCACCATTAGCTCCAGCCTCCCCAAAGCCCGCTGCCGCCACCTCTGGATGCACGTGGGCACCAGCTTGGCGTTGCCGCAAACCGCACTCGAAATGACGCTCCGTAGCATCGTCCCGAGCCACTCCGGCGAGTCACCGCCATCGGCTATGGTCACGGGCGGGTAACCACCAGCGAGGCTGACGTGGGCCCGTCATTAGGAGTCAAACCCCCTGCTAATTAATCACCCATAGCCGCTGACGTTGGGCCCTGTCACTGGTCAAAGCTAGGTCAACACGGGATTAACCCCTGGTTAGTCCCTGTGTCACCGACGTGCAGACCCCGCACATCAGGTTTGACCTGGACCAGGTCAGCTGACCTGCTGACGTCATGATGATATCAAGCTGATGCAGTCCATATTTTCTGTTATAAGATAATTCAAATAAATTCCAGAACAGAGATAAAACTTTGAAAAATCATAGAAAATAATCTGTATCTCAAATGAAACTAATTTATATAAGGGAAATGACTAGAAAAATCCAATGAACCTGTTTATGCTAGGTTCATGCATGTTAGAGTAAGTTAACAACATCAACTAGGACAATTGGTGATTAGGATAATATGATAAACAATGTTGGAGTTGGAATTTAGTATATATTTTAATTTGATTTCAATTAATATGACTAAATGTTGTGCTAGGTGAATTCAGTACTTTAACTTGCCATATCATGCATCATGTTTTTTGCATCACATTGAATGTTATTCTTTTGTTGTTTGCCGGTGTTAGTTCCCTCTCGGAAGACGTTATTCCAACGTTGAGATCGATGCCACCGATGAAGACTCATTGTTATCTTCAGAAGTGCCAGGCAAGCAACCCCCCTTGAGCATATTCGATACAATCCTAGCTCTCACTCTTGCTCTCATTTCAATGTATTAGGATTATGCAATTCAACTGCTACTTGTGTTACGGTAGATGAACCCACTCCTTTGCAGGACTTGTCATTGTCACAGTATATAGCTAAACCAAGCAACCTAGCTTACCTGGTAGATGCTTGAGCCATGTTGTGTTATAACCCTGTTATGCTTGCTATGCTTAGAGTTCTGTCAGGTCTGATTCATGTGGGTGATGAATCGGAGTGAAATGATTGTGTCCTGATGATGAGGGTTAAGTGTTGAACCTGTTTTGGTAAAGGTAGCGATGAGAGGCCATGTAGGAGTACATGGTGGGTTGTCTCATTGAAGCCGCTCATAGGGACTGAGTTCCGTGTTTGTGTTCCAAGACTAGCTACTACCGCACACTGGGGTCCGGTAACTTGACCCCTCTCGGCCTATTAACCTACCCTGTTCTCAGTCCAGGAGTCATAGTGGTTCGAAACGTTGATAGGTGTGGCACGGCATGCGAAGTGGATGAACGTCCCAATCGGGACCGTCTTGGGGCCCTGCTCACAATGTTTGAGACCATGTTGGAAACCTCGGCCGGACTTCCATTAAGGGTTCCAACTCACATAGGAGACTGCCTTGGACATTAGTCGTTGTAGGTTAACGTTCGTGGCCGACTCCCTTGCTAGGCTTCTGCTCGAAGGTTGTCGAGGTGCCTTCTTAGTGCACACGGCGATAAGTGGCGGGAGCATGTGTGATGAAGTATACCCATGCAAGGTAATTTATCTATTCGAATAGCCGCGTCCTCGGATATGGACTACTTGGATACTTGCATTATTCATAGATAAATTTAAATGGATACTCTAAAATGCTCTAGATAAGTGTGAGTGCTATGGATGACTTCTCGTAGGAAGACGGGAGAGGATCCATATTGGTGTATTGATGTGGTGAATCTGTGGACTCGTGTGTGATACGCCACCTCAAGGAAAGTATCCATAATCGTAGTATAGGTTAGCCAAGAGTCAAAGATGGCTTGCTGCTATAAACTCCACAACCCCCTTTGTTGAAAATGATGCATATGTAGATAGATCTGATGTAAGTCTTGCTGAGGACCTTTTTACTCACGTTTGCTTATTTATGTTTTGCAGAGGAGACATTAGTCTCATTAGTGGTACTTACGATGTGAAGTTCGTTATTGACCGGATTAGCTTGGGACTACCAGATAGAGGTCTGGTCCTTTGGTAGGGTCGTCATAGCTTCTCATGCTCCTCCAGCCACTTTTAGTAGATGTCTGTACCTAGACATGTTTTGCTTCCGCTTGTTGCTTGTATGACTTGAGTGTCTGGTCATGTGACCCCTGTTTGTAATACCGCACTATGTTGGCTCTTATGAGTCTTAATAAATACTTAAGCCTTGGAGTTATGTTGTGATGCCATGTTGTATCTACGCATATCGTGCATAGTGCGTGTATGATTGAAATGTATTAGTATGTGTGGGATTAGACACCTAGTTGTGTGCCTTTAGTAGCCTTCTTTACGGGGAAATGCCTCTTTGTGCTTCCATTAGCCTTGGTAGCTTGCTACTGCTCCGGACACATTGATTGACCGACGTGTATCGTTATTTGTTGTTGTGTCTGTCCCTTCGGGAAAATGTCTTGCAGTGTAATGGAGTCCCTGTAGCCTGCTATGACTCGTCTACATGCAGTGATGACACTAATGTCCCAAGGCGTAATGGACTCCTTGTAGCTTGCTATGACTCATCTACACACGTTGATGACCGGCACCTGCATTGCTGGGTTATGCATGCCTGTCCCTGTACAGTTGTGCCACTTGGGTCTATGACTAGTCATGTCGAGCCGGGTTATTTGACATGTGAATGCTAGCGACATGTTCATATCCATGAGCCAAAAGGCGCAAACGGTCTCGGACAAGGTAAGGCAGTAGTTGTGGTTTACCGTGCGTGAGGCCACAAAGTGGTGTGACATGTTACAGGGTGGATTCATATGGCTTAGGATTGGGGTCCCGACAAAGGATCCCCATCAACTTGATGTGGGTCCCCAATAAGAAGAAATAGAGAAGTTCTTGAGGGGTGACTCTGCCAATGAAATCCACTCATATTCGTTATTTGGCAAGAACTAGTTGCAATCAACATCAACATTATGCAATAGTTCAAGGAGTCACACATTCCCTCAAAGGTAAGAAAGGGACAAGATAATCAACAAATCAATGGACATCATCATATATGCTTTGCACTCCATGTCCATAGATATCCTTGTATTTGTCTCTTGTGTGTTGGCACTAATCCGTGTAGGTGAGAAGAGTAATGAAACAACAAGGATGCTCCCAATTCTTGGTGATCTTCATCAACTTTGAGCATCCACTAGTACTTCACCTACATGAAGTCTTCATCGAAAAACCCAAGGTTAGTTTATCCCTCCTATGGGGGGATGTCCCATTAAGGGGGAACTTTACTCTAAGACTTGAGTCAAAGCATCTCATAGTATGTTACATCATTAAATGCTTTATGTAGAAGTGGTAACCCCACTTGTGGTTAAACGATGAGTATGACCTATGATCAAGTATTCTTAGTTGGATCCTAAGTCAATATACTTATATATAGATGATTTCGTCATCGCCAAAGTGCTTGTTATTTGCTAATGTGTTTGTGCATGTTTGCCATGATTTCATTTGACATCTTATTGTGTGAGCATGTTGGTCTGCATTTATTTACTCATTCGAGGATATCCAATTGTTCCTATTTGGCTTTTGATTTTTCATTTGCCAATTGGATGTACAAGAATGCCTATGACCACTCTTCTAGCTATCTATGCTTTATGACCTCATGTTCTATTCATGCTGCATCACCAAATTTGAACAAGTACTTTTTGATCTCTTTTTGTGAGGAGCACTCGGAGTTCCATATCAACAAAGGACTGACCATTAAAACCTCCCAAGTGCAAATCGGTGGAACCAACTCAAAAAACTCTATCTCATCGATCGCCTAGGGTTCATCTGGTCTCGGTACTGCCGATTCCATATTCTCAGTTACACCGAGTTTCCCTGTCAGCTGACAATTGAGAAACTTGGTGACACCGAAAATTTAGAATTGGTGTCACCGACAGTAAAGGGTATATAAGCTGTGGACCCCGACGCTTTGAAATTCAATCTCAAACCATCGCGCCCCAAAACTGTAAGCTGTCGAAAAGTACCCCCTGGTCGTCACCCTTGCTTCCCTGAGCGTCTCCGCCGCTGGGAATCGCCATCGTCGAAGAATTCTACTCCATCGCCGCCGTCATAGCGGATCCATCGCCAAGCTATGGTACAGATCCGATTCTTCTTGCACTCCCTGTTTGTCGCATGTTAGGCTCCCCAAAAATGTTAAGATTCAAACATAGGGTGTGTGTGTGAAGATCTCTCACGGCCTCGTCACCCAAGCTTGCTACTCGATAGACGCAACGGCAAACTCGCCCGATGACGAGGAACAATATGAACTCAACAGTTTACCCAGGTTCGAGCCCCTACAAAGCGTAATACCCTACTCCTGCTTTGGTGGATTGCCTCTCGTGGAGGTGATGCAGATGAACTAGTACAATGTACTTGGGCCTCCGAAGGGCTCTATTGAAGTGTTCGAGGCCCTTTGTGGCTTGGTGGTGGATGAGTGGTGGTATGGATTGCGGGGTGGATCCTCGGTGGTCCCTTCTACATGTCGCCTACCCTCTATTTATAGTGCTGGCCCGGGTCCTCTTCCCTTATTACAATGGCGGGAAGGAATCCCACAACGTCCAATCTTTAAGTGGGACAACAGTACGTGCTCGCCCTGCCCAAAGGCGGTTTTCGCCTGCATAGTAGCTGTCGATGGCGCAGGGATGGGCTCGGCGATAACATCCGCCCTGTCGGGCTGGTGGTTGTGGTCTTCTTGCACTAGGTTCGAAACCTTTGGGTGGTGCTTTGGGAACCCACATATATCCTTGTTCCATTTGCACCAAAGAGGAAACTGCGCCGCCTAGCTTATTGAGGCCCGCCTATCCTTCCGTGCGTCACCCTTGACTCCTGAGGTTGGGCCTTGCATAGAGATCTTCGCCGCTCCGGAGGGGCCTTGAGGAGGCCCATCCTTTACGGGTCTTGACAAACCCCCTCGCAAGCCCGGGACCTCGCGAGGGCCTTGTCTCGAGTGAGGCCACGCCTGGCCCTATTTGGTTGATGAAGTGGGCCATGCCCTGGGCCCAGGCAGGCAAGTCTGGGTACCACCATTCCGAGAACTCCGACACTAGCCCCTGGGCCCAAGGCACACTCAGGTTGGCTTACGGGTGAAGCCTGGTGGGTGGCACGGAGTGCTACGGGCCCCAAATGCCTGTGGGCCAGGCCTGGCACACGTTGGACGCCTCGGTAGTGGCGCCTCCGCTCCCCGAGGGTATCCGAACATTTCCTAGCCGTACTGATATGACGCCTTTGTTGGAAATATGCCCTAGAGGCAATAATAAAATAGTTATTATTGTATTTCCTGGTTCATGATAATTGTCTATTGTTCATGCTATAATTGTGTTAACCGGAAACCGTAATACATGTGTGAATACATAGACCACAACGTGTCCCTAGTGAGCCTCTAGTTGGCTAGCTCGTTGATCAATAGATGGTCTCGGTTTCATGACCATGGACATTGGATGTCGTTGATAACGGGATCACATCATTAGGAGAATGATGTGATGGACAAGACCCAATCCTAAGCATAGCACAAGATCGTGTAGTTCGTTTGCTAAAGCTTTTCAATGTCAAGTGTCATTTCCTTAGACCATGAGATTGTGTAACTCCCGGATACCGTAGGAATGCTTTGGGTGTGCCAAACGTCACAACGTAACTGGGTGGCTATAAAGGTACACTACGGGTATCTCCGAAAGTGTCTGTTGGGTTGACATGAATCGAGACTGGGATTTGTCACTCCGTGTGACGGAGAGGTATCTCTGGGCCCACTCGGTAAGACATCATCATTATGAGCTCAATGTGACTAAGGATTTAGTCACGGGATGATGTATTACGGAACGAGTAAAGAGACTTGCCGGTAACGAGATTGAACAAGGTATGGGGATACCGACGATCGAATCTCGGGCAAGTACCATACCGATAGACAAAGGGAATTGTATACGGGATTGATTGAATCCCTGACATCGTGGTTCATCCGATGAGATCATCATGGAGTACGTGGGAGCCAACATGGGTATCCAGATCCCGCTGTTGGTTATTGGCCGGAGAGGTGTCTCGGTCATGTCTACGTGTCTCCCGAACCCGTAGGGTCTACACACTTAAGGTTCGATGACGCTAGGGTTATAGGGAAAAGGTATACGTGATTACCGAAGGTTGTTCGGAGTCCCGGATGAGATCCCGGACGTCACGAGGAGCTCCGGAATGGTCCGGAGGTAAAGATTGATATATAGGAAGTCCAGTTTTGGTCACCGGAAAGTTTTCGGGCTCATCGGTATTGTACCGGGAGTGCCGGGAGGGTGCCGGAGGACCCCCGGGAGGGGGTGACGACCAAAGGACCTCATGGGCCCTTAGAGGAGGTGTGCCAGCCCATATTGGTCCAGCCAATACCTTCTAGAAAGGGCCCATGCGCCAGGGATCTGGAGATAGAGGCAAAAGGGATTTAAAAGGGGGAGATCCACCTCCCGTGTGGGAGGAGGACTCTCCCCCCACTTCGGCCGAATCCCTCCTCCTTGGAGGAGGGGCCAAGCCAGCCCTCCCTCTCCTTCCTCCTATATATATGCAAGGGTTTGGGCAGGTTTGAGATGACGAACTCTTTCTCTCTCGCTGCAGCCCTATTCTGCTTCTTCCTCCTCCGCAGTGCTTAGGCGAAGCCCTGCCGGGATACCTTGCTACTCCACCACCACCACGCCGTCGTGCTGCTGCTTGAGCTGTTCCCCAACCTCTCCTTCCTCCTTGCTGGATCAAGGCGTAGGAGACGTCACCGGGCTGCACGTGTGTTGAACGCGGAGGTGCCGTCCGTTCGGCACTTGATCGGATCTACCGCGATCTGAATCGCTGCGAGTATGACTCCATCAACCGCGTTCTTGTAACGCTTCCGCTTAGCGATCTTCAAAGGTATGAAGATCCAATCTCTCCCCACTCGTTTGCTTGTTTCTCCATAGATAGATCTTGGTGACACGTAGGAAAATTTTGATTTACTACTACGTCTCCCAACAGTGGCATCATGAGCTAGGTCTATGCGTAGAATCTATGCACGAGTAGAACACAAAGTAGTTGTGGGCGTCGATTTTGTTAATATGCTTGCCGTTACTAGTCTTATCTTGATTCGACGGTATTGTGGGATCAAGCGGCCCGGACCAACCGTACACGTACGCTTACGTGAGACCGGTTCCACCGCCTGACATGCACTAGTTGCATAAGGTGGCTAGCGGGTGTCTGTCTCTCCCACCTTAGTCGGATTGGATTCGATGAAAAGGGTCCTTATGAAGGGTAAATAGCAATTGGCATATCACGTTGTGGTTTTGACGTAGGTAAGAAACGTTCTTGCTAGAAACCTATAGCAACCACGTAAAAACTTGCAACTACAAATTAGAGGACGTCTAACTTGTTTTTGCAGCATATGCCGTGTGATGTGATATGGCCAAAAGGATGTGATGTGATGCATTGTGATGTATGAGATTAATCATGTTCTTGTAATAGGGTTCACGACTTGCATGTCGATGACTATGACAACCGGCAGGAGCCATAGGAGTTGTCTTATATTATTGTATGACCTGCGTGTCAATCATAAACGCCATGTAATTACTTTACTTTATTGCTAAGCGTTAGCCATAGTAGTAGAAGTAATAGTTGGCGAGACAACTTCATGAAGACACAATGATGGAGATCATGATGATGGAGATCATGGTGTCGTGCCGGTGACAGTGATGATCATGGTGCCCCGAAGATGGAGATCGAAGGAGCAAGATGATATTGGCCATATCATGTCACTATATTGATTGCATGTGATGTTTATCATGTTTACATCTTATTTGCATAGAACGACGGTAGTAAATAAGATGATCTCTCAATAAAATTTCAAGAAAGGTGTTCACCCTAACTGTGCACCGTTGCTAAGGATCGTCGTTCCGAAGCACCACGTGATGATCGGGTGTGATAGGTTCTAACGTTCGCATACAACGGGTGTAAGCCAGATTTACACATGCGAAACACTTAGGTTGACTTGACGAGCCTAGCATGTACAGACATGGCCTCGGAACACGGAAGACCGAAAGGTCGAACATGAGTCGTATAGAAGATACGATCAACATGGAGATGTTCACCATGGATGACTAGTCCGTCTCACGTGATGATCGGACACGGGCTAGTTGACATGGATCATGTATCACTTGGAAGACTAGAGAGATGTCTATCTAAGTGGGAGTTCATTAATAATTTGATTAAATGAACTTAATTATCATGAACTTAGTCTAAAAATGTCCTTGCAAATTATGTCGTAGATAGCTCACGCTGTAGCTCCCCAGTTTTGTTGATACAATCCTAGAGAAAAGTAAGTTGAAAGTTGATGGTAGCAATAATGCGGACTGGGTCCGTGATCTGAGGATTGTCCTCATTGTTGCACAGAAAGCTTATGTTTTTTATGTACCGCTAAGTGCACCACTCCCTCAAGCGTTGTTTGTAGATGTTGTGAACATATGACAGGCACTTTTTGATGACTACGTGATAGTTCAGTGCGTCATGCATTACGGCTTAGAATTTAGGCTCCAAAACGTTTTGAACGTCACGGAACATAAGAGATGTTCTAAGAGCTGAAATTGGGATTTCAGGCTCGTGCCTATGTTGAGAGGTATGAGACCTCCAACAAGATTCTTTGCCTGCAATATAAAGGAGAATAGCTCAATTGGTGAGCGTGTGCTCAGATTGTCTGGGTGCTACAATCACTTGAATCAAGTGGGAGTTAATCTTCCAGATGAGATAGTGATTAATGCAGTTCTCCAATTCACTGCCACCAAGCTACTAGAGCTTCGTGATGAACTATAACATGCCAGGGATGGATGAGATGATCCCTGAGTTGTTCGTGATGTTTGACACCACGAAGGTAGAAATCAAGAAGGAGCATCAAGTGTTGATGGTTAAGTGAAACCACTAGTTTCAAAAGGGGCAAGGGCAAGAACGGAAAACTTCAGGAATGGCAAGCCAGTTGTTGCTCTAGTGAAGAAACCCAAGGTTGAGCCCGAACCCGAGACTAAGTGCTTCTGTTATGAGGAGAATGTTCGCTGAAGCGAAAAAAACCCTAGATGCTTGGTAGATAAGAAGGTTGGTAATGTCAATGGAGGTATATTTGATATACGTGTTAGTGATGTGTACCTTGCTGGTACTCCTAGTAGCACCTGGGTATTGGATACCGGTTCGGTTGCTAAGTGCTAGCAACTCGAAATAAAAGCTACGGAATAAACGGAGACTAGCTAGGTGAAAGGTGACGATGTGTGTTGGAAGTGTTTCCAAGATTGATGTGATCACCATCGCACGCTCTCTCTACCTTCGGGATTTGTGATAAACCTAAATAAATGTTATTTGGTGTTTGCGTTGAGCATGAACGTGATTAGATCATGATTAGTGCAATACGGTTATTCATATAAGTTAGAGAATAATGGTTATTCTATTTACATGGATAATGCCTTCAATGGTCATGCACCCACTCGGAATGGTTTATCGAATCATGATCGTAGTAGTACACATGTTCATAACATTGGTACCAAAAGATACAAAGTTAATAATGATAGTACCACATGCTTGTGGCACTGCCACGTAATGTCATAATGGTATAAATCGCATGAAGAAACTCCATACTGATGGATTTGTGACTCACTCGATTTTGAATCGGTTGAGACATGCGAGCCATGCCCTTTTGGCAAGATGACTCAGACCCCGTCTTCCGGTATGATGGAGTGGACTAGTGGCTTATTGGAATTAATACATGTTGATGTATGTGGTCCAATGAGTGTTAAAACACACAGTGAATATCGTTATTTTTCTTTACCTTCACTGATGATTTGAGTGAATATGGGGATATTTACTTAAACACGAGTCTGAAATGTTTGAAAGGTTCAAGGAGTTTCACAGTGAAGATAAAGATCATCGTGACAAGGAGATGAAATGTCTACGATATGATCGTGGAGGTGAATATCTAAGTTACGAGTTTGGTATGCAATTTTAGACAATGTGGAAATTGTTTCACAGCTCACGCCTCCTGGAACACCATAGTGTGATGGTGTGTTCGAACGTCGTAGTCGTGCTCTATTGGATATAGTGAGTACTATGATGTCTCTTATCGTTTTACCACTATCGTTATGGGGTTATGCATTAAAGACAAATCCATTCACTTTAATAGGGCACCATCTAAGTCTGTTGAGATGACACCGTGAGAATTATGGTTTGACAGAAGCCTAAGCTGTCATTTCTTAATGTTTGGGGCTGCGACGCTTATGTGAAAATGGGTTTTTCACCTAGCGAGCTCGAACTCAAAGTAGACAAATGCATCTTCATAGAATACCCTAATGAGACATTGGGTATACCTTCTATCTCAGATCCAAGCGCAAAAGGTGTTTGTTGCTAAGAACGGGTCCTTTCTTGAGAAAGAGTTTCTCTCGAAAGAATTGAGTGGGAGGAAGATAGAACTTGATAAGGTTGCTGAACCTTTGTTTCAACCAGAGAATAGCGCAACACAGAAAGATGTTTCTGTAGAGCCTACTCAGTTGAAAAGGAAGTTAATGATGATGATCATGAAGCTTCGGATCAAGTCACTATCAAACCTCGTAGGTCGACAAGGACGCGTACTGCTCCTGAGTAGTACGACAACCCTGTCTTGGAAATCATGTTGTTGGACAACGATGAACCTACGAACTATGGAGAAGCGATGGTGGGCCCGGATTCCAACAAATGGCTAGGAGCCATGAAATCCGAGAAAGGATCCATGTATGAAAACCAAGTATGGACTTTGGTAGACTTGCCTGTTGAATGGAGGGTCATTGAGTACAAATGGACCTTTGAAATAAACATAGACGCTAATGGTGAAATGTCACCGTTTATAAAGCTCGACTTGTCGCAAAGAAGTTTCCGCCAAGTTCAAGGAGTTGACTGCGATGAGATTGTCTCATCTGTAGCGATGCTAAAAGTCTATTAAAATTTTGTTAGCAGTTGCTGCATTTTTCGATTATGAAATCTGGCAGATGGATGACAAAACAAGGTTTCCGTAATGGTTTTTGTGAGGAAGAGTTGTATGTGATACAACCAGAAGGTTTTGTCAATCCTAAGGATGCTAATAATATGCAAACTCCAGCAATCCTTCTATGGACTGGAGCAAGAATCTTGGAGTTGGAATATATGCTTTGATGAGGTGATCAAAGTGTTTAAGTTTATACAAAGTTTATGAGAAACTTGTATTTGCAAGAAAGTGAGTGGGAGCACTATAGAATTTCTTATAAGAATATGTAGTTGACATATTATTGATCGGAAATGATGTAGAATTTCTGGAAGAGCATGAAGGGTTGTTTGAAAAGAGTTTTTTCAAAGGAAGACCCAGATAAAGCTACTATTTTATTGAGCATCAAGGTCTATAGGGATAGATCTATTCGCTTGATAAGTTTTTTCGACGAAGACATACCTCGACAAGTTTTTGAAGGAGTTCAAAATAGATGGGTCAAAGAAGGAGTTCTTGACTGTATTGTAAGGTGTGAAATTGAGTAAGACTCAATACCCGACCACGGCAGAAGATAAAGAAAATATGAGTGTCATCTCCTATGCTTTAGCCATAGGCTCTATATAGTATGCCATGCTGTGTACCGCACCTGTGTGTGCCTTGCCATGAGTCTGTCAAGGGGTACAAGAGTAATCCAAGAGTGGATCACTGGACAGCGGTCAAAGTTAGCCTTAGTAACTTGAGAACTAAGGAAATATTTCTCGATTATGGAGGTGATAAAGAGTTCATCGTAAAGTGTTACGATGATGCAAGCTTTAAAACCAATCCGGATGACTCTTAGTAGAAATCCAGCTACGTATAGTGGAGCAGCCATTTGGAATAGCTCCAAGTGGAGCATGGGAGTAGTATCTACAAATATGACATGGAAAGTTTGCAAGGTACACACGGATCTGAATGTCGCAGACCCGCTGACTAAAAACCTCTTTCACGAGCAGAACATGAACAAACCCCAGAACTTATTGGGTGTTAATCACATGATGATATGATCACATGGTGATGTAAGTGCTAATCACATGGTGATGTGAACTAGATTATTGACTCTAGTGCAAGTGGGATACTGTTGGAAATATGCCCTAGAGGCAATAATAAAATGGTTATTATTGTATTTCCTGGTTCATGATAATTGTCTATTGTTCATGCTATAATTGTGTTAACCGGAAACCGTAATACATGTGTGAATACATAGACCACAACGTGTCCCTAGTGAGCCTCTAGTTGGCTAGCTCGTTGATCAATAGATGGTCTCGGTTTCATGACCATGGACATTGGATGTCGTTGATAACGGGATCACATCATTAGGAGAATGATGTGATGGACAAGACCCAATCCTAAGCATAGCACAAGATCGTGTAGTTCGTTTGCTCCAAGGTTGTTCGGAGTCCCGGATGAGATCCCGGACGTCACGAGGAGCTCCGGAATGGTCCGGAGGTAAAGATTGATATATAGGAAGTCCAGTTTTGGTCACCGGAAAGTTTTCGGGCTCATCGGTATTGTACCGGGAGTGCCGGGAGGGTGCCGGAGGACCCCCGGGAGGGGGTGACGACCAAAGGACCTCATGGGCCCTTAGAGGAGGTGTGCCAGCCCATATTGGGCCAGCCAATACCTTCTAGAAAGGGCCCATGCGCCAGGGATCTGGAGATAGAGGCAAAAGGGATTTAAAAGGGGGAGATCCACCTCCCGTGTGGGAGGAGGACTCTCCCCCCACTTCGGCCGAATCCCTCCTCCTTGGAGGAGGGGCCAAGCCAGCCCTCCCTCTCCTTCCTCCTATATATATGCAAGGGTTTGGGCAGGTTTGAGATGATGAACTCTTTCTCTCTCGCTGCAGCCCTATTCTGCTTCTTCCTCCTCCGCAGTGCTTAGGCGAAGCCCTGCCGGGATACCTTGCTACTCCACCACCACCACGCCGTCGTGCTGCTGCTGGAGCTCTTCCCCAACCTCTCCTTCCTCCTTGCTGGATCAAGGCGTAGGAGACGTCACCGGGCTGCACGTGTGTTGAACGCGGAGGTGCCGTCCGTTCGGCACTTGATCGGATCTACCGCGATCTGAATCGCTGCGAGTACGACTCCATCAACCGCGTTCTTGTAACGCTTCCGCTTAGCGATCTTCAAAGGTATGAAGATCCAATCTCTCCCCACTCGTTTGCTTGTTTCTCCATAGATAGATCTTGGTGACACGTAGGAAAATTTTGATTTACTACTACGTCTCCCAACAGCCTTGGCGCTGCGTTGGCCATTAGTGCTCTGCATTGAATGCTGCTGCTGCCTTGGGTCACGTGGATGCGACCCTTGAGAGGGTCGCGTGCCCCAGGAACGTGAGGGGGTGCCGGGTGGTCCTCTGCTGTATATAAGTGGGCGAGGGCGAGAAAACCCTCACCCACCTTTGCCTTCTCTTCCTCTGCATCCCTTGAATCGTCTCTTCCCAGCAATGGCATCGGTGGGGAAGTTCTCTATTGCCAAGAAGGGGATGGCTTCCAGGGGGATCCCGCCACTCTGCCACCTCGGAGGGGCCCTGGTCACCTACCAAAGTATGTCGAGACGCCGTTGGTGGCTCCCGGTGAACACGGTCATGCTCCAGCGCGTTGTAGTGGCCGCGATGGAACACCATCTAGCATAGGCAGAAGCGGTGGCCGAGGCAGCAGTGGCCGAGGTGGGAGGTTGGCGGTGGCCACCCGGCCGCCGCGCCCGCGGCTCCATTTGGCCGACTCGGCTCCGGAGTTCGTGACGTGGACAGACATGCTTGAAGCCACCGGGTTCCATTTTCTGGGCTGCTTCGTGAAGGCCCTTCCCGCTGGAGTGCCTGTCGGCCTATGGCTACTACAGCAGGGCATCTTGGGTGGAGGTCGAGGTCACCCCCGAAGTCTATGTGTACCTGAATCGCGGGTGGCAAGCGTTCGCCCGCGCCCATGGCGTGAAGGGGAGGCATAGCTTCCACTTCAAGTATGACGAGGAGGTGACACTCTTTTTCAAGTTCTTAGGGGGAGAGGGCAAGCGCCTGGGGTGCTGCCCGGAAGACATCGGCCGTGGTGATCCTGAAGGTGAGCTTGCCCTTAGCAACGGACGTCGTGCCTACAGCAGCAGCGACACCCCCTTCGGAGGAAGCCCGAGAACAGCAACGACAGCAGCTACGACGTGCCCCCACGCCGGCGCGCCCGAGTTTCAGGGAGGAGCCAGCCGTTGTGGCGCCGCTCTCCCGCTCCGGGGACGTTCGCCCCGTCGCTCTTCCGCGGGGCCGTGAAGGAGGAGGAGGACACTGACTGAGCACTAGTGCGCCTACATCGGGGTCCCCGAGGCGATGGACCCCATGGGGCTTTTCACTTTCTCTATCCTCCTTTCTTCATGTATCCTGCAGATTAAGAACTAAGGGAGGCCCTTCGGGCGTGTAATACGCTTCGGCGCCTGCCCCTTTTTATCAACGCCTTTCACATTCTATTGATTGGAGTTGCCTGTCGGTCGTAGTTAGGATACTTAGCTTGTCAGACCTACGGTAGGCTTTCGGATTGTGGAGGCGTGGGTGAGGCGCTTGGAGGGACCGTGCGCTTGGCGGGCTTCTTCTTCTTGCGGTTGAGACGGGTTGGGGGCTCTAATGATGCTCTATGTCTGCAGGTCCCAGTCCCATGCATTTCCCTACCGTCGTAAGGTACGACCACCTTCCCATGGACTCTCCTCACGAGGCAAGGTCTTGACACCCCTGATGCCGACCAGAAACCAAGGACAATATCAGGTGGGCAAGTGGCCTTATGACCGGTAAGGCTCCTGAGGCGCGATGCTCAGGAGCCCCCTTCGACACCGAAGCACCTCTACGTCGGCAGGACCTAGTCCCACGCATTTCCCTACCATCACAAGGCATGACCACCTTACCATGGACGCTCCTCACGAGGCGGGGCCCCGACACTCCCAATGCCGATCGGAAACAAAGGACGACACCAGGAGGCCGAGTGGCATTATGACCGGTAAGGCTCCTGAGGCGCGATGCCCAGGAGCTCCCCTAGACGCTCAAGCGGCCCCAGAAGATTATGCTTCATGCTCCGAGAAGGTTAGGCTTCATGAGGCTTCGAGTTGTAGTTCAAGTAGCCCTGCCTCGGCAGGTCCCTGTCCCATGAATTTCCCCACCACCGTTAGGTACGACCAGAAACCAAGGACGCACTTCATGGGGCAAAGCCCCAACACTCCTGATGCCGATCGGAAACCAAGGACGACACCAGGAGGCCAAGTGGCATTATGATCGGTAAGGCTCATGAGGCGCAATGCTCGGGAGCCCCCTTAGGCGCTCAAGCTGTTAGAAGAAAATTTGTTTTCTTTCCAAGATGGCATGTCAGGCCATGAATGGAGCCCCCGGGCGAGTACGAGGCGGAATGCGCCTGCTGACCCAACCGTGAGTACCATGCGAGGATTCGGGCACCAAGGCCTTGGCGAGGTGTAAGCACCATGCCCCCAGCCCCCACTCGCAGGTATGAGGAGGAGGGGAGCAGGCAAGTGTTTTACTCAGAGAAAGAGAAAGCGGCATGAGAAGCGGCAAATGAAAACAAAATTTTGACCCTTCCCTTTAAAACACGATTTGAAAAAAGACGATTTTGATTTTATAAAGGCTGGCAAATCCAAACAAGAGAAAAGCAAATAACTGCCACGGCCGGCACCTATACTAGCCTCTATCTCCCCCCAGCGCTGAGTGTAGGGCATCCATGTTGCATGGTCATAGCCATTGATCGGCAGTGTTGTCTTCTCCACCAGCCCTGGGTTGTGGTTGCCACATTGCGTGGGAGGAAACCCTCCGCATCCTCAGCGGGCTCTCGACGTATACATCCCACTCATTATTACGTGAGAGTGTCATGGGTAGAACTTCCAGAGATGCTGGATGTTCCAGGTGTTCTAGATGGGGACCCCGTCCTAAGTCTCGAGGCGCACGACGCCAGGCCTGGAGACATGAGTGACCTTGAACGGGCCCTCCCACATGGGCAAGAGCTTGTGGAAGCCCTCCCTGGAGAGAACCTGCCTCAGGACGAGGTCTCCGACTTCGAGGGTCCTGGAGCGAATGTTGCGGCAGTGGTAGCACCATAGCGCCTGCTGGTACCGCATAGTTCGGAGTGAGACCCGACGATGCACCTCCTCTCTGAGCACGTGGTTTGTTCCCCATTCGGCATCTTGACGCTCCTTGTCAAATGCCAAAACTCGCGGGGATCGGTGCTTGATTTCGTGGGGGAGGACAGATTAAAGCTCCGTAGACGAGGATGAACGAGGTCTCGCCAGTGGGCTTAGTCGGGGTGGTGCGGATGGATCATAGCACAGACTAGAGCTCATCGACCCAACCCCTGCCGCAAGCTTCAAGCTTCTTCTCGAAGCTCCTTGCCTTGAGGCCTCATAGGACCTCTACATTGGAGCGCTCCGCCTGGTCATTGCTCGGTGGGTGGGCCACTAAGGCGTAGCTTATCTGCGTTCGAAGGTTAGCACAATAGGACTTGAAGAGGTTACTTGTGAACCACGAACCGTTGTCGGTGATGATGCGGTTGGGGACGCCGAAACGTCTCACGAGGCCCTTGATGAACTTGATGGCCGACCCGGCCGGGATTGTGCGGACGGGCTCCACCTCCGTCCATTTGGTGAACTTGTCGATGACGACATAGAGGTAGCGGTACCCACCCACCACTTGCGGAAAGGGCCCTAGAATGTCCAGCCCCTAGACCGCAAAGGGCCAAGAGAGCAGAATGGTCTTGTGGCCCTGTGCGGGTTGGTGAATCAGCTTGGCATGAAATTGGCAGGCCTCGCAAGACTTGAGTAGCTTGATGGCGTTGTCAAGAGCTGAGGGCCAGTAGAAGACCGATCGAAATGCTTACCCTGCAAGGGTGTGCGAAGAGTGATGCCCGCAGTCCCCTCCATGGACGTCGGTCAGCAGTTCGCATCCTTGCTTCTTGGAGATGCATCGTAGCGCAACGTCTTTAGGGAGCCTGTGGATGTGGTACAAGTCGCCGTCTCAAAGGTAGCAGACCGTGGCCTGTCGGGCCACACACTCTGCATCTTCCTCCTTTTCCGGCAACACGTCGTGAAGCAGATACGCCCTGAGCTTCTACATCCAGTAGTCATCCTGAGGCTCCAGGGCCAGGAGCAGTCGGCCCCGTGTGGCCACAGTCTAGAGCCCCCGAGGTCGGTGTTGGGGGGGACCTCCTCTCCCTGTGGCGCCAGGTCCTCAATAGGTGGCACCGTGGATGGTTTGAAGAGCCGCTCCTCGAAGACGCCTGGCTCTTGGGGCTCGCGGTGCGAGTCCCTTTTGGTGATACTGTCGGCTTCATGGTTCGCACTGCGCGGGATGTGCTGCAACTCCAAGCCCTGAAAACGTTTTTCGATCTTACGTACCTCGTCCAAGTATGCCTCCATGTGTTCATCCTTGGGGTGTATTCCTTGTTGGAGAAGTTGACGAGGAGTTGAGAGTCGCCCGTGATGGTAAGGCGCCGGATCCCCAGTGTCGTCGCCGCCCTGAGGCCAGTGATGAGACCTTCGTACTCTACAATGTCGTTAGATACCTTCTCCCCGTGGTAGAGGCAGATTTGCACAACGTAACTGAGCTTGTCTCCCATCGGGGAAGTGAGCATGACCCCAGCTCTAGCCCCTTGCGCGTGAAGGCTCCGTCGAAATGCATGATTCAGCCTGCTGGGGCCTCATCGCTAGGGGTGAGGGACTAGCTCCCGTCCAGCCCCCTGTCCGGGGCATCTGTCCATTCCGCCATGAAGTCTGCCAAGGGTGCCCCTTTGATGACCCTAGTCATGCTGAACTCGATGTTGAAGGCCTGTAGCTTTATGTTCCATTTGACGACTCTTTCCGCCGCGTTGGGGTTGTGCAGGATTATCTCCAGGGGGTAAGTAGCGATGACCTTGATGGGATGTCCCTGGAAGTAATGGCGCAGCTTCCTCGAAGCGACAAGGAGTGCTAGGAGGAGCTGCTGCTGCATGGGGTAGCGAGTGCGCGCGTCCCGTAGCACTGTGCTGACATAGTACACCGGGTGCTCGACAAGAGCGAGGATCTCCGCGGTGCCCTGCCTCGCGGCGGGCCCAGGGTCCTCGGGTGTCCCGGGGGTACCGACATAGGGGAAGCCTCACGAGGACCGAGTGCTTCTGAGGCTGTCGAGGTGACTCGGGCCTCCGGAGGGTGGAGCGCTTCAGGGACCGCCAGGCAGCTTGGAGCTCCGGTGCTTCGTCTTGGGGGGAAACAGGCTGCGGAGGATCCTGCGAGCCCCCTGGCTTTGTGCTTGGGGGCCCACCGGTGCCCGTCGATTTGGCGTGTGTGTCGGCCCCTTCCTCCCTGACTGCCACCAATGCGGCATAGGCGGAGTGGGGTGGCAGCCAGGTACAACAGCAATGGTTCTCGAGGGCGAGGTGCTACCATCACCGGTGGACTCATGAGGCATCGCTTGATTCGTCGAAGGCTGCGTCCTCCTTCGGGATCCATTCGAAAGGGATCCTCCTCTTCATGATCTTGAAGAACGGCAATGCCCACTCGCTGAGCTTGGAGATGAAACACCAAAGGGAGGTTACACATCCTGCCAACTTCTGCATTTCCTTGAGGGTCTGTGGCATGCTCATGTTGTAGATCGCCTTGACCTTCTCCGGGTTCGCCTTGATTCCCCAGTGCGACACCAGGAAACCGAGCAGCTTTCTTGAGGGAACCCCAAAGATGCACTTTTTAGGGATGATCTTCAAGTTCACCTCCGCCGGGCTGGAGAACGTCTCCTCTAGATCCTCGACCAGGGTCTTGGCCGTCTTGGACTTGACCACGATGTTTTCGACATAGGCTTCCCCATTTCTCCCGAGCTACAGCCCTAGGGCGATGTGCATCAGTCGCTGGAAGGTTGCCCCGGTGTTCCACAGCCCAAAAGGCCTGCAAGTGTAGCAGAAAACCCCACATGGAGTAAGGAAAGCTTTCTTCTCGACGTCCTCCACCACCATCTTGATTTGGTGGTAGCCCGAGAAGGCATCAAGGAAGCAAAGGAGGTCAGACTCCGCGGTGGGGTCCATGATCTGGTCAATGCGTGGCAGCAGGAATGGGTCCTAGGGGCAAGCTTTGTTGAGGCTTGTGAAGTCGACGCACATACGCTCCTTCCCCCACTTCTTCGGGACGACCACCGGGTTTTCTACCCACTCCAGGTAGCACACCTCCCGGATGACCCTTGCCTTCTTGAGCTTGCTGACCTCCCGGGGCGATAAATGCCTACGTCTCTGAAGCTTGCCTTCATGCCTTTTGCTTCACCGGTCATGCGTTCGGGCACACCATGAGGTGGTGCTCGATCAGGTCCCTCGGGACTCCCTCCGAGTCGGAGGCACTCATTGAGAACGCGTTTGTTCGCCCGGCAGAAGGCCACCAACGCCTCCTCTTGATCTGGAGGCAGGTCTACGCTAATGGTGAAGGTGGGTCCGAAGTTTTCATCGTCCACCTGCACCCGCTTCATCTTCGCACGGCTCTGAGAGAACAACTGCCTCGTCTTCACTAGAGTGACATTTGGGAGGGCAGCCCCAGGGTCCTCGGCGGCCTGCGCGTCGCCCCCGGCATAGGTGCGCACCACAGCCGCAGATTTGTAGGAGAGCTTGAGCATGTGGGATGCATCCTTGACATCCCCCATGACTGTCAAGGTGCCGCCGCTCCCAGGCATTTTGACGACGGTGTACCCGGGTGCGTTGCCACCATAAACTGAGCGAGTGCGGGGTAGCCAAGTATTGCGTTGTACAGGAGGTGGATATGGGCGACGTCGAAGTCGATCTGCTCGGTGGAGAAGTTGGCGCGGGTGCCGAAGGTGACGGGGAGGCGCACCCGCCCAACGGGAATTACGGACCCGCTGACCACCCTAGAGAAAGGCCTTGAAGAAGCAAGCCGGACATGGGGCAGCTGCAGCGCGTCGAAGGCGTCCACGGAGAGGACGTTGAGACCAGCGCCACCGTCTATGAGGGTCCTGGAGAGGGCAACACCGGATATGGTCGGCATGCACATCATCGGAAGCCTCCTAGAGGCTGTTGTCATCTTGGGGTTGTCGTCGGGGCTGAAGGTGATTTCGGTTTCCAGCCATGCGCGGTGCCGAGCGGGCTTGGGCCACGGTTGAACTGCTCCCACATGGCGCAGGAAACGCTTGACATGGCAGTCGGAGGGTGGTGCCTGCGACCTGCCGAGGATGCAGGCGATCGCGGGGTGGCCCCACGTGCCTGAACGCCATCGTGCCTCAGAGGCCGACCATCTCCGTGGGTCTTGTCTGTCATGGAGTCGCCAAGCTGGGGCCTGACGATCGCCGCGTGGTGGGGAAGCTCCGACACGCCCCCCTACCTGGCGTGCCAAATGTCAGATTTCGGGCTCCACAAAACCCTTAAGATTCGAACACAGGGGGCGTGTGCGAAGATGTCCCGCGACCTCATCACCCTAGCTCACTACTCGGTAGACGCAACGACGAACTTGCCTGATGACGAGGAAGAAGATGAACACAACAATTTACCCAGGTTCGGCCGCTGCAAAGCATAATACCCTACTCCTGCTTTGGTGGATTGCCACTCGTGCAGGTGATGTAGATGAACTAGTACCATGATCTTGGACCTCCGGAGGGCTCTCTTGAAGTGTTCGAGGCCTTGTATGGCTTGGTGGTTGATGAGTGGTGGAATGGATTGCGAGGTGGATCCTCAGTGGTCCCTTCTATGGTGTCACCTACCCTCTATTTATAGAGGTGGCCCAGGTCCTCTTCCCTTATCACAATGGCGGGAAGGAATCCCACAACAGCCAATTTTGAAGGAGGACAAGAGTACATGCTCGCCCTGCCCAAAGGCGGTCTTTGCCTACAAAGTAGCTATCGACGACGCAGGGATAGGCTCAACGATGACATCCGCTTTGCCGGGCTGGTGGTTGTGGTCTTCATGCACTGGAATGGAAACCATTGGGTGGTGCTTTGGGAACCCGCGTATGTCCTTGTTCCCTTTGCACCAAAGAGGAAACTGTGCCGCTTGGCATATTGACACCCGTCTGTCCTTCCATGCGTCACCCTTGACTCCTGAGGTAGGGCCTTGCATAGATATCTCCGCCGCTCTAGAGAGGCCCTGAGGAGGCCCATCCTTTGCGGGTCTTGACGCCGTCCCCCCTCGTGAGCCCGGGGCCCTCGCGAGGTCCTTGTCTCGAGTGAGTCCACGCCTGGCCCTATTTGGTTGATGAAATGGGCCATGCCGTGGGCCGCAGGCAAGCAGGTTTGGGTACCCCCATTCCCAGAACGCCGACACCGTCCGTTTCTTGCGTAATTAAGTTAGATTTATCTATAAGCCAATAATTGCACATCTATCTATCCACAAGAAAACTCAATAGAATAGCGAATGATGGATTTTTTAGGTTTTGCCGTCCGCCTCATGTATCTCGCTAGAACCGACGCAAAATTATCGGTATCACCGATTTGGTTTTCTGACACACTGAGAACACCTCGGTGGAACCGAGTGCTTATTTTTGGTGTAACCGAGAATGGTGCAAATTTCCTAGAAAGCAAGTTGTTAGTCTTGGTGTGACCAAAAATTTTGTCTCGGCTGTACTGACATACATTTTGCAGAATGCAAAATTTGAGAAATCTGTTGTTCAAATTTTCAAAAGCTCTATATTTTGTGATGACTTATCCTATTCCACTCTTCTCAACTCTATTCACAGGGTTAGATATGTCAGGTTCAGAGGATATCCAGAACTTGTAGGAGTAGAATGTTGACATAAGTCCAGGCACTAGCCCTGAGTCCAGCTCTTTCTCAAATCTAGGCACCCCTAGCTCTCATGGGCTGCCTAAAGATGATACAAGGACCAGGAAGAGACCGAGTTCTGATGAAGAGGATTTAGATTTTGTGCCAGAAGAGGTTCTTGATAAGAAGCAAGAGAAGAAGTCATCCAATGAGGCCACCTCATCCAGGAGGGTGGTCAGCAAAAGTTATGCACCTCTAGCGATAATGAGAGCACCTGAGAGTGCTAGGGCTACCATGACTATTGAGCCCCCAAGGAAGTCTTTGCCTAAGAAGGCACGAGAGAAGAAGTCCAGGAAGAGGATCATTCATGTTGTTGGCAGGCCTACCTCAATGTTTGAGGATCCAGAGGAGGCTTCTAGTGCTGCTGAGGAGGAGGAGGAGGAGGAGGAAGAAGATCGTGCTCCCGAGAAGAAATAGAAGAAGCTGTTGGCAGATGCTGCCAAAGTCAGGACCCTCCAAGAGCACCAAGGCTGCACCTAAGAAGGTTGTTGCAGGGAAGTCCAAGAGGACTGCCAGAGAGATTCCAACTGCTGAGAAGAACAAAGGATCTACTTTCAGCAAAGCTGATGATGATGATGCTATGACAACTTTGACGAAGCTTAGACCTCACCTTCCTGAACACAATGCCAGCCATCCAATTGCTCAGGATATGAAGAAGAGGAAGGATTTTGGTTTGAGGGCATGGACAGCTATTGATCCATATTCCCAAAGGATAAAAAAAATTGTGGACTATAGGTTAGACACCAAGGAATAACAAGATTTCTATGAGACAATCTTGCCTGACAAAATTCCAGCTGTCATTTATATGAGATACGTTGACTGGAAATACATCAAGGCTAATGAGAACTATTTCCCATGTGTTCAAGACAACTTTCACTTCATGGGCATTGATTAGTTTGTTGGCAAAGATTTTACTGCTTGGAATGATGAGATGATAATGTAATTCTACTCGACTGCCCACTTCCGTGGAGATGGCAGGATAGTGTGGATGATTGAAGGAGCAAGATATAAGTCTACAGTTGATGAATGGGCTACCATCTTTGGAGTCCCAGAGGTACAAGATGGTGACTTGGATGTCTACTCTGAATCCAAGGAGAGCCATAATGCTATGAAGGATATGTACAATTGTGGGGACCCCAACTCATAAGTCGTGATCACCGAATGCACGTGTACAGTGATCCCAGAGATCAATGCTCACTGAACACATAGAAGCTGAATAACAAGAGTGTTACATCCACATTTAGTGTCTTACACAAATAAAGACCATGAAGGTCCAGTCTTACATAGATAGGGCCATGAGGGCCAAACACTTACATAGAACAAGCAACAGGAATCTTGATCGATAGCGTGAACCCATGCCATCAGCCTTAAACCTACATCCATTCTGACTGGGAAGCGTCCTAGTTCGCATGTTCCTCACCCACGAACTCTTCAACATACTCCTGTTCTTCCATGCCTGGCCAATTAAATAACCAGTGGCAAGCCAATGAGTACTTTGAATGTACTCGCAAGCAACCCAAGTTGTGGAATGAGGTAATACTGATGCATGATATAGCACTAAGTAGGTAATTTGTGGAAAGCTAATTTTCAATGCAATGACATGATCAAGTAACTCGATAAGCATGCTTCAACAATAGGCAAATATCCATATGAACAAGTTGCAAATATCATCATAACCAGAGGTTGAACATCTCATGTTCAATCATTATGCTAAGTCATCGGACTTAGTTCACCGTCATGCTAAGTCTCTGGACATAGCCTAGGTACCATCTTTGTCACCAACACATGCTCACCAGTTTGTGAAAACATCCACACGTAGTTTAACAAGAACCTCCAACTGTCCATGACCGCGGACGCGGCTATTTGAATAGTTTAACACTCTGTAGAGGTTGCACACTTTACCCACAAGACTCGGGGAACTTCTGGGTCATCCACAACTCGCGGTATATAACATACCCGAGGTAAGCACCCGAACATCGCCTTTACCATGGCGATACTAAACAAAGAGTCCATTCGTTGGTGCCATCCCTCATGATATACATCTCACGTATCATACATGAGGGCACACAACGGTGTGCCCGATGCCTGTAAAGACAACGCATGGCCTTCCACTTCCGGGACGACCCCTTCTCAAGAGTGACCACTTCACTCTTGCCACTAGTAATGCGGGATCCTTGCTAGTACCAACCACACTAATAAACAAAGCCCCATCCCATAAGGGGTATCGTGGTTGCACATGTAAGGTTTGGATGGTCAGCAGACCTTAAAACTCTTCGTTTTCGAAAACACACACTCGCTTGCAACCCATAAGGAAAACTTAAGCGAGAAAAAGACTTACCCAATGATGAGGCGCAAGGCCCGCTTGGTGCACGGTGGCGGCTTCCGCACGGCCACCTTCACCCGCTTCGAGACTGGCGGCGGGGCCGCCCTCTTCGCCCGGCCGTCTGCTCCAGCCGCCGGGGCTTGAGTCGGCCGCTCCTTGCTCCTCCGACGCTAGCGCGCTGAGGGAGGAGGCTCGTTCATAATCATTAAGTCATTGTCATCGTCATCATCCGTCCAGTACCTGATTGTAGGGTTAAGAGGGAACTCACCCGCTCCGCTGGTCTCCCCAGCCGCGCCGGACCCTCCGGCTTCACTGGGGGCGCCGACTCATGGATCTGCCGGCTCGTCGAATCCTCCCAAGGAGTCCATCCCCTCCTCCTGGGGGCCTCCCATTTCGTAGTCTTCGGAGTCGGAGTTTTCACGCTCCGCCTTGAAGATTTGAGGGTGCGGGCCATCCGGCGTATTTTGCCGCACCAGCAGCTGCGGTCAGCACGTCAAAGTAAGTTCTCCAGCCGGCTGCCAACTGGGAAGTATCAAACGAAGAAAAGACTGCCTTAACATAAGACATACCAGGGGGCAGTTGACGCTGTCGTATGGCTCCATGCTGAAGGACCACGACGCGGGCTTCAACTTGAACATCGTAGGGGCGTTCACCTGCTTCGCCACCTGTGCCAGTATCAGTTCGACAGTGGAGAGCCGGCAGGGGTCGCGCCGGCTGGACATGTCACAGATCCGGTGCGGCCTCAGCTGGAGGGGCAACACCTGGCGTGAGATGAAAGCTGCCACCATGTCGGCATCAACCAGCCCCTCAGAGCTCTTCAGCTACGTGAGCCGGTCAAGCTCCTCTAGGGCCATGCCGCGCGGAGCAAACCCCAGCCAGTTCAGCTGGGTGGACTGCATGTCGACAACCGGCGGCAGTCGGATGTAGTCCGCTTTCTGATCGGCGTTCTTCACGTAGAAGAACGTCCGGTGCCACCCCTTGACGGAGTCGATAAGAGAAAGAGGTGGGAAGCATGCGACGCCACGGTAGCACACCATCGTGCCCCCGTAGGCGTCGCTTTTCAATGGCTTAAGATAAAAGAGAGTGTTGACGAAATCGATAAAGGGGAGAATGCCGAGATAACCCTCGCACAGCGTCACGAACGCGGCGAGGTACAAGATGGCATTGGGACCAAGATAATGTGGTTGGAAATCGAAGGTATCAAGAAGTTGGCGGAAGAAAAGGCTCACCGGGAGCCCGAAGCCACGGGAGAAATGCCAGAGGAACACGACGTGTTCCCCCGGCTGTGGCGCCGGCGCCATCTCGTCGCTCGGCGCGCGTGCAATCTGTTGGAAATATGCCCTAGAGGCAATAATAAATTAGTTATTATCATACTTCCTTGTTCATGATAATCGTTTATTATCCATGCTATAATTGTATTGATCGGAGACTTAGATGCATGTGTGGATACATAGACAAAACCATGTCCCTAGTATGCCTCTAATAGACTAGCTCGTTGATCAAAAGATGGTTAAGGTTTCCTAGCCATGGACATGAGATGTCATTTGATAACGGGGTCACATCATTAGGAGAATGATGTGATGGACAAGACCCAAACTTTAAACGTAGCATATGATCGTGTCAGTTTATTGCTATTGTTTTCCTCATGTCAAGTATGTGTTCCTATGACCATGAGATCATGCAACTCACAGATATCGGAGGAGTGCCTTGTGTGTATCAAATGTTGCAACGTAATTGGGTGACTATAAAGGTGCTCTACAGGTATCTCCGATGGTGTCTATTGAGTTGGCATGGATCGAGACTGGGATTTGTTACTCCGTGTGACGCAGAGGTATCTTGGGGCCCACTCGGTAATGCCACATCACAATAAGCCTTGCAAGCAATGTGACTAATTGTTAGTTGCGGGATCTTGTATTATGGAACGACTAAAGAGACTTTCCGGGAATGAGGTTGAACTAGGTATGGAGATACCGACGATCGAATCTCTGGCAAGTAACATACCGAAGAACAAAGGGAACGTTATACGGGATTAACTGAATCCTTGACATAGAGGTTCGACCGATAAAGATCTTCGTAGAATATGTAGGAAACAATGTGGATGTCCAGGTCCCTCCATTGGTTATTGACCGTAGAGGTGTCTCGGTCATGTCTACATAGTTCTCGAACCCGCAGGGTCTGCACACTTAAGGTTCGGTGACGTTTCGGTAGTGTAGAGTTATGTATGGTGGTGACCGAAGTTTGTTCGGAGTCCCGGATGAGATCCCGGACATCACGAGGATCTCTGGAATGGTCCGGAGGTAAAGATTCATATATAGGAAGTCCCAGTTTGGTTTCCGGAAAAGTTTCGGGCTCATCGATAGTGTACCGGGAGTGCCGGTAGTGTACCGGGAGTGTCGGTAGTGTACCGGGAGGCCTCCGGGAGGGGTATTTCTACCCCAAGAGGTCCATGGGCTGTGGGATAATAATAACCAGCCCTTAGTGGGCTGGTAAAACAGCCACAAAGGCCCATGGCGCAGGAGAGAAAGTCCTAAAGCAAAAAGTGGAAAATCAGCCAATAGGAGGCAATCCTACTCCAACTAGGATTGGAGGTGAAGTAGGATTGCTTCCCACATCCTATTTCGGCCGACCCAAAGGCCTTGGCTGCCTCTCCTCTCCTCTCCTCCTATATATACTAGTGGATTGGGTGGTTTTTGGACAGAATTTCTGGCCACGTGCTACCCATTACACCGGTGCATAGTTTCTCCTCTAGATCAGTTTTCTGCAGCGCTTAGGCGAAGCCCTGCCGGAATTTCTCCACCACCATCACCGGAGCGCCGTCACGCTGCCGGTGAACTCTCTCTCCTCTCCACCTCCTCTTGATGGATTGAGACGATGGAGATCGTCATCAAGCTGCACGTGTGCTGAACGCGGAGGTGCCGTCCGTTCGGCGCTAGATCGGAAGGACCGTGATCGAGATCGCGAGACGGTTCGTGATGTGATCATGGAACGGATCGTGATGAGTTCGCGGGACAGATCGTGATCAAGATCGTGAGACGGATCGTGATGAGTTCGCGAGACGGATCATGATTTGTTCGCGGGATGGTTCGTGATTGGATCGCGGGACGCTCGGCGATTTGGATCGCGAAGAAGTTCGACTACACCAATCGCGTTTCTTAACGCTTCCCGCTTAGCGATCTACAAGGGTACATAGATCCACTCTCCCTCTCGTAGATGCTCATCACCATGGATAGGTTTGCGTGTGCGTACGAAAATTTTTGTTTCCCATGCGACGTTCCCCAACAGTGGCATCATGAGCTAGGTTGATGGTTCGATGAGATCTCGAGTATAACACAAAAGGTTTTTGGGCGTTATTGCTTACGTTGCTTCCTCCCTTGGTCGGATTTTGGTTCAGCGGGATTGTGAGATGAAGCGGCCCGGACCAACATTACTCGTACGCTTACGAGAGACCGGTTCCCTCGACGCAACTTGTTGCTTAGATGGCTTGCGGGTGACAGTTTCTCTCACTTTAGTTGGATCGGATCTGACAAAGGCGGTCCTTGAGAAGGTTGAAAAGCAATCTATGTATCACCGTTGTGGTTTATGCGTAGGTGAGAATCGTTCTTGTTAGATACCCGTAGCAGCCACGTAAAACATGCAACAACAATTAGAGGACGTCTAACTTGTTTTTGCAGGGTATGTTGTGATGTGATATGGCCAATTACATGATGAGATATATGTGATGTATGAGATGATCATGTGATGTATAGAATTTCACGACTTGCATATCGTTGAGTACGGCAACCGGCAGGAGCCATAGGGTTGTCTTTAATTATTCTATGACCTGCGTGTCAATCATTAAGCGCTATCTAATGCTTTACTTTATCGCTAAGCGGTAGCAATAGAAGTAGAAGCAGGGCTGGCACCACAACCCCAATGGCAACACATTGATGGAGATCATGGTGTTGTGCCGGTGACGATGGAGATCATGCCGGTGTTTCGAAGATGGAGATCTTAAACACAAGTTCATCGCCATATCATGTCACTTATGAATTGCATGAGATGTTAATCCTTTTATGCACCTTGTTTTGCTTAGTACGGCGGTAGCATTATAAGGTGATCCCTCACTTGAATTTCAAGATGAACTGTGTTCTCCCCGAGTGTGCACCGTTGCGAAAGTTCGTCGTGTTGAGACACCACGTGATGATCGGGTGTGATAGACTCTACGTTCACATACAACGGGTGCAAGCCAGATTTGCACGCGCAGAACACTCGGGTTAAACTTGACGAGCCTAGCATGTATAGACATGGCCTCGGAACACGAGAGACCGAAAGGTCGAACATGAGTCATATAGTAGATATGATCAACATAATGATGTTCACCATTGCAGCCACCTCAACTCACGTGATGATCGGACTTGAGTTGGTGAATTTGGATCATGTATCACTTGAATGATCGGAGGGATGTCAATTTGAGTGGGAGTTCTCAAGTAATATGATTAATTGAACTCGTTATCATGAACATGGTCAAAGTTTCTTTGCAGATTATGTTGTAGATTACTAGCTCGCGCTGTAGCTCCCTTAAATTTTTATATGTTCCTAGAGAAATAGAGTTGAAAGATGTTGGTAGCAATATTGTGGACTGGGTCCGTGATCTGAGGATTGTCCTCATTGCTGCACAGAAGGCTTATGTCCTTAATGCACCGCTCGGTGCGCCACCCCCTCTAGTGTCGTCTATAGATGTTGTGAACATCTGACAGGCACGTGTCGATGACTACTTGATAGTTTAGTGCGTCATGCATTACGACTTAGAATTGAGGCTCCGAAACGTTTTGAACGTCACGGAACATATGAGATGTTCTAGGAGCAGAGATTGTGATCTCAGGCTCGTGCCTGTGTTGCGAGATATGAGATCTCCAACAAGATTCTTTGCCTGTAAGATGAAGGAGAATAGCTCAATCGTTGAGCATGTACTCAGATTGTCTGGGTACTACAATCGCTTGAATCAAGTGGGAGTTGATCTTCCAAATAAGATAGTGATTGATATAGTTCTCCAAGTCACTTTCACTAAAGCTACTAGAACTTAGTGATGAACTATAATACACCAGGGATAGAAGTATTGATCCCTGAGCTGTTCGCGATGTTTGACACCGCGAAGGTAGAAATCAAGAAGGAGCGTCAAGTGTTGATGGTTAATCAAACCACTAGTTTCGAAAAGGGCAAGAGCAAGGAGGGAAACTTCATGGATAGCAAGTCAGTTGCTGCTCCAGTGAAGCAACCCAAAGTTGAACTCAAACCCGAGACTAAGTGCTTCTATTATGAGGTGAGAGGTCGCTGAAGCGGAACAACCCTAGATACTTGGTAGATAAGAAGGCTGGCAACATCGATAGAAGTATATTTGATATACAAGTTATTGATGTGTACCTTGCTAGTACTCCTAGTAGCACCTGGGTATTGGATACCGGTTCGGTTGCTAAATGTTAGTAACTCGAAATAAAAGCTACGGAATAAACGGAGAACTAGCTAAGGGTGAGGTGACGATGTGTGTTGGAAATGTTTCCAAGGTTGATGTGATCAACATAGCACGCTCTCTCTACCTTCAGGATTAGTGACAAACCTAAATAAATGTTATTTGGTGTTTTGCGTTGAGCATGAACATGATTAGATCCTGTTTTTTGTAATACGGTTATTCATTTAAGTCAGAGAATAATATTTATTCTGTTTACATGAATAATACCTTCAATGGTCATGCACCCAGTGAGAATGGTTTGTTGAAATCTTGATCGTAGTAATACACATGTTCATAACATTGATGTCAAAAGATACAAAGTTAAATAATGATAGTACCACATACTTGTGGCACTGCCGCAAAACTTCATATTGGTATAAAGCGCATGAAGAAACTCCATGCTGATGGATATTTGGACTCATTCGATTTCGAATCGGTTGAGACATGCGAACCATGCCTCTTGGCAAGATGACTAAAGGACCCCGTTGGATGGAGCGGGCAAGTGATTCATTGGAAATGATACATGTTGATGTATGCAATCTAGTGAGTCTTGTAGCGTGAAGTGGATATCGTTATTTTCTTACCTTAACTGATGATTTGAGTAGATATAGTGTATATTTACTTAATAAAACACAAGTCTGAATCGTTTGAAAGGTTCAAGCAAATTCAGAGTGAAGTTTAAAGATCATCGTGACAAGAAGATAAAAATGACTGCGATATGATCGTGGAGGTGAATATCTGAGTCACGAGTTTGGCATACAACTTAAGACAATGTGAAAGTTGTTTCACAACGAAACGCCACCTAGAACACCATAGTGTGATGGTGTGTCCGAACATCATAGTTATGCTCTATTGGACATGGTGCCTGCTATGATGTCTCTTGTCGTTTTACTACTATAATTTTGGGGTTGTGCATTAGAGACAATTACATTCACTTTAAATAGGGCACCATCTAAATCCGTTGAGATGACACCATGTGAATTATGGTTTGATAGAAACCTAAGCTGTCATTTCTTAATATTTTGGGATGTGACACTTGTGTGGAAAATGTTTTCACCTAATGAGGTCGAACCCAAGGCGGACAAATTGCATCTTCATAGAATACCCTAAGATCTGTTGGGTGAACCTTCAATCTCAGATCCTAGTGCAAAGTGTTTGTTGCTTAAACGGATCCTTTCTCGAGGAAATGTTTCTGTCGAAAGAATTAAGTGGGAGGAAGATAGAACTTGATGAGGTTGTTTAAACTTTGTTCAACCAGAGAGTAGCGCAGCGTAGGATGTTCTGTGAAGCCTACGTTAGTTGAAGAGGAAGTTAATGATGATGATCATGAAGCTTCAGGATCAAGTTACTATCGAACTTCGTAGGTCGACAAGGATGTGTACTGCTCCTAAGCGGTACGACAACCTTGTCTTGGAGGTCATGTTGTTGGACAAACGATGAACCTACGAGCTATGGAGAAGCGATGATGGGCCCGGATTCCGACAATTGGTTGGAGGCCATGAAATCCGAGATAGGATCCATGTATGAAAACCAAGTGTAGACTTTGGTAGACTTGCTCGTTGGACGGCAGGTCGTTGAGTACAAATGGTTCTTTAAAATGAAGACAGACACTGATGGTGAATGTCACTATTTGTAAAGCTCGACTTGTTGCAAAGATGTTTGTCACAAGCTCAAGGAGTTGACTACGATGAGACTTTCTCACTCGTAGTGGTGCTAAAGTCTGTTGGAATTATGTTAGCAGTTGCTGTGTTTTCAATTATGAAATCTGGCAGATGGATGTCAAAACATCGTTTCCTTAACGGTTTACTTGAGGAAAGGTTGTATGTGATACAACCAGAAGGTTTTGTCAGGCCTAAGGATGCTAAAAGGTGTGCAAGCTTCGGTGATCCTTCCATGGACTGAAGCAAGCATCTCGGAGTTGGAATATACACTTTGATGAGGTGATCAAAGTTTTGATGTTTATACAAAGTTTACGAGAAACTTGTATGTGCAATAAAGTGAGTGGGAGCACTATAGAATTTCTGATAAGTATATGTGGATGACATATTGTTGATCAGGAATAATGTAGAGTTTCTGGAAAGCATAAAACGGTCATTTGGAAAGTGATTTTCAAAGGAAGACCTGTATGAAGCTACCTAATTGTTGAGCATCAAAATCTATGGAGATAGATCAAGATGCTCGATGAGACTTTCAATGAGTGCATACCTTGACAAGATTTTGAAAGAGTTCAAAATGGATCAGTCAGAGAAAGAGTTCTCGCCTGATTTGTAAGGTGTGAAAGTTGAGTGAGACTCAAAGCTCGACAACGGCAGAAGAAAGAGAAAGGATGAACGTCGTCCCCTATGCCTTAGCCATAGGCTCTATATTATGCCATGCTGTGTACCGCACCTGTGTGTGCCTTGCCATGAGTCCGTCAGGGGGTACAAGAGTTAACCAGGAGTGGATCACTGGACAACGGTCAAGATTATCCTCAGTAACTAAGAGACTGAGGAGATGTTTCTCGATTATGGAGGTGATAAAGAGTTCGTCGTAAGGAGTTACGTCGATAAAAGCTTTAACACTAATCCGGATGACTCGTAGTAGCAATTTGGATACGTATAGTGGAGCAGCCATTTGGAATAGTACCGAGCGAACTATGGTAGCAGTGTTTACAGTTTGACATAGGTATTTGCAAAGTGCACACGGATCTGAATGTTACAGACCCGTTGACTATTAGACCTCTCTCACATGCAAAGCATGATCGAGCCCCACAACTCGTTGCGTGTTAGATTCATAACAATGCGAATCACATGGTGATCTGAACTAGATTATTGACTCTAGTGCAAGTGGGAGACTATTGGAAGTATGCCCTAGAGGCAATAATAAATTAGTTATTATCATATTTCCTTGTTCATGATAATTGTTTATTATCCATGCTATAATTGTATTGATCGGAGACTTAGATGCATGTGTGGATACATAGAAAAAACCATGTCCCTAGTATGCCTCTAACAGACTAGCTCGTTGATCAAAAGATGGTTAAGGTTTCCTAGCCATGGACATGAGATGTCATTTGATAACGGGGTCACATCATTAGGAGAATGATGTGATGGACAAGACCCAAACTGCAAACGTAGCATATGATCGTGTCAGTTTATTGCTACTGTTTTCCACATGTCAAGTATGTGTTCCTATGACCATGAGATCATGCAACTCACAGATATTGGAGGAGTGCCTTGTGTGTATCAAACGTCGCAACGTAACTGGGTGACTCTAAAGGTGCTCTACAGGTATCTCCGATGGTGTCTGTTGAGTTGGCATGGATCGAGACTGGGATTTGTTACTCCGTGTGACAGGGAGGTATCTCGGGGCCCACTCGGTAATGCAACATCACAATAAGCCTTGCAAGCAATGTGAATAATTGTTAGTTGCGGGATCTTGTATTATGGAACGAGTAAAGAGACTTGCCGGGAATGAGGTTGAACTAGGTATGGAGATACCGACGATCGAATCTCGGGCAAGTAACATACCGAAGAACAAAGGGAACGTTATACGGGATTAACTGAATACTTGACATAGAGGTTCGACCGATAAAGATCTTTGTAGAATATGTAGGAACCAATGTGGACGTCCAGGTCCCGCCATTGGTTATTGACCGTAGAGGTGTCTCGGTCATGTCTACATAGTTCTCGAACCCGCAGGGTCTGCACACTTAAGGTTCGGTGACGTTTCGGTAGTGTAGAGTTATGTATGGTGGTGACCGAAGTTTTTTCGAAGTCCTGAATGAGATCCCGGACATCACGAGGAGCTCCGGAATGGTCCGGAGGTAAAGATTCATATATAGGAAGTCCCAGTTTGGTTTTCCGAAAAGTTTCGGGCTCATCGGTCGTGTACCGGGAGTGCCGGTAGTGTACAGGGAGTGCCGGTTGTGTACCGGGAGGCCTCTGGGAGGGGTATTTCGACCCCAAGAGGTCCATGGGCTGTGGTAGAATAATAACCAGCTCTTAGTGGGCTGGTAAAACAGACACAAAGGCCCATGGCGCAGAGAGAAAGTCCTAAAGCAAAAAGTGGAAAATCAGCCAATAGGAGGCAATCCTACTCCAACTAGGATTGGAGGTGAAGTAGGATTGCTTCCCACCTCCTATTTCAGCCGACCCAAACGCCTTGGCTGTCTCTCCTCTCCTCTCCTCCTATATATACTAGTGGATTGGGTGGTTTTTGGACAGAATTTCCGGCCACGTGCTACCCGTTACACCGGTGCATAGTTTCTCCTCTAGATCGGTTTTCTACAGCGCTTAGGCGAAGCTTTGCCGGAATTGCTCCACCACCATCACCAGAGCGCCGTCACGCTGTCGGTGAACTCTCTCTCCTCTCCACCTCCTCTCGCTGGATCGAGACGGTGGACATCGTCATCAAGCTGCACGTGTGCTGAACGCAGAGGTGCCATCCGTTCGGCGCTAGATCGGAAGGACCGTGATCGAGATCGCGAGACGGTTCGTGATGTGATCACGGAACGGATCGTGATGAGTTCGCGGGACATATCGTGAGCAAGATCGTGAGACAGATCATGATGAGTTCGCGGGACGGATCATGATGTGTTCGCTGGACGGTTCGTGCTTGGATCGTGGGACGCTCGGCGATTTGGATCGCGAAGAAGTTCGACTACACCAACCGCGTTTCTTAACGCTTCCCGCTTAGCGATCTACAAGGGTACGTAGATCCACTCTCCCTCTCGTAGATGCTCATCACCATGGATAGGTTTGCGTGTGCGTAGGAAAAAATTTGTTTCCCATGCGACGTTCCCCAACACAATCACCCGCTCCTCCGGCGACAACATGCAGGCGCGGCGGAGCTCGGCGATATCCACCTCGACCACGATGGAGTCAGCCTAGCTCCCGCTGCGTCCATCGGCCAACATGGCGGCGGTGCGGCGTGCGGGCGCGGTTGCGGTTTTGGGCATGGTGTCGTGTGAGGAAGGCAGAGAAGCAAGGAAGACAGGCAGAAATGGGGCGAGCGAGATGCGGGTATCTCCGCCCCCTGCCTTTCCTCTCCTTTTAAAGGGGAGGCCACAACCGAGGGACGTGGGATTTACTGCACCCACTCCCCCGGAAACTCCGCGTGTGTGGGTAGACCCGGGCCATAACGGCCGCTACGAGGCGCAGAGGATCCCGACCTGTGCCCCGAGGCCTACCAGGCTATGTCCGGGACCTAGCGGGCTAGGCCCACGCCGACGTCCCGCCTCCCCCATGTGCGCGGGGCCTGCCGCATCATTACTCTCATTGTGGCGCGCGGCGGGCCGGCCTGGGTCACGGGGCGGCGCACCGGTGCCCGAGACGTCGAGACCAACGGCCGGCCCGGCTATCCCTTCGGCTTCGAACCGGAGGCGGGCATCATTGGGGGGAAACCGTCGGCTCCCCTCCGTCTGCCGGACACATGCCCCCGCCGGCTTGGGGGACTACTGACGGGGTTATTACCCCTGGCTAGGCCAAAGCACTATGGTCATCCTCTTTGCATTTCGAAGAAAAACCACGCGGCCGGCTGGACATGCTCGGCTAGAGAACGGTCGGCCTGCGCTGCCACCGGCTGGCACCACGGACGGCTGGTCGAGGAGCCGGCTCGACCCCCGGTCGGCTGGGCGGCCGGCTGCCTCTAGGTCGCCTCCCCCGTTGACCCTGGGACGGACAAGCGATGTCCTCTCCCTTTGCGCGCTGCTACAACGACGTGACTTGACTGCCATGACGTGCGGCCCTGTGGCCAAAGTGGCCGTTGACGCGCCGAAGCGCATGGCTACAGTCCAACCGTCCGGGCCACTGACCTAGGCGAGCGCAACCGGGCGAAGGAACATTGCCGACACGCCCTTGCCCACTCAATTACCTGCCTCGGTGTGGCTACAGTACCACCGGCCGTACCGGAGACCTCGGCTGGCTGGCGCTAGACGACGCCTCCCGGGTGACCCGTGCCATGGCAGGTGGGCAAGGGCCAATCGCCTAGCCGGCTGGCGAGCCCGAGCGGGAGACAGGACCGCTCGGCCGATGGACACCATAGACGATGAGACGGCGCGAAGGGTGGGACCCCCTGGCCAGCCAGAGAGACTGCCAGACGGGTCCCCCCACCTATGTACTTCAGATATATTGTAGAGCCGGGGGGTTGGCCTATAAAACCCCCCAAGCCCCCCATGCATCGGGGACGGACGATCACTCTCGCGCACCCACAGAACCCTCAAATCCCCTCAAGTGGCGGAAGAAGGTGAGCCAACTGCTCCTTCTTCCTCCTCTAGACACAGCTCCAGGAGCACCCTTGTACACATACCCATACATCCAACTAAACCAAGAAGGACTCTGTTTGTTACCTCCCTCGGAGGGCCCTGAACCTGGGTACATCGTGTGTCATCATCGCTTGCACCCAATCTTGCACCCGGAGCTCGTTGGCGCCCTCCGGCCCCAACCACCTACGATAAGCCACCCCGAAAAGAGAAAACGACGACACATGCGATGACGACATGTAGGTGCATTACTAGCTGGGTACTCCTCCTCTGTAAGCGATAGGTGGTCATCCCTCGGGGGCTACATCCTTCTTGATCTTGTCTGGCTTCATCTTGCCTTGCCGAAGTAGCTCCCGGGTGTGGTGAAGTTCCTCCCGGAGCTTGACGGACTCCTACATCAGGTTATGAACCAGACTATCGACGGAGGGGCTGAAGTAGGTCTGGAACCTGAGTGGTCTGCCATCCTCTTTGGATGGAATCAGCATCCAACTCTCGCCAAGATCATCCTTCCTGAAGGGAAGGTAGTGAGTAGCCGGCTCGTCAGCCATCTCGGGGATGATATCTCGAAGGTGCAGAAGGGCCTTGCGTGCAGCTGACTCGACAACAAGTATCATGGTCTCCATCCATGGTCCTTCAAAGAACCAACCGGTCAGGGAGTCGTTTGCCTTCATGACCACATCCACATGGTACTCCTTCGCGATGGCATCGACCCAGTGCTCATGGTAGATGAAAATGGGTAGTTGGCAAAACTGGCACTTCTTCAGGCTATCCCCAAGGAGTTAGGGAAAGCCGGATGTCAGGAAGGCTTCGGGTACGACAGCCATCTACAGAGGTTTGAAAGGAGGAGAGTCAGCAGAGTGTTGTGTGAAGAATAGAAGAGGTAAATAGTGCAGAAATCCTAAGCATGGATGCTAGGTGTACTTTTGAAAACTGTTTTTAACATAACTGACGTCCATGCTAACAAAGGGCTTCCTACGGTCAGGATGGCTTTGATACCAGCTCTGTAGGGACCCCGACTCATAAGTCATGATCACAGAATGCACGTGTACAGTGTTCCCAGAGATCAATTCTCACCAAACACACAGAAGCTGAATAACAAGAGTCTTACATCCACATTTAGCGTCTTACACAAATAAAGACCATGAAGGTCCAGTCTTACATAGATAGGGCCATGAGGGCCAAACACTTAAATAGAACAAGCAACAGAAATCTTGATTGATAGTGTGAACCCATGCCATCAGCCCCAAACCTACAGGCATTCTGACTAGGAAGTGTCCTAGTTCGCATGTTCGTCACCCATGAACTCTTCAACATACTCTCATTCTTCCATGCCTGGCCAATTAAATAACCAGTGGTAAGCCAATGAGTACTTTGAATGTACTCGCAAGCAACCCAAGTTGTGGAACGAGATAATATTGAGGCATGATATAGCACTAAGTAGGTAATTTGCGGAAAGCTAATTTTCAATGCAATGACATGATCAAGTAGCACTAAGTAGGTAATTTGCGGAAAGCTAATTTTCAATGCAATGACATGATCAAGTAACTCGGTAAGCATGCTTCAATAGTAGGCAAATATCCATATGAACAAGTTGCATATATCATCATAACCAGAGGTTGAACATATCATGTTCAATCATTATGCTAAGTCATCGGACTTAGTTCACCATCATGCTAAGTCTCCGGACTTAGCCCAGGTACCATCTTTGTCACCAACACACGCTCACCAGTTTGTGAAAACATCCGGACGTAGTTTAAGAAGGACCTCCAACTCTCCATGATCGCGGATGCGTCTATTAGAATAGTTTTACACTCTATAGAGGCTGCACACTTTACGCACAAGACTCGGGGAACTTCCGTGTCATCCACGACTCGCGGTATATAACAAACCCGAGGTAAGCACCCGAACATCGCCATTCCCATGGCGATACTAAACAAAGAGTCCACTCATTGGTGCCATCCCTCATGATATACATCTCACGTGTCATCCATGAGGGAACGCAACGGTGTGCTCAGTGCTTGGAAAGACAACGCATGGCCTTCCACTTCCGAGACGACCCCGTCTCAAGAGTGACCACTTCACTCTTGCCACTAGTAATGCGGGCTCCTTGCTAGTACCAACCATAGTAATCAACAAAGCCATGTCCCATAAGGGGTATCGTGGTTGCGCATGTAAGGTTGGGACGGTCAGCAGACCTTAAAACTCTCCATTTTCGAAAACACACATTCACTTGCTCTGGCACACCACTTCTTTCTCAAGTGGTCACCCAACTTATCATCATATCCCTCGGGCATTAGTGGCACCCAACGGGGTTTTCAAAAAGTCTTTGAAATCATTTCTTCCTTCCCGTCACTAAGCACAAATCCTATCGCACTTGCGTAGCATCTATTAGCATCCTATCTACTCCCACCCGCATAACCCTCATAAGGTGGTAGGGTCATGCATGATGCAAGTGTCAATGATAAAATTATTGTAGGTATCCCATCGAAGGGGGGAACACCACTTAATGATCAATCATCGAAACAACAAGTGCTATATGTCATGCATGAAAAAGTTTCTTAACATGGTCAAAGGGTTGCTTGTGTGGCTCAACAAAGTCTCCGGGGTCTTCGAAGTCTTTGGGTCAAACTTCCTCGTCAATATCACAATCTATCATCGTGAATAAAAGTGATAAAAATAAGCATCACACAAAAACAGAGCAGACAATACATAAAATAGGGTTTTTAAAATTAAAAACAGTACATAAAATGTTTCGAAAATTTTGCACAAGAGGCACTATTATATTCTAGGGATTATTCTAAGATTGTAGGTGGAAGAATATTTGGAATTTTGTTAATATACAAATCTATGGAATTTTTGGAAGTTTGTATAAAAAGGAAAAAGAGAAAAAGTTATTGTGCCTTCTCGGGCCGCAGTACGGAAACCGAGCCGGTCTAGAGGGGAAACCGGCCCAGGCTAAGGTGCCGTGCGTGGCAGGTTTATTTTTAAACCTGCCCGCGGGCCCTACTAGATAGAGAGAGGGGGGAGGGTGAGGGAATGACAGGAGGGCCCCACCTATCATCCCTCTCCTCGGGACAGGTACGAAGGAGGGAGTTCACCGACGGTTCTAGGCCATGGCAGCAACAATGGAGGGTATCGACGCGCTTAGGAACCTCCCACGCATCGGTGGGTGGCTGAGGGGAGCATCGAGGCAAAGGGAAACACCGGCAAGGGGGAAGGCCCGACGGCGGCAAGGGTTTACTCCGGGCGTGGATTCCCGACAATGGGGGCGAGGGGCTGGGCACACAGGAGATGCATAGGGGAGGAGAGAGCGAGGGGAGTGGAGCAAGAGGAGCGGGAGGCCCTTAAATAGGCGGCCGTCGGTTCACCATGGACGCGTGCGCCAGTGAGGTCGGGAGCAACGCCACAGGCCACGGGAGGGCTCCGGGCCATGTTTGGAGGGTTTGTGGACGCGGTCCTCGTCTAGGGGAAGGGAAGGGCGGCCAGGGGACCGAAGGTGCGTGCGTGCGAGCGCGGCCATTGGTTGGCTCGGGTGGGGCTGTGCACGCGTGATGGAGGGCAGCAGAGGAGGAGGGAGGAGGGGGCCGACCACCTGGTGCCTTGCGGACGTCGAGGGCGGTCAGGGGACATGCTGGGGAGGCCCGAGGCTGTTGGGGGGCACCGGGCAAGGGCGGCTACATTGCGGGAGCACACTGTAGCGCGCTCCAGAGCGCCCATATGGCATGCCCTGGCATAATTTATGCCCACCAGTGTGTCCTCTAGTGTCTTGGGGTTATTGGAGATGCCCATGGGCTAGGAGAAGCTAGGGGAGGCTTAGGAAGAAAAGAAATGGGTAGGGGAGAGGTAGAAAAAGATGTTGCCAGGGGTAAATGGGGGTTTACCACATCAATAATGTAGCTATGACCATGAGATTCTTACTGGAGGTGAAAGGCAATACCAGATAGCTATGGTAAAAGTTTGAGAGCAAGGGGAAGAGTGGAAGGGGTGAAAATAGTGACTTTACTATTTTACCAGAAGGTGTTTGATGGGGTTTTTGGCAAGAAAAATTTACCAACTTACTGAGATATTTAACAGGGTCAAATGCTAGGTAACAATGATATGGATCACCAAGTTTGAGCTCAAGTGGGAAAAGTTGACAATGGAAACTTGGTAAACCCTAGAAAATAACAGAATCAGGTTTTCTGTAGATCTAGTGATGCTAGGCTCTTACCCTTGATGCTCCACTTAGTGTAGCATCTTTATTTGGTAATTAGAGCACGCCCACAAGGTTTGAGGCCAAGGGGAGAAACTTCACAATGTAAAGTTGTTCAAATTTGAATCTGAACAGGAAGGGTTTTGGGATGGTTTGATGAACCAAAACAAGTTGGTTTGTGCTAAAACTTTGCAAGATCATTGCCTAGATCAGATCATGGGAAACTTACTAGAATTTTCCTGGAATTTATTGAGAATATTTCTTATAGAAATATTTCAAAAGTTTGATTTGAACATAAAGGGTTTTTTTCCATGATCTGAACATGCCCTTGTGTTGAAACTCATATATATGGAAAATATATGTCCACTGAGCTTCCCTAAATTTTCTCAAATATTTTAAAAGCATTTAAATATATTTTTTTCCTATGAAAGACCATTTCTTTTCTTAAGAAAATGCCTTTGAATAAAATATAAAACTAATCTTTAAATTTAATATTTGGTGGTTTTGGGAAGTCTTATATATAGTAGGTTTGAAGTAAAGCCTTTGGGAAAGAAGGACTTGCAGTGCAAACCTCATTTCAGGGTGTTTTGAAAACCTAATTTGGATAAATCCTTTTTGGTCAAAATTAAATTTGATAAAAATAGTTTTGGGCAGTATTCTCATGGCATCATCATTGGGCAAGAAGGTTGGGTTAAGGAAGATGAATATGGAGAGGGATAGAATCTAAGAGTGCCACAACCACAACAATCATCAAGCAAACAAACATCATTTCAAACAAGCACAAGCACTTGAAAAAGTTTTAGTTGGCTCCAAATTTTATAAAACCAAACATGACAAGGTGATAGAAACACTGGGTGTGACAACAATGTTATCCTTGCTGCTAACTTGCAATCACACAAGTTAGGATCTATTTACTTCCTCCACGCAGGCCTCCGTACCATGAACACCATCTTGAGGCATACATTGATGCCCAAGTCTGGAGATGAGAAGATGATTCGAGGATACTCCATCAACATGCTGATCCATCTTAACAGTCATACCAGGATTCGAGTGATGGACTTGATTGTAGATTGTGAAGAGGGTTGCTGCTGACCAGAAGCGCTCATGCTGCTATGCACCCTACATTCAGATGCTCATCAACTCAAAACTTGAGAAGCACATATTTGCTCTGGATAGACCCGACTTGCCACTACAGCCAGATTTCGAGGACAATGTTGTGGTGATGGACCCAGACCATCCCACATCAGCTACAGCTCAAGCTCAAGCTCAGGCACAGGCAGAGTCAGAGGCAGCTAGAGCCACTAGTGCTCAGGTCCCCAGATCAAGGAACGAGCAGATAGATCTCTTGATCTCTACTATCATGGACATGAAGAAGGACATCAAAACCATACTAGATTGTCATGAGAGCCTTGTGAACATCTTTGAGGATAGAGTGAAAACTCTCATTGACAAAGTAGATGGGCTGACCAAGACCGTCAACGAGCTCAAGAAGGAAGTAGATGAACCTCCTATCCGTCGCACCTCTTCAGAGTCTAAGTCTTCTGATGATGAGGAGGATAGTGCACCTGTCAAGACGACTGCCCAATTTAGGACACATGCCAGGACACCTATAGTGCTAGCTCCAGAGACGAGACCTTCATTTTCTGCTCCAACTACAGTGACTTCAGCTCCTTCAGTGCCAAAAGTGAGTACTCCAACTCCGTCCAGAACATCAGCAGGGGTCTACGTTGACGTAGTTCTCTCGACTCCGACATCAACCAGTGGAGGTGATCAGCCACAGAAGGATGATTAGCTATATCTCTTTGAACTTTTTGGTAACTTGTTGCCAAAGGGGGAGAAGTTGTATATAGATCTTGGCTTCGAGTGATGCTTCGAGTGAGAGAGCGTCTGGTTTTTACTGTTGTTTTATAAAACATTTGATCTTTTGGTTTGGGTGTGATATACTTTTGTTTGTGTTTGATCATACGCTTTAATGTGTGTTGCTACTATTTCCTATCTTTTCATGGTTTTGTGATGATCATTAACTTTACTTGATGTGTTGTGCTATGTTGTTAACTCTTATTACTCTCGCACACCACCAATATGTATGTGACATGGAAGAATTGTCGTGTGTACCTAGTCAATTGTGCATTTGCATTCAAACGCAAATTTAAAAATAATTCACAAATTTAGGGGGAGCTCTTGCTTATCACATACTTCTCAAAGTGACGATTATATTCATTGATTATATCATATGTCGAAGCTTTGATCTATATGTTGTCATCAATTACCAAAAAGGGGGAGATTGAAAGCACATTTGCTCCCTTGGTGGTTTTGGTAATTAATAACAACATATATGTCATTAAACTAATGTTTCCACTAAGCATGTTTTAGGAAAAGTTCAATGATGGGTTGGCAAAAGGATTGTGGATTACCCCAAGATGCAAGGAAATAGATTGGCAAAGCTTCAAGCAAGAGGACACTACATTTTACCTTTGTGAGAAAACACTTTGAGTCCATGGGAAAGACAATACTATTAAAAGGGATAAGGTATTGTTCGTGAACAAAATGCTCATAAGTTCACAAGTGATAGTCACCACATACACCCACAAGCTCTTCCACAAAAGTATGTCCAAAGCCAAATATCCAAAATCGGTGCAACCAACACTTTCCACTCAGTGCCACCGATTCTCAGCCTCAGAGAGACTCAGCCAAACCCTAGCCCTTCGGTGCAACCAATTTCATTTTGGTGCCACTGAGTTTGGATTGCCAACTTCCTTTTACACAAATTCACAAATTTTGTCCCACCGAGTTTGTTGAATCGGCGTCACCGAGTTCGGCAATGTGACCATTGGTCACCTTATCGGTGCAACTAAGTTGTGTGTATCGGTCTCACAGAGATTCAAAAGTTTCTCCCTTTGAGGCAACTCGGTACCACTGAGATTAACACATTGGTGTCACTGAGTCTCACTTATTAGGTGTAATGGTTGGATTTTTGGAGATGCCTATATATACCCCTCCACCACCACTCGCTCGCAAGAGAAGCACTCAAACAGTTCCCCACTCATACCTACTAATTTTCTGAGAGAGAGCCACCTACTCATGTGTTGAGATCATGCCATTCCATTCCTATCATATTAATCTTGATCTCTAGCCTCCCCGAGTTGCTTTCCACCCAATCAATCTCCTCCACCAAGCCAAATCTATGAGAGAGTGATTGTGTGTTGAGGAGTCTATCATCTTGAAGCACAAGAGTAAGGAGTTCATCGAAATTATCTAGCCTATTACCTTTTGGAGGCTGGTGCCTCCCAGCTTGGTTAGGTGTCACTTGGGAGCCTCCTACTTCATGTTTTGGAGTGAACCAAGAAGTTTGTAAGGGCAAGGAGATCGCCTACTTCGTCAAGATCTACCCCGAGTTAGGCTAGTCCTACGTGGACGTAGGCCATCATGGTATAGTCTAGGTTGCTTCTTTGTGGAACCCTCCATGGGTAGAGCCCTTCCTGGATTCTAACAACCATTAGCCTCCGTGGGTTGAATACTCCACAAACATGGACGTACGATAGCACCACCTCTCGGAACCACGTGAAAAATCATCGTGTCACCAATTGCGTTTGATCTTCCTACCCTTCCTTTACTTACATGCTTGTCTTTACTTTTCACTACAATACTTGTAGACATGCATGTGTAGGGTGTACTTGACTTTCTATGAATGCTAAAATCTACCAAGACATAAAATTGTGAAAAAGTAGATTTTTAATTGGTCACCTAGTCTAATCACCCCCCCTCTAGCACTACTTTTGATCCCACAATAACCATAATTGTTACGCGTGAAAAGAATTAACAGGTGAATTGTAATAAAAATTATATGAATTGTTATTTTGTTATCCGAAATAGAAATACAACACATTATTTTATTATATACAGGATTACAGAAGACATGCACAAATCTCGTGTGAAGATGCGAGAACTAATTGAGCAAGTACTAATTGTTCGAGGGAATCAAACAAGACCAAGATATGCATGTGTTCCAAGCTCCAACATCTATGTTGTGTGTGTGCTCGTTGATGCGTTTGCATGCATTGGCATGCATGTATAGCCAAGAGATGGGCCAAGCCCTCAGATGCGGCATTGGAGAGGACAAAGGGCACCACCACCCAAGCACCTCGATTAGGAACCTACCATGAACATGGGCCCTAGAATATGGCAATCTGGTCCTACAACGTTTCGGCCTCCACGCCATGGCGCGTGAACATACAACAGTCCAGATGGGATACGATGAACCGACTTGGCTGCAACATCTGCCTCTAATAAATAGCTATCTCATATTAGGTTTAGACGGGGGGTTTATTGTATTGTCTAGCTATTGCTACAAATCGCATCTACAAGATGTGTAGGACTATCGCCTTGTCTGATCCATAGTGGAACCCCAACTTTTTATCTAGTTTATGTGCTCAATTTATTATCCACAATTTCAGATTGCAATCACCATTGTTCTTACTATCTCTTCGGTTGCTTGTAGGAACTCGAACCTCGTTGTTCATGTTTGTGGTGCCTATGGCAAGGTCAATAACCATCGAATATTGATTTAGCGATTGTCGAGGCATATCATCGGGTATGGTATAGCCGGATCATCAAGGTCAAAATCCACCAAATCGATAGTTATCCCCACTCTCATTGAAAGATCGGGTCACCGCCACATCATACCAGAGTCAAAGGAGTAGGAGAGGCAGAGGTATTGCGCTCCTTGAGATGGCCGCGGGTGATCCATGCGAGCTTCGGTGATGACGGCGGCGCATTTGACTGTATTCAGGCAAACTGGAGTCCAATGATCTTGGGTAGAGTTTTGGAGGCTAGAGGAGGATGACGATGTAAAAAGTGAAAGAAAGGCCAAGAAGACTATTTATAAGGGAGGAAACACAAAGCGGTGCGGTGCAAATGCCAATTGTTGCAGTAATTTGTGGCGACAAGGGCGCCTCGATTCCCACGCCTGACCGGATTTGACGCGTGTTTAAAAAGATTTGCCATAATGACATGTAAATGTCACAGGTCAGCAAGATGATGTCATGATGGTGATAGTTGAAAAGAAGCTAAGTATTGGACAAGGAAAAATGACCCGGCAAATTATTGACCTGGACGAGCGTTTAGGAGTAATGCTTGAAAGAAGGGAGAAATGTCGGCTCAAAGATAGACCCAAACTCTAACCTCCATATTTTAGTTTCTCTGTTTTGGGATGTTGCTTAACATGGCTAAATTGAAGTCAAACTACGCGCTAATGTCGGGGATATACCCATGGTATGACCTGCCAAAAGTATGACCCCGTCGTTGTTGGATCCTCACGAGCAGGGTCGTTGTTTGGGCTAAGAAAGCCCAAAAGTTCAAGGCCCAGGAGGCGGATTTTCGAAGAAGAATGAATCTTGGGCTAGTACTTGTCAGGCCAGCTTGAGCGAAGAGGTCGTAAGAGATTCCATTTTCTTGAAGACTGTTGGTGTCAAAATCGGCGGGTCTTGGGTAGGGGGTCCCGAACTGTGAGACTAGAGTCGATGGTAACAAGAGACGAAGGGGACACAGATTTACCCAGGTTTGGTCCCTCCTAGGTAGGTAATACCCTACGTCCTGCTTGGTTGTATTGATGATATGGGAGGTTACAGAGTTGATCTACCTCGAGATCAAATAGCTAACCCTAGATGAGTTGTCATGTCCCTACACCCTAAAACCCTCCGGCTTATATAGACGCCAAGGGTATTAGGGTTTACACATGGTCAGTTACACGCCAAAGAGATAAACATGCCTATTCTCTATATCAAACGTGGAGCACAGGCCATACTTCCCGAAGCTTCCATCTTGGAGATAAGGTCTTCAATGAATCCTGTGTTCCGTAAGCGGCCCATATTATCCGGCCCATAGAGATAGGTCAGACTCCCGAGGACCCCTTAATCCAGGATTCCCTCAGTAACCCCCGAACTTGCCTCCAACTCCAAGGGTCTTAACTTCATTTGCTTCACATGATCGGAGTATTCGGCTTGCGAGGTGAGTTCCTTCGGCCGAATAGAGTTCGGTATCCAATGACAAGTGGCTTCCGAATACGGGCATGTCTGAACACTATGAATAGGTTGGCCTTGCAGGCCAAACGTCAAGGGGTAACATAGTGTCCCCAGACGACCTCTCCGACGAAAGGAAATGGCCCAACACGACCGCTAGGCAGGTTACAAAAACTCGATTCGTGGTTCGAGGCCGTTCCATCAACGCAATCTATCAATGTGCAGATTATGCCCCATTTCACACGCGATATGTTTAATCATGCTCACGCAACTGCACACACGTCTCAGGAAGCGAAGGGATTCACGGAGCGGCGGAGGGATCCCAAACGATATGCCTCATAAAAAGGGAAGAAAACCCGCAAAGCTAATCACGCTCCTCATCCGCTTCCTTTGCATCCATTCCTCTGAGCTTCCGACACCCAGATCTAAATCTTCCGCAACCCTCCTCCGAGCTCACCCATGGTGGGTTCCGGCTCCAGTGGCAAGTGGGAGGCCTCCATGGTGACCGACAAGGACATCCAGGACCTCAAGAAGGCCGGCTACCTCCCCACTGATATTCCTCATAGAGCGCTAGAGGAGGGCCAAGTGATCCCCACCCCCAAGCCAGAAGAAAGGGTGGTCTTCATCCCCCACTTCATACGGGGGATAAGCTTTCCGCTCCACCCCTTTGTCAGGGGGTTGATGTTCTTCTATGGTCTTGACTTCCACGACCTCCCACCGAATTCCTTTATGCATATATCAGATTTCATCCTCGTTAGCGAGGATTTCCTTCAGGTCGAGCCACACTTCAAGCTCTGGCTCAAAGTGATTAACGTCAAGCCGAAGTGCGTTGGAGGGAAGCACGCAGACTACGGTAGAGCAGTCATCGGCAATCTCACCCGCGTTGTGTGGCCATCGAGCACCTTCATCAACACCATCAGGGTGTGGAAGAAGGAGTGGTTCTACATCCCAGAACCACAGGAACAAAGTCAGATTCCCCCTACCGAATTCAGATCCAGTCACCCCACAAGACTAGCTTCATGGCTCGAAAAAGGCCTCAGCTGGGAATCGAGCAAGGAGGTGAGCAACCTGCAGAAGCGCATCAGCACCAAGGTCGAGAAGGGCATCACATTGACCAATGTGGTCTAGGTCATGCTCCGAAGAGGCATCCACCCCTGCCAACATCGGGATATTCCCTTGTGAGATCGTCATCTTGACAACGCGCCCACAATCCAGAATCTCTTCCACATTACGCGGGAGAAGCTATGGAAGGCGCTCTTCAAATCACAAAAGAGCTAGCCATCCGAAGAAGAAGACAAAGGTCTGCACGCCGGCAAGCCCGCCTCCGAGGTACGGTACTAACTTCGCTTGTTTGGCTTCATTTTCCATAGAGAAGACTTCTAACACTCCTTCCGATCATCCTATACAGTCATGGCTGAACAAGGCCGTGACTATCAATCATCCGGCACCCCAGCCCGAATACGCTAGGTCCGGGCTGTTAGCGGCGATGCTCGTGGTGAAACCGTACAAGGCCCCCGCGAAGAAGCAGGAGAAGAACAAGCCAGGCCGGGGCGACCTTCGCATGAGGGACCATTCAGAGACTGTTTTCGGGGAGACGAATGCCTCCTCAGATCAAGAGGAGCGTGAGGAGGAGGAGAAAGAGGAAGAGGAGGAGCAAGAGGAGAAAGACGAAGTCGAGGGGGAAGACAGTTCCCCCTCATAAGAAAGAGCATGGCGTCATCGGACGCGCCAAAGGAGGTAACCCCTCCCGCCCAGAAGAGAGCGCGTCGGGCATAGGTGATCATGTTCGATGATAGCTCGGACTCAGACACTGAGTCTGATGACCTCGAGGCGGCCCCACGAAGGAGCCTTAGTGTCAATCCCCCTACCCAAAGGTTAGGATCCGAAGACCCCTTGTTCATCCTTCAACAAGTTTGAAGTTTATTAACACGCAGGTGCTTATCAATTTCACAGCCTCCCGCGTGTCCTTCGCACTAATCAAATATCAGACGGGGAGACCCCGCCCGCCAAGCTATCAGAGAGCGGGAATGCCTCACATCCCGGCACCCCTGGTGCCACGAAGGACACCATGGAGGTGTCATCCCAACATGCTCCTATGGAGCCGGGCACCGACGATGAGGGAGACGACATAATGGCCGAGGATAACGCCTTGGTCACAAAAAACCGGGGGGAGGTACCCCGCCTGGACACCGAGGACGTCGGATGAGCGGCTACTCAGTCCCTTCCAAGGGCTTCTCCGAAGTGCGCCATGCCTCTGAAGGTACTTATTCGAACCCCGGTCGGTGATCGGGTTATCCGATCACCTGTGGCACCACAGGCCAACGGGTGGCCGGTCATGGAGGAGGCTCTATTGGGCGCCTCCGTCTCCGAGGAGCACCGCAGCCTTATGGGTGCGGTATTACAGAGCATTCGGTCCACCAACAGCGGACTGAAGGAGGCCTTCAAAGGTCTCCTAACGGGTTTTCAAGTAAGTCCCTTGAGACTCTTACTTGCCAAGTTTTTTATTTATTTCTATTATATACATGGAAGCCCCCAAGCCCTAGGTGTGTTTAAAAAAACTTACCTAGGGGTCAATCATGTACCCGATACCGGACTAGATATAGATCATGTGTCCGGCATGTTAGGATAGTCCCTAAGAAGGTCCAACATATGATTGGATTGACCATAATTCGGGATTTGAGAACCTATGTAACATGTCAACTACATGTGTAATGCAGGCTTCGTCATCGGCGGCGATAATAAATGGCGCCGAGCTGGACAAGCTGAATCGGAAGCTTAAACGCTCTGAGGATGAGGTTGAGACCCTCAACCGAAGATTCAACGAGGAACAAGGTAGGTCAACACAAAATCCGAATACATTTGCTTGAACTCCTTTTTCCGAACACCTTTACCCGAACACTGTCCATGCAGTTTTTCATAATGTCTTAATTTTTAAATAGCTTTGGCGAAAGAGGTGGAGCGGCTCAAGGCCGAGCTCCAACAAGCAAAAGACCACATGGTCGTCGAGAGGGCGGGGGTCAAAGAGGCAGCTACCGCCCTGTCCGCCCTGTGAGCCACCAGCCAGAAGCACGAGGCTTGTGTGGCGGAGGTTCAGTAGGAGCTCAAGGACGCCAGCCAGAAGAGTGAGGCCCTTGACCAGAAGGACAAGGCGAGTGCGGCCGAACTGTCCACCCTGAAGAATGATCTTCAGAAGGAGCGGGTGGACAGGTGGTTCTATGAGGAAGAGGTCCACCAAGCGAATGACATAATGGATGGTAAGCCATACTTACTAAGGTGCGTCTTCGGGGATAGCAAATTCAAATTGCTTACCCAAGTGTGGAATTCTTCAGGCGCCTCCTCCAATCTCTAGAACAACGTGGCGGACGCCAATAGGTTGTTCGCCTCGAGGGAAGAAGGAGACGAAGCTCGGCTGTTCTAGGCACAGTTCGGATCCCCCGAGCGCTCGCCTCTTCTCGTGGAGCAGCTGAAGCAGCTGATGGAGCTACACCAGATGGCGGAGCCAGCCATGAAGGACCTCTACATCCACCTATGGCCCGGCGAGCTACTGCGAGGCAGCTACTTCATCCTGGTGTAGAAGTTGATTGCCACGTCGCCCCACTTCGACACCTTGAAGCGCTCTTCTTGCATCGAGGGAGTCTGTATGGCCCTTGCCAAGGCCAAGGTGCACTGGCCGGGGCTGGATCCGATGAAGGTAGCTAGTGCCCCGCCGCCTCCCGGGAAGGAGCATAGACGCCCCGAGCTATACTTCGCCGGAGTGATGGAAGGTGCTCGGGTGATAGCTTCTCAGTGTGCGGCGATAATGTATTAAAATGAATTTGTAATGCGTGTGAAGACTTATCAAAGTTTTTAATGTTATAAGTTATTTATTCAGCTTCGAAGTTTTTTTGCATTCCTTTATAACCCTGTGTGGCCGTTTAAAACTAAAAGATGCGAGTCATCGGCCTCAGCCCCCATGTAGATACTATACAGGGTGTCTCTACCAATTCACCATATTCCTTAGCCAAGAGATCAGAACCCGAAGGCGGTAAAGTGCGGTGGACTAGGCAATCAGACTATAGTGCCTTATTTCTTTCACTTAGCCATAGGGGCGTGAAAAGGACTGCGAGGGACTAAGGACTAGCCCCTGGAGTGTTGTGATGTTCGGATGAACCCTGGCTAAGGCCAGCATCACATGGTTTGCATGGAGAGCAAAACCCTTCACACAACACGGAATATCCTCTGACGAGGATGGAAGTATAATACTTCAAGCTCGGATTCACAAACCGGCTCTCGCATACTAGGATGGTTAGTTTTCGTCTTTCTCCCTTGAGGTGCTTGACCAGACTATCCGGAAACACAATCATAGGGGTTCTCCCTTTGCCCTTTTAACCGACGAGCGGAACATAAAGGGGAAAGCATAGGAGCCGGGCAACCCAACTATTGACCCAAGACATAGTTCAGAACCAATGCATATAAAGTGAACTCCAAGACGCCGAACACATGATGAACAATACGTAGGGCGATTTGTTTGTAAGTTCAAGCCCCTAGTATATTATCCGGTTGCGTCGTAACATATGAAATTATCTCACGAGAAGAGGGAGAAAATGAAGTTGGGTGCCAAGAAGGACAATCAGAAAAACATGTAAAATGATGTTGTATTTTTTATCAACAACTCTTATTACTCGGAGTGCGAAAGTAACTTCTTACAAGTATGTGCAGAAAAGAGATTACAGGAGTGGTTGTATCAGGGGTCTTCTATTGATGGCCTCACATCCTCGATATGCCATGTTGCTAGTTTACTCCTGCTCTTTGGTGTACCTCGATGGGTGGCATTGTTCAGTGAGCAGATCTTGCAAATGAGGTCTTGAGAAGTCGCCGAACTATAATGAGCTTTACACCCTTGGTGGGCGCTTTAATGGTCCCTGCATTTTGTCCAAAGAAAGATTTAGTGGTAGTAGTCTGGTCCAGCCGGACTCTCGCCTTTGTTTCCCCACCGCTGCCCATGGAATTTTAAGCGCAAAGTTGTGCCTTCTTGGCACGTGCTTTGCTAGTCCTAGAGGTGTGCGTTGGAGTGAGAGTCCCTATTTGGCGGTAGAGGAGGTCTCTAAGAGTTTGGCCTGTAGCTGCGCTTGCTTCCCAACCTTGTGTGCCTTTACGGCAGATGCCGGAACCTGCCGATCATCTTTGTAAATAAATTCGGCCACCAGGGCCAGCGCATGGTGCTCAGTTCGTAGAGATCGCTCCGTATTGTCGTTGACAGTGATGATCCCTTTGGGGCCAGGAATGTTGAGCTTGGGGTATGCATAATGCGGGACGGTGTTGAAACGGGCGAACGATGTCCGGCCGAGCACGACGTGATAGCCGCTGCGGAAGGTTACGATGTCGAAGATCAAGCCTTCGCTACGAAAGTTATCGGGCAAGCCAAACATAACTTCCAGGGTTACGGAACCCATGCACCGGGCTTCGACACTTGGAATCACCCCTTTAAAGGTGGTGTTACTGGGTTTAATCCGTGACGGGTCTATGCCCATCTTTTTCACCATGTCTGAGTAAATCAGATTAAGTCTACTTCCTTCGTCCATTAGGACTTTTGTGAGGTGATACCCATCGATAATGGGGTCGAGCATGAGTGCGGCCGAACCCCTATGGTGGATACTGGTCGGGTGGTCGTGCCGATCAAAAGTGATCGGATATGCCGACCATGGGTTATACTTCGGGGCCACGGGCTCTACAGCGTAGACCTCTCGAATGGCGTGCTTCCTCACCTTCTTGGGTATATGGGTGGCGTAAATCATGTTTACTGTCTTGACTTACAGAGGTAATTTCTTTTGATTGCCACCAATCGGACCATGAGTCTCGTCCTCATCCTCACTGTGAGGGCTCTTGCTTTGGTCTTTGGGTGGGAGCTTGCCGACCTGCTTAAACACCCAACAATTTCGGTGTGTGTGGTTGGCGGCCTTCTCTTGAGTCCCGTGGATTTGGCAAGTTCGCTCCATTGTTTTTTCCAGTGGAGTGGGTTTGTCGTGATTTCCTTTAGGAAGCTCCTTCTACTGCCCAGGATGGGAGTTGTGGAAGTCAGTGTTAATGGCCGTATCATCGGCATCACTGTTATTGTGTCGGCACTTGTTCTTGTTGCATTTGGCTTTCCCATTGTCGTCTCGAACTTCGGAAGTGTCGGGCTCTTCGGAGTTGTGGCTGCATCTTGCCTGCCAATTGTCTTTGCCCATGCAAGAGCGGGTCATCAGGGAAGTAAGGGCGGACATAGTCTGGGGTTTATCTTGGCCGAGCTGGCGGGCCAGCCATTCATCCCGAATATTATGCCGCAAGGAAGCTATTGCCTCAGCGTCCGGGCAGTCGACAATATGGTTCTTCTTGGTTAAAACCCGATTCCAGAATTGCCGAGCAGACTCTCTGAGCTTATGAACGACGTTACTTAGGTTCGCGAAATCCGCCGGCCGAACATAGGTTCCTTGGAAGTTGGAGCAGAATGCATCCTCAAGGTCTTCCCAACATCGGATGGAATTTTTGGGGAGGCTATTTAGCCAGTGCCGAGCTGGCCCCTTAAGCTTAAGGGGAAGGTATTTGATGGCATGGAGATCATCTCCTCGAGCCATGTGGATGTGGAGGAGGATGTCCTTGATCCATACGGTTGTGTCAGTTGTCCCATCGTACTTTTCGATGTTCACGGGTTTAAAACCCTTCGGGAACTGATGTCGCATCACCTCATCTGTGAAACATAGCGGGTGAGCAGCGCCTCGAACTTGAGCTATGTCGTGCCTATAATCAGCGTCTGCTTTAGCTTGGTTGCGCTCCCGATCTCTGTTATTTCTTTGGTCGAGCCATGGTCTATCCCCATCACGTCTATCAGGTGAGTATCCTCTAGAATCGTAGATGGATCTTGTATGGCCTGCTCTGTGATCTAACTCATCTCGTAGGTCGAACATGTCATTGGGCTCTAGTGGCTCCTTTCCCCGTCTTCGGGGTATTGCTGATCTATAACCGGTGTCGTCAGCCATCCGATCACGCCTGCGAGCAGGGCGGTCTAGCCTATCGTATGGAGTATGCTTCGGAGACGGAGTATCGGTGAACTCATCATCGAATTGTGCCAGCAGGCTTCTTCATGGATAACTCTTGGTTTGGTCCGATAGACCAGTACCATGTCCTTCCTTAGCTGAGAGGACTCTTGTCCATCGATCATTTAGGTCATCTTGTTCGCCTTTGATATGTCGTTCCTTGGCTTTCAGAGTGCGAGCTTTTGCAATGAGCTGTTGTCTAAACTATTCCTGATATTCATGGTTATCAGGGATGTACATGTCCTCAGCTTCCGGGTATCCTCCTCCTCGACATGTGGAGGTAATTGTCGTCCTCAGAACCGTCAAAGTCGTTGGGGTTGTTCTAGTCCTCGGGCCTTTCCTGAACCTCTAACGGGTGTTTGGGGTTATCAGGGTCGCCGCCGTCCTCGGTCGTAACCCCATCCCTGGTGCCGATAATAGCTTTCCTTCCCTTTTTGCCTTCGGACCGCTTATGCGGCTTTCGGTGCCTTGACGGTGCATCGCCCGACTTATCGCCATCATTATTAGGCATTTTGTCACCATTAGGAGTGTCCACCATGTAGACGTCATATGTGGAGGTGGTGGCCCATTGCTCGGTGTTAACGGCAGTGGGAGCACAGTCCTCATCATCCACGTATTATGCCTCCTCGGAGGCATAGTCCAGCATGTTGTTTAAATATTCGACAGTGGCTATGAAGTGGGTGGTGGGTGGGTCGAAAAATTCGTCCTGACATGCATCATAACCGTTCTAAGCATAGATTGGGGTTGGGTCAACGGTGCTCTTCATCGACGAGATCTGATCTAGGGCCTCGTCAACCACTGAGAGCCTGATAGGATCAAACTATTCGGAATTACAGAGTTTACCTCCGAAGTGCCCGGACATGGGGAGTGTTTGGCAAGAACATATGTCCGGTCTTTTGGCACAATGGCCGGACCAAGACAAGAGATCAGCTCATCGCTATCGATAACCCCATCGGCGTGTCCGAAGAAGGAACTCGAGGTTAAAGCCTTAGAGTCTTCGGGTGCTACAGGCGAAGCTACGATCCCGGTTAGCGATAAGTCACCCCGAGAAATACCAAAGAACTCTAGGTTTCCAAATCTGACCTCTCGATCAGGGGTGAAGCTTTCAACATGGCCTAGATGGCCGGTGGGATCAGCGTGCAACACAACGCTACCGAAGGCGAAGATCTGTCCTGGGACGAAAGTGTCCATGTTGCGGACCTCTTCGTTGATGACAAGGCGAGACATCAATTCCTTCTTGCTCACAGAGGAACTCTCAATGAAAGCACCAATGTCGGTGTCAAAACCAGCGGATCTCAGGTAGGGGGTCCTGAACTGTGAGACTAGAGCCGATGGTAACAAGAGACGAAGGGGACATAGATTTACCCAGGTTCGGGCCATCCTAGGGAGGTAATACTCCTGCTTGGTTGTATTAATGATATGGGAGGTTACATAGTTGATCTACCTCAAGATCAAGTAGCTAACCCTAGATGAGTTGTCATATCCCTTCACCCTAAAACTCTCCGGCTTATATAGACGCCAAGGGTATTAGGGTTTACACATGGTCGGTTACACGCCGAAGAGATAAACATGTTTATTCGCTATATCAAACGTGGAGCACAAGCCGTACTTCCCAAAGCTTTGTAACGTCCCAAATTTTGGAATGTTATAATAAATATTAGAATGAATGTTTGTTTGTTTCAGTGATTCAATTGAGTGGAATTTGAAATTTTTGAAAACTTTTGAATGAGAGGGAATCAAATGAATTTCCCCTTTGTGTTTGATTTCAAATTCCTACATTTCAAATCAGTGAGAGAAGATGACATGACTTCTTCACTATAAAAAGATTTGAAAATTTTAATTTGAAAACTATTTGAAAATTTCTGATATGGAGATCACTTTCATATTTGAATTTCCTATTTGAAGTTTGAAAGTATTCAAATCCCTTGACAACATTTGAGAGGAGTAATATGACACTCCACACCAGGGGCATCTTGGTGAAATATTTGAACAATAAAACCAGGGGGTTATTTGAAAATTTATTGCAAAAGAATTAAAACCAATTTAGGCATTTTTTGAAAATAATTTTTTTAAAAGTATTTAATTTGGCCGTGGAAAAATGTTCATTAAGTGGCATTTATTTCCCTGATCATTTTGGTATATAAAACTTTATTTTTGGAAAGGTTTTGGATGCCTTAATAAGATTTCAATGCTCTGAAAATTGGAAAAATGTTATTATTAGGAAAGTCCACCGGCCCACCTGCCTTTAACCCCTCCCCGAAACCCCTCCGCACCGGCCACCGATGTCGTGCCCTCTCCCTCTCTCTCTAACACCCCGACCCCACCGTCCGATCCCACTAACCCCGCACTCACCTTCCTCCTTCCGCTCCCTCCATTCACTCCCGAGCAGATCTCACCGGAGTCCGATCCCCTTGATAGCTCGCTTCCTTTCTACGACCACCGAGGCCGCCTATAAATAGAGGAGCTCGGCCTCGTTCGATTTTTGCCCAAACCCCCAACTCTCGTGCCCCCATGCTCGCCAAAAGGCTCGTCGGAGTTCGACCGAGCCGCCGCGCCGTTGTCGCACCACCGCATCACCTTGACCCCCTCACCGCCTCCCAAGCCCACCACCTGCTCACCCTCGGTCGCCCGCACCTCCCCATCCCCTCGCCTGGACCCTATACCCACCAGAGCACCCACATCGATGACCTCGCCGGAGCAGGCCACCTCCCGAAGCTCCAGGAGCTCAAGGAGCTCGCCCTTGTCGTCCCCAGCCCCAACCGACGCCACCAATGGATGCCGGAGGTCCGCCGCTATTGACAGGACCCCTCGGACGCCATCCCCGACCACTGGAGCCACCTCCACATGCACCACCAAGCCCCTGCCTCGCCGGAACCTCGCCGGAGTTGACCGCCACCTCGGTGACGTTTTCCCCTCCGTCCGATCTGTTTGAATGGCTCAGATTAGAAGCCTCGTACCCCTTCGGTTTAATTTAAATGAACTAGCCGGTTTTCTATTTAGTTAGTTAGACCGAACCGTTTTCTTTAAATATCGGCCATCCGCTCGTTATCACCCACGCGCACACACCTCCAGCCAATCAGAAGCCGCCATGTAGCACCCCTGTTCGCTAGATTAGGATTTTATTTTCTGTTTTATTTTCTGAAACAAAATTAGTTCTACTTTTGTTTCCTTTATATCTTTTATGTTTTTAGGTGTTTTAATTTGATTCTTTTTGCATTGTGTGAAAACATTGTTCTACTTTCTGCATATATAAAGTTTGACCAAATTTGAATAATTTAAAATTGATTCAAACAGATTTGATTCAAATCTTATTTTCTAAATAACTTGAGTTTAAAAACTTATATTTGAGTGATTCTTTTTGCCACTGTTTTGTATTATTCCGGTTTATCATCCGGCTTTATTTCAGAATTTTTAGAATATTTTAAATTAGTATTTTTAACAAAACAGATTCTGTTTTAGTTCTTTAAGGTTTATTTCTACTTCTTTTGTTTCAAATTTGTTTTAATTTATTTCTTTTATATTATTTCGAAAGTATTACTTTGTTTTATGTTAGTTAGAAGAAGTACTTCAACCAAAATTATTTTTATGTTATTTATTATATTTTATAGCATGATATCAATTCTAGTTTCATAATAACTTGCAAATTGATTTCATTGCTAGTTTGATTTCTTATTTGAAAATATTTTTATAAAATGTTTTATAAAATATACTTTCCATTAACTTAGTTGTTATATATTTTGTTTTCTGTTATTTTAATATTATTGTTTTAATTGTTGTTAAGTTTATTACCTAGAAAACCCATGTTGTTTAGAGTGTTGTTTTCAGAATTTTAGTTGTTCTTCAAAAGTAATTCTTTTTGCTATGTAAAATATTTACTAAAACACTTTTGTTAAATTTTATTTTGCCTTTGTTTTTGTGTTTTACTTTTGAAAATAGGATTTAACTGTATAGAAAACCACTTTTGGTTGATTTGGTGAAGTTTTGTTGATTTTAACTTTTGTCTTAAGTATTTCCTTCATCACAACCCTTTTGTGTTTGGTTTTGTATTTCTTATTGATTCTTAGTATTAATTGCTAGTATGATTGCTTATATGAATGCAATGTTTGATTATATAGATTTCCCTTAGAGAGTGACGTATAGTTCTATCAAGTATTTTCTGAGAGCGATATTATTCTTCGTCAACAGTACAGGCAAGTTCACTTTGACCATTTTTTTCATATCTATGTTTTATTGCATGTAGTGACATCATTCAACAAATCCCTCCCGTATTGTTATTGAAATTCTTGTAGTTGAGTAGAATACATGAGGTAGGAACCCACCACTTGTTACTAAATCCCCGGGAACGTTAGTTATTTTTATGCTATGCTAAAGTAGACGGGGTTTGGTATGAGTGTTCGTGAGTGGTGTGCGAAGGAGGACTCTACGTCACGACGACAACTCCATGAAGGCATCTTCAAGACTTCAAGACTTCGAGACTCGAGAAACAAGTTTTCAATACACACTACTGGGTGAAGGATGGTTGATTGGGCATCCCTGGAGTAAACAGTGGATGGCCGGGATGCATGGAGAAGCGCCATGACATCTTGCGGAAAGCTTCACCCAGACTCAAAGAGACGGATGAATACTTCATGCCCGGAAGCTTACCTGTGTAGCCACAAGTCATTATGGGCTCTGGCTTGGTTGATCTTTGTTGTGACTCTGGCTGGGCAGTGCTACGAGATGTAATCAATGTTAGGATTGGATAGGCACTGACAGTAGTCAGGGAAACACTCTAAAACACCATGTTTCGTTCATCCTGTTCTCAAACACCAGGCAGTGCGAGGACCTACCAGGAGGGAACGAATCTTGTGGGTAAAGTACACAACACTCTGCAGAGTTAAACCTAATCGATTAGTCGTGTCCCCGGTTACGGACAATTTGAGCCTCTGGACTTGGATCTATCTCTGAACTCTCAACACTGGATTGATAATTAATTGTGGGCAACTTATGATACTTGTGGGCATTAAGACATCGGTTGGCGGAACCATGTCATGTTAGGTAACTCTATAGTGAAAATTCCTGATATTCCTTTTTTGTAGGAAAAGAAATAAAATCAGATTTTATGCAAAAACTCAGACACAGAGCCACAAAGCCTTACTGCATATAGCATAGTATTTTATCTTCTGTGTCTGCTATGGTGATCTTTCCAGTACATTCAATGTACTGTCCCACACGGCTGCAACGTCTTATGTTGCAGATAAGCTCTACGACGGGTAAGAGTACGATTCAGGGTTACGGTCTACACTCAACAAGCCATTGGTATTTATTGGGACTCCACTCCCGTTGACTATTTCCACTAAGATTTTAAGGTATATATCAACTTTAAGTTAATTACATGTGATTGCACTTTGATATATACATTGATGTACTGTGTGTGCCAGCATACTGATCCAGGGATGGCACAGAACACACAGAGGCTTGACTCGTTTTGAGTCGGCTCGCTACAAGCTTCCATCTTGGAGATAAGGTATTCAGTGAATCATGTGTTCGGTAAGCGGCCCATATAGTCTGGCCCATAGAGATAGGTCTGCCTCCCGAGGACCCCTTAATCCAGGACTCCCTCAAAGACAAGGCAAGTAGATAAGGAATTGGTCACGGGTTGTATAATCACCCGGATTGTGTTGTAACCTAAGGGCCTTCACCTATACATAAAGGGGAGGCTGTGAGGTAGAGAGGAGAAAGAACAAATCCTCGAGATCTAGGTTAGCAATTGCGCACCCTTGTAATTGAGATCCTCATCAATAACACACAAAGCAGGATGTAGGCTTTTACCTCCATCGGAGGGGCCGAACCTGGGTAAATCCTTGTCTCTCGTTCCCGACCAACCCCATCCAAGTAACCACCTAGTTGCGATGGATCCTAGACTTAGTCCTATCGCTAGGACATATATCATGACAAAACCACGACAGACGGGCTCGGTGATGTAGAACCACTCACACTACCAGATCTTCACCGTCTCGATGAATGTACTGCCGCCCCGGCTTCTAGAGCTTGCTAATCATGGAGCCTCTATGTTCGATGAATTCGACACCACTGCTCTTTGGCTTGATGCAGAAGGTATTCAACCATAGGTTGTAGTGTGGTTCCACACGCAGAAATGCCTCACACGCCGTGATAAAGGTGATGAGTGTTGGGAGACATAGTAGTAAATCAAAAAAATCCTACGTTCACAAAGATCCATATATGGAGAAACCAGAAATGAGTAAGGGGAGAGTGCATCCTAATACCTTTGAAGATTGCAAAGGGGAAGCGTTACTAGAACGCGGTTGTTGGAGTCGTACTCGCAGCGATTCAGATCGTGGTGGAATCCGATCTCAGCGTCGAACAACGGCGCCTCCGCGTTCAACGCATGTGTAGCCCGGTGATGTCTCCTACGCCTTGATCCAGCAAGGAGGAAGGAAAGGTTCAGGGAGAGCTCCGGCAGCACGATGGCGTGGTGACGGTGGAGCTGCGTGGTACTCCGGCAGGGCTTCGCCAACCGCTACGGAGAACGAGGAAGAGGAAGGGTAGGGCTGCGCCGAGAGAGGAAGAAACTTGTGTTCTTGGCAGCCCCAAAACCCCCACTATTTATAGGAGGAGGAGGAGGGAGGTCACAGCCCTAGGTTTCCCACCCTAAGGGACGGCGGCAGCCCCAGATCCCATCTAGTGCGGCTGCCAGAGGGAGAGAGGGGAGGGCGGCGCCCTAGGTTGGCCTTAGGCCCATCTGCGCCTAGGTTTCCCCCCTTCCCACCTTTGCTACACCTTGGGCCAGGGTGGAGGGCGCACCAGCCCACTCTAGGGCTGGTCCCTTCCCACTCTCGGCCCACGCAACCCTCTGGTGCCTGTGGCGCCACTTGGTGGACCCCCGGAACCCTTCCGATGGTCCCGGTACATTACTGATGATGCCCAAAACACTTCCGGTGACATAAACCTCACTTGCTATATATGAATCTTTACCTCCAGATCATTCCAAAACGCCTCGTGACATTTGGGATCTCATCCGGAACTTTGAACAACCTTCGGTAACCATGTACATTATTTCCCTATAACCCTGGCGTCATCGAACCTTAAGTGTGTAGACCCTACGGGTTCGGGAGGCGCGTGGACATGACCGAGACACCTCTCCAGTCAATAACCAATAGCGGGATCTGGATAACCATGTTGGCTCCCACATGCTCCATGATGATCTCATTGGATGAACCACGATGTCAGGGATTCAATCAATCCTCTATACAATTCCCTTTGTCCACCGGTATGATACTTGCCCGAGATTCCATCGTTGGTATCCCTATACCTTGTTCAATCTTGTTACCGGCAAGTCTCTTTACTCGTTGCATAACACATCATCCCTTGGCTAACTCCTCAGTCACATTGAGCTCATTACGATGATGTCTTACCGAGTGGGCCCAGAGATACCTCTTCGTCACACGGAGTGACAAATCCCAGTCTCGATTCGGGCCAACCAACGGATACTTTCGGGGATACCCGTAGCATACCTTTATAGCCACCCAGTTATGTTGTGACGTTTGGCACACCCAAAGTATTCCTACGGTATCTGGTAGTTGCACAATCTCATGGTCTAAGGAAACGATACTTGACATTAGAAAAGCCTTAGCAAACGAACTACACGATCTTGTGTTATGCTTAGGCTTGGGTCTTTTCCATCACATCGTTCTCCTAATGATGTGATCCCATTATCAACGACATCCAATGTCCATGGTCATGAAACCGTGACCATCTATTGATCAACGAGCTAGCCAACTAGAGGCTCACTAAGGACATGTTGTGGTCTATGTATTCACACATGTATTATGGTTTCCGGTTAATACAATTATAGCATGAACAATAGACAATTATCATGAACAAGGAAATACAATATAACCATTTTATTATTGCCTCTAGGGCATATTTCCAACAGTCTCCCACTTGCACTAGAGTCAATAATCTAGTTACATTGTGATGTATCGAACACCCATAGACTTTTGGTGTTGATCATGTTTTGCTCGTGAGAGAGGTTTAGTCAACGGATCTGCGACATTTAGATTCGTATGTACTTTACAAATATCTATATCTCCTTCCTGAATGTAATCACGAATGGAGTTGAACCGGCGTTTGATGTGTCTTCTCTTATTGTGAAACCTAGTGTTGGCAAGGGCAATAGCTCCAGTATTGTCACAAAATAAAGTCATCGGGCCCGACGCATTAGGAATCTCTCCTAGGTCGGTGATGAACTCCTTCATCCAGACTCCTTCCTTTGCTGCTTCCGAAGCAGCTATGTACTCCGCTTCACATGTAGATGCCCCCATGACGCTTTGCTTGCTGCTGCACCAGCTCGCTGCCCCTCCGTTCAAAATATACACGTATCCGGTTTGTGACTTCGAGTCATCCGGATTTGTGTCGAAGCTAGCATCGACGTAACTCTTTACGACGAGCTCTTCGGCACCTCCATAAACAAGAAACATGTCCTTGGTCCTTTTCAGGTACTTCAGGATATTCTTGACCGTTGTCTAGTGTTCCGCTTCGGGATCACTTTGGTACCTCCCTACCATATTATGGCAAGGTTCACATCAGGTCTGGTACACAGCATGGAATACATAATAGAGCCTATGGCTGAAGCATAGGGGATGACTTTCATCTCTTCTCTATCCTTTGTCGTGGTCGGGCATTGAGTCGTACTCAATCTCACACCCTGTAACACAGGCAAGAACCCCTTCTTGGACTGATCCATATTGAACTCGTTCAATATCTTGTCAAGGTATGTGCTTTTTGAAAGACCTATGAGGCGTCTCGATCTATCTCTATAGATTCGTATGCCTAATATGTAAGTAGCTTCTCTAAGGTCCTTCATTGAAAAACACTTATTCAAGTAGGCCTTTATGCTTTCCGAAAGTTCTATATTATTTCCCATCAACAATATGTCATCCACATATAATATGAGAAATGCTACAGAGCTCCCACTCACTTTCTTGTAAATACAGGGGTCTCCATAAACCTGTATAAACCCAAACGCTTTAATCACCTCATTAAAGCGAATGTTCCAACTCCGAGATGCTTGCACCAGCCAATAGATGGACCGCTGGAGCTTGCATACCTTGTTAGCATCTTTAGGATCGACAAAACCTTCTGGCTGCATCACATACAGTTCTTCCTTAAGGAAGCCATTAGGGAATGTCGTTTTGACGTCCATTTGCCAGATCTCATAATCATAAAATGCGGAAATTGCTAACATGATTCGGACGGACTTCAGCATCGCTACGGGTGAGAAAGTCTCATCGTAGTCAACTCCTTGAACTTGTCGATAACCCTTAGCGACATGCCGAGCCTTATAGGCGGTCACATTACCATCCGCGTCAGTCTTCTTCTTAAAGATCCATTTGTTTTCTATGGCTCGCTTATCATCAGGCAAGTCCACCAAAGTCCATGCTTGGTTCTCATACATGGATCCTATCTCGGATTTCATGGCTTCAAGCCATTTGTTGGAATCCAAGCCCGCCATCGCTTCTTCATAGTTCGAAGGTTCACCGTTGTCGAACAACATGATCTCCAGGATAGGGTTACCGTACCACTCTGGCACGGAATGTGTCCTAGTGGACCTTCGAATAGCAACTTGATCTGAAGTTTCATGATCATCATCATTAACTTCCTCTCCAGCAAGTGTAGGCTCCACAGAAACAACTTCCTGTGCTGCGCTACTATCCGGTTCGAGTGGAGGTACAATTACCTCATCAAGTTCTATTTTCCTCCCACTTACGTCTATCGAGAGAAACTCTTTCTCTAGAAAGGATCCATTCTTGGCAACAAAGAATTTGCCTTTGGATCTGAGGTAGAAGGTATACCCAATAGTTTCCTTGGGGTATCCTATGAATACGCACTTTTCCGCTTTGGGTTCGAGCTTCTCAGGTTGAAGTTTCTTCACATAAGCATCGCATCCCCAAACTTTTAGAAACGACAACTTAGGTTTCTTTCCAAACCATAATTCATATGGTGTCGTCTCAACGGATTTAGACGGTGCCCTATTTAAAGTGAATGCGGCAGTCTCTAATGCATATCCCCAAATGATAGCGGTAAGTCGGTAAGAGACATCATAGATCGCACCATATCGAATAGACTGCGATTACGACTTTCAGACACACCATTTCGCTGAAGTGTGCCTGGCGACGTGAGTTGTGAAACAATTCCACATTTCCTTAGGTGCATGCCAGACTCGTGACTCAAATATTCTCCACCATGATCAGATTGTAGGCACTTTATTTTCCTGTCACGTTGATTCTCTACCTCACTCTGAAATCCCTTGAACTTTTCAAAGGTTTCAGACTTGTGTTTCATTAAGTAGACATAGCCATATCTGCTTAAGTCATCAATGAGGGTGAGAACATAATGCTAGCCACCGCGAGCCTCAACGCTCATTGGACCGCATACATCGGTATGTATTATCTCCAACAAGCTAGTTGCTCGCTCCATTGTTCCAGAGAACGGAGTCTTGGTCATCTTGCCCATGAGGCATGGTTCGTACGTGTCAAATGATTCAAAATCAAGAGACTCCAAAAGTCCATCATCATGGAGTTTCTTCATGCGTTTGACACCAATATGACCAAGGCGGCAGTACCACATGTAAGTGGGACTAACTTTATCAATCTTACATCTTTTTGTACTCACACTATGAACATGTGTAACATCACGTTTGAGATTCATCAAAAATAAACCATTGACCAGCGTGGCATGACCATAAAACATTTCTCTCATATAAATAGAACAACCATTATTCTTAGATTTAAGTGAGTAGCCATCTCGCATCAAACGATATCCAGATACAATGTGCATGCTCAAAGCTGGTACTAAATAACAATTATTGAGGTTTAAAACTAATCCCGAAGGTAGATGTAGAGGTAGCGTGCCGACGGCGATCACATCGACCTTGGAACCATTCCCGACGCGCATCGTCACCTCGTCCTTTGCCAGTCTCCGCTTATTCCGCAGCTCCTACTTGGAGTTACAAATGTGAGCAACTGCACCGGTTCAAATACCCAGGAGCTACTACGAGCGCTAGTAAGGTACACATCAATAACAAGTATATCACATATACCTATAACGTTGTCGGCCTTCTTATCTGCTAAGTACTTGGGGTAGTTCCGCTTCTAGTGACCGGTACCCTTGCAATAAAAGCACTCAGTCTCAGGCTTGGGCCCATTCTTGTTCTTCTTCCCGACAACTTGCTTACTGGGTGCGGTAACTGCTTTGCCGTCCTTCTTGAAGTTCTTCTTACCCTTGCCTTTCTTGAAACTAGTGGTCTTATTCACCATCAACACTTGATGCTCCTTTTTGATCTCAACCTCCGCTGATTTCAGCATCGAGTACAACTCAGGAATGGACTTCTCCATACCCTGCATGTTGTAGTTCATCACAAAGCTCTTGTAGCTAGGTGCGAGCGACTAGAGGACTCTGTAAATAACCGAGTCATCTAGAAGATTAACTCCTAGCTGAGACAAGTGGTTGTGCAACCCAGACATTCTGAGTATGTGCTCACTGACAGAACTATTCTCCTCCATCTTACAACTGAAGAACTTGTCGAAGACATCATATCTCTTGACCCGGGCATGAGCTTGGAAAACCAATTTCAGTTCTTGGAACATCTCATATGCTCCGTGTTGCTCAAAATGCTTTTGGAGCCCCGGTTCTAAACTGTAAAGCATGTCGCACTGAACCAGGGAGTAATCATCACAGTGCGACTGCCAGGCATTCATAACGTCTTGAGCCGCTGGGAAAATGGGTGCGTCACCTAGCGGTGCATCAAGGACATATAATCTTTTGGAAGCTATGAGGATGATCCTCAAGCCACGGACCCAGTCCGCATAGTTGCTTCCATCATCTTTCACCTTGGTTTTCTCTAGGAACGCGTTGAAGTTGAGGGCAACATTAGCGTTGGCCATTGAATTTACAATATAGATTGTAAAGACAATTTTAGACTGAGTTCATAATAATTAAGTTCACATAATCAAATTATTTAATGAACTCCCACTTAGATAGACATGTCTCTAGTCATCCAAGTGACACATGATCCATGTCAACTAGCCCGTGTCCGATCATCACATGAGACGGACTAGTCATCCATGGTGAACATCTCCATGTTGATCGTATCTTCTATACGACTCATTTCGACCTTTTGGTCTCCCGTGTTCTGAGGCCATGTATGTACATACTAGGCTCATCAAGTCAACCTAAGTGTATTCCGTGTGTAAATCTGGCTTACACCCGTTGTATGCGAACATTAGAACCTATCACACCCGATCATCACATGGTGCTTCGGAACAATGATCCTTAGCAATGGTGCACAGTTAGGGTGAACACATTTCTTGAAATTTTAGTGAGAGATCATCTTATTTAGCTACTATCGTTCTAAGCAAATAAGATGTAAACATGATAAACATCACATGCAATCAATATAGTGACATGATATGGCCAATATCATCTTGCTCCTTTGATCTCCATCTTCGGGGCACCATGATCATCAATGTCACCGGCACGACACCATGATCTCCATCATCATGATATCTATCACCGTGTCTTCATGAAGTTGTCTGGCCAACTATTACTTCTACTACTATGGCTAACGATTAGCAATAAAGTAAAGTAATTACATGGCGTTTATGATTGACACGTAGGTCATACAATAAATTAAGACAACTCCTATGGCTCCTGCCAGTTGTCACACTCATTGACATGCAAGTCGTGAATCCTATTACAAGAACATGATCAATCTCATACATCACAATGCATCACATCACATCCTTTGGCCATATCACATCACAAGGCATATGCTGCAAAAACAAATTAGACGTCCTCTAATTTGTTGTTGCAAGTTTTTACGTGGCTCCTATAGGTTTCTAGCAAGAACATTACTTACATATGCAAAAACCACAACGTGATATGCCAATTGCTATTTACCCTTCATAAGGACCCTTTTCATCGAATCTAATCTGACTAAGGTGGGAGAGACAGACACCTGCTGGCCACCTTATGCAACAAGTGCATGTTAGGCGGTGGAACCGGTCTCACGTAAGCGTATGTGTAAAATTGGTCCTGGCCGCTTCATCCCACAATACCGCTGAATCAAGATAAGACTAGTAATGGCAAAGCAAATTAACAAGATCGACACCCACAACAACTTGTGTTCTACTCGTGCATAGATTCTATGCATAGACCTAGCTCATGATTCCACTGTTGGGAGACGTTGTAGTAAATCAAAAAAAATCCATCTCTGGAGAAACCAGCAATGAGTAAGGGGAGAGTGCATCTTCATAAATTTGAAGATCGCAAAGCGGAAGCATTACTAGAACGTGGTTGGTGGAGTCATACTCGCAGCGATTCAGATCGCGGTGGAATCCGATCTAAGTGCTGAACAATGGCATCTCCACGTTCAACACACATGCATACCGATGACGTCTCCTACGCCTTGATCCAGCAAGGAGGAAGGAGAGGTTGAGGGAGAGCTCCGGGAGCACGACGGCATGGTGACGGTGGAGCTGTGTGGTACTCCGGCAGGGCTTCGCCAAGCGCTACGGAGAACGAGGAAGAGGAAGGGTAGGGCTGCACCGAGAGAGGAAGAAACTTGTGTTCTTGGAAGCCCCAAAAACCCCACAATTTATAGGGTTTCCACCCTAAGGGCCGGCGGCAGCCCTAGATCCATCTGGTGCGGCGGCCAGAGGGAGAGAGGGGAGGGCGGCGCCCAAGGTGGGCCTAGGGTCCCCCCTTCCCACCTTTGATGCACCTTGGACCAAGGTGGAGGGTGCACCAGCACACTCTAGGGCTGGTCCCTTCCCACTCTCGGCCCACGCAGCCCTCTGGTGCCGGTGGCCCCACTTGGTGGACCCCCGGAACCCTTCCGGTGGTCCCGGTACGTTCGTGGTGATGCCCGAAACACTTTCGGTGACCAAAACCTCACTTCCTATATATGAATATTCACCTCCGAACCATTCCGGAACTCCTCATGACGTTCGGGATCTCATCCGGGACTCCAAACAACCTTCGGTAACCATGTACACTATTTCCCTATAACCCTAGCGTCATCAAACCTTAAGTGTGTAGACCCTACGGGTTTGGGAGGCACGTAGACATGACCGAGACACCTCTCCGGTCAATAACCAATAGTAGGATGTGGATACCCATGTTGGCTCCCACATGTTACACGATGATCTCATCGGATGAACCATGATGTCGGGGATTCAATCAATCCCGTATACAATTCCCTTTGTCCACCAGTATGATACTTGCCCGAAATTCGGTCGTCCGTATCCCTATACCTTGTTCAATCTCGTTACCGGCAAGTCTCTTTACTCGTTCTGTAACACATCATCCCGTGTCTAACTCCTTAGTCATGTTGAGCTCATTATGATGATGTCTTACTGAGTGGGCCCAAAGATACCTCTCCGTCACACGGAGTGACAAATCCCAGTCTCGATTCGTGCCAACCCAACAGATACTTTCGGGGATACCCGTAGCATACCTTTATAGCCACCCAGTTACGTTTTGATGTTTGGCACACCCAAAGTATTCCTACGGTATCCGTGAGTTGCACAATCTCATGGTCTAAGGAAACGATACTTGACATTAGAAAAGCTTTAGCAGATGAACTACACGATCTTGTGATATGGTTAGGATTGGGTCTTGTCCATCACATCATTCTCCTAATGATATGATCCCGTTATCAACGACATCCAATGTCCATGGTCATGAAACCGTGACCATCTATTGATCAACGAGCTAGCCAACTAGAGGCTCACTAGGGACATGTTGTGGTCTATGTATTGACACATGTATTACAACTTCCAGTTAATACAATTATAGCATGAACAATAGACAATTATAATGAACAAGGAAGTACAATAATAACCATTTTACTATTGCCTCTAGGGTATATTTCCAACAATGAGGTGCACGAGAGAATTCGGGGACAGATTATGGAAATCTAGCCCGTAAAAGAAAATGATCCCCGCACGAAAGGGTGCAGGGGACAACTGCACACCTCGAACGAGGTGGGGGATTAAGATGACCCGCTCCTTGGGACAGGGAGTGGGGATGCACTGGCTGGGCTCTAGAACCCTACAGGGGACATCATCAAAGATGTACCCCGCCTCCCGGAGCTCATCTAAGGTGGTGACCCTGAAAGGCACCCACTTCCGCTTCAGATCTGCTTCGGCCATAGAGGCAGAAAGATTTGAGCTTGGAAAGAGGATCGAGGGTGCTGGTAGATTGGTAGGTTTGGGCGTTGGAGCCGAAGGAGAGTGTGGGGTAAAAGATTTACTAACCCCTGCTCTTTATTAGCTAGTAAAAAGGCAAAGCGTCCCCTCAGTTGCACCATAAAAGTGCCATGTTTTAGATAATCATGTCATTATAACCGCGTGGGGGAAACAATCGATTGATGATATCCCCTAAAATGTGTGACACAATCATTGTTTTGATACGACATGCATTCCAATTAGAGGGTTGCCTCTATAGGCCCAGTGAGACCCAACATACCACGGCACATCTGCCGATGGCCCTAAGGGGACCGTGATGCGGTACAGGTCAGGCGGCCCAGACTCGGCCGCTCGGGGAGAGCTACCCCAGGAGGGGGGCTCCTTGCAGAGGCCACCAGGCGCGAGACCGCCTCAAGTGGGTTCCCTCGGGGGGTGCCTCATGAGGCCGGGAACACGGCACGAGACATAGGGCCTCGACGCCATCACATGGGGGACGGGCCGGCTTGGAGGAAGATGACAGGGGTTGGGCTAGCGGGCGCGTCCCGGTGCAGTTTCCTTTCTGGTGATTGGGGGGAGCATATGTTGCCCTTTATAAAGCAAGTTACCAAAGCTTACCATTTTGGTGATCGGCGCTGCAAGATGGATCGATACTATAGGACGAAGGTGATATGTCCATTTTACATCATGATTTACCACTGTTATTTATAATACTTTTATGCATAATAATGCTTTGGGGAGTAATTCTAATGCCCTTTCTCTCACAATTTGTAAGGTTTACATCAAGAGGGAGAATGCCGGCAACTGGAATTCAGCACCTTGAAAAAGCACGTCAGAGATACCTATTTTGCACATCCCCTATGAAGCTGAAACATTATGGAGATTTTTATGCAATAATTAAAAATTACTGGAGCTGAAAACTACCGGAGGGGGCCACCAGGTGGCCACTCTCCACCAGGGCGCGTCAGGCCCCCTAACCGCGCCCGGGTGGAGGGTGGGCACCCAGGCCCGCCTTTGGAGCCCATCTTCTGGGATAAATTCCAAAAAAAATAAAAAAATAAGGAGAGGATTTCCGGGACGAAGCGCCGCCGCCTCGAGGTGGAACTTGGGCAGGAATGCTTTTGCCCTCCGTTGGAGCAAATCTGTCGGGGGAACATCCCTCCCTGAGGGGGAAGTCAAAGCCATCGTTATCACCAACAACCCTCTCATCTTGGGGAGGCCATTCTTCATCAAGATCTTCAACAACACCATCTCCGCTCAAACCCTATTTCATCTCTTGTGTTCAATCTTTGTACCAGAACCTCAGATTGGTACCTGTGTGTGACTAGTAGTGTTGATTACCTTGTGTAGTTGATTACTATATGGTTTATTTGTGGAAGATTATATGTTCAGATCCATTATGCTATTCAATACACCTCTGATCTTGAGCATGCATATAATTTGTGAGTAGCTACCTTTGTTCTTGAGGTCACGGGAGAAGTCATGTTGCAAGTAATCATGTCAATTTGATATGTGTTTGATATTTTTATGATATGTATGTTGTGATTACCTTAGTGGTGTCATGTGAACTTCGACTACATGACACTTCACCATCCTTGGTCCTAAGGGAATTCATTGTGGAGTAGTTATTAGATGATGGGTTGCTAGATTGACAGAAACTTAAACCCTAGTTCATGCTCTACTTCGTAAGGGGCTGATTTGGGTCCACATGTTTAATGCTATGGTTAGACTTTGTCTTAATATGTTTCTCGTAGTTGCGGATGCTTGAGAGGGGTTAATCATAAGTAGGTTCTTACTTCAAGTAAGAAAAAAACCTTATCACCGGTCCACCCACATATCAAATTATCAAAGTAGCGAACACGAATCAAACCAACATGATGAAAGTGACTAGATGAAATTCCCATGTACCCTCAAGAACACTTTTCTCATCATAAGAGATTCTTTTGGCTTGTCCTTTGCCACAAAAGGATTGGGATACCTTCCTGCATCTTAACTATTGTTTCTGTTACTTGCTCGTCACAAATTACCTTGCTATCAAAACACTTGCTACTTGCAATTTCAGTGGTTGCAGAAATTACCTTGCTAAAAACCACTTATCATATCCTTCTGCTCCTCATTGGCTTCGACACTCTTAATTATCGAAAGGACTATGATTGATCCCCTATACTTGTGGGTCATCAAGACTCTTTTCTAGCACCGTTGTTGGGGAGTGAAGCGCTCTAGGTAAGTGGAAATCTGTAAGGAAAACTTATTCCATGTGCTGAAATTTACTGTCACCTGTTACTATGGAAAGCGATCCTTTGAGGGTTTTGTTCGGGCCATCTTCACCTCGACCGGAACCACAATTAGTTTCCCCTCAACCTAAAGCACCTACTCAAAATATTGGTTATGAAATTCCTTCAGGTATGTTAGAACAACTGCTAGCTAGTACTTATCCAGGAGATGGAAGTGAACATCCTAATATGCACCTAATACATGTGGAAGAAATTTGAGGACTATTTAAGCTTGCAGGTTTATCCAGAGATGAAGTTAACAAGAAGGTTTTCTGTTTATATTTAAAGGGAAAATCATTGACATGGTATAGGTTATGTGATGATATTGGGTCATGGAATTGGAATCGTTTGAAATTGGAATTCCACCAAAAGTTTTATCCTATCCATCTAGTTCATCGTGATCGGAATTATATATATAATTTTTGGCCTCATGAAGGAGAAAGTATCACTCTAGTTTGGGGAGGCTTAAGTCAATGTTACATTCATGCCCCAATCATGATATCGCGAGAGAAGTTATTATTCATAATTTTTATGCTAGGCTTTCTCATAATGATCAAACCATGCTCGATACTCCCTGTACTGGTTCTTGTATGAAGAAGACTATTGAATTCAAGTGGGATCTCTTGGAAAGAATTAAACACAACTCTGAAGATTGGGAACTCGATGAAGGTAATGAGTCAGGTATTAAGCTTGAATTTGATTGTGTTAAATCTTTTATGAATACTGATGCTTTTCACAAGTTTAGCACTAAATATGGACTTGACTCTGAGATGGTAGCCACTTTATGTCAATCATTTGATGCTCATGTTGATCTCGCTAAAGAGAAGTTGTTTAAATACCATCCCCTATTAAAGAAGAAATTAAAGAACCAATCATAGCTAAAGAAGAAACAATCATTTACAATGTTGATCTAGTTGTGCCCACTTCTTATATTGAGAAACCACCTTACCCTGTCAGGATAAAGGAACATGATAAGGTATCAATTGTGGTTTGCAAAATTAATATTAGAGCACATAATCCCTCTAAACAAATTAAAGTAGAACCTAGTATTGATATGGTTAAATATCTCTTGGTAGAAAATATTGATGGGCATGTCATTTGCTTCTGTGATGAAGCTGCTAGAATTGCTAACCCGGTGAAAAAGACAAACATAGACCCATAGTTGGCTTGCATGTTATCTCAATCAAAATAGGAGATCATTGTTATCATGGCTTATGTGATTTGGGTTCTAGTGTGAGTGCTATTCCTTTTACTGTATATCAAGAAATTATGAATGACATAGCACCAGCTGAAATAGAAGATATTGATGTTACTATTAAACTTGCTAACAGAGACACAATCACACCACTTGGGATTGTTAGAGATGTTGAAGTCTTGTGTGGGAAAATAAAATATCCTACTGATTTTCTAGTTCTTGGTTCCTCACAAGATGACTTTTGTCCCATTATCTTTGGTAGACCTTTCTTGAACACTGTTAATGCTAAGATAGATTGTAAAAATGAAATTGACAATGTTGAGTTTGGTGATGTGTCTCATGATTTTAATTTTTCCAAGTTTAGTAGACAACCTCGTGATAGAGAATTACCTAATAAGGATAAAATAATTGGTCTTGCTTCTATTGTTGTTCCTCCTACCGATCCACTAGAACAATATTTGCTAGACCATGAAAAAGATATGCACTTGCATGAAAGAAATCAAATAGATAAAAATTTCTTTGAACAACAACCTCTACTCAAACACAATTTGCCTATTGAAACTCTTGGAGGTCCTCCTCCACCTAAAGGTGATCCTGTGTTTGAACTTAAACAATTGCTTCACACTCTAAAATATTCTTATCTTGATGAGAAAAAGATATATCATGTTATTATTAGTGCTAACCTTTCAGAACATGAAGAAGAAAGATTATTAAAAATTCTGAGGAAGCACCATGCTGCTATTGGATATACTCTTGATGATCTTAAGGGCATTAGTCCCACTCTACGTCAGCACAAGATTAATATGGAACCTGATGCTAAACCCGTTATTTATCAACAACGAGGATTGAATCCCAAGATGAAACAAGTGGTAAGAACTGAAATATTAAAGCTTCTAGGAGCAGGTATAATCTATCTTATAGTTGATAGTAGATGAGTGAGTCCCGTTCATTATGTCCTTAAGAATGGAGAAATTACTATTGTTCCTAATGATAAAAATGAGCTTATTCCACAGAGAATTGTTACTAGCTACAGGATGGTAATTGATTTTAGAAAATTAAACAAAACTACTAGAAAAGATCATTGCCCCTTGCCTTTTATTGATCAAATACTTGAAAGATTATCTAAGCACACACACTTTTGTTTCCTAGATGGATATTCCGGTTTCTCTCAAATATTTGTGTCATAATCTGATCAAGAGAAAACCACCTTTACTTGTCCTTTTGGAACTTATGCTTATAGAAGTATGCCTTTCGGTTTATTCTCAGATTTTTGTGAAAAGATTGTGGGGGTTTTCATGAATTATTTCTTCGTTTACGTAACTTCTTTTGATGATTGCTTAAGCAACCTTGATCGTGGTTTGCAGATATGTGAACAAACTAATCTTCTCTTGAATTGGGAGAAATGCCACTTTATGGTCAATGAAGGTATTGTCTTGGGGCATAAGATCACAGAACAAGGTATTGAGGTGGGCCAAGCTAAATTTGATGCAATTGAGAAAATGTCATGCCCTAAAGATATCAAAGGTAGTCAATGTTTCATTGGTCACACTGGTTTCTATAGGAGGTTTATGAAAGACTTCTCAAAACTTTGTAGGCCTCTTACGAATCTATTGCAAAAGGATATTCCCTTTATTTTTGACGATTATTGCATAGAACCCTTTGAAACACTTAAGAAAGCCTAACCACCGCACCTATTGTTCAACCATCTGATTGGAACTTGCCTTTTTAAATTAGGTGTGATGCTAGTGAGATTTTGTTGTTGGTGTTGTTATAGGACAAAGAGTTGATAAGAAATTAAATGTTATCCATGATGATAGCAAAACTCTATATAGTGCCCAAAGAAATTATGCTACTACTGAAAAAGAAATTTTAGCAGTTGTGTTCGCTTGTGATAAATTCAGATCTTACATTGTTGATTCCAAAGTTATTGTTCACACTGATCATGCTTCTATAAAATATCTTATGGTAAAGAAATATGCTAACCCTAGACTCATTAGGTGGTTTCTCTTGCTTCAGGAATTTGATTTACATATCGTTGATAGGAATGGAGCTGAGAACCCCATAGCTGATAACTTGTCTAGGTTAGAAAATATTCTTGATGACCCACTACCTATTGATGATAGTTTCCCTGATGAACAACTAGCTGCAATAAATGTCTCTCAAAGCACTCCATGGTATGCTCATTATGATAATTACATTGTTGCTAAATATACTCCACCTAGTTTCACATACCAACAAAACAAAAAAAAATCTTATATGATTTAAGACATTACTTTTGGGATGACCCAAATCTTTATAAAGAAGGAGTAGGTGGTATTATTAGACGTTGTGTACCCAAGCATGAACAAGAACAAATCCTACGAAAATGTCATTCCGAAGCTAATGGAGGACATCATGCTGGAGATAGAACTACTCATAAGGTATTACAATCTGGTTTTTATTGGCCTACTCTCTTCAAGGATGCCCATAAGTTTGTCTCATCTTGTGATGAATATCAAAGAATTGGTAACATCGGTAAGCGTCGGGAAATGCCTATGGATTATTCACTTGTTGTTGAACCATTTGATGTTTGGGGTTTTGATTATATGGGACATTTTCCTTCCTCTAATGGGTATACTCATATTTTGGTTGTTGTTGATTATGTCACTAAGTGGGTAGAAGTTATGCCAACTAGTAGTGTTGATCATCACACTTCCATTAAAATGCTTAAAGAAGTTATTTTCCCAAGGTTTGGAGTCCCTAGATATCTAATGACTGATGGTGATTCACACTTTATTCATGGTGCTTTCCATAAAATGCTTGCTAAATATGATGTTAACCATAGAAATGCATCACCCTATCATCCTCAATCTAGTGGTCAAGTTGAACTTAGCAATAGAGAAATAAAATTGATATTACAAAAAAGTGTTAATAGGTCTCGAAAGAATTGGTCTAAGAAATTAGATGATGCACTTTGGGCCTATAGAACTGCTTATAAAAATCCTATGGGTATGTCGACATACAAGATGGTATATGGGAAAGCTTGTCATTTGCCTCTAGAGTTAGAATAGAAAGCATTTTGGGAAATTATAGAACTCAACTATGATTTCAAACTTGCCGGTGAAAAGAGGTTATTTGATATTAGCTCATTAGATGAATGGAGAACCCAAGCTTATGAAAATGCCAATTTATTCAAAGAAAAAGTTAAAAGATGGCATGACAAAAGAATCCAAAAACGAGAATAGAAAGTTGGAGAATATGTTCTTTTGTACAATTCCCGTTTCAGATTTTTTTGCAGGAAAACTTCTCTCCAAATGGGAAGGACCCTATGTTATCGAAGAATTTATCGCTCTGGAGATGTTAAGATTAATAATGCAGAAGGTACTAACCCCGAAGGTGGTCAATGGATAAAGAATTAAACATTATATCTCTGGTACGCCTATTAATGTTGAAAGCAATGTTATCCAAACCATGACACCGGAAGAACACATAAAAGAAACCATCCGAAACAATCCAAAATCATGAAAATTAAGAGGTATGTGATACGGTATGTAAATGGTCTCCGATCCGCAAAAATATTTTTATTCAGTTTGGGAATATTTAAGAATTTTAGGAAGTAAAAAAACCCAAAAGGCAACTGAGGAGGGCACGGTCCACCATGGCGTGGTGCCCACCTCGGGAACCTTCCCGGCTCTGTTTTCCTTTCGTTTTCTTGGTCTCCAAGAATAAAAATTCTCTATATATACCCCTGGCTGTTTTGACCACCACATCACAAGATTTTCTTGTGTTCTTGTTTCATGTTGTTTTCTCGTCAGATCTAAATCTCCATGGCTTCACCAAGTTCCCCCAAGGACAAGTTCTTCGAGAAGCTTATCAACCCATACTTGCCGGAGGTGATGAAGCACCCTCAAACCATTGAGATGCGTGAGGGGGTGCTGCACATCCGGGATGTTCAGGTGCCCAAGAAGACGGGAAGTGTGGAGGCTAGGATGGAAGCGGTGGAGCAAGACATCTTCAAGTGCAAAGGGATGGTGGACCGTGGACTTAGTGCCAATCACTCCATGATCAAGGAATTCACTTGTGATCACATGGTGGATGTCCAGTCCATGAAAAACATCATCTTAAACTTCCATGAGCAAATCAAATTTCTACAGAGTCAATTTTATGATCTCCAAAATTAAGTTTTTGAGTATGAGGCGATAATTAAAGGTATAAGCTTAGCTGCCAATTGTAGGACTCCAGGAACTCGAGCTTCAACTTTTGATGGTGAACCATTGCCCTGGATGCCGGAGGATAAACCTACTACCACCTCATTACCACCACCTTCATCATCACCACCACCAAAGGAGACTTGAGTACCCAGGTATGGGCACTCCCCTTGGCTTGAGCCAAGCTTGGGGGAGGTGCCCCGGTATCATATCACCATCACTTTCTACTTTTCATTTTTTTATTTCGACCCTTAGCCTTTTCATGATTTAGTTAAATAAGAGTTTAGTATGATCTATTTTTGAGTTTTAGTTTCGTGATCTATCTATCTATGTAATTGAGGGAGAGTTGTATAATAAAGTTTAGTTTGAGCTTTTGCCCCTTTTACTTTCTTGTTGAAATCATGATAAAATAAAATAGATGAAAATGATCATATGCTAATCTTATGGTGAGTAATGACATAAATAAAAGTATAAGTGGTAAAATTTATTGGAGATTGGCAAACATAGCATTAGTCAATGATGCAATTCATCAAAGAATAAATTAGGGAAGAGAAGATTCACATGCAAATATACTACCATGGACATCTTTTATGATCGTGAGCCCCAATTAAATATTATATGCCAAAATTGTTGACGTTGGACAAGGAAGACTACGTAATGAATTATGCTTGTTCGTATTCACATAGAAGTTGTGTTGTCATAGATCCTTCAACATGAAGTGCTTGCTCAATATCTTTTGTCGTGGTTTTATCATGCAGATGTCCGAAGACTTAGATTCGAGGCCATCACTAAGGCGGTTGACACAAAGGGGTGGGACGGGACAAAAGACATGGATTTACCCAGGTTCGGCCCCTCGATATGAGGTAAAAGCCTATGTCCTGCTTTGTGTGTATTGATTGGAGTATCGATTACAAGGGAGCGTATTCACTTGACCTAGCTCTCGATGGATTAGTTTCTGTCTAAGCCGTCCCCGGGTCTCACCTTTATATAGGAGGTTGAGACCACGGGTTACACAAGTCTCATACCGACTCTTACAATGTATCTAACTCCGTCTCTAAGCCGCCTAGGCAACTCTGGTAGGCTGTCTCCGGGCGGCTTACGCTCATGGGTCTTGCATCTTCTTCATGACTTTGGGCCTCCGTCACAGCCCATCTGGTCAGATGATGTGCGGCCCAATATTCTTCTTCTAGCCCATATGATAACGAGCCACCAGGTATGACCCGGCCCCTCCTGGGTGGGTTTTACCACGAGGTTATATCCCCATCATTTGGCCCCAGATTGATTTGAGCTTGCTCATGTCAATCTTCATCTTTTAACTTGCGGTGAGTCTCACACTCTTGTCACCTAAAAGGGAAAGAAAACACATAACCCGCCCTGACGTCACCTTCATTTACTTTGAAAAGATTCCGTGATGTATGTTGTAGATCCTGTCATTAAACGGTCGGCCTGAAGATCGAGGCGTCCATCTTGGTCGGTCATTATCTGTCGCCTTCATTCCCGTGCCCATTTGGCCTTCTGGCCTCTTAAATAGGACTACGACGGGCCCTTTCATTTTTATCCGCCGCCCCCACATCTTCTTCTTCTTCTCGACACCAATGCTCCCGAGCTCTGTCGCGCTGGTGAAGCTCCGTCGCCGTCATCAATCCAGGTCGCTGCATCAACCTAAATGCTCGAGACTTTCGCCCGTGTCTGCCGCATCCTTCCAGGTATGTCTTTCCTCCTCCCCTGGATGTGTAGCTTAGCACTTCAACCCCGTCGAGTTCATCGGACCCCATTAGTGTGCAAGCTCTTTTCCATAATACCAACTGATGAATAATCCCTTAGATCTTGTGATGTTTGCCTTCCCACTTCAGCCAGCCGTGTAAAGTCAATAGCAGCCCAACATAGATCTGTAGTTGTTTCCCCTTCTTGCGCTAGTCTGCTCTTTCTTCCTCAGTTCCTCGCTAGGGTTGAATAAAACCTGACTTTTCCTTTTCTTGTAGATCTTGCAGCTTCAGTTTATTATGTAAAACCTGTTTATATGTCTTTAGCAATTTTTGCATCACGGCCTTGTCCACCTTAACCCGCCGGCAAACTTCCGACTCTTCCAATAAACTGTACTGGTGGCTTAGCATCATAGTATTTAGTTTCATCAGTCATCTTAGTTGTCTAGTCACTTTCTGACCCACCATGTACTGCTACTTTTCACAGCCTTAACCCGCCATCATGTCTCGAGTGTCTTCTTCTTGTAACTGGGTCGGCTCTGGGGTCACCGAAGAATTGCTGCAGGATTTTGTAGACGTAGGAACCTTGCCGGCTCAGAATGTTATTCATTGGTGGGTTCTAGGTTTGGAGAAGAAACCCATCCCACAAGAGGGTGAAATTGTTATCTTTGTTGACCACCTTGCGCGTGGTTTCAGCCCTCCCGGATATAAATTCTTCCGAGACATCCTCCATTTCTTTAAATTGCATCCTCATGACATTGCGCCCAACTCTGTCTCCAACTTGTGCAACTTCCAAGTCCTTTGCAAAGTTTACTTACAAGAAGAGTCATCAGTTGATCTCTTCCGTGACTTTTTCTATTTCAACCACCAATGGAAGTGGCGGCTGGCCCAAGCTTGGAGCTCGGCAGAGTCTCCATCCAGAGAAGAAGAGATATGGTTTTTCCAGCTGTTTGAATGCCCAGTCATCCCACGGATTGGAACAAGACTTGGTTCTATTGTAGAGACATCTCTCTAGAGGGAGAACATCCATTGTCGGGTTATTGTCCTACCTGGCTCTGTACCACAACTGAACTAAGTATACTTTGGCCTTTGCCAAGATCAGAGCCCTCTTGGCGAACGGTTTGACAGGAATTGACTTAACCCACTGTTGGATCTCTTAGAAGGTCTTGCCAATGAGCTAGCGTGACCGGCTTATGTGTGAGTATACGGGTGACGCAAATGATCCCCTCTACTTCAATCACACCACTCTGACAAAAGAGAATATTGTTTCTGCTATCAAGGGACTTACCCGTGAGCCCCAAGAGGCTTGCCGTTCAGTCGGGTTAGAGCCTTTCTACGTCACAAACCCAGCCCCAGATGTAAGGACGGCTTTCAAAATATCTTTTACCTCCATTGTAACTATCTATATGTAGCAGCCTTAACCTCTTTTTTGTGGCTCTTGCTTTCAGGCTAACTCCAGCTTCTAGAAGAAAAGATATACTCCTCCTATGAAGAAGAAGTCTTCAGCGGGTAACACTCGTGGCCATAAACCAAAGACGTCGGCTCAAAACTTGCTTGAGCTTGAGGACTCAGAGGTAAAACTTGATCTCCTTGGTCGTCTTTTTATACAACTTACTGACAATGATTCTTACTCAGGAGGAGAGAGAAACGAGCCACGCCAACGCCCCTGAGGTAACTTATCTTTCTTCCGACTCAGAAAACACCCCCCAACCAAAGATACGGTGGGTCGTCCAAAAAGTTCCTTTCTCGTACTATCTCGCTTACTTAGATCCCAAATTTTCCTTGAAAAAACAACAACACGATTCTTGACGTCAGACCTAGAGTACCGGCTCTTGGGACCTCATGACCGGTTTACCTAATGCCCCGGCACCACGGAAACGTCCTGCTGAGGTACTTAACATGAACCCAATATCTGTCTTATATTTCTTTAATGCTATCTTATCACTATGCCTTATTGATTTGATTTTTTAGGAGTCCCCTCCTTCCTCTGGAGACTCAACCGCCTCCAAACTTCCTCCCATGAAGGTCAACTCAGAGTAAGTTTTCACCTCTGATGTGTATATATTACCTGTATCACCTTTATATTATGTGTTGATTCCTTGCTTTTTCAAGGCACAGGCCAAACGCAGAAAGGTCGGCGGGTCTACCACTACTCTGACTACTCAACAGCTGAATATTGCTGAACCGTCCCACTCTCCGGTGAAACCTTCTGACGCAGGCAGAAAAACGCCTGAGCAATCTCCCCTGCCCTCATAGCCGGCGGGTCATCACTCTGTGGCTCCTGATAGCCCCACGGCTGACCCTAAGCCGCTCAAGCTTCTACTGAAGACTCTCCTCTTCCTGATGTCACTATCACTAGGACGGGTTATCAATCTCCAGCACACCATACCCTGACAAAGCATTCCAGCAAAGCTGTTAGTGACTCTCCCGAAAAGCTTGAGTTTGAATTCCCTTCCTTGGAGAAGATGACTGCAGAAGATTTACATGCCGGCTATCTGAACCGCCTGTCAGCCAGCCACAACATGGAGAGCAATCATGTGGGCTTGATGAAGAAAAAATATGAGGTATCCTCCATCTTCAATCTTTCTCTTATACCCGTATTTAGCCCTCAAGAACCGGGTTAATATTGCAAATACTAGATCTGATCTTTCAAACCTTCACTTTCTGTTATATAGAGCTTTAACCTGTGCCTCCCAAATACTGGTTTAAACTACATCTAAGCCGGTACTAAGTTATAGATCCAATTGTAGCCCCCAAGTCCGGAGTATTATGATAATGATAATCCGGATCTTTCACATGTGAAAAGTTTTGCCGGGTGTAGCCCCCAAGTCCGGAGCATTATGATAATGATGAGCCGGAACTTTCATCGCAGACTTGAAACTGAAAACACAAACATTAGCCCCCAAGTGCCAAGTATATTGCTTGTAATGTGCTTGGGACTTTATAAGAGTGACTTCATCCTGGCAACTTTGATATTGATAACCTTTCACTTGTGAAATGCAGGAGGCCTTGAATACTGTCGAGTCTGAGCGGGCCGGCTTGAGGGAGGACTTGTCAGTCCAACAGACCGCACGGGCCATAATAGAAGAGAAGTTGCGAGCAGTTGTTGAACAGCTTGGGAAACTCCAAGCTAAATTCCTTGCGTATAAGAAAACTGCCGAAACTGAACAAGACGCCCTAGAGAAACGAGCGAGCGATGCAGAGGACCGGCTCAACCTGCCTCGGCAAAGCTAAAGATCCTCAAGGATACATCTCCAAGATGACTGCTGTTATCTTTGGTAAGTGCATACGACTCAAAAATATTTTCATTAAATAAACATCCGCCAGGCGGCTTATACCTTGGACCTTTTCTTGTAGGCGAAAGGAGCTGCTAGCTATCATCTGATAGTCTGATGAAGTTGAAGGTTGTGTACACTTTGATGGAGCAGCTGTATAGCAGGGCCCTTTTTCCTATCAAGGCTATGATGACGGCCAAGTACGTCCCCAAATTTATGAAGGGCATCCTGGAGGTTTTATCAACTTTGCCCAAGAACGTGGAGGAAATAAGGCGATCAGCCGACAAAAGAGGAGCTATAGCTGCGCTGAGCCGGTCCCTGACCTTCGCTCCGGAATTAACTGCTGAAGAGATGATGAACGACTTCCCTTCCAAGAAGGATGACGGCTCAGACTTCACTAAAGCAGATTATGCGAAGTGCGTGAAGGCCTCCCGGTGGCTTGCCTCCATATTGGTTGACAAAATGGACCTGGTTCCATATCAGGCGGCTTATGACGAAAACAACCAATGGCTGCGCTGCCCTACCTTTGAAGCCAGAGACTTGGTCCCTGCATGACGTAAGCCGCTCTTCACCCCTGACATTGATCCATCTCCCTTTTTCGATGATGCACAATTCGAAGCCTTACTAAACTGCAACTGGGATGTGGATCGTCTTCAGATCGAAGAGCCCGAAGACCCGGCGTAGGATAACCCGCCTGCCAATTAAACTCCTTGTCTTGAATGATTGTAACTCGACCGGCTGAGTCAGAACAAGTGCAAAACTGATAATCTTTTTTTATTTTGAGCTCTTTAGAGAGCCTTGTAATATACTTCGCAATCTTCATATACCTTAATCTGCGGCTCATATTTTAGGGACAAATTCTGCAAAAACAAGCAAAACAATCTGCAGTGTTTACCTGGGCAGCTTTGAGAAAAAGCATAACCCGGAAATCTCCAATATAATCTTGCTTCATCTTTCATCATGCTCTAGCCACACTTATGATATGAATGCAACGTATGATGCAGCTATAATGCAATATATGATGTAATGTGTATGATGCAATATGTATGATGTAATGTATGATGGTCTTGCTTTTCCCTTGTTTTTTGGTTTTCGAAAACTCATATTCTGGCCCTTTTGAGGGGGAAACTGTTGCTTTGAACCGCCTAATAGTGCAGGGTCTCTAACGAGAGTGACCGCCAATCTTGCATGGCTTAGGGATCTAACGAGATTAACTGCTAAGGGCGCAACAGACCAGAATTTATAACGGAGAGAGTGCCCGGGGCCCATAATCTACTTCTCACGTGACATAAATCCGTCGTTTGAACCTTAAACAATGTTACTTGTTAAAAGTACGATGGGCCACTTGGCGGAGAGTTCGTACTACATGAGAGGGAGTTTTCCCTCGCTGTTGTATGAGGCCCTCGGAGGGGTTGATTTGACAGCTCCCTGCACCCCTACGCAAGCAGCAGCTACATACAAGCAGGTACCAACTCTGCCAAAGTGGGGGGCGGCCTTCACCCACTCTGGCACCTCGCACTAGTCCACGACCCATATTTCCTCATGGGACCTATGTTTGAATGGCTCACATCATGGCGCCTCATCCTCTTGATCGACTTAACACCCATGTTTGAACGGCTCGCATCATGGCGGCTCGTCCTCCTTGGCTCCCATGGCACCCATGTTTGAGCGGCTCGCATCATGGCGCCTCGTCCTCTTGAGTGCCTTAGCACCCATGTTTGAATGGCTCGCATATGGCGGCTCGCCCTCTTGAGAGGCTTAGCACCCATGTTTGAACGGCTCGCATCATGGCGCCTCGTCCTCTTGAGTGCCTTGGCACCCATGTTTTAACAGCTCGCAGCATGGCGGCTCGCCCTCTTGAGTTACTTGAGATCTTTCGCCGATAAGGTAAGGCACCCATGTTTGAATGGCTCGCAACATGGTGGCTCGTCCTCTTGAGTAACCTTAAGTCTTTCATCAGTAAAATGGTGCACCCATGTTTGAACGGCTCGCAACGTGGCGGCTCGTCCTCTTGAGTGACCTTGAACCTTTCGCCACCTTGCATGCCACCATCGCGTGGACCGCCAATTTGTAAGCCGCATCTTGTAATTCGTTGCATGATGGCGCTATTTTGGCTGAAGAGACGGCCAAAAGGGTGAGCAAGCTAAAACCGACAGGTTGGAAGCCCCCAAGTGATCATATGGAGGTGTTCATCTCTGCACAAATCTGTAATGCCAAAGAGAAACCAAAACGGCAAAGGCCCCGTCTTGCAGGGATGCCAACTTTATTATATGAGTATAAATACAAGAAAGTATGTATGTATAAAAGTAAGAGTCGATGACTCATGTATAGTAAGGCCGTAGATGAGCGATGTTCCACGGCCGATGAGTTTCCTGCCCAGAGGTACGTGATTCATCTAGTACGTCGATGAGATAATAAGACCCATTGTTCAGATTCCTGCTAACCATGAAAGGTCCTTCCCATGGTGGTGATAACTTGTGTGCATCTGTATAATCTTGAATCAAATGTAACACCAAGTCGCCTTCTTGGAACGTCCGGGTCTTGACCCTACGGCTATGGTAGCGATGCACGTCTTGTTGATAAATCGTCGATCGAGCCGCTGCAAGATTGTGTGCTTCATCCAGAGCATCCAATGCCTCCTGATGCGCCTCCTCATTGTCTTCTTCCACATAAGCCGCCACACATGGTGAATTATGTCGTATGTCGCTTGGTAACACGGCCTTCGCACCGTAAACCATGAAGAAAGGGGTGTAACCCGTCGACCTGTTAGGCATACTATTGATGCTCCAAAGGACGAACGGTATTTCTTCCACCCAACAACCTGGCGTTCTCTGTAAAGGAACCATGAGCTAGGTCTTGATACCTCTCAAGACTTCCTGATTTGCCCGTTCTGCCTGACTGTTGGACTGTGGATGAGCAACAGCTGAAACATCAAGCCGGATGTGCTCGCTTTCGCGGAATACCTTCATAGACCCCTTGGACAAATTTGTGATGTTATCCGTAATGATGCTATGAGGATATCCGAACCAGTAGATCCGTCATAGCTACATCACACTTACTGACCAGCTCAGCTTCCACCCACTTGGTGAACTTGTCTACTGCCACCAGAAGGTGGGTCTTTTTATCCTTAGACCATTTGAAAGGTCCAACCATGTCAAGCCCCCAGACTGCAAACGGCCAAGTAATTGGTATCATCAGTAATTCTTGAGCTGGCATGTGAGCACGTCTTCCGAACTTCTGGCACCCGTCGCACTTAGCAACCAAATCCTTTGCGTCCTTATGAGCCGTCAACCAGAAGAAACCATGTCGGAAAGCCTTGGCTACTAAAGATTTTGACCTGGTGTGATGACCGCAATCACCAGCATGTATTGCATATAAGATTTCCTTGCCTTCCTCCCGTGAGACACAACGCTAGAAAACGCCGATGATAGTGCACTTGTGTAATTCCCCTCCAATGATGGTCATGGATTTAGAACGCCTCACGATCTGCCGCGCCAGAGTCTCATCCTCAGGCAACTCGCCCCGGGTCAGGTATGCCAGATATGGCAATGTCCAGTCTAGAATAGCATGCAAATCCGCCACTAATTGCCCTTCTAGGTCAGGTATAGCCAGATCCTCTTCCGACGGTAGCTTCATAGACGGATGATAAAGCACATCCAAGAAAACGTTAGGCGGCACTGGCTTACACTAAGAGCCAAGTCTTGACAATGCATCTGTCGCCTCGTTCTTGCGACGATCAATATGGTCTACCTGATAACCCTTGAAGTGACCAGCAACAATATCTACCGCTTGCCGATAAGCCGCCATCCGCGGGTCCTTGGAATCCAACATGCCTGACACCTGTTGTGCCACAAGATTAGAGTCATCGAGGCACCTAATCCGGCTTAGGTTCATCTCCTTGGCCACACGAAGTCCGTGAAGCAAAGCTTCGTACTCAGCTGCATTGTTTGTGCAAGGAAACATCAGCCTTAATACATAACAGAACTTATCACCTTTGGGAGAGGTTAAGACAACTCCAGCCCCCAAGCCCTCCAACTCTCTAGACCCATCAAAGTGAATCGTCCAGCACCTATTGTCCGGCTTTTCCTCCGGCGACTGACACTTCGTCCAGTCGTTTATGAAATCCACCAATGCCTGAGACTTCACAGCTGTGCGAGGCGCATACTTCAAATTTAAAGGCCCAAGCTTCAGCGCCCACTTAGCAATTCTACCAGTGGCTTCTCGATTCTATATTATGTCTCCCAACGGAGCAAAGCTAACCACCATGATCTGATGCCCAAGGAAATAATGCTTCAGTTTACAATTCTCCATGAACACCCCATATATAAGCTTCTGCCAGTGTGGGTATCTTTTCTTTGATTCAATAAGCACCTCGCTGACATAATAGACCGGCCTTTGAACCGGATACTCTTTTCCTACCTCCTTATGCTCCACCACAATTGCAGCACTAACCGCCCGATTATTAGTCGACACATAAAGGAGCAGGGGTTCCTTCTCAGCCGGAGCAGCTAAGATCGGTAGCTCAACCAGCTGCTTTTTAAGTGCTTCTAGAGCTTCATTTGCAGCATTACTCCACACAAAATCATCCGTCTTTTTCATCATCTGATACAAAGGAATAGCCTTCTCACCCAGGCGGCTGATGAAGCGGCTTAAAGCAGCAATACGACCCGCCAAGTGATGCACATCGTTGACGCTCGCCGGCTTGGCTAGTGACGTGATGGCCTTTATTTTGTCCGGGTTAGCTTCGATACCTCGCTCTGAAACCAAGAAACCCAGAATTTTACCTACATGAACTCCAAAAATACATTTAGTCGGGCTAAGCATCATCTTATAGACCCGTAAGTTATCAAATGTCTCCTTCAGGTCATCCAACAATGTATCCTTCTTCCTTGACTTGACCACAATATCGTTGACATAGGAATGAACATTACGTCCAATCATACTGTGAAGACAATTCTGCACACAATGTTGGTACGTCGCATGTGCACTCTTTAGTCCGAACGGCATGGACACATATCAAAAAGCTCCAAAAGGTGTGATGAACGAGGACTTCTCTTGGTCTTTAACTGCCATCTTGATCTGATGATAACCTGAATAGGTGTCCAGGAAACATAAAATCTCACAACCTGCCGTTGCATCAATAATCTGGTCGATACGGGGAGAGCAAACGGGTCAATTGGACAAGCTTTGTTAAGATCCGTGTAGTCTATACACATACGCCATGTGTCGTTCTTCTTGAGTACCTGCGCAGGGTTGGCTAACCACTCCGAATGAAAGACCCCCACGATGAACCCTCCTACCAAGATCCGGGCTACCTCTTCTCCAATGGCTTTACACCGCTCCTCATTGAAACAATGAAGGAACTGCTTGATTGGCTTAAACTTAGGATCCACATTAAGGTGGTGCTCAGCGAATTCTCTCGGTACACCCGACATGTGAGATAGATTCCATGCAAAGATGTCCCGATTCTCATGGATGAATTCGATGAGCACGCTTTCCTATGTGGGGTCCATGTTAGCTCCAATAGTGAACTACTTGGATGAGTCGCCCGGGGTAAAACCCACCAGCTTCGTGTCATCAGCCGCAAACTTCAAAGGCGGCTCAGACTCTGTATTGGGCTTATTCAACGGAGTCATATCTGTCAGGCCAATGTTATCCTTATAAAACTTAAGCTCTGCTTCTATGCAGCTTGACTCTGCATAAGCCGCATCTCCTTCCTCACACTCGATGGCTACCTTCCGATCACCATGGACCATAATTGTTTCGTTGAGAGCCGGCATCTTGAGCTGCAGATACACATAATAGGGCCGGGCCATAAACTTTGCGAAAGACAGACGGCCAAACAAAGCATGATATGGGATCTTAATCTTTACCACCTCAAACCATAAGGTCTCCACCCTGTAGTTATACTCATCCCCAAACACCACTTCCAAAGCAATCCTTCCTACCAGGTAAGCCGACTTGCGTGGCACCACTACATGGAAAATGGTCGATGACGACTTAAGAGCCTTGTCGGTTAAATCCATCCGCTGGAAGGTGTCGTAGTATAAGATGTTGATACTGCTACCACCGTCCATGAGTACTTTTGTGAATTTGTACCCTCAAACCTGAGGAGCAACCACCAGAGCTAAGTGACCCGGATTGTCGACCAGCGGCGGGTGATCCTCCCGGCTCCACGTAATCGGGTACTCTGACCATTTTAAGTATTGCGGAGAGGCGGCGTGGCCGCATTGACCGCCCTCTTGCACAACTTCTGATCCCGCCTATCCAGGCTTGTAGTGAAGACGTGATATTGCCCTCCACTAAGTTGCTTCGGGTTGCTCTGATACCCTGAGTGGTTATTTTGTTGCTGACCGCCATTGCTTTGATGCTGATGACTTCCCTGGTTTCCTCGATTCTGACTCCTTTGGCCTCGATGACCTAAACCTGACCCGCCAACATCGAAGCCGGCACCTGAGCCGCCTGGCCCTAACCCGCCTTACGGGTCGTTACCATTATTATGATTTTGACGAAGGCTCTGCTCCTGAAACACGTGCATAACACTGCAATCCTTCCAAAGGTGGGTGGCCCCCTTGTCTGACCGCCTATGCACCGGGAAAGGTCTGTTCAGTGCCTCTTCTAAGGTGTAGGGCATAGGGGATACAGGTGCCCTATTCCAGTCGAACAGAGGCCTGAAGTTCTTGTCGCCCCTAGGGCGATTGTTTCGGGATGATTGTGCATTGGTGTTCACCACAAACTCTGACCCGCCATTCGGGTTCTTCCACTTGCCTTGACTGCCATTCCCAACACCTCCCTACTAGTTCTTACCTTTAGCGCCCTTTTTACCATGTCCTGACTTCTCGTCATTGGAGTCTGGGTCCTTGGTGGTATCTGAATCTGCATACTTGCTAAGAGCCGTCATGAGCACACCCATATCCTGAAAAGAACGCTTCAACCGCCCGAGCTTCTGCTTTAAGGGCACAAAATGACAGTTCCTCTCCAAGATTAGAACCGCTTGAGACGCTGAAATGTTCTCAGATGAGTGGATCACCGTCGAGACCTGCCATACCCAATGATGGGCCGACTCACCTTCCTGCTGCGCACAAAGATCCAGATCCATAATCATCATCGGTTGCTTGCAAGTTCCCTTGAAATTTTTGATGAACCGTGCTTTCAACTCGGCCCACGACGTGATGGTATTCGGTGGCAACCATTTTAACCAAGTGCGGGCCGGTCCTTCCAACATCATGACGAAGTATTTCGCACAGACCGCTTTGTCGACCTCCAACATCTCCATAGCAAGCTCATAACTTTCAATCCAAGCCTCTCAGGGCAGATCCTCCATGTAATTGGGCACCTTCCGTGGCCCCTTAAAGTCCTTGGGTAGGCGCGCACTCCTCAGATCTGCTGCAAGACACTGAACACCAAATCCCCTGGCTGAAACACCGACGGGTATTGCTGGTGCCGGCTCAGGGACCTCTGGGTAATCCGTTACCGGTGTCGATCCTCACTGAGCACGGACCCTATCCGTAGCCCCCTGAATATCCATCTCAGGCAGATTGTTATTGGGCAGGTTTCGCCTCTGCTCACTGCTAGAGACCGCAGGTGACTCAATCCGCCGGCTGTAGCTACGGCTATGAACCGGTATGGAGTGCACCTGGCTCCGGCTGTGTGTGTACCTTTCTTGCTGAGCCACTGATGTCTGCAATAGGCTAATCGCTTTCCCTGCCTCTTCAGAAAACAACGTTCCTTCGGACAAAGGGAGAGCATCAAGCTTAGCAGCCGCTATCATATTTTCCACCAGATTCGAGTAATGGCTAGGCAGCGTCATAACATGTCGTGACAAAGGTATACTCCTTCGCGGCGAGTCTAACTGTCGTGGCGCCTCCACTGCCCGGGTCACCATTGGTGGCGTACTTGGCCCGGCACCCGGAGTGTTGAAAAGATTCCGAGGTTGGATCGCTAAACCAACTTGAGTCCTTCTACGCTGAACTGCCTCTGACACCCGCTGGTCCAGATCAAAACAGAGGGCTTCCGCTCTCAAACGTTCCGACTCAGCATTCATCTAGGCTTGCACTGCATTAATATCCTCCTGGGCTTGAGCCATCTGTCCCTTGATCCAGTTGACCTTGGCATTACGCTCTGCTTGATTCTCAACCGTCACCTCTGTGGCCATCAGAGCCGCCAGCTCCTCCATGAGCTCCAATAGAACCTGTGCTGGTGCCTTAGGGGGCTCCGCATCAGGGGGAGCCGCTCCAGCCGCCACTCCGGATGTCGCACCATTGGATGTCGGCGCCGGGCCTGCCATCAACACCGCGGCTCGGCTCGGTTCGGCGGGTCATAAGGCTCTGGAATACTGTAACCATCGGCATAGCCCCCTAACCCGATGTCATGAAGTCGATAGATCAATTCCCCATCCTCGCTAGAAGACCCTTCATCTGAAAATGCCAAGGTTTCTCCCGACAAGGAGTCACCGCTTTCCTGTGTGAAGCCAACAAAGACGCTCTTCCGCCCGGGTTAAACATGGGTGGGTGCCGCGTGCTGGGCCGGCTCGACCATGTTGGTGCAGATGTCAATGGGAACCCTATAACCGTACTCGACTGAGTCCCCTTCAGGCCCCCATCTTGAGTCGTCGACATAGAGCTTGCCGTGGTGACTCTTGGTCATCAAGCCAATGGCGTATCCTTCGATCCCTGAGAGAAAGCCCTTTGAGAACTCAACACCATCGCGCGCTAGCCCCACGGTGGGCACCAACTATCATGGTTTTATCATGGAACATGTTCGAAGACTTGGATTTGAGGTCATCGCTAAGGCAGTGGACTCAAAGGGGTGGGACAGGACGAAAGACACGGATTTACCCAAGTTTGGCCCCTCGAGATGAGGTAAAAGCCAACGTCCTGCTTTGTGTGTATTGATTGGAGTATCGATTACGATGGAGCATATTCGCTTGACCTAGATCTCGATGGATTAGTTTCTGTCTAAGCCATCCCCGGGTCTCGCCTTTATATAGGAGGTCAAGAATACGGGTTACACAAGTCTCATACTGACTCTTACAACGTATATGACTCCGTCTCTAAGCCACCTAGCCGACTCTGGCAGGTTGTCTCCGGGCGGCTTACGCTCCTGGGTCTTGCATCTTGTTCCTGACTCTAGCCCTCCGTCACAGCCCATCTAGTAAGCCGCCATGCAGCCCAATCTTCTTCTTCCAGCCCATATGCTAACAAGCCGCTAGGTATGACCCGACACCTCCTGGGTGGGTCTTACCACGGGGTTATATCCCCAACATCTTTGCTAGCCAAAAACTCCACACTAAGTAGATATACTACTTGTGCATCAAAAAAATCAAAACCCAAACTCATGTTTGAGAGTCCACCATACCTACCTATGGATTGAATAAGATCCTTCAAGTAAGTTTTCATCGGTGCATCAAGGCAATAAAAATTGCTTCTAAAAGTGCTGGATCAATTAGTGTAAGAGAAAATTGAGCGTTGCATGAACTTGTGATGGCAAAGTAATAAAAGCAACGGACTGCATAATAAAGGTTGCTATCACAAGAGGCAATGCAATGTGATGTTCTTTTGCTCTAAGGGATTTCGCATACAAACTAAAAAAGCGCATGACAACCTTTGCTTCCCTCTGCGAAGTGCCTATCTTTTACTTTTAAGTATTTACTTTCATGCAAGAGTCAAAGTAATTCTTCTCTATTCCTTTTCATTTTTCTCCTTTGGCAAGCATCATGTGGTGAGGAAAGATCTAGGCTCATATGTCCAGTTAGATATGAGTGAGCATGAGTTATTATTGTTGACATCACCCTTGAGGTGAATACGTCGGGAGGCAAACTATAAGCCCCTATCTTTCTATGTGTCCGGTTCAAACTTTTTACTCATGGGTATGTTCTGAGTGTTAGAAATCATAGAAGACTAAATGATGGTTGAGTATGTGGACTTGCCAAAAGGCTCCTACATGAGACCCTTCCTGAAAATATGATGAATTGTAGTTGCAAAGTTGACTGAGAACATAGTTTGTTGGTTTCCAATAAGGTTTATGTTTTATCCTTCTACATTGTGATGAATTGTTACTTGCTCATAAGAAGTTATATGATGTTGTTATGAATAAAAGTTTTATGAGAAAGTTTTATGTTAATTTTTGTTGCTTTTATAATAATTGTAAGTGAATCTAGTGCCCTTTAGTGATTTTGGTGTATTGAAGACTTATAGGTTAAGCAACTAATGTGTTTGTGAGTGTACACAGGCTCTATAAGTCGATGAGGTGTTTGATATATTCGAAGATTACCGACCCCTAAAAATGTATGTCTTCAACTAAAGACTTTGGTGAAGACCTTAGTGAAGACTTTGGTATTCCCTGAAGACTTTGAAAATGAAGAAGTTGGTGTGACCTTGAAGATTTGAACGAGGCCTATGAAGTGTGAAGATGTTTGTTTTCATAGTTCATTTCCTTTCTTTGAGTCATAGGAAACACCGTACTGTTAAAAGGGCCCGAGGTAATACTAAGGAAAATTTCCAACTGATGCTCAACTCAAAAGCCTCAACCTATCGACTCCTTCGAGTGAAGCCTTTGGAAATCTCTTACGGTTAAGTCAAGTTCTTCAGTGACAGAGATGATGTTCTTCTGGTCTCTGATCAAATTGATCTAGCTGAGGAGTTAGGAATTCACTAGTGTGAATTGCCTACAAGTGAGGAATATGATAAGTCTGAGGACCTTCATAGTTCGAAATTCCGACCGTTTATGTACTTAGCGCCAGCTGTCCCCAATCATCTTATCCACGTAACGGTCATATCATTGGGGGCATTTATGTCTTATCATGTCAGGTTGCACCCTGGCTATAAATAGCCACCCCCACAACCACTAGTTGGTTGGCTGCTCCGAGAGAGAACTAACACATGTCATTTGAGAGCAACCCATCCTCCAAAAACTTTGAGAGAAAATCAATAGTGAGGAAAACCCCAAATCCAAACCACCAAACCCAAAGTGATTGAGCATCACTGAAGAGATTGTTCTTGTGTGGAACCGGCGCTTGTTACCTTTGAAGACTATGTATCTTACAGACGGTTAGACGTCATGGTCTAGTGCATCCTGCAGTCAATTGGGGATCACGGAGTGACCTTGCTCTAGAGCATCCAGTGGTCAATTGTGGATCACCGGGTGACCAGTTTGTGAGGGTTTTGGAAGTCTACCCTGAAGACTTACCACGAGTGTTAGGCATGGACTTTGTGACCTTAGCTCAAGGAGAACATGGTAAGGGTTGTGTGTCCTAGGACTGTGTGTCCTCTGGTTTAAATACAATGCCGCTCCAAACCAGACATACGACTATCACAACAGTTGGAACTGGGTCATCAAACCATTGCCTTCATCGAGCTACCTGGTTCTATTTCCTCAACCCTTTTATTTCCTCATATACTGATTGATGAAATTGATCTTTACTGTTTGAAGAATTTGACTGAAGACTTTCACAATCTCCTCACCTGAAATTTTTCAAGTTACCTTGTTCCTCACCTGCTTATCCTAAATCACGCTACATGTAATCTGCGCATGTTTTATTTCATCATGATGACTATGCTATTGCTATGTTTCTCATGCACTTGAGTTCTTATTCCACTGCTAGTTATTCATCACATTTCAAATCCCTCAAGTTGAAATTCCTTAGTGATGAATTTGTAAAAATCGCCTATTCACCCCCCACCCCCCGCCCTCTAGTCGATAGAATGCACTTTCAATTGGTATCAGAGCAAGGTACTCCCTTGTTTTGTGTGGTTTTGGTTTGACCACCTGGAGTTCTAGTTATGTCAACTATAGGTATGATCAAGGTTTTCGCAGGTTGTCCTACCTTCGTGGTATGGATTACCCCTACTTGAAGAACAAGATGCGCATGCACCTTGAAGCTATTGACAACGATCTCTGGTACGTTGTGGAAAATGGTTTTTCCTGCACTTCTCCGACTATTACTGCTACTGATATGAAGAAATTCAAGCAACTCGACTCTCAAGCAAAGAATATCATTTGTGGCCATCTGAGAAAAGGTCAGTACGGCAGAGTGAGTGCTTTGGAGTCTGCTAAGCTTATCTGCAACAGGCTGTCCAAAGTCAACGAAGGTGTTTCCACTTAACGTGACTCCCGTGTTGATGTTCTTTGTAATCTCTTCAACTGCTTCAAAAGAATCGACAATGAGAATGTTCAGCAAACTTTTGATCGTCTCACTGATATCTCAAATGAGCTTCAAGCACTAGGTGCCACTGACATCACCGATCATGAAGTGGTGAAGAAACTACTAAGATCTCTTGATTCCTCATTTGATACATTGGCTTTGATGACCCAAGAGTGTGGAGACTACAAGTCACTTGATCGTGCTGATATTCTTGAGAGACTCAATACTCATGAATTCCAACAAGCTGAGAAAAGACACCTCTACGGGCCAAGCTATGGAAGATCTCGTGCTCTGAAGGCAAAAGTAATTTCCTCATCCGAAGGCGAATATTCTGATGGTAGCCTTGGTGATCCTGAAGAACTGGGTCAGGAACTGGCAATGCTCGTGAGGAAATTCCAAAAGTTCTCAAGGAGTGGCCGGTTTGGAAAGTCATCAAAAAGTGGCTTGAGGAAATCAGATTCCTCAAACAACTACAAGAAGAGAACTTGTCACAAATGCAAGAAATCTGGTCACTTTATCTCTGACTGTCCTCTTGGGGAAAAAGAATCAAAGAAGAAGAAGAAGTACAAGGACGACAGTTCTGATGAGTCGAAGAAAAAGAAGAAATCTTCAAAGTCCTCATCTGCAAAGTCCTCATCTTCAAAGCCCTCAACACACAAGAAGAATGGTTCCAGAAAGGCTTGGGCTTTCATTGGCAAGGAAATGGACTCAGAAGAAGAATCTGAAGAATATGAAGAAGAGGAAGAATCTGAGGTGGAGTCTGAATCTTGTGTCGCTAGCCTTTCTCTTGCTACTGCCTTCGTCAGCAAGCCCATCTTCAACGATGAAGAAAATGACTACTACAACGACTCTGATGGCATCAATGATGACTATGCTCCTACTTACTGTTTCATGGAAAAGGCGTCAAGTCAGTCATAGAATGTCCCAATCTTGATGACATTGAATATCCTAGGTGGAAGGTTCTGATGAAGAAGCACCTCATGTCAATGAACAGTGAGCTATGGACTATTACTGAACTTGGACTAACTGAACTTTGCAAGATGGCAAATGCTGAGGAAATTCGTAAGTACAATCAACTTGATGCTTAGGCGAGGAACGTAATTTGCTCAAGCCTATCAAGTGTCATGTTCAAAGTCATCTGTCATCTTCAAAATGCCAAGGTCATCTGGGATAGGATCATGGACATCAGTGAAGGCTATCGCACTCGTCAATACCCCATGTTCATCGAACTCAAGAAAATCCTCAAAACCCAGGAATCAAATCCTGGTTCATCTTCTTCACTTTGTCTTATGGCAAAAGGTTTCGAGGTACATAAGCATCACTCCTCCTCTGAATCAAGTGATGGTGAATATGATGAATATGTGAAACCTAGGTATGCCAAACTTGCCAATATTGCAACTAGGCAACAAAGTGCACTTGAAAAGCTTTAGAAAATGCTAGACAAAAGCGATGATCTGTTGAATGAGGAAGTGGGTCAGACTCAAACTCTATCTAACGATCTCAAAAGTGTTCAGACAAAGTATGGTAACCTTTAGAGTCATCGTAATGCTCTCTTAGCCGATCATGAAAAGTTTTCTTATGAATTTCTTCAAAGAAAGCAAGATCTTGAGAAACTAAGGGTGTGTCAGGAGGATCTCCAAAGGGGAAATGATTCCTTACTGGCTCAACAGATCAGTACCACTCAGGAAGAATTTGTTCCACCTTGTTTGAAATGCATCGAACGTGAAACTGCTAAATCCTCACCTGAATGTTCAAATGCTTCTATTGCTGCAAATTCTTCAGTTATTCTAGTGGTCACAAATTCCTCATCTGAGGATACCACAAGTATCACTGAAGAAAATGCAGGGTTGAAGGAATTGTATGTGACAGGCATGTACAAAAGTCTCAAAGGGCATCATACCCTTTGCAATGTCCTCAAAAAGCAAATTCTGAACAGGAACCCTAGGAAAGAGGGTATTCCATTTGAGAGGAAACTCAATGTTGATGGATCCTACTAGACACCTGAGCAGTACCCCAAAACCTCATGGGTTGCTGCAAAAGGACCTCATGTAGATCCATCCACTTTATCTAGATTTACTTGTGAAACCTCATATTCCTCTGATGAGTCACTTGACTCCAACTACAAATCCTTCAGAAATCAGAAAGGTGTAGTATTTGCCAACTTTCTTGGAACTAACTGCAGGAACGGTTCACGTATGAAGAAAATCTGGGTTCCCAAGAGCTGCTTACAAAATCTTCAAGTGAATGTCCTCATGACACCACTCATGAAGAACAGGAACCCCAGATCAAATTCCTCATATGGACCAAAGTCTTCACTTGGACCAAATTCCTCAAATGGTCAAAAGTATCATTCTCGTGTTAATGCGTCTGTTTCACAGGGGAAGTCTAAGAGTTCTGAATATGTGCATTATTCTTCAAATCATTATGTTCATAAGTCCTCGGAAAATTTCTCTCCTTATTCATATGAGTACTCTAACCCTCGTCGTGTGAAACGATGCGCACTAGCTTCAATGCATCCCTTCTCTTATGGTGCTCGCAGAATGATTTAACTCTTTTCCACCCCTCCAGATGTGGGTGGTGAAGAAATTGAACTAATCTCTTATGCAAGGTCAGGTCTCCAAATGAACTTGAACATTTGATGAATTTGCTGGAGACCTGACGAAATTCTTGAAAGGACGCAAGCTAATCATGCGGAAATGAATTCCTCATTTCTAGCATCCTCACACTGCTCTTACTATGTTTTGTGATGGAATTCTGCCTGATGAATTTGATGTCATATTCTTCACTCTGAAGCATATGAGTTCGTAAGTTGTACTAATTCATCTGTAGGATGAAACTCCAAAAGCTATTGAGTGGGTCCTTGATAGTGAATGCACCAACCACATGACTGGTGACAAGAATCTACTGATGAATTTGCCACTCGCCTCATCTCATCTGAAGCATATCACCTATGCTGAGAAAGGAAAAATCAAGGTATTGGGTCTAGGTAAGGTTGCAATCTCAAAGGGCCGACACATGGATAAGGTGATGCTTGTCGAATCCCTCGGGTTCAACCTCATGTCTGTCTCAATGCTTTGTGATCTTGATATGATTGTCATCTTTGGAAAATATCGTTGTGTTGTCATCATGGAATCTGAAAAATCCAAAGTCTTCGAAGGATTTAGGAGAGGAGACTTGTATATTGTTGATTTATCTACAGGTCCCCAGCCTACCACGTGCCTACTTGCAAAGTCCTTAGAATGTTGGTTGTGGCATCGACGACTTGGACACGCTAGTATGAGGAACTTGCACACGCTTGTGAAGAAAAAGCACGTCATTGGCATTCAAGGTGTCAAACTCCTCAAGGACCACCTCTGTGGTGCATGTGAGTCTGGGAAGATGACCAGATCCAAGCATCCCTCAAAGACAATCATGACCACGACTCGACCTTTTGAATTGCTTCATATGGACCTCTATGGCCCCACTCATTATTACACACTAACAAATTCTTCAAGTTTGTATGGCTTTGTCATTGTTGATTATTACTCTCGTTACACTTGGGTGCATATTATTCTGTACAAGTCTGAAGTGCAGGATGTCTTCAGACGATTTTCTTCAAGGGCCTCAGCAAACTTCGGCATCTGAGGGGTCACTAGAAGAGTGTCTAGAGGGGGTGAATAGACTAATAGCAGGAAATTAAAACCTAACCTTTTCCCAAGTTAATAGGTTGGCAGATTTTAACAGTTGTAGCAAGTCTAGGTAGTCTATATACCCTACACATGCATGTCAACAAACATGGCAACGAAAAGTAAAGACATTGCACAAGAAGTAAAGAGTTGAGATATGGAGATCAAACACAATTGGAGACGCAAGGATTTTTCCCATGGTTCTGATAGGGTGGTGCTATCGTACGTCCATGTTTATGGAGTCTTCAACCCATGGAGGGTAACGGTCGCGAGAGTCCACGGAGGGCTCCACCCATAAGGGTCCACGAAGTAGCAACCTTGACTATTCCATAACGGCTTCCATCCACGAAGGACTAGCCTCACTATGGGTAGATATTCACGAAGTAGGCGATCTCCTTCCCCATACAAGCTTCTTGGTTCACTCCACAACACGAAGTAGGAGGCCCCCAAGCGACACCTAACCAAACTAGGAGGCACCACCCTCCAAAAGGTAATAGGCTCAGTAATGTGATGAACTCATTGCTCTTGTGATTCAAGATGATAGGCACCTCAACACACAATCACTCTCTCATAGATTTGGCTTGGTAGAAGAGATTGATTGGGTGGAAATCAACTTGGGGAGTCTAGAAATCAAGATCCATATGATTTGAGTGGAAGATCTTGACCTCAACACAAGGATAGGTGGTTCTCTTTCAGAAAACTGATATGATAGGTATGGAATAGTCCTGAGTGCTTCTCTAGCGAGTAGGTGGTGGTGTAGGGGTATATATAAGCATCTCCAAAAATCCAACCGTTACACACAATAATTTAGCCTCTGTGGAACCGATGTGTGAATCTCGGATGTACCGAAGTGACTTAAAGTTAGCAACTTTTGAATCTCGGTGAGACCGATATAGGAAACTCGGTTGCACCGATAAGGTGACCAACGGTCAGAATGTCCAATATTGGTGATGTTGATTCGACAATCTCGGAGGGACCGAATCTGTGAACTTGCATAATAGAAAGTTAGCAGCCCAACTCGATGGCACCGAATGCCATATCGGTTGCACCAAAAATCTAGGGTTTGGCTGAGTCTGTCTAGGGTTTGGAATCGGTGGTACCAAGTGTAGAATGTAGGTTGCACCGATTTTGAGTATTTGGCTTTGGACAGACTTTAGTGGGAGAGTTTGTGGGTGTTATTGGTGACTATCACTTGTGCGCGTATGAGCATTTTGTTCACCAACAAAACCTTACCCCCATTTAATAGTATTGGCTTTCCTATGGACCCAAAATGATTTGTCACAAATATAAAATGTAGATTCCTCTTGCTTGAAGCTTGGCCAACCTAATTCCATGCATCTTGGGGTATCTCCACGATCTCCACAATCCTTTTGCCAACCCAACTCTCCATGGACTATTATCTGAAATGCACTAGATAAAAGTCTTAGTCCAAGAGACAATGTATGTTGTCATGAATTCTCAAAACCACCAAGGGAGCATGTTTTGCTTTCAATCTCCCCTTTTTTGGTAATTGATGACAACATACAATCAAAGCTTCAAATAAAGATATGCGTGGATATAATGAAGACTTTCAGAGACACATGACTTAGATTTGCCCCCCCTAAATGTGTGTAGTCCTTTAAAGGATAGTTGCTTTGGAATGCATGGACACACATATGGATGAAGGGATATAAGGATTCATGTGTATCTTGGCTATATGCATCAAGATATATATGAATGAGATGTATCCTCGTTCAGGACTTCACTCTTGCAAACAATATGTGCAAGAAGCAAGAGATCATATTGATCAAGGATATGATGCATATACTTACCTTGAGTTTTTTATCATTCTAGTAGTAGAAACACACTTGAGAAAACAATGTTAGGAAAGATAAGAGTATTCCACTAATATAAAGACAATAGAACTCAAAAGTACCAAGATATGGTGAACATATAAAAGATGATAATCCTTAAGATTAGTATGTCTCCAAAATCATTTAGAACTTTCTCCCCTTAGATATGAAAGTAGTAGTTTGTCCTATCCCCCTAAATCTCAGCATGTAGATATTAGGATTGGATAGGGTGAGAAAAGTTCTAAAGTGAACAGTCAAATAAATAATCTCAATAATATTCTCCAAACATGTTTTTCTCCCTCGCTTTGGTCTTCTCACCTTGTTTATATAAGTAAAAGCTTCATATCTGCTCTACCCCTTAATCATATCTCCCCCTTTGCATAAGCATGTAACTTTCCCTTTAGCATGAAGATTTGTTATTCTCCCCCTTTGGCATTAATTTCCAAAAAGGTCAAATTTAGGAGTAGGTATAGGGATCTTTGACAAGGAAGGGATCCTCAAGAACAAGGGTCATTGAAAGCAGGGTTCATAGAAAAGAACTGAGGGAATCATTGAAGGTATCTTATCTCCCTGTGGCAAATAGTAGTTCTCCTCCTTTGAGCTAGGGATCCTTGAATAAAGAATTTCTCCCCCTAAGTTTTTCTTGTAGGAAGGGATCATTGAAGTAACAAAAGAAGGATAGATGAGAAAAGAAAAACAAATCAGTGACTCCGAGACAGAGAGATCGGTGGTACCGAGATTTTGTAGTGCAGCTTGTCTGCAATTTCGGTAGAACGAAGATATCTGAGTCAGCGGTGCCGAGTCTAAAATAGAAACAAAGGAATAAGGGACCAAGTTTCTATTTTCTAAGAGTAAAAACAATTTGTTAAAGGAAAAGTGAAGGACATCATCTAGAGAAGATTTGAGTGGTTACGAGAGATCATGCAAATAGAGAACACACCATACAAGATTCTTAACTAGGTGATGGGCGGTGACTAGGTCACATATATTGGAGTATATTGACTTAGGAGCCAAGCAAGAATACTTGATCATAGGTCATACTCTATGTTAAGCTCAAAATGGGGTTACCATTTTTTGACTAAGCATTTTAATGTCTTCATATCACTTGAGTTGCTTTAGATCATGTCTTGGAGTAAAGCCTTTTCAAGGATATTTGTGCATACCTTTGAGTGATTTTGATGATGTTGCTCGTAGGTGAAATTGTTGAGGATGCTCAAGGTTTATGAAGAACATCTTGAGTTGGGAGCAATCCTTCTCGTACTAGTACACCTATTACCTACAAAGTTTAGTCATGCAAGGAAGAACAATAGGTATATACATTTGACATGATACGAGTTGAGATTTTTCAATAATGATCGTGTATGTCAAGGATATGTTTTTGTTATCTTCTTCCTTCCATCATCAAGAGGGGTTGTGGATACTTGGTCAAGACAAGATTGCTTATGATTGGAGTTGGTTGCAAACTCATGGAATGAAGTTCTTCCAAGTACCTACAAACGATTAGATGCAATACAAGGGAGCATAGAATTCCATGGCATAAGATAACATGTTAGGAAAATCATGGAAGTATCAAGAAGGATCATGCCCTTGCAAGCATCCGAGTGAGTCTAGCTCAAGTTTGAAGCATCAATGATGTTCAACTCACTCCTCAAGTGACAAAAAGTTTTCTCATCAAGTGGCTTAGTAAAGATATCGGCCAATTGCTTGTTAGTGCGAACATGCTTAAGATTAATATCTCCTTTGGGAACATGATCACGAATGAAATGATGTCGAACTTGAATATGCTTAGTTCGAGAATGTTGCACGGGATTATGACCAAACTTAATAGCACTTTCATTGTCACAAAGTAATGGAACATTTTTAACATGGATTCCATAATCCTTAAGCGTTTGTGTCATCCATAGTAATTGCGCACAACAAGATCTAGCAGCAATATACTCAGCTTCGGCAGTAGATAGAGATACCGAGTTTGGTTTCTTGGAGGACCAAGACACAAGAGATCTATCCGAAAATTGAGAAGTACCCGAGGTGGATTTTCTATCATTGTCTCTGGCATAGTCTGAATCGGAATAGCCAACAAGGTTAAAAGAAGATCCCTTGGGATACCAAATGCCAAAGTTTGGTGTTTGTATCAAGTATCTCACAATATGTTTCATGGACAAAAGATGACACTCCTTAGGCACAACTTGATATCTAGCACACATGCAACACTAAGCCTAATATCGGGATGATATGCACATAGATATAGCAATGAACCAATCATAGATCGATAAACCTTTTTGATCAACTGGTTCATCCTCCTTGGTAAAATCAACATGTCCACTAGTTGGCATGGGAGTTTTCATACCTCTGCGCTCCTGCATGTTGAACTTCTTGATCAAGTCCTTGGTATACTTAGTTAAGCATTTTTAACAATTTTAACAATTTCAAAACCTTTTTCAATGAGAAACTTCGTTAAGCATTTGTACAAAGCTCGAGGGGCTTGCTTAAGACCATAAAGGGCTTTACGAAGCTTGTAAACATGATTAGGTTTCTTAGGATTCACAAAACCAGGTGGTTGCTTGACATAAACCTCTTCTTTAGTTTCACCATTTAAAAGGCACTTTTAATGTCCATTTGATAAAGCGTGATATCATGGTGATTAGCATAGGCAAGAAGAATGCGAATAGCTTCAAGTCTACCAACGGGGGCATAAGTCTCATCATAGTCCATTCCTTTGACTTGAGTATATCCTTGGGCCACGAGACATGCCTTGTTGCATACGACTTGACCATCTTCAGCTTGATTGTTTCGAAACACCCATTTGGTTCCGATGATGTTGTGCTCATCCTCAGGCTTCTCCACGAGTGTCCACACTTCGTTCCTTTCGAAGTTGTGAAGCTCTTCATGCATGGCGTTCACCCAATCTGTGTCTTCAAGAGCTTGTTCTACCTTCAAAGTCTCAATGCTAGAGATGAAAGAATAATGCTCACAAAAGTTAGCTAGACGAGTTTTAGAGCGAGTGATTCTCCCGGTTTGGATGTCACCAAATATTTGGTTTAGGGGATGGTTCTTGGTCACTTGTGCTCGAACTCGGGTTAGCTTCCGATTGTTGGATGGTTGATCTTCTTCTTCATCATCTCCTTCGTGTTTGTTGTTGTTGAAGGTGTCGTTCCCTTCAGGTGGTGGTGAAGGAGGTTGTGGTGGATCTTCATGATGTACTTCCTCATCTACATCATCTTGTCGTGTATCTCTTGTGGATGCCTCCATGTCATGTTGTGGTTTACCTTATTGTGAAGTAGGGGCTTCCACTTGAGTTGATGAAGTACTTTCCTTCACCTCCATGGGACGAATCTTGCCGATGGGTAAATCTAGGATAGCTTCCAAAGGGTCCTGATCACCTACATCATTTAGCAATTGTTAGACTTGCGAGCCATTAGATTCATCAACCTTCACATCTACCATCTCTTCAACATTTCAAGTGAAGTTGTTGTAGACACAGTAAGTGTGAGAATTCAATCCGTAACCAAGTAGGAATCCTTCATGAGATTTAGGAGCAAATTTAGTGCGACGATGCTTGTCAAGAATGTAGCACTTGGAGCCGAATACCTGAAAGTATCCAACTTGGGGTTTGTTACCGGTGAGTAGCTCATATGACGTTTTACCGAGAAGCTTGTGCAAGTAAAGTCGGTTTGTGGCATGACATGTTGTTTCCACGGCTTCTACCCAGAAGTCTCTTGGCGTCTTGTATTTGTCAAGCATCATTCTAGCCATCTCAATAAGCGTCCAGTTCTTCCTCTCAACAACTCCATTTTGTTGAGGCATGTACATAGTCGAGAACTCATGTGAGACACCTTCTTCGTCATGGAAGGTATCCACATGGGTGTTCTTATTCTCTGATCCATTATCACTCTGAACTTTCTTGATCTTCACTTCACACTGATTTTGCACTTTGCGAACGAAGTTCTTGAAGATCTTTTGAACCTGCGGCTTATCATCAAGAAATAATACCCAGGTAAATCTAGAAAAATCATCAACTATAACTAGGCCATAGGAATTTCCACCGAGACTCTTGTAAGCATTGGTACCGAAAAGATCCATGTGAAGTAACTCAAGTGGTCTCCTAGTTGTCATGATAATATTAGCATGATGACTTCCACCTACTTGCTTTCTATCTTGACAAGCACTACAAAGTCTATCTTTGTCAAGATAACATCTTTAACACCAAGTATATGATCACCTTTAATAAGCTTATCTAAATTACGCATGCCAACATGTCCTAATCTTCTATGCCAAAGCCAACATTTAGAAGATTTAGCGATTAAACAAGTGCGAGACTTGGATCTCTTAGTGAAATCAACGATGTATAGATCACCTCTATGGATACCGGTAAATACCATTTTATGATTATCTTGACGAAACACTTGGCAGTCTACTTTCGTGAATAACACATTGAAACCGAAGTCGGGAAGTCTAGATACGGAAAGAAGATTGTAGCCAAGAGATTCAACGAGCATAACATTTTGAATAGATCTATCAAGGGATATGGCCACCTTACCAAGACCAAGTACCTTACCCTTGGAGTTGTCTCCAAAATTTACGTACCTTCATGTTCCATGGTTTGGTGTGATCTCTTCAAACATTTCTCTATCTCCGGCCATATGATCGGTACATCCGTTGTCGAGAATCCACTCTTTTCCTCTAGACATGTAATCCTTGAAGTTTGCCATGAGACTTACATTCTTCATCATCTTATCATACTCGATGTCGAATAGCTCATCTTCATCATAGTAGCAATGTTCCACATTGTCATCATCAAGTGGGAAATCCTCGCTATAAAGAACAACAGATTTGTTAGGATGGTGATCATGGCTCAAATAGACAATCATCAAACTTAGGATCAGTAGGCGTCATTTTGTGAAAGGCAATAGTTTTATGAAGAATTTCATCAAGATTATTCAATTAATAATTTGGATAACGTTTGTCAAAATCATTCCACGATGTATAAGCACATGCAAAATTCTTCATTTGGTTGAGAATATTTCTAGGCAAAGCTCTAACAGTAAGATTAACAGTTCTAAGATTGCATAGCATATCAATTTCCTCTTCCTGTGTGGGATGCAAGGGATCAATAGGAGGCTCATAGGGGCGCATAACATATTTTCTCAATTGAAATTCTTTAAACAGCTCAAGCATCAAAGTTTTCCAATGACTAAAATACTCTCCATCAAGAATAGGCACTCTACAACTCAAACTCCCTATACTAGACACATCCATCTTCCTCCTCGGTGATTAAACCGAAGCAATGGAGACCAATGCTCTGGTACCAATTGAGGGATCACTAGAAGAGTCTCTAGAGGGGGGTGAATAGACTACTAGTAGGAAATTAAAACCTAACCTTTTCCCAAGTTAATAGGTTGGCAGATTTTAACAGTTTTAGCAAGTCTAGCAAGTCTATATACTCTACAGGTATCTCCGAGGGTGTTTGTTGGGTTGGCATGGATTAAGACTAGGATTGGTCACTCCGTGTGACGGAGAGGTATCTAAGGGCCCACTCGGTAATACAACATCACAACAAGCCTTGCAAGCAATGTGACTAAGTGTTAGTCATGGGATCTTGTATTACGGAATGAGTAAAGAGACTTGCCAGTAACGAGGTTGAACTAGGTATGGAGATACCAATGATCGAATCTTGGGCAAGTAACATACCGAAGAACAAAGGGAACATCATACGGTATTAACTGAATCCTTGACACAGAGGTTCGACCGATAAAGATCTTCGTAGAATATGTAGGAACCAATATGGCCATCCAAGTCCCGCAATTGGTTATTGACCGTAGAGGTGTCTTGGTCATGTCTACATAGTTCTCGAACCCGCAGGGTCTGCACACTTAAGGTTCGGTGACGTTTCGGTAGTATAGAGTTATGTATGGTGGTGACAGAAGGTTGTTCGGAGTCCCGGATGAGATCCCGGACATCACGAGGAGCTGCGAAATGGCATGGAGGTAAAGATTGATATATAGGAAGTCCTATTTTGGTCGCCGGAAAAGTTTCAGGCTCATCGGTAGTGTACCGGGAGTGCCGGTAGCGTATCGGGAGGGGTATTTCGACCCAAGAGGCTACATGGGCTGTGGGAGAGTGAATACCAGCCCTTAGTGGTCTAGTGTAAGTCCCACAAAGGGCCCATGCGGCTGGGAATAAAAATCCCAAAAGGAAAAAGGTGGAAAAAGGCAAAAGGGCTAAATTAGGAAGGAGTCCTAATCCTACTTGGAGTGGAAGAGGAGGACTCCTCCCTCCTGGTTCGGCCGACCCAAGGGCTGGCTCCTTGGGATCCAAGCCTCCTCCTCCTCTCCTCCTATATATGTTGGAAATATGCCCTAGAGGCAATAATAAATTAGTTATTATCATATTTCCTTGTTCATGATAATCGTTTATTATCCATGCTATAATTGTATTGATCGGAGACTTAGATGCATGTGTGGATACATAGACAAAACCATGTTCCTAGTATGCCTCTAATAGACTAGGTCGTTGATCAAAAGATGGTTAAGGTTTCCTAGCCATGGACATGAGATGTCATTTGATAACGGGTTCACATCATTAGGAGAATGATGTGATGGACAAGACCCAAACTGCAAATGTAACATATGATCGTGTCAGTTTATTGCTACTGTTTTCCGCATGTCAAGTATGTGTTCCTATGACCATGAGATCATGCAACTCATAGATATCAGAGGAGTGCCTTGTGTGTATCAAACGTCGCAACATAACTGGGTGACTATAAAGGTGCTCTATAGGTATCTCCGATGGTGTCTGTTGAGTTGGCATGGATCGAGACTGGGATTTGTTACTCCGTGTGACGGAGAGGTATCTCGGGGCCCACTCGGTAATGCAACATCACAATAAGCCTTGCAAGCAATGTGACTAATTGTTAGTTGCGGGATCTTGTATTACGGAATGAGTAAAGAGACTTGCCGGTAACGAGGTTGAACTAGGTATGAAGATACCGACGATTGAATCTCGGGCAAGTAACATACCGAAGAACAAAGGGGACGTTATACGGGATTAACTGAATCCTTGACATAGAGGTTTGACCGATAAAGATCTTCGTAGAATATGTAGGAACCAATGTGGACGTCCAGGTCCCGCCATTGGTTATTGACCGTAGAGGTGTCTCGGTCATGTCTACATAGTTCTCGAACCCGCAGGGTCTGCACACTTAAGGTTCGGTGACGTTTCGGTAGTGTAGAGTTATGTATGGTGGTGACCGAAGGTTGTTCGGAGTCCCGGATGAGATCCCGGATGTCACGAGGAGCTCCGGAATGGTCCGGAGGTAAAGATTCATATATAGGAAGTCCCAGTTTGGTTTCCGGAAAAGTTTCGGGCTCATCGGTAGTGTACCGGGAGTATCGGTATTGTACCGGGAGTGCCGGTAGTGTACCGGAGGACCTCCGGGAGGGGTATTTCGACCCCAAGAGGTCCATGGGCTGTGGGATAATAATAACCAGCCCTTAGTGGGCTGGGAAAACAGCCACAAAGGCCCATGGCGCAGGAGAGAAAGTCCTAAAGCAAAAAGTGGAAAATCAGCCAATAGGAGGCAATCCTACTCGAACTAGGATTGGAGGTGAAGTAGGATTGCTCCCACCTCCTATTTCGGCCGACCCAAAGGCCTTGGCTGCCTCTCCTCTCCTCTCCTCCTATATATACTAGTGGATTGGGTGGTTTTTGGACAGAATTTCCGGCCACGTGCTACCCGTTCCACCGGTGCATAGTTTCTCCTCTAGATCGTAGTTCCGCAGCGCTTAGGCGAAGCCCTGCCGGAATCACTCCACCACCATCACCGGAGCGCCATACAACGAGTGTGATAGACTCTACGTTCACATACAACGGGTGCAAGCCAGTGTTGCACATGCAGAACACTCGGGTTAAACTTGACGAGCCTAGCATGTACGGACATGGCCTCGGAACACAAGAGACCGAAAGGTCGAGCATGAGTCATATAGTGGATATGATCAACATAATGATGTTCACCATTGCAGCCACCTCAACTCACGTGATGATCGGACTTGAGTTGGTGAATTTGGATCATATATCACTCGAATGATCGGAGGGATGTCAATTTGAGTGGGAGTTCTTAAGTAATATGATTAATTGAACTTATTATCATGAACATAGTCAAAGTGTCTTTGCAAATTATGTTGTAGATTACTAGCTCGCGCTGTAGCTCCCTTGTATTTTTATATGTTCCTAGAGAAATAGAATTGAAAGATGTTGGTAGCAAAATTGCGGACTGGGTCCGTGATCTGAGGATTGTCCTCATTGCTGCATAGAAGGCTTATGTCCTTAATGCACCGCTCGGTGCGCCACCCCATCTAGCATCGTCTGTAGATGTTGTGAACATCTGACAGGCACGTTTCAATGACTACTTGATAGTTTAGTGCGTCATGCATTACGGCTTAGAATTGAGGCTCCGAAACGTTTTGAACGTCACGGAACATATGAGATGTTCTAAGAGCTGAGATTGTGATCTCAGGCTCATGCCCGAGTTGCGAGATATAAGATCTCCAACGAGATTCTTTGCCTGCAAGATGAAAGAGAATAGCTCAATCGTTGAGCATGTGCTCAGACTGTCTGGGTACTACAATCGCTTGAATCAAGTGGGAGTTGATCTTCCAGATAAGATAGTGATTGATGTAGTTCTCCAAGTCACTGTCACTGAGCTACTAGAACTTGGTGATGAACTATAAAATGCCAGGGAAAGAAATGTTGATCCCTGAGCTATTCGCGATGTTTGACACCGCAAAGGTAGAAATCAAGAAGGAGCATCAAGTGTTGATGGTTAATCAAACCACTAGTTTCGAGAAGGGCAAGAGCAAGGAGGGAAACTTCATGGATAGCAAGTCAATTGCTGCTCCAGTGAAGCAACCCAAAGTTGAACTCAAACCCGAGACTAAGTGCTTCTGTTATGAGGTGAGCAGTCGCTGAAGCGGAACAACCCTAGATACTTGGTAGATAAGAAGGCTGGCAACATTGATAGAAGTATATTTGATATACGAGTTATTGATGTGTACCTTGCTAGTACTCCTAGTACCACCTGGGTATTGGATACCGGTTCGGTTGCTAAATGTTAGTAACTCGAAATAAAAGCTATGGAATAAACGGAGAACTAGCTAAGGGTGAGGTGACGATATGTGTTGGAAATGTTTCCAAGGTTGATGTGATCAACATTGCACGCTCTCTCTACCTACAGGATTAGTGATGAACCTAAATAAATGTTATTTGGTGTTTTGCGTTGAGCATGGACATGATTAGATCATGTTTATTGCAATACGGTTATTCATTTAAGTTAGAGAATAATGGTTATTCTGTTTACATGAATAAAACCTTCAATGGTCATGCACCCAGTGAGAATGGTTGAAATCTTGATCGTAGTAATACACATGTTCATAACATTGATGTCAAAACATACAAAGTTAAATAATGATAGTACCACATACTTGTGGCACTGCCGCAAAATGTCATATTGGTATAAAGCGCATGAAGAAACTCCATGGTGATGGATATTTGGACTCATTCGATTTCGAATCGGTTGAGACATGCGAACCATGCCTCTTGGGCAAGATGACTAAAGTACCCCGTTGGATGGAGCGGGCAAGTGATTCATCAGAAATGATGCATGTTGATGTATGCAATCTAGTGAGTCTTGTAGCGTGCAGTGGATATCGTTATTTTCTTACCTTCACTGATGATTTGAGTAGATATAGTGTATATTTACTTAATGAAACACAAGTCTGAATCATTCGAAAGGTTCAAGCAAATTTAGAGCAAAGTTTAAAGATCATCGTGACAAGAAGATAAAAATGACTGCGATATGATCGTGGAGGTGAATATCTGAGTCACGAGTTTGGTATACAACTTAAGACAATGTGAAAGTTGTTTCACAACTAAACGCCACCTGGAACACCATAGTGTGATGGTGTGTCCGAACATCATAGTTATGCTCTATTGGACATGGTGCATGCTATGATGTCTCTTGTCGTTTTACTACTATAATTTTGGGGTTATGCATTAGAGACAACTACATTCACTTTAAATAGGGCACCATCTAAATCCGTTGAGATGACACCATGTGAATTATGGTTTGATAGAAACCTAAGCTGTCATTTCTTAATACTTGGGGCTGCGACACTTGTGTGGAAAATGTTTTCACCTAATGAGGTTGAACCCAAGGCGGACAAATGCATCTTCATAGAATACCCTAAGATCAGTTGGGTGAACCTTCTATCTCAGATGCAAGTGCAAAGTGTTTGTTACTAAAACGGATCCTTTCTCGAGGAAAAGTTTCTCTCTAAAGAATTAAGTGGGAGGAAGATAAGAACTTGATGAGGTTGTTTAAACTTTGTTCAACCAGAGAGTAGCACAGCACAGGATGTTGTTTCTGTGAAGCCTACGTTAGTTGAAGAGGAAGTTAATGATGATGATCATGAAGCTTCAGGATCAAGTTACTATCGAACTTCGTAGGTCGACAAGGATGTGTACTGCTCCTAAGCGGTACGACAACCCTGTCTTGGAAGTCATGTTGTTGGACAACGATGAACCTACGAGCTATGGAGAAGCGATGATGGGCCCGGATTCCAACAAATGGTTGGAGGCCATGAAATCAGAGATAGGATCCATGTATGAAAACCAAGTATAGACTTTGGTAGACTTGCTTGTTGGATGGCAGGTCGTTGAGTGCAAATGGATCTTTAAAATGAAGACAGACGCTGATGGTAATTGTCACTATTTGTAAAGCTCGACTTGTTGCAAAGATGTTTGTGACAAGTTCAAGGAGTTGACTGCGATGAGACTTTCTCATTCGTAGCGATGCTAAAGTCTGTTGGAATTATGTTAGCAGTTGCTGCATTTTCAATTATGAAATCTGGCAGATGGATGTCAAAACATCATTTCCTTAACGGTTTACTTGAGGAAAGGTTGTATGTGATACAACCGGATGGTTTTGTTAGTCCTAAGGATGCTAAAAGGTTTGCAAGCTTTAGTGATCCTTCTATGGACTGAAGCAAGCATCTCAGAGTTGGAATATACGCTTTGATGAGGTGATCAAAGTTTAAATGTTTATACAAAGTTTACGAGAAACTTGTATTTACAATAAAGTGAGTGGGAGCACTATAGAATTTCTGATAAGTATGTGTGGATGACATATTGTTGATCGGAAATAATGTAGAATTTCTGGAAAGCATAAATGGTTGTTTGAAAAGTGATTTTCAAAGGAAGACCTGGATAAAGCTACCTAATTGTTGAGCATCAAAATCTATAGAGATAGATCAAGATGCTTGATGAGACTTTCAATAAGTGCATACCTTGACAAGATTTTGAAAGAGTTCAAAATGGACCAGCCAGAGAAATTGTTCTCGTCTGATTTGTAAGGTGTGAAGTTGAGTGAGACTCAAAGCTCGACAACGGCAGAAGAAAGAGAAAGGACGAACGTCGTCCCCTATGCCTTAGCCATAGGCTCTATATTATGCCATGCTGTGTACCGCACCTGTGTGTGCCTTGCCATGAGTCTGTCAAGGGGTACAAGAGTGGTCCAGGAGTGGATCACTGGACAGCGGTCGAAATTATCCTTAGTAACCAGAGGACTAAGGAAATGTTTCTTGATTATGGAGGTGATAAAGAGTTCGTCGTAAAGAGTTACGTCGATGCAAGCTTTAAACACTAATCCGGATGACTCGTAGTAGCAATCTGGATACGTATAGTGGAGCAGCCATTTGGAAATAGTACCAAGTGGAGTGTGGTAGCAGTGTTTACAGTTTGACATAGGTATTTGCAAAGTGCACACGGATCTGAATGTTACAGACCCGTTGACTATAAGACCTCTCTCACATGCAAAGCATGATCGAGCCCCAGAACTCGTTGGGTGTTAGATTCATAACAATGCGAATCACATGGTGATGTGAACTAGATTATTGGCTCTAGTGCAAGTGGGAGACTGTTGGAAATATGCCCTAGAGGCAATAATAAATTAGTTATTATCATATTTCCTTGTTCATGATAATCGTTTATTATCCATGCTATAATTGTATTGGTCGGAGACTTAGATGCATGTGTGGATACATAGACAAAACCATGTCCCTAGTATGCCTCTAATAGACTAGCTCGTTGATCAAAAGATGGTTAAGGTTTCCTAGCCATGGACATGAGATGTCATTTGATAACGGGGTCACATCATCAGGAGAATGATGTGATGGACAAGACCCAAACTGCAAACGTAGCATATGATCGTGTCAGTTTATTGCTACTGTTTTCCGCATGTCAAGTATGTGTTCCTATGACCATGAGATCATGCAACTCATAGATATCGGAGGAGTGCCTTGTGTGTATCAAACGTCGCAATGTAACTGGGTGACTATAAAGGTGCTCTACAGGTATCTCCGATGGTGTATGTTGAGTTGGCATGGATCGAGACTGGGATTTGTTACTCCGTGTGACGGAGAGGTATCTCGGGGCCCACTCGGTAATGCAACATCACAATAAGCCTTGCAAGCAATGTGACTAATTGTTAGTTGCGGGATCTTGTATTACGGAATGAGTAAAGAGACTTGCCGGTAACGAGGTTGAACTAGGTATGGAGGTACCGACGATCGAATCTCGGGCAAGTAACATACCGAAGAACAAAGGGAACGTTGTACGGGATTAACTGAATCCTTGACATAGAGGTTCGACCGATAAAGATCTTCGTAGAATATGTAGGAACCAATGTGGATGTCCAGGTCCCGCCATTGGTTATTGACCATAGAGGTGTCTCGGTCATGTATACATAGTTCTCGAACCCGCAGGGTCTACACACTTAAGGTTTAGTGATGTTTCGGTAGTGTAGAGTTATGTATGGTGGTGACCGAAGGTTGTTCGGAGTCCCGGATGAGATCCCGGGCGTCACAAGGAGCTCCGGAATGGTCCGGAGGTAAAGATTCATATATAGGAAGTCCCAGTTTGGTTTCCGGAAAAGTTTCGGGCTCATCGGTAGTGTACCGGGAGTGCCGGTAGTGTACCAGGAGTGCCGGTAGTGTACCGGGAGGCCTCCAGGAGGGGTATTTCGACCCCAAGAGGTCCATGGGCTGTGGGAGAATAATAACCAGCCCTTAGTGGGCTGGGAAAACAGCCACAAAGGCCCATGGCACAGGAGAGAAAGTCCTAAAGCAAAAAGTGGAAAATCAGCCAATAGGCCAACTAGGATTGGAGGTGAAGTAGGATTGCTTCCCACCTCCTATTTCGGCCGACGCAAAGGCCTTGGCTGACTCTCCTCTCCTCTCCTCCTATATATACTAGTGGATTGGGTGGTTTTTGGACAGAATTTCTGGCCACGTGCTACCCGTTCCACCGGTGCATAGTTTCTCCTCTAGATCGTAGTTCCGCAGTGCTTAGGCGAAGCCCTGCCGGAATCACTCCACCACCATCACCGGAGCGCCGTCATGCTGCCGGTGAACTCTCTCTCCTCTCCACCTCCTCTTTCTGGATCAAGACAGTGGAGATCGTCATCAAGCTGCACGTGTGCTGAACACGGAGGTGTCGTCCGTTCGGCGCTAGATCGGAAGGACTGTGATCGAGATCGCGAGACGGTTCGTGATGAGATCGCGGAACGGATCATGATGAGTTCGCAGGACAGATCATGATCAAGATCGTGAGACAGATCGTGATGAGATCGCGGGACGGATCGTGATTGGATCGTGGGACGGATCGTGATGAGATCGCGGGACGCTCAGCGATTTGGATCGCGAAGATGTTCGACTACACCAACCGCGTTTCTTAACGCTTCCCGCTTAGCGATCTACAAGGGTATGTAGATCCACTCTCCCTCTCGTAGATGCTCATCACCATGGATAGGTTTGCGTGTGCGTAGGAAATTTTTTGTTTCCCATGCGACGTTCCCCAACAATATATACTAGAGGGTTTTAGGGTTTTGGAACAAGATTTTCGGCCACGTGCTACCCGTTCCTCTAGTGCATAGTTTCTCCTCTAGATTGGTTTTCTGCAGTGCTTAGGCGAAGCCCTGCCGGAATAGTTCCACCACCATCGCCGGATTATCGTCAAGCTGTCGGAGAACTCTTCTACCTCTCCACTCCCTCTTGCTGGATCAAGAAGGCGGAGATCGTCATTAAGCTGTACATGTGCTGAATGCGGAGGTGCCGTCCGTTTGGCGCTAGATCGGAAGGACCGTGATCAAGATCGCGAGACGGATCGTGATGAGATCGTGGGATGGATTGTGATGAGTTCACGGGACAGATCGTGATTGGATCGCGGGACGGATCGTGATGAGATCGCGGGACGCTCGGCGATTGGGATCGCGAAGACGTTCGACTACACCAACCGTGTTTCTTAACGCTTCCCGCTTAGTGATCTACAAGGGTATGTAGATCCACTCTCCCTCTTGTAGATGCTCATCACCATGGATAGATCTTGCGTGTGCGTAGGAAAATTTTTGTTTCCCATGCAACGTTCCCCAACAAGTTTCATCTCCCAAAATAATATAAGTGAAGCATGACTTAATTTCTTCAAAATTACTAACTCTCAAATTAATATAAGTGAAGCATGAGAGCATTTCTTCAAACATGTAAAAGCGCGTTGTGTTCAAAAAGATATAAGTGAAGCACTAGAGCAATTCCTTTGCTCAATAGATTTAAGTGAAGCATAAAGAGCAATTCTAGCAAATCATAGAATAATTTTGGCTCTCTCAAATAGGTGTGTGTACCAAGTATAAAAAGCAAATGAAGCAAAGATACAATACACTTCAAGCAAAACTCATGATATGTGATGAATAAAAATATAGTTCTAAGTAAAATACTGATGGTTGTTAGAAGAAAGAGGGGATGCCACCCGGGGCATCCCCAACCTTAGTTGCTTGTTACTCTTTGTATATTACCTTGGGGTGCTGTAGCATCCTTAAGCTTAGGCTCTTCTTACTCCTTATTCCTTCATCCATCGTGATCTCACCCAAAACTTGAAAACTTCAATTACACAAAACTTGACAAAATTCTCGTGAGATCCGTTAGTATAAAAAAGAAAATTACCACTTTAAGTACTGTTGTAAACCCATTCATATTTTATTATTGCATTATACCTACAATATTTTAACTTTACCATGACTTATACCCCCCCCCCCAATACAAGCCATAATTCACAAAAACAAGCACACACTACAATGAAAACACAATCTGTTTCAGACAGTACAGTCTGTAGTAATCTGTCCTCTAACCATCCTTCTGGAACTCTACAAATTTTGAAACATTAGGACAACATCAAGGATTTTTATAGTAATACTGTGTTAAAATTTCAGCTCAATACATGCTCCAGTAAAAATGAAAATTCGTGCATTGGGAACAAAGTTTCTGTTTCAGATTCAGCATTGTTTCTACTCATCTTATGGATCATCCTAAAGGCTTTACTTGGCACAAACACTAAATAAAACATAAAAACACAATCATAACAAAAGCATAATTGTGCAAGCACTCAAAAACAGAAAGTAAAAGATAAAATTATTTTATTCATTGGGTTGCCTCGCAACAAGTGCTATCATTTTACGCCCCTAGCTAGGCATAACGCATAGATTCGAGTATTGTCATCCTTAGTTTTTGCCACATTTATGTGGCCTTTCTCCAACCCGGGAGGTTCTTTATGCTTCCCCACATTTTCAGGAGAAGAAACCATCTTGAGATCTAAAATATCCAAACGCTTATCACAAAGAGTAATCAAAGTGTTCATGTGATTCAGGTTTCTACCAATATGTTTAAGAGACTCGTGATATTTTTAGAATTCAACCAAATATTTATGTAAATCACCCAATTTGTCTAAAATTTGAACCCCTTCTTTTGTGAAAGAAGGAACCTTTTTGGTGGAGGAACCCCCAATATCCCTTCTAAACTTTCATAAGCAGTGTTGGGGTCAAGTTTAGTAAAGTTTCCTTTAGCGACAAAATCCAAAAGTTTTCTGTGATGCAAAGTTAATCCTATATAAAAAATTTGAAGCAAAACCTTTGCATCTCCTTTTAGTTTGAAATACGATAAGATTCCATCAATCATACCAAGCATCTTTGATGTTGCCCCCTTGTTTTTGTTTGAAGTATAGAACTTCAAAATTTGGTGACAAGGGGGTAGTGATGCTAGTCATAGTGAAGAGATATGCGAACAAGAGATCTGGCGAGAAAAATGCAAAGGAAAAAAAGAGGGCAAATAAAACATCAAATTTGTGAAGTGAGGGAAAGGAAAACGATAGGCAAAGGCAAATTATGTAAATTGCAAGGAGATGAGATTTGTGATTAGGAACCTGGTAGATGAGATCGCTTCCTCCCCAGCAACATCGCCAGAAATTCCTTTGACGTGGCTTGAGACTGCGTCAGTATTTCCCCAAAGAGGAAGGGATGATGCAGCACAACGACACTAAGTAATTCCCTCATTTATTAAACCAAGGTATCAAGCCATAGAGGAATACCACGCACCCCCGTAAGCAACACCTGCACACAAATAATAAATAGTTGCAACCCGACGCGAAAGAGAGGTTGTCAAGCTCTCTACAGTAAAAAGATAGATTAGGTGATGATAGTTTTGGTAAATAGATCTTGCAAGAACACAAAATAAAATAAGTAAACAAAAAGTGCAGCAAGGTATTTTTGTTTTTTGGATTAATATATCTAAAAACAAATAGGCAAAATAGTAGATCGGAAAGCAATATGTTGGAAAAGTAGACCCGGGGGCCGTAGGTTTCACTAGTGGCTTCTCTCAAGAGTATATCACACGATGGGTGAACAAATTACTCTTGGGCAATTGATAGAAGATCAAATAATCATGGCAATATCCAGGAAATGATCATTATATAGGCATCACGTCCAAGATAAGTAGACTGAAGCTATTCTGCATCTACTTCTATTACTCCACACATCGACCGCTATCCAGAATGCATCTAGTGCATTAAGTTCATGGGAAAACGGAGTAATGCAATAAGAACGGTGACATGATGTAGACAAGATCTATTCATGTAGGAATAGATCCCATCTTGTTATCCTTAATGGCAACGATACATGTGTGTCTTGCTGCTCCTTCTATCCCTAGGAAAGAACACCGCAAGATCGATCCCATCACAAAGCACCTCTTCCCATGGCAAGAAAAATTGATCTAGCTAGCCTAACTAAACCAAAGATTCGAATAAGAAATACGAGGCTATAAGTAATCATGCAAATAAGAGATGAAAGAAGACTCAAATCATATTCATGGATAGGAACTGATCATGAACTCAAAATTCATCGGATCCCAACAAACACACCGCAAAAGTCATTACATCAAATAGATCTCTAGGAGACCATTGTATTGAGAATCACAGAGAGAGAGGAAGCCATCTAGCTACTTCCTACGGACCCGTAGGTCTATGGTGGACTACTCACACATCATCGGAGAAGCACCCATGAAGACGGTGCACCCCTCCGTGATGGTGTTAGATTGGATCTCGAGGTTGTGGAACTTGCGGTGTCTGGAATTGAGTTTCGTCGACTCCCCTAGGTTTTCTAAATATTTGGGAATTTATAGGCTTGATAGTCGTTTGGGGGAGTCCCAAGGTGGACACACTCCACCAGGCTGCGCCAGGGGCCTCTAGCGCGCCCTGGTGGAGGGTGGCCACCCTGGGCCCCCTCTTTGGTGGTTGTTTGTCCCATCCTAGTTCTTCTGGTCTACAAAAAATCTCCAAACATTTTCGTGGCATTTGGTCTCCGTTTGGTACTAATTTTATGCAAATTAAAAAACAAGCAAAAATAGCAACTGGCACTTTGGCACTATGTCAATAGGTTAGTCCCAAAAAATGATATAAATTTGCTATAAAATGTTTGTAAAACATCCAAGATTGATAATATAATAGCCTGGAACAAGAAAAAATTATAGATATGTTGGAGACGTATCATGGACCCTCGTCGAGGACCTGGAGAAAACATTTCATAGCCTCTACAAGGTAAACCTTAAGGTCAACCACGCCAAGTGTGTCTTTGGTGTTACCTCCAACAAGCTTCTGGGTTTCCTGGTCTCCCATTGCGGCATCGAGGCTAACCTTGAGAAGATCAAGGTCATCGAGTATATGTGGACGCCCCTCAACCTCAGGGAGATGCAGTGTCAGGATCGGTTTTCCAGGATGTTAATTTCCCAATAAATGGCCCTTGTGCCCAACAGCCCCAGGATTACTGTTAGCTGATGAGACATAGTCTTGATAAAAAAATCCAAGCGAAATTACAAAAGCTTAAGTACAAGACCATCATGGTCTATGGGTACAACAAAAGGTTTCTAGTGGTTGGTGGCGGAAGCAGTTCGGGTTCATCAGCGTCTATGGGACTCCATTTCCCACAGGAACAGCTGACCTGGTTAACTCCTATCTTCGCGTTGCTGCGATCTTCGATGCCTAGGTCCCGGGGTTGTCATCACAATGCTCCTCTCAAGGTTGTTAGGACCAATTTTCCAGGATATTAAATTCCCAGTAATTGGCCCTTGTGCTCATCAGCCCCAGGATTACTGTTAACTGATGAGACACAATCTTGATACAGAAATTGCAAGCAAAATTACAAAAACTGAAGTACAAGACCATCATGGTCTATGAGTACAACAAAAGGTTTCTAGTGGTTGGTGGCGGAAGCGGTCGCAGATCATCAGCGTCTATGGGACTCCATTTCCCATAGGAACAGCTGACCAGGCTAACTCCTATCTTCGTGTGGCTACTGTCTTTGTTGCCTAGGTTCTGGAGCTATCGTCATTGCACTCCTCTCCAATCATGGAATCTGGCCAAGACAATAGCCAAGGACAAGCCAGTGAGTACTTTGAATGTACTCGCAAACATCATGAAAAAAGGTATAGTATAGCAAGTGATAATCATGCACTAAAACAATCCACGATCACTTAGTCAGTCACAAAATCAAAAATATCATGATGCACGCAAGCAGGTCATTCATATTAAACAGGAATAAGCAAATCAGAGAATGAAAATAAAATAAATCGATTGGGTGTCTAAAGCGACGCCTCGAAAGGAAGAAAATATATAAAGCATGCCTCAATCGGGCGTCTGAGCGATGCCACATAAAGGGCTTATAGGAAAGAAATAACATGTGTGTCGTAGTCGGGTGTCTGTGCGACGCCACATAAAGGGCTTATATAGTAATCATAATGAGTATCCAGGAGGTAGAACCATCCGAAGTGATACTCAGCAAAACAAATAAATAACATGGTTAGTCCACAATAATGATAATAATAATAATAATAATCATTTGCCATACGGCATGCTAAATATTCCGATTTAGAAGTTTTCCTCCGAAGACCGACACTAAGACCAACACTTGACCCATCCCAGACTGTAGTCCTTACCCGTGGACATGGCTATTCGAATAGATATTAACTCTGCAGAAGGTGTACTCTTTACCCACGAGTAACGGATTCCTTTAGTCCATCAGGACTAATTCCACTTACGGTCTTTGAATTGAAAACACACCTGACCTGCACACACTAGCTTAACTTACCGGTGGCTGGTATCACCCACGACACTCGTTAAGCAAAACTCTAAGTGGGGAGGCCACAACCTCGATTAGCATGGGATCAAATTTATATCGCGGGCTCTAAGGGGTGACCCCCTCTCGGCCCCAACCGGAAACACCCATGCCCCCAGACCAAGTGGCTTGCCTACCAGATGCATCTGGTATCTTCCACTGTGGCTTCTCTGTATGGTGTGTGCCAAGAAAGGGGTTGACAATTTACTGAACTGTACCCTACCTACAATAGGAACAAGTGGTAGTACGAAACAAGTATGGGCGTAACTGGAACAAGACTCGATCTACGGTTGACTCAGGAGGTTTATGTGTTCCCTGCATGATTAGCACAACAAATATTTTTCACAATTCCAGACAGAATCGCCACTTAATACATCCCATCATGCCTCACTGACTATCCTCGCTCCAACAAGATGTCAGCCCAAGCTCATGTCCTCCCGAGACAGAGTCTTATACCAGATTCCTTTCGGTAGGCATGAGAGGCACAAGATGGTGACTACTGCCACAAGCATCTCAAGTTCATTAGCAACATATCCTCATCATTTCACTTGCACGATCACACCTTCACATGAAATAGTGTGCACTTCATGTGTTGTAGTTTCACTAGTCACACCAAACATCACACAACAAATACTATACCAGGGTTCAGAATGCTTGCCTTTAATGTGTGGAGAGGTAGGATGCATCACATAACTTTTGAAAGTTTTCTTCTCTCTCCATTTCCTATTTTGAAAATATTCGAATTAACACATAATTCAAAACAGTACAAAACGTTGTCTTAAATATTTTTGAAATAAATCTTGAAATAAACTAGGTGAAATTTGAGAGGTAGGAAAAAGAATCAATTCATTTAGGGTTTTATTTTAAAAGATATAGCCAGTCAAAGGGGAGTCAAACTCTATTTAAACTAAAAAATAAAAGAAAATGCTTCGGGGGTTTAAAATTTTCTAGAAGAGAAAACGTACCGTAATGGTTTACGCTTTCACTTAGGATGGCTCAAGGCTGGCTCTGTCACTGACGAGCAGGGCCCGCTTGTCGGGTTCCTTCCTCCTCTCGTGCGCGCCTAGACAAAGAGCAGAGGGTCGTCCCTGGCAACGATTGCCGGCGCTATAGGCCGCTGATTTCGACGCCTGGCATACCAACGCGTCCAGGGGAACGAGCCGCATCGGATGAGGGTGGAGGGAAACGTCGAAGAGCTCTAGGCGAAGCAGAGCTTCAACAATGGCGGACAAAGGCTTCAGTGAAGAAAGGGCTTCTGCCCCAGAGCTATCTTAGGTACAAATGGGACTGGAATTGGCGCTACGGGATCATGGTTAAGCTTATTCAGATCGAGGGGGGTTCTGGGGGGCTTTATATAGCAAGGGAGAGGCGGTTCCGAGAGCACCCGAAGATAAGAATGACGGCGTCGAGGGTGATCTGCTACCACTGTTGTCGGGGCGACGTGGTTGGCTTAGGGGCACGCCAGGAGCTAGAGGACGAACAGGGGCTACTTTAGAGGCTAGCTAGCGCGTGCGGATGGCCCGGGCAACGCCGACCATGGCAGAGCAAGGACGCGGCCATGGGTTAGCCGCCAATGGCCCCTGACGGCAGTGCTGCACGGCCCCAGGGGGCAGCTCCAGCAGCTAGGAGGGGACAGGGTCGCGACTCTGCACGAGGGAGAAAAGTCGGGGCGCGGCAGCTCGGTTGCGCGCGCATGCAAAACGTGCCCTCTGACCGCGCTCTGGACACGCGCGCCAAATGCTCGACAAAAAGCCAGCATGAACTAGGGGTTGCGGATAAGGATGGAACTTAACAGGGCTACTAGTGGGGCTTCTAAAGGCACCGCAGACACACTGGTTTGGCTAGATAAACAGGATCCTAATACAATCATAGCACCATGCCAATTCTGGCCATGCACTAAAGGTGCTCGATAGAATGACAAAGGCATCTAGAGAGGTTTCCTGGCCACCAAAATTTCCAGGTTGTGCTCTCCTTAGGTTTATCCTAGAATGGTAAGGTTATTTTGTAAAAACTATAAACTTGTTAGTGCAAGATTTTGAGAAAACCATTTCTGGACAGAAACAAAAGGGCACTATTGCATGCGTTAAAAATATTGCAAAGAGCCTAAACTCTTGGACTTAACAGTTTGGTAGGGTGCACTACCAGCAGGAAAAATATCATGGGCATTGGGGCAAAGAAAAAAAGGGTTGTTGCCCAAAACATCAAACTGGACCAGAATGCAAATGAGGATGATATGCTCAAATATTTCAAATAACACAAATGGGTTTTTACATAAAAATGAGTTATATTCATATACTCATATCTCCAATTTTTTATCGAATTTTTAAAGAAACATTTAAACAGGTTGCAGTGCAAACTACAAACTGATCCAGATTTGAAAAACTGAAGTGGAGCTCAAAATTTTCAAAAGACCAAGAGAGCTTTTTGCATAAAAGTGATCTAGGGACATCACATGCCACATATAAATTTTGGTGGAATTTTTAAAAGGGTTTATCAAGTGGTTGTAGTGTAACTCATGCCTTTAAAAGAATAGAAATGCTTTTAAAAGAATTAAAGCAAGGCAAGTTTTATTATAAAAATAACCTCACTGATTCAGTCGGGCGTCTGAGCGACGCCACAGAAAGGGCTTATATTAAAATAATCACAATGAATATCCAGGAGGTAGAACATTCCCAAGGATACTCAATCCTTCAAATAATATAAATGGTTAGTCCACCATAATAATAATCATAACCATCATTCATCACTCATCATGATCAATATTCTGGTTTAGAATTTTTCCTCAGAAGACTGACACTAAGACCGACACTTGACCCATCCCCGACTGTAGTCCTTAACCGCGGACACGGCTATTCGAATAAATATTAACTCTGCAGAGGTTGTACTCTTTACCCACAGCCGACGGATTTCAGTAGTCGCAAAGGACTAGTTCCGTTTACGATATTTTAGAAGAAAACACACCTAACCAGTACACACCCATTTCTCATCCCGATGCCAGTTATCACCCTAGGCAACATTCAAGAAAAACTTTAAGACGGGGAGGCCCACACCTCGAATAGCATGGGATCAAATTTATATCGCACGCTCTAAGGGGTGCCCCCCTCTCGGTCCCAACCGGAAACACCCATGCCCCCTGACCGGATGACTGGCTTTAATCCAGGGCCATGGAACCCTCATCCCGGCCCCTCTATTTGGTGTGTACATGGAAAGAGGTTTGCAACTTACTAAACCATATTCTTTGTAGAAAACATATGGCACTACAAAAAGAAGGAGAACGGGGACAAGACTCGATCTATGGTCGACTCAGGAGGTTGTGTACTCTCTGCATGGTTAGCACAACAAACATATATCATAACATTAGACAGATTCACCACTCATCATACCCCTTCATGCCTTACTGACCATTCTCGCTCCAACGAGATGTCAGCACCAAGCTTGTGTCTATCAGAGACAGTGACTTCTCCCGATTCCTTTCGGTAGGCATGAATGGCATATGAGGGTGAATACTTTCACAAGCATATCAATTACAACAGTAAGGAATTTTCGTCATGCATTTGTAAACATGATCATACCATCACATGAAATAATGCATACTTCAAGTCAACTCGATGTTGTAGTCACATCAAGCAACACACAACAAATATTATACCAGGGTTCAGAATGCTTGCGTTCAATGTGTATGTATTTGAGGTGCACTCCAAACTTGATCTTCACTCCAAATTCCTATTTGAAATTATTCTAATTAACACACAATTCAAAAACAGCACAAAAGGTTGTTTTGGAAATTTTTCAAATAAAAATGAAAATAAACTAGATGGAATTTGGGAAACAACAGAAAAAGAATCAGGTTCATTGGAGTTATATTTTAAAAGTTATAGCCAGTCAAAGAATAGTCAAAGTTTTGTTTTAATAAAACATTTAAAAGAAAATGATTTGAACGAAATACGCTTTCTAGAGGGGGAGACGTACTTCAGCGCTTACACTTTCACTTAAGCACCTCGGCGGGGCCAGGGATCATTGAAGGTGGGCCTGCGGGTCCACCAGTCAAGTTTGACTGGTCCTCCCCTGCCTCCTTCCTCCTATGGCCGAGCGGAGGCGGAGCTCCGATGATCTTCGCTGGCGAACGACGGCTCTTAGGAGCCTTCCGTGGGCAGGAATGGATCCACCACTCCAGGTCGATCCTCCTGCTGGTCGAAAGGGTCGCGGGGGCGAAGAGGGGTCGCCGATGGCGAGCTCCAAGGCGGGCGGCGGCTTCGGGTCAGCTGGGGTTCTTGACCCATGGTGGCTCCCAGTCGAAACTGAGAGGGCGGGGGTTCCGCAGAGTCGATGGAGGGCGAATGGTGCCGTGATCGAGGAGGGGGACGCTCTGGCTCACTCGGATTCAAGTGCAGGGTGGCGGCGGCCGAAGCTAGCGGAGGCGACGAAGATGACTTCCTCTGCTCCATTTGTGGCTAGAAAGGCTGGCTATGGTTGGGGAGGGGCTAACGACGATCTCAAATGCGCTTGGGGTCTCTTTTTATAGGTGAATCAAGGTCGGTTCCGTCGACGGCCGAGGATAAGACTGGCGAACCATCGTTCTGTTGCTAGCAGGGTGACGTGGCAGCGATGGGCACTAGCGGACGAGCTCGTGGATGAGCTAGGCCTGTTGCCGGGGGCAGCTAGCATGTTGGGGTGGTTGGGGCGGTGCCGACCATGGCAGAACGGCAGCGGCCGCAGGCTAGCCGCCAACGAGCTCTGACGGCAATGCTACGAGACGGCAAAGGACGGTCGAGCAGCTCTATGGCGTTGGAGGGGTTGGGGGCATGTCCCTGTGGGAAGGGAAAGGCCAGGGACGGGGTAGGCGGACGCGGCAACTCGGTTGTGCGGCTGCAATACGCGCACTCTGGCTCGCGCTCTAGGCATGCACGGTGATCGTTTGACAAAATGCCAGGGCGACCAAACTTGCATGGATGCAACTGAAAGATAGCAGGACTATGGTTTAGGGTTAAACATGCCTAGAGGACATGTTGGTTTGTCCTGGGAGGTAACTTCCCAATACAAACACAAAACCATGCCAAAACTGTTCCTGCTCTCCAAGTGTTCGACAAAATGCAATGGGCATTAAGAAAACTCTTCTGGTGGTAAAAACCTCCAGGTTGGGGTCTCTCTAGATGCTGGTGATGATGGCATGGTTGTTTTATGAAGACAAGAAAGTTGCTAATGCAAGTTTTGTAAAAGTTAGTTTCTGGACAGAAACTAAATGGGGCTATAGCATGGTCAAAACTTTTTCCACTGGACCTCAACTCCTGGACTTAAGGGTTTGGTAGGCTAAACTTCAAATAGGAGAAATCTCATAGACTACCCATATCAACAAGGAATTCCTTCTTTTCCAGGAGACCATGTGAAAAGAACTCCAAAGTTAAGCGTGCTTGGCTTGGAGCGATTCTAGGATGGGTGACCGACCAGGAAGTTGGTCCCGGGTGCGCACGAGTGAGGAAAAAGTGCACAGGAAAGACGAGTGTTGGTGTGTGGGGTCAGTCTAGATCCTGCCAGGCGTAACGGGGTGTTACATGCAGCACCTGGCGGGGTGCATGGACTCACTCGGTCTCTTCATTTCCAAATTCCACGAGCGGGCTCTCCCTTTGTTCAAGCTCATGAAAAGGTCTGGACCATTCAAGTGGCCCCCGAGGCTGACACCACCTTCGAGGACCTCAAGAGGTACCTCACAAGCCCACCTGTCATGGTCGCTCAGCACCCTAATGAGCGCATGTTGTTGTACCTGGTGGTCACCCCTCAAATGGCCAGCGCGGCCCTTGTGGTGGAGTGGGAGCACCAAGATTGTATAAATAAGAAGCCCGCTGAGACCGCCCCTGGGGATGCCACCCTCGCGAAGGTATCATGTGAGCCCCCAGGGCCCTGGTGGCGCCCTCCGAGCCCCCCCCCCCCTTCAGAGGCCACCGGGTCCTGCATCCGGAGGCTCCCGCGGCGCCACCGCTGGAGCCCCTTGATGAGCACAACTCAGACACTACGGTCATGGGCCTCATCGAGCACCCCGTCTACTTTATCAGTATGGTGCTGCGAGATGCACGTGAGTGGTACCCCATGCACCAGAAACTCCTCCCAATGCTCCTCCTGACCTCCAGGAAGTTGCGCCACTACTTCCAAGGGCGCCCGGTCAGAGTGATCTCCCCCTACCCATTGGAGCAGGTTCTGTGGATCCCTAACGCCGTCGACCATGTGGCCTAGTGGAACATCGAGCTACAACCCTTTGAGATGGAGTTCCTCACACGAGGACCATAAAGGGTGCGTCCTTGGCAGACTTTACGGCAGAATGGATGGACCCTCACCAGGACGAATCCCACAAGGAGTCGCCCTCGCCTAAGGAGGTCGTCTCCAGGGGCTGGAGCATGCGCTTTGATGGGGCCTTCACGCACCAGGGCGTGGGGGCTGGCATGGTTCTCACTATGCCCTTAGGTCACATGCTTTACTGTGTAGTATAGCTCTGTTTCAGGTGCACCGATAAGGTCTCCAACAACATTGACGAATACGAGGGGCTCATCGCTGGGCTCAAGGATGCCATTGCGCTCGGGGTCAGGCGCATCATAATCAAGGGGAACTCACAGCTCCTCATCAACTTCTCCAACAAGAAATACAAGCCGAAGGATGAGCACATGGCGGCCTACCTGGAGGAGGTGCGAAAGCTCGCGAAGTGCTTCATGGGCATGGACATTTAACACATCCCTCATGGTGACAATGGCGAGGCAGACGAGATCACGAAGAGCGCCTCTCGTCGCAAGCCCTAGAGTCCATGCATCTTCGAGGAGCAGCTCCTAAAGCCCTCGGTGGCACCTCCGTCTGCCATCCCCGTGGCGCCTCATGAGGAGCTCCCTGCTGCACTACCCACGGGTGCACCAGACTATGGTCCACCCTTAGGCACGCGCATGTTGCTGGCACTCGAGCCGTAGCCTGAGGGCTGCACTACAGAGATCAAGGCCTACCTGGAGAGCGACGTTCTCCTAGAGATCGACGTTGAGGCAAAGAGGGTGGCCCCCCAGGCCGCCCTCTACCACCTAAGGAGGGAAACATGTACTGCCACAGCTTGAACGGGGTCACGTTGCGGTGCATCTCCAGGGGCAAGGGCATGAGCTGCTCTCCGACATCCATGGAGGCGACTATGGCCACCACACATCCTTGCACACCCTTGTAGGTAAAGCATTCCACGGCTGCTTTTATTGGCCCATAATGCTCGAGGATGCTATGGAGTTGGTACAGGCGTGCGAGGCTCACCAGTTCCACGCCAAGAAAATTCATTAGCCGACGCAAGGGCTCTAGACTATCCCCCTCTCGTGGCCCTTCGTGGTATGGGGGCTGGATATCCTCTAGCCTTCCCCTTGCACGGCCGGTGGCTACCTCTTCCTCTACCTTGCCATCGTCAAGTTCACCAAGTGGGCGGAGGTCCAGCCTATCTGAACCATACTGGCAGGCTCAGCAGTCAAGTTCATCAAGATCTTGGTTTATCGTTTCAGCATCTGTAGGATCGAAAGTAGGTCTAGAGGGGGGTGATTACACTACTTGACCAAATAAAAGTTTTCCTTTTTCCCAATTTTAAATCTTGGAAAGTTTTAGCATTCATAGCATATCAAGTAACACCCTATATATGCATGTCTAAGAGTGTAGCAGCGGAAAGTAAAGACATTGCACATGTAAGTAAAGAGAGGGTTAGGAAAGCAAACACAAGTGATGACACGATGATTTTTCCCGTGGTTCCGATAGGTGGTGCTATCGTACGTCCATGTTCATGGAGTCTTCAACCCATGGAGGGTAACGGTCGCGAGAGTCCACGGAGGGCTCTACCCACGGAGGGTTCCACGAATAAGCAACCTTGACTATTCCATGTGACTTTCATCCACGAAGGACTAGCCTCACTATGGGTAGATCTTCACGAAGTAGGCAATCTCCTTGCCCTTACAAACTTCTTGGTTCACTCCACAACATGAAGTAGGAGGCTCCCAAGCAACACCTAACCAATCTAGGAGGCACCACCCTCCAAAAGGTAATAGGCTCGGTAATGACGATGAACTCCTTGCTCTTGTGCTTCAAGATGGTAGACTCCTCAACACACAATCACTCTCTCATAGATTTGGCTTGGTAGAAGAGATGGGATTGGTGGAAAGCAACTTGGAGAGGCTAGAAATCAAGATCCATATGGTTGGAGTGGAAGATCTTGACATCAACACAAGGGTAGGTGGTTCTCTCTCAGAAAACTGAGTAGGATGGGCATGGAATAGTTCTGAGTGCTTCTCTTTCGAGTGGATGGTGGTGAAGGGGTATATATAGGCATCCCCCAAAATCCAACCACTACACACAAAATGACTATCTTGGTCACACTGATGTGTAAATCTCGGTGGTACCGAAGTGACCAAAAGTGACAACTTTTGAATCTCGGAGGGACCGAGATACAATTCTCGGTTGCACCGACAAGGTGACCAACGGACATATTTGCCAATCTCGGTGACGCCGATTCACCATTTTCAGACGGATTGAAAATGTGAACTTGCGTAGCAGAATCATGGCAACCCAACTCGGTGGCACCGAGTGCAGTGTTGGCTGCACCGAAGTGTTAGGGTTTGGCTGAGTCTGTCTAGGGTTTAGAATCGGTGGCACCGGGATAGGAATGTTGGTTGCACCGATTTTGCATATTTGGCTTAGGACAGACTTTGGTGGGAGAGTTTGTGGATGTTTTGGTGACTGTCACTTGTGCACGTTTGAGCATATTGTCCATCATCAAAACTTTACCACCTTTTAATAGTATTGGCTTTCCTATGGACTCAAAGTGATTTCTCATAAATGTAAAATGTAGAATCCTCTTGCTTGAAGCTTAGCCAACCTATTTCCTTGCATCTTGGGGTAGTTCCACAATCCTTTGGCCATCCTATCATTGAACTTGTCCTGAAATATACTTAGTGGAAACATTAGTTCAATGACTTATATGTTGTTATTAATTACCAAAACCACCAAGGGAGCAAATGTGCTTTCAGTCTCCCCCTTTTTGGTAATTGATGACAACATATAGATCAAAGCTTCGACAAAGATATGATCATGGAATATAATCGTCGCTTTGAGAAGTATGTGATAAGCAAGAGCTCCCCGTAAATTTGTGCACTATTTTTAAATTTGCGTTTGAATGCAAATGCACAATCGATTAGGTACATGGGTTACTTCTTACATGTCACATACCACTTGGTGGTGTGCGAGAGTAATTGGAATGAATATCATAGCACAACACAATTAAACAAAGATGAATGGGCATCACATGAGCATTAAGATGATAGGAAATAGTAGCATCACACATTAAAGCGTATGATCAAACATCATCAAGTGTGTATCACAAGCAAAACAAAAGCATATCATGGCAACCAAAAGCAATTGTTTTTGAAAAAGCAACAAACACCAAACGCTCTCTCTCACTCGAAGCCTAATGATCTATATACACTTCTCCCCGTTTGGAAACAAGTTACCGAAAAGTTCAAAGGCATATATCTAATCGTTCTTGGGCTTATCTCCTCTGATTGTCTATGAAGGAGTTGAGATAACAGCATCGACGAAGATCTCTGCAGATGTCATGGATGGAGTTGTAGTGGTCACGGGAGGAACTGGAGCTGATGGAGCAGGAGTTGTGCTGACAGTAGAAGGAGATGATGAAGAGGGCCTCAAGTCTAGTACAGGCACTGTAGCTGATCTAGCCTGAGTAGTGAACTGGGTGCCTGGCTTGAGAGGTGATCCATCCTCATCATCATCATCATCTAAAGAAGAGGTAGAAGAGACCCGAGGGATGTGCATGGAGTCAACTTCCTTCTGAAGCTCTATAACTGCCTTCGACAACTTGTCCACCTTATCACCAAGAGTCTTGATCCTTGTCTCAAAGATCCTCACAAGACTGTTCTTGTTGTCCAGAATCCCCTTGATATCCTTCTGCATGCCCTGGACGGCTGAGATCAGAAGATCCATTTGCTCGTTCCTGGATCTGGGGGCTTGAGCACTAGCGGCTAGAACTGCTTCTGCCTCTGCCTGTGTTGTAGAAGATGTGGGATGATCTGGGTCCATCACCACAACATTATCCTCAAGTTCTGGTTGTAGGGGCAGATGTGGACGATCTAGAGCAAAGATGTGATTCTCCAACTGAGAGTTGATAAGCAACTGGATGTAGGGTGCATAACAACAAGAGCGCTTTTGATCAGCAGCAACCCTCTTGATTGTCTCAACAATCAAATCCATAAATCTAATTCTGGTGTGTCCGTCAAGGTGAATCAACATGTTGATGGAGTAGCCTCGGATCATCTTGTCATCTCCTGACTTGGGCATCAAGGTATGCCTCAGAATAGTGTTCATTGTACGGAGACCTGCTTGCGGATAATAGATGGATCCTAGCTTGTGTGATTGCACCTTGTCTATGGGGATAGGAGTATACATATCCTTCATGGCATTGTGACTTGCCTTGGGTTCTGAGTATACATCTAGATCGCCTTCATGTGCTTCTGGAACTCGTAGAAGTGCAGACCACTCCTCAACAGTGGATTTATACCTTGCTCCTTCAGTCATCCATACAATTCTACCATCTCCGTAGAAATGTGCAGTGGAGTAGAATTGCATGATCATTTCGTCGTTCCATGCAGTAAGCTCTCTACCAATGAACTTATCCAGACCAATGCAATGGAAATTATCTTGGACACTTGGGAAGTAGTCCACATTATCCTTAATGAATTTCCAATAGACATATCTCATATCGCTAACAGTTGGGCTCTTGTGAAGCAACACTGTCTCATAAAAGTCCTGTTGCTCTCTAGTGTAGAACCTGTAGTCAACAGCAGTTTTCTTCCTTTGAGCATAAGGATCTATTGCTCTCCAGGCTCTCAATCCTGAGTCTTTCCTCTTCTTCATGTCTTCTGCAACTAAGTGGCTGGCATCATGTACTGGAAGATGTGGTCTGAGCTTCATCAAAGTAGTCAAGTCATCATCATCTTCAAGTCTGGATGCAGTCCCCTTGTTCTTCTCAAAAGCTGGAATGTCTCTGGTAGTCCTCCTAGACTTCTGTGCAACAGCTTTGTTGGATGTGGGCTTGGTGCTCTTGGAAGTGCCAGTCTTTGGCATAGCATCATCCATAAGCTTCTTAGCTTTCTTCTTGGGAGGGGCTTTCTCAACATGTTCTTCCTCCTCTTCCTCAACAGCAGCACCAGCAGCCTCCTCTAGATCTTCATACATAGAGGTAGGCCTGCCAATCACATGAATAATCCTCTTTCTGGATTTCTTCTCACCTGCCTTCTTAGGCGTAGCCTTCTTTGGTGGATCAACAGATATTGTGTCTCTAGAACTCTCATGTGCTTTGATAGTCTCTAAGCTGGCATAAATCTTGCTGACAACTCTTCTGGAAGAAGTAGCTTCAGTTGTTGACTTCTTAGCAGCCTTTTCTTGCTTCTTGGCAAGAATTTCCTCAGGAATGAAGTCTGAATCTTCTTCATCAGAGTTTAGCTTCTTCCTGGTCCTGGTGGCAGGCTTGGGAAACCCATGAGAGCAGGGGTGCCTGGATCTGAAAAAGAACTAGCATCTGGGCTTGTGCCAGAACTCATGTCAACTCCCTACTCTGCCAAATTTTGACTGTCCTCTGTATCTGACATACTGACCCTGTGAATAGAGTATAGGAGAGCAGAAGTAGACGAGTCATCACAAAATGAGGCTGGTTTTTTAAATTTGAACAATAAATTTTCAAGATTTTTGCATTCTGTCAAAGAAATATCGGTACAGCCGAAACAAATTTTTTTGTGGGGCCCAGACTGACTGACTCACTTAACCGAACCTTGGCACCCTTTTCGGTTGGACCGAAAAGAGGAACTCGGTTCCACCGAGTCAGTTCTCAGCAACACAGATTTCACATCGGTGAGACCGATATGTCTATTTCAGTTCCACCGAGATTTATCGGGCGGACGGCAAAACCCTAGAAAATTTGTTATTCGCTAGACTATGGAGACTTCGAGTGGATAGGAATATGTGCAAAGGGTGTATTAATGATAAACATGAATCTAATGCGCAAGAATCGGATGAGGAGCACAAAAGAGATTGAATCCGTACCCTAGCTTGGTGCGGATCCTCTACGGCGGCGACGAGGGAGAGGATTTTGTCAACTACGGAGATTCCCAGCGGCGGAGGAGCGCAGGGAGACAAGGGCGATGACCAAGGGTCTTGTAGGTGGCAACTTAGGGTTCTGAGGTGCAATGAATGAGATTGAATTTCAAAGTGTTGGGGTCCACGGCTTATATACCCACCACTGTCGGTGACACCGATTCTAACTTTTCGGTGTCACCGAGTTCCTCAACTGTGAGTTGACAGGGAAACTCGATGTAACCGAGAAAATGGAATCGGTGGTACCAAGATTGAAAACCAGATCAACCCTAGGCATTCGGTGAGACCGAGATTTTATGGTTGGTTCCACCGAGATGCACTTGGGAGGTTTTAATGGTCAGTCCTTGTCGATACGGAACTCCGAGTGCTCCACACACAGAGGGATCGAAAAGCACTTGTTCAAATTTTGTGATGCAGCATGAATAGAGTATGTGGTGAGAAAGCATAGACAGCTAAAGAAGTGATCCTAGGCATTCTTGTATATCCAATTGGCAAAATATAAATTAAAAGTCAAATAGCAACAATTGGATATCCTTGAATGAGTAAATAAATGCACACCAACATGCTCACACAATAAGATGTCAAATGAAATCATGTTAAACATGCACAAACACTCTAGCATCTAACAAGCACTTGGGCGATGACGAAGTCATCTATATATGAGTATTTGATATAGGATACAAGTAAGAGTACTTGATCATAGGTCATACTCATCGTTTAAGCACAAGCGGGGTTACCACTTTTACATAGAGCATTTAATGTTGTCACATACTAAGAGATGCTTTGACTCAAGTCTTAGAGTAAATCTCCCCCTAGATGTGACCTCCCCCAAGAGAGGGATAAACTAACCTTTGGTTTTGTCGATGAAGGCTTCATCTTGGTGAGGTAGTGGTGGATGCTCAAGGTTGATGAAGATCACCAAGAGTTGGGAGCATCCTTGTTGTTTCCTTACTCTTCTCACCTACATGGGTTAGTCCTAACACACAAGAGATAAATACAAGGATATCTATGGGCATGGAGTGCAAAGCATGTGTAATGATTTCCATTGATTTGTTGAGTACCTTGTCCCTTTCTTACCTTTGAGGGAATGTGTGACTCCTTGATCTATTGCATAGGGTTGATGTTGATTGCAAATAGATCTTGCCATTAATGAATATGAGTGAATTTCATTCGCGGAGTCACCCCTCAAGAACTCTCTAGTTCTTCTTCTTGGGAACCCACATCAAGTTGATGGGGATCCTTGGTGTTGAAGTAGCACTTGTAGAAGTTGAGCTTGTAGTAGCCTTGGGAACCCACTTCACCAAAGCTTGGGGTTCATATTCATAAGAGTCAAAGTCCTCTTGGAGCTTGTTCTTGCCCTTGAGCTTGGTGTCTTGTGGTGGAAGGTCATCTTGAGTGTTTGTCCCCTTGGGAAGAGTATTTTCATACTTCTCCTTTTGAGGAACAAACTTGGGCTCGGGATATTGACCTTCTTCCTATTCAACTCCATTAGCGTTGAAGTATCCAACACCTTGATTCTTCCAATATCCTCCATGCTTGCGTACAATCTCATCAAATTGTTTGTACCCTTCATGACTCTTGTAGATACCTTTTTCAATAATTCCTTTCAATAAAGCATTTTCTTGCTCAAGTGTAACTTGGCTAAGAGAATCATCATTAGTGGAATCAATAGAACTACTAGGAGCAACATCATTGGGTTTAGCATTTTTATTGTTGCTACTAGATGAAGAACATTTTTTCCTTTGTTACTAGTTTGCTTAGATTTGACTTGTCGCATGAATGTAGACAACAGTAGTCATTTGGCAAGATAAGATGAAGTCTTCTTTCGGAGATCGTCATTGATAGCTTTAAGAAATTCAGGTTCTTGCTCCAAATTGAGCTTCTCGAAGTGTAGCTTATCATGAATTCTTACAAGATCTCTATGATCTTCAAGAGTAGTTTCATGAGCTAACATAAGAGTGTTGAGTTCTTTAGTTAGTTCTTCTATATTCATCTTATCATCGTCAATTGACTTATCTTAACTAGTATGAGAAGTATCAAGTTCATTATGATTAACATCACTAGTTTTATCACATAGCAAGTCATCATCGTAAAGCAAATCATCTTCATCACTATCAAAATCAAGATATTTAGGGTGAGATACCTTGGGGCATTTAGCCATGAAGCAACTTCCACCTCCTTCATTTGGTGAATCAAATAGATCATAGGAGTTGGTTGTCACTAGTGCAATCTCGGCAACACCATCATCTTGACTATAGTCGGAGTCGGAGTGATAGCTTCTCTCGGAGTGGTTGTCGGAGTCGGAGCCGGAAACCCATTCACCAACATGAGCTTGATGCTTTCTTCTTGAGTTTCTCTTGGTGTACTTGTCCTTCTTCTCCGAGTCCCTACTTCTCCTTGAGGGTCTTCGTTCATAACGATCATCTCTACTCCTTCTCTCTCTTCGAGGTGATTCATCTCTTGAGCTTCATCTTCTTGGTGACTCTTCTCTTCGTTTGTAGGGAGCCGAGCACTCATTGGAGTAGTGTCCAGGCTTCCCACGGTTGTAGCAGTTTCGGTCACGACTTGACGAATGCTTCTCTTCGTGTCTTGAGTTGGAGCTGCAATCTTTGCTTCTATTCTTGTAGAACTTGTTGAATTTCTTGACCATGAGGCTTATCTCTTCATTTGTGACAAGGTTGTCGCTTGAGGTAGCGGGAGCATCACTTATGGCTTTGTAAGCACCGCTAGACTTGTGATGAAGGTCTTCCTTATCTTTGAGTGTCATCTCATGAGCAACAATTCTACCAATCACTTCCTTTGGTTTGAGATCTTTGTAGTTGGTCATCATTTGGATCAATGTGCACACGGTGTCACATATCTCATCCAAAGCTCAAAGTATCTTCTTGATGATGAACTTGTCAGTCATTTCTTTGCTTTCTAAGCCGGAAATCTCATTGGTAATGAGAGCTAGCCTAGAGTACATCTCAGCGACTCCTTCATCATCCTTCATCTTGAACTTGTCAAGTTGACCTTGAAGAACATCTAACTTTGATTCTCTCATGGACTCAGTTCCTTCGTGCATATCAACCAAAGTATCCCAAATCTCTTTTGCATGTTCAAGGCGGCTGATTTTGTTGAATTCTTTGGGGCATAGGCAGTTGAAGAGAATGTCACATGCTTGAGCATTGAGTTGCAACATCTTCAATTCATCCACAGTCGCTTCATGATTCGGTTCCTTTCCATCCGCAAAGAATTCACCTTGCAAGCCAACACGAACAACAGCCCAAACGGTAGGATTATGACCAAGTAAATGCATTTTCATTTTATGCTTCCAACTAGCAAAATTAGTGCCATCAAAGTACGGACCTCTACGGTGATAATTTCCCTCACTAGATGCCATACTTCTCCTAGGTTGTGAAACCAATGCAATGGAGACCAAAGCTCTGATACCACTTGTAGGATCAAAAGTAGGTCTAGAGGGGGGTGATTAGACTACTTGACCAAATAAAAGTTTTGGCTTTTCCCAATTTTAATTCTTGGCAAGTTTTAGCATTCATAGCATATCAAGTAACACCCTATACATGCATGTCTAAGAGTGTAGCAACGGAAAGTAAAGACATTGCACATGTAAGTAAAGAGAGGGTTAGGAAAGCAAACACAAGTGATGACACGATGACTTTTCCCGTGGTTACGATAGGTGGTGCTATCGTACGTCCATGTTCATGGAGTCTTCAACCCATGGAGGGTAACGGTCACGAGAGTCCACGGAGAGCTCTACCCACGGAGGGTTCCACGAAGAAGCAACCTTGACTATTCCATGCGACTTTCGTCCACGAACAAGGGTAGGTGGAGAGAAACTTGGTAGAAGAGATGGGAATGGTGGAGAGCAACTTGGGAAGGCTAGAAATCAAGATCCATATGGTTGGAGTGGAAGATCTTGACCTCAACACAAGGGTAGGTGGTTCTCTCTCAGAAAACTAAGTAGGATGGGCATGGAATAGTTTTGAGTGCTTCTCTTTTGAGCGGGTGGTGGTGATAGGCATCCCCAAAAATCCAACCATTACACAAAAAATGACCATCTCGGTGACAACGATGTGTAAATCTCGGTGGTACCGAAGTGACCAAAAGTGACAACTTTTGAATCTTGGAGGGACCGATATACAATTATCGGTTGCACCGACAAGGTGACCAACGGTCAGATTTTCCAATCTCGGTGACACCGACTCCCATTTCCGGATGGACTGAAAATGTGAACTTGCATAACAGAATCTTGGCAACCCAACTCGGTGGCACCGAGTGTAGTGTCGGCTGGACCGAAGTGTTAGGGTTTGGCTGAGTCTGTCTAGGGTTTAGAATCGATGGCACCGAGACAGGAATGTTGGTTGCACCGATTTTGCATATTTGGCTTAGGACAAACTTTGGTGGGAGAGTTTGTGGATGTTTTGGTGACTGTCACTTGCGCACGTTTGAGCATATTGTCCATCATCAAAACTTTACCCCCTTTTAATAATATTGGCTTTCCTATGGACTCAAAGTGATTTCTCACAAATGTAAAATGTAGAGTCCTCTTGCTTGAAGCTTAGCCAACCTATTTCCTTGCATCTTGGGGTATTTCCACAATCCTTTGGCCATCCCTATCATTGAACTTGTCCTGAAATATACTTAGTGGAAACATTAGTTCAATGACTTATATGTTGTTATTAATTACCAAAACCACCAAGGGAGCAAATGTGCTTTCAACATCCCCAACTGCATCATCACAAACAATGGTTCGTAGTTCACTAGTGGCCTCTTCAAGACCTACCGTGCCTCCATCGGCATGCGGATCTGCCTCACCTTCGTGTCACACCCTCGACGCAACAACTAGGTTGAGTGGGCTAACGCGGAGGTCCTCGAGACTAGGAGCTTCAAGAAGAAGCTCACAGCCTACGCCATGGGCTTGCTAGATGAGCTCCCAGCGGTGCTATGGTCCATCTGCACCATGGAGACCAAGCCTACGGGCGAGACACCCTTCTTCCTCGTTTATGGGGCAGAAGTCGCCCTCCCAGCCGAGGTTGAGCATTGGTCCTTGCAGGTTTTGGCCTTTGAAGAGTCTTGTCCGGACGGCCCGTGGGAGGATGACATGCTCTTCCTCGAAGATGCCTGTCACTAGGCTGCCCTAGGCGCGGCAAGGTACTAGCAGGCATTGCATCCCTATCACAACCGCAACATATGCCCCTGCACCCTGGAGGTAGGCGACCTGGTGCTCCATTGAATCATCTCCAGAGCGGGACTCCACAAGCTCTCTCCAATGTGGGAAGGCCCCTTCAGGGCCACACACGTCTCTAGGCCCGGTGCGGCACAACTCCAAACGACGGAGGGTGTTCTGGTACAAAACACATGGAACATCCAACATCACCACAAGTTATATCCATGACCCCATGCATACGAGTGAGATGGAGTTGTACACGCTCCGGGACTCTTTCTACCAACGCTGCCCACGGCATGTGAGAGTCCCTTCCCACTCTCGTGGATTCCCCATGCTCCGCACTGGTGGAAACACCTACCACTTTCGTGGAAGCCCCGCGCACGACACCGGCAAAAAACCCATGCTCGGACATGGCAGACCTTTTGACAATGAGGGCACTTTTCAGCTGCATCAACCTCAAACTAACTCATGTCCATCACGGCAACGCGTTTGTCATACTTTGAGGGGCGACTCTCGACCATAGCCTCAAGCTGACCTGTGTCAAGCAGAACAACATGCATCTTTTAGTTATGTAAGGAACCTACTTCATGTATCAGTAAAGTTCATTTCCTCTAGAGTTCTTGTGCATTTACAGCCGAGCGCGACCCAACGGAGGTATGCGCTCGTGAGTCCCCCTGTGCCTGTTACGAGAGCTAGGGCTGGCCATGATGTCTGTGCTCGGCTCAGTCCCTGTAGCACTACAAAACCCAAGCGAACGAGCTATGGCTCGTGGGCCTGCTCCCATGTATGTCACCTCGCTAGGTCCTTGGTGCTCTTGCCTCCTTGCATGACACCCACACGTGACCTCGCAAGCATGCCCCGCGGAGCCCCCTGCGAATTTGGGCAAGTTTTACTGGTACAGGATATCGAAGGCTTCTGGAGGCCCCCACGGACGAAAGGCCTCGCAAGGACGTGCACCTCACGAGCCGCCCCTCGCGGAGGGCACACTCCAAGCTACATCCCCCGAAGCAGTTAAGTCTAGAGCACCCCTCATGTTTTCTCACCCCCTATAATTTTTCCCTCTTAAAGCTTCCCGACTTCCCTCACATGAGCTGCCTACGTGCCGAGGGAGGACCCCAGGCATCGCGCCTCGAGGGATCCTATAGGCCCCAAGAGCCCTACACCCTCTGGCACTATCGGGAGCACGCCCCAGGGAGGCCAACGATGGTTGTTGCTTGCCTCGAGGGTCAGGTTCCGGTGGCGTAGGGCGTAGATGAATCAAAAAGAGGAAGGGAGGCCTCAAGAGATAAAGTGGGGGCACACGAAAGCGACGAATGCTTGGAAAGCATGCTAGTACAACACATAATATTTTTTATGCCCTTAGGGCTACATCACTTGCGCACGAGCAAAAGGAACAGGATCGTCGCTCATCGAGGGTCCATCGCAGCCCTCTCCAGCCTCTAGTCAAAGTCCTCGTCTTCTCTCTTGATGCTCTCGGGACTCCCGTCATTGTTGCTCCCATCAGACGGGCCAGAGTGCTCCCGCTATCGCTTTTTGCACAACACCTCATGCGGCCTCCGGCGACCCCGAAGAACTTCCCAAAGAGGGTGGCATCCCCGTTGAACCTGAAATACAGGACCTACCCGCGCTGCAGGTCATGGGAGCGGGCAAACTATTTGCACCCTCAGTCCAGAAACATGAACTCTAGAGAAGAAAACCTCACCGCGACCAAAGAGGGGTTGTTCCAGCAGCTGCCCGTTGGCAACCATAGGCCCGAGGGCCCGCGGCCCACTAGCACCCTCACGAAGGAGTCCGGGAGACGAAGCCATCTACGGGGTTGGCGGTGCAGCCCCACGATGAACTCGTTCGTGACCTCCGCCACATCGACGTCTGCCTCGGGGACATCATCCGGAGGAGTGGGGGAGCGTGCCCTGTGGCATCCCCTGCGTCCACGCGTGCCGCGTCGACCATGGTCTCGGGTTGTAGGCACCCCCTGTCTGTTGGGGCAAGCCTCCACTACGATGGCCACGGTCAGCGTACGTCCCCAGAAGGAGGCCTCGCTGCCTCGGCCGGGATGCGTCCTCGACCCCTACTCCCTACATACATCAACTTGGACAGGGCCTCTTACTGTGTTGCCCCTTGCCCTTCTCAATGGCAGATAGTTTCCGCTTGGAAGCCATCACGGTGGTGGCTGACGCTGGGGATTGGGAGACTAGAGGCAAGCGGGTGAGTGGAGCGGGTCGCAGGCAGGAAGAGCAGGGGAATCCCTGCCTTCGTATGGCTATGATTTAAGACCGGGTCAAGCAGTTACCGATGCGTCATGGGGAGTGGGAGCATCCTGTCCCATCAGGGTGGGCACATGTCCACTCTGGGCCCGGTAGTTCGTAAGGGCCCGTGGCGTTTCGGCCTGTGCTATTTCATGCTTCACTCGCGAGACATGCACGCCGAGGCCCCGGGGGCTACTGTCGGCCTACTGGGACCCAGGGTACCATGGCCTGTTTGCCGATGTCCCTAAGGGGGGCCCTGATGCGACACAGGTGAGGCAGCCCAGCCTCGACCAGTCAAGAAGAGCTACCCCTAAGGTGGCGGCTCCTGACGAAGGCCACAAGGCATCAAGCCGCCTCGCATGGGTTCCCTCAGTGGGGCGCCTCATGAGGCCAGGAACACGACGCGAGACGCAGGGCCTCGAGGCCATCACGTGGGGGACAGGCCAACTTGGAGGAAGATGACAAGGCCTGTGGCAGTGGGCGTGGCCCGGCGTAGTTTCCTTTCTGTTGATTGGGGGCATTGTCTGTTGCCCTTTATAAAGCAAGTTCCCAAAGCTTACAGTTTCGGTGATAGACGAACAGGACGGATCAGTGCTGCAGGACGAAGATCATCGCTGAGCCCGCGAAGACATCATGAAGACCACTTTACCTGGCGAAGACCATCTTTAGTCAGGATAGGCTTGGGTCCTATCCCCCTTCGAATTGTTGTCCTGTTGCAACCCTTTCCCACTAATATTTTTGGGGAATGCAGCCGAGGCACTACAAAAGGGGAATGGCCATATCCATTTGGGGGGATCAAGCCATCCTCTCCCCCGAACACTCATGTACTCGAGCATCAAGTTCGCTTCTTTTCGAGAAAACAAATCACAAGCAGGAGTAGGGTTTTACGCCCCCGGTGCCCCGAATCTTGGTATCCCGTGTGTCTCCATCGTTTTTAGTGAGGAAGAGTGAGCTCGCCATCGATCTTGATGTGTTTGTCATCGTGTTGCAGGTTGTGATAACCCACAAGTGTAGGGGATCGTTTGTAGCCTTTTTCGATAAGTAAGAGTGTCGAACCCAACGATGAGCTAAAGGTAGAATTAATATTCTCTCAAGTTCTATCGACCACTGATACAACTCCACGCACGATAACACTTACTTTAACTAGAACAAGTATGAAACTACTTTGCGGGAATAAAGGTAGAAGTACTTAGCAGGTGTAATAAATAGTTTTGCAAGATAATAAAGAACATGAAAATAAAAGTTAGGGGCTGTTTAGATAAAGATTAATAAATAAGTTGTTTAGTAGAAAGCTTTTTTGTAACACAAGAGAAATATTGTCCATTGGCAATTGAATATAACATGGTAGATACTTATCATATGCAATGAGGGAGAGGCATATGCTAACACACTTTCTGTACTTGGATCATATGCACCTATGATTGGACCTCTAGCAAGCATCCCCAACTACTAGAAACCATTAAGGTAAACCCAACCATATCATTAAACATCAAGTCCCCTTTACTCCCATACGCAAACAACTCCCTTACTCGGGTGTAAGCTTCTATCACTCTAGCCATCCACTATAAGCGAATCATGAACATATAGCAAACCCTCCAGCGTGAATCCTTCACGTGTGTGCCTCACGGAAGGCACCTTAGGACAGCACCATACCAACATACAACTCATATCAATAACATCATACCACAATTAACCCGTAGGGAAAAAGAGATCTACTCAAATATCATAAGATAGCCACACATCATTGAATAATAATATATAGTATTACACACCATGTTTTAGTAGAGATTACATCGGGGAGAAGAGGGTTTACACCGCTGCATGGAGGGGGGGTTGGTGGTGATGGAGGTGAAGTTGTTGGTGTAGATCGCCGTCATGATGGTTGCCCCGACAGCACTTCGGCACCACCGGGAGAGAGGGGGAGAGATCCCCTTATTCTTATTCCTTGGTATCCCCCTAGATGGGAGGAGAATTTTCCCTCTGGTCCATGGCCGCCATGGAACCCGGACGGCAGGAGCCCCTCCGATATTGGATCTCACTCTCTGTTTCTCTCCTATTTTCGCGACTGTTTTCTCACCCCTTCACCGTTTCTTAAATATCTGGAGATCTGTAACTCCAATAGGGATGAAATTTTGAGGGTATTTTTATCGCAAAAATATATTTCTTGCGGCAAAAGTAGGACCCCAAGAGACTTAAGGGGGATCCACAGGCCATCAGGTTGCAGCCAACCCTCTTGGTCGCGCCCTGTCCACTTGTGCCTCCCTCTAGCACCATGTTGCGTTGATTCTTCTTCCCAAAATTCACATATATTCCAAAAAACATCTCAGTAATTTTTTATCGCGTTTCAACTTTGTTTAATATGGAATTTCTATGAAACAAAACACACCCAAAAAGTAGGAAATAACACTGGCACTAGATAAGTAAGTTAGTCCCAAAAATAATATAAAATCTTGCCAAAAGTATATGAAAGTAGTAGAATATTGGCATGAAACAATAAAAAATTATAGATACTACGGAGACATGTCAACATCCCCAAGATTAATTCTTGCTCGTCCTCGAGTAGGTAAATGATAAAAAGATAATTTTTTATGTGGAATGCTACCTAACATAATCTTGAATGAATGTATAATCATCGTATGAATATTAAGATACAAGTGATTCAAAGCAATATGCTATCATTTGACAAAAATACAATGATGCTTAGGTTTATTAGCAAACAATCATGTCCTTTCAAAATAATAATGCTAAAGAACATTATCCCTACAAAATCATATAGCCTGTCATGATTGATATTCCTAGCATAAAGTATAAATCATGAGCACTCCAGTGTCAAACCAAGTAATTAGATCATACTTTGTAACACGCTTTAGCTTTTTATTACTCACTCAATACATGAGCGTGAATCATGGATATAGCATAAAGGTGGAATAGAATATGGTGGTAGGTTTCAAAGGGGTGAAAGTGGAGAAGAAAGTCTCGCCTCAACTAGGCGTATCAACGGGCTATGGAGATGCCCGTTAATAGATATCAATGCGAGGAGTAGGGATTGCCATGCAACAGATGCACTAGAGCTATAAGTGTATGAAGGCTCAACTGAAGCTTAAGTGGGTGTGCATATAACTTGCTTGCTCACATTTGAGGAAGCTCGTCAACGGAATATAGAAGCCAAGTTCTATAATGAAAAATTCCCACTAGCATATGGAAGTGACAAAACAAGAGACTCTCTATATGAAGAATATGCTGCCACTTCGAGGCACAAGTGTGGTAAAGGATAGTAGCAAAGTCCCTTCTCTCTTTTTATCTCATTTATTTGTTTATTTGTTTTTTCATGGTGTGTTTTTTGGCTCCCCCATTTTTTCGTCACGAACCTCATCCCGACTTGTGGGGCAATCATAGACTTCATCATCCTTTCCTCACTGGGACAATGCTCTAATAATGATGATCATCACACTTTTATGTACTTACAACTCCATATGAAAACCTATTAAACAATATGACTAAATATGAATGCCTCTGGCAGTGTACCAGGATGTGCAATGATCTAGCATAGCAAAAGATATAAAAAAATGGGCACGCCATGGAAATATCATGCTAGCTATCTTACGATCAAGCAAAGCAATATGACAATGAATGCACAAGTCATGTATATGATGATGATCGAAGTTGCATGGCAACATATCTCGGAATGGCTATGGAAATGCCATGATAGGTAGGTATGGTGGTTGTTTTAAGGAAGATATAATGAGGCTTATGTGCAACAGACCGTATCATATGACAGGGTTTGGATGCACCAACGAAGGCCGCACCAATCCTGGAAGTGAGAAGGGGCAATGCACGGTACTAAAGAGGCTAGCAAATATGAAGTGGTGAGAGAGCGTATATCCATGGATTCACATTAGTCATAAAGAACTCACATACTTATGGCAAGATTTTATTAGTTATCTCGAAGCAAAGCACTACTCACATGCCCCTAGGGAGGAGGTTGGTAGGAGCTAACCATAGCGTGCCCCCGATTATATCAGCACAAAGGATTTCAATCAAGGATAAATTATGCTCCAATCTTCATCGCATAACTAGAGACTATATGTGCATGCTTCGGGAGTCACAAACCTTAAAATCAATATTCTTACTAACCCACAATCATCCCCTAGTGCACCAACATATTACTATCTTAATGTCGAAAAACTATTGCAGGTAATCAAACATATCTTATTTAGTGATCTACAAGTTTTATGTGGGATTTTAGGACTAACCATGTAAATGACCAATTCCTGTTGACTCTCTAAATGGGTATAAGTGAAGCATGAGAGTTTAATGCTTTCTACAAAATACCTGGACATGATCTAATAAATATAAGTGAAGCAAAAGAGCATTCTACAAATAATGGTTTTCTATATGTAGAGAAACAGGCATCCAACTTCAAATGATAAAAGTGAAGCACATGAAGCATTCTATAAAGCCATACTCAAAAGATATAAGTGAAGTGCAAAGAGCATTCTATAAATCAACCATGAACTTTCCCAAACCATCATGGTGTATTTCTAAAAGGAAAATAAAATGCACATGAGGCTCCAAGAATTTACGCATATCATGTGAACAAAACAAAAACAAAAACATACCAAGAGTTGTTGAAGAAGAAAGATGGGCTGCATTCCGGGACATCTCCTAGCTTATACGCTTGAGTCTCCTTAAATATTTGCTTGGGGTGCCTTGGGAATCCCCAAACTTGATCTCTTGCCTTCCTTATTCTTCTCATATCAATACCTCCTCGATCTTCGAACACTTCATCCACGCAAAACTTAACAGAACTTTCATTAGAAAGGTTAGACATATAACATCAAGTCCCATCATGTCTTGCCATCACATTATTGTATAATTATAATGCAACATTACCTACTGTATGATATCATGATCCTATGGCTACCAAGTAAATGGGGCTCAACAAAAACTCAATGATAAGCAGACAAAGCAATTATAACATCAATCTGTGGAAAACAGGACAGCCTATAAAGATGCAGATGAATACCATACTTCTATAACTCAAACGATTCTTCAAAATTATGACGTGGTATTTTTTTCATAATAGTACTGTGTAATAAATTCAGAAACTTTTGATGTTCCAGTAAAATATGAAAAATCAAACACTACAGCCAAAGTTTTTCTTTTTGCACAACACATATCAAACAAGTAACTTAAACATCCTAAAGGTAACTCTTGGCACATTATTTTTATAATACAATGGATTTGTACAAGGGGAAAAATATTTTTGTTTAAAAGTTGATGTAATCAAGATTCACAAAGTTTCTATGGGCATCAACAAAAGTTCAAGGACGTTCCCCACTTCAACGATGCTCGTCTTTCTCACTTTCCCTTTTCTTTTTTAAAAGGTTTTGGGTTCCCCACTTTATTTTTTTATTTTAAATTATTTTAAAAAGCACACAAGAGAAATAAATGACTCTCTGAAACTTCCAGGTTGTCTAGTAGTGAGCACAAAGCAACATATATCATGTAACAACGAAGCCTAACTCTCTTTCTATGCATTGGCATGTCATAAAAGAACAATTGATCCACACAAAGTAAAGGCCAGTACATAGCATAAGTTGTTTCTTGCAATTTTATCGTATTGGAAACATAGTGAAGATTTGGTTCCTATCTCATAATAATTGCAAGTAGGAGCCGCAAGCACATGCATATTGAAACGCAAACCATCAATATAATCCTTAATAAGTGAAAACTTGTCTGTATAGTCTACTTGGGAGAATTCAAAAAGATAATCGAACTATCGTGTGTGTGTGCAATAGAAACAATTTCATGCTTAACATAAGGAACTACAGCAAGTTCATCAAAAAGGGATATTTCAAATGAATCCAAGGGATCATAGCAATTATCATAGCATTCATCCTTCAATGTGTGAAGGGAAATTAAACAATGTATGGGTTGAAGAGTTACTCCCATTAGAAGGTGGGCATGGGTGATCCATCCGCTCTTTCTCCTTTTGTTCTTCGCTCTCCTCCTCATCTTTTTTCATCTAATGAGCTCGCAGTTTCAGCAATTTCTTCTTCCATACATTCCTACAAAATATTAGTCTCTTCCAAGGCAGCATACATTCTTTCAATAAATTCATTAATATCTGCATTGTATTCATAATTCTCATAGCAGTATTTAAGTATGGAAAAAAATTCTGGTTGGTAAACAACATCATCATAGTTATCATACTTTTCAAAGAATGATTCAATTTCATAATCACCCTTAAAAGCAAAAAATTCTTTTATTTGTTCCACATCATAGTAATTATATATATATACCATTAGCATAAGAAGCCAATGTTTTATAATCATTAAATTCACATTAAAAGGGAAGGTGTAGACCCTTACTCTTAGAGCAACAAGTATAATCACATCTCAAGCATAAATTCCAAGCATACCAACGCAACATTGTAATTTGATCCCATAAGTGTTTCCCTTTTTGAGACAAGCAATAATCCCTAAAGAAATCACGTTGATCTAACGTGTCTCCCATTATCAAGTTGAATGGGGATTTCTCAGGATTATCAAACTAGTATTTAATGTGTTTCACAAAACCAGTATCGAGGGTTTTATGAGGTTCCCCATCCCCATAGTAGCAAGTACAACTAATTTTTGGGTGTTTTATGTTCCATATCCATAACTAAAGATATAAAACAACTAATAACAGGAAATAAAATTACTTAGTGATAAAGAAAACAAGCACACAAGAGAATATCAACCGCTACGCTATTGCTCCTTGGCAACGGCGCGAGAAGAAGGTCTTGATAACCCACAAGTGTACGGGGTCGTTTGTAGCCTTTTTCGATAAGTAAGAGTGTCAAACCCAACGAGGAACTAAAGGTAAAATTAATATTCTCTAAAGTTCTATCGACCACTGATACAACTCTACGCACGCTAATGCTTACTTTAACTAGAACAAGTATGAAACTACATTGCGGGAATAAAACTAGAAGTGCTTAGTAGGCGTAATAGATAGTTTGGCAAGATAATAAAGAACATGGAAAGAAAAGTTAGGGGCTGTTTAGATAAAGATTAGTAAGTAAGTTTTTTAGTAGAAAGATTATTTGTAATGCAAGAGAAATATTTTCCATGGTCAATTGAATATAACGTGATAGATAATTAGCATATGCAATGAGGGAGAGGCATACGCTAACACGCTTTCCATACTTGGATCATATGCACTTATGATTGGACCTCTAGCAAGCCTCCACAACTACTAGAAATTATTAAGGTAAATCCAACCATAGCATTAAACATCAAGTCCTCTTTACTCCCATACGCAAACAACTCCCTTACTCGGGTGTAAGCTTTTGTCACTCTAGTCACCCACTATAAGCAAATCATGAACATATTGCAAACACTCCAGCATGGATCCTTCACGTGTGCGCCTCACGGAAGGCACCTTAGGATAGCACCATATCAACATACAACTCATAGCAATAACATCATACCACAATTAACCCGCAGGGCAAAAGAGATCTACTCAAACATCATAGGATAGCAACACATCATTGGATAATAATATATAGCAATAAGCACCATGTTTAAGTATATATTACAGCGGTGAGAAGAGGGCTTACACCGCTGCATAGAGGGGGAGAGAGTTGGTGGTGATGGCGGTGAAGTTCTTGGTGTATATCGTTGTCACGATGGTTGCCCTCGTGGCGCTCCGGCGCCACCGGGAGAGAGGGGAGAGAGCCCCCCTCCTCATTCTTATTCCTTGGTGTCCTCCCTACATGGGAGGAGAGTTTCCCCTGTGGTCCAATGACGCCATGGTACCCAGAGGGCGGGATCCCCTCTGAGATTAGATCTCTCTCCCTCTCTCCTATTTTTCGCGACTGTTTTCTGACCCCTTCACCATTTCTTAAATATCTGGAGAACTGTAACTCTGTTCAGGCTGAAATTTTGAGGGGATTTTTATCACAAAAATATCTTTCTTGCGGCAAAAGTAGGGACCGAACCAACTTAAGGGGGAGCCACAAGACATCAGGGTGCGGCCACCCCCTGGTCGTGCCATGTTGGCTTGTGCCTCCCTTGGGCACCATGTTGCATTGATTCTTCTTCCCAAAATTCACATATATTCCAAAAAAACTCTCTATAATTTTTTTCACGTTTGGAGTTTGTTTGATATGGAATTTCTGCGAAACAAAAAACACAAAAAAACATGAACTAGCACTAGGCACTAGATAAGTAAGTTAGTCCCAAAAAAATATAAAATTTTGCCAAAAGTATATGAAAGTTGTAGAATATTGGCATGAAACAATCAAAAATTATAGATAAGACGAAGACGTATTAGGTTGCAAGCCAACCCCCCCCCCCAAAGTGTTCAAACCATGTTCCCGACGAAGTTCTTGGACGTACATCCCAGACTCCGACAGCCTCGAACCACGATTCGAGTAAGTAGTGACCAATGCACATGATGCCACGAGTAGTGACGCTTCAGAAAAAGCTATCACCAATTGAGCGCCGAGCACACCTATACCTCTGGTTCTTGAGACTAGTAAAGTTGTGCATCTCGGATAAGAAAGGACGTGTTTTAAAGCCGCATGACTGAACTGGTTTTCTCGCTTGTAAAAAGGATAATATAAATCAGTTATGCGGGTCTGGTGCAGTTTCTTGGTGTTGGACTGTCCGAAGACTATTAGACCGAAGACAAGTTCAGGGGCAACTGACAGTGTCCTGGACTAATACTATCACGCCGACGACAAGTTCGGGGGCAACTGACGGTGTCCCTAGTCTATGGGTTGAGATGGTGGCCCATCGAGAAAGAAGGACTCTAGAGGCCTTAACCAGTGTTGTACGGATATATGACTTCACCAAAATACATAGTGTGTACTCCAAGAATGGACATTAGATTCAACATGTAATCCGTGGACGGTAACCGACCATGTGTAAACTTAGATACCCCCGATGCCTATATAAGCCGAAGAGTTTAACCCGTAGAGGACAGATAGACGGTCATCATCATCACCCCTAGGGTTTAGAACACAACTTATGATCTCGAGGTAGATCAATTGTGTACTTGATACACCCATTATATAAAGAAGAGAAGGACATAGGGTTTTACCTCCTTTAAGAGGGATCGAACCAGTAAAAGCTTTGTGTCCCATATCTCTTGTTACCCATCGATCCGATCTCACTGCTCGGGCCCCATACCTAAGGTCTGCCGGTTTTGACACCGACACTTGGTCCTATATGGAAAGGCATTGGGGAGTAATAAGTAGATGATGGGTTGCGAGTGACATAAGCTTTAAACCTGGTTTATGCATTATTCCGTAAAGGGCTGATTTGGATCCATATGTTTCATGCTATGGTTAGATCTATCTTAATTCTTCTTTTGTAGTTGCGGATGCTTGCGAGTGGGGGTAATCATAAGAGGGTTGTTTGTTCAAGTAATAACAACACCCTAACATTGGTCCACCCACATATCAAATTATCAAAGTAATGCACGGAATCGACTAATCGTGATGAACTTGACTAGACAACAATTCCCATGTGTCCTCAAGTACTTTCAGCTTGTCCTTTGCTATAAAAAGGATTGGGCCACCTTGTTGCACTATTTTTACAAATATTACTTGTTACTTGTTAAGAATTATCTTGCTACAAAACTATTTGTTGCCACCATTTACAACACTTGCAAAGAACACCTTGCTAAAAAACGCTCGTCATTTCCTTCTACTCCTCATTGGGTTCGACACTCTTAGTTGTCTAAAGAACTACGATTGCTCCCCTATACTCGTGGGTCATCACTATACTGCCAGAGGCATTCATTTGTAGTCATATCGTTTTTCAGTTTTATCGAGTTGTACATAAATAGAAGCATGGTGATCATCATTATTTTTATTAGAGTGTTGCCCCAACCTGTGAGGAATTGTTAACAAAAAAGGCCAAAGTAGCCAAAGAAAATAAAAAGAAAAAGGAAAAAAAGATGAGAGAGGGGCAACATTACTATCATTTTTCCACACTCATGCTTCAAAGTAGCACCATATTTTTCATATAAAGTTCGTCATGTTTAGTAGCTTTCATATACTAGTGGGAATAAATGTAGAACTTAGCTTACATATTTAATTTATGGGTTCCTTAATTGTCCATTGAGGGAGTCCGGGACTAAGGGGTCCTCAGGCCACCGGCCTATCTCTACGGGCCGGACTCATGGGCCACTTCGGGCAACCAATGATATATGCAAGGAATATTTCACAAGACTTGGTGATCAATACAAGGACTCCTCTCCATCAACGTAGCCGACTAGGACTCTTCGCATCCTAGGTCTCCTGTGTGTTATATAAGCTGAGGTCAGGCTAGACATTAGATACATCATCATAAGTTAAGATCATTACTCTTATGATTTAGACCACATCATACAATCTCGAGGTAGATCAACTATGTACTTGATACCTCATATTCAATACAATCAAAGCACGATGTAGGGTTTTACCTCCATTAAGAGGGTCCGAACCTGGGTAAACATCGTCTCCCTAGTATCCTGTAACCCATCAATCTAGGATCCACAGTTCGGGACCCCCTACTCGAGATTTGGCGGTTTTGACATCGACATTCGTGCTTTCATTCAGAGCTCCGCTCGGGGATCGCCAGAAGGATTGATGGCTCGTCTGCAGATTCCAGCTTTTTCCGGACAAAAAATTTGTGTTCATCATCCCTGTTTCCTCGAGCGTCGCTTTGACAATTGTTTCAGAGGAATTGTGTGGAATTGTATCTACAAGAACCCTGCAAAATTTCGTCGCTTTCTGATGGAGGAATCTCCGTCAATCTCTGATATACTAGAGCCCTATCAAATCTGGACGGAAATTTGATGGGTTTAGGAAGAGGTGTCCAGTATCTAGCTCGGATATCAGTTGGCAAATCACACAGTTCATCGGTGTGGAATTCCTATACCGATCACCCCTCAATATTTAAGCTCGATCCGATCGTCTAAACTTTGGGAAACGTCTGATGAGTACAATGAATTTTGAATATATTTTGTGCATGAAAATGAATCCGACCCGAGTTCATCTTTTTCATGAACAGACTATCGGATGTCCTTTTTGAAGGAAATTTTCTCATCATCTCGATGAGCCAACCAATAGTTCGGCGTCGCGAGGGCCGAGCTATCATCGGCAGAACCTCGTCACCCCACGGGTTGTATGGGTTGAGCGCTCCATGGCTTCATCAAGCTAGCATTGATCGCGTCAGAAATTCCGACTTACGTCGGCATCGTTGTGTCGCCACTTCTCGAAGTTGACATCCATCACGTTGACCTACTTCGACATGTCGGCAAGCATGGGGCTATAGCGTCACCTTACCGACCTGCTCCGTCACCTCGGATAGATCGTGGGCTTCGCCATCTCTTCATCAACCTGCTCCACAGACTTCGACGTCACCAGCCGACCAGCTTTGTCATGTTAGCTAGACCGGGGGATTCGCCTCACCACTTCGTCAAGCCGAGCTCTTCGCTCAGGCACTTTGGGACCAGATTGGGGGCTGGGACCTTAACCCGCCACAAGCTTGGCCCACGTCACACTGAGAACATTAACCAGCTAAGTCGCTTTCATGATCAACCTTTTCTAATTTTCAATTTCTATTCGGTTCAACCTAGCGTTATATTTGCGTTAAACAAAAAAGTTGTTTGTTAAAAACATAGATTTTTATAGGCATCATTTGTTAAAAACACTTTCTTTACCCAATTTAACCGGGGTCACTTAAATTTATATGAGCCGTTTCATAATGAATGTTTTCTTCTTGATCGTTGCAAAGTGTTTTTTATTACTCCTTTTTCCGACGCGAGTGTTTGGTCAATAGTCGAGTAGCCTCGTTTCTCTCTAAAGCCACTCAAGTTTAGCTCACGAAACAGGTCTTGGAGAAACACTCCGCCTTTGGGATATGGAGGTTGAAGCCGAAGGCTGATCCGCTTGACGTGTGGAGATCGGATGTATCATGTTAAAGCATGAAGGAAGCACATATTAAGTTTAAGACCATTTTTCAGATTGACACCAAGAAACTTGATTTAATTCAGACCTAGAGTTTTTGTTAAAGTTTCTTGGTTTTTCGGGCTTATGGCACCTTTAACCTATTTTTATGTTTTTCTTTTAAGAAGAGGGACATTGTCTTGTTCGAGGTGTTCAGCATGGTAGTTCTACTCAGGAAATCTTTTCCGACCCTTAGTTCGGCATCTCTCCTGGCGATTTGTACTTCACGTTGTCAAAACATGCACAACAAGTGCAGGACAATTTCTGAGGAGATTACGATCCTCAGGTTGGTCGGCCGCACCCAACCTCAGTCTCGAGGACTACTGCACACCGCATTTTAATTCCCAAAGTATACTGCCAAGAAAGGAAATGATCCTCGGGCCAATTTCATGAATCGACCTAAGTCTCAGGGGCTACTAGGATTAGTGGCTTTATTTTATCCTTCAGGCACATCCCGGGTTTTAGACCGACACGCACCTTGAGGGCTACTGGCTATAAATCTCGTTAGAGAATAAATTGCACCAAATGAAAATATCCACAAAAAATCAGCCCATGACTAAGATGGTGCACCACCTCGGAAGCAGTTCGACATATAGCTCGGGCACAAGTGGCTGGCTCCATAGAGGGCATTTCTGGTACTAAGATCGGTTGAAATCCTTCAAATTTTTAAAGACCGAGGTAATCTGTGACACCTCGAATGCCGAACAGTCTTTGAGCCCGGCTGCAAGAAGACACCTCGGATGCAGTTCAGCATTGGATCTCGAACGCAATAGGGCACCACCGCACGGGAAACACTCCAAACCCGAGTTGTGGCGTAAAAATAATGAGGCATTAATAAAGGCGGATAACTTAAAGGGTCTCCTCGGATGCCCGACTTGTGAACTATTCAAATTCACCTCGACGATCCTCAAGATCAGTGATGGGAAGATTTATTGAACTAGTTTTCAAGACCAATGTCTGAAGACAAAGAACTATTCCGGAGAACCCCGGAGCATTTCTAACTTGAAGACCGATTCAGGGGGCTACTAAGGGAGTCCGAGACTAAGGGGTCCTCGGCAAGCCAGCCTATCTATATGTGTCGGATTCATGGGCCACTTCAGGAAACCGATGACATATGCAAGGAAGATTCCACAAGACTTAGTGATCAATAAAAGGACTCCTCTCTGTTGGAAATATGCCCTAGAGGCAATAATAAAATGGTTATTATTGTATTTCCTTGTTCATGATAATTGTCTATTGTTCATGCTATAATTGTATTAACCGGAAACCGTAATGCATGTGTGAATACATAGACCACAACATGTCCCTAGTGAGCCTCTAATTGGCTAGCTCTTTGATCAATAGATGGTCACGGTTTCATGACCATGGACATTGGATGTCGTTGATAACGGGATCACATCATTAGGATGATGTGATGGACAAGACCCAATCCTAAGCATAGCACAAGATCGTGTAGTTCGTCTGCTAAAGCTTTTCCAATGTCAAGTATCATTCCCTTAGACCACGAGATTGTGCAACTCCCGGATACCGTAGGAATGCTTTGGGTGTGCCAAACATCACAACGTAACTGGATCGCTATAAAGGTGCACTATGGGTATCTCTGAAAGTGTCTGTTGGGTTGGCACGAATCGAGACTGGGATTTGTCACTCCGTTTGACTTAGAGGTATCTTTGGGCCCACTCGGTAAGACATCATCATAATGAGCTCAATGTGACTAATGAGTTAGCCACGGGATGATGTGTTGCAGAACGAGTAAAGAGACTTGTTGGTAACAAGATTGAACAAGGTATAGGGTGCCGGGACCCCGATCCTAAGTCATATGATTCCATACTGTAACAAGCGACATCACTTTGCGTCCTCACGCACGGTACTCCACGACTGCAGCCTTACCTTGGCCGGGACCGTTTGCGTCTTTTGGCTCACGTATGTGAACATGTCGCTGGCAATCACACAACAAAGAACCCGGGCCGACATGACTAGTCATAGAACCCAAGTGGCACATCCATACGGAAACAGGCATACATAACCCAGCAATGCAGGTGTCGGCCTCAAGCGTGTGTAGACGAGTCATAGCAAGCTACAAGGACTCCATTACGTCGCGAGACACGAATGTCATCACTGCACGTAGACGAACCGTAGCAGGCTATAGGGACTCCATTACACTGCGAGACATTTCCCCGAAGGGACAGACACAGCAGCAAAGAAGGATACATGCCGGTCAATCAATGTGTCCGGAGCAGTAGCAAGCTACCATGGCTCGGTGGAGGCACAAAGAGGCAGTTTCCCGTAAAGAGTACTACTAAAGGCACACGACTAGGTGTCGGATCCCATACATACTGTTGCACGTCACACGTACGCACGACATGCCCGATATGCATAGATACAACTATGGCATCACAACATAACCATACAACAACATGACTTTTATTTAAGAGGCTCAGACGAGCCTTGCATAATATGTTCTTACAGATTGGGGTCACATGACCCGACACTCAAGTCATACAAACAAAGTCATACAAGCCAGCGGAAACTTAAGATGTCTGAGTACATACGGCGAAAATAGAAAAGAGGCACACGGCCTGACTATCTACAGCCCACCACACGGGCAAGATCGTAGTTGGGACACCACCTATTCGGCACCGTCAACGTCTAGATAGAACCCACCTGATGGGTCCTGGTTCTCTTCTGCAACATTAATTAAGCAAGGATGAGTACAATCGTACTCAGCAAGTCTTTAAAACAGACCTAGTCTATTTATGCTCATGTATCAACAAGGGGGTGGTGGAGTTCATGTAGAAATGCCAGCTTTGACTCATGGCTATCCTACACTACTCAATTTTAACCCTTTGTTAATATTTTAAGTATCGCACTCGAGTCCACTAACTCCACAACAATACACCACCATGGATTCATCTTCCTATCCTGGAAGAGTGCCATCCACGGTACTCACACTTGTCTTGATATTTTTATGAGTATCCATTTGATTATCTATGAACAGCATAAGTTCTCCAAGTAGTCCATATCTGAGGACGCGGCTATTCTAATAGTTCCATACCCTGCAGGGGTGTACTTATTCACACATGCTCTCGCCACTTATCGCTGTGTGCCATAAACCATGCACCTCGGCAACCTTCAAGCGGATGCCCAGTGAGGAAGTCGGCCACGCCCATCAATCACATAAGACCTCCCTATCGCCTATTTGAGACTGAAACCTGCACGGAAGTCCGGCCGAAGTTTCCACTACGGTCCCAAACGATGTGCGCAGGGTTCCCAAGCCCACCATTCGGGTGACCCTTGGTACACCATGCCACGGCCTACCGCGTCGTAACCCACCCCGAGGGTCAGCGCTACGCACGGCCTCCAGCATGCTATAAACACCAGAAACTACTTGCAACTCCTGGACTAAGGACTAAGCGACTGATAAGTCGAGAGGGGTCGAGTTACCGGAACCCAATGTGTGGTAGTAACTAGTCTTGGATCACAAACACGAAACCCAGTTCCTAAGAACGGTCCCAATGAGACAACCCACTATGTACTCCTACATAGCCTCTCATTGCTACCTTTACCAAATCGTATTCATTATGAGCTCATCACATCGGACAACACTGTTTCACTCAGTTCATCACCCAGATGAAACAGACCTGACACAACTCTAAGCATAGCAATCATAGCAAGCAAAGTAAGCTAAGCACATCATGGCACAAGCATCTACCAGGTATGCTAGGTTGCAAGGTTTAGCTATTTACTGTGACAAGATCAGGTCATGCATAATAATAGGATCATCTATCGTGTATGACCGACATATGACTGTTTGTCCTAATGCAATAAACGAGAGCAGGAGCGAGAGAGTGAGATGTTATAGGAATGATCAATGGGGTTGCTTGCCTTGCTGAGCTACGGAGGAGTTCTCTCCTTCATCGGAATACGGGGTGGTATCTTCCGGATTAGGGCCTACCGCAACGCAGATAAAAGCATTCAATATAAGCAAATGCAACAATATGATGCATGATCATGGCATAGTAATATGCATGGGTGAGCTAATGTAACTAGTGATCATGTCAATATAAAATAGATTTGAATATAGGTTCAAATTTTTTCTCATTTCAAATTCCATATATTAACCTAATGATAATTGTCCATGTTCACCTATTTATGTTGCTCTAGCATGCATGAGAATAGCACCATTGGATTCATTGGATTTTTCTGATAAATTTTCATATATAAATTATTTTCATCTGACTTACAGATTAATTTATATGATTATTCAAAGTTTTAAATAATTTCTGGAATTATTTTTAAATAGGAAAATGGTATTATGACATCAGACTGACGTCATCCTGACGTCAGCTGGTGAACAGACCCGTTCCAGGTCAAATCTGACCGGTGGGGCCCATCTGTCATAGACTCAATACTAATCAATTTTAATTAAACTAATTATCCTGTCTAATTAACCTAGTAGGGCCCACTGTCAGTGTTACATTTAGTTAATAAACCGATTAAAACTAACTACTAATTATCCTAAAACTAATCAGGGACGGGGCCCACCTGTCATTGACTCACAGAGTCAAGCCAGGGCCCACGGGGGTCAAACCCGCCGGAGTTGGTCAACGGCTCGCCGCCGGTGACCAACAGAGACGGCTGCGACCATCGGGTTTTGCCCACAGGCGCTCATTCAACAAGTTGAGACCACCGGCACGTAGCCCGTGCACGATCGCATCCAACGGAGGCTACAGGAGGCTAAGGGGGTCGCCGGAGCTCGCCGGAAACGAGCTCGTGGCGGCGGTCGGAGCTCGGGCTCGGACCAAAACACGATACAGGGCATGGGGCGACTCGGCAATTGGCTCTACGAGCTCCTGGGAACTCCAGGAGTTCAACCATGCACTCGCACGTGAGCTCGGGGGACTGCACGCACGGCGACAACCGATCACGGCGGCGGGAGGTCTTCGGGTCCGGCGGCCGGGCTAGCTAGGGAGCGCTAGAGAGTGGGGAAGCAAGGGGAGGAGGAAGAGGAGCTCACGGCACTTCTGGGGAGCTGGTCAGCGGGCTCGGGGAGGCAGCGACGGCGACGAATCGATGGCCGGCGATGGCGGCTCTCGACAGGGGAACGAGAGAGAGAGACAGGAGGAAGGGAGGGGGAGGAATGAGCTCGGGAGAGAGGGCTCTCGCGTCTTCCAAGCGCAGGAGGAAGCAGGGGAGCAGCCAGCTCCATGGCAAGCAGGAGGTGGAGGCCGGCGAGCGCTCGGTCGCCACCTCGATGCCTACTGGCGCGAGGTGGAAGATGACCTCCCCACCCTTGGTGGGCTGGGCTGGGCCTCCCACTTGACCAGGTACTCTTCTTCCTTTTCTTTTTATTTCTGTTTTCTGTTTTCTTTTCTAACATTTGTTAATTTTATTGCAGGTCCAAATAACCTTTCAAATATTCCAAAACTTTTGTATATTCAACTTTGAATATTCCAAACCTGTATAAAAAGTTTCAGGTTAATTTGAAAATAGTAGTAATGATAATGTTTTTATTTATCAATTTAAGAGGCTTAAATCTTTAATTTAAATTATTTGAAATGTTCAAATAATTAGAATGATCCCTGGTATATCCATGCCCTCAATTATCAGGCATAGGGAACATTTTTATGGGCATTTTGGATTTGTTGAAATTTCATGTATCTTGAATTTCTTTAATTCATTAAGTGCTTGGGGTTTCTTTTCTTTCTCCCCATTTCACATTGATGCAATGATGATGATGATGATGCAATCACAATGCTAACCTAGGACACTTGCTAGGGTTGTGACATAGGGATACCGACGATCGAATCTCGGGCAAGTCTCATACCGGTAGACAAAGGGAATTGTATACGGGATTGATTGAATCCCCGACATCGTGGTTCATCCGATGATATCATCTTGGAGCATGTGGGAGCCAACATGGGTATTCAGATCCCGTTGTTGGTTATTGACCGATGAGGTGTCTCAATCATGTCTACGTGTCTCCCGAACCCGTAGGGTCTACACACTTAAGGTTCGATGACGCTAGGGTTATAGGGAAATAGTGGACGTGGTTAGCGAAGTTTGTTCGGAGTCCCGGATGAGATCCCATACATCATGAGGAGTTCCGGAATGGTCTGGAGACAAATATTGATATATAGAGAGTGAGGTTTTGGTTACCGGAAATGTTTTGGGCGTCACCGGTAACGTACCGGGACCACCGGAAGGGTTTCGGGGGTCCACCGGGAGGGGACACGGGCCCCGGAGGGCTGCATGGGCCGAAGGTGGAGGGAACCAGCCCCTAGGTGGGCTGGTGCGCCCCTCCCACCTGGCCCAAGCCGCAGCAAGGAGAGAGGGAGGCAAACCCTAGGCCCACCCTAGGGCTGCTAGGGCTGCCGCATCACCTCTCCCTCCCTTGGCCGCCGCCCAAGTCCCATCTACGGCTGCCGCCGGCCCCTAGGGTGGGAACCCTAGGGTGCAACCCTCCCTCCTCCTCCTATATATAGTGGTGCCCTTGGGGTTGTTTGAGACACACATCTCTCTCCCACGACACATCCCTACTCCTCCTACTCCTTGTTCTCCATAGTGCTTGGCGAAGCCCTGCCGGAGACCACGCAACTCCGCCGTCACCATGTTGTCATGCTGCCAGAGCTCTCCCTCAACCTCTCCTCCCTCCTTGCTGGATCAAGGCATAGGAGACGTCACCGGGCTGCACGTGTGTTGAACGCGGAGGCGCCGTTGTTCGCCGCTAAGATCGGAGTTCATCGCAATCTGAATCGCTACGAGTACGACTCCACCAACCACGTTCTTGTAATGTTTCTGCTTAGCAATCTTCAAAGGTATGAAGATGCACTCTTCCCTTACTCGTTGCTGGTTTCTCCATAGATAGATCTTGGTGAACACGTAGGAATTTTTTTTTGATTTACTATTACGTCTCCCAACAGTGGCATCATGAGCTAGGTCTATGCGTAGAATCTCTGCACGAGTAGAACACAAAGTTGCTGTGGGCATCGATCTTGTTAATTTTCTGACCACTACTAGTCTTATCCTTATTCGGCGGTATTGTGGGATGAAGCAGCCCGGACCAACTTTACACGTACGCTTACGTGAGACCGGTTCCACCGCCTGACATGCACTTGTTGCATAAGGTGGATAGCGGGTGTCTGTCTCTCCCACCTTAGTCGAATTGGATTTGATGAAAAGGGTCCTTATGAAGGGTAAATAGCAATTGGCATATCACGTTGTGGTTTGGCGTAGGTAAGAAACGTTCTTGCTAGAAACCTATAGCAGCCACGTAAATACTTGCAACTACAAATTAGAGGACGTCTAAGTTGTTTTTGTAGCATATGCCTTGTGATGTGATATGGCCAAAGGATGTGATGTGATGCATTGTGATGTATGAGATTGATCATGTTCTTGTAATAGGATTCCCGACTTGCATGTCGATGAGTATGACAACCGGCAGGAGCCATAGGAGTTGTCTTATTTTATTGTATGACATGCGTGTCAATCATAAACGCCATGTAATTACTTTACTTTATTGCTAAACGTTAGACATAGTAGTAGAAGTAATAGTTGGTGAGACAACTTCATGAAGACACGATGATGGAGATGATGATGATGGAGGTCATGGTGTCATGCCGGTGACAGTGATGATCATGGTGCCCCGAAGATGGAGATCAAAGGAGCAAGATGATATTGGCCATTCATGTCACTCTATTGATTGCATGTGATGTTTATCATGTTTACATCTTATTTGCTTAGAACGACGGTAGTAAATAAGATGATCTCTCAATAAAATTACAACAAAGGTGTTCACCCTAACTATGCACCGTTGCTAAGAATCGTTGTTTCGAAGCACCACGTGATGATCGGGTGTGATAGGTTCTAACGTTCGCATACAACGGGTGTAAGCCATATTTACAAACGCAAAACACTTAGGTTGACTTGACGAGCCTAGCATGTACAGACATGGCCTCGGACACGGAAGACCGAAAGGTCAAACATGAGTCGTATAGAAGATGCAATCAACATGGTGATGTTTACCATGGATAAATAGTCCGTCTCACGTGATGATCGGACGGGCTAGTTGACATGGATCATGTATCACTTGGATGACTAGAGAGATGTCTATCTAAGTGGGAGTTCATTAAATAATTTGATTATGTGAACTTAATTATCATGAACTTAGTCTAAAATTGTCTTTACAATCTATATTGTAGATCCAATGGCCAACGCTAATGTCACCCTCAACTTCAACGCCTTCCTAGAGAAAACCAAGCTGAAAGATGATGGAAGCAACTATGCGGACTAGGTCCGCAGCTTGAGGATCATCCTCATAGCTTCCAAGAGATTGTATGTCCTTGATGCATCGCTAGGTGACCCACCCATTTTCCCAGTAGACCAAGACGTTATGAATGCTTGGCAGTCACGCTGTGATGATTACTCCTTGGTTCAGTGCGGCATGCTTTACAGTTTCGAACCGGGGCTCCAAAAGCATTTTCAGCAACACAGAGCATCTGAGATGTTCCAAGAGCTGAAAATGGTTTTCCAAGCTCATGCCCGGGTCGAGAGATATGACGTCTCTGACAAGTTTTCCAGCTGTAAGATGGAGGAGAATGGTTCTGTTAGTGAGCACATACTCAAAATGTCTGGGTTGCACAACCGCTTGACTCAGCTGGGAGTTAATCTCCCAGATGACTCGGTCATTGATAGAATCCTCCAGTCGCTTCCACCTAGCTACAAGGGCTTTGTGATGAACTACAACATGCAGGGTATGAAGAAGTCCATTCCTGATTTGTACTCGATGCTGAAATCAGCGGAGGTCGAGATCAAAAAGGACCATCAAGTGTTGATGGTGAATAAGACCACTAGTTTCAAGAAAGTCAAGGGTAAGAAGAACTTCAAGAAGGACGGCAAAGTTGTTGCCGCGCCCGGTAAGCAAGTTGCCGGGAAGAAGAAGAACAAGCATGGACCCAAGCTTGAGACTGAGTGCTTTTATTGCAAGGGTACCGATCACTGGAAGCGGAACTGCCCCAAGTACTTAGCGGATAAGAAGGCTAGCAATGTTAAAGGTATATGTGATATACTTGTTATTGATGTGTACCTAGCCAGCGCTCGTAGTATCTCCTAGGTATTTGATACCGGTGTAGTTGCTCACATTTGTAACTCCAAGCAGGAGCTGCGGAATAAGCGGAGGCTGGCAAAGGACAAGGTGATGATACGCGTCGGGAATGGTTCCAAGGTCGATGTGATCGTCGTCGGCACGCTGCCTCTACATCTACCTTCAGGATTAGTTTTAAACCTCAATAATTGTTATTTAGTACCAGCTTTGAGCATGAACATTTTATCTGGATCTCGCTTGATGCGAGATGGCTACTCATTTAAATCTGAGAATAATGGTTGTTCTATTTATATGGGAGAAATGTTTTATGGTCATGCCCCGCTGTTCAATGGTTTATTTTTGATGAATCTCGAACGTGATGTTACACATGTTCATAGTGTGAGAGCCAAAAAGTGTAAGGTTGATAACGATAGTCCCACTTACATGTGGCACTGCTGCCTTGGTCATATTGGTGTCAAACGCATGAAGAAGCTCCATGCTGATGGACTTTTGGAGTCTCTTGAGTTTGAATCATTTGACACATGTGAACCATGCCTCATGGGCAAGATGACCAAGACTCCGTTCTCCGGAACAATGGAGTGAGCAACTGACTTGTTGGAGATAATACATACCGATGTATGCGGTCCAATGAGCGTCGAGGCTCGCGGTGGCTACTGTTATGTTCTCACCCTCACTGATGACTTGACCAGATATGGGTATGTCTACTTGATGAAACCAAGTCTGAAACCTTTGAAAGGTTCAAGGAATTTCAGAGTGAGGTAGAGAATCAACGTGATAGGAAAAAAAGTGCCTACGATCTGATCGTGGTGGAGAATACTTAAGTCATGAGTTTGGAACGCACCTAAGGAAATGTGGAATTGTTTCACAACTCACGCCGCATGGCACACCTCAGCGAAATGGTGTGTCTGAACGTCGTAATTGCACTCTATTGGATACGGTGCGATCTATGATGTCTCTTACCGACTTACCGCTATCATTTTGGGGATATGCATTAGAGACTATCGCATTCACTTTAAATAGGGCACCATCAAAATCCATTGAGACAACACCGTATGAATTATGGTTTTTGGAAAGAAACCTAAGTTGTCGTTTCTAGAAGTTTGGGGATGCGATGCTTGTGTGAAGAAACTTCAACCTGAGAAGCTCAAACCCAAAGCGGAAAAGTGCGTCTTCATTGGATATCCCAAAGAGACTATTGGGTATACCTTCTACCTCAGATCCAAAGGCAAAGTCTTTGTTGCCAAGAATGGATCCTTTCTCGAGAAAGAGTTTCTCTCGAAAGAAGTAAGTGGGAGGAAAATAGAACTTGATGAGGTAATTGTACCTCCACTCGAACCTGAGAGTGGCGCAGCACAGGAAGTTGTTTCTGTGGAGCCTACACCGGCTGGAGAGGAAGTTAATGATGATGATCATGAAACTTCAAATCAAGTTACTATTGAATGTCGAAGGTCCACTAGGACACGTTCCGCACCAGAGTGGTATGGCAACCCTGTCATGGAGATCATGTTGTTGGACAACGGTGAACCTTCGAACTATGAAGAAGTGATGGCGGGCCCAGATTCCAACAAATGGCTTGAAGCCATGAAATCCGAGATAGGATCCATGTATGAGAACAAAGTGTGGACTTTGGTGGACTTTCCTGATGATGAGTGAGCCATTGAAAATAAATGGATCTTTAAGAAGAAGACTGACGTGGATGGTAATGTGACCGTCTATAAGGCTCGGCTTGTCGCTAAGGGTTATCGACAAGTTCAAGGAATTGACTATGATGAGACCTTCTCACCCGTAGCGATGTTGAAGTCCGTCCGCATCATGTTAGCAATTGCCACATTTTATGATTATGAGATCTGGCAAATGGATGTCAAAACGGCATTCCGTAAGGGCTTCCTTAATGAAGAATTGTATATGATGCAGTCGGAAGGTTTTGTCGATCCCAAAGATGCTAACAAGGTATGCAAGCTCCAGCGCTCCATCTATGGGCTAGTGCAAGCATCTCGGAGTAGGAACATTCGCTTTAATGAGGTGATTAACGCGTTTGGGTTTATACAGGTTTATGGAGCACCCTATATTTACAAGAAAGTGACTGGGAGCTCTGTAGCATTTCTCGTATTATATGTGGATGACATATTGTTGATGGGAAATGATATAGAACTTTTGGAAAGTGTAAAGGCCTACTTGAATAAATATTTTTCAATGAAGGACCTTGGAGAAGCTGCTTACATATTAGGTATTAAGATCTATAGAGATAGATCGAAATGCCTCATAGGTCTTTCACAAAGCACATACCTTGAAAAGATATTGAAGAAGTTCAATATGGATCAGTCCAAGAAGGGGTTCTTGCCTGTGTTACAGGGTGTGAGATTGAATATGACTCAATGTCCGACCACGGCAAAGGATAGAGAAGAGATGAGTGTCATCCCCTATGCTTCAGCCATAGGCTCTATTATGTATGTCATGCTGTGTACCAGGCCTGATGTGAACCTTGCCATAAGTTTGGTAGGGAGGTACCAAAGTGATCCCGGAGCGGAACACTGGACAGCGGTCAAGAATATCCTAAAGTACCTGAAAACGACAAAGGACATGTTTCTCGTATATGGAGGTGTCGAAGAGCTCGTCATAAAGGGTTACGTCGATGCTAGCTTCGACACAGATTCGAACGATTCCAAGTCGCAAACCGGATACGTGTATATTTTGAATGGAGGGGCAGTCAGCTGGTGCAACAGTAAGCAAAGTGTCGTGGCGGCATCTACATGTGAAGTGGAGTACATAGCTGCTTCGGAAGCAACAAAGGAAGGAGTCTGGATGAAGGATTTCATAACCGACCTAGGAGTGATTCCCAATGCATCAAGACCGATGACTCTATTCTGTGACAACACTGGAGCTATTGCCCTTGCGAAGGAGCCCAGGTTTCATAAGAAGACAAGACACATCAAGCGCCGCTTCAACTCCATCCGTGATTACATTCAGGAGGGAGATATAGATATTTGTAAAGTACATACGGATCTGAATGTCGTAGATCCGGTGACTAAACCTTTCTTGAGCAAAACATGATCAACACCAGAATGCTATGGGTCTTCGATTCATCACAATGTAACTAGATTATTGACTCTAGTGCAAGTGGGAGACTATTGGAAATATGCCCTAGAGGCAATAATAAAATGGTCATTATTCTATTTCCTTGTTCATGATAATTGTCTATTGTTCATGCTATAATTGTATTAATCGGAAACCGTAATGCATGTGTGAATACATAGACCACAGCATGTCCCTAGTGAGACTCTGATCAATAGATGGTCACGTTTTCATGACCATGGACATTGGATGTCGTTGATAACGGGATCACATCATTAGGAGAATGATGTGATGGACAATACCCAATCCTAAGCATAGCACAAGATCATGTAGTTCGTCTGCTAAAGCTTTTCCAATGTCAAGTATCATTTCCTTAGACCATGAGATTGTGCAACTCCCGGATACCATAGGAATGCTTTGGGTGTGCAAAATGTCACAACGTAACTGGGTGGCTATAAAGGTGCACTACGGGTATCCCCGAAAGTGTTTGTTGGGTTGGCACGAATCGAGACTGGGATTTGTCACTCCGTTTGACGGAGAGGTATCTCTAGGCCCACTCGGTAAGACATCGTCATAATGAGCTCAATGTGACTAAGGAGTTAGCCATTGGATCATGTGTTGCGAAACGAGTAAAGAGACTTGTCGGTAACGAGATTGAACAAGGTATAGGGATACCGATGATCGAATCTCAGGCAAGTATCATACCGGTAGACAAAGGGAATTGTATACGGGATTGATTGAATCCCCGACATCGTGGAGCATGTGGGAGCAAACATGGGTATCTAGATCCCGCTGTTGGTTATTGACCGGAGAGGTGTCTCGGTCATGTCTACGTGTATCCCGAACCCGTAGGGTCTACACACTTAAGGTTCGATGATGCTAGGGTTATAGGGAAATAGTGAGCATGGTTACCGAAGGTTGTTCGGAGTCCCGGATGAGATCCCAGACGTCAAAGGAGTTCCGGAATGGTCCGAGGACAAAGATTGGTACATAGAAAGTGAGGTTTTGGTTACCGGAAATGTTTCGGGCGTCACCGGTAACGTACCGGGACCACCGGAAGGGTTCCGGGGGTCCACCGAGGGGGCACGGGCCCCGGAGGGATGCATGGGCCGAAGGTGGAGGGAACCAGCCCCTAGGTGGGCTGGTGCACCCCTCCCACCTGGCCCAAGGTGCAGCAAGGAGAGAGGGGGGGCAAACCCTAGGCCCACCCTAGGGCTGCTAGGGCTGCCACACCACCTCTCCCTCCCTTGGCCGCCGCCCAAGTCCCATTTAGGGCTGCTGCTGGCCCCTAGGGTGGGAACCCTAGGGCGCAGCCCTCCCTCCTCCTCCTCCTATATATAGTGGTGCCCTTGGGGCTGTTTGAGACACGCATCTCTCTCTCCCACGGCACAGCCCTACTCCTCCTACTCCTCGTTCTCCATAGTGCTTGGCAAAGCCCTGCTAGAGACCACGTAGTTCCACCGTCACCACGCCGTCGTGCTGCCGGAGCTCTCCCTCAACCTCTCCTCCCTCCTTGCTGGATCAAGGCGTAGGAGACGTCACCGGGCTGCATGTGTGTTGAACGCGGAGGCGCCGTTATTCGATGCTAAGATCGGAGTTCACCGCGATCTGAATCGCTATGAGTACGACTCCACCAACCGTGTTCTTGTAACGCTTCCGCTTAGCAATCTTCAAAGGTATGAAGATGCACTCTCCCCTTACTCGTTGCTGGTTTCTCCATAGCTAGATCTTGGTGAACACGTAGGAATTTTTTTTGATTTACTACTATGTCTCCCAACACTCTCCACCGACGTAGCCGACTAGGACTCTTGTTATCCTAGGCCTTCGGTGTGCTATATAAGCCGAGGCCAGGTTAGATATTAGATACATCATCATAAGTTAGGCTCATTACTCTTAGGGTTTAGACCACATCATACGGTCTCGAGGTAGATCAACTCTGTACTCGATACCCCATATTCAATGCAATCAAAGCAGGACGTAGGGTTTTCCCTCCATTAAGAGGGTCCGAACCTAGGTAAACATCGTCTCTCTAGTCTCCTGTAACCCATCAATCTAAGATCCCCATTTTGGGACCCCCTACCCGAGTTCTGCCGGTTTTGACACCGACACCCGAGTCCTTCATGTTGCAAGTAGGTCAGATGCACACCCATTTAGTTTCATTAGAGAGCTTTCATACACGTATAGCTTTAGGGCATCAAAAGTTACTTCACAATCCCTACTCCTCTCATCGATATTGATTGAAAGGCATCTCCATGGCCTAATGATCCGCCGAGTTGATGTGAGACTATCCTTCTTTTTGCTTTCTCCTATCAATCCCCACCATCATTCTATTCCACCTAAAGTGTTGAAAGTTCATGACTCACGCTTAGGTATTGAGTGAAGTTGAAAAAGTTGAAGCATGTGAGGAAGTACAAGTCAAGTGCTTGGTTAGGCACCAGGGGGATCATGATTTATACTAAATGTTAGGAAGACCGAGTTATGCCATTGCTTACATGATTAAATGAATGAAGAATAATGTTCCTTAGTGTTGTTATTTTGAAAGGCAATTATCATTTGTTGGTATGCTTCTTTATTATCCTATCAATATATACTAAGTCGTCGTTTCTCAACATTTCTACCCAAATAGATTACATGATACACATGCTAGGTAGCACTCAACATCAAAAATTCTATTTATATCATTTACCTACTCAAGGACAAGCAAGAATTAAGCTTGGGGATGCTAATACGTCTCCAACGTATCTATAATTTTTTTATGGTTTCATGCTACTATTTTATCAATTGTGTATGCTTTATATGCCCTTTTATTTCATCTTCGGGAACTAACCTTAATAGAAAATCAGTACCTAGTGCCCTAGACGCCTCTGCGCGTTGCTGTTTTCTGCTTGTTTTTGGCTATACAGAAAATCAATACCAAGCGGAGTACAAACATGACAAAACTTTTTGTGAATTCTTTCTGGACCAAAACAAGACCTGGGATCTTCGGAGGGGGACCAGACAATACACGAGGTATCCACAAAGGTAGGGGCGCACCTTGGGGGTAGGGCGTGTGTGCCCTCTCGCTTGTGACTCCCTTGTGGGTCCCCTCTAACACCTCATTGTTCTATAAATCCCCAAACATCCTAAAAACCCTAGGGGAGCATCCGAAACACGTTTTTCACTGCCGCAAGTCTATGTTCCACCACGATCCCGTCTAAAGGCCTTTTCCGATACTTTGACGGAGTGGGAATCCATCACGGTGACCATCTTCATCAACCTTGCTGCCTCCCACATCATGTGTGAGTAGTTCCTACAGGACCTACGGGTCCATAGATGTACCTAGACCTCTCTCTCTCATATGATCTTCTATACAATGATCTCTTCGGAGACCTATTTGATGTAACTTTTGTGGTGTGTTTGTTGGGATCCGATGAATTGCGAGTTTATGTTAAAATTATTCATTGAAAGTAATTGATCAAATCTGAGATTTATTGTGTGTGATTTCATATGGCTATGTATTTGTACTATTATATTTATTATGTGTGAAATATTCCCTAGAGGCAATAATATTACATTATTATATTTCCATATTCGTTATTAAGAGTTTATATTCTACGCTATAACTATTATGATTCTAGAATATGCGATTCAATGGAAAAGTCATACATGTGTGGAATGATAAAAGGTAAAATAAAGGTTCCTAGTATTGCCTCTTAAGACTGGATCAAGTGTTGTTAGTGATCATGTTTTCTGGATCTTAGGATGTCGTTAAGGGTAACGATAATCCTAAAACCACATTGAGAGTATAACGTTTAAAGAACAATCATAGTATTGTGTGAAATATAATGTTATAACATGAAGTGTTAACATGTGTTTTATGTTCCTTATACCATGAGAGAATCGTAGTCACTTCTTATCGTACGGTAAGCTTTGGGGTTGCTCAAAGGTCATGTGTAACTAGGTTATCCTAATGACAACTTACACGTTCACTGGAAAGTTTGACAAGGGACTAGATAGCTTGAGAGTGGGTTTTTCTCCACCGATGATGGAGATATATTCTTAGGGCTCTCTTGGTGTGATGGAATCCATCATCATCTGGCCAGACACAGGTGACTATGTAATGGGGATGCTAGAACACATCAACAAGAAAGAAGAACAAAACATGTAGCGAGAATAAATGGTATAACGAGCATAGGAATTACTCAAGAGAATATTGATGCTTATCGGGTTTTGTAAAGTGTCGCAAAGCAAAGGTAACATCACAATAACCAATGGTTCACTCGAATATTATCAGTGTACTCGTAGGGATCGATGTGGATGTCCATGGTTTCGCTATTGGTCTTTGAACGAAGGAGCTTCGTTCATGTCTATGAGTTACCGAACCTATGGGGTCACAAGCTTGAGGTAATAATGATCTTCAGAGTGTTACTAGAGCGGGATTAATGATAACATATTTGTGAAATTGTTTCATTAATATTCAAAATAGTTTTGAGAGGATCTGGAAGAGTTTCGGGATCACTCGAAGGGTTTCGGAGAGTATCGGGCAATACCAAGTATTGCCGACAAAAAAATATATAGGTGGAATATGTGTTGCCTCCTCCTTTCCCCTTGACCTATATATACTAGAGATTTCCACCTCCAGAGACACAACTTTTGAAGTCTCCTCTAGACCACCAATTCTAATCCCTAGTTGATCCTAGTTGGAAAATTAGAGCTAGACCTGGATCTTCTAATCCTCATAATAAGAAGCCGAGTGTGGTTCTAATCTCCTTCCTTTAATTCTCTGACGACTATTAGCTCTGCATAGCGAAGCGTTGCAGGGTCGTGAAGACAGTACGCTTGCAACCAAGTAGAGAGGTCGTGCTTTCGGTCTTCAGCTAGAGGGATCGTTCGTGAGCGTTTCACGTGATCGTTCATCTATGGCTTGAGGTACTTCATCAACGATCTTCACCACCTCATCTTCGTCTATTGCTAATCAGAGTTGGTAACGATCCGATTCCAACCGTTATTGTATCTTCATAGTGTTCCTGGTTGATCGTAGGGCGATTTTTTTGTTTTCTACTACGTTTTTCAACAATGGCATCATGAGCGGTTCTATGAGTAGATACAAGTTGCAACCTAGATCACATGTTGATGTGAGGGTTTGATGTTCTTGATATGATTCCCTTGAGTGTTTCTTCAGTTCAATTCATTGACGACATGATATAGCTTTGTGCAAAGTACTGACAATCGACCGACACTGGTTGTCAATGTGATGTCTACTATGCAACTTTATTCTTGTATACGTTGTTGGGACTGCAAGTGCAGAGTTTTGTAGGACAACATCAAATGTTCCTCAAGTGGATGACCTAAGGTTTATCAATCTATGGGAGGTGTAGGATGAAGATGGTATCTCTCATACAACCCTACAATCAAATACAAGAAATCTCTTGTGTCCCCAACACACCCAATACAATGTCAAATTGTATAGGTGCACTAGTTCAGCGAAGAGATGGTGATACAAGTGCAATATGGATAGTAGATATAGGTTTTTGTAATCTAAAAATATAAAAACAGCAAGGTAGCAAGTGACAAACAGCGAGTAAAACGTTATATAAATGCTTGGGAAAAAGGCCTAGGGTTCATACTTTCACTTGTGCAATCTCTCAACAATGCTAACATAATAGAATCATATGATCATCCCTCAACGTGTGACAAAGAATCACTCTAAAGTTCATATCTAGCAGAGAACATAAGATGAAATTGTTGTGGGTAGTAGAACCACCTCAAAGTTACTATTTCCAATCAATCTTTTGATCTATTCCTATAAGTGTCACAAACAGCCCTAGAGTTCTTACTGGAATGACACCATATGATACGCATCAATCAACCCTAATGTCACCCAAATACCCCAATTTCACCACAAGTACCCATGAGTCAATTATATGATATGCATCAAACAATTTCAGATTCATCATATTCAATGCAACACAAAGAACTTCAACGAGTACCCCAAGATTTCTATCAAAGAAAGTAGGATGAAAGCATGCAATCAAACCATGTGCAAAGATCCCCCAAGGTCACAGGGATCCGCTAGTTGATGGCATAAGTATATTGAGTGAATCAATATAATACCCCGTTGTCACCAGGATATCCACATGCAAGACATACATCAAGTGTTCTAAAGCCCAAATTATTCAACCAACATAACGAGATCTCAAAGGGAAAGATTCAATTCATCACAACAAGGTAGCAAGGGAATAACATCATATGATCCAACTATATTAACAAAGCCCATGATACATCAAGATCATGACATCTCAAGAACACGAGAGAGAGAGAGAGAGAGAGAGATCACGCAGCTACCGGTACATACCCCCGAAGGTGAACTACTCCCTCCTCATCATGGACACCACCAGGATGATGAATATGGCCTCTGGTGACGATTACCCCCTCCTATAGGGTGCCGGAACAGGGCTCCGAATGAGTTTTCTTCGGTACAGAGTCTTGTGGCGGCGAAGCGGAAGTTCTGGGTTTATTTTTGAGGGGTTTGGTATATATAGGATCATCAGCACTGGAATCACACCAAACGGAGCCACGAGGTGGTCCCAAGCCATCAAGGCGCGCCTAGGGGGCGAGGGCGCCCTAATGGCTCGGGGCATATGGTGGGCCCCCTCTAGTGGTTCTTTGTTGTAGTATTTCTTATATTTTCTAGAAAAAATTGTCAAAAAGTTTCGGGCGATTTCGAGAAGTTTTATTTTTTGCATAAAAAACACCACCACAGTAATTCTGCTGAAAACTGCGTCAATCCGGGTTAGTTGTAATTAAATCATATAAAGTGCATCAAAACTGTCATGGTTTTGTCACGGCAGATGTGCGGGTGAACAGACTTGGATTCGAGTCCATCTCTAAGGCGATAGACTCAAAGGGGTTGATTGGGACAAAGGACACGGGTTTACCCAGGTTCGGCCCCTCAAGTAGAGGTAACAGGCTACGTCCTGCTTGTGTTTGTATTGCTTGGAGTATCGATTTACAAGGGAGCTGTTGCTTGACCTAGTTCTCGATCTCTGATCTCCTCCTCTAAGTCGCCCCGGGTCTCGCCTTTATATAGGAGGTCAAGACCACGGGTCATACAAGTCGTAACCGACTCTTACTATGTGTCTGAGTCTATCTCTGCATCGTCTTGCCTTACTGAGCAAGTTGTCTCCGGGTGGCTCAACCGCCCGGGTCTTCATACCTTCTCTGTCCGGGCCATGTCCCGGTCCATCTTGGCAAGCCGCCAAACGTCTTGGGCTTAAGTCTTCACGGCCCACTCTTGGGCTGGTGTACGAGCCGCGTGGTGTGACCCGGAGCCTCAGGGGCGGGTCTCACCATGTGGTTATATCCCCAACATTAGGCCCCAGGTTGATTTGAGCCCGCTCACTTCAGCCTTCTTCTTAATCATCGGCGGGTCTCACTTATGTCACCTGAAAGTAAACAATAACCCGCCGTGACGTCACGTTCAAATCTGTCAAAAGATCCTCTGACGTCCACAACGAATCTTCCCTTATTAAATGGACGGTCCAAGAATTGAGCCGTCCGCCTCGGTCAAATAATATCCATCGCCTGGATTTTCGCGCCTGCTTCCACCTTTGCCTATTAAATAGGACCGCGAAGGGTGGCATTTGCTTTCCTCCCCGCTTGCTCTTCGTCTTCTTCCTTCCGCCGCTGCCGCTCTAGCGCACCTCCTTCCGGCGACGTCTTCCCACTGTCGTCGTCAAGGCCGTTGCATCAACCTGTTTGTTCCAGAGTTCTGCCCGCGTCCGCCGCGCCATCTCCGGTAAGTCCTTCCTCCCCTAGATCCGTAGCCATTTCAGTAGGGTTTCACGGAGTTCTTCCGCCGCTTATAACATGAGCTTCTCTCCAATGCTAGCCGTGCTTAGTCCATAAAGCTTGATGCCATCCTTTTCCCCATTGCGGCGTACCGTAGGAGACTGATAATAACACCATGCAGATCTAAAATTGCTTGGCCTGCCATTTTCAAAATTTCGCCGTTTCGACGGTTCATTGCTAGGTTTGAAATAAAACCATTTTTCTCTGTTTTGTAGATCCATAATCTCTGAGATATGTTGTGAAATCTGTTTTCCACACTTAGCCAATTTTTGCCTTGTCTTTTCATATGCTTGACCAGCCATGAAGTTCCGGCTCTCACTAACCGGCTCCTGGCGGTTTAATCTTATAAAACCTTAGGCTTTTAGCCATCCTTAGCTGCTTGGCATCTTCTGACCCGCTGCACGTTGTTTACTTTGCGCGGTATTGAGCCACCACCATGTCTTGTGCATCCAATTCATGCAATTGGGTTGACTCTGCCATCACTGAAGAATTCTTGATGGATTTTGTAAACGCGGGTACCATACCCGCCAAGGATGTCATCCATTGGCGGGTTTCGGGTAACGAGCTAAGGCCCATTCCTCACGAGGGTGAGGTAGTTGTATTTTCAAATCATGTCGAACGTGGGTTTGTAACCCCCCCCCCCCTCGGCTCCAAATTCTTTTGGGATGTTCTTCACTTTTACAAGTTGCGCCCTCAAGACCTTTCCCCCAATTATGTTTCCAACATATGCAACTTCCAAGTGCTCAGCGAAGTCTACTTGCAAACTGAGCCGTCTGTTGGTCTCTTTCGTGAGTTTTTTATGCAAACCGCCAGACAGAGGTGAAGGCCGGCCCAAGCTTAGAACTCGGTGGGATTTCAATTTAGAGGCACCGGGACATAACTTTTCTCGCTGTTCAAATGTCGAGTCATCCTAAAGATTAGAACAAGACTTGGTTTTACTGTAAAGGTACCTCCCCATAAGGTGAGCATCCCCTGTCGGGTTACCGCCCATCCCGGCTCAAGACGACCTCTGAGCTTCCTGGCCGCTGTCAACTGCTGAACGGGCGAAGCACACTCCAGCTCACGCCAAAATCAAAGCCGTTATGGCCAATGGACTGACAGGACTGGATTTGATCCGCTGCTGGATTTCTTGGAGGATTATGCCTTTGAGCCGGTGCAGTCGTCTTATGTGCGAATATCCAAGCCAGTATGACGACTCCCTCTGTTTCAGCCGGACAACGTTATCAGAGGATGATATCACCACTGTCATCCGGAGCCTTGTCCATGAATCTTCAGGAGCTTGCAGTGCCATCGGGCTGGCACCTTTCTGCGCCGCAAACCTGGCCCCAAATGTAGGTATACTCTCTTTTCTGTATTAGTTATATCTTGGCAATCTCTTTACCTTTTGCCGACTTATATTTTCAGGCTAATTCTGACTTCTGGAAGAAGAAATATGTTCCTCCTCTGAAGAAATCCAGGAAGAAAACCGCAGCCCGGAAGAAGAAGACCACTCCTTAGGAAGAATGGTTTGAACAGACGGAATCAGACAGCTCAGAGGTATAACTTGACTATTTTTTACCACCTCTTTATTCACCTTATTGACAACAACCATTCACAGGACGAGACAGAGACCAGCCATGCCAACGCCCCTGAGGTAACTTATGTTTCGTCCAACTCAGACTACTTTGTACCCCACAAGATATGGCGGGTCGTTCGAAAAGTTCCCCTTTCTCATCCTCTTGCTTACTTAGACCCCCAATTTCTTTTGAAAAAGCAACAGCAAGCCGCCCGATGCCAGACCCGGAGCACCGACTCTACCATTCTCATGTCCAGGTTGCCTAATTCTTCGGCTCAGAGGAAACGTCCAGCTGAGGTAGACATTCCTTCTCTGCTTGATTTTACTAATCCTTCCTTTGTAATTCCAAAATTGCTTTACGTTATCTGAACTATTTTTTAGGGATCATCTCCTTTGTCTCGCGACTCTATGGCCACTGCTCTGCTGCCTCCAAAGATTAACCCGCGGTATGTGCTTTTCACGCCTTATGCTCGAGTCTTTGGTGGTTGTAAACCTTGGGCTCTAATCTTTATGCTTTTTCAGGGCTCTAGCTAAGCGAAGGAAAACCAACAAGTCCTCCCCTGGCCCTAATGATCAAGACCCGTAGCCTACCAAGCGGGATGCTCCCATGCTGAATGTTGATCCCTTGGCGGCTTCCAAAGAGGCACCTGAAGAGACTTGCCCTTCTACAGACCCGGCAGCTGACGATATGATTCCTGAGAGTCCTCTGAAGGACCATTCCAAGCTGCCAAGCCCTGCAAGAAACCCCTCCAGACGTCTTGATTACTGGCACCGGCTTCCCCTCTCCTCAACCTCATGTGCTAACAAAGCATAGTGAGACAGCTGAGGCCTCCAAGAAGATGGAGTTTGAGCTCCCCACCCTTGAGAAGATGACAACTGAAGAACTTCATGCTGGTTATTTGAACCGCTTGTCCACAAGTCGGGACCTAGAGCTCAAGCTTGTCAATTTAATGAAGAAGAAATATGAGGTATTATTTACTCTCTTTATACCCTTACGTATCCCCCAAGAGCCGGGTTAATATTGGCTGATGATAATCCGGGTCTTCAAAACCTGCTAGAAGTAGAAATGCTTAGATTGTAGGCCTCAACTTATTTAGAAGTAATCGCAAATCATCATTCGTAGCCCCCAAGGGCCGGCTCAAATTTGATAACATTGAGCCGGAGCTTTATTGAAGATACCTATTAGAGCTAATTGTAGCCCCCTAAGGGCCGGCTCAATCTTGTTAAATTTGAGTCAGATCTTTTCCTTGGAAACCAGTTGAAAGACCAAAGTGTAGCCCCCAAGTTTTGGGTTAACTTGATAAAGATAATCCCGAACTGCCTTTTAATCTAGGAGATCAAATGGACATTAGCCCCCAAGTGTCATACATATTGCTTGCAATCTGTTTGAGACTTGCTGAGTCTTTTAAACTTCTCCTCCTCACGGCTCATTCCATACTTTGATATGTCACAGGAAGCTTTAAACGAAGTCGGGTCAGAAGTGGCCGGCTTAAAAAATAATCTAGCCACGCAGCAAGCTGCCCGAAGTGAAGTTGATGAAAAATTGTCGGCTCCTCCCCGAAGAACTGACCAAGATCAAGGCCGACTTTGCAACCTTCAAAGAGTCTGCTAAAGCTCAACAAGCTACCCTGACTCAATGGGTGGATAATGCTGACCAGCGGCTGATGAGCTGAAGTCTTTGAAGCGACATATTAAGAACATGATAGACGCCATCTTTGGTAAGTATTTGATAGCTTAACCCAAATTATGTATGTCTTCTTGTACTAGCGACTTATGATGAATAATCCGTCTTATGTAGGTCCAAGGAGGCGCCAACTTGCTTCTGACAGCTTGCTGCCCCTGAAGGCGATTTATACTCTGACATAACAGCTTTACTGTGGGGCTGTTTTCACGATCAAGGCTGTGCTCTACAAGGATACCACCCCCTCAACTATGAAAGGGGTCCTAGAGCTTCTTTCCACGCTGCCGAAGCAAATCGTAGAGTTGAAGAAATCAGTCGCCCGACAGGGGGCTATCACAGCTATAAGCTGGGCACTGTCCTTTGCTCCGGAGTTGACTCCTGCAGACATGATGGACGGGTTTCCCTTCAAAAAAGATGATGGCTCCGAGTTTACGGACGCTGACTATGCACGGTGTGTGAAGGATTCCAAAGTCCTTGCCTCTGTGTTAGCAGAAGAGGTCAACTTGGCGACTTATTAGGCGGCTTATAGCGCAGATGAGAAGAGAATCTATGGCCCCCTCTTTGAGTCCAAGGATCTTACACCCGCCCGTAGTAAGCACCTTTTTTATTCTGAACTTGACCCGTCCCCCTTATTTGAAGAAGGAAACTTTGTAGCTTTAACCCACTGCAACTGGGACTTGTACAATCTTCAGATCAAGGAGGTTGAAGATCCGAAGCAGGGTGACCCACCGGCCAGCTAAAGGAGTTGTGAGCGTCGTTGATAAGCCGTCTCTCGTGACCCGCCATGAGCGGTGTAAAACACTAAGATATTTTTGGGCTCTACAGAGAGCGTATGTAATAGGCTTGTAGTAACTTTGCCTTTGCCTGAACTGTGCCATCGTTCACATATGAAACAACCCGACTTAACATATATATCATCTTCCTTGCGCTTCATATCGGATGCTTACCAACTCTTAGTGGCTTAATTGACTTGCAAGAATAGATGTATCTTGACATTATTAGGAGGGCGGCTTAAAAGCATAACCCAAAAGATTCCATATCTTCCTAACATGTTTTTCAAAAATGGCTCATGTGCCGGTTCTACTAGGCTGACTCGCCACATAAAAACCAATCAAGATGGTGTGTAAGCTACACCCGGTGGGTGAGAAGCCCCCAAGTGACTTTTGTTGACGGAGTCAACTATTTGGCTTAATAGCCGACCGATAGGGTCTGATAAGCTACACCCGGAGGGTGGGAAGACCCCTGGATGATCAAGTTAACTTGTCAACTTTTTGGCTTAAGAGCCGGGTGATAGGGTCTGATAAGCTACACCCGGAGGGTGGGAAGCCCCCTGGACAACCAAGTTGACTTGTCAACTTTTTGGCTTAAGAGACGGCTGATAGGGTCTGATAAGCTACACCCGGAGGGTGGGAAGCCCCGTGGACAACCAAGTTGACTTGTCAACTTTTTGGCTTAAGAGCCGGCTGATAGGGTCTGATAAGCTACACCCGGATGGTGGGAAGCCCCCTAGACAACCAAGTTGACTTGTCAACTTTTTGGCTTAAGAGCCGGCTGATAGGGTCTGATAAGCTACACCTGGAGGGTGGGAAGCCCCCTAGACAACCAAGTTGACTTGTCAACTTTTTGGCTTAAGAGCCGGCCAATAGGGTCTGATAAGCTACACCCGGAGGGTGGGAAGCCCCCTGTATGGCTATGTTGACTTGTCAACATTTTTGGCTTAAGAGCCGGCCGATAGGGTCTGATAAGCTACACTCGGAGGGTGGGAAGCCCCCTGTACGGCTATGTTGACTTGTCAACATTTTTGGCTTAAGAGTCGGCTGATAGGGTCTGATAAGCTACACCCGGAGGGTGGGAAGCCCCCTGGACAACCAAGTTGACTTGTCAACTTTTTTGGCTTAAAAGCCGGCCGATAGAGTCTGGTAAGCTACACCCGGAGGGTGGGAAGCCCCCTGGATGACCATGTTTTGGATCTTTCTTGCATAGACGAAGATATGCGAAATGGCAGAGGCCCGGGCTTGCAGAGATGCTACTTTATTCATATATAAATATGATATGTACAATGATAGTGTACAATGCCGAGTCTCAACAACTTAAGTGTAATAAGGCCGCAGATGCGCTATGTTCCACGGTCAGCGGGTCTCCTGCCCCGAGGTATCTGAGTCATCCCGGATGTCAATGCGATAATACGACCCGTTGTTGAGATTTCTGTTGACCACAAAAGGTCCTTCCCATGGAGGAGACAACTTATGCATATTTGTCTGGTCTTGAATCAGCCGCAGCACTAAGTCGCCTTCTTGAAACGTCATGGTCTTGACTCTGCGGCTATGATAGTGGCGCAGGTCTTGTTGATAGATCGCCGAACGAGCAACCGCCAGTTCTCGTTCCTCCTCCAAGGTACCAACACGTCTTGATGCGCCGTTTCATTGTCCGTCTCAACGTAAGCCACCACTCGTGGCGAGTCATGCCAGATGTCACTTGGTAACACGGCCTCTGCACCGTAAACCATGAAGAAAGGTGTATATCCTGTGGATCTGTTGGGGGTAGTTCTAATGCTCCATAAGATGGACGGCAACTCCTCCACCCAACAACCCGGCATTCGCTGTAAAGGAACCATAACCTAGGGCTTGATACCTCTCAAGATTTCCTGGTTAGCACGCTCCGCCTGACCATTGGACTATGGATGAGCAACCGCGGAAACATCAAGCGGATGTGTTCCAGGTCACAGAATGTTTTCATAGCCCCCTTGGACAAGTTTGTGCCATTGTCCGTGATGATGTTGTGAGGGTAACCAAAATGGTAGATCAGCTTTTTGATAAACTGAACCGCCATAGCCGCGTCACACTTGCTAACCGGCTCAGCCTCTACCCACTTGGTGAACTTATCAACCGCCACCAAGAGGTGCATTTTCTTATCCTTAGATCTCTTGAAAGGCCCGACCATATCGATCCCCCAAACTGCAAATGGCCAAGTAATTGGTATCATGTGCGGTTCTTCAGCCGGAACATGAGCACGCTAGCCAAACTTTTGACAGCCATCGCACTTGCGAACCAGATCCTCTGCATCCTTGTGAGCCATCAACTAGAAGAAACCATGTCGGAAAGCCTTGGCCACTAGAGATTTTGAGCTGGCATGATGTCCACAATCACCAGCATGAATTTCATTTAAGATTTCCTTACCCTCCTCTGGCGAGACACAACGTTTAAACACTCCGGTGACACTACACTTGTGTAACTCGCCATTAACTATCATCATGGATTTAGACCGTCGACTTACCTGTCTGGCCAGTTTTTCATCATCAGGTAACTCGCCTCGAGTCAAGTACGCCAAGTAAGGCATAGTCCAATCCAGAATAGCATGTAGAGCCGCCACCAATTGTCCCTCCGGGTCAGGAACAGTCAAATCTTCCTCTGATGGTAATTTGACAGTCGGGTGATGTAAGACGTCCAGAAAGATATTGGGCGGCACCGGCTTTCGTTGAGAGCCTAACCTTGACAGGGCGTCAGTCACCTCGTTTTGGCGACGATCAATATGATCCACCTGATAAGCTTTAAAGTGACCAGCAATGACATCCACCGCCTGATGATAAGCCGCCATCTGTGGATCCCTAGAATCCCAAGTGCCTGAAACTTGCTGAGCCACAGGATCTGAGTCACTAAAGCACCTTACCCGGCTTAAGTTCATATCCTTAGCTACCCTGAGGCCATGAAGCAGGGCTTCGTATTCAACTGCATTATTAGTGCAAGGGAGCATTAGCCGGAGCACATAACAAAACTTATCACCTTTGGGAGATGTTAAAACAACTCCTGCCCCTGATCCTTCCAGCTGCTTGGATCCATCAAAGTGTATTGTCCAGTATGTGTTATCTGGCTTTTCTTCGGGCGCCTGACACTCTGCCCAGTCGTTTATGAAATCCACAAGGGCTTGAGACTTGACAGCCGTACGAGGTACGTACTTCAGATTGAGAGGTCCCAGCTCCAATGCCCACTTAGCAATCCTACCCGTGGCTTCTCTGTTTTGAATCATGTCTCCCAATGGAGCAGAGCTGACCACGGTGATCTGGTATCCTAAGAAGTAATGCTTTAATTTGCGGTTGGCCATGAACAGCCCATACACTAGCTTCTGCCAATGTGGATATCTTTGCTTGGACTATGTCAGGACCTCACTGATATAAGAAACCGGCCTCTAAACCAGATATTCTTTCCCTGCTTCCTTGCGCTCGACCACAATTGCAGCACTGATAGCCCGGTTGTTAGCCGCCACGTATAGGAGCAAGGGCTCTTTCTCAGCCGAAGCATCTAAAACCGGCGGCTCAGTGTGCTGCTTCTTGAGCGCCTCAAACGCTTCACCCGCCGCCGTACTCCAGACAAAATTTTCTGTCTTTTTCATCATTTGATATAGAGGGATGGATTTCTCACCAAGGCGGCTTATAAACCGGCTCAACGCGGCGATCCGCCCTGCCAGGCATTGGACATCATTGATGCAAGTCGGCTCAGCCAGGGAGGTGATAGCCTTGATCTTATCCGGGTTGGCTTCACTACCATGCTCAAAAACCAGAAATCCCAAGAGCTTGCCAGCCGGAACACCAAAGACACACTTTGCCAGGTTAAGCATCATCTTATAGATCCGCAGATTGTCAAAGGTTTCCTTTAAGTCATCAAGCAGGGTCTCCTTCTTCCTTGACTTGATCACAATATCATCCACATAAGCATGAACGTTGCGTCCAATCTGATCGTGAAGACAATTCTACACACAACGTTGATAAGTCGCCTGGGCACTCTTGAGCCCAAAAGGCATAGACACATAGCAGAAGGCTCCAAAAGGCGTGATGAAAGCCGTCTTCTCTTGGTCCTTAACCGCCATCTTGATCTGATGATATCCCGAATAAGCATCCAGGAAGCATAAACTTTCGCAACCCGCCGTAGCATCAATGATTTGATCAATATGAGGGAGAGCAAAAGGATCAGCCGGACATGCCTTGTTAAGATCCATATAGTCCACACACATACGCCACATGCTGTTTTTCTTGAGCACAAGCACTGGGTTAGCAAGCCACTCTGGGTGAAAGACCTCGACGATGAAACCCGCCGCTAAGAGCCGGGCCACCTCTTCCCCAATGGCCTTGCATCTCTCCTCGTTGAACTGCCATAGAAATTGCTTGATAGGTTTAAACTTAGGATCCACATTAAGGTAATGCTCAGCAAACTCTCTCGATACACCTGGCATGTCAGAAGGTTTCCATGCAAAGATGTCCTGATTCTCATGGATGAATTCGATGAGCGCGCTTTCCTATTTGGGATCCATGTTGGCCCCAATAATGAACTGTTTGGATGAGTCACCCGGAGTAAAATCCACCACCTTGGTATCATGCGCCAAAAATTTGAGGGGCGGCTCAACCTCTGTGGTAGGCTTCTTCAGCGGGGTCATATCCTCCGGGTCAACATTTTCCTTATAGAACTTGAGTTCTGCCTCAGCACAACTGGATTCTGCGTAAGCCGCGCCCCCTTCTTCTCACTCAATAGTTGTATTCCGATCACCATGAACAGTAATCGTACCTTTTAACCCGGGCATCTTGAGCTGTAAGTAGACATAACAGGGCCTAGCCATGAACTTAGCATAAGTCGTCCGCCCCAACAATGCATGATAAGGGCTCTTGATCTTGACCACTTCAAACCACAAGGACTCCACCCTATAGTTGTATTCGTCACCAAAGGCGACTTCCAAAGAAATCCTGCCCACCGGGTAAGCTGACTTGCCCGGCACTACACCATGAAAAACTGTTGATGAGGGCTTAAGGTCTTTATCAAGCAGCTTCATTCGCCGGAAGGTATCATAATACAGGATGTTGATGCTACTGCCACCATCCATGAGTACCTTATTCACCATATATCCTCCCACTTGGGGGGCAACTACCAGGGCTAGCCGCCCCGGGTCATCCACACGCGACGGGTGATCCTCCTGGCTCCATGTTATGTCATACTCAGACCACTTCAAGTATTGCGGCAGAGCCGGCGCGACTGCGTTAACTGCTCGCTTGCGCAATTTCTGATCCCACTTGTTAAGGTTGGTCATAAAAACATGATACTGGCACGAACTGAGCTGCTTTGGATTACTCTGATACCCAGATTGATTATGCTGCTGCTGATTGTTGTTACCAGAGTGTTGAGGATGTCCTCCTTGACTGCCCTAGCCATGATGACCGGACCCTGAGCCGCTGGACCCAAATCCATCTCCTGACCCGCCTGGTCCTGAGCCGCCGGGCGGGGCACCACCATGGTTGTTGTGCTACTGCATGTTATAGTTCTTGAACTTCTGCATGATGTGGCAATTCCCTCATGTGTGCCCCGCTGCTCTATCGGGATGGCTATGCTCCGGACAGGGTTTATTGAGCATTTCCTCCAAATTGAAAGGAGTCTTATTTTTGTTAAAAGGTGGTCTAAACTTCCCATTGCCCTTAGGATGATTATGACCGGTGCTTGCATTAGCCACCTGTTCTGACCCGCCATCCGGGTTCTTTTGCTTGCTCTGGTTACCATTACTTGTCGCACCCTTGCCCTGGTTTTTCTTTTTACCTTGGCCGGCCTTCTCCTCATCAGAGTTGGATCCTTCGTGTTATCAGAGTCAGCAAACTTTGTGAGAGCCACCATGAGTTCTCCCATGTCCTGACACGTACGCTTGAGCCGGCCGAGCTTGTGCTTCAGAGGGATGAAGTGGCAATTCTTTTCTAGGATCAGCACTGCTTGAGCCACCGTGATCTGTTCAGATGAGTGGATGATGGTCGACACCCGTCGGACCCAATGATGAGTCGACTCATTCTCCTGCTGGACACAATGATCGAGATCCATAATTGTCATAGGCTGTTTGCAAGTCCCTTGAAAGTTTTTGATGAATCTTGCTCTTAACTCAGCCCATGAATTGATGGTATTGGGTGGCAAACCCTTTAACCACGTGTGGACCAGACTTTCAAGCATCATGATGAAATACTTAGCACACACTGCCTCATTGACATCCAACATCTCCATAGCCAGCTCATAGCTTTCGATCCAGACCTGCGGAGGTAAGTCGGCAGTGTAATTCGGGACTTTGCGAGGTCCATTGTAATCCTTCGGTAGCCGCTCGTTCCGTAGAGCTGGTGCTAAGCATGGTACTCCTACGACCCTGGTGGTCGCTCCTGCTCCTACTGATACGGAGGGTGCGGGCTCTTGGTGAGCCGCCGTGGCCAAAGCCGCCGCCTCTTGCTAGTCTCTCACCCGGTTTATGAGCTCTTGTGCATCTATAGCCGCCTGATCATCCCCTGGAGGCCCCCTGTGTCGATCGCTGCTGGAAACCGCCGGTGACTCATAGCGCCGGCTAAAGCTGCGGCTGGGGAGAGGGGTTGAATGAACGCGGTTCTGGCTGTAAGCATATTTCTCCTGCTGGGCCATCATCGTCTGAAGGTACCCAATGGCGTTCCATATCTCTTCTGCAAATGGCACCTCATTTGGAATAGGGATTGTTTCAAGCCGGGTGGCCGCGGCCACCATGTTCTCCGCTGGGTTGGAATAATGGCCCGCCGGCGTCGGAAACACCACTGGTGAAGCCTGGTTTCGTCGAGGCTGGTTAAGCTGTTGTCGAGCCACTGGCCGACTTCCAGGCGCATCCGCTGCTCGTCCCGTTCCTGGCGTGTTAAAGAGATTCCTAGCCTCATAATTTTCTGGTAAGCAGGATTGATGCCTCATCCGTTGCACTACAGCCACTGATTGCTGCTCTAGCTCAAGGCGGAAAGCATCCGTCCTAAGGCGCTCTGCCTCCGCCTCCATCTGAACCTTTAACTCGGCTATCCTCTGCTGCTCTTCCGCCATCCGGTCCTTGAGTCTTGCAATCTCCAAGTTTCGAGTGGCTTGATTATCTGGTGTGACTTCGGTGGCCATCAGATTTGCAAGCTCTTCATCAGATCCAGAAGAACTTGAGCCGGCGACGGCGGATCAGCTCCCGTGTTTGTTGCTCTGGTGGCTGTACTGCTCGTGCCTGGGGCTGACCCCGCCATGAACACGGCCGCATGAACCTGCAGCCCGAGATTGTCCGGCTCAGACCGTTCTGACTTAGGGTAATGCTCATCATAGCCCCCGAGCCCGCCGTTGTGAAGCTGGTAGATCGACTCTGCTTCTTCGCTCGAAGATCCGTCCTCTGAATAGACAAGGGTCTCCTACGATGCAGTAGCCTCAAGATCCCTACCTTGAGTAAAGCCCACGAAGACGTGCTTCCGGCCCGGGTTAACACGGGTGGGTCGCACATATTGGGCGGGTTGAGCGCGTCGAGCCGGCTCGACGATGTTGGTGCAGATGTCCAGCCCGGGTGTAGATCCATCAAGCTTGCCGATGAAGACGTGGATTCCACCGAAGGGAACCCGGAATCCATATTCGACAGAATTGGCCTCATGACCCCAGCCATCGTCGGCGATGTAGAGCCGGCCGCGGCGACTCTTGCTCATCCTTCCGACCACGTATCCTTCGAACCTTGGGAGAGAGCCCTTTGAGAACTCAACACCACCGAGCTCCAGCCCCACGGTGGGCGCCAACTGTCGTGGTTTTGTCACGGCAGATGTTCGGGTGAACGGACTTGGATTCGAGGCCATCGCTAAGGTGATGGACTCAAAGGGGTTGATTGGGACAAAGGACACGGGCTTACCCAGGTTCGGCCCCTCAAGTAGAGGTAACAGCCTACGTCCTTGTTGTGTTTGTATTGCTTGGAGTATCGATTTACAAGGGAGCTGTTGTTTAACCTAGTTCTCGATCTCTTATCTCCTCCTCTAAGTCGCCCTGGGTCTCGCCTTTATATAGGAGGTCAAGACCACGGGTCATACAAGTCGTAACCGACTCTTACTACGTGTTTGAGTCTATCTCTGCATCGTCTTGCCTTACTAAGCAAGTTGTCTCCAGGTGGCTCAACCGCCAGGGTCTTCATACCTTCTCTGTCCGGGCCATGTCCGGCCCATCTTGGCAAGCCGCCAAACATCTTGGGCTTAAGTCTTCACGACCCGCTCTTGGGCTGGTGTACGAGCCGCTTGGTGTGACCCGGAGCCTCAGGGGCGGGTCTCACCGTGGAGTTATATCCCTAACAAAAACCATATAAAAGTATTGTAAATTTAGATAAATATGTCATGCATACTTCATAAATTATCAATACGTCGAAGATGTATCATGACAATCTGCTAACAGTTTTGGGCTTCCTCATAGTCAACAATAGTGAACTGTCGCAAACATGAGAGGGCGATGTAGATGTTTGATCTTCTAGGGGGTTATGCATAATGACGAAGTTTTGTGTGGGGCTAGAGATATTTAATTAAGTCTCTTCTCTCAGACACCTTGAAAGTTAATCTAGCAACAAGGATTATCACCTTAATGGTGGATGTTAAGTGGCATGCGCGTCACAGTACGACATGATGACTGGAGTCAAAGGATTGTCACTTTAATGACATGCATGTCAAACTTGTTATTTTATTATCGATGAACGTGATGGACGTGCTACAGAGGACCCCGGAGCAAGGTGGCTTCACCAGACGCAGGAGATCATGGTGGTGGCTGAAGAATCATCCCGAAGCATCATACCTGGCGCCCAGGGATATACCATGCCATGCTATTATGAATTTCCTGAGATGTTTATTCCTTTGTGGTTTGCACCCTTGCTTGCACAGTTACTAGGGTGATCTCTCACAGAAAATATCAAGTTAGAAAATATGCTCTTCCCAGTGTTTCTACTGTCTATAACACGTGGCATTCCAGAGTACGTCATGTCCACATGAGTACAAACGGTTTGTGAGGTGTAAGACGGGTAGATGGTCAGACCATAGATAACACTTGGTTGTCTTGAAGTTTTGACAGAATAGTTCTTAGCACAGAGCACAAAGCATCAAAAGTTGAACAAGAGTCACATGGAGATATGATCAGTAAAAGATTGCCTACTAGTCAAAATTCTCGTCATCAGTGATGTCCACATCAATGGCTGAGAATAAGATGAGGGTCTTGAGTCACTTACTTTAATTATGAGAGATGCTGATTTAAGTGGGAGTGCACACTATTCTAAAAATGTTTAATAACAGTGCAACTTAATTATGAACAATGTCTAAAGTGAATCTTATGTTTAATTGTTGTATATCAATGTCTCAAAATAGTTTGAATTTAGCACCATTGTTTGAGAAAGAAAAGTTAGCTCCAAATGGTGGAAACTATGAGGACTCGATCCACACTTTAAGACGTGTTCTCAAAAGTGCTAAGAAAGAATATGTGCTGGATCAACCACTTGGTGATTCCCCGATGCCAGGAGCGTCACATGATGTCATCAATGTGTTTATATCTCGCAAGAATGATTCTGGTGTTGTCAAAAGTATTATGCTATCTTGCATGGATCAAGTGCTACAGAAAGATCTTGAATGATTTAGTGTTGTTGAAATTGTCGATGCATTGGAAATTCTGTATCATAAAGAACCAACTGAAGTTCATGAGATGACTAGAGCATTAGATGAATGTGGAAGAGTAGAAGTTGGTGAGCAAGGTGTAGAGCTTGCGGACTATTATGATAGTATACATGCGATGGACATTGATTTTCCCAAGACATCGAAAATGGTTTGATACTAACTTCGCTTCAAGAAGCAATGCTCAAAACCAATAAAATCGGGATGCAGAACCAGCAAAATTGGATGGTGAACAAGATAGAAAGTTCCAAAAAGAAACGCAATACCAAGAGAAACAAGGGTGTATCTTCTTGCGAGATTATATGTTTTTACGGCAAAGAGAAGGGATACCGGAAGTGAAATTGCTTGAAATAACTAGCAAATAAGAAGAGCTCGTCTTCTGGTAAAGGTATAGAAGTTATACAAGTTGATGTTACTGATATTCTACTTGCTAAAAATTCTAAGTCGTGTGTATTTGATACCGGATCTGTTGCTCACATTTGCAACACGATGCATAGACTTTGGAACATTTGCAAGCTGAGAAGAAATAAAGTCGTGATGCGCGTCGGGAATGGCGATGGAATTGTTGCTCATGCCGTCGGAGTCACGACCTTAAGTTTACCTTCAGGATTGATATTAGAACTGAATAATTGTTATTTCTTTCCAAAGTTATGTAAGAACATTATCTTCGGATCATGTTTGATAAGTGATGGATATTCTTATAAGTCAGAAAACAATGGTTGTTCTTTATATTATAAGAATATATTTTATGGATTTGCGCCTATACTCGGGGGATTATTCATATTAAATCCTGAACATGAAAAAGATGTCTATAACATTAATGTTAAACGTATTAAGAAAACTGATAATACCACTTACATGTGGCACTGTCGTCTTGGTCATATCGGAAAGAAACGTGTGCAAAAACTTCATAAAGATGGAGTATTAACATCATTTGATTTGAATCTTTAGATACATGTGAAGCTTGTCTGATGGGTAAAATGATTAAAACGTTGTTCACCGGTCATCCTGAATGCGCGCTTGAATTATTGGATATTATACATAGTGATGTATGTGATCCGATGAACACTGACTCACGGTGGATACTTATACTTCGTAACCTTAACTAATGATTTGAGTTGATATGGTTATATCTACTTAATGAAGCATAAGTCTAAAACATTTGAAAAGTTCAAAGAATTTCAGAACGAAGTAGAGAATCATCATGGCAAAAATATAAAATTTCTATGATCAGATCGTGGAGGAGAATATCTAAGTCATGAGTTTAGCAAACATCTAAGTGTTGTTGGAATTATCTCACAACTTACTCTTCCTGGAACCCCACAAAGAAATGGAGTGTCTGAAAGGCGTAACCAAACCTTGTTAGACATGGCAAGGTCAATGATGTCATTTATCGATCTACCTTTAACATTTTGGGGACATGCACTTGAAACAACAACATATACACTAAATAGAGCATCGTCCAAGTCTGTTGAGATGACACCATATGAGTTATGGAATGGGAAGAAATCTAATATGTCGCATATCATAATTTGGGGTTGTGAAACTTATGTAAAATGTTTACAACCAAATAAACTTGATCCCCAAGTAGAAAAATATTATTTTGTATGGTATCCCAAAGAAATAATTTGGTATTACTTCTACCAAAAGTCCGAAGACAAAGTGTTTGTTGGAAAGAAGGGACACTTTCTTGAGAAGGGGTTTCTCAACAAAGAAGTAAGTGGGAGGAAAGTACAACTCAATGAGATTACATAATCTCCAAATGTGACCAATGAAACAGAATTTGTTCCTGCAATTGTTCGCGCAACTGAACCAGAAGTTACTACAACAGTTGTAGAAACTCTGGTTAAGACTGTAACCGAACCGAGTAGGTCAGGCAGAGTTATTGAACCTCCCGAATGGTTTCACAATGAAATTTTCATCTTATAGGAAGATGAACCTACACACTACAAAGAAACGATGGTAGCGCCCATCAAAATAATGGTTGAAAGCCATGAAATCCAAAATAGAGTCCATGTACGAGAATCAAGTTTGGAACTTGGTTGATCCTCGAGAGTGTGTGAAACCCATACAATGTAAATGGATCTTCACAAGAAAAACATATGCTGGTGATAATCCTACTATCTATAAAGCAAGGCTAGTTGCGAAAGGGTTTTCGCAGATTGAGGGAGCTGATTATGATGAAACTTTCTCACCAGCAGCTATGCTAAAGTATGTACGGATTATGATGGATATTGTTGCATATTTCGATTATGAGATGTGGCAGGTGGATGTGAAAGTTGCATTCCTAAATGGATAATTTAAAGATGATGTATATATGATACAACCAGAAGGTTTTCTTGATCCTAATGTTGCTGGAAAGGTGTGCAAGCTTCAAAGATCTATCTATGGTTTGAAGCAAGAATCAAGGAGCTGGAATCAATGTTGTTATGAAGTGGTAAAAGAGGTTGGCTTCATTACAAATTATGAAGAAGCTTGTGTACACAATAAGTTTAGTGGGAGCTCTATAGCATTTATAATAATATATGTAGATGACATTTTATTGATTGGGAATGATAGAAAATTCCTTAGCACAATAAAACACTATTTGAAGAATATGTTTACGATGAAAGACTTAGGCGAAGCAACATATATATTGGGTATAAAGATCTATAGATATAGACCAAAACATCTAATAGATCAAAACATCTAATTGCACTAATCCATAACACGTACATTGACAAGGCTTTAAAGAGGTTTAAAATGGAGAATGCAAAGAAAGGTTTTCTCCCAATGTCACATGGCACAACCCATAGTAGAAACCAATGCCCCAACACAGTTGATTAACAAGTGCAAATGAGTGGAGTACCATATGCTTATGTAATTGGATCTAGGCCTGGGCATTCGTTATAAACTGAAAATTCAGTTTCTATCATTCGGTTTTTTCTTAAATTCGGTTTGGAAAACTAAAAACCGAAAATGGTGGCTTGAAATAGCTAACCGAAAATTCGGTTAACCGAATATTAGGTCCGGTATTCGGTTTTATACCAAAGTGGTACGGCCAAATATTTCTGCTTAGACTGTAGCACCGGTACCCTATTATATAGGCAAACCTATCTGCCTCATTTTCTCAGCCGGGCGAGGTGGGACTAAAGGAACCAAACGACTCTGTGGTTGTTTGTAGGATCGCACGCGCAAGCACAAGCTCTACAAAAAATACCACATGAGCTAGGCCTTGCACCCTTGCATGGACTATGGCCAGGTAGGCCCACCACGTGTGAGACATGCTAATGTAGCGGAAAGGAAACGCTAAAAAAGCAGCAGGAAGAGACGTGCGTGCGTTGGTTGCGATCGTGGACACGTGACTCCCGGGAGACATTGCGCGGCCAGGTTATAGAGTACATCTGCGAGCTATATGTGCAGAGAGTAACTTCGTTTTTTCCCGGTAAATCGGTGTAAAACCGAACTTACCGAATCAAATTCGGTTTATACATGTGAAAACCGAATTTTTCTATAACAGTGATAAAAACCTAAAAATCGATTTTTTCGGTTTCGGCTTCGGTTCGGTCTTCGGTTTGTCGGTTTTCCCCCCAGGCCTAATTGGATCCATCATGTATGTTATGATATGTACCAGACCAGATGTTTCTTATGCATTAAGTGTTAATAGCAGGTACCAAAGTGATCCTGGAGTGGCTCACTTGGCAATGGTTAAAAATATTCTCAAGTACCTCAAAGGGACGAAGGACATGCTCCTTATCCATGGCAGAGATGAAGAGATTGTTGTAAATGGTTACATCGATACTAGCTTCATGGTTGATATAGATGACTATAAATCTCAACTAGGCTATGTTTATTCCTTGAATGGTGGTGCGGTGGTTTGGAAAAGTTTCAAACAGAATACTATTATGGATTCTATGATAGAGGTAGAGTATATTGCGGCTTCAGAAGCTTCGAAGGAGGTAGTCTGGATCAAGAAGTTTCTTTAAGAAGTTGGTGTGGTCCCGAGTGCAATGAACCTGATGGCACTCTATTGTGATAATAGTGGTGACATTGCTCAAGTAAAGGAACCAATATCTCACATGAAGGACAGACATATCGAGCGCAAGTATCACATTATTCGACAGCAAGTCGAAAAGGGTTTTGTGAAGGTTCTCAAGGTTCACATGGTTTTGAATGTGTCAAACCCGATGACGAAGGCTTTCCCACGAACGAAGCTTGATCAACGCTGGATAACCATTGGTGTTAGAGACTATGTAAAGTAGATTATTGACTCTAATGCAAGTGAGAGACTGTTGGAAATATGCCCTAGAGGCAATAATATTGTATTGTTATATTCATAACTAAGAGTTTATATTCTATGCTATAAGTTCTATGATTCTGGAATATGCAATTCAGTGGAAAACTCATATGCACGTGTGAAATGATAAACAGTAAAATAAAGGTTCCTAGTCTTGCCTCTAAGACTGGCTCAAGTGTTGTTACTGATCATGTTTTTCGGATCTTATGATATTGTTAAGGGTAAGTATAATCCTAAAACCTCATTGGAAGTATGATGAAGAACGATCATACTGAATCGACCCAAAACTTGTCTGTTATACTTTGAAATAATATGTCTAAAATCAGTTGTTATAACACAGACTGTTAACATGTGTTTCCTTAGACCATGAGAGTATCATAGTCACTTCTTACCGTACGATGAGCTTTGGGGTTGCTCAAACGTCATGCATAACTAGGTGATCATAACAACAACTTACAGGTTCATTGGAAAGTTTGACAAGGGACTAGATAGATCGAGAGTGAGATTTGGTCCTCCGACGATGGAGAGATATTCGTAGGACCCTCTCAGCGTGATGACATCCATCATCGTCTGGCTAGACACAAGTGAATATGTCACGGGCAAGCCGGAACACATCAACGAGAAAGAAGAACAAAATTGATAACGAGAATAAATGGTATGGTGAGCATAGGAATGATGCAAGAGGATATCGATGCTTCTTGGGTTTTGTAAAGTATCGCGAAGCAAAGGGTATGTCACATCATAACCAATGGTTCACTCGAATATCATTTGTGTACTCATAGGGATCGATATGGACGTCCACGGTTCCGCTATAGGTCATTGAATGAAGGAGTTTTGTTCATGTCTATGAGTTACCGAACCTACGTGGTCACAAGCTTAAGGTAATCATGATTTCTTGAGTGTTAGTAAATCAAGAGTAATTAGAACATATTGGTGATTTTTTTCATTAATATTCAAAATAATTTCGAGGGGATTCAGAAGCATTTCGGGGTCACGAGAAGGGTTTCAGAGACTATCAGGCAATATTGGGTATTACCGATAAATAATATATAGGTGAAAAATGTTTTCAAGACTGCTAAATTATATATTTGTTATAAGGCTTTTATATTTGATTTAATATCAAGGAGGTGCCTCCCTCCTATGGTAAGGAGGGAGTGGAGGCCGAATTGGATGGGGTTTTCCCCTTCTTGGCCGGAGCAAGGGGGAAGGGAAACCTTCCCCACTTGTGTTGCCTCCTCCTTTCCCCCCTCCACCTATATATACTAGAGGTTTTCCACCCCTTGAGATACAACTTTTGAAGTCTCCTCTAGTCCTCTAGTTCTAGTTGATCCTAGTTGGTCAATTATAGCTAGACCTAGATGCTCCGATCCTCATAATTAGAATCCCAGTGTGTTTCTAATACCCCCCCCCCTAATTCTTCGGCGACGATTAGCTTTGGACGGCGAAGTGCTGCCGGATCATGAAGATTGTATGCTTGCAACCAAGTAGAGAGGTCGTGCTTTCGGTCTTCACTTCGAGGGATCATTCACGAGCGGTTCACGGGATAGTTCATCTATGGCTCGAGAGATTTCATCAACGATCTTCACCAACTCATCTTCTTCTGCTACAACTCAGAGTTGGTAATGATCCGGTCCCAACCGTTATTTTATCTTTATAGTGTTTCCAGTTGATCGTAGGGCGATTTTTATTTTATTTTCTACTAGGTTTCCCAACACATGGGCCATCTAATGTGGCCCCGGACGGAACCGACCTAGGAGTCCTCAGCCCGACCCACCTATCCGGGAATCGACATGGTGAGAGACCCCTGGGCCGGGACACCGTCAGAGGGTAATCAAGAACTTGTTCTGTTCACATGGAGAGATGTAGCAGAGAGATGTGAGAAACGATGGTGTTTGTCGTATGTGAGGAAATGAAGACGAATCGATATTTAATGTGATGGTCACATACGATCGTGCACTCAGGTTCTCGTAATCAACAGAGGATTTATTTGGCTTGAAACTTCCAAAACCGCACCCGCTGACCTGGTCCCGAGATCTACTTGATACACTTTTTATTAGCAAGGACAACATAGAAATCACACTATCAATGATGTGGACAATTTGGACAAGTCAAAACAAGTAATCTCATGAGAAATTAATACACCGGACGCACAAGTCCATTAACTTCATTTATGAGCTTATTAAGTCGCTAGATCTACAAGCTCTAGATCCAATGTCCCATCCGTAGGTGATGCAAAGGTGGCAACCACCATAGGAGGTGTGGACTAAGATTAATTTAGATGTACCGTTTTTCTCGCCGAGTAGATTGGTAGGAGGTGGTTTTGCGACATGTGATCATGGAGGGATTTTTATTAGGGGTTAATATGTGCTAATATAAGTAGGAAGACACCCCTGATCCTCCTATAGTGAAACTAATGGTAGGCGAGGATGTGATGTTAATGGCAATAAAACATAACACACAATATGTGGTGCTAGAGAAGGACCACCAAATTATGTGTATCCTAATGACATGTTGAAGATGACAGATCCATTGGATCACTCCTAATCCGTGAGATGAAATCCTATCTCACGACTTCCAAGGATCCACAGTTTCGTTCGCGAGGAGACATGCAAATGTCCCGACTCACTTATGTTTTAGGGAAGCACTTATTTTACGTAATCACTTTGTTGATTTTGATGCATTTCCTAGCTATCTGATTGGCATTGTATAATCAGATACGTGTTCACCTATTTATTAAAGTGCCATGAAGGCGATTCTAGAATGACATATATCCATCACTCTAAAAAAACATTGGTCCACGGTGATGTTTTGGTTGGTGAGACTATGTTACAAAATTACATATTTGTTGAAAAGAAATCCGGCTAAACAATGAGTTATGTGCCTCCATATACTTCATACAATGAATTTCGTCCCATATAAGTTGACTACAATGGATTCATTGTCTTTTCAGTGAAGAAAACATTCTTTGAAAGTGTTCCCAGCAAAAGAAAAACATGAATAGTAATAAATAATCACAACATCAATATATTTTATCAAAATCTAAATCCTCTTTCCTTAAAAGCCGTATCCTTTCGTGTGAACTTCACGACTATAGCACACTGATTTGTTATTTTTTCATCCTTTGACTGTTCACTATGACTGAAACACATTTTATATCACATGATAACATTAGAACTAATGTTCAGTGATCAATGTCTTTGGCGCTATGCAAGTTAATTTGTAGGCATGTAATTTATCCGTCCTTAATTTCTTCCTTTTTTTATTTACCAAGGGCTTCTTTGGATTTCATGATTCATATTTTCTTTGGAAAATTTAATCCTTATGATTCCCCCCCTTTGAATCATAGGATTGGAGTTGTCAAATTCATGGGACCTTAGATTCACGGGGGGAGAAAATCTACACGAGGGACATTCCTAGATTTTTTTGTGTTATTACCCATGAACTATCCAAACCACGGTTACCAATTTGATGTGTTTCAGTAACTTTTAGGAATTAACCATACATGGCATTCCTAACATTTTCCTTACTCTTGCGTCAAAGAGCAAGCTCTAACATCCGGCACAACAATCTAAGATGTGATCCACCTGGCTGTCTTGAGAAAATAAACCTTCGCTATGTACTTAATGGGTTTATTATTCATGGACATATTTCTATACTGTAAAAGTAAAATGACACAGACATATCTATGTTGTCTCCATTTTACATATTCATTGTTTGCCTGCAAGCTGAGATTTACTGTTAAACTGATAAACCAAAACTTTAAAGTCACCTTTTCTAGGCACATTTTTTGCCATCATTTTCCTTGTTGTGGAGATCAAACCAATGTGAAAATGCCCTTAAGATTCATGTGGTACTATTCTATTCGTCATAGTCGCATATAATAAATATCAAATTGAACTCATTTAACTATTTGTACAATATCTTATATAGATAACCCATAAGATTCGTTTTATTTCCTTTGAACATCTATAGTTTGATGCTAAATTCCAAAAGGATGTAAACTATTTTCATCATCTGTAGGATTTTTTCACATCGTTTTACCGTCTAAATCAACACTAGCTAAATGGATCAGGTGGGGGGAGGGTGTGGTGGATAGCACCCTCACTTTTACAAGTGGTACCGCACAATCACCATTATATTAAGCTCTCTTAATACATATATGAGTTCGAAAGTATCCATCCACCTTCGTAAGAGTACATTGACAAATCTAAAAGCCTTAACAAGTACAGAAAAAAATAAAATTGCAATATATTCTAGTACTAGTATTTTTATGAACAAAGCCGTATGCTATTGTACTGGTATTTTGATAAAAGCATCGTGCATTCTGAAGTTTAGTCATTATGAACTTATGATGACACAGCATGTGTTGCCTCCAAAAACAAAGTGGCACATCATGTGACACCCATCGACCACGAAACGGGAATTCGGTACTCCACGAGGACCCAAAGACAAAAAACACCTCACACCAGATTTCGAACGCCTGTAAACCACCGCGGCTGTTTTAACCAGCTCGTATAAAATCCAGGAAACCGGTAGAACTGGTTCTATGGGCCGACGAGAAAAGAGAAAAATCGCACCGCGCGGCCTAACCGTGGCGGTTAAAAAACGTACGACGCCGTCGCGTTCCCTCCCCCCTCTTCCTCCTCATCTTCTTCCTTTTACCCCACCCCACCCCCCGCCTCGCCTCACCTCACCCCATCATTCCCCCACCTCCTCCCCATCTCGCCTCCTCGCCAGCAAAAACCCCGGTGGCGCCCCCGCCGCGGCCGATCCGCCCCGGCCCCAGCTCCGGCGACGCGCCCGCCCCCTCGCTCTCCGGCCGCAGGTGTCGCCGCCGGCGTCGGCGGCGGTAGATCGGGCGCGGAGACGTCGTTGCGTGTTGAGGGCCGCGGGGAGACTTGATGGCGGGGGTCGCGGCGGAGACGGCCGTGGCTTCGGCCTCGGGATCGGGGATCTGGTCGCGGCGGCGCGACGAGATCACGTTCGATCGCCTCCAGAAGGTAACGTCGCGTGGGCGTTGATTCCGTACTGCGCTGGGGGTTTCATTTGAGATGTGAGAATTGGGGTTCGGTGCTGGTGTCCCTGCGAATCTGTGACTGAGCTGGCTGCCGCGCGTCTGCCTTGGATTGGCTCGGTTTCGGCGTGTAATTCACATAGAAAAGGTGCCGTGCCGGGGAAACCGAGGCGTTTTAGTTGGTTATTAGGATTCGCCCCCCTCGGCCCCTCCCTACTAAGCTTAGCTTGCTTGGATTTGATGTTTATTTATGTTCCTAGTGAATTCCGGTTCTTAGATTCAACCGGATTACCCATGTGCCCCTGACGAGCATATATGTACTAGTACTAGTTGCTCTATGGGTAGCTAGATTGCATTGACTTTGAGTTGTTGCATTGCTCTTAGGGACTCTAACCCTTAGAGTTGCTCATTTGGTTTGGAATGTTTAAATAGGAAAACAGGATTGGGTCTTATTGATGCTTGCCATTATGAGTTTGGTTTGGCATGGGTTGAATTGGAGTGGTCAGTGATGGAGTTGTCTCGCAGAGGCTCGACACTCTTGATTTAGAACTGGTTTCCAATTCTTCCTGATTCGAGAAGGATATAAAGCAATAATTCTGGCATTTCATAATATGCTCGATCGAGCTGGAAAAACAAAATTCTGTCAGAACACTTAAGATGTAAACTATTGCCTCAAAGCAGGATATATATATATCTTGAAATTTTCATCGGTTTGTGATGAGACTTGAGTTCATATCAACTAATCATGCACTTCACTCTACAATCCTAAGTCTTCATACTTTACATCTTTCACTTCCTTCCATGATAGTAGGATGATAAGCTAGCAAGCACAGCAAGTGGAATTTAGATTGGATATCAAATGGTGATACAGGTAGAATAAATAAGTGTGCTTTGTTTTGTATCGCTGTCATGGAATATTAATATGCCATGTCATTTATTGTTTTAAATTTGTTTACGTTTCTATGATGACCTTCAGTTTTCCGTTACAACTCTTCCGAGGCACCTTGGCTTTGCTGCACTCCTCCTTGGTTGAAGCTGTAAATGTGCTCAATTTTCTGTTACAACTCTCCCGAGGCACATTGACTTTGCTGCACTCCGCCTTGGTTGAAGCTGTAAATGTGCTGGCCCTATACTCTTGTGTAAACTCATGATTGATTGATATTCCATATCCGAGTTTTCTTGTCCCCGCGTTTGGAGTATCTATTTTCCTATGTACTGGAAATAAAACTAGAATGCGTATAAGTGGTGTCATATTTTTATCTTGGAAATTGAAGTTATGGGGGTTTCAAGATAACTTTTATGACTGTGGATTGAACTTGTTTCAGTTCTGGAATGACTTGCCACCGCAAGCACGACGGGAGCTTCTAAAATTGGATAAGCAAACCCTCATTGAACAAGCTCGCAAGAATTTCTATTGTTCAAGGTGCAATGGGTTGCTTCTAGAAAATTTCAAGTCACTGCAGCAAGAAGTTTCAGATATTGATTGTCTGAGCTCAAGTGGCGACTCAAAGATTAGGCAGCAAAATGGGTCTCAGGATCCATCTGTTCACCCTTGGGGAGGTCTTGCAACAACAAAGGATGGCATCCTTACGCTTATTGACTGCTTTATGAAAGCTAACTCGCTACGGGTGCTCCAGAATGTAAGTGTAAACAATTATGCCATAACTTGTGGGTCATATTTTATTTTGTTCTCTGCATCCGTGAACTAAGATTGATAACTGCTTTGATATGTTCGTATACTGAATTGGCGATCCTTTGTTTGTCTGAACTAATCGCTCTTTGTTATATCTGAAGTAATATCAAATCATGCATGTGGCTATGGGTTTTACTCACAATATTTGATTCTAGATTAGAAATATTTGATTACTCTATTTCCTAATGTACCTGCGGTTTGTTTAATCAGGTATTTGACAATGCACGGCTGAGAGAAAGGGAACGAGAAATGCTTTATCCTGATGCATGTGGTGGGGGTGGCAGAGGATGGATTAGCCAAGGGATGGCTAGCTATAGCAGGGGGTATGGAACAAGAGAAACATGTGCTCTGCATACTGCCCACCTTTCATGTAATACACTGGTGAATTTCTGGTCAGCACTATGCGACGAAACTAGATCTTCTCTTCTGCGGATGAAGGAGGATGATTTCATTGAAAGACTAATGTTTAGGTGAGCAACTGAGCATAATGGAGATGCTTTTCATTTCATGATAATTCAAGCTAAGAGACATAGAACACTACTTGAACTAGGCGTTCAACTTACGGATAAAATAACTGAAACTGAGATCTGCTTATATCCACCAAGTGGAAGATGCACTAGAGGAAAAACTTAGCAAGTATTTCTAATGTTTTTTTTAGTTGCACTGGCCATTGTATAGATATGGTAAGATCCTGACGAGTTTCTGTTGACCGGTTGATTCCATTTAATCTTGCTGGGAGTTGGAGTAAATTTGTCCTAATGCTGACGTTTGTTTGTATTTTCTGGCAGCTGCTAATAGAAGAGTTAACAGTTTGGAAAATTTTATTTAACAGGTTTGATAGCAAGAGATTTTGCCGAGATTGCCGAAGGAATGTTATCCGTGAATTCAAGGAGCTGAAGGAACTGAAACGCATGCGAAGGGAACCTCGCTGCACCAGTTGGTTCTGTGTTGCGGACTATGCTTTTCAATGCGAGGTCAGGGTGACTCCTCAATGTTCACCATGCATTAAATTGAGTGGCATATGGTTTAGAATTCCTATGAAGTTACTCTGGTTTCTCTTACTTGCAGGTATTTGAGGACTCCGTCATAGTTGATTGGCGCCAATCTGTATCAGAGACAGATGGATCTTATCATCACTTTGAATGGGCTATTGGGACAGACGAAGGACAATCCGATGTTTTTGGCTTTGAAAATGTTGGGATGAAGACCCAAGTCCAAAGAAGTGGGATTGATCTTGACCAATTTGAAGATTATTTCATAACTTTGAGAGCTTGGAAGCTCGATGGCCGCTATACGGAGATGTGTGTAAAAGCACATGCACTGAAGGGCCAGTCTTGTGTTCATCACAGGCTGGTGCTGGGAGATGGTTTTGTGACGATTACAAAGGGTGAAAGTATCAGAAGTTTATTTGAGCATGCTGAAGAGGCTGAGGAAGAGGATGTACGTGACATATCACTTATGGTAGCTTACATCTTTAACTAAGATAGGCTTAATTGGGAGCATTTGTAATACTGACTAATGAAAAACATGAGCAGGAGGACGATGCCATGGAAAGGGATGAAAATGATCTTGACGGTGATGGCTCTCATCCGCAGAAGCATGCCAAGAGTCCTGAATTGGCAAGAGAATTTCTCTTGGATGCTGCTGCAGTGATATTCAAAGAACAGGTAATTGATTGTCAAAATCGCCTCAAGAGTTATTGGAAGCAGTACCTGTAGTATAATGAATGATTCTAACTGTACAAAGGACAATAAATGTATGTTTACAAATAAATTATGAATAAAGTCTACCAAATTAAGGTGTCTTAGCAGTATATTCCAGCTTACAAGTTCATCTTCAGTAAGATACATTATTCCTTGGTTGCAATCTTACAAGGAAACTACAGTAACTCACCAGTTCTTTTTATTCCTATGTGATGTGAAGACTTCTAGTTGTGTATGTCATCTGATTTCTCTACTTCAGTATTTTTAGAAATAATAAATGTTCTCTTTCTGTTGATCAATGGATTGTTTTGAGGTGATTGATGCATTGGATTTTGTTTTCTTTTGCTTTATTTTTATCTTACAATGTTGAAAACTTTAGTTGCTACTTAGGTTGATATATTTTCTACTTGCCACATATATAGCTTGTGGGCAAGCTCTTTTCCTGCCATACTATTAGTGTCACTGTGGTCACCAGCAACTATTCAGGATTCGTTGAGAAATTAGACACTCGTACTCCAGACATTAATCGTATACTAAATAATATTCTTTGCAGGTTGAGAAGGCTTTTAGAGAAGGTGCAGCCCAGCAAAATGCACAAAGTGTCTTTGTGTCTTTGGCACTCAAACTTCTGGAGGAGCGAGTGCATGTAGCATGCAAAGAAATCATTACATTGGAAAAACAGGTATGTGTTATACGTGCAAAGAAATTTTGGGAAAGGCAGTTTCATTTGTAATTGTGAATATCAATTTTGTGGACCCCTTGCAGAACAAGCTTCTCGAGGAAGAGGAGAAAGAGAAGCGTGAAGAACAAGAGCGTAGGATGAGGAGGAGAACAAAAGAGAGAGAAAAGAAGCACAGGAGAAAAGAGAGGCTCAAAGAGAAGGAAAGGGACAAGGGGAAAAGAGTTGACTTCAAAACATCAGACGACATTTCATCTTCAACTCTAAGCAACTCCTCGACATGTACTAACGACGACTCTGGGAATACTTTTGGCTCCAGAGCAGCTAGCGAAGAGGAAGATAATTCCACAGCTGTGGCTTTGTGCCACGCTGACATTGAGTCTTCGTGCATAGAAATTGATGGACAAAACAATATAGACTGCTGCAATACAGTGACCAAATGTCCTCCAATTAGCAGTGAACCTTTCACATCCCAGCAATCAAAACCATCACGAAGAAATCTGAGGTTGAGAAAGGACGTTCCCCAAGACCACTCCTCTTGTTGGTATGATGATGGCCGAGATGAATCTAGAAGTGTTGGCAATCTGCAGTGGAGATCAATGGAAAGGATGAGAAATGGTGATGGGGGTTGTAACTCGGTGTGTAGTACAAATAACAGAACAAGATATAGGCAAGACTACAATTCTTGCAGCTGTGATCATCAGGAAAGTTACAAAACAGAGGACAACTGTTTTTTGCCAACAGCTAGATCAGGTAGGGAGATGAAGATGGCAAAGAAAACAGGGGTTGATAAGCCTTTGGTGCAGTATCGCCGTGTTGGCAGTACACACGAGAGAAATGCAATTCCGAAACAAGTATGGGAGAGAATGGATACCCGGAAGAAGACTGGCTTACATGACACAGATAATATGTCAGGATCAGTTGACAATGTCGAGGCACCCAAATCAGTGGAATGTGATACCAGTGGATTTGCAAAGCCTGATGCCGGACCTGAACCACTAGGCCAGGCTTCTGAAAGGCCCACTGATGTGTATAAATCAGAAACAGATCAGTCATATGGACAACGTGAGGAAAATCAATCTGCCTGTTCCGATGGAACTCCTATGACGAATAAACAAAAATGTCAATCAACAAATAATGAAGCTTCTAAGCCAGACGAAGAGCTGATGACGAACTCTGCAAGTTCTGATGGCTCATCTTTATGTATGAGTGAGGCAGATAGAGAAAGCAGTTCAAGCAGTGTGACGTCTTTGAGCGCTCATACTCCAGAATCATCATCATCTGACTCAGAGGAATCTTCGGAGCGAATCAACAGCATTACAGAAGCTCCATCAACAAGAACTGCTTCACGTTCTTTATTTGAGACGTGTGCAGGAAATGGTTTCAGAGAATACCACCCAAAAGCCACATGCCCGCCCCGCAGCGATAGATTTGGATTTGCTGCACTCCCCTTCCAGAATCAATCATCGCATCAGCAGAACATGCCTGCATATTCACCGACCACAATTGGGCCACACAGTCATCTGTGTGCTGCTCCAACAAATGGATACTTCCAGTATGGTCAGCCACCCAATTTCTTCTCTGGTCCAGTCGGATTCCGAGTACCTGGGAACGGACCTGCTGATTTCCCGGTGCAGTACAACAATGTACATCGCTACCCAGCTCCTGCTTTTAGCTGTATTCACCCAGAGCAAATTCAAAAGACGCCGGCAAGCTTCAGAGTCATGCCTCCGCCTCCTCTACCCCCTTTCCGACAGGGAACGTCGCCAACTAGTGGTCATCCTTATGGAGGCTTGAATCCAGACAGGCATAATTCCATGTTGAAGCCGATGGGCCCGAAGGATGCTCCAGATGGTAACAAATTGCCTGACAGAAGTGCATCCTTCTCGTTGTTCCAATTCAACCTGCCGATAGCTCCACAAGGCCCACCGTCACCCAAAGATGGTAAGAGTGGAGAGTCGGTAGCAAGGATGCCGCCATTTGCTCCGGTTCAAGCGCAGCAATGCTCTAGAGAGCAGACAGATGTGAAGGAGTATAATCTGTTCTCCACTGATCAAGGCGGGTATTTCCCTTTATCCCGTTAAAAGCAACACACATTTGGGACATGTTCTTCTCATTTTACTGTATACGGTGAGTGATTGTATCATCCGAACGAAATAAAAGATGTTTTGAGTGTTTTTTCTGTATGTCAGTTTTGGACTATAGGGCTGGGAACTATCTCTTTATACATTTTCTTTCTTTCTTTTTTCTTTGAGTGTATGAGAAACTAGTGTATCATGTAGCCTTTTTGATTTCTATAAATGAGGTAAATTTCCAATTCCTTTTTCGTTCTGCTTAAGTAGTTTCTTTTTCAGAATGTTGATGCTGAGTTGCGGACGCTGTCATGTGAGTTGATTCCTGTATGTTTTTAGTATTCGGTAATGTTATCTGGGGAACAGAAGCTGGGAAGGGGGTGGCAGGCAAACTTTTTTTATGGCAAGTTCACATCGGGGCAGATGACAAATCCTGCCCTTTTTTGCCGCAGTTTTTTTTTCTTCCTAATATATATGTCGCATGTATCTACTATATCTAAATAGAAGCCCCCCACTACCTAATTTTCCTGCGTTCTAATGCATCCACGTCACCCCCAATTCTCGCAGCCGTTAGATTTACCATATGTGGATCAGATGATCTGCATCCAAAGGGTTCAGCCCCCCGTGTACGGCACGCCCCTCCCGTGGGCAATGGGATCCTCCTTTCCCGGCGCCTCGCCTCCTAATAACTCGCACCAATGCTTTCCTCTTCAACTCCCCAATTCATGCCCCGTCCTCTTCTCCTTCCATATCTGCCAACGTTTTCGATCCCACGATCTCCCCACCAGGCCACCACAAACACTCATGAAATAGAGGGCAGCATGCAAATCATCAGCCTTCATCACCCATCGAGGAATTTTAGTGATCATCCCCTTCCGTTGACGGGATGAATTAGAGTCCTCGCCGTCACCTTCTCGCTCGCGGAAGCCCGCTCAACGAATCTGAATCCATCTACAGGTACACCTTCATCAACATGATTTTAAGACGCCACTGTGCTCATCTCTTTCCGGTACACAACGCCGGCGGCGGCCACCTGCTCGGCGAATCTGAACCCTGAATGAGTAACCTTCCTCCCTTATGGGATTCACACCTCTAGCCAGACGATGCGTTTCTTAATCCATGAACACTTTGCTTCCTATCCGTTTAATTTCTTCATTTACCAGATTCAAGGTCTTTTTATTTAATTGGAGGAACCGACCACTGTGTTTTTGTCAGCAATTGATTGGCTACCACGACATATAACTCTTGATTTTTTTGTTGCAACAAACTATAAGCTGCCGGATGCACTAATGTTAATCTTCCTTAAGCCGGACATCTTACTCATCTTGATACGCCATGTCATTGTTTTGTTAGTCAGGTTTTATGTTGAGATAACTCGATTTATGTGAAATTGTACCCTGTCATGTTTTTTGCAGGACCGCCATTACTACAGATGTCACATTAATTTACCATATCTGTACTACAGTTTTCTCTTGCAATAATTTGCCACAGGTAGGAAACATATGTGCCCTCAACGCCACCTGAAACCTGTTTCAGTCCCATGTTTGTACGAGGTTCTCCCTGATTCCTTCATTTCTAATTTTCCTGCAGCATGCTGTTGCTTTGCTGTTAGATTACTACCATGAAGACATGTTGATCTTTTTTCTACTTCCTTTTCTTTTGTATGTTCACAAGGAGTCAACTTTCATAATATGAATCCCATCTTGAGCCTGCTACTAAGTTAAACTATTGTCCCTCCAGGCTCCAGCCACACAAGTAGTGAGAGGGTTGTTATTATCCTTTGGAAAACATTACTTTATAGTCCAACTGTTCTTAGCCAAGGGACCTCACACGATAATACATCCAGTTAGTGTAGTTGCTTCTGACGATACGGAAAAAAAATTAAACAAGGTACTGCTTATAGTTCTGAGTAGTTATTTAATTCCTCGATGAATGTTTTAACGCAAAACTTTCTTTCACAGAAACTCCGGTACAGAATAAAAAGTCGACTTTACTGAAGATGCTGGCAGCAAATTCCAAAGCTATAAAACACTTCAACACCCTGCGATGTACCATATATTTATCTAATAATTCTTCTCATGCAAGCCAATTACCAATAACAATGAATACAGACACATCACCATTACTGACAGAAAATCCACAAGTCAACATCCTGCTAAGTAAGTCCTATCATTCTTCCATACATTTATAGAAAATTAAAATGCATGTTCTGATTTTGCATTACCTTCTATTATTTAAAATCAACAGAAGAAAAAAAGACACTCCTCTAATGCAGCAGCTGCAAGTTCATGATTTTTTTTCTACGTCAATGGTTGTGACGATGAAACCTTTGAAGAACATATGCTTGATTTTTTGGAATGAACCTTGCTATACATAACGTTAAAATTACCTCAGTTTCTTGGTTTAAGATTAGGTAGCAACATTATTAAGAGCTAGCTCTAATAGTGTTTAGGCCCACCTTTTACACAAGATATATGCCGTCTATATGGTACGTATCTCTGCCAAGACATGTATCACAATTTTCTGTGTCTTTATGCAGTGCATACTATCCACTCAATACCTTCCTAACAATGCTACAAATTTTACACCGGGGCAGGCTATGCTACAAGAAGATACATGCTTCAGTTTCTTATGTCGGTTAGCTGTATAGTAGTATTAATAATTGTTACCTTGATCGTCACCTATTATAACTGAGAAAGATTCTGATAATTCTAGATGTTCTTGAAAACTATAAAATTATAAATGTATCATCATTTTGGACTACATGTATCTCCATCAACTATCATCATGCACACATTTTATGCAAACCTCAACTGTGAGGCATGTGTTGTCTACTTGACCTTACCTTAATGTACATTGCCAGCAAAATGTGCAAGAGTTGTTCATTTTTGTTACTTGAGTTGCTTCCTGACATTTCTTAGGAAATTCATGAAAAAAATCCCACAGCAACGCGCGGGGCATCATCTAGTTTCTAAAGCCCTCTCACAACGATTGATATTGTCATCCGCCTCCCAGCTAACACTGGCTATTGGCGTCCTTTATCTTTTTTCCAGCTGTTTTTATCATTGCTTACACATTCTTCGTCGGATGAAACTGCTGATGGAGAACTATCCCGGCAATCACCTGGAACAAGCAGCGTTATTCCGGTGACCTTGGAAAAGTTGTTAGATCATCTTTGTGGCTACGCCATAATTTGTCTTATGAGTGATGCTCCCCGGCGAGCGTCCCGGGCGCACTCCAAATCACCGCCGCTGGCCTTCACCTACTACTCCCCTCCCCACCTTGTCGCCGTAGGAGGGCGTCGTCGGCAAAGTCCGCGCGGCATTGGTGGCGGCGGGGCTTTCCTCCCTCTCTCGCAAGGTGTGTGTGCGGTGCAGGGCGGCTCGGCCAGTGGGAGCCCGTGTCACGGCGTGAAGGCGTCAGCCTCGTGGTGACCAGGCAGTGCGGGGGGCGAAGGGGCGCTAGGCGGTTCCGAGCTTCCGGTGGCGCGGGTGGCGCATGGGAGGTGATGACGGCGGATCTGGCGTGTTTTTGGCGCTGAGCGTGCGCGGCTGCGTGGGAGCTTTGGTCCTAGAGGCGACGGGAGGTGCAGCGGCTGGCGGGTGGCTTTGGGCACGTTGCATGCGTCTTAAGGGTCGGACGCGGATCTGGTGCTCCGGCAGGTGCGACGGCAGGGGGCGCGATGAGGCGACTAGTGCTGGTCGGTTGCCTCCGCAGGGAGCGCGCAGGGCGCGTCATGGGCGCGAAGGGGGCTTCGAGCAACACGGATCTGGTGCTTGGGGTGCGGCTCGGTGGCCCAGGATGGCGCGGTGAGGTGACCTGCTGCGACAGGGTGGATGTCTGTCGTGGTGCTGGTGCTCAGTGGCGTTGTTGCCCTGGCGGAGCCCATGGTGGAGGGGCTTGAGCAGCATGTACGGCGCTCGAGCGGTGGCTTTGGTCACGAGGGGCGTGGCCGGTGTGTGTCTGCGCGGTTTGACATCGTGTGGACGCCACTGGAGTGTGCGGATCGGAGGCCCATGGCGACGAGGAAGTGCGCTTCGGTGGCGTCTGATGCGGATCTGGTCTCCGGTCGTCGGTGGTCTCCACGAGGTGCGGTTGGCTGCGACGGGTCTTGGTGCTCTTCGTCGATGGGCAGCTTCGATGATGGTGATGTTTGGTGGGCTTGCCGACGCCAATGCGGGATGATGTGTGGCTGATGCGGTGTAAAGCTTGGTGAAAACTATGTCTTGGCCTCATGCCATGACCAGCGATGGCGGCGGCTGTGTCCGTCGTTAACCTTCTTGGAGGCGTCACTGCTTCGTTCTACCACCCCTCCCGCGCGGATCTGGCCTTTAGGCTTCTCCGGGGGAAACCTTGATCCGTGATCGGACGATGGCGGCACCTCGGTGTCGTATTCCCTCTTGGGGGCTTCGTCTTCGGAGCTTGGCGTCGGCGAACGGGACCAGTGGATGGCAGTTGGTGGCAGGTGTGGCGTCTAGGCTTCTGTGGCAACGACGATAGTAGGAGCGATGTTGGCAACGCAGCAATGGTTGCGGTAGTCGGCTCTTTTTCGTCGTGTCCACGGTTTTGCCTCGATCTATTTGTTGCTATGGAGTCAAAGCTGCGGTAGCGGGGCCCTGTGGTATACGATGACTGGCTACAGGTAGTCCGTTCGGCGATTTCCCGTGGCGCCAGCCGTGCTTGGTTTTGTCCTTCAGAGTTCTTCGTCAGAGTCGGTGTTGCGTCGTCTGGCCACAGGTGGTTGAGTTTTTGACATAGATCTTCATGTAGCTTCATGTGGTCGTTACAATGTGGGTTGAGTCGACGATCGCCTATGGTAAAGTCGGAGTCATTTGCTCAGAGTGTAGGGATGACGACGATGACACTTCTAAGGGATTAATGATGACGATGACGCCTGCGTGCTGTCTCGTCATGATCCTCTTTGGAGTGATGTGCGTGGTTTTTTATGTGTGCCGCTCAATAGTTGTAACGGTTTTCGCCCAGTTTCTCATAGTTAATTGGACAATCTGATTTTTGCTCGGTTTTTCATAATTAACTGATCAACTCTTTTTTTCTTAATGAATGCAGGATAACTACCATTTCGAAAAATTAATAATTTATCTTTCTTAATGAATGCAGGATAACTACCATTTCGAAAAAATAATAATTGTCTTAGGTATCTCCTGCTCTGTGGCGCAGAAACTCACACCATCTTCTGGCTCGACCTATGGCTAAATAAATCTACACTGCTAACTGACTCACTAAGAAAACAATCATCTTCTTGCATAAGCACTATGCCGGCTGCGAAGATGAAACGGATGACCAACACAAACGAAACTGAAGCTGTGGCTCTCTGCACATCTTGCTTCCAGGAAACGAGAATAGAGGATGTACATCTCCCTGCGTACTGCAATTACAAGCCTTTGGTCTGTGTGGAGCAGGTAGTAGCACATGTGCAAGACACAGGGACGGTGTCGGCCAGATAGGTTAGGAAACAGATGCAAAGATAAGTAGGCCAACACAAGTAATCTTGCAACTTCCTGCGTATCTATGAACAGGCAGCTCGCCTCAACGTGATCCTTGCTCCTTGCCGGCAGGGATGGTAGATATACCAGTCTACATAATCTGTCTTACAAAAAGTGTTTCACCCTTGGAACAGCAAAACAGCAAGGTACAGCGATAACTCGTCGACGAACTCCGCTATTTCGAACTTGCTCCCTTCTGCAGCCTTCTCCAGGTTTGATCTACTGGGCAACTCAGAGAATACAATGTCCGGATGCTCCCTGCGGTGTTGTGCCAGGCTCTGCCTACCTTGATCCAAGAAGATGACAACTCTTGCGCCTAGGTGAAACGAAAAGAAATGGCTCGAATTATCACAACTGAGCAATAAAAAGGTTTTTCGTATCCAAAGTATCTGCGCAGAAGTAAAACAACAACAAAAAAAAACGAGATTTCAAAACTAAGGAGTTGTTTGGATTCCTGACAAACAACCTGCAGTACCCTTACAAATGCCTGAAACTTGCCTGAACTCGGAGTGGCAAGGCTTGATGAGTTTTGACCGGTGTCTTATTTGGATAATAAGAAGTGCTTATAGACAAATCTTACCAACCTGACTGTTATGACTTATGTGTGAGATTGTCACTGATATTATTACTAACTGAAGCAGAATACATATATTTGAAGCTTAAAAATTTATACGAGACAACAAAGCAGAATACATATATTATTAACTGAATAACACTGATATTATTTGAAGCTTTGACTGAATTCTCGCATGCAAAACACAAAATGAACATAATACCATATGAATACTGCAAATCACCTGGAGGGAACTCAAGGTTACCCTTGTTTCCAACTGGAACTCTAAGTTGACTTTGCAGCACAAGATTAGTCAAACAGAAGTAGGTGACTGATTTAACTAATGAGTGTTGTGGATCTTGAAGTGGAATGAGCAGCATCCATCAACTAAAATCTGCTACTCCCTCCGATCCGAATTAATTGACGCATCCTCTATACAACGAGGATGCGTCAATTAATTCGGATCAGAGGGAGTACTAACTTAAAGAGTTCCCTAATGATTCAGAGGAACTACAATAACCAGAGTATACCACCCTTCTGAAAAAAGACATAACGACATACTAATGGATAAAGTTAGTGTGCGGCCCAACACATAATATACCTGTTCAATTAAATTCCTTCAATACTTTCCAAGCAAACTAAATTGACAAACCATAAATAGTACTCATTCAACAATTTGTTATCACATCGCAATATAGTGTACAGTACATAAACAAGTTTACCCAGACAGTTCAGGTATATGGCAAGGCAACATGTTAATTAATAACCCAACGAAGGAACGACAAATGAGAACCCTGGCGGCCTATGCCAAACAGCCGGCCAAAACGCGTTGAGGACTAGACAACTCCGATTCTGCCGACGAGCGTCGCAGGAGCCAGGTCGTCCGGGGTGCCCATTCTCGTTTGCGTGTTGCAACGGTTGTCGCCCGGCTTTCCACAAATTAACCAGACAACTCTCTTCTACCCCCTCCGATTCGAATGAATTGACGCAACCTCTATACATCACCCTCTGGTTCGAATTAATTGACGCAACCTTTATACATCACCCTCCGATTCGAACTAATTGATGCAAGGTCGCGTCAATTAATTCGGATCAGAGGGAATGCCTGTTTTAATGACGTGGAGCCACAGGGGACTTAAAGAAAAAGGTAACACTGATCTAACAGGCCAATCTGACCATTCAAACCTACCAATTTCTACAAATAATGTGCCTTGTATTGTACTCCTAAGCATCACATACCACCTACAAATAATATGCCTTGTCTTGGACGAATCAATTTACGGAAGGAAATGCAAAGTGATGACGTAGATAAGCTATAAGACAGAAACAAGAGACGAAACTAGATAAGGTTTCACAAGGTCTCTCACCTTTGCAGCACCTCTTGGCGAGCGACCTAAGCAGCGCCGCCGGCGAGACTCCCATCCCGGGGAAGTAGCACACGAAGACCACGTCGAACGCGTCGAACCTCCCCGGCACGGCCTCCACCACGCCGCCTCCCTGGCCCCCTCCCCCTCCCTCCAAATGGAAGCATCTCACCTGGTCGTGCTCCTCCTTGATCCCGCCCAGAACGTACAGCGACTCGTGCGCCGCCACCAGGAGCTCGCAGGGGGACTCGGAGAGGAGGGCGTTCACGAAGGACGCGGTGGGCGTCACGGCCAGCACACGCGACGCCGGCGACAGCGCCCCCGCGACGAGCGCGCGGGGGAGGTGAGATCCGGAGGCGTTTAGGAAGGACCAGTCCTTCTCTATGATATCGTCTATGGCGACGCCGTCGGGGACGGCGGCGAGGGGGGCGGCGCAGGAGAGTGCAGGCGCGAGGCTAAGGCGCAGGGGTTTGGGAAATTTGGGGTCAAGGCGTCGCGGTTGGAATTGGGGTTGGGGAGTTGGGCGGAAGAGGGGGCAGAAGGCGAGGGAGAGGGAGGTGGAGGTGGCGGCCATGGCGGTGGTGGCCCGGAGGATGATGGGAGTGGAAGGTCTGCAGCAACGTTGTGGCTTGTGGGTGTGGGAGCGGAGTAGGCAACGAGGATTTTGTGGGCCGGGATGGCGAAAGTGTGTCTGTTTCTAAAATCACGGCCTCGGTCTCTAGCAGCCAGCTGCCGCTGCTCCATGGGCCATTTCCGTTTCAGCTATGTTTTTTTTTTCAGAAACGTTTCAGCTACGTCGTAAGCAGGTGATTAATCATACTGTATTCATCAACGAACGGATGGAGACTATGGGGGAGTTGCCAAAGAAATTTTAGAGGCAGCTACAGCTTTACTTCTTGTAATTTCTCTTTTGAACCTCGGGATTGTAATTTTGAAGGTCATGAAGTTAGCTAGGGTTGGGATCTCCCTTCCCGAGGGGAGACACTTCTGGTTGGGATCTCCTCATGATCCTATACTTATATACATGTAAAGATTGTCAATGATCAATAAAGCTTAGCTATTTTGCTAATAAAAGAAGCTATGTTGTGTTTTTGCTATAAAAAACTATGTCGTGCTAACATTGCTCAAAACAAAAAATTATGCCATGCTAATCCTTTTTGTCTGCTTCGGTCATCAATTATCTTTTTCTTATTAATGAAACTAGTAGAAAGCCCGTGGGTTGTCACGGGTCATGGATAAACTTTTGATGGTTGCATATATACGAACATAATGGATGTTAAATTTTGTATATACAAAAATGGTAGAAAAAATGAAACCCACTTCACTTGTGATACAGGTTGATAAGAAATCTAATAGAAAGTTGTGTATATAGAGAACAATGATCCAACTAATTATTTGCTATAAACTTAGATCTACTTGATGGGTTTAATATATTTTTCATACAACATGAGAAATGTTGTCTTTAGCTTCAGTTGCACGGTACCATGTGTACAATGTGAGTACATCCCTATTTTAATGAGATATAAATTGTAGGCTACCTACATATCACTTGGGCATTATTTTCTTTAAAAATGACTAGTTAGGCTACGTGACATTTATGTCACCGCATAACAGCCGTTCTTTTCTCCTATTCTTGAAAAAAAGCAACCACTCCTCTCACTCGCTCACCGCACAGCCGACTCTTGTTCTCCCCGTAGAGCCAACGAGCCACCGGGTGTCTCCGCATCTCATCTCACGCCACGCATAGCCGCCACCATCTCCTCCCGGCAGTTCCCATCCACACCATGGTGAAGCATGCCCTTCCTCTCCCCACCGCCTCCCCTCCCATCCACGGTGTTGCCCACCCCCTTCTCTCCTTGCCATGACGTGGCTTGCCTCCTTCTCTCCCCGACAACCTCTTGCGCTGCCGCTTTGGCATTGAGCTAGCATGCCACAACTTCAATATTAGTCCAAGCTCTCCACCTCTTCTCACAACCCCTTCCAATGTAGCTACCCTTCTCACACATGCTTTGTAATATGTTTTTGATTACGTCATATTAGACTTGCTCCTTTCAATATTACAATCAAACAACAACCCTCTCTCTACAATATAACAATGAAACAATAGTATCTCTCCCTTCCTCCATCCTCTCTCTCCCTCTCTAGCTCTAATTGTCTCTCTCTTCTCTCTCATCTCTTCGGCACAATGTTATAATACAAAATTTCAAGAATTTTTCACATGTATTTGAAAGTTCACTGCGAGCTTATCATATGTGGCCACATGTATATGTTGTTGCTAATGTATGGAAAGGAAAACGACATAATACTCCCTCCGTCCGCAAACAGTTGTCGGGGAAATGGATAAAAATAGAAGTATATGGAACTAAAATACGTCTAGATACATTCATTTCTCCGACAAGTATTTTTGGACGGAGGGAGTATCAATCAACAACCGCTAGAACACCTGCATTTCATTATTTCATAGAGCACCACAATCAGTCATTGGTATTCAACCTATGCAAGCTCAAGCTAATTAAAGCACACTTTTGAGGGTGTCACACACATGCACTCGCTCCTGTTCAGCCTCGTACACCCCAGTGTCCTTCTCCTTGGAGGAACTGCACTACTTCCATGATCGCCATGTGTTGGAAATATGCCCTAGAGGTAATAATAAATTAGTTATTATCATATTTCCTTGTTCATGATAATCGTCTATTATCCATGCTATAATTGTATTGATCAGAGACTTAGATGCATGTGTGGATACATAGACAAAACCATGTCTCTAGTATGCCTCTAATAGACTAGCTCGTTGATCAAAGATGGTTAAGGTTTCCTAGCCATTGACATGAGATGTCATTTGATAACGGGATCACATCATTAGGAGAATGATTGTAGCGACCCGACCTGAAAGGTCGAATCTCCGTGTTTCTATACCATCCCAAGATCATGCTGGTACACACACGGTACATCAATGTATATATCAAAGTGAAATCACACAACTTTATAAATCGTAAATCTCATATCGAGTCCTTTATTACAATAAGAAATTACAATAAAGTGGCTGAAGGGCAACTCATGAGAATAACTAATCTTGCGGAAGCTTCAAAGGTAGTTGAGTCCATCTGACTCCAAGGGCATCTCACCGAGCGTAGAGCGTATCCTCACTCCTGGTCGGAAAAATACTCTGCAACATGATACGTTGCAGCCGTGTAGGTCAGCATATTGAATATGCCGGCAATGTCACAAAAGAGGGGGTAAAGTAATCATCTAGTCTATATGCATATATGGCAGGTGGGGTAGTAAGTTTTTGCATAAAGCCAATTTTTTTCCTACAACAAGAGAGGGCAGAAAATTATTACTACAATGTTGGTTGATTAATGAGATGGTTCTACCAACCAATTCTCATACCCAAGTTAACATTAATACCCACATCAATGTAATTAATTGTGTTGAGAGTTCTAGATAGTTTCAGTTCCTTTGGCTCAAACTGTCCATGACCGTGGACACGCCTAATCGATTAGGTTTGGGTACTCTACAGACTTTTGCACACGTTCCCCACAAGATTTGATTGCCTCCGTTGGATTTCTCGCACTTCAGGGTGTTTGAGAAACGGATGACCAAAACATGGTCTTCTAAAGGGTTTCCCCGAGACTCTGTCGGTGCCCATCCTTTCCTACCGTTCTTCTACATCTCGCTGCTGGGAGACGTAGTAGTAAATCAAAAATTTCCTACGTGTCACCAAGATCTATCTATGGAGAAACCAACAACGAGTGGGGAGAGATTGCATCTTCATACCTTTGAAGATCGCTAAGCGGAAGCATTACAAGAACTCGGTTGATGGAGTCGTACTCGTAGCGATTCAGATCGTGGTGGATTCCGATCTAAGCACCGAACAACGGTGCCTCCGCGTTCAACACACGTGCAACCCGGTGACGTCTCCTACGCCTTGATCCAGCAAGGAGGAAGGAGAGGTTAGGGAAGGGCTCCAACAGCAGCACGACGGCGTGGTGGTGGTGGAGTAGCAAGGTATTCCGGCAGGGCTTCTGTTGGAAATATGCCCTAGAGGCAATAATAAATTAGTTATTATCATATTTCCTTGTTCATGATAATCGTTTATTATCCATGCTATAATTGTATTGATCGGAGACTTAAATGCATGTGTGGATACATAGACAAAACCATGTCCCTAGTATGCCTCTAATGGACTAGCTCGTTGATCAAAGGATGGTTAAGGTTTCCTAGCCATGGACATGAGATGTCATTTGATAACGGGATCACATCATTAGGAGAATGATGTGATGGATAAGACCCAAACTACAAACATAGCATATGATCGTGTCAGTTTATTGCTACTGTTTTCTGCATGTCAAGTATATGTTCCTATGACCATGAGATCATGCAACTCATGGATATCGGAGGAGTGCCTTGTGTGTATCAAACGTCGCAACGTAACTGGGTGACTATAAAGGTGCTCTACAGGTATCTCCGATGGTGTTTGTTGAGTTGGCATGGATCGAGACTGGGATTTGTTACTCCGTGTAACGGAGAGGTATCTCGGGGCCCACTCGGTAATGCAACATCACAATAAGCCTTGCAAGCAATGTGACTAATTGTTAGTTGCGGGATCTTGTATTACGGAACGAGTAAAGAGACTTGCCAGTAACGAGGTTGAATTAGGTATGGAGATACCGACGATCGAATCTCGGGCAAGTAACATACCGAAGAACAAAGGGAACGTTATACGGGATTAACTGAATCCTTGACATAGAGGTTCGACCGATAAAGATCTTCGTAGAATATGTAGGAACCAATGTGGACGTCCAGGTCCCGCCATTGGTTATTGACTGTAGAGGTGTCTCGGTCATGTCTACATAGTTCTCGAACCCGCAGGGTCTGCACACTTAAGGTTCGGTGACGTTTCGGTAGTGTAGAGTTATGTATGGTGGTGACCGAAGGTTGTTCGGAGTCCCGGATGAGATCCCGGACGTCACGAGGAGCTCCGGAATGGTCCGGAGGTAAAGATTCATATATAGGAAGTCCCAGTTTGGTTTCCGGAAAAGTTTCGGGCTCATCGGTAGTGTACCGGGAGTATCGGTAGTGTACCGGGAGTGCCGGTAGTGTACCGGGGGACCTGCGGGAGGGGTATTTCGACCCCAAGAGGTCCATGGGACGTGGTAGAATAATAACCAGCCCTTTGTGGGCTGGGAAAACAGCCACAAAGGCCCATGGCGTAGGAGAGAAAGTCCTAAAGCAAAAAGTGGAAAATCAGCCAATAGGAGGCAATCCTACTCCAACTAGGATTGGAGGTGAAGTAGGATTGCTCCCACCTCCTATTTCGGCCAACCCAAAGGCCTTGGCTGCCTCTCCTCTCCTCTCCTCCTATATATACTAGTGGATTGGGTGGCTTTTGGACAGAATTTCCGGCCACGTGCTACCCGTTTCACCGGTGCACAGTTTCTCCTCTAGATTGGTTTTCCGCAGCGCTTAGGCGAAGCCCTGCCGGAATTGCTCCACCACCATCACCGGAGCGCCGTCACGCTGCCGGTGAACTCTCTCTCCTCTCCACCTCCTCTTGCTGGATCAAGACGGTGGAGATCGTCATCAAGCTGCACGTGTGCTGAACGCGGAGGTGCCGTCCGTTCGGCGCTAGATCGGAAGGACCGTGATCGAGATCGCGAGACGGTTCGTGATGAGATCGCGGAACGGATCGTGATGAGTTCGCAGGACAGATCGTGATCAAGATTGTGAGACGGATCGTGATGAGATCGCGGGACGGATCGTGATGAGTTCACGGGACGTATCGTGATTGGATCGCGGGACGGATCGTGATGAGATCGCGGGACGCTCGGCGATTTGGATCGCGAAGATGTTCGACTACACCAACCGCGTTTCTTAACGCTTCCCGCTTAGCGATCTACAAGGGTATGTAGATCCACTCTCCCTCTCGTAGATGCTCATCACCATGGATAGGTTTGCGTGTGCGTAGGAAATTTTTTGTTTCCCATGCGACGTTCCCCAACAGTGGCATCATGAGCTAGGTTGATGGTTCGATGAGATCTCGAGTAGAACACAAAAGGTTTGTGGGCGTTGATGCTTAGATTGCTTCCTCCCTTGGTCGTATTTTGGTTCAGAGGGATTGTGAGATGAAGCGGCCCGGACCAACATTACTCGTACGCTTACGAGAGACCGGTTCCCTCGACGCAACTTGTTGCCTAGATGGCTTGCGGGTGACAGTTTCTCTCACTTTAGTTGGATCGGATTCGACAAAGGCGGTCCTTGAGAAGGTTTAAAAGCAAACTAGTGTATCACCGTTGTGGTTTATGCGTAGGTGAGAATCGTTCTTGCTAGATACCCATAGCAGCCACGCAAAATATGCAACAACAATTAGAGGACGTCTAACTTGTTTTTGCAGGGTATGTTGTGATGTGATATGGCCAATTACATGATGAGATATATGTGATGTATGAGATGATCATGTGATGTATAGATTATCACGACTTGCATGTCGATGAGTACGGCAACCGGCAGGAGCCATAGGGTTGTCTTTAATTATTGTATGACTTGCGTGTCAATCATTAAGCGCTATGTAATGCTTTACTTTATCGCTACGGTAGCAGTAGTAGTAGAAGCATGCAGGGCGTGACAACCCCGATGGCGACATGTTGATGGAGATCATGGTGTCATGCCGGTGACGATGGAGATCATGCCGGTGCTTTCTAGATGGAGATCAAAAGCACAAGTTCATGGCCATATCATGTCACTTATGATTTGCATGTGATGTTAATCCTTTTTATGCACCTTGTTTTGCTTAGGACGACGGTAGCATTATAAGGTGATCCCTCACTTAATTTCAATATAAATTGTGTTCTCCCCGAGTGTGCACCGTTGCGAAAGTTCATCGTGTTGAGACACCACGTGATGATCGGGTGTGATAGACTCTACGTTCACATACAACGGGTGCAAGCCAGATTTGCACGCGCAGAACACTCGGGTTAAACTTGACGAGCCTAGCATGTACAGACATGGCCTCGGAACACAAGAGACCGAAAGGTCGAGCATGAGTCATATAGTGGATATGATCAACATAATGATGTTCACCATTGAAGCCACCTTAACTCACGTGATGATCGGACTTGAGTTGGTGAATTTGGATCATGTATCACTTGAATGACCCGAGGGATGTCAATTTCAGTGGGAGTTCTTAAGTAATATGATTAATTGAACTCATTATCATGAACATAGTCAAAGTGTCTTTGCAAATTATGTTGTAGATTACTAGCTCGCGCTGTAGCTCCCTTGTATTTTTATATGTACCTAGAGAAATAGAGTTGAAAGATGTTGGTAGCAATATTGCGGACTGGGTCCGTGATCTGAGGATTTTCCTCATTGCTGCACAGAAGGCTTATGTCCTTAATGCACCGCTCGGTGCGCCACCCCCTCTAGCGTCGTCTATAGATGTTGTGAACATCTGACAGGCACGTTTCGATGACTACTTGATAGTTTAGTGCATCATGCATTACGGCTTAGAATTGAGGCTCGGAAACGTTTTGAACGTCACGGAACATATGAGATGTTCTAGGAGCAGAGATTGTGATCTCAGGCTCGTGCCTGTGTTGCGAGATATGAGATCTGCAACAAGATTCTTTGCCTGTAAGATGAAGGAGAATAGCTCAATCGTTGAGCATGTACTCAGATTGTCTGGGTACTACAATCGCTTGAATCAAGTGGGAGTTGATCTTCCAGATAAGATAGTGATTGATATAGTTCTCCAAGTCACTGTCACTAAAGCTACTAGAACTTAGTGATGAACTATAATACACCAGGGATAGAAGTATTGATCCCTGAGCTGTTCGCGATGTTTGAAACCGTGAAGGTAGAAATCAAGAAGGAGCGTCAAGTGTTGATGGTTAATCAAAGCACTAGTTTCGAAAAGGGTAAGAGCAAGGAGGGAAACTTCATGGATAGCAAGTCAGTTGCTGCTCATGTGAAGCAACCCAAAGTTGAACTCAAACCCGAGACTAAGTGCTTCTATTATGAGGTGAGAGGTCCCTGAAGCGGAACAACCCTAGATACTTGGTAGATAAGAAGGCTGGCAACATCGACAGAAGTATATTTGATATACGAGTTATTGATGTGTACCTTGCTAGTACTCTTAGTAGCACCTGGGTATTGGATACCGGTTCGGTTGCTAAATGTTAGTAACTCGAAATAAAAGCTATGGAATAAACGGAGAACTAGCTAAGGGTGAGGTGACGATATGTGTTGGAAGTGTTTCCAAGGTTGATGTGATCAACATCGCACGCTCTCTCTACCTTCAGGATTAGTGACAAACCTAAATAAATGTTATTTGGTGTTTTGCGTTGAGCATGAACATGATTAGATCATGTTTATTGCAATACGGTTATTCATTTAAGTTAGAGAATAATGGTTATTCTGTTTACATGAATAATACCTTCAATGGTCATGCACATAGTGAGAATGGTTTGTTGAAATCTTGATCGTAGTATTACACATGTTCATAACATTGATGTCAAAAGACACAAAGTTAATAATGATAGTACCACATACTTGTGGCACTGTCGCTAAATGTCATATTGGTATAAAGCGCATGTAGAAACTCCATGCTGATGGATATTTGGACTCATTCGATTTCGAATCGGTTGAGACATGCGAACCATGCCTCTTGGGCAAGATGACTAAAGGACCCCGTTGGATGGAGCGGGCAAGTGATTCATTGGAAATGATACATGTTGATGTATGCAATCTAGTGAGTCTTGTAGCGTGCAGTGGATATCGTTATTTTCTTACCTTCACTGATGATTTGAGTAGATATAGTGTATATTTACTTAATGAAACACAAGTCTGAATCGTTTGAAAGGTTCAAGCAAATTCAGAGTGAAGTTTAAAGATCATCGTGACAAGAAGATAAAAATGACTGCGATATGATCGTGGAGGTGAATATCTGAGTCACGAGTTTGGCATACAACTTAAGACAATGTGAAAGTTGTTTCACAACTAACGCCACCTGGAACACCATGGTGTGATGGTGTGTCTGAACATCATAGTCATGCTCTATTGATATAGTGCATACTGTGATGTCTCTTATCGTTTTACTACTATAATTTTTGGGGTTATGCATTAGAGACAACTACATTCACTTTAAATAGGGCATCATCTAAATCTGTTGAGATGACACCGTGTGAATTATGGTTTGATAGAAACCTAAGCTATCATTTCTTAATGTTTGGGGCTGCGATGCTTGTGTGGAAAATGTTTTCACATAATAAGCTAGAACCCAAAGCGGACAAATGTATCTTCATAGAATACCCTAAGAACAGATGGGTATGCCTTCTATCTCAGATCCGAGTGCAAAGTGTTTGTTGCTAGAACTGGGTCCTTTCTCGAGAAAAAGTTTCTCTCGAAAGAATTGAGTGGGAGGAAGATAGAACTTGATGAGGTTGTTAAACTTTTGTTCAACCAGAGAGTAGCGCAACGCAGAAAGATGTTTCTGTGAAGCCTACGTTAGTTGAAGAGGAAGTTAATGATGATGATCATGAAGCTTCAGGATCAAGTTACTATCGAACTTCGTAGGTCGACAAGGATGTGTACTGCTCCTGAGCGGTACGACAACTCTGTCTTGGAGGTCATGTTGTTGGACAACGATGAACCTATGAGCTATGGAGAAGCGATGATGGGCCCAGATTCCGACAAATGGTTAGAGGCCATGAAATCCAAGATAGGATCCATGTATGAAAACCAAGTGTAGACTTTGGTAGACTTGCTCGTTGGACGACAGGTCGTTGAGTACAAATGGATCTTTAAAATGAAGACACACACTGATGGTGAATGTCACTATTTGTAAAGCTCGACTTGTTGCAAAGATGTTTGTGACAAGTTCAAGGAGTTGACTACGATGAGACTATCTCACTCGTAGCGATGCTAAAAGTCTGTTGGAATTATGTTAGCAGTTGTTGTGTTTTCAAGTATGAAATCTGGCAGATGGATGTCAAAACATCGTTTCCTTAATGGTTTACTTGAGGAAAGGTTGTATGTGATACAACCAGAAGGTTTTGTCAGGCCTAAGGATGCTAAAAGGTGTGCAAGCTTCGGTGATCCTTCCATGGACTGAAGCAAGCATCTCGGAGTTGGAATATACGCTTTGATGAGGTGATCAAAGTTTTGATGTTTATACAAGGTTTATGAGAAACTTGTATTTGCAATAAAGTGAGTGGGAGCACTATAGAATTTCTCATAAGTATATGTGGATGACATATTGTTGTTCAGAAATAATGTAGAGTTTCTGGAAAGCATAAAACGGTTATTTGGAAAGTGATTTTCAAAGGAAGACCTGGATAAAGCTACCTAATTGTTGAGCATCAAAATCTATAGAGATAGATCAAGATGCTTGATGAGACTTTCAATGAGTGCATACCTTCACAAGATTTTGAAAGAGTTCAAAATGGATCAGCCAGAGAAATAGTTCTCGTCTGATTTGTAAGGTGTGAAGTTGAGTGAGACTCAAAGCTCGACAACGGCAGAAGAAAGAGAAAGGACGAATGTCGTCCCCTATGCCTTAGCCATAGGCTCTATATTATGCCATGCTGTGTACCGCACCTATGTGTGCCTTGCCATGAGTCTGTCAAGGGGTACAAGAGTGGTCCAGGAGTGGATCACTGGACAGCGGTCGGAATTATCCTTAGTAACCAGAGGACTAAGGCAATGTTTCTTGATTATGGAGGTGATAAAGAGTTCGTCGTAAAGAGTTACGTCGATGCAAGCTTTAACACCTATCCGGATGACTAGTAGTAGCAATCTGGATACGTATAGTGGAGCAGCCATTTGGAAATAGTACCAAGTGGAGTGTGGTAGCAGTGTTTACGGTTTGACATAGAGATTTGCAAAGTACACATGGATCTGAATATCGCAGACCGGTTGACTATAAGACCTCTCTCACATGCAAAGCATGATCGAGCCCCAGAACTCATTGGGTGTTAGATTCATAACAATGCGAATCACATGGTGATGTGAACTAGATTATTGACTCTAGTGCAAGTGGGAGACTGTTGGAAATATGCCCTAGAGGTAATAATAAATTAGTTATTATCATATTTCCTTGTTCATGATAATCGTTTATTATCCATGCTATAATTGTATTGATCGGAGACTTAAATGCATGTGTGGATACATAGACAAAACCATGTCCCTAGTATGCCTCTAATGGACTAGCTCGTTGATCAAAGGATGGTTAAGGTTTCCTAGCCATGGACATGAGATGTCATTTGATAACGGGATCACATCATTAGGAGAATGATGTGATGGATAAGACCCAAACTACAAACATAGCATATGATCGTGTCAGTTTATTGCTACTGTTTTCTGCATGTCAAGTATATGTTCCTATGACCATGAGATCATGCAACTCATGGATATCGGAGGAGTGCCTTGTGTGTATCAAACGTCGCAACGTAACTGGGTGACTATAAAGGTGCTCTATAGGTATCTCCGATGGTGTTTGTTGAGTTGGCATGGATCGAGACTGGGATTTGTTACTCCGTGTAACGGAGAGGTATCTCGGGGCCCACTCGGTAATGCAACATCACAATAAGCCTTGCAAGCAATGTGACTAATTGTTAGTTGCGGGATCTTGTATTACGGAACGAGTAAAGAGACTTGCCAGTAACGAGGTTGAATTAGGTATGGAGATACCGACGATCGAATCTCGGGCAAGTAACATACCGAAGAACAAAGGGAACGTTATACGGGATTAACTGAATCCTTGACATAGAGGTTCGACCGATAAAGATCTTCGTAGAATATGTAGGAACCAATGTGGACGTCCAGGTCCCGCCATTGGTTATTGACTGTAGAGGTGTCTCGGTCATGTCTACATAGTTCTCGAACCCGCAGGGTCTGCACACTTAAGGTTCGGTGACGTTTCGGTAGTGTAGAGTTATGTATGGTGGTGACCGAAGGTTGTTCGGAGTCCCGGATGAGATCCCGGACGTCACGAGGAGCTCCGGAATGGTCCGGAGGTAAAGATTCATATATAGGAAGTCCTAGTTTGGTTTCCGGAAAAGTTTCGGGCTCATCGGTAGTGTACCGGGAGTATCGGTAGTGTACCGGGAGTGCCGGTAGTGTACCGGGGGACCTCCGGGAGGGGTATTTCGACCCCAAGAGGTCCATGGGATGTGGGAGAATAATAACCAGCCCTTTGTGGTCTGGGAAAACAGCCACAAAGGCCCATGGCGCAGGAGAGAAAGTCCTAAAGCAAAAAGTGGAAAATCAGCCAATAGGAGGCAATCCTACTCCAACTAGGATTGGAGGTGAAGTAGGATTGCTCCCACCTCCTATTTCGGCCGACCCAAAGGCCTTGGCTGCCTCTCCTCTCCTCTCCTCTTATATATACTAGTGGATTGGGTGGTTTTTGGACAGAATTTCCGGCCACGTGCTACCCGTTTCACCGGTGCACAGTTTCTCCTCTAGATCGGTTTTCCGCAGCGCTTAGGCGAAGCCCTGCCGGAATTGCTCCACCACCATCACCGGAGCGCCGTCACGCTGCCGGTGAACTCTCTCTCCTCTCCACCTCCTCTTGCTGGATCAAGACGGTGGAGATCGTCATCAAGCTGCACGTGTGCTGAACGCGGAGGTGCCGTCCGTTCGGCGCTAGATCGGAAGGACCGTGATCGAGATCGCGAGACGGTTCGTGATGAGATCGCGGAACGGATCGTGATGAGTTCGCGGGACAGATCGTGATCAAGATTGTGAGATGGATCGTGATGAGATCGCGGGACGGATCGTGATGAGTTCACGGGACGTATCGTGATTGGATCGCGGGACGGATCGTGATGAGATCGCGGGACGCTCGGCGATTTGGATCGCGAAGATGTTCGACTACACCAACCGCGTTTCTTAACGCTTCCCGCTTAGTGATCTACAAGGGTATGTAGATCCACTCTCCCTCTCGTAGATGCTCATCACCATGGATAGGTTTGCGTGTGCGTAGGAAATTTTTTGTTTCCCATGCGACGTTCCCCAACAGCTTCGCCTAAGCGCTGCGAAGGAGGAAGAAGAGAGGTAGGGCTTTGCCATGAGAGAGAGAGAGAGAGTTCAGATCTGTTCTCAAAAGGCCAAAACCTCAAGTATATATAGGAGGAGTGAGAGGGAGGGCTGTCTTGGACTCTCCTCCAAGGAGGAGAGCTTCGGCCGAATCAAAGGGAGAGTCCACCTCCCATAAGGGAGGTGGATCTCCTCCTTTTGGAACTCCTATGCCCTTATCTCTACTCCTCCAGCCGCATGGGCCTTTCTAGAAGGTCTTGGCCAGCCCAATAAGGACTGGCACACCTCCTCTATGGGCCCACAAAGTCCTATGGTCGTCACACCCCTCCCGGGGGTCCTCCGGCACCCTCCCGGCACTCCCGGTACAATACCGATGAGCCCGAAAACTTTCCGGTGACCAAAACTGGACTTCCTATATATCAATATTTACCTCCAGACCATTCCGGAGCTCCTCGTGATGTCCGCGATCTCATCCGGGACTCCAAACAACTTTTGGTAATCACGTATACTATTTCCCTATAACCCTAGCGTCATCAAACCTTAAGTGTGTAGACACGTGGACATGACCAAGACACTTCTCCGGCCAATAACCAACAACGGGATCTGGATACCCATGTTGGCTCCCACATGCTCCACGATGATCTCATCGGATGAACCACGATGTCGGGGATTCAATCAATCCCGTATACAATTCCCTTTGTCTATCGGTATGATACTTGCCCGAGATTCGATCATCGATATCTCTATACCTTGTTCAATCTCGTTACCGGCAAGTCTCTTTACTCGTTCCCTAACACATCATCCCGTGGCTAACTCCTTAGTTGCATTGAGCTCATTATGATGATGTCTTACCGAGTGGGCCCAGAGATACCTCTCCGTCACACGGAGTGACAAATCCCAGTCTCGATTCGTGCCAACCCAACAGACACTTTCGGAGATACCCGTAGTGCACCTTTATAGCCACCCAGTTACGTTGTGGCGTTTGGCACACCCAAAGCATTCCTATGGTATCCGGTAGTTGCACAATCTCATGGTCTAAGGAAACGATACTTGACATTGAAAAGCTTTAGCAAATGAACTACACGATCTTGTGCTACGCTTAGGATTGGGTCTTGTCCATCACATCATTCTCCTAATGATGTGATCCCGTTATCAATGACATCCAATGTCCATGGTCATGAAACCGTGACCATCTATTGATCAACGAGCTAGTCAACTAGAGGCTCACTAGGGACATGTTATGGTCTATGTATTCACACATGTATTATGGTTTCCGGCTAACACAATTATAGCATGAACAATAGACAATTATCATGAACAAGGAAATACAATAATAACCATTTTATTACTGGCTCTAGGGCATATTTCCAACAGTCTCCCACCTGCACTAGAGTCAATAATCTAGTTACATTGTGATGAATCGTACACCCATAGCATTCTGGTGTTGATCATGTTTTGCTCGTGAGAGAGGTTTAGTCAACGGATCTGTGACATTTAGATCCGTATGCACTTTACAAATATCTATATCTCCCTCCTGAATGTAATCACGGATGGAGTTGAAGCGGCGTTTGATGTGTCTTGTCTTCTTGTGAAACCTGGGCTCCTTCGCAAGGGCAATAACTCCAGTGTTGTCACAGAATAGAGTCATCGGGCCCGACGCACTTGGAATTACTCCTAGGTCGGTGATGAACTCCTTCATCCAGACTCCTTCCTTTGCTGCTTCCGAAGCATCTATGTACTCCGCTTCACATGAAGATGCCGCCACGACGCTTTGCTTGCTGTTGCACCAGCTGACTGCCCCTCCGTTCAAAATATACACGTATCCGGTTTGCGACTTGGAGTCGTCCGGATCTGTGTCGAAGCTAGCATCGACGTAACCCTTTACGACGAGCTCTTCGGCACCTCCATATACGAGAAACATGTCCTTTGTCCTTTTCAGGTACTTCAGGATGTTCTTGACCGCTATCCAGTGTTCCGCTCTGGGATCACTTTGGTACCTCCCTACCAAACTTATGGCAAGGTTCACATCAGGTCTGGTACACAACATGGCATACATAATAGAGCCTATGGCTGAAGCATAGGGGATGACACTCATCTCTTCTCTATCCTTTGCCATGGTCGGGCATTGAGTCGTACTCAATCTTACACCTTGTAACACAGGCTAGAATCTCTTCTTGGACTGATCCATATTGAACTTCTTCAATATCTTTTCAAGGTATGTGCTTTGTGAAAGACCTATGAGGCGTGTCGATCTATCTCTATAGATCTTAATACCTAATATGTAAGCAGCTTCTCCAAGGTCCTTCATTGAAAAACACTTATTCAAGTAGGCCTTTACACTTTCCAAGAGTTCTATATCATTTCCCATTATCAGTATGTCATCCACATATAATACGAGAAATGCTACAGAGCTCCCAGTCACTTTCTTGTAAATACAGGGTTCTCCATAAACCTGTACAAACTCAAACGCTTTAATCACTTCATTAAAGCGAATGTTCCAACTCCGAGATGCTTGCACCAGCCCATAGATGGAGCGCTGGAGCTTGCATACCTTGTTAGCATCTTTAGGATCGACAAAACCTTCCGGCTGCATCATATATAGTTCTTCCTTGAGGAAGCCATTAAGGAATGCCGTTTTGATGTCCATTTGACAGATCTCATAATCATAAAGTGCGGAAATTGCTAACATGATTCGGACAGACTTCAGCATCGCTACGGGTGAGAAAGTCTCATCGTAGTCAACTCCTTGAACTTGTCGATAACCCTTAGCGACAAGCCGAGCCTTATAGACGGTCACATTACCATCCGCGTCAGTCTTGTTCTTAAAGATCCATTTATTTTCAATAGCTCGCTTATCATCAGGAAAGTCCACCAAAGTCCATACTTTGTTCTCATACATGGATCCTATCTCGGATTTCATGGCCTCAAGCCATTTGTTGGAATCCGGGCCCGCCATCGCTTCTTCATAGTTCGAAGGTTCACCGTTGTCCAATAACATGATCTCCAGGACAGGATTGTCGTACCACTCTGGTGCGGAACGTGTCCTAGTGGACCTTCGACGTTCAATAGTAACTTGATCTGAAGTTTCATGATCATCATCATTAACTTCCTCTCCAGCCGGTGTAGGCTCCACAAAAACAACTTCCTGTGCTGTGCTACTCTCCGATTCGAGTGGAGGTATAGTTACCTCATCAAGTTCTATTTTCCTCCCACTTACTTCTTTCGAGAGAAAATCTTTCTCGAGAAAGGATCCATTCTTGGCAACAAAGACTTTGCCCTCGGATCGTAGGTAGAAGGTATACCCAATAGTCTCTTTGGGATATCCTATGAAGACGCACTTTTCCGCTTTGGGTTCGAGCTTCTCAGGTTGAAGTTTCTTCACATAAGCATCGCATCCCCAAACTTTTAGAAACGACAACTTAGGTTTCTTTGCAAACTATAATTCATACGGTGTCGTCTCAACGGATTTTGACGGTGCCCTATTTAAAGTGAATGCGGCAGTCTCTAATGCATATCCCCAAAATGATAGCGGTAAGTCAGTAAGAGACATCATAGATCGTACCATATCTAATAGAGTGCGATTACGACGTTCAGACACACCATTTCGTTGAGGTGTGCCAGGCGGCGTGAGTTGTGAAACAATTCCACATTTCCTTAGGTGCGTGCCAAACTCGTGACTTAAATATTCTCCGGCACGATCAGATCGTAGGCACTTTATTTTCCTGTCACGTTGATTCTCTACCTCACTTTGAAATTCCTTGAAACTTTCAAAAGTTTCAGACTTATGTTTCATTAAGTAGACATACCCATATCTACTCAAGTCATCAGTGAGGGTGAGAACATAACGGTACCCACCACGAGCCTCGACACTCATTGGACCGCATACATCGGTATGTATTATTTCCAACAAGTCAGTTGTTCGCTCCATTGTTCCGGAGAACGGAGTCTTGGTCATCTTGCCTATGAGGCATGGTTTGCACGTGTCAAATGATTCCAAATCAAGAGACTCCAAAAGTCCATCAATATGGAGCTTCTTCATACGTTTGACACCAATATGACCAAGGCGGCAGTGCCACATGTAAGTGGGACTATCGTTATCAACCTTACACTTTTTGGTACTCACACTATGGACATGTGTAACATCACGTTCGAGATTCATCAAAAATAAACCATTGACCAGCGGGCATGACCATAAAACATTTCTCTCATATAAATAGAACAACCATTATTCTCAGATTTAAATGAGTAGCCATCTCGCATCAAGCGAGATCCAGATACAATGTTCATGCTCAAAGCTGGTACTAAATAACAATTATTAAGGTATAACACTAATCCCGAAGGTAGATGTAGAGGTAGCGTGCCGCCGGCGATCACATCGACCTTGGAACCATTCCCGACGCGCATCGTCATCTCGTCCTTTGCCAGCCTCCGCTTATTCCGCAGCTCCTGCTTGGAGTTACAAATGTGAGCAACTGCACCGGTATCAAATACCCAGGAGCTACTACGAGCGCTGGTTAGGTACACATCAATAACAAGTATATCACATATACCTTTAGTGTTGCCGTCCTTCTTATCCACTAAGTACTTGGGCAGTTCCGCTTCCAGTGACCGGTACCCTTGCAGTAAAAGCACTCAGTCTCAGGCTTGGGTCCATGCTTGTTCTTCTTCTTCCCGGCAACTTGCTTACCGGGCGCGGCAACAACTTTGCCGTCCTTCTTGAAGTTCTTCTTACCCTTGCCTTTCTTGAAACTAGTGGTCTTATTTACCATCAACACTTGATGCTCCTTTTTGATCTCGAACTCTGCTGATTTCAGCATCGAGTACAACTCAGGAATGGACTTCTCCATCCCTTGCATGTTGTAGTTCATCACAAAGCTCTTGTAGCTAGGTGGAAGCGGCTGGAGGATTCTGTCAATGACCGAGTCATCTGGGAGATTAACTCCCAGCTGAGTCAAGCCGTTGTGTAGCCCAGACATCTTGAGGATGTGCTCACTGACAGAACTATTCTCCTCCATCTTACAGCTGAAGAACTTGTCGGATACGTCATATCTCTCGACCCAGGCATGAGCTTGGAAAACCAGTTTCAGCTCTTGGAACATCTCATATGCTCCGTGTTGCTCAAAACGCTTTTGGAGCCCCGGTTCTAAACTGTAAAGCATGCCGCACTGAACAATGGTGTAATCATCGCAGCGAGAATGCCAAGCGTTCGCAATGTCTTGCTTTGCTGGGAGAAGGGGTGGGTCACCTAGTGGTGCATCAAGGACATACAATTTCTTGGAAGCTATGAGGATGATCCTCAAGCCACGAACCCAGTCCGCATAGTTGCTTCCATCATCTTTCAGCTTGGTTTTCTCTAGGAACGCGTTGAAATTGAGGGTGACATTCGCGTTGGCCATTGGATCTACAATATAGATTGTAAAGATAATTTTAGACTAAGTTCATGATATTTAAGTTCACATAATCAAATTATTTAATGAACTCCCACTTAGATAGACATCTCTCTAGTCATCCAAGTGACACATGATCCATGTCAACTAGCCCGTGTCCGATCATCATGTGAGACAGACTAGTCATCCATGGTGAACATCTCCATGTTGATCGTATCTTCCATATGACTCATGTTCGACCTCTCGGTCTTCCATGTTCCGAAGCCATGTCTGTACATGCTAGGCTCGTCAAGTCAACCTAAGTGTTTCGCGTGTGTAAATCTGGCTTACACCAGTTGTATGCGAATGTTAGAACCTATCACACCCGATCATCACGTGGTGCTTCGGAACAACGATCCTTAGCAACGGTGCACAGTTAGGGTGAACACTTTTCTTGAAATTTTAGTGAGAGATCATCTTATTTACTACCGTCGTTCTAGGCAAATAAGATATAAACATGATAAACATCACATGCAATCAATATAGTGACATGATATGGCCATTATCATCTTGCTCCTTTGATCTCCATCTTCGGGGCACCATGATCATCACTGTCACCGGCATGACACCATGATCTCCATCATCATGATCTCCGTCACTGTGTCTTCATGAAGTTGTCTCGCCAACTATTACTTCTACTACTATGGCTAACGTTTAGCAATAAAGTAAAGTAATTACATGGCGTTTATGATTGACACGCAGGTCATACAATAAAATAAGACAACTCCTATGGCTCCTGTCGGTTGTCATACTCATCAACATGGAAGTCATGAATCCTATTACAAGAACATGATCAATATCATACATCACAATGCATCACATCACATCCTTTGGCCATATCATATCACAAGGCATATGCTGCAAAAACAAGTTAGACGTCCTCTAATTTGTAGTTGCAAGTTTTTACGTGGCTGCTATAGGTTACTAGCAAGAACGTTTCTTACCTACGTCAAAACCACAACGTGATATGCCAATTGCTATTTACCCTTCATAAGGACCCTTTTCATCGAATCCAATCCGACTAAGGTGGGAGAGACAGACACCTGCTAGCCACCTTATGCAACAAGTGCATGTCAGGCGGTGGAACTAGTCTCACGTAAGCGTACGTGTAAAGTCGGTCCGGGCCGCTTCATCCCACAATACCGCCGAATCAAGATAAGACTAGTCGTGGTAAGCAAATTAACAAAATCGACGCCCACAACTGCTTTGTGTTCTACTCGTGCATAGATTCTACGCATAGACCTAGCTCATGATGCCACTGTTGTGAGACGTAGTAGTAAATCAAAATTTTCCTACGTGTCACCAAGATCTATCTATGGAGAAACCAGCAACGAGTGGGGATAGATTGCATCTTCATACCTTTGAAGATCGCTAAGCAGAAGCGTTACAAGAACGCGGTTGATGGAGTCGTACTCTCAGCAATTCAGATCGCGGTGGATTCCGATCTAAGCACCGAACAACGGCGCCTCCGCGTTCAACACACATGCAGCCCGGGTGACGTCTCCTATGCCTTGATCCAGCAAGGAGGAAGGAGAGGTTAGGGAAGGGCTCCAACAGCAGGACGACGACGTGGTGGTGGTGGATTAGTAAGGTATTCAGGCAGGGCTTCGCCTAAGCGATGCGAAGGAGGAAGAAGAGAGGTAGGGCTTTGCCGTGAGAGAGAGAGAGTTCAGATCTGTTCTCAAAATGCCAAAACCTCAAATATATATAGGAGGAGGGAGAAGGAGGGCTGGCTTGGACTCTCCTCCAAGGAGGAGAGCTTCGGCCGAATCAAAGGGAGAGTCCACCTCCCACAAAGGAGGTGGATCTCCTCCTTTTCAAACTCCTATGCCCTTATCTCTACTCCTCCGACCGTATGGGCCTTTATAGAAGGTCTTGGCCAGCACAATAAGGGCTGGCACACCTCCTCTAAGGGCCCACAAAGTCCTATGGTCGTCACACCCCTCCCGGGGGTCCTCCGGCACCCTCTCGGCACTCCCGGTACAATACCGATGAGCCCGAAAACTTTCCGGTGACCAAAACCGGACTTCCTATATATCAATATTTACCTCCGGACCATTCCGGAGCTCCTCGTGACATCCAGGATCTCATCCGGGACTCCGAACAACTTTAGGTAATCACGTATACCATTTCCCTATAACCCTAGCGTCATCGAACCTTGAGTGTGTAGACCCTACGGGTTCGGGAGACACGTGGACATGACCGAGACACTTCTCCGGCCAATAACCAACAGCGGGATCTGGATACCCATGTTGGGTCCCACATGCTCCACGATTATATCATCGGATGAACCACGATGTCGGGGATTCAATCAATCCCGTATACAATTCCCTTTATCTATCGGTATGATACTTGCCCGAGATTCGATCATCGGTATCTCTATACCTTGTTCAATCTCGTTACCGGCAAGTCTCTTTACTCGTTCCCTAACACATCATCCCATGGCTAACTCCTTAGTCGCATTGAGCTCATTATGATGATGTCTTACCGAGTGGGCCCAGAGATACCTCTCCGTCACACGGAGTGACAAATCCCAGTCTCGATTCGTGCCAACCCAATAGACACTTTTGGAGATACCCGTAGTGCACCTTTATAGCCACCCAGTTACGTTGTGGCGTTTGGAACACCCAAAGCATTCCTACGGTATCCGGTAGTTGCACAATTCATGGTCTAAGGAAACAATACTTGACATTGAAAAGCTTTAGCAAATGAACTACACGATCTTGTGCTGTGCTTAGGATTGGGTCTTGTCCATCACATCATTCTCCTAATGATGTGATCCCGTTATCAATGACATCCAATGTCCATGGTCATGAAACCGTGACCATCTATTGATCAACGAGCTAGTCAACTAGAGGCTCACTAGGGACATGTTATGGTCTATGTATTCACACATGTATTATGGTTTCTGGTTAACACAATTATAGCATGAACAATAGACAATTATCATGAACAAGGAAATACAATAATAACCATTTCATTATTGCCTGTAGGGCATATTTCCAACACTCGTAGCACCACCTGTCCAGGGTCACCATGATATCCAACCAAACCAGAGCCCATAATGGCTTTTGGCTATGCAGGTAAGCCTTGGGTCTTGAAGCATCCATCCATCTCTTTGTGCCTGGGTGGACCTTTCCGCATGAATACTGGCACTTCTCCAGCAACATCTAGGCTAACCACTGGATTCTCCAGGGCGCCGTTCAACCATCATCCACCTAGAGGTATGTTGAAAACTCGGAGTCTTGAAGTCTTGATCATCTTGTAGGTCTTGAAATTATTAACTCACAACTCTCATGAATCACACAACCAACCCCATCTACTAATAGCATAGCAAAATTTAAATCAACGTTTCCCGGGGCCAATGTGCCAAAGGGTTGAGGGGTGCCTACCACATGATACTACATCAAGTAACCAAGTTTCCAAATTACCTACTTTTCATGCAATTGGGGAGATGGTAGAACTAATGCAATAAAAACATAAGTATACATGGTCAAAGTGACTTGCCTTGCTGACGATCCTCGTATTCAAGTGACTCTAGATAACAAGCTTCGCACTCCGGATGATCTAACGAATCACACAAAACACACAATAAGCATAAACACAATACAATTCATACAACAGCAAGGTAAACAAATACTTCAACAAACAATAGCACAATCAAAAGGAAAAAAAATCCCTCATAGTATAAGACTCTAAAATTTTTGGTGTCAAAATTCTACTAAGACATGACAAGTCAAAAATTTGTTTTGAACAACTAGGCATTTAGGTAACAGAAAATTAAATACAAAATTTTATTAGAAAACATAAAGTTTTTCATTATAAAAATTTTGTACAAAAAGATTTACTACAATTTTTTTTCCAAACAATACTAAAGGTGAAAATATGATGTACCTATTCAAACTAGAGCACAAAACAAAAAAATATTTTTATTAACAACAAATAATAGACCTAATGTTGAATCAACAGAACCTAATGAAATCTAAAAACAAAAGTTAAACTAACTCAGATTCAAACTAAACAAAAAATCAATTTAACTAAACTCTATTAAAAACTAAACAGATACTGTTTTTGTTAAAAAGATTAACCAAATTTATCCTAAAAATTCTCAAACTATGTAGGATGATAGGTCTAACTAATACAAACCAGTGGCAAAAAGATTCACTCAAAAATATGTTTTTAAACTCTAGTTAGATTTCAGTAATTTAAGAAAATTTGGTTAGATTCAAATTTAAAAGTTCAAATTTGAAATCTAAGACTACAGGATGAAACTACATGAAATTTGTGACCTAATGCAAAAAGAATAAATTAAAAACACTAATTAGTTTAAAAGATATAATAAAAACAAAAACAGAATACATTCTGTTTTCTAAAACAGAAAAGAAAAGAAAAAAAATCTGATCGAACGGACAGGGTCTACGTGGCATGCTGTGATTGGTTGAGAGAGTGTGCATGCTGGATCTAGCGAGCGGAAGGTCGAAACTTAGTGCGTACCGATTCGTTTTATAAAACTTCTAATCTAGCGCGTTGGATCTAGATCGAACGGATGCGGGTGGAGGTGGCGGCTTACAGAGGAGGGGTCGGGGTTCCAGCGAGGTTTGACGGCAGTCGGAGGTCGGAGGTGGTCGGAGACGATGGTGCGGTGGTCGGGGGTGGCGTCCGAAGTGCTCAGGCAACGGCGGCGAAGCTCCGGTGTCGATTGGTGGCGTCGACCGGGGCTGGCGACGACGGAGGCGACGACCTCGTGCTCGGGGAGATTCGGGTGGAGATAGAACTCCGGCGAGGTCGTGCGGTAGCGTTCTGGCGAGGGTAGAGGGGTTTTTGGGGTGGAACGGAGAGCGGAGGGCCGGGGGTTCTTATAGGGGTGGTGCGGTGGTCGGGGAGGGAGAGAGGAGCGAGATCTGTGGGGAGGGATCGCCGGCGACGTCGGAGGCGCGGTGAAGGAGACGAGCGCACTGTCGCCGCGGTCGGACGATGGGTCTCGCGCGTCAGTGAGGGTGGGACGTGGTGTGTGCGCGTCGGTGGCCGACCCGGATTGATTTCGGGTCTTAAAGGCTATGGGCCGGCCCGTTTCTGTTTAATTCGTTTCCTTATTTATTTACAGAGCATTTAAAACATCTTTAATGCATTCAAATCATTTCCAAACATAGGAAATGTATATATCAAAATGATGAGGGGATTAAATGCTATTTAATGAACATTTTTCCTCTGTCATATTGAATATCTTTTTAAAATTTATTTTCTGAAAATGCCTAATTGATTTTAAATCCTTTTGCAATAATTTTTCAAATAACCCCTGGTTTTATTGTTCAAAATATTCACCAAGATGCCCCTGGTGTGGAGTGTCATGTTACTCCCCTCTTTCTTTGAACATTTCCAAAGGTTTTCAAATAGGTGAAACAAATAAATGGGAAAATTGAAATGGCCTTTCAAAATTTCAAAAGAAGCACTTCAACCATTCATTTCATTCAAACAAACTAAGGATGATGCATAGCTATATTTCATAACATTCCAAAATTGAAATTTTGGGATGTTACAATGATGGGATGGACAAGACCCAAACTACAAACGTAGCATATGATCGTGTCAGTTTAATGCTACTGTTTTCTGCATGTCAAGTATCTGTTCCTATGACCATGAGATCATGCAACTCACTGACACCGGAGGAGTGCCTTGTGTGTATAAAATGTCGCAACGTAACTGGGTGACTATAAAGGTACTCTCTAGGTATCTCCGAGGGTGTCTGTTGGGTTGGCATGGATCAAGACTGGGATTTGTTACTCCGTGTGACGGAGAGGTATCTCAGGGCCCACTCGGTAATACAACATCACAACAAGCCTTGCAAGCAATGTGACTAAGTGTTAGTCACGGGATCTTGTATTACGGAACGAGTAAAGAGACTTGCCGGTAACAAGGTTGAACTAGGTATGGAGATACCGACGATCGAATCTCGGGCAAGTAAACATACCGAAGAACAAAGGGAACATCATACGGGATTAACTGAATCCTTGACATAGAGGTTTGACCGATAAAGATCTTCGTAGAATATGTAGGAACCAATATGGGCATCCGGGTACCGCTATTGGTTATTGACCGTAGAGGTGTCTCGGTCATGTCTACATAGTTCTCGAACCCGTAGGGTCTGCATACTTAAGGTTTGGTGACGTTTCGGTAGTATAGAGTTATGTATGGTGGTGACCGAAGGTTGTTTGGTGTCCCGGATGAGATCCCGGACGTCATGAGGAGCTCCGGAATGGTCCATAGGTAAATATTGATATATATGAAGTCCCATTTTGGTCGCCGGAAAAGTTTCGGGCTAATCGGTAATGTACCGGGAGTGCCGGTAGTGTACCGGGAGACCATCGGGAGGGGTATTTCAACTCAAGAGGCTTCATGGGCTGTGGGAGAGTAAATACCAGCCTTTTGTGGTCTGGTGGAAGTCCCACACAAGGCCCATGCGGCTGGGAGAAAAAGCCCAAAGGGAAAAAGGTGGAAAAAGGCCAAAAAAAGGAGGAATCCTAGTCCTACTAGGATTGGAGGAGGAGTCCTCCTCTCCTCCCCACTTTGGCCGACCCAAGGGCTGGATTTTTGGCAGCCAAGCCTCCTCATCCTCTCCTCCTATATATACTAGAGGATTTTAGGGTTTTGGCATAGAATTTTCAGCCACGTGCTACCCGTTCCTCTAGTGCATAGTTTCTCCTCTAGATCGCTTTTCTGCAGTGCTTAGGCGAAGCCCTGCCGGAATAGCTCCACCACCATCGCCGTAGCGCCGTCATGCTGCCGGAGAAATCTTCTACCTCTCCACTCCCTCTTGCTGGATCAAGAAGGCGGAGATCGTCATCAAGCTATACGTGTGCTGAATGCGGAGGTGCCGTCCGTTCGGCGCTAGATCGGAAGGACCGTGATCAAGATTGTGAGACGGACCGTGACGAGATCGCGGGACGGATCATGATGAGATCGGGGGACGGATCGTGATGAGTTTGCGGGATGGATCGTGATGAGATCGCGGGACGGATCGTGATGAGTTCGCGGGACGGATCGTGATTGGATCGCGGGATGGATCGTGACGAGATCGCGGGACGCTCCGCGATTTGGATCGCGAAGACGTTCGACTACACCAACCGTGTTTCTTAATGCTTCCGGCTTAGCGATCTACAAGGGTATGTAGATCCACTGTCCCTCTCATAGATGCTCATCACCATGGATAGATCTTGCGTGCGTAGGAATTTTTTGTTTCCCATGCAACGTTCCCAATAGTGGCATCATGAGCTAGGTCTATGTGTTGATGAGATCTCGAGTAGAACACAAAGAGTTTGTGGGCATTGATGCTTAGATTGCTTCCTCCCTTGGTCGTGTTTTGGTTCAGGGTATTGTGAGATGAAGCGGCCCGGACCAACATTACTCGTACGCTTACGAGAGACCGGTTCCCTCAAACGCAACTTGTTGCATAGATGGCTTGCGGGTGCTAGTTTCTCTCACATTAGTTGGATCGGATTCGACAAAGGCGGTCCTTGAGAAGGTTGAAAAGCAACTAGTGTATCACCGTTGTGGTTTATGCGCAGGTGAGAATTGTTCTTGCTAGATACCCGTAGCAGCCACATAAAACATGCAACAACAATTAGAGGACGTCTAACTTATTTTTGCAGGGTATGTTGTGATGTGATATGGCCAATTACATGATGTGATATATGTGATGTATGAGATGATCATGTGTTGTATAGAATTTCACGACTTGCATGTCGATGAGTACAATAATCGGCAGGAGCCATAGGGTTGTCTTTAATTATTGTATGACCTGCGTGTCAATCATTAAGCACGATGTAATGCTTTACTTTATCGCTAAACGGTAGCAATAGTAGTAGAAGCATGGTGGGCGTGACAACCCCGATGGTGACATGTTGATGGAGATCAAACTCATTATCATGAACATAGTCAGTAGTGTCTTTGCAAACTCTGTTGTAGATTACTAGCTCACGCTGTAGCTCCCTTGAATTTTTATATGTTGCTAGAGAAATAGAGTTGAAATATGATGGTAGCAATATTGCGGTCTGGCTCCGTGATCTGAGGATTGTCCTCATTTCTGCATAGAAGGCTTATGTCCTTAATGCACCGCTCGGTGCGCCAACCCCTCTAGCATTGTTTGTAGATGTTGTGAACATCTGACAGGCACGTTCTGGTAACTACTTGATAGTTTAGTGCGTCATGCATTACGGCTTAGAATTGAGGCTCCGAAACGTTTTGAACGTCACAGAACACATGAGATGTTCTAAGAGCTGAAATTAGGATCTCAGGCTCATGCCCGTGTTGCGAGATATGAGATCTCCAACAAGATTCTTTGCCTGTAATATGAAAGAGAATAGCTCAATCGTTGAGCATGTGCTCAGATTGTCTAGGTGCTACAATCGCTTGAATTGAGTGGGAGTTGATCTTCTAGATAAGGTAGTGGTTGATATAGTTCTCCAAGTCACTATCACTAAGCTACTAGAACTCGGTGATGACCTATAAAATGCCAGGGATAGAAATAATGATCCCTGAGCTGTTCGCGATGTTTGACACCGCGAAGGTAGAAATCAAGAAGGAGCGTCAAGTGTTGATGGTTAGTCAAACCACTAGTTTCGAGAAGGGCAGGAGCAAGGAGGGAAAACTTCATGGATAGCAACTCAGTTGCTGCTCTAGTGAAGCAACCCAAAGCTAAACCCAAACCCGAGACTAAGTGCTTCGATTATGAGGAGAGCGGTCGCTGAAGCGGAACAACCCTAGATACTTGGTAGATAAGAAGGCTGGCAACATCGACAGAAGTATATTTGATATACGTGTTATTTATGTGTACCTTGCTAGTACTCCTAGTAGCACCTGGGTATTGGATACCGGTTCGGTTGCTAAATGTTAGTAACTCAAAATAAAAGCTACGGAATAACCGAAGCACTAGGTAAGGGTGAGGTGACGATGTGTGTTGGAAATGTTTCCAATGTTGATGTGATCAACATCGCATGCTCTCTCTACCTTCGGGATTAGTGACGAACCTAAATAAATGTTATTTGGTGTTTTGCGTTGAGCATGAACGTGATTAGAGCATGTTTATTGCAACACGGTTATTCATTTAAGTTAAAGAATAATGGTTATTCTTTTTACATGAATAATACCTTCAATGGTCATGCACCCAGTGAGAATGGTTTGTTGAATCTTGATCATAGTAATACACATGTTCATAACATTGATGCCAAAAGATACAAAGTTAATAATGATATTACCACATACTTGTGGCACTGCCGCTAAATGTCATATTGGTATAAAGTGCATGAAGAAACTCCATGCTGATGGATCTTTGGACTCATTCGATTTCAAATCGGTTGAGACATGTGAACCATGCCTCTTGGGCAAGATGACTAAGGACCCCGTTTTCTGGTTTGATGGAGCGGGCAAGTGATTTATTGGAAATGATACATGTTGATGTATGCAATCCAATGAGTCTTGTAGCGTGCGGTGGATATCATTATTTTCTTACCTTCACTGATGATTTGGGTAGATATAGTGTATGTTCACTTAATGCAACACAAGTCTGAATCGTTTGAAAAGTTCAAGCAAATTCAGAGTGAAGTTTAAGATCATAGTGACAAGAAGATAAAAATATCTGCGATATGATCGTGGAGGTGAATATCTGAGTTACGAGTTTGGCATACAACTTTAGACAATGTGAAAGTTGTTTCACAACACACTCCACCTGGAACACCATAGTGTGATGGTATGTCCGAACGTCATAGTCGTGCTCTATTGGATATGGTGCATGTTATGATGTCTCTTATCGTTTTGCTACTATAATTTTGGGGTTGTGCATTAGAGACAACTACATTCACTTTAAATAGGGCACCATATAAATCCGTTGAGATGACACCATGTGAATTTTGGTTTGATAGAAACCTAAGCTGTCATTTCTTGATGTTTGGGGCTGTGACGCTTGTGTGGAAACTGTTTTCACCTAATGAGCTCGAACCCAAAGCGGACAAATGCATCTTCATAGAGTACCCTAAGAACAGTTGGGTGAACCTTCTATCTCAGATCCAAGCATAAAGTATTTGTTGCTAAAATGGGTCCTTTCCCGAGAAAAAGTTTCTCTCGAAAGAATTGAGTGGGAGGAAGATAGAACTTGATGAGGTTGTTGAACCTTTGTTTCAACCAGAGAGTAGCGCAACGCAGAAAGATGTTTCTGTGGAACCTACGTTAGTTGAAGAGGAAGTAAATGATGATGATCATGAAGCTTCAGATCAAGTTACTATCAAACCTCGTAGGTCGACAAGGATGTGTACTACTCCTGAGCGGTTCGACAACCCTGTCTTGGAGGTCATGTTGTTGGACAACAATGAACCTACAAGCTGTGGAGAAGCGATGATGGGCCTGGATTTCGACAAATGGTTAGAGGCCATGAAATCCGAGAAAGGATCCATGTATGAAAACCAAGTATAGTCTTTGGTAGACTTGCTCGTTGGACGGCTGGTCGTTGAGTACAAATGGATCTTTAAAATGAAGAAAGATGCTGATGGTGAATGTCACCATTTATAAAGCTCGACTTGTCGCAAAGAAGTTTCTAGCAAGTTCAACGAGTTGATTGCGATGAGACTTTCTCACTCGTAGCAATGGTAAAGTCTGTTAGAATTATGTTAGCAGTTGCTGCATTTTTCAATTATGAAATCTAGCAGATGGATGCCAAAACATCATTTCCTGTCTTGAGGAAAGGTTGTATGTGATACAACCAGAAGGTTTTGTTAGTCCTAAGGATGCTAAAAGGTGTGCAAGCTTCAGTGATCCTTCGATGAATTGAAGCAAGCATCTCGGAGTTGGAATATACACTTTGATGAGGTGATTAAAGTTTTTGAGTCTATACAAAGTTTACGAGAAACTTGTATTTACAATAAAGTGAGTGGGAGCACTGTAGAGTTTCTGATAAGCATATGTGGTTGACATATTGTTGATCGGAAATGATATAGAATTTCTGGAAAGCATAAAGGGTTGTTTGAAAAGAGTTTTTCAAAGGAAGACCTGGAGAAAGCTACCTAATTGTTGAGCATCGAGATCTATAGAGATAGATCAAGATACTTGATGAGACTTTCAATGAGTACATACCTTGACAAGATTTTGAAAGAGTTCAAAATGGATCAGTCAGAGAAAGAGTTCTTGCCTGATTTGTAAGGTATAAAGTTGAGTAAGACTCAATGCCCAGTGACTGCAGAAGATAGAGAAAAGATGAGTGTCATCCCCTATGCTTCAGCCATAGGCTCTATCATGTATGCAATGCTGTGCACAAGACCCGATGTCAGCCTTGCCATAAGTATGGCCGGAAGGTTTCAAAGTGATCCTGGAATGGAGCACTGGACAGGGGTCAAGATTATCCTTAGTAACTAAAATACTAAGGAGATGTTTCTCGATTATGGAGGTGATAAAGAGTTCGTCGTAAAGAGTCACGTCGATGCAAGCTTTAACACCAATCCGGATGACTCGTAGTAGCAATCTAGATACGTATAGTGGAGTAGCCATTTGGAATAGTACCAAGTGGAGTGTGGTGCAGTGTTTACGGTTTGACATAGAAATTTGCAAAGTACACACGGATCTGAATGTCACAGACCCGTTGACTATAAGACCTCTCTCACATGCAAAGCATGATCGAGCCCCAGAACTCATTGGGTGTTAGATTCATAACAATGCAAATCACATGGTGATGTGAACTAGATTATTGACTCTAGTGTAAGTGGGAGACTGTTGGAAATATGCCCTAGAGGCAATAATAAATTAGTTATTATCTTATTTCCTTGTTCATGATAATTGTTTATTATTCATGCTATAATTGTATTGATTGGAGACTTAGATGCATGTGTGGATACATAGACAAAACCATGTCCCTAGTATGCCTCTAATAGACTAGCTCGTTGATCAATGATGGTTAAGGTTTCCTAGCCATTGACATGAGATGTCATTTGATAACGGGATCACATCATTAGGAGAATGATGGGATGGACAAGACCCAAACTACAAACGTAGCATATGATCGTGTCAGTTTAATGCTACTGTTTTCTACATGTCAAGTATCTGTTCCTATGACCATGAGATCATGCAACTCACTGACACCGGAGGAGTGCCTTGTGTGTATCAAACGTCGCAACGTAACTAGGTGACTATAAAGGTACTCTACAGGTATCTCCGAGGGTGTCTGTTGGGTTGGCATGGATCAAGACTGGAATTTGTTACTCCATGTGACGGAGAGGTATCTCAGGGCCCACTCGGTAATACAACATCACAACAAGCCTTGCAAGCAATGTGACTAAATGTTAGTCACGGGATCTTGTATTACGGAATGAGTAAAGAGACTTGCCGGTAATGAGGTTGAACTAGGTATGGAGATACCCACGATCGAATCTCGGGCAAGTAAACATACCGAAGAACAAAGGGAACATCATACGGGATTAACTGAATCCTTGACATAGAGGTTTGACCGATAAAGATCTTCATAGAATATGTATGAACCAATATGGGCATCCAGGTCCCGCTATTGGTTATTGACTGTAGAGGTGTCTCGGTCATGTCTACATAGTTCTCGAACCCGTAGGGTCTGCACACTTAAGGTTCGGTGACGTTTCGGTAGTACAGAGTTATGTATGGTGGTTACCGAAGGTTGTTAGGATTCCCGGATGAGATCTCGGACGTCATGAGGAGCTCTGAAATGGTCCGGAGGTAAAGATTGATATATAGGAAGTCCCATTTTGGTCGCCGGAAAAGTTTCGGGCTAATCGGTAATGTACCGGGAGTGTCGGTAGTGTACCGAGAGACCACCAGGAGGGGTATTTCGACCCAAGAGGCTTCATGGGATGTGGGAGAGTAAATACCAGCCTTTTGTGGGCTGGTGGAAGTCCCACACAAGGCCCATGTGGCTGGGAGAAAAAGCCCAAAGGGAAAAAGGTGGAAAAAGGACAAAAAAAAGGGAGGAATCCTAGTCCTACTAGGATTGGAGGAGGAGTCCTCCTCTCCTCCCTACTTTGGCCGACCCAAGGGCTGGATTTTTGGCAGCCAAGCCTCCTCATACTCTCCTCCTATAACTAGAGGATTTTAGGGTTTTGGCATAGAATTTTCAGCCATGTGCTACCCGTTCCTCTAGTGCATAGTTTCTCCTCTAGATCGGTTTTCTACAGTGCTTAGGCGAAGCCCTGGCGGAATAGCTCCACCACCATCGCCGCAACGCTGTCACGCTGCCGGAGAACTCTTCTACCTCTCCGCTCCCTCTTGCTGGATCAAGAAGGCGGAGATCGTCATCAAGCTGTACGTGTGCTGAACGCGGAGGTGCCGTCCGTTCGGCGCTAGATCGGAAGGACCATGATCAAGATTGCGAGACGGATCGTGACGAGATCGTGGGACGGATCGTGATGAGATCGCGGGACGGATCGTGATGAGATCACGGGACGTATCGTGATGAGTTCACAGGACGAATTGTGATGAGATCGTGGGACGGATCGTGATGCGTTCGCGGGACGGATCGTGACGAGATCACGGGACGCTCGGTGATTTGGATCGCGAAGACGTTCGACTACATCAACTGCGTTTCTTAACGCTTCCCGCTTAGCGATCTACAAGGGTATGTGTATCCACTCCCCCTCTCGTAGATGCTCATCACCATGGATAGATCTTGCGTGTGCGTAGGAATTTTTTTGTTTCCCATGCAACGTTCCCAACACCATGAGCTTACAAGACCATCACTCAATCTTGTATATCACCTTGAGCAGCATACACACGTGTCTCCTCTTCTTAGAGGAAGCACTCATAAAGTGTCATGACAGGGTCGACCCAGGGTTGGGGGGGTGGCTCTGTATGCAATGATGGTTAGCTTTATAATTTAAACAATTGCTAAGAAACTTTGTAATTTAATTGTACTTTTTATATTGTAAGCCTTATAAATGTTTCCACATGTTCCATCGCACATCTCCCTTGTCATTTTGCATGGTTATGGAGACATCTTCAGACCGCTTGCATCATCATCAAAAAATCCGTAAGAGGTAGAAGGAATTTGCCTCAATATATGATTGTCAAAACTAAAACGCCATAGCAGACAAGAAAGTAACTCTACCACACATATAGATCAGTGTTCTAATAGTCCGCCCCGTGTCGTGGAAATAGATTAGTTCCTAAATATAAATATAAGTTAACCACCTTCCTAAGCTTAGGTTGTATCATTTTCCATACAATGTAGTTAATATTTTAGATGCCAATAGCCCTGCATATTGGCAGATAGACTAAATTAGAATTCCTGCACACAAGCGTTCGATAGTTTTTTGTGGACAAATAGACCTTCCCAAAACCAACCTACACCTTTTTTCACAAACCTATGAGCCTTAAGCCCCGACCAACCAATGATCAATCAGGTACTAAATTAACTACATTATCAATGAATGAAAGGCATTGTATGTTTGTGAGGAAAAAGGGAAACCAAATTCAACAACACCCAAAAGGAGAGTACAATTTCAAGGGAAAATAAGAGAAAGCAATTCCATACCCGGTGGCCGTTCACATCGACTACCTTCAGGCTCACACCGTTGTCTAGCAACACATCGACCATAGTCGTGGCATTGTGCTTCACCACCCATTGCAGGTGAGGTGCAGCGCCATCTGCTACATGCCCCCCTTTATTGTCTCAGACGAACAAAACACACGTGCAAACAAATCAATTAGCAAGTATGTTGGGGCAATGATTTTCACATGTTAGCAAACAAAGACATTTATAATGTGCAATAGTAACTCAACAGATGCTTACCAGGTATATATGTTGTCGACCAGGCAAGGCCAAGAGCACTGCCTAAGCGGGAGGACCGTTTGATGGCAATGAGTCATTGTTGTAGCACCCCATACCTGGTTGTGTCTCCCTGCCACTTCATATCTCTCCAGGAACATCATCCCTGTTGCATCCAACAATGGGAGGTTCTCTTGCACAGCAGCAGCGATGATGCACATGGAAAGGATCGCAACCTCAATGGAAAGTGGCGGGAGGTGAGGTTAAGCACAGTGGCATGGATCCCCTTGAAGAATGATTCAATGAATAATCATTGAATCAATAAATATGAAGTGCTACTTGGATTATCTATTACTTTGGCCAAACAAACTACTACTAAAATGATAATTTACTCAAATGTTTTTTGATATGGTGTTTTGCAAGCATTGTTAGATGCTTTGAAAGTTCTTTTGACATCTTAGAGTAGTAGTTATTCCTACATGACTATTCCATAAAGTACAACATCACTTTGATCATTCCATGAACTGTATGAATCATAAGGCTAATTAACGTTGCATGACAAGACAAAGTGGAAACTAAGAGCCTACTGGGCAATGACTAGATATTTTTTAGTTTGAACCTTCACATGTTGGACAAGGCTTTTTATTTCTAATTTACTAAAATCGCTTAGTAGTGGCATTTAATGACATAATGCAACTATAAACAAGTGATAACCCACAAGTATAGGGGATCGCAACAATTTTCGAGGGTAGAGTATTCAACCCAAATTTATTGATTCGACACAAGGGGAGCCAAAGAATATTCTCGAGTATTAGCAGCTGAGTTGTCAATTCAACCACACCTGAAAGACTTAATATCTATAGCAAAGTATTCAGTAGCAAAGTAATATGGAAGTAACGGTAACGGTGGCAAAGTGATAGTAGCAGTTTGTAGTGATTGTAACAGTAGCAACAGAAAAGTAACTTAGCAAAGATCAATACGTGAATAGCTCGTAGGCAATGGATCAGTGATGGATAATCATGTCGGATGACATTCATCATGCAACGGTTATAAAATAGGGTGACACAAAACTAGCTCCAATTCATCAATGTAATGTAGACATGTATTCCATATATAGTCATACGTGCTTATGGAAAAGAACTTGCATGACATCTTTTGTCCTACCCTCCCATGGCAGCGGGGTCCTAATGGAAACTAAGGGACATTAAGGCCTCCCTTTAATAGAGAACCGGACCAAAGCATTAGCACTTAGTGAATACATGAACTCCTCAAACTACGGTAATCACCGGAAAGAATCCCAGTTATTGTCACCCTGGGGGATGCGGATCATAACTCGTAATAGGTGTCTACAACTTGCAAGATAGGATCAAGAACACATATATATTCATGATAACATAATAGGTTCAGATCTGAAATCATGCAACTCAGGCCCTAGTGACAAGCATTAAGCATAGCAAAGTCATAGCAACATCAATCTGAGAACATAGTGGATACTAGGGATCAAACCCTAACAAAACTAACTCGATCACATGATAAATCTCATCCAACCCATCACCGTCCAGCAAGCCTACGATGAGATTACTCACGAACGATGGAGAGCATCATGAAATTGGTGATGAAGGATGGTTGGTGATGACGAAGGCGTCGATTTCCCTTCTCTGGAGCCCAAAACGGACTCCAGATCTAGTCTCCCAAGGAAGAATAGGTGGTGGCGGCAGCTCCGTATCGTTAAATGCGATGAACTCTTCTCCTTGATTTTTTCTCCCCAAATAGGAATATATAGAAGTGGAAACAAGGTCAGAGGAGCGACATGGGGCCCACAAGCCATAGGGGGGCGCCCTAGGAGGATGGGCGCGCCCCTGGCTTGTGGCCAGGTGGTGGGCCCATTGCAGTTGATTCTTTCGCCAATATTTTTTATTAATTCCAAAAATATTCTCCGTAAATTTCCAGGTCAATCCGAGAACTTTTATTTCTGCACAAAAATAACACCAAGGCAATTCTGCTAAAAACAGCGCCAGTACGGGTTAGTTCCATTCAGATCATGCAAATTAGAGTCCAAAACAAGGGCAAAAGAGTTTGGAAAAGTAGATACATTGGAGACGTATCAACTCCCCAAGCTTAAACCTTTGCTTGTCCTCAAGCAATTCAGTTGATAAACTAAAAGTGATAAACAAAAACTTTTAGAAACTCTGTTTGTTCTTGCTGTTGTAAATATGTCTAACTTATGTTTAGGTTTTCAGCAAAGATTATGAACTAACCTCACAATAACATTTAGGTCTCACCTTTACTCATATCAATGGCATAATCAACTAGCGAGAAATAATAATAAGTCTTGGATGACAACAATTTTATCAAAAGAATCATGATACAATATGACATAATGGTATCTCGCTAGCCCTTTCTGAGACCGCAAAACATAAATGCAGAGCACCTCTAGAGAACAAGGACTGACTAGACATTGTAATTCATGGTAAAAGAGATCTAGTCACACTCATACTCAACATCAATTAGTATCAAAGCATACAAATGATGGTGGTGCTCTCTAACTAGTGCCTTTTATAAGAGGATGATGACTCGACAGTAAGATAAAATAGATAGGCCCTTCACAAAGGGAAGCATTGATTTGTAGAGGTGCCAAAGCTCGAATTTTTAAAACAGGGATGAATAATAATTTTGAACGGTATGCTTTCATTGCCAACATAACAACTAAGAGATCTCGATATCTTCCATGCTAGATACATTATAGGCGGTTCCCAAATAGAATAGTATTTTTTACTCCCCCTTCACCAAATCAATCACACTCCACGGTGGGCCGAATCCACGGGTACCGTCCATACAAACACAATCCTGGGGGAGTTTTGTTTATTATACTTTTTATTTGATTTTTGAGCACGGGACTGGGCATCCCGAATACCAGTCACTTCCTCGTGAATGATAGTGAATGAACACATATTGTCAAAATAACCCACCTAGAATGGAAGAGCCCCCAGTCACTACATGAGCGATTTTGGGCATGCAAAACGGAATATTTGTTTGAAGGTTTGGAGAGTGGCACATGCAAATTTACTTGGGATGACAGGTAAATACCGCATATAGGTATGTGTGGTGGACTCATATGGAACAACTTTGGGTTTACGAAGATGGATGCACAAGCAGTATTCTCGCTTAGTACAAGCGAAGGCTAGCAAAAGACTGGGGAGCGACCAACTAGAGAGCGACAACAGTCATAAACATGCTTTGAGATTGACCAACATTGAATACAAGCATGAGTAGGATATAAATCACCATGAACATAAACATCCTGGAGGCTATGTTGGTTTTGTTTCAACTACATGCGCGAACATGTGCCAAGTCAAACCACTCGAATCATTCAGAGGAGGATACCATTCTATCATACTACATCACAACCATTTTAATATGCATGTTGGCACTTAAAACAAACCAATATTAACTCTTAGCTAATTAAGCTGTTCATGAATAAATATAATCTCTAATTGTCATTGCAAACATGTTCAACCCATAATGATCTGAATCCCGAACGATGAGCTAATCATATTTACAAAAACAAGATAGTTATAGTTCATACCAGCTTTTCTCCATCTCGGTCATTTCATCATATATCATCATTATTGCCTTTCACTTGCACAATCGAACGATGTGAATAATAAGAGTGCATGTGCATTGGACTAGGCTGGATTCTGCAAGCAGTAACTCAAAGGAGAAGACAAGCCAATATGGACTCTATGTAAGATAGACAATAATGCATATGAGAGCCACTTAACATTTCATCGTGGTCTTCTCCTTATGACCCAAAGAAAAGAAGTTTCAAAGAAAGAACAAGAAAAACTATTTACATGGGAAAACTCCCAACAAGCAAAAGAAGAACGAGAAATCTTTTTGGGTTTTCTTTTAATGCTACAACTAAAAAAACTAGAAGGTAAAGTTAGAACTATTTTTTCTGGATTTTCTTAAAGATTAATAAAACACACAAGAAAAAAGCATAAAGAAGAAATAAACTACCATGGATAGTACAACGAAAAGTATGAACACCGACAACTGAAATGAGTGTGTGCACATGAATGTAATGTTGGTGAGAAATACGTACTCCCCCAAGCTTAGGCTTTTGGCCTAAGTTGGTCTAGGGCCACGACTATAAATAACCATCTCCGGGATACTCCGAAGGACACTGAGGGTTCCACCGATTAGCGACCTCCTGTGGATCCCACAAAAAAACCGGGGCCTGATATGGATCAAGGGACGGTGCCGGCTCAGGTGCTGGGGGTTGCGACAAACCCCAATATTGGTAGATGTCATCGGGCATAATAGTGTACCTGCCTGAATGAATATCGAACATGGAAGAACCAGGCAGAGTAATAATCTCACAAGTACCCTGACTGAATACTAGGTTGTAAAGCAGCCTTCTATCCTTATTTTTTCTAATAAAATCATGTGTTACCATACTATTATAGTCTAAATACTTCTTGGGTAGCAACAATTCCTCTTCCTCGTAAAGCCTAATGGGTATACCAAATTGTTTGGCTAAGCGAGATGCATAGATACCTCTAAATATGGGACCCTTTGAACGGTTTAAATTCAACCGTTGGGCCACGATGGCGCCCAGACTAAAAGTTCTATCAGTAAGTAAAGCATGGCGCAAAATAGCAAGGTCGGGAGCACTAAGGCTTCCACTCTCACCTAGAACAAGTAGACATCTACCCGCAAATAATGAATAATATCATAAAACATGAAAAATGTACACTAGCTGCTCTGGCCTTCAACACCCCTCTCTCTTCTCCCACAGTGATTGCGGCAATAAAATCCTCCATGTCTCTAGGACGTGGTTCACTGATGCTGCCCTCAAAAGGTATTTTGCAAACATTGAAAAAATCGTAAAGTGACATTTCCTTAGGCATATCATATAAATGAAATTCTACCATGGGAGGATTTTCCTAGGATAAAAGTAAAATTTTTGCACGAAAGTATTAGTGAGTAAGAGGTATTGGTCACACTTATCGTGGAGGAAGTCAACGATGCCTGCGTTCTCTGCTAAATAATAGAAATCTTCATAAATTCCGACCGCTCTCAAGAATGCTTCACTTGGCCATTCACATGGACGAACCTCCACGGTACGAGGGATATTGTATTTAGGCTTTTCACTTTCTTTTTCTTTAAACCCTGGCTTGAAGAGCCTCTTAACAATCTCCTCATCATCTCTTTTGCTGAAAACTAATTCTGATATTTTAGTGACTCTAAATAAAAGTGAACAAAACTCAACAAAACTCATAGCAACTACTCCCACAAGTACCTAAAAGCTATATCAAGCATCAAAACTACTTGTGACCATACAAATTTGACATGCAAGCTCAAGAACAAGGTCACCACCACAACAATTTTTTTGCAATATATAAGGCACTAGAACAAAAACTAATTGGACCATTGGAGGAGTCACATACCGATGAGCAATCCCCTAAAACAATTTTGCAAATGGAGCTTTGAGCAAGGAGATCGAAAATGGCAGCAAGATGAGCTAAAACACGAGTTTGAGCAATGGTGGGATTTTTTCTGGAGGAAGGCGAAGTGGATGGGTGCTGGAATAAGTGAGGGGGCCCACGTGGGACCCACAAGCCACCAAGGCATGCCCTGCAGGCTTGTGGCCCACTACTGCAGCCCCCTGATGCATACTCAGTGCTAAAAATTCTTAAATATTCCAGAAAAAATCATACTAAATTTTCAGGGCATTCTGGGGACTTCTATTTTCAGGTCATTTTTATAATGCACGGATAAAACAGAAAATACGAAAATAATAGCATTTTACTAGAATGAAACTAAGGAATAGAGAATAAAAGTTGGGTGAGAAGGTAGTGCTTTCTAAATTCATCCATCTCACGTTCATCAGAAAGAATCCATCAATAAGGTTGATCAAGTCTTATTGACAAACTTTTTCGAATGACATGAAACCATAGGCTATTTCTTTGGAAAATGCACCGTATGCTCATTACCATTAACATGAAAAGTGACATTGCCCTTGTTGCAATCAATAACAGCCCCTGCAGTATTCAAAAAGGATCGACCAAGGATGATCGACATACTATCGTCCTCGGGAATATCAAAGATAACAAAGTCCGTTAAGATAGTAATGTTCGCAACTACAACAGGTACATCTTCACAAATACCGATGGGTAAAGCAGTTGATTTATCGGCCATTTGCAAGGAGATTTCAGTAGGTGTTAACTTATTCAAATCAAGTCTACGATATAAAGAGAAAGGCATAACACTAACACCAGCTCCAAGGTCACATAAAGCAGTTTTAACATAATTTCCTTTAATAGAGCATGGTATAGTAGGTACTCCGGGGTCTCCTAGTTTCTTTGGTATTCCACCCTTAAAGGTATAATTAGCAAGAATTGTGGAAATCTCAGCTTCTGGTATTTTTCTTTTATTTGTCACAATATCTTTCATATACTTAGCATAAGGAGACATTTTCAGAATATCAGTCAAATGCATATGTAAAAAGAGAGGCCTAAGCATTTCAACAAAGTGCTCAAAATCTTCATCATCCTTTTTCTTGGATGGCTTAGGGGGAATGGCATGGGTTTCTGAACCCATGGTTCTCTTTCTCTACCATGTTTCCTAGCAACAAAGTCTCTTTTATCATATCTCTTATTCTTAGGTTGTGGGTTATCAAGATCAACAGCAGGTTCAATCTCCACATCATTATCATTACTAGGTTGAGCATAAACATGAAAATTATCATCAATATTATCACTAGACTCATGTTCATCACCAGATTGTGTCTTAGCATCAGAAATAGAAAGATCATTTGGGTTCTCAGGTGTATCTATAACAGGTTCACTAGCAGCATGCAAAGTACTATCGTCATTCCTTTTCCTACTCTTACTGGAACGAATAGGTGCATCAGTATTAACTCTCTGAGAATCTTGCTCAATTCTCTTAGGGTGGCCCTCAGGATACAAAGGTTCTTGAGTCATTCTACCACCTCTAGTCACAACTTTAACAGAATGGTCATTGTTCTTACCATTCATCTCATTAAGTAAATCATTCTGCGCCTTTAGTACTTGTTCTACTTGAGTAGTTACCATGGAAGCATGTTTACTAATAAGCTTAAGATCATTAATAGCTCTACTCATATAATCACCTAAGAGATCAAGCATGTACGCATTTTGTTTCAATTGTGTACTAACATAAGCATTGAAATTCACTTGCTTAACAACAAAGTTATCAAACTCATCCAAGCATTGCTAGCAGGCTTATTATGAGGAATATCTCCTTCATCAAATCTACGGAGATAATTTACCTCTACTACCTGTGTCGGGTTATCAAGACCATGTATTTCTTCAATAGGTGGTATATTCTTAACATCTTCAACATTAATACCTTTTTCTTTCATATATTTCTTTGCCTCTTGCATATCTTCAGGACCGAGAAATAGAATACCTCTTTTCTTCGGAGTTGGCTTTGGAGGTGGCTCGAGAATAGTCCAATCATTATCATTACTCAATATATTGTTCAATAGCAGCTCAGCTCATTCAACAGTTCGTTCCCTGAAAACACAACCAGCACAACTATCTAGGTGGTCCCTAGAAGCATCGGTTAGTCCATTATAAAAGATATCAAGTATTTCGTTTTTCTTGAGAGGATGATCAGGAAAAGCATTAAGTAACTGGAGAAGCCTCCCCCAAGCTTGTGGGACACTCTCTTCTTCAATTTGCACAAAGTTAAATATTTCCTACAAGGCAGCTTGTTTCTTATGGACAAGAAAATGTTTTTGAGAGAAGTAATATAGCATATCCTGGGGACTATGTACGCAACCAGGAGCAAGAGAATTAAACCATATCTTAGCATCACCCTTTAATGAGAAAGGAAACAACTTAAGAATATAGTAATAGCGATTTTTTCCTCGAGTAAATAGGGTGGCTATATCATTCAATTTGGTAAGATGTGCCACAACATTTTCAGATTCATAACCATGGAAAGGATCGGATTCAACCAAAGTAATTAACTCAGGGTCGATAGAGAATTCATAATCCTTATCAGTAGCAAAGATAGGTGAAGTAGCAAACTTAGGATCATATTGCATTCTGGCATTCAAATATGTTTCCTTCCACTTGCGAAGCAATTTCTTAAGATCATGTCTATCCTTACAAGCAAGAAAGTACCTATCTACCTTTCCTTCCATAACATACCCCTCAGGTATATCAGGTAATTCATATCTAGGAGAGCTAGACCTGGCAGGTGTCTCATAGTGTTCTGTTTCAATAATTTCATCAGATTTAGAAATATCATCAGTTTCAGTATTGACTCTAGCAATTTGTTCATCAAGGAATTCACCCAGTGGCATAGTAGTATCAAACAAAGTATCATCATAAGCATTATGCATAGCAGAAGTAGCATCATCAATTACTTGCGACATATCAGAATTACTAGCTGGTGGTGGTGTTGCAAATTTACTCATAAACAAAAAGTGAATCAAGTGTAGATCTAGATGGTAGTTCCTTACGTGTCCTCATAGTTGAGGAGTAGATCTTACTATTAGCATCTTTCAGATTCTTCATAGTGATCAACAGATATATCCCAAGTGACTTAGAAAACAGAGCTATGCTCCCTGACAACGACGCCAGAAAAAGGTCTTGATACCCACAAGTATAGGGGATCGCAACAGTTTTCGAGGGTAGAGTATTCAACCCAAATTTATTGATTCAACACAACGGGAGCCAAAGAATATTCTCGAGTATTAGCAGTTGAGTTGTCAATTCAACCACACCTGAAAGACTTAATATCTGCAGCAAAGTATTCAGTAGCAAAGTAATATGGAAGTAACGGTAATGGTGACAAAGTGATAGTAGTAGTCTGTAGTGATTGTAACAGTAGCAACAGAAAAGTAACTTAACAAAGATCAATTTGTGAATAGCTCGCAGACAATGGATCAGTGATGGATAATAATGTCAGATGGCGTTCATCATGCAACAATTATAAAATAGGGTGACACAGAACTAGCTCCAATTCATCAATGTAATGTAGGCATGTATTCCATATATAGTCATACGTGCTTATGGAAAAGAACTTGCATGACATCTTTTGTCCTACCCTCCCATGGCAGCGAGGTCCTAATGGAAACTAAGGGATATTAAGGCCTCCTTTTAATAGAGAACTAGACCAAAGCATTAGCACTTAGTGAATACATGAACTCCTCAAACTATGGTAATCACCGGAAAGAATCCCAGTTATTGTCACCCTGGGGGATGCAGATCATAACTCATAATAGGTGTCTACAACTTGCAAGATAGGATCAAGAACACATATATATTCATGATAACATAATAGGTCCAGATCTGAAATCATGGCACTCGGGCCCTAGTGACAAGCATTAAGTATAGCAAAGTCATAGCAACATTAATCTCAGAACATAGTGGATACTAGGGATCAAACCCTAACAAAACTAACTCGATTACATGATAAATCTCATCCAACTCATCACCTTCCAGCAAGCTTACGATGAGATTACTCATGAATGGTGGAGGGCATCATGAAATTGGTGATCAAGCATGGTTGGTGATGACGAAGGCGTCGATTTCCCCTCACCGGAGCCCAAAACGGACTCCAGATCTGGTCTCTCGAGGAAGAACAGGAGGTGGCGGCGGCTCCGTATTGTGAAATGCGATGAACTCTTCTCCTTGATATTTATCTCCCCGGATAGGAATATATAGAAGTGGAAACAAGGTCGGAGGAGCGAAATGGGGCCCACAAGCCATAGGGGTGCGCCCTAGGGGGGTGGGCATGCCCCTGGCTTGTGGCTAGGTGGTGGGCCCACTGGAGCTGATTATTTCGTCAATATTTTTTATTAATTCCAAAAATATTATCCGTAAATTTCCAGGTCAATCTGAGAACTTTTATTTCTGCACAAAAATAACACCAAGGCAATTCTGCTGAAAACAGCGTTAGTCCGGGTTAGTTCCATTCAAATCATGCAAATTAGAGTCCAAAAGAAGGGAAAAGAGTTTGGAAAAGTAGATACATTGGAGACGTATGAACAAGCTATGCACAACTGTTCCATGTGAGAACCATAGTGATACACGACTTCAAATTTCCCATTAGCACATAATGCTGAAATTTAGGATGGTTGTAAGGTTGTGCTAATCTTAAAACATGGATGTAATGTGTTGTGCCAATTCTAATTTTCATATAAAAATATTGAGAAACTACACATATTTAATTTCTCAGATTCTTCATAGTGATCAACAGATATATATCCCAAGTGACTCAGAGAATAGAGCTATCCTCCCTGGCAATGACACCGGAAAAAGGTCTTGATATCCCACAAGTATAGGGGATTGCAACGGTTTTCGAGGGTAGAGTATTCAACCCAAATATATTGATTCAACACAATGGGAGCCAAATAATATTCTTGGGTATTAGCACCTGAGTTGCCAATTCAACCACACCTGAAAGACTTAATATCTGCAGCAAAATATTCAGTAGCAAAGTAATATGGAAGTAACGGTAACGGTGACAAAGTGATAGTAGCAGTCCGTAGTGATTGTAACAGTAGCAACGGAAAAGTAACTTAGCAAAGATCAATTTGTGAATAGCTCATAGGCAATGGATCAGTGATGGATAATCATGTCGGATGGCATTCATCATGCAACAGTGTTAAAATAGGGTGACACAGAACTAGCTCCAATTCATCAATGTAATGTAGACATGTATTCCATATATAGTCATACGTGCTTATGGAAAAGAACTTGCATGACATCTTTTGTACTAACCTCCCGTGGCAGCGGGGTCCTAATGGAAACTAAGGGATATTAAGGCCTCCTTTTAATAGAGAACCAGACCAAAGAATTAGCACTTAGTGAATACATCAAGTCCTCAAACTACGATAATCACCGGAAAGAATCCCAGTTATTTTCACCCTGGGGGATGCGGATCATAACTCGTAATAGGTGTCTACAACTTGCAAGATAATCAAGAACACATATATATTCATGATAACATAATAGTTTTAGATCTAAAATCATGGCACTCAGGCCCTAGTGACAAGCATTAAGCATAGCAAAGTCACAGCAACATCAATCTCAGAATATAGTTGATACTAGGGATCAAACCCTAACAAAACTAACTCGATTACATGATAAATCTCATCCAACCCATCACCATACAACAAGCCTATGATGAGATTATTCACGAACGGTGGAGAGCATCATGAAATAGGTGATGAAGGATGGTTGGTGACGACGGCGGAGAGCGTCAATTTCCCCTCCTCGGAGCCCAAAACGGACTCCAGATCTGGTCTCCCGAGGAAGAACAAGAGGTGGCGGTGGCTCCGTATCGTGAAATGCGATGAACTCTTCTCCTTGATATTTTTCTCCCTGGATAGGAATATATAGAAGTGGAAACAAGGTCGGAGGAGCGACATGGGGCCCACAAGTGTTAGGGGCGCGCCCTAGGGGGGTGGGAGCGCCCCTTGGCTTGTGGCCAGATGGTGGGCCCACTGCAGTTGATTCTTTCGCCAATATTTTTTATTAATTCAAAAAATATTCTCCGTAAATTTCCAGGTCAATCTGAGAACTTTTATTTCTGCACAAAAATAACACCAAGGCAATTTTGCTGAAAACAGCGTCAGTCAGGGTTAGTTCCATTCAAATCATGCAAATTAGAGTCCAAACAAGGGCAAAAGTGTTTGGAAAAGTAGATATGTTGGAGATGTATCAACAAGCTATGCACAATTGTTCCATGTTATAACCATAGTGATACACGACTTCAAATTTCCCATTAGCACATAATGCTGAAATTTAGGATGGTTGTAAGGTTGTTCTAATCTTAAAACATGGATGTAATGTGTTGTGCCAATTCTAATTTTCATATAAAAATAATGAGAAACTACACATATTTAATTTGTCTATGTTTCAATAAAGTAGATGATGCAAAAGATTTTTGCAGCTTTACGAAGTTTATAAAAATAGCTAATTATTATACAGCTCAAGAAGGCAAGGTACCTTCTGCAAAAAAGAGGTAAATGTACAAGCAATAAGCTATCATTACTTCCTAATTCTAATTATAAATTCACAAACAACACTACTAAAAGGATACATTACAACTGTCAAACACATAGATGGTTACTACATGTGTGAAGTTTTGATTAGTGAAAATGTAAGATACCACATCATCCTCACGAATTCACATGGGTTGTAACATGACTACCCTTTAGTAGTGATCATGGTTTGCATACATGGAATAAGATGCCAACAAAGAGAGTATTACCAACATGCAGACCTCCTTGGGAAGATGTATTCACATGAGAGAAGAAAATAATGTCTTCCAAATAAATAACTTGCATTGTTGATGTAGATTTCAACCAACAACAGTGAAAAACAAAAAAATGTATACACACAATTAATAAGTGTTAACCTTGCACATTGTATAGTAAATAGATGCATGATAGGCTAATTTTTGTAACTTTCTCTCATTTTATCAACATTAAAATCAGACAATATATCTGACATACATATATGCTTATATACACAAGATATGAGGCACGGAACATCATAAAAATAATTCAAACGGTATACTCAAAATAGTTGAAGCATGAGTAAAATATGAGACCTACCTTTAAGGATGATTTTGGCTCAAAATCACCCGACTGGACATCACTTCCAGATAGCCTCCAAAATACCACAATGATGAAAATCCACAATGCTTCGACCCCTAGAGATAACATATATGTTCCCATGTTGTACACATAGTGAAATTAAAATGGTATTGGGCTGAATATGTAGCGTCAATAACAACAACAACAACAAGTTGTTCCTTTCACTTTCCCCACCTTTTCCGTTACTACTCACCCTCGCACTCCTCTTCCGAATCCTACACAAATGGCACACAAGATCAGACAAGGATGCTCATGCCTGTAAGTGCATCTAGTGCCGCCCTTATTGGTTTTGGAGTATTGAAGACAAATGTGGTTGAGGGACTAATGTGTTTGTGGGACTTCATAGGATAACACAGATAGAAGTCCATGGAGTTTCGGTTTAGCCATCGAAGACGACCCCCAAAATGTCTGAAGACATTGATGACGACTGAAGCCATTGGTGGTATGCAAAGATATTCACTTGAAGATATTGAAACGTGAAGGCGAAGTCTTTTGGTAGTTTTGTTTCTTCTTTCATGAGTCATAGGAACCACCATACTATTAAGTGGGGTCCATGTAATCAAAGTCAGATGCTGACGTGATGCTCAACCCATAGCTATGTCTTCGAGTGAAGACATTGAGAGGAAATCTCTTCCAGAGTTGGTTGAGTCGGCTTTACTTGTAGCCCAAGCAAAGTTGTTGCGTGTGTTTGAACTCCGACCGTTGAGACACGTGTTGGTTGGCCATTGACCCAGGTTCATTTTGGTCATATCAGGTCGGGTTGCCTTCTGGTTATAAATAGCCCACCTGCTTCACCATAAACAGGTTAATGCTCAGAGAGAGATACGACTGTTGTCGTTTTGGAGCAACCCACCTCAAAGACATTGAGAGAGAACTATCCCGCAAGGATACACCTAAACACCTAGAGCTAGTGTGTTTGAGCATCACATAAGTCATTTTGTTCTGAGAGAACTGAAGACTTATTACACTTGAAGACTGATCTTCCACGCGGTTAGGCGTGTGGGTCTAGAGCATCCAAGAGTCATTATGGACTGCCGTGTAGGATCTAAAGTAGTGCTAGAGGGGGGGGGGGTGATTAGACTACTTGACCAAATAAAATCTACCTTTTCCCAATTTTAATTCTTGGCAGATTTTAGCATTCATAGTATGTCAAGTACACCCTACACATGCATCTCTAAGAGTATGGCAGTGGAAAGTAAAGACATTGCACATGTAAGTAAAGAGAGGATAGGAAAAGCAAACGAAATTGGTGACATAATGATTTTTCCCGTGGTTCCGATAGGTGGCTCTATCATACATCCACGTTCATGGAGTCTTCAACCCACGGAGGGTAATGGTCGCGAGAGTCCACGGAGGGTTCCACAAAGAAGCAACCTTGACTATACCATGATGGCCTACGTCCATGGAGGACTAGCCTTACTCAGGGTAGATCTTCACGAAGTAGGCGATCTCCTTGCCCTTACAAACTTCTTGGTTCAATCCACAACACGAAGTAGGAGGCTCCCAAGCGACACCTAACCAATCTAGGAGGCACCACCCTCCAAAAGGTAATAGGCTCGGTAATGTTGATGAACTCCTTGCTCTTGTGCTTCAAGATGATAGACTCCTTAACACACAATCACTATCTCACAGATATGGCTTGGTATAAGAGACATGATTGGTGGAAAGCAACTTGGGGAGGCTAGAAATCAAGATCCATATGGTTGGAGTGGAAGATCTTGACCTCAACACAAGGGTAGGTGGTTCTCTCTCAGAAAACTGATTAGATAGGTATGGAATGGCTCTGAGTGCTTCTCTTTTGAGTAGGTGGTGGTGGAGGGGTATATATAGGCATCCCCAAAAATCCAACCGTTACACACAATAAGTCAGACTCGGTGACACCAATGTGTTAATGTCTATGGTACCGAAGTGATCTAGACATATATATCCATACAAATATATTTGATCATGAATTATTATTGTTAACAATTATCTATATGATAAATAAGTTGGGAGGCGAAACATTAAGCCCCTACCTTTCTCTGTGTTCGATGGATGCTATTTGTTCTAAAAATATGCTTTGAGTGTCTATAATCATGGAAGACTATATGATAGTTGAGTATATGGAATTTGCTAAATCAAAGCTCTTACATAGACCCTTGATGAAAATAAGATGAATTGCAATTGTTGGATGACTAGGAATATGGTTTTTTAGTTTTCAAGAAACTTTCTGGTCTATACTTTCACATGTGAATAGCTTGTTACTTGATCATGAGAAGTTTTATGAAATGAGCTACTGTTTATGGTTTATATTGATGTTATAAAAAGTGATTGGAATTATCATTGATCAAACTTGTCCACTTGCTAGCATTCACATTTCATAAATTATTTCTTCTATCATTTACCTACTCGAGGGAGAGCAAGAATTAAGCTTGGGGATGCTGATACGTCTCTAATGTATCTATAATTTATGAAGTATTCATGCCATGTTTACAATAATTTTATATGATTTTGGAATGATTTTATTAGAACTAACCCGGACTGGCGTCGTTTTCAGCACAACTACCATGGTGTCATTTTTTGTGCAGAAATAAAATCTCTCGGAATGCGCTGAAAATATACGGAGAATATTTTTGGAAAATATAAAAAATACTGGAGCAAAAAGATACCGAAGAGGATTCCCGAGGCAGCCACAAACCTAGGGGGTGCCCCCCTAGAGCGTGCCCCCTAGCTTGCGGGCCCATCGGGAGTCCCCCTGACTTGATTCCAACGCCAAGTACTCCTATAAATCTCGTAATCCCCAGAAAGAAACCTAGATCGGGAGTTCCGCCACCGCAAGCCTCTATAGCCACGAAAACATAATCGGGAGCCTGTTCCGGCACCCTACGGAAGGGGGGAACCATCACCGGAGGCCATCTTCATCATCCCGATAGTCTCCATGACGAGGAGGGAGTAGTTCACCCTCGGGGATAAGGGTATGTACCAGTAGCTATGTGTTTGATCTCTCTCTCTCTCTCTCGTGTTCTTAAGATGGCACGATCTTGATGTATCGCGAGCGTTATTAATATAGATGAATCATATGGAGTTTTCCCCTCTCTATCTTCTTGTGATGAATTGAGTTTTCCCTTTGAAATTTTCTTATCAGATTGAGTCTTTAAAGGATTTGAGAACACTTCATGTATGTCTTGCGATGGGATATCGATGGTGACAATGGGATGTTCTATTGATCCACTTGATGTATGTTTTGGTGATCAACTTGCGGGTTCCGTGACCTTGGGAATCTATGCATAGGGGTTGGCACACGTTTTCGCCTTGACTCTCCGGTAGAAACTTTGGGGCACTCTTTGAAGTTCTTTGTGTTGGATTTAACATGATGAATCTGAAATTGTGTGATGCATATTGTATAATCAAGGCCATGGGTACGCGTGGTGACATTGGAGTATCTAGGTGACATGAGGGTCTTGGTTGATGTGTATCTTAAGGTGTTATTTTAGTATGAACTCTAAGGCTGTTCGTGACACTTATAGGGATAGCTTATAAGATTGATCGGAAAAGATAACTTTGAGGTGGTTTCATACCCTACAATAATTTATTCGTTTGTTCTCTTCTGTTTGTGACTTTGGAGTGAACTCTTTGTCGCACATGAGGGATTTACATATGATTCAACTATGTCAGTATTGTTGAGAGAACTTGCACTAGTGAAAGTATGAACCCTAGGCCTTGTTTCTAAGCATTGCAATACCATTTGTGCTCACTTTTATCATTAGTTACCTTGCTTTTTTATATTTTCAGATTACAAAAACCTATATCTACCATCCATATTACACTTGTATCACCATCTCTTCGCCGAACCAGTGCACCTACACAATTTACCATTGTATTGGGTGTGTTGGGGACACAAGAGACTCTTTGTTATTTGGTTGCAGGGTTGTCGAGAGAGACCATCTTCATCCTACACCTCCCATAGATTGCTAAACCTAAGGTCATCCGCTTGAGGGAAAATTGCTATTGTCCTACAAAACTCTGCGCTTGGAGGCCCAAAAAAGTCTACAAGAATAAATTTGCGTAGTAGACATCACCCACTCCACGCCGTATCGAACCATGAGATCTAGTTTTCCCGATGAGGTTAAATTTTCTCTAAGTCCCTGATTTTAAACATTATATTGACATGTTTGGGTGGCCACAACTTTGTGCATATTTGTCCGATTGAGATGAATTATATATGTAAAAGTATCTACTCTTCATGCTCTAAATGGTGGTGGTATTTGCATACATATTAGGATGCATGTACATGTTTTAATCTGTGTTGCAAAAGTGCATCATGAACTAATTTGTGAAACATTGTTGAAAGATTCAAACTTGCCATGCTGATTGCATCTAACCTATAGCTCATAAACAATTTATTTGTTCATGGAATTTTATCCCTGTGATGTGCTCTATCATGCCATGCCATTTGTTGCCATGTAAAACATCTATATCATGTCAATTTCTTGCACTTCAGTGGTCATCATGTTAAAAATTGTTTCCTGATAGCAAAATGTTCTATTTTATAAAAGTCATAGTAATTGATCCATGCATCCAATGAATTTGTGCCAATGGATTAATTTGAACATTGTCATGTATACTACACGTACACATCAATTTCGTAAATATTTAAATTGTGGAAACACGAACATGGATTAATGCATGCTTTTCTCATCCCACATGGGAACACGAACATGGGGAAATAAATTAGACTCGCGATGGGGTGTGTGAGCTCGACGCTGGATGGAGATCAATTCAATGGCCACGACCATGTGAGGTGCAAGGTAAGATCCACTTATTCAACTAGGTGCCTCTTAAATCTCACTATGAGGATTTATGGGGCTTATATGTGTTGCATGTGAAGGACAAGTTTGTTTTGGACCTCGGCTTGGTGCTAGCCGCATTCAAGTTGCTCATCGGGATGGTCGAGACCTTGGGTGGCATGGCCTTTGACCGCCACTAGATGCCCATAGGAAACTTACTAAAGAATTTTTCATTATACATCAATTCGTGATTTGGTATTGTTAATTTATACTTTATGAAAGTGCGACCGGTATATGTGGTTGATTTTAGAAAATAAGAAGTGCTCATGCTAGAGCTAGCACAATTTGGTTGAAAGGCATGTGATCGATGGCATTGAAAGTGTTAGTTATCGACTAGAGGGGGTGAATAAGCGATTTTTATCAAAAGCTTTGAAACAGTAAATGTATTCAAAGAAAGTGGAAGCGGTTCAGGATCAGGTAGGGATATCAATCAAGGATTTAAGTAAGGCTACGAGAACAATGAAGTCATTCAAATAGGTACAACATAATCATCATGAAAGCTAAGATGTATCGAAGATAAACTTAGACAATATGATGATAAACAGTAAGATGGAATGTCTTCGGTGAATGTATTCAAGTAAGATGAACAAGCAATGTCTTCATAGTGCAATACATAATTGTAAGAGTAAGGGGTAGAACCAGTTGCTTGATGAAGACAAGTGATTTGTTGGACCAGTTCCAGTTGCCGTGACAACTGTATGTCTGGTTAGGGAGGCTGAGATTGAACTCAGAAGACCTTGTCTTCACCTTATTCCCCTTGAGCCGAAGTCACTTAGACAGCGCCCAATCAATCAGGTAAGTCTTCAGGGGAGACTTTCGAAACCCGTACAAACTTGGTCACCTTCAATTGAGGGATCACTAGAAGAGTGTCTAGAGGGGGGGTGAATAGACTACTAGTAGAAAATTAAAACCTAACCTTTTCCCAAGTTAATTGGTTGGCGGATTTTAACAGTTTTAGCAAGGCTAGCAAGTCTATGTACCCTACACATGCATGTCAACAAATATAGCAACGGAAAGTAAAGACATTGCACATGAAGTAAAGAGTTGAGATATGGAGATCAAACGCAAATGTACATCCATGTTTATGGAGTCTTCAACCCACGGAGGGTAACGGTCGCGAGAGTCCATGGAGGGCTCCACCCATAAGGGTCCACGAAGTAGCAACCTTGACTATTCCATAACGGCTTTCGTCCACGAAGGACTAGCCTCACTATGGATAGATCTTCACGAAGCAGGCGATCTCCTTGCCCTTACAAACTTCTTGGTTCACTCCACAACACGAAGTAGGAGGCTCCCAAGAGACACCTAACCAATCTAGGGGGCACCACCCTCCAAAAGGTAATAGGCTCGGTAATGTCGGTGAACTCCTTGCTCTTGTGCTTCAAGATGATAGACTCCTCAACACACAATCACTCTCTCATAGACATGGCTTCATAGAAGAGATGGGATTGGTGGAAAGAAACTTGGGGAGTCTAGAAATCAAGATCCATATGGTTGGAGTGGAAGATCTTGACCTCAACACAAGGGTAGGTGGTTCTCTCTCAGAAAACTGATAGGATAGGTATGGAATAGTCCTGAGTGCTTCTCTTTCGAGTAGGTGCTGGTGGAGGGGTATATATAGGCATCCCCAAAAATCCAACCGTTACACACAATAAGTCAGACTCGTTGACACCGATGTGCTAATCTCGGTGGTACCGAAGTGACCAAAAGGTGGCAAGTTTTGAATCTCGGTGAGACCGATATAGGAATCTTGGTTGCACTGATAAGGTGACCAACGGTCAGAATGCTCAATATCAGTGACACCGATTCAAAAATCTTGAAGGGAGTCAAATTGTGAACTTGCGTAAAAGAAAGTTGGCAGCCCAACTCGGTGGCACCGAATGTAGTATCGGCTGTACCGAAAGGTTAGGGTTTGGCTGAGTCTGTCTAGGGTTTGGAATCGGTGACACCGAACGTAGAATGTTGGTTGCATCGATTTTGAGTGTTTGACTTTGGACAGACTTTGGTGGGAGAGTTTGTGGGTGTCTTTGGTGACTGTCACTTGTGCACGTATGAGCATTTTGTTCACCAACAAAACCTTACCCCTTTTTATAGTATTGGCTTTCCGACGGACTCAAAGTGATTTCTCACAAATATAAAGTGTAGAGTCCTATTGCTTGAAGCTTTGCCAACCTATTTCCTTGCATCTTGGGGTATTCCACAATCTGTTTGCCAACCCATCATTGAACTTTTCCTGAAACGTACTTGATGGAAACATTAGTTCAATGACTTATATGTTGTTATGAATTACCAAAACCACCAAGGGAGCAAATGTGCTTCCAATCTCCCCCTTTTTGGAAATTGATGACAACATATAGATCAAAGCTTCGACATATGATATAATCAAAGAATATAATCGTCGCTTTGAGAAGTACTCCCTCCGTCCCATAATGTAGGATGTTTTTGACACTAATGTAGGTTCAAAAAACGTCCTACATTATGGGACGGAGGGAGTATGTGATAAGCAAGAGCTCCCCCTAAATTTGTGCATTATTTTTAATTTGCGTTTGAATGCAAATGCACAATCGATTAGGTACATGGGGCACTTCTTCCATGTCACATACATCTTGGTGGTGTGCGAGAATAATTAGAGTTAACAACATAGCAGAACACAATCAAGCAATGTGAGTGATCATCAAATGATAGGAAATAGTAGCAACACACATAACAACTTATGATCACACAAAAACACAAAAGTATCTCATGTCAAACCAAAATAGCCAAATGTTTTGTTAAACCGGCAAATAAAGACAGACGCTCTCTCACTCGAAGCCTAAGATCTATGTACACTTGTCCCCTTTGGCAACAAGTTACCAAAAAGTTCAAAGGCATAGAGCTAATCATTCCACGGCTGATCTCCTCCGATCGTCGATGTCGGAGTCGAGAGAACTGCGTCGGTGAAGACTTCCGCTGAAGTCCTGGATGGAGCTGGAGTAGATACTGGAGGCACTGGAGTTGATGGAGCTGACGATACTATGGATGGAGGAGAAGATGAAGGCCTCGTCTCTGGAGCTGGTACTATAGGAGTCCTGGCCTTAGTCATAAACTAGGCAGTCATCCTGACAGATGCACTATCTTCCTGCTCATCATCAGAAGAATCAAATTCTGAGGTGTGGCGATAGATTGGGGCTTCATCAACCTCTTTCTTGAGCTCATTGACTATCTTAGTCATCCCGTCAACCTTGTCATTCAGAGTTTTCACTCTATCATCAATAATGTTCACAAGGCTCTCCTGAGTATCCATGATGGTCTCGATATCCTTCTTCATCTCCATGATAATGGTGATCAAAAGATCCATCTGCTCCTTCTTGGACCTGGGAACCTAAGCACTAGTGTCCTGAGCTGCCTCTACTTCTGCCTCTGCCTCTGCTTGAGCTGCACCTGATGTGGGATGATCTGGGTCCATCACCACAATGTTATCCTCAAAGTCTAGCTGAAGTGGCAAATGGGGACTGTCCAAAGAAAATATGTGCTTCTCAAGGTGAGAGTTGATGAGCATCTGGATATAGGGTGCATAGCAGCATGAGCGCTTCTGATCAGCAGCAACCCTCTTTATATTCACTACAATCAAGTCCATCACTCGAATCCTGGTGTGACGATCAAGATGGATGAGAATGTTGATGGAGTATCCATGAATCATATTCTTATCTTCATATTTGGGCATCAAGGTATACCTCAGGATGGTGTTCATGGTATGGAGGCCTGGCTAGAGAAAGTAGATGGAGCCAAGCTTGTGAGATTGCACTTTGTCTGCAGGGATATGATTATACATGTCCTTCATGGCATTGTGGCTTGCCTTGTATTCTGTGTAGACATCCAAATCTCCATTCTGAACCTTTGGGACTCCTAAGATGGTAGCCCACTCATCAGCAGTAGATTCATATCTTGCTCCTTCAATCATCCAGATAATCCTACCATCTCCATACAAATGTGAAGTGGAGTAGAATTGCATGATCATCTCATCATTCTAGGGAGTAAACTCTCTGCCAACAAACTCATCAAGTCCAATGCAATCAAAATTGTCTTGGACACATGTAAAGTAGTCCTCATTCTTCTTGATGTACTTCCAGTCAACATATCTCATGTCACTGACTGCTGGGCTCTTGTCTAGCAAAACTGTCTCATAGAAGTCTTGCTGCTCTTTGGTGTAAAATCTGTAATCAACAACAATTTTTCTCCTCTAGGCATATGGATCAACAGCTCTCCATGCCCTCAAGCCTAAATCCTCCCTCTTCTTCATATCCTCAGCAACTAGATGGCTGGCATCATGAATTGGAAGGTGAGGTCTGAGCTTCATCAGAATAGACATAGCATCATCATCATCATCATCTACTTCTCTGAAAAGTGGATTTCTTGTTCTTCTCAGAAGTAGGTATATCTCTGGTAGTCCTCTTAGACTTTTGTGCAACAGTTTTCTTTGAAGTTACCTTGGTGCTCTTGGAGGGGCCTGACTTGGGCATAGCATCAGCTAACAATTTCTTGGCTTTCTTCTTAGGAGGGGCCTGGGTAGCATGTTCCTCCTCTTCCTCCTTAGCAGCAGCACCAGCAGTAGCAGCCTCCTCTGGATCCTCAAACATGGATGTAGGCCTGCCCTGCACACGGATGATCGTCTTCCTGGCTGTCTTCTTTGGCACAACCTTCCTAGGGACCTCAACAGTCATTGTTGCCCTAGGACTCTCATGTGCTTTGAAGGTTTCTGCAGGTGCATAAATTTTGCTGACCACCTTCCTAGATGAGGTGGCCTCATTGACATCCTTCCTTGCATCCTTCTCTTGCTTCTTCTCTAATGGGACAAAATCTGAATCCTCTTCATCGGAGTTGAGCTTCTTCCTGGTCCTTGTTGCATCCTTAGGAAACCCATGAGAACTGGGAGTGCCTGGATCTGAAGATGAACTGGACTCAGGACTAGTGCCTGAACTCATCTCAACATTCTATTCTGGCAAGTTCTGACTGTCTGACCCTGACATGCTGACCATGTGAATAGAGTATAGAAGAGTGGAATAGGATAAGTCATCACAAAATGTTCAGCTGGTTTTTGAAAGTTTGAATAGAAAAATTATAGATGTAGTTCACTGCAAAATTGGATTTCGGTGTCACCGAGTCAAACATTTCGGTGCTACCGAGACTCACAAAACCCTTAATCAAAACTTGGCAACAGTTTTGGTCAGACCGAAAACTATCACTCGGTCTCACCGAGTTCTGTCCTCAGTAGCACAAAAAGGCAATCAGTGGAACCGATTTTTCTGATTCGGTATCACCGAGATGCAACTTCACATGCAACTAAACCTAGAATTTTTTGATTTGCTAGACTATGGAGTTTATCTTGTGGATTGAACAATCTCAAACTATGGCTAGATAATCGAGAAACCCCAATGCGCAAGAATCAGAGGTTGGAGTGCAAGAGGGGGCCGAATCCGTACCCCAGCTTGGTGACGGATCCGCTACGGTGGCGACGGGGGCGAAGATTCCGTTGATGGCGGCGATTCCAACGGCAGAGGAGCGCGGGAAGACAAGGGTGATGACTAGGGGTCCTTCTACGGCAACTTAGGGCTTGGGGCATGATGATTCAAAGAATGAAATTTCGAACCGTCGGGACCACCGAATATGTACCCTTCACTGTCGGTGACGCCAATTCTAAATTTTCGATGTCACCGAGTTTCTCGACTATCTGCTGACAGGAAAACTTGGTGTAACCTATAATATGGAATCGGTAGTACCGAGATAGAAAACCAGATCAACCCTAGGCATTCGGTGAGACCGAGATTTCGGGGTTGGTTCCACCGAGATGCACTTGGGAGGTTTTAATGGTCAGTCCTTGTCGATACGGAACTCCGAGTGCTCCTCACACAGAGAGATCGAAAAGTACTTGTTCAAATTTTGTGATGCAGCATGAATAGAGTATGAGGTGAGAAAGCATAGATAGCTAAAGAAGTGGTCATAAGTATTCTTGTATATCCAATTGGGAAATAATTATGAAAAGCCAAATAGAAACAATTCGATATCCCCGAATGAGTAAATTAATGTAGACCAACATGCTCACACAATAAGATGTCAAATGAAATCATGGCAAACATGCACAAACACAATAGCATCTAACAAGCACTTTGGCAATGACGAAGTCATCTATATATATGAGTATATTGACTTAGGAGCCAAGTAAGAATACTTGATCATAGGTCATACTCATCGTTTAAGCACAAGTGGGGTTACCACTTTCACATAAAGCATTTAATGTTGTCACATACTTATGAGATGCTTTAACTCAAGTCTTAGAGTAAAGCTCCCCCTTGATGTGACATCCCCCCATAAGAGGGATAAACTAACCTTGGGTTTTGTCGAAGAAGACTTCATGTTGGTGAGGTAGTGGTGGATGCTCAAAGTTGATGAAGATCACCAAGAGTTGGGAGCACATCCTTGTTGTTTCATTACTCTTCTCACCTACACGGGTTAGTCCCAACACACAAGAGACAAATACAAGGATATCTATGGACATGGAGTGCAAAGCATATGCGATGATGTCCATTGATTTGTTGATTACATTGTCCCTTGCTTACCTTTGAGGGAATGTGTGACTCCTTGAACTATTGCATAGTGTTGATGTTGTTTGCAACTAGTTCTTGCCAATAATAAATATGAGTGAATTTCATTGGCGGAGTCACCCCTCAAGAACTTCTCTAGTTCTTCTTCTTGGGAACCCACATCAAGTTGATGGGGATCCTTGGTGTTGAAGTAGCACTTGTAGAAGTTGATCTTGTAGTAGCCTTGGGAACCCACTTGACCAAAGCTTGGGATTCATCTTCATATGAGTCAATGTCCTCTTGAAGCTTGTTGTTATCCTTGATCTTGGTGTCTTGTGGTGGACGGTCATCTTGAGCTTTTATTCCCTTGGGCAAAGTATTTTCATACTTTTCGTTTTGAGGAACAAACTTGGGATTGGGGTATTGACCTTCTTCCCATTCAACTCCATTAGCATTGAAGTAGCCAACACCACGATTCTTCCGGTATCCTCCATGCTTGCATACAATCTCCTGAAATTGTTTGCGGCCTTCAAGACTCTTGTAGATACCTTTCTCTATAATCCCTTTCAAAAGTTCACTTTCTTGCTCAAGTGTAACTTGGCTAAGAGAAGAGTTAGTGGGATCAAGAGAACTACTAGAAGCAATATCATTGGATTTATCATTTGTATTGCTACTAGTTGAAGAACCTTTCTTTCCTTTGTTACTAGCTTGCTTAGACTTAACTTGTGGCATGAATGTAGATAAGAGAAGTCATTTGGCTAGATAAGAGGAAGTCTTGTTTCGAAGATCGTCATTGATAGCTTTAAGGAACTCATGCTCTTGCTCTCTAAATTGAGCTTCTTGAAGCATAACTTCTCATGTGTCCTTACAAGCTCTCTATGATCTTCTAGAGTTGACTCTTGAGCTAACTTAAGAGTTTTTAGTTCTTGAGTTAGTCGTTCTATTTACAACTTATCACCATCACACGAATTATCTACACTAGAGTGAGTACTAACAAGTTCATTTTGACTAACATTACTAGTTTTGTCAAATAGCAAGTCATCTTCAATTAACAAGTCATCTTCATCACTATTGAAATCAAGATACTCGGGGTGTGATACCTTGGGGCCTTTAGCCATGAAGCAACTTCCACTCCCTTCATTTGGTGAATCAAATAGATCATAGGAGTTGGTAGTCACTAGTGCAATTCCGGCAACACCTTCATCTTGACTATAGTCGGAGTTGGAATGATAGCTCCTCTCGGAGTGGTTGTCGTTGTTGGAGCGGGAAACCCATTCACCAACATGAGCTTGATGTTTCCTTCTTGAGTAGCTCTTGGTGTACTTGTCCTTCTACTCTGAGTCCCTACCTCTCTTTGAGGGTCTTCATTCATAACAATCATCTCTACTTCTTCTCTCTCTTTGAGGTGAATCATCTCTTGAGCTCCGTCTTCTTGGTGACTCTTCTCTTTGTTTTTAGGGAGCCATACACTCATTGGAGTAGTGTCCGAGCTTCCCACAATTGTAGTAGTTTCGGTCATGACTTGACGAACGCTTCTCTTCTTATCTTGAGTTGGAGCTTCAATCTTTGCTTCTATTCTTGTAGAACTTGTAGAATTTCTTGACCATGAGGCTTATCTCTTAATTTGTGACAAGGTTGTCTCTTGAGGTAGCGGGAGCATCACTAGTGGCTTTGTAAGCACCACTAGACTTGTGGTGAAGCTCTTCCTTGTCTTTGAGTGTCATCTCATGAGCAAAAATTCTACCAATCACTTCCGTTGGCTTGAGATCTTTGTAGTTGGGCATCATTTGGATCAATGTGCAAACAGTGTCATATCGATCATCCAAAGCTCGAAGTATCTTCTTGATGATGAATTTGTTAGTCATTTATTCGCTTCCTAAACCGGCAATCTCATTTGTGATGAGAGCTAGCCTAGAGTACATCTTAGCGACTCCTTCACCATCCTTCATCTTGAACTTGTCAAGCTGACCTTGAAGAGCATCCAACTTGGATTCTCTCACGGACTCAGTTCCTTCGTGCATATCAACCAAAGTATCCCAAATCTATTTTGCATGTTCAAGACGGCTGATCTTGTTGAATTCTTTGGGGCATAGACAGTTGAAGAGAATGTCACATGCTTGAGCATTGAGTTGCAACATCTTCAATTCATCCGCAGTCGCTTCGCGATCGGGTTCCTTTCCTCCCGCAAAGAATTCACCTTGGAAGCCAACACGAACAACATCCCAAACGTCGGGCTTATGACCAAGCAAATGCATTTTCATTTTGTGCATCCAACTAGCAAAATTTGTGCCATCAAAGTACGAACCTCTATGGTGATAATTTTCCTCACTAGACGCCATACTTCTACTAGGTTGTGAGACCAATGCAATGGATACCAAAGCTCTGATATCACTTGTAGGATCGAAAGTAGTGCTAGAGGGTGGGGGTGATTAGACTACTTGACCAAATAAAATCTACTTTTTCCCAACTTTAATTCTTGGCAGATTTTAGCATTCATAGTATGTCAAGTACACCCTACAAATGCATGTCTAAGAGTATGGCAGAGGAAAGTAAAGACATTGCACATGTAAGTAAAGGTAGGGTAGGAAAAGGAAACGCAATTGGCGACACGATGATTTTTCCCATGGTTCTGAGAGATGGCGCTATCGTACATCCATGTTCATGGAGTCTTCAACCCACGGAGGGTAACAGTCGCAAGAGACCACGGAGGGTTCCACGAAGAAGCAACCTTGACTATACCATGACAGCCTACGTCCACGGAGGACTAGGCTTACTTGGGGTAGATCTTCACGAAGCAGGCGATCTCCTTGCCCTTACAAACTTCTTGGTTCACTCCACAACACGAAGTAGGAGGCTCCCAAGCGACACCTAACCAATATAGGAGGCACCACCCTCCAAAAGGTAATAGGCTCGGTAATATCGATGAACTCCTTGCTCTTGTGCTTCAAGATGATAGACTCCTCAACACACAATCACTCTCTCATAGATATGGCTTGGTAGAAGAGATGGGATTGGTGGAAAGCAACTTGGGGAGGCTAGAAATCAAGATCCATATGGTTGGAGTGGAAGATCTTGACGTCAACACAAGGGTAGGTGGTTCTCTCTCAAAAACCGATAGGATAGGTATGGAATGGTTCTGAGTGCTTCTCTTTTGAGTAGGTGGTGATGGAGGGGTATATATAGGCATCCCCAAAAATCCAACCGTTATACACAATAAGTCAGACTCGATGACACCGATGTGTTAATCTCGGTGGTACCGAAGTGACCAAAAGGTGGCAACTTTTGAATCTCGGTGAGACCGATATAGGAATCTCGGTTGCACCGATAAGGTGACCAATGGTCAGAATGCTCAATCTCGGTGTCGCCGATTCAAAACTGTGAACTTGCGTAACACAAAGTTGACAGCCCAACTCGGTGGCACCGAATGCAATATCGGCTGTACAGAATGGTTAGGGTTTGGGTTAGTCTGCCTAGGGTTTGGAATTGGTGGCACCGAATGTAGAATGTTTGTTGCACCGATTTTGAGTGTTTCACTTTGGACAGACTTTGGTGGGAGAGTTTGCGGGTGTCTTTGCTGACTATCACTTGTGCACGTATGAGCATTTTGTTCACCAACAAAACCTTACCCCCTTTTAATAGTATTTGCTTTCCTATAGACTCAAAATGATTTGTCACAAATATAAACTGTAGATTCCTATTGCTTGAAGCTTTGCCAACCTATTTCCTTGCATCTTGGGGTATTCCACAATATCTTTGCCAACCCATCATTGAAATTTTCCTGAAACATACTTGATGGAAACATTAGTTCACTAACTTATATGTTGTTATGAATTACCAAAACCACCAAGGGAGAAAATGTGCTTTCAATTGAAAGCACAACATGCTCCCTTGGTTGTTTGGATAATTCATGACAACATACATTGTCTCTTGGACTAATACTTTTATCTAGTGTATTTCAGATAATAGTCCATGGAGAGTTGGGTTGGCAGAGAGATTGTGGAATACCCCAAGATGCAAAGAAATAGGTTGGCAAAACTTGAAACAAGAGGACTCTACATTTTATATTTGTGAGAAATCACTTTGAGTCCATAGGAAAGCCAATACTATTAAAAGGGGGTAAGGTTTTGTTGGTGAACAAAATGCTCATACATGCACAAGTGATAGTCACCAAAGACACCCACAAACTCCCCCACCAAATTATGTCCACATCCATTCACTCAAAATTGGTGCAACCAACTTTCTACATTCAGTGCCACCGATTCCAAACCCTAGACAGACTCAGCCAAACCCTGGCCACTTCGATGCAAGCGATTCCATACCGGTGCCATTGAGTTCAGGTTGCCAACTTTCTGTTACGCAAGTTCAGAGTTTCGGTCCCTCCGAGATTTCTTAATTGGCATCACCGAGATTGAGCATTCTGACCGTTGGTCACCTTATCGATGCAACCGAGATTCCTATATCGGTCTCATTGAGATTCAAAAGTTGCCAACTTTTGGTCACTTCGTTACCACCGAGATTAACACATCGGTGTCACTGAGTCTGACTTATTATTTGTAACGGTTGGATTTTTGGGGATGCCTATATATACCCCTCCACCACCACCTACTCGAAAGAGCAGCACTCAGGACCATTCCATACCTATCCTATCAGTTTTCTAAGAGAGAACCACCTACCCTTGCATTGAGCTCAAGATCTTCCACTCCAACCATATGGATCTTGATTACTAGCCTCCCAAGTTGCTCTCCACCATTCCCATCTCTTCAACCAAGCCATACCTATTTTTGGAGAAACGATATCCAAATCTCTCCTTAGGAAATCTTGATGAAATTCTTCATAAAACTATTGCTTTTCTCAAAATGAAGCCTAGTGATCCAAACTTTGATAAATGCCTATTTGAGCTCCATGATCTTATGCGTTCTAAAGGAGATGTCATCATTATCAACAAAATTATCTTTAAAGCCATTCACATTCATAAACTTGAACATTGTCATCATCAAAATTCTAACGAATCTCTTGTTCTTTATGACGAGGATTTCCCACTTGATGATGACAATGTGGAACATGACTACCTTGGAGAAGATGAGTTGTTAGACATCAAGCATGAGATGATCATGAAGAATTTAAGTCTAATGGAAAACTTCAAGGATTACATGTCTAGAGGAAAAGAGTGGATTCTCTATAGTGGATGTACGGATCGCATGTCTGGTGATAAAGACATGTTCCAAGAGATCACGCCTAATCAAGGTCCTCGAAGGTACGTGACCTTTGGAGATAATTCTAAGGGTAATGTACTTGGCCTTGGTAATGTGGCGATATCTCATGATATCTCAATTCAAAATGTGATGCTTGTTGAATCCCTTGGCTACAATCTTCTTTCCGTATCTAGGCTTGCCGACTTCGGTTTCAATGTGCTATTCACGAAAGTAGACTGCCAAGTGTTTCGTCAAGATAATCATAAAATGTCCTTTACCGGTTTCTGTAGAGGTGATCTATACATTGTTGATTTCACTAAGAGATCCAAGCCTCACACTTGTTTAATTTCTAAATCTTCTAAAGGTTTGCTTTGGCATAGAAGATTAGGACATGTTGGCATGCGTAATTTAGACAAACTTATCAAAGGTGATCATATACTTGGCATTAAAGATGTTATCTTTGACAAAGATAGACTTTGTAGTGCTTGTCAAGATGGAAAGCAAGTAGGTGGAAGTCATCCCGTTAATAATATTATGACTACTAGGAGACCACTCGAGTTACTTCACATGGATCTTTTTGGTCCCAATGCTTACAAGAGTCTCGATGGAAATTCCTATGGTGTAGTTATAGTTGATGAATTTTCTAGATTTACGTGGGTATTTTCCTTGATGATAAGTCGCAAGTTCAAAAGATCTTCAAGAACTTTGTTCGCAAAGCACAAAATCAGTTTGAAGTGAAGATCAAGAAAGTTCGAAGCGATAATGGATTGGAGTTCAAGAACACCCATGTGGATACCTTTCTTGACGAAGAAGGAGTCTCACATGAGTTCTCGGCTATGTACACGCCTCAACAAAATGGAGTTGATGAGAGGAAGAACCGGACGCTTATTGAGATGGCTAGAATGATGCTTGACGAATACAAGATGCCAAGACATTTTTAGGCAGAAGCCTTGGAAACAGCATGTCATGCCACAAACCGACTTTACTTGCACAAGCTTCTCAGTAAAACGACATACGTGCTACTCACTGGTAACAAACCCCAAGTTGGATACTTTCGGTATTTGGCTCCAAGTGCTATATTCTTGACAAGTATCTTCGTACTAAATTTGCTCCTAAATCTCATGAAGGATTCCTACTTGGTTACGGATCAAATTCTCACACTTACCGTTTCTACAACAACTTCACTCGAAAAGTTGAAGAGATGGTAGATGTAAAGTTTGATGAATCTAATGGTTCGCAAGTCGAACAATTGCCAAATGATGTAGGTGATAAGGACCCCTCAGAAGCTATCCAAGACTTGTCTATTGGCAAGATTCGTCCCATGGAGATCAAGGAAAGTACTTCATCAACTCAAGCGGAAGCCCCTACTTCATGACAAGGTGAACCACAACATGACATGGAGGCATCCACAAGCGGTACATGGCAACATGAAGAGGAGGAGGAAGTACATCATGAAGATCCACCACAACCTCCTTCACCACCACCTCAAGGAGATGATCATGTTGACAACAACAAACACGAATGAAATGATGATGAAGAAGAAGCTCCACCATCCAACAATCGGAAGCTGACTCGAGTTCGACCACAAGTGACCAAGAACCATCCCCTAAACCAAATCTTTGGAGACATCCAAACCGGGAGAATCACTCGCTCTAAAACTCGTCTAGCTAACTTTTGTGGGCATTATTCATTCATATCTAGCATTGAGCCTTTGAAGGTAGAACAAGCTCTTGAAGACGCGGATTGGGTGAACGCTATGCATGAAGAGCTTCACAACTTTGAAAGGAACGAAGTGTGGACACTCGTGTAGAAGCCCGAGGATGAGCACAACATCATCGGAACCAAATGGGTGTTTCAGAACAAGCAAGACAAAGACGGTCAAGTCGTACGCAACAAGGCACGTCTCGTGGCCCAAGGATATACACAAGTCGAACGTATGGACTATGGTGAGACTTATGCCCCCGTTGCTAGAATAGAAGCTATTCGAATTCTTCTTGCCTATGCTAATCACCATGATATTACACTTTATCAAATGGACATTAAAAGTGCCTTTTTAAATGGTGAAATTGAAGAAGAGGTTTATAATAAGCAACCACCTGGTTTTGAGAATCCTAAGAAACCTAATCATGTTTATTGTCTTCGTAAAGCCCTTTATGGTCTTAAGCAAGCCCCTCGTGCTTGGTACAAATGCTTAACGAAGTTTCTCATTGAAAAAGGTTTTGAAATTGGTAAAATTGATGCAACCTTGTTCACTCAGAGAGTTAATGGAGAATTATTTGTGTGCCAAATCTATGTGGATGATATTATCTTTGGTTCCACTAACCCTCAATTTAGTGAAAGATTTGGAAGGTTGATGTCCGAGAAGTATGAGATGTCCATGATGTGTGATCTGAAATTCTTTCTTGGATTGCAAATCAAGCAATCAAGATAAGGAACTTTCATCTCTCAAACTAAGTATACCAAGGACTTGATCAAGAAATTCAACATGCAGGAGTGCAAAGGTATGAAAACTCCCATGCCAACTAGTGGACATGTTGATCTAACCAAGGAAGATGAACTGGTTGATCAAAAAGTTTGTTGATCTATGATTGGTTCATTGCTATATCTATGTGCATCTCGTCCCGATATTATGCTTAGTGTTTGCATGTGTGCTAGATATCAAGCTGCACCTAATGAGTGTCATCTTTTGGCCGTGAAATGTATTTTGAGATACTTGATACAAACACCAAACTTTGGCATTTGGTATCCCAAGGGATCTTCTTTTAACCTTGTTGGCTATTCCGATTTGTACCATGCCGGTGACAAGGTTGATAGAAAATCCACCTCGGGTATTTGTCAATTTTTAGGTAGATCTCTTGTGTCTTGGTCCTCCAAGAAACAAAACTCGGTATCTCTATCTATTGCCGAAGCTGAGTATATTGCTGCTGGATCTTGTTGTGCGCAATTACTACGGATGACACAAGCGCTCAAGGATTACATAATCCATGTTAAAAATGTTCCATTGCTTTGTGACAATGTAAGTGCTATTAAGATTGGTCATAATCCCGTGCAACATTCTCGAACTAAGCATATACAAGTTTGACATCATTTCATTCGCGATCATGTTGCTAAAGGAGACATTAATCTTAATCATGTTCGCACTAACAAGCAATTGGATGATATCTTTACTAAGCCACTTGATGAGAAAACTTTTTGTCACTTGAGGAGTGAGTTGAACATCATTGATGCTTCAAACTTGAGCTAGACTCACTCGGATGCTTGCAAGGGCATGAGCTTTGTTGACACTTCCATGATATCTTATGCCATGGAATTCGATGCTCCCTTGCATTGCATCTAACCGTTTGTAGGTACTTGGAAGAACTTCATTCCACGAGATTACAACCAACTCTTATTATAAGCAATCTTGTCTTGACCAAGTATCCACATCCCCTCTTGATGATGGAAGGAAGAAGACAACAAAATCATATCCTTGACATATACTTGGTCATTATTGCAAAATCTCAGTTGGTATCATGTCAAATGGATATACCTATTGTTCTTCCTTGCATGACTAACCCTTGTAGGTAACAAGTGAACTAAAACGAGAAGGATTGCTCCCAACTCAAGATGTTCTTCATCAACCTCGAGCATCCTCAACAAGTTCACCTACGAGCAACGTCATCAACATCACTCAAAGGTATGCTCTCATATCCTTGAAAAGGCTTTACTCCAAGTCATGAGCTAAAGCAACTCAAGTGATATGAAGACATTAAAATGCTTAATAGAAAAATGGTAACCCCATTTTGAGCTTAACATAGAGTATGACCTATGATCAAGTATTCTTGCTTGGCTCCTAAGTCAATATACTCTAATATAGGTGACCTAGTCACCGCCCATCACTAGTTAAGAATCTCGTGTAGTTTGTTCTCTATTTGCATGATCTCTAGTAACCACTCAAATCTTTTCTAGATGATGCCCTTCACTTTTCTTTTGGAAATATTTTCTTTCGACTCTTTGAAAACAGAAGCATGGTATCTTATTCTTTTCTTTATGTTTTAGCCTTGGAGCCGCCGGCTCAGATATCTCGGTTCTATCGAAATTGCAGACAAGTTGCACTACAAAATCTCGGTACCACCGATCTATTTGTCTTGGAGTCACCAATTTGTTTTTCTTATCTTATCTGTTCTTCTTCTTCTACTTTGATGATCCCTTTTATTAAAAATAGGGGGAGAATAACAAGCAAAACTTAGGGGGAGAAATTCTTTATTCAAGGATACCTGGCTCAAAGGAAGAAAAGACTAATATTTGCCACATGGAGAGAAGTTACATTCAATGTTTCCCTCAGTTCTTTTCTATGAACCTTAATTTCAATGACCCTTGTTCTCAAGGATCCCTTCCTTGTCAATGATCCATATACCTACTCCTAAATTTGACCCTTTTGGAAATTAATGCCAAAGGGGGAGAATACCAAAGCTTCATGCTAAAGGGAGATATACATGCTTATGCAAAGGGGGAGATACAATTTAAGGGGAGAGGAGGATATCAAAACTTCACACTTATATAAACAAGGGGAGAATACCAAAGTAAATGGGAGAAAATTCTAAGCTCAATAATATTCTTGCTTATTTTATTTGACTGTTCACTTTAGACTTTTCTCACCCTATCCAATCCCAATATCTACATGCTGAGATTCAAGGGGAGAGGATGAACTACTACTTTCATACCTAAGGGGAGAAAGCTCTAAAGGATTAATGCCAAAGGGGGAGACATATCAATTCTTGAGGAATACTATCTTCTATATGTTCTCCATATCTTGGTATCTTTGAATTCTATTGCTTTTGATTGGTAGAATACTCTTATGTTTTCATAACATTATTTTTGCAAGTGTATTTCTATAGCTAAAACACTCAAGAACTCAAGGTAAGTATATGCATCACATCTTTGATCAAGATGATCTCTTGCTTCTTGCATATTTTGTTTGAAAGATTGAAGTCTTGAACAAGGATACATCTCATTCATATATTTTGATGCATATAGCCAAGATACACATGACTCCTTATATAACTTCATCCATATGTGTGTCCATGCATTGCAAAGCAACTATCCTTTAACGGACTGCACACATTTAGGGGGAGCAAATCTAAGTCATGTGTCTCTCAAAGTCTTCATTATATCCACACATATCTTTATTTGAAGCTTTGATTGTATGTTGCCATCAATTACCAAAAAGGGGGGGATTGAAAGCACAACATGCTCCCTTGGTGGTTATGATAATTCATGACAACATACATTGTCTCTTGGACTAATACTTTTATCTAGTGTGTTTCAGATATTAGTCCATGGAGAGTTGGGTTGGCAGAGAGATTGTGCAATACCCCAAGATGCAAATAAATAGGTTGGCAAAACTTCAAGAAAGAGGACTCTACATTTTATATTTGTGAGAAATCACTTTGAGTCCATAGAAAAGCCAATACTATTAAAAGGGGGTAAGGTTTTGCTGGTGAACAAAATGCTCATACATGCACAAGTGATAGTCACCAAAGACACCCACAAACTCTCCCACCAAAGTCTATCCACAACCATTCACTCAAAATCAGTGCAACCAACTTTCTACATTCGGTGCCACCGATTCCAAATCCTAGACAGACTCAGCCAAACCCTAGCCACTTCGCTGCAACCGATTCCATACCGGTGCCACCGAGTTCAGGCTGCCAACTTTTTGTTACGCAAGTTCACAGTTTCGGTCCCTCCAAGATTGTTGAATTGGCGTCACCAAGATTGAGCATTCCGACCGTTGGTCACCTTATCGGTGCAACTGAGATTCCTATATCGGTCTCACCAAGATTCAAAAGTTGCCACCTTTTGGTCACTTCGGTACCACCGAGATTAGCACATCGGTGTCAACGAGTCTGACTTATTGTGTGTAACGGTTGGATTTTTGGGGATGCCTATATATACCCCTCCACCAGCACCTACTCGAAAGAGAAGCACTCAGGACTATTCCATACCTATCCTATCAGTTTTCTGAGAGAGAACCACCTACCCTTGTGTTGAGGTCAAGATCTTCCACTCCAACCATATGGATCTTGATTTCTAGACTCCCCAAGTTTCTTTCCACCAATCCCATCTCTTCTACGAAGCCATGTCTATGAGAGAGTGATTGTGTGTTGAGGAGTCTATCATCTTGAAGCACAAGAGCAAGGAGTTCACCGACATTACCGAGCCTATTACCTTTTGGAGGGTGGTGCCCCCTAGATTGGTTAGGTGTCTCTTGGGAGCCTCCTACTTCGTGTTGTGGAGTGAACCAAGAAGTTTGTAAGGGCAAGGAGATCGCCTGCTTCGTGAAGATCTATCCATAGTGAGGCTAGTCCTTCGTGGACGAAAGCCGTTATGGAATAGTCAAGGTTGCTACTTCGTGGACCCTTATGGGTGGAGCCCTCCATGGACTCTCGCGACCGTTACCCTCCGTGGGTTGAAGACTCCATAAACATGGATGTACATTTGCGTTTGATCTCCATATCTCAACTCTTTACTTCATGTGCAATGTCTTTACTTTCCGTTGCTATATTTGTTGACATGCATGTGTAGGGTATATAGACTTGCTAGCCTTGCTAAAACTGTTAAAATCTGCCAACCAATTAACTTGGGAAAAGGTTAGGTTTTAATTTTCTACTAGTAGTCTATTCACCCCCCCTCTAGACACTCTTCTAGTGATCCCTCAATTGAAGGTGACCAAGTTTGTACGGGTTTCGAAAGTCTCCCCTGAAGACTTACCTGATTGATTGGGCGCTGTCTAAGTGACTTCGGCTCAAGGGGAATAAGGTGAAGACAAGGTCTTCTGAGTTCAATCTCAGCCTCCCTAACCAGACATACAGTTGTCACGGCAACTGGAACTGGTCCAACAAATCACTTGTCTTCATCAAGCAACTGGTTCTACCCCTTACTCTTACAATTATGTATTGCACTATGAAGACATTGCTTGTTCATCTTACTTGAATACATTCACCGAAGACATTCCATCTTACTGTTTATCATCATATTGTCTAAGTTTATCTTCGATACATCTTAGCTTTCATGATGATTATGTTGTACCTATTTGAATGACTTCATTGTTCTCGTAGCCTTACTTAAATCCTTGATTGATATCCCTACCTGATCCTGAACCGCTTCCACTTTCTTTGAATACATTTACTGTTTCAAAGCTTTTGATAAAAATCGCTTATTCACCCCCTCTAGTCGATAACTAACACTTTCAATGCCATCGATCACATGCCTTTCAACCAAATTGTGCTAGCTCTAGCATGAGCACTTCTTATTTTCTAAAATCAACCACATATACCGGTCGCACTTTCATAAAGTATAAATTAACAATACCAAATCACAAATTGATGTATAATGAAAAATTCTTTAGTAAGTTTCCTATGGGCATCTAGTGGCGGTCAAAGGCCATGCCACCCAAGGTCTCGACCATCCCGATGAGCAACTTGAATGCGGCTAGCACCAAGCCGAGGTCCAAAACAAACTTGTCCTTCACATGCAACACATATAAGCCCCATAAATCCTCATAGTGAGATTTAAGAGGCACCTAGTTGAATAAGTGGATCTTACCTTGCACCTCACATGGTCGTGGCCATTGAATTGATCTCCATCCAGCGTCGAGCTCACACACCCCATCGCGAGTCTAATTTATTTCCCCATGTTCGTGTTCCCATGTGGGATGAGAAAAGCATGCATTAATCCATGTTCGTGTTTCCACAATTTAAATATTTACGAAATTGATGTGTACGTGTAGTATACATGACAATGTTCAAATTAATCCAGTGGCACAAATTCATTGGATGCATGGATCAATTACTATGACTTTTATAAAATAGAACATTTTGCTATCAGGAAACAATTTTTAACATGATGACCACTGAAGTGCAAGAAATTGACATGATATAGATGTTTTACATGGCAACAAATGGCATGGCATGATAGAGCACATCACAGGGATAAAATTCCATGAACAAATAAATTGTTTATGAGCTATAGGTTAGATGCAATCAACATGGCAAGTTTGAATCTTTCAACAATGTTTCACAAATTAGTTCATGATGCACTTTTGCAACACAGATTAAAACATGTACATGCATCCTAATATGTATGCAAATACCACCACCATTTAGAGCATGAAGAGTAGATACTTTTACATATATAATTCATCTCAATCGGACAAATATGCACAAAGTTGTGGCCACCCAAACATGTCAATATAATGTTTAAAATCAGGGACTTAGAGAAAATTTAACCTCATCGGGAAAACTAGATCTCATGGTTCGATACGGCGTGGAGTGGGTGATGTCTACTACGCAAATTTATTCTTGTAGACTTTTTTGGGCCTCCAAGCGCAGAGTTTTGTAGGACAATAGCAATTTTCCCTCAAGCGGATGACCTTAGGTTTAGCAATCTATGGGAGGTGTAGGATGAAGATGGTCTCTCTCGACAACCCTGCAACCAAATAACAAAGAGTCTCTTGTGTCCCCAACACACCCAATACAATGGTAAATTGTGTAGGTGCACTGGTTCGGCGAAGAGATGGTGATACAAGTGTAATATGGATGGTAGATATAGGTTTTTGTAATCTGAAAATATAAAAAAAACAAGGTAACTAATGATAAAAGTGAGCACAAATGGTATTGCAATGCTTAGAAACAAGGCCTAGGGTTCATACTTTCACTAGTGCAAGTTCTCTCAACAATACTGACATAGTTGAATCATATGTAAATCCCTCATGTGCGACAAAGAGTTCACTCCAAAGTCACAAACAGAAGAGAACAAACGAATAAATTATTGTAGGGTACGAAACCACCTCAAAGTTATCTTTTCCGATCAATCTTATAAGCTATCCCTATAAGTGTCACGAACAGCCTTAGAGTTCATACTAAAATAACACCTTAAGATACACATCAACCAAGACCCTCATGTCACCTAGATACTCCAATGTCACCACGCGTACCCATGGCCTTGATTATACAATATGCATCACACAATTTCAGATTCATCATGTTAAATCCAACACAAAGAACTTCAAAGAGTGCCCCAAAGTTTCTACCGGAGAGTCAAGGCGAAAACGTGTGCCAACCCCTATGCATAGATTCCCAAGGTCACGGAACCCGCAAGTTGATCACCAAAACATACATCAAGTGGATCAATAGAACATCCCATTGTCACCATCGATATCCCATCGCAAGACATACATGAAGTGTTCTCAAATCCTTTAAAGACTCAATCTGATAAGAAAATTTCAAAGGGAAAACTCAATTCATCACAAGAAGATAGAGAGGGGAAAACTCCATATGATTCATCTATATTAATAACGCTCGCGATACATCAAGATCGTGCCATCTTAAGAACACGAGAGAGAGAGAGAGAGATCAAACACATAGCTACTGGTACATACCCTTATCCCCGAGGGTGAACTACTCCCTCCTCGTCATGGAGACTATCGGGATGATGAAGATGGCCTCCGGTGATGGTTCCCCCCTTCCGTAGGGTGCCGGAACAGGCTCCCAATTATGTTTTCGTGGCTATAGAGGCTTGCGGTGGCGGAACTCCCGATCTAGGTTTCTTTCTGGGGATTACGAGATTTATAGGAGTACTTGGCGTTGGAATCAAGTCAGGGGGACTCCCGATGGGCCCGCAAGCTAGGGGGCACGCTCTAGGGGGGCACCCCCTAGGTTTGTGGCTGCCTCGGGAATCCTCTTCGGTATCTTTTTGCTCCAGTATTTTTTATATTTTCCAAAAATATTCTCCGTATATTTTCAGCGCATTCCGAGAGATTTTATTTCTGCACAAAAAATGACACCATGGTAGTTGTGCTGAAAACGACGCCAGTCCGGGTTAGTTCTAATAAAATCATTCCAAAATCATATAAAATTATTGTAAACATGGCATGAATACTTCATAAATTATAGATACATTAGAGACGTATCAGCATCCCCAAGCTTAATTCTTGCTCTCCCTCGAGTAGGTAAATGATAGAAGAAATAATTTATGAAATGTGAATGCTAGCAAGTGGACAAGTTTGATCAATGATAATTCCAATCACTTTTTATAACATCAATATAAACCATAAACAGTAGCTCATTTCATAAAACTTCTCATGATCAAGTAACAAGCTATTCACATGTGAAAGTATAGACCAGAAAGTTTCTTGAAAACTAAAAAACCATATTCCTAGTCATCCAACAATTGCAATTCATCTTATTTTCATCAAGGGTCTATGTAAGAGCTTTGATTTAGCAAATTCCATATACTCAACTATCATATAGTCTTCCATGATTATAGACACTCAAAGCATATTTTTAGAACAAATAGCATCCATCGAACACAGAGAAAGATAGGGGCTTAATGTTTCGCCTCCCAACTTATTTATCATATAGATAATTGTTAACAATAATAATTCATGATCAAATATATTTGTATGGATATATATGTCTAGATCATTCCCCAACACATGACACTTGCCAATAGAAAAAGGCAAAATATAGGAAGCGATGAAGATCACCATGCCTCTTGCATAAAGGTAAGTACTAGAAAGTAAAAGATAGGCCCTTCGTAGAGGGAAGCAGAGGTTGTCGTGCTCTTTTTGTTTTTGGATGTGCAAACCCTTAATGCAAAGGAAAGTCACATTGTATTGCCCTTTGTGATAGCAACCTTTATTATGCAGTCCGTCGCTTTTATTTCTTTACCATCACAAGTTCATCAACTGTCGGATATCGGGCTCTGCAAAACACTTAAGATTCGAACACAAGGGCATGTGCAAAGATCCCCTATAGCCTCGTCTGACCTAGCTCGTTACTTGATGAACACACCAAAGAACTCACATGATGATGTGGAAGAAGATGAACACGATAGTTTACCCACGTTTGGGCGCTGCGAAGCGTAATAACCTACTCCTGCTTTGGTGGATTGCCTCTCGTGGATGTTTGGGTGGATGAGCTAGTACAATGTGCTTGAGCCTCGTGAGGGCGCTCAACGCGTGTTCTTGGCTGGCTCTCTCGTGGTAGTGCATGGGGTAACTAAGTGATGGATCAGATTGGTCGGGGGTGGGATCAGATTCCTCTCTACGGTGCAACCTATGCTCTATCCATAGCGGTGGCCCAGGTCCTCTTCCCTTATCACAGTGGCGGGAAGGGATCGCACAACGGCCAATTTCGAAGGGGTACAGGGGTTCGTGCTCGCCCTGCCCAAAGGCGATCTTTGCCTGCAAAGTGGCTACCGACAGCACAGGGACGGGCTCAACGGTGACATCCGCCCTACAGGGCAGGTGGTTGTGGTTTTCTTGCACCGGAATGGAAACATTTGGGGGATGCTTTGGGAACCCGCATACGTCCTTGCTCCCTTTGCACCAAAGGGGAAACTGCGCCGCCTAGCAAATTGGCACTCGCCTTTCCTTCCTTGCGTCATCTTTGATTCCTGAGGCCAGGACTTGCATAGGAAACTCCGCTGCTCCAGAGGGGCCCTAAGAAGGCCCATCCTTCGCGGGTCTTGTCATCGTTCTTCCTCGCGAGTCTAGGGCCCTCGCAAGGGCCTTGTCCTGAATGGGGCCACACCTTGCTGTGTTTGGTCGATGAGGTGGGCCATCCCCTGGGCCGCAGGCAGGCAGGTTTGGGTACCCCATTCCCAGAACACTGATAGTAGCCCCCGGGCTCACAGCATGCTCGGGCCGTCCTCGGGGAGGAGCCCTGAGGGCGGCCAGGAGCGCTGTAGGCCCCATTCGCATGCGGGCCAAGCCTGGCGCGTGTTATGCGGCTGATGTTGGGTGCCCCTCACCCTGCCTCCGCTCGAATTGCCAAGAGCCTGACTTCTAGCATTTGGCCATTATTGCTTTCCTTCCTACGCACGTGCTCTTGCTTCCCTTGTCTCCCACTCTCGCAGGCGCCTCCCAAATCCAGCACCGCTCCGTCTTCTTCTTGGTTGCTCCGGCCTCGCTAGCTCTGTGATGGCTCCTACTGGCAAGCAGAAGCCAGAGGCATAGAGCTCTGCCTCTGCTCCCACATTGCCAATGCTCTTGGGGTCTACCATCGCCAAGGACGAGGACCTCCTCCCCATGATCCCATGGACGGCGGATGGGTCCAACGAGAAAGGGCGGACCTTGATCTCGGGTGGGTCCTCGCGAAGCGGCCTTCATCTAAGGCGGTATACCCCTTCTTCCTCCGTAGCATCTTTGCCGGGTTCGTTCTGCCCTTCTCTACGTTCTTCACCACCATCCTTGATCACTACGGGATCTAGGCCCTTCACCTCCATCCCAACTCCATCTTGCTCTTGTCCGTCTTTGCCTTCTATTGTGAGGTTTTCATGGGTATGCGGCCTTTGGTAGCTCTATTCCGTCATTTCTTCAGCTTGCGCTTGCACAACGAAGCCCAGCAGCCGGTGTGTGTCTCTTTTGTCACGGTCCAGAGCGATAACATGATTCTGAAGGCCGGGAAGAAGGTGGAGAACTTCAGGCACCGCTGGGTCCTCATGGATCTCAAGGGTACCACCCCTCGGTTGGATCTGCCGAAGGGTTTGCCGGAGAAGACTTCTGCTTGGAGCTCCGTGAAGATTTCTGACCCCCGAGCCAAGCCTATCCTGGAACGCTTCATCGCGATATCAGCGCCAAGAAGCTGAATGGTGAAATGATAGTGTAGGAGTTCTTGGTGCAGCACTTGGCGCCCCTTCAGGCCCATTCTAGACCCTTGTGGGACTTCAGGGCAGCAACGCCAACCTCAGGCTCTGGTCCGCGCGCATATCTCCCGAGGAACCGAGCAGGGCTGTGGCGACCTAGCTCGGTGGATACCTTGGCGATCTTCCCGAGGCTCACGATCCGCTGTACTGCCATGAAAACGGGGCCGACGTAGTTGCCGCGATGCCTGTCTTCAATGAGATGGGGATTTTCCCAGCTAAGGGCCCTAGTCCGGTGGTGGTGTCTTCTGATGATAACTCGTGCGGGGAGGACTCGGAGAGGACCGTTGTCGACGGCCCAGCGAGGGCGCCCCCTTCACAGGGCACCCTTCTACGCGAGCTTGAGGATGACAACGATGTTGGTGAAGTTTCTACTACGGGCTCCTCGCACGCTTCTAAGGACTCCAAGGGGCTAGGGCCACCCTCGCGCAACGCGGCCCGCATGCGTGTCGACTCCCCGGAAGCATGGCACTGAATCTCCTCCGACGTGCCCTGCTTCTGCTGGCGGGATGATCAAGGCGCCGGCATCACCCTCGCTCGAATCGCCACTCGCCGACAGGGTGGGCGAGGATGGGTCCATGGCAATCTCCTCCGTAGCCGCCTCGGCTGTCGGTGACTCCGCTCCTCCGTGCGGCGGCCCCCTCTCCATGGGGAGCTCAGGCGCCCTCGTTGTTGCCGGGATGGAAAGGAAGAGGAAGTGGGTCGATGTCGAGGAGTGTGTGACCCGACTTGGCTTGGATCACATGTCTATGGCTTGTGCATTGCTGACCTCCCCTTGCTTGATGACTAGGAATGTCACTGTGTTGAAGATGAGGAAGAAGAAGGCGGGCGTCAAGCCGAAGGCGACTCCCAGCGTGTCGCCTGCCCTTGCCGACACGCCACCACCTGCTGCTGAAGAAGAGAGGGCTCGCGAGGTGACCCCTTCGGCCACCATCGTCGAGCCCCTTGAGCCCCCGATGCCTATTGATGCGATCACTCTTTCCTTTGGGCACGTGGTGCCGCCGGCGTCTGGAGGACCAACCCCTGAGGGCTTCCTGCCTGCCGCTTCACCTGTTCTCGCGGTCGCCGAGCGGCCTCCACAGCCTCCTGTCCTTCATGGCGCCGTTTCCCTAGGGGCGCCCCCTGCGACCGTGTTGGGCACTCCTCAGGGGGAGACCGTGACACCTCTGGTGCCCATCCATTACGTCCTGGACGTGGCTTTTGCTGCTCTGGGTCAGGTCCGTGATGCCTTCGGGAGTGCCGGTGATCGCCTCGCAGGTGGACGCCTAGAGCTCCTCTTAGGGTGGTTCTGGGCCGCCGCTGCCGCTGTGGCAATGTGGGGTCAGGCCGCGGCTGCCACGGCGAAGGGCGAAGAGGAAACCGCGGCCGCTCGCACCACATGCGAAGAGGTGGAGGCCCGTCTGAAGACCTTCCAAGAGGAACATGCCAATCTTGTGGTGCAACTTCGCCAGCGGACGGAGGACCTCGAGGCCCATGAGGCCAAGCTTGCCGCTCAGGAAACCGAGCTGTCTCAGGCGGCGACCCGCCATGATGTAGAGCGGGTGCGCCTAGACACACAGGAGAAGGATCTTGCTTCGAAGAAGACCCTTCTTGACACCAAGGAGGAAGCTATTGCCGTGGCCGAGGAGAAAAAGGCCGTAGAGCTGAGCGCCTTCCCTGCTGTCGAGCTCAAGCTTCGCAAGGCGCTCCACACCCTCTGTTGTGATGGATTCGCGGAGCCTCTGGCCGCTCCGGAGGACGGCTTTGTGGCTCTTCCTTCGAAGCTCATCGAGGCGCTGGAGGATGCTACCGTCTAGGTGGATAGGGTCTTGGACAGTGAGTGCCGCGACCTCTTTTCTGAAGCCGCGACACGCGTCTTCAGCCGTCTTCATCTTCATGAGCCAGGGTTTGACTTCGACTTCGTGATCCTCCCGTTCGCCCCTGAGGTCCGCGCTAGAGCTGCGAAAGCTATGAAGGGTGCCATGGAGGCGCTGGTGAAGAGGTTCACTTGTGTCACGGTTCCTCCGCCTCTGGATGCTGTTGAGGCTGGCGGCGGGGAAGACTATGCTAGCGATGTCGACGATGAGTCCCCCGAGGGTGGGACGAACGGTGGCGACGGTTCCTCCTGATTCCTTCCTACTGCTTCTTTCCTGCAATGCACACCGTGCCTCGTGGAGGCGTTAAACTCATTTGTGTTTGCGAGAACTTCTAATGCTTGTAATAACTATTAGACTGCATGATTGCTTTCTTCGCCTTGTTTCCTTCTTGCTTGTTGTGATGCTCTGCGTAGGCAGGCCTGACCCGCGCATACCTCAACCACCGTTGGGTGGATCAGAAACCAAGTACGGTCGAAGTGGCGAGGGACTACGGGTCCAGTTGGGTTCCTGAGTCGCGATGCTTAGGAGTCCCCCTTGACGTGCGATCAACCCTCATGAAGGGAACATGGTGAGGATTGAGGTAACTTGAAACTTCCAAACACCTTTAGCGCTCTGCGTCGGTAGGGCCCGGCCCGTGCATACCTCCACCACCGCTGGGCCGACCGGAAACCAAGGACGGTCCAAGGGGCGAGGGGCTACGGGTCCAGTTAGGCACCTAAGTCATGATGCTCAGGAGTCCCCCTTGACGTACGAGCTCCAGTGTCCTTCCTAGGAATTCTTGAGCAGTTTTTGAGCGCTCTGGGCTCTGCGTCCGCAGGGCCCGGCCTGTTCATACCTCCACCACCGTTGGGCCAACCAGAAACCAAGGACGGTCCAAGGGGCGAGGGGCTACAGGTCCAGTTAGGCTCCTGAGTCGCGATGCTCAGAAGTCCCCCTTGACATATGAGCGGCTCCCATACCTTTCCTCGCCAGCTTTTCCGGTGATGGGAGCATGAAGATGTAGGACCGAAAGTATATCTAGAGGGGGGGGGGGTGATTAGACTACTTGACAACTTAAAAGTTTTGCCTTTTCCCAAATTTTAGTGTTTGTAGGTTTAGCATTCATGGCAAATCAATTTCACCCTACACATGCAAGTCTAAGAGTATAGCAGCGGAAAATAACAACAAGCATGAGTAAAAGGGATAGGGTAGGAAGATCAAATGTAATTGTAGACACGATGATTTTTCCCATGGTTCCAATAGGTGGCGCTATCGTACATCCACGTTTATGGAGTCTTCAACCCACGGAGCGTAAGGGTCGCGAGAGTCCATGGAGGGCTCCACCCATAAGGGTCCACGAAGTAGCAACCTTGACTATTCCCTATGGCTTCCGTCCAAGAAGGACTAGCCTCACTATGGGTAGATATTCATGAAGAGGCGATATCCTTGCCCTTACAAACTTCTTGGTTCACTCCACAACACGAAGTAGGAGGCTCCCAGGCGACACCTAACCAATCTAGGAGGAACCACCCTCGAAAAGGTAATAGGCTCGGTAATGACGATGAACACCTTGCTCTTGTGCTTCAAGATGATAGACTCCTCAACACATAATCACTCTCTCACAGATTTGGCTTGGTGGAAGAGAAGGGATTGGTGGAAAGCAACTTGTGCAAGCTAGAAATCACGATCCATATGGTTGGAGTGGAAGATCTTGATCTCAAAACAAGGGTAGGTGGTTCTCTCTCAGAAAACCTGATAGGATAGGTATGGAATAGTTCTGAGTGCTTCTTTTTCGAGTAAGTGCCGGTGGAGGGGTATATATAGGCATCCCCAAAAATCCAACCATTACACACAAAATGACCAACTCGGTGACACCGATGTGTTAATCTCGGTGGTACCGAAGTGATCAAAAGGTGGCAACTTTTGAATCTCGGTGAGACCGATATATGAAACTCGGTTGCATCGATAAGGTGACCAATGGTCGGATTTCCAATCTCGGTGAGACCGATATATGAAACTCGGTTGCATCGATAAGGTGACCAACGGTCGGATTTCCAATCTCGGTGACGCCGACCCAAAAATCTCGGTGGTACCGACAATGCGAATTTTCGTAACAGAAAGTTGGCAACCTAAACTTGATGGCACCGGTATGGAATCGATTGCACCAAAGTGGCTAGGGTTTGACTGAGTCTGTCTAGGTTCTGGAATCCGCGGCACCGGGATAGGAATGTTGGTTACACCAATTTTTAATGTTTGGCTATAGAAATACTTTGGTGGGAGAGCTTGTGGATGTTTTTGGTGACTATCACTTGTGCACGTATGAGCATTTTGTCCACCAACAAAACCTTACCCCTTTTAATAGTATTGGCTTTTCTATGGACTCAAAGTGATTTCTCACAAATGTAAAATGTAGAGTCCTCTTGCTTGAAGCTTAGCCAACCTATTTCCTTGCATCTTGGGGTAATTCCACAATCCTTTTGCCATCCCTATCATTGAACTTTTCCTGAAATATACTTGGTGGAAACATTAGTTCAATGACTTTTATGTTGTTATTAATTACCAAAACCACCAAGGGAGCAAATGTGCTTTCAATCTTCCCCTTTTTGGTAATTGATGACAACATATAGATCAAAGCTTCGACAAAGATATAATCAATGAATATAATCATCGCTTTGAGAAGTATGTGATAAGCAAGAGCTCCCCCTAAATTTGTGCATTATTTTAAATTTGCTTTGAATGCAAATGCACAATCGATTAGGTACATGGGTCACTTCTTACATGTCACATACAACTTGGTGGTGTGCGAGAATAATTAGAATGAACATCATAGCACAACACAATCAAGCAAAGATGAATGATCATCACATAAGCATTAAGATGATAGGAAATAGTAGCATCACACATTAAAGCATATGATCAAACATCATCAAATGTGTATCATAAGCAACCAAAAGAGTTGTCAAAAGAAAACAATCGTCTTTTGAAAAAGCAATAAACACCAAAACACTCTCTCACTCGAAGCCTAAAGATCTATATACACTCCTCCCCCTTTGGCAACAAGTTACCAAAAAGTTCAAAGACATATATCTAAGCGTTCTTGGGCTGATCTCCTCCGGTTGTTGATGAAGGAGTCGAGAGAATAGCGTCGGCGAAGATCTCTGCATGTGTCGTGGATGGAGCTGGAGTGGCAGCTAGAGGAACTGGAGCTGATGGAGCAGGAGCTGATGAAGAGGGCCTCAAGTCTGGAGCACCCATAGTGGCTGATCTGGCCCGAGTAGGAAACTATGTGCCTGTCCTGAGAGGTGATCCATCCTCCTTCTCCTCCTCCTCATCGTCATCATCATCTGAATAAGTGGTGTGAGGAAGTGGCGCCGAGTCAACTTCCTCCTGGAGCTCTGTGATTGTCTTAGTCAGCCTGTCCACCTTATCATTAAGGGTCTTGATCCTAGTTTCAAAGATCCTCACAAGACTATTCTGGTTGTCCAGAATCCCCTTAATGTCCTTCTCCATGCCTTGAACTGATGATATCAACAGATCCATTTGCTCATTTCTGGATCTAGGGACTTGAGCACTAGTGGCTCGAGCTGCCTCTGCCTCTTCCTGAGCTGTAGCAGATGTGGGATGATCTGGGACCATCACCACGATGTTATCCTCAAGCTCTAGCTGTAGGGGCAAATGGGGACTGTCAAGAGCAAATATGTGCTTCTCAATCTGAGAGCTGATAAGCATCTAGATATAGGGTGCATAGCAGCAAGAGCACTTCTGATCAGGAACAACCCTCTTGACTGTCTCAACAATCAAGCCAATGACTCTGATCCTGGTGTGACTGTCAAGGTGGATCAACATGTTGATGGAGTAGCCTCGGATCATCTTGTCATCTCCTGACTTGGGCATCAAAGTGTGCCTCAGAATGGTGTTCATGGTGCGGAGGCTAGCTTGAAGATAGTAGATGGATCCTAGCTTGTGAGATTGCACTTTGTCTATAGGGATAGGAGTATACATATCCTTCATGGCATTGTGGCTCACCTTGGATTACGTGTAGATATCCAAGTCTCCATCCTGAACCTCCGAGACTCCTAGAAGTGCAGCCCATTCATCAACATTGGACTCATATCTTGCTCCTTTTGTCATCCATACAATCCTACCATCTCAATAGAAATGTGTAGTGGAGTAGAATTGCATGATCATTTCATCATTCCATGCAGTAAATTCTCTGCCGACAAACTCATTCAAACCAATGCAGTGGAAATTGTCTTGGACACTTGGAAAATAGTCCTCATTCTCCTTAATGAATTTCCAGTCTACATACCTCATGTCACTCACAGCCGGACTCTTGTCAAATAGCATAGTCCCATAGAAATCCTGTTGCTCTTTGGTATAGAATCTATAGTCCACGACTATCTTCTTCCTTTGGGCATATGGATCTGTAGCTCTCCATGCCCTAAAACCTGAGTCTTTCCTCTTCTTCATATCTTCAACATGTGGATAGCTAGCATTATGTACTGGAAGGTGTGGTTTGAGTTTCATCAAGGTTGTCAAGTCATCATCATGCTCAGCTCTGGAAGCAGTTCCCTTGTTCTTTTCAGAAGCTGGAATCTGCCTAGATGTCCTCTTAGGCTTTTCAGCAGCAGCCTTCTAGGATTTTGTGCTCTTGGATGTACCATACTTGGGCATAGCATCAGCTAGAAGTTTCTTGGCCTTCTTCTTGGGAGGAGCCTTTGCAGCTGGCTCATCCTCCTCTTCAGCAGCAGCTGCCTCCTATGGATCTTTATACATAGATGTAGGCCTGCCAGTCACATGGATTATCCTCTTTCTAACTCTCTTTTGCCCTGCCTTCTTAGGCATAGACTTCCTTGGGGGATCAATGGTCACTGTAGCCCTAGCACTCTCATGTGCTTTGATAGTTTCAGAAGGTGCATAAATTTTGCTAACCACCCTCCTGGAAGAGGTGGCCTCATTTGCCGACTTCTTGGCAGCTTTCTCTTGCTTCTTGGCAAGAACCTCTTCTGGCACAAAGTCTGAATCTTCCTCTTCTGAATTTAGCTTCTTCCTGGCCCTAGTAGCAGCCTTGGGCAACCCATGGGATCTGGGGGTGCCTAGATCTGAAGATGTACTAGGCTCAGGGCTAGTGCCTAAACTCATGTCAACACCATGCTCAGGCAAATTCTGTTTGTCCTCAGCATCTGACATACTGACCCTATGAATAGTGTATAGAAGAGCAGAAGAAGATGAGTCATCACAAAATGAGTCTGGTTTTTGAAAGATTGAACAAAATATTTCCAAGGTTTTGCATTCTCTCACATGAAAATCGGTACAGCCGAAGCAAAATTTTTGGTGCTACCGAGACTGACTATCCCATTAACAGAAACTTGGCACTCTTTTCGGTGAGACCGAAAAGAAGTACTCGGTTTCACCGAGACAGTTCTCAACAACACAGAAAGACAAATTGGTGACACCGATTTGTTTGCTTCGGTTCCACCAAGTTCCATCGGGCGGAAGGCAAACCCTAGTAAATCGATCATTTGCTAGACTATAGGAATTTCTTGTGGATAGGAAGACGTGCAATAGGTGGATCATCAAGAAAAACAAATCCAGTGTGCAAGAATCATACGAGGAGCGCAAAGGAGATCGAATCCATACCCTAACTCGGCGACGGATCCGCTACGGCAGCAATGATGGAGAAGATTTCATCGACGACGGCGATTCCCAATGGCGAGGAGCACAGGGGGACAAGGGTGATGACCAGGGGTCTCAAAAACGACGGCTTAGGGTTCTGAGGGCGACGGTTTGAGCATGAATTTCAAAGCGCCGGGGTCCACAGTATATATACCCACCACTATCGGTGATGCTGATTCTATATTGTCGGTGTCACCGAGTGTAATGCCCAAGATGCGCACCTATCCATATTTAGGCACGGGGCCTCGACAGGGATAGAGGCGCATCTAGTCATTTCACAAGTACAGTATCATCGCATACATGTATGAAGAGAGGAGTATATGAGTTGGCTTACACTTGCCACATGTTAAATTACAAATCCACGCAGTTTATTCAAACATCATTCAAAAGACAGGGTCCGTCTATGGATGAAAACAAATGAGAAAAGAAGCAATGAAACTGTCTTGCTAGCCCCAAAGATCACGACCAAGGCCTCTCTACTCGTTTGGATATGTGACGTACATTCCACCACATTCCTCGTCATACTCCCACTGGAGCTGCATCACATCATCTGGCATGGTCTCATCTGCACCTGCATGTGTATTTCTTGTAGTAATCTGTGAGCCATGGGGACTCAACAATCTTGCAACCGGGTACCGAGACTATTCAAGCTTATTGGGTTGGATGGGGTAGTGTTGGGTTTGCAGCAGCACTAAGCATTGTATGGTGGCTAACTTAGGAGAACATGAATGTAAATATGGTGGACTACATAAGATGATCGAGTTCTACCATGATCTCTAAAAGATCCTGAACACCTACTTACGTCAAACGTAACCCCACCATGTCCTCTCCCGGATCATGTTCACAAGTAGAGACGACCACGGTTACACACACAATTGGTTGGTTTTATTAGAGTTTACTTCAAGTTAACTATAACTAGGTGTTAAACAAAATATCGAAGTTGCCACATAACCGCGGACATGGCTTTCCGAAAGATTTAACCCTGCAGGGGTGCTCCAACTAATCCATCATAAATTAACCACACTCCGTGGGAATAACCTCGACCATAGATCTTGTGATCATCCTAGGCAATTCCAAAGGAAAACCGACACCTCGAGCTAGCCCGAAGAAGATCAGAGTTCCTCACACAAGCCATTCGAGAAAGGTTAAACAAGTCCAGCAAGACCGCCCGACATGTCGACGAACCCGATAAGAGCCGCATATCTCGTTCTCAGGACACGATAGATAAGAGAAGTGTACGGTGGCCTAATAGAAATCTCCTAGTTGCCTTGGGTTGGCCCCACATGATGCTCTAGTTTAGACCAACACTCATGAGGAGCACTGGCCCGGGTTGTTGATTAATTATCCACGGGGTTGCAAAGCCCTATGCAATTTTATTATTAAGTTGTTAAGAAAATAGTACCAATGTTGGGTCTTGCCAGACAAGTTTTAATCTCAACCAAATAATCAAGGGGGTCCCCATAACAACCCCGAGCATGTTAGGAGCGCAAAGTATGGAAACATAACACCGGTAACAAGTAGCTATGGCGGTAAAAGTGGAACAAAACACCGAGCAAAAGGCCAAGCATTCCACCATACCAAGATATATAAGTGCATTAAATTAAATACCAGTAAATATTGTGATATCTCCAGATATCCATGTTATCACATGGAAACAACCTGTACCTGCATCTAAGAACGCTATAAGAGGGGCTAAGCAACGGTAATTTAGCCAAACAATGTTTGCTAGGATGTGGAGGGGTTAGAGGCTATCATGGCAATCTAGGAGGCTAGACATTTAAGTGGTAGGTAACGCATATGTAACGATAAGAGCGAGACATCTAGCAAAGCAAAAATAGTGTCAGGATCCGAGTACAATCATCTTGCCTGTTGGTTCTTCAAAGGGACAAAGAGCGGGGGTCCTCGTAGTGGTACTCTCCTGGATCCTCGTACTCAGGTTCAACACTCGCGTCTACCCAAGAGAAACAGCAACAATAAACAACCAACCAAGGTTTAATACACAAACAAGATGATGCATGATTAATTTTAAGTATCTAGCATGGCAATCCTAAGCTAGTCATGTTTCTCATGCAATAGTTAAGTTATTTCCAATTCTGGACATAACCTCATGTTAAGTTATTTGAACATGCATGATCATGGCACATATGGATGCTTCATGCAAAATAGATTCAAATGCATATGTAGAACGTAGGAAACGGAGTAACGGTTCTCACGCTACGCTCACGACAAGGTACGAAGGCAAAATACGAGACAAAGAAGGCCATGCGCTATTCTTTGGTATTCCAATGTAGCCTCTGGTTAGGAAATGAAAAACTAACCACAATAGAGCCAAAGATTAAGCAAAACAATGGATCATAGCTCCCACAAGTCACAAAACACTAACACACACAATCTGTCCCAAAACAGCAACATAGCAACTTCCACAACAATTACCTAGAGCTACAGGATGTTTCCAACCTCAAACAAAGCATGCACAGAAACTACACAACACGCTGATCAAATCATCCAACTACACAAACTGGAAAGGAAGCACATATCACTAAGCATGAAGCTCACAAGATGGCATGATGAAACAGATTTTAGGGACTTAGTGAAAATCACAGTTTTCCAGAATCTGATTTAAGCTGATAGCAAGTTGAAAGCAGTAAATAATGGTGCTAGGGACCACCTTATGGCATGAAAATTAACAGGATGGTAGAGGGCAACATCTACTTCAAAACACTAGCACTGAGCTTGAGCTAAATCACCACATATCACTTGGTAGCATCCACTTAACATGGGATGAAAATATTAACAGATTCTCAGACTTAGAAATATTTAGCATGTTTAAATCAGAAACATTTTAATAGCCACTTTGGAGCAAGGTTCCCACTGACATGCAAGATTATCATGTCAAAAGTAAATAACATGGCATAATACTCATGAAACACTACCACTTCCATGTTGACACAAATACCAAAGCATGCATGGTTAATTCTAACTAAAATGACAAAATGTTTTGATTTGTGTGACTTGGGTGCTAGTGTTTCTACAATTCCGAAATCTTTATGTGATGTGCTTGGTCTTACCGATATTGAATCATGTTCTTTAAATTTGCACTTGGCGGATTCTACTATTAAAAAGCCTATGGGAAGAATTAATGATGTTATTATTCTTGCAAATAGGAATGATGTGCCCATATATTTTATTGTTCTTGATATTGATTGCAATCCGTCTTGTCCAATTATTCTTGTTAGACCGTTTTGACGCACTATCGGTGCCGTGATTGATATGAAAGAAGGCAATATTAAGTTCCAATTTACTTTGAGGAAGGGTATGGAACTCTTTCCTAGAACAAGAATTAGGCCACCATATGAATCAATCATGAGGGCATCTTATGGATCTCAGAACAAAGATGACAAAACTTAGATCCTTGCTTTATGCCTAGCTAAGGGCGTAAAACAATAGCGGTTGTTGGGAGGCAACCCAATGAATAAAAGTTATTTTTTCCTTTTGCGTTCAGTTCTTAAGTTTTTACACAATTATACTACTATTATGATTGTGTTTTTTGTGTTTTAATTAATGTTTGTGCCAAGCAAAGCCTTTGGGATCATGTTGGGTGATAGTTGCTTTGATCTTGTTGAAAAATAGAAACTTTGTGTGCCAGTCACAGAATTATTGAAAATCACAGAAGCGTGATAAAATTCTTAAGTTTTTACACAAGATTGATATAAAAATTGCTCATGTTGTCCTAATTGGTCATAATTGTCTGAGTTACAGAAGTATTCGAACAAATCAGATTACTACAGACCGTTTTGTTTTGACACATTCTGTTTTCTTTGTGTTGTGTGCTTATTTTGACGGCTCTATGGTTTTCTTTGATGATTTTTTGCCATAGAAAAATTGGAATATAGTAGGTATAATACAAGAACAAAATATGAATTGGTTTAATACAATACTTATAGTAGTGATTTATTTTCTTATACTAACGGATCTCATGAAGGTTTTGTTGAGTTTTGTGTGATTGAAGTTTTCAAGTTTTGGGTTATCTTATGATGGATGAAGGAAGGCTGGAAGAGCCTAAGCTTGGGGATGCCCCGGCATCCCAAGCTATTATCCAAAAATGAGCAACCAACTAAGCTTGTGGATGCCCTCGAGTGTCATCCTCGCTTTCTTGCAACGATCATCGGTATTTTACTCGAAACTATATTTTTATTCGTCACATGATATGTGTTTTGCTTGGAGCGTCTTGTATGATATGAGTCTTTGATTGTTTTATTTTGTGTTTTAAGTTTTGATCCCTTGCTGGACACACCTATTTGAGAGAGCCAAAATTATGTCATAACTTGTTAGAATTGCTCTCTATGCTTCACTTAAAATTTTTATGAGCAATGGACTTGCTCTAGTGCTTCATTTATATCTTTTTGAGCACGGTGTGCTTAGTATTTTTTTTAAGAAATGCTCTCTTACTTCAATTAGATTTATTTGAGATTTAGTAAAATTTTCAAGAAATTCTCTCTTGCTTCACTTAAATTATTTTGAGCATGGAGCAGGTAGGCATCAGCACGAGGAGTTGGGCTGCGAGCGCTCGAGCTAGCTGGGCCGCGGGGAAAAGAAGGCCCTGGAGGCTGCTGTCTCTCACACAGGAAAAAAATGGGTTTTGCCTTTTAAAATAAGCAGCATCAAGATATAAACCCATTCATGAATTGGCAAGGATTTAGAGAGAAAACAATATATTTATGAATCAGCAAATTTTACTCTAGTTTATAAAAATGACCTTGGCATTTTTAGAACAAGTTAATTTTGCACAGATTTTAATATTGAAATCTGTTGCCTTAGTTTATATTTTTGTAAGAAAATAGAAACCCAGAGAACAAACTTGAGGAAAAGCAAAACATACTCATCAGAATATTCAGAAGAGTTGGAACATTTTTAAAAGGCAGTAAAATAGCATTACAAGTATCACATGCTATATATTGGAACAAGCGGAGAAAGGGGTAGTTGTTTTGAAATAGGGGAGACTAAGGAATGGCAAACCTAGAGGAGCACTCCAATCCAAGCCACACATGCACTCACCCCACAACACATGTAATCACTTCACAACATCACAAGCACAAGCAAGGCAACAAAAGTTATGCATTTGATATTATGACATGATGCATGATGCATGCTGCATGGAAATGGCAATGAAGCAAAATAGTAATTCATTCCAAGCACATGGCAACATAGAGGTTCATCAGAGGAAAATGACCATAAATGGCAAGGGTAGCACTTGGGCTATTACACCGAGTTCCTCAACTGTCAGTTGAGAGGGAAACTCGATGTAACTGAGAATATGTAATCTGTAGTACCGAGATAGAAAACCAGATCAACCCTAGGCATTCGATGAGACCAAGATTTTGGGGTTGGTTCCACCAAGATGCACTCGGGAGGTTTTAATGATCAGTCCTTGTCGATACGGAACTCCAAGTGCTCCACACACAGAGGGATCGAAAAGCACTTGTTCAAATTTTGTGATGCAGCATGAATAGAGTATGAGGTGAGAAAACATAGATAGCTAAAGAGTGGCCCTAGGTGTTCTTGTCCATCCAATTGGCAAAAGATAAATCAAATACCAAATAGCAATAATTGGATGTCCTCGAATGAGAAAATAAATGCAGACCAACATGCTCACACAATAAGATGTCAAATGAAATCATGACAAACATGCACAAACACTCTAGCATCTAACAAGCACTTGGGCGATGACGAAGTCATCTATATATGAGTATTTTACTTAGGAGCCAAGTAAGAATACGTGATCATAGGTCATACTCATCATTTAAGCACAAGTGGGGTTACCACTTTTACATAAAGCATTTAATGTTGTCACATACTAAGAGATTCTTTGACTCAAGTCTTAGAGTAAAGCTCCCCCTTGATGTGACATCCCCCATAAGAGGGATAAACTAACCTTGGGTTTTGTCGATGAATACTTCATGTCGGTGAGGTAGTGGTGGATGCTCAAAGTTGATGAAGATCACCAAGAGTTGGGAGCATCCTTGTTGTTTCCTTACTCTTCTCACCTACATGGGTTAGTCCCAACATACAAGAGACAAATACAAGGATATCTATGGACATGGAGTGCAAAGCATGTGTGATGATGTCCATTGATTTGTTGATTACCTTGTCCCTTGCTTACCCTTGAGGGAATGTGTGACTCCTTGAACTATTTTATAGGGTTGATGTTGATTGCAAATAGATCTTTCCAATAATGAATGTGAGTGAATTTCATTGGCGGAGTCACCCCTCAAGAACTTTCTAGTTCTTCTTCTTGGGGACCCACATCTAGTTGATGGGGATCCTTGGTGTTGTAGTAACCTTTGTAGACACTGAGATTTAAGTAGCCTTGGGAACCCACTCCACCATAGCTAGGGATTCATCTTCATATGAGTCAATGTCCTCTTGAAGCTTGTTCTTGCCCTTGAGCTTGTGGTCTTGTGGTGGAAGGTCATCTTGAGTGTTTGTACCCTTAGGAAGAGTATTTTCATACTTCTCCTTTTGAGGAACAAACTTGGGCTCCGGATATTGACCTTCTTCCCAAAGGCCATCCATAGCACTCGCACTTATCTTGCGTATTTTAGAAGTATCCATTTTACTTATCTATGAACCACATAAGTTCTCCAAGTAGTCCATATCCGAGGACGCGGCTATTCGAATAGATTCATAACCCTCCAGGGGTGTACTTCTTCACACATGCTCCCGCCACTTATCGCTATGTGCACATAAAAGGCACCTCGGCAACCTTCAAGCGGAATCCCACCGAGGGAGTCGGCCATGACCGTCAATCGCACAAGACCCTAGTCCAGGTTTATCGCCTATTTGAGACTGAACCCGCACGGAAGTCTAACCTAAGTTTCCGCTACGACCTCAAATGATGTGCGTGGGGTTCCCAAGCCCACCGTTTGGGTGCCACTTGGTACACCGTGCCACTGTGCCTATACCGCATCACAGTCCACCCCCTCGGGCAGCGCTATGCATGGCCTCCAACACTTTTCCTACAAACACCAGAAACTAGTTGCAACTCCTTGACAGAGGTCTAGGTGATTAAAGGGCGAGAGGGTCAATTAAGTATCCCAATGTGCGGTAGTATCTTGTCTTGGATAACATACACATAACTCAGTTCTTAAGGATGGTTCCAATGAGACAACCCGCCATGTACTCCTACATGACCTCTCATCACTACCTTTTCCAAATCGTGTTCACACACTTAGCTCCCACAAAGTAGGACATGAACATTGCCATTCTGATTCATCACCCAGATGGATCAAACCCGACATGACACGACTCTAAGCATAGTAGGCACAGTAATTAAGCAAGCATGGATGAGTAAGCACAACAAGGCTCAAGCAGTTGCTACTCACGCTAAGTGGTTTCAACTATTTACTGTGGCAAAGACAGGTCATGCAAAGGAATGGGTTCAACTACCGAGAACATGTAACAGCTGAATTGTTGTACTCCCAATGCAATAAAAGAGAGCAGGAGCAAGAGAGTGGGTTCATATTAGTATGCTCAAGGGGGTTTGCTTGTCTGACAGTCCTAAAGATATCATTTCTCTTCATCAGTGTCAACGGTCACATCGTCAGAACCATCGTCCACCGAGAGGGAACAACACCGGCAAACAGAGAAATGAACACATTCAATGTGATGCAACAAACATGATGCATGAAATGGCATGTTAAGGTACTGAATTGACCTAGTACTATAGATAGTCATATTAAGTGAAGTGGAATTAAAATTTATATACTAAATTCCAACTCCAACACTATTTATTAAATTGTCCTAATCATGAAATGTCCTACTTGGTGATGTTAACTTGCTCAAACATGCATGATCATGGCATAAACATATGCATTGGATTTTTCTGATCATTTTTCATATACAAATTATTTTCATCTGACTTACAAATTATTTTATATGATTTGTAGAAGTTTAAAACATTTTCTGAAATTTCCCGATTTATTTTATTATCAGAAAATCAATTAATGCGACAACATGACGTCAGGGCGACGTCAGCAGGTCAACAGGGCCAGGTCTAGGTCAAACCTGTCCAGTGGGGACCACTGATCAGTGACCCGAGACTAATCCCGCGCTGACTGGGGGTTTGACCCACTCTAGGGCCAACTGGTCACTGGCTGGGGGGCTGGTTAGCAGGGGGATTAGCACTAATCGCCGTGCCACGTCGGCACCTACCGGAGCTGGGCCGGCGGCGGCCAAACCCGTGGCGGGGCTTGCCGGAGTTGGCCAGAACGATGTTATAGGCCACGGTTTTGAGTGCGGCTTGCGGCTACGGCTTGCTGGCTCTCGCCCGCATCCATTGGAGGCCATGGGAGGTTACGGCGTGGTCGGATTCGAGCACGACGTCGACTATGGCGGCGGTCGGAGCTCGGCAATGGCAGGGATGGCAGCTAGGGGACAGGACAGGCAATAGGGCGAGGGGAATTGGAACCGGGGGTTCACAGCAGGCTCGAGGAGGTGGTCGACGAGCTCGGGGAGGCTCCTGCGGCGGCGAATCGGCGACGACATCCGCCGGCCAAAGGTGGAGAAGATGGCGGCGTCAGGGCGTTGTGGTGCCCCCGGCGAAGCATGGCTCGGCGAGGAGGACTTTCCAATCGAGGCAAGGCTCGGGAACTCACTAGGGAGGAGAAGGGCGACCGGAGGCTGCGGTTTTTGCAGCGGACTGGCCATGGCTGCGGCGGCCATCATAGAGGGGAGGGGAAGAGGCAGAGCGAGGGAAAGAGAGGAGAGGGTTCGTCCCAATCCGGACGGCTCTTGGGTCCTAATCCCCTGCGTCGCGCTGGCGCAGGCAAGTAGGAGGTGGCCGAGCGCGTGGCGTCGCGCGTCGGGCATGCGCCCTCTCGTCGTCCTGGCGAGAGGAGGAAGACGACAGGAGAAGGGCTGACGGGCTGGGTCAAAATCTTTAAACAGGTAAGGCCCAGGTGGATTCCCTCCTTTTTTATAATTTCTGTTTTCTATTTTCTATCATTTTTTTGAATTTATTGCTTGGGCAAAAATACCAAGGCAAAAATCCTGAGATAATTTATGGTTCATGAAATATATATTTCAAAGTCCGACAAATAGTTTTAGAATATTTGGAGCCACTAAGATATTTATAATGCTTTATTAATTGATTTCAGTATCATTAAATGAGTATTTTAAAATTCTATATTTGTTTTGAAAATTAAAATGTCCCCTAATATGTTGTTGCCAACATTTATCAGAAATAGTGAACATTTTTGAAGACCAAAAGGAAAACATTGGAAAACTTAGCTGATTGTAATTGTTTGAATGAGGGAGTGCTAGGGCTTGACAGTCCCCATTTCAAGTTCATTTGAATTTAAACATGATGACATGATGCACATGCTGATGTTGATGCAAACAATTCAAGCAAACTCTAGTGCTGTGACAACTCACCCCCACTAAACAAGAATCTCGTCCCGAGATTCAGGCGTAGGGTATGAGGACTACAAAGGGGACACAGCTACCACAATCTTCACGATCCAATTGCTCTCCCCGAAGATGTTGCTTCACTTTGTCATCTTGATTTTGACGTCTTTGCTTTCAAGATCTTCATCCAACAAAAAGCCAACAAGGATAGAAAGCTCTACAAGAATCGATCTTTACGAAGATCGAGCGACTCGTGACCAACTCATGTAATGAGATGTCATAACATCTCTCGAGCCGGGACACAAAACACACATTGAGTACGATGGAATGAGATAGATGACGGAGGTTCCATTGGTAGGTAACCATTCCATGTTAAAGCAGATGGTGACGGGGTTTTCAAGGTAGTGTGGAGTTAGTTGTCCTTCATACCATAACTGTCACCTTAGGGAAGGTGACTCGTAGGATTATCCCTTAAGTGGCCAAAAGAATTAATTTTGATACAGAGATCATTGAAACTCTTCATACCAGCCTAAGGCAATTCGGAAACGATTGCTGGAAGGAATTCAAAGAATGGCATACTCAGATCAGATAGGAAACTAGAGTTATAGAACAACTCGGTAAACATAAGGCATTTTCCAGTTAAAACCGAGAGTATAACCCAGTGTCTGAGCGTGCTCTCAAGAGCTTGAGCAATTCCATATTCATCAAGGTTTTTACAAACATCCGTGCCAAGGATTATGGCAACACCTCATACTACCATGATGAATAATGATGGAGGATGCAGATGCAAAGGAAGACAACACTTTCTCAGATTTCACCTTAGCTATGCCAAGGAAGCGAAATCTGGATGATTGACCGAGAGACATTTAGCACCCCGCTTCTAATGTTCTCCTTGATGAATTAGCATAAACCAGTTATAGCTAATGTTTGGTATCTAGAACATGAAGTAAAAAGGTCAGACTTCGGGATCTCAAAGGGTCCATGAAGAATAACTTCTAGAGTAAGTCATACAAAACCGCATGGGGAAGTGGCCAAGTTGCTGAAACAAGATATTATAATAGTAGGTTTTCCGGATAGGTATGTTAACCACAACATCCCTTTGCCAGGTTACATAGAGACCAATATTATAATTCTTGGGGAAACGTCCCAACCATTATATTTGCCTGAGATTCAGATCCGGTTGGTGCGGGAATATTTTGAAACTCAGCATGTCTGAAGGTGAAAGGTTGCAACACAAATCTTAGAGATGACCTTGCGAGATTCTCGGGAAATGAACTGCGGAAGCCAACTCCAAAACATGAGCTGGATTGCAAGACATAGGTGAACACATTGTCCAAGACAACTGTGACCACGTAGAAATCTTACAACAAAACACTACCGAGTTTTGGATGGAACCATCATTGGAGGTAGTGAAGTTTGTGCACGTCCGTCAGGGCCCTTCAGGAGTAACACTTAACTTCTTTTCCTTAAACAAATCAATCAGTGGCTTGGTGTGCTAGGGATTGCATGTGGAATGGAGATGACCAGTCTACCAAACCATATAATACTTCACACGTGCATGACTGACTTGGGATGATTCCAATGAAAACAAAACGACCTTTCTCAAGTTCATGGCGGCAACTTGCACCATAAGTCCATGAACTAAGAGTAAGTCTCTTTTTACACCATGCATATGCTTCATGTACAGGACATGAATATATTACCTACAAAGTTTCCAACACTAGCTTAATGTTCATCATGAATCATGGAACAGATGAAAATGTTGTCGATGGACCCAACAACAATTCATCGAGGTATCCATATAGATGGAATTCCACAACTATGAGAACAAGGTGATAGCATTGGTCAAACCAAAATATATAATGGTGTATGCTCGGGGATACATCCACGAGTAAAAACAACATTAGGAGGATCTTTGGTTTTGAGTTTGATTTGATGATAGCCTACACTCAAATCAAATACTGGATAAGATGATAGATGCAACAATGGACCACAAGGATCACTCGGTGAAAATATCGCCTTTCTTCGACACACACATCCACAACAAAGACATCCCCCTGGAATGAACTAAGTCAGGCAAAGCTTTTATCTTCCCACTCTCCAAGTTGTTGTTTAGTTTAACCAACTAGTTCAGGGGTATCCAACGCAGATTATTGGAGAAAGATGGTTTATAGGAAAACCATCTCGATAACGAACTTAACATAACGGTCAAGGAACACCTTGGTAATACTTCCGACAAGATATTCGGAAAATCACGATCCACCGGTATGTTATCAAGCTCGTGAGCAATCTTGCTTTTCAAGGCAAGATGATATGATCAATAGAGCAAAGGATTGACACAATCCTAACTCATTGACCTAAAAGTGCACCATGTAAAATGGACTAGGTAGCATGATCATTCTTAGTATGACAATTCAATGACCATCACACCAAGAGTGAGATTATTGTCCATTAACTACCAAGCAACAAAGTTGCTAGGAGTATTGATTTCACACATCACGATTCACTTGTCAGTATTCTGGTTTCAACAACACAGAGATTGGGGAATGAATGATGATGGCGAGAAGTATCACTACATCAAGATTTCATAAGAGGGAGTGCAGTTCTCATGATAATCTTGACATATAGAGGGTAATACATCAAGGTAGACCAGAGCAAAAGCTGAATTGGCATTTTGATCTGCAGAATACAACTGCTTTGACCCAATCCAAGAATGGACAAGGTACGGGAGTTTGCTTCTCCTAGTCATTTTTAAATAGAATGGCTTGACAGACCACAAGAATAGTCAACATCGATAAGACAATGCATGACATACCCTTGACTATCCATTGATAGATAAAGGTCAGAATGCAATTGAAGAAGGACAACTCAAGAGCACCTGATTTTTCCTGAGTCGTAGATGCATGGATTGAATATGTCAAACAGAGTTCAACATGTTTCTTCCAGATAATCCACATAAAAATGAAGAATTGGCAGAGTCACAACTATGGAATGGAGAACTCATCAAGAGCACTCATGTTGCGATCTTTCTTTCATGAGGAACTTCTGCCATAACTGATTCATGGTATTGGAAGAATGATATACCATATACCTTGAAGACTATAACAAGGTTACTGATATCCTAAAGGAACAAGCAAATACTATCAACGGGAATGAGCAGAATGATCCTTGGGTTCAAGAACCCAGATACAGAATACCTATTGACTAAGTAGCATCACAACATGCTTTTGATAATTATGGCAAGAATTATCACACTGGAAACAAAAGACACAACTAGACTATTGGGTGGTTCACTGAAACAACATGGTTTCCTAAACACCTTCATCAAACACGTCGAGGTAATATAGTACCTCAACTCAACAATTAACGTGCTTTGTCTGGCCTGAAAGACATTGACTCAAGATAAAAGAGTTTTGCAATTGCATCAGATAATTTAGAAACGTTGGATAACTCAGACAACATAACGTCTGTACGAGCATGAAATATGAGGCAACCTGCAAGACAACTGGCAACATGACAATGAATTCTTATAGAGACATCGATCCAAAAGGACAACATCTTTCCTATAGGTCTCCAGCATAGTAACTCGTCATCCTAATAGATAGATGAGAAGGCCTAGTTCTTAATACCGGTAGAATAAAGAAGAGGGTGACTCAGAATTAGAATGACACAAGGAAAGGAATAAAAAGAGCCTTACGTTCCCTTCCACAATCAATTTCCTTATATAACTAAAGAAGTTCTAGACTCAACCTCAACCATTTTGGCTTGGTAATCCTACAGGCAGTCAATCTCTGATACCAAAGCTATCGGGACCCCTATCCTAAGCCATAAGAATCCAGCCTGTAACACATCACATCACTTTGCGGTCTCACGCACGGTTATCTCCGCGGCTGCCACCTTACCTGGGCCGGGACCGTTTGTGTCTTTTAACTCACGTATGTGAATGTGTCGCTAGCATTCAAATGTCAAAGAACTCGAGCCAACATGACTAGTCGTAGAACCAAAGTGGCACATCCGTACAAGGACAGGCATACATAACCCAACAATGCAGGTGTCGATCTCTAGCGTGTGTAGAGGAGTCATAGCAAGCTACAAGGACTCCATTATGCCGTGGGACATAAATGTCATCACTGCACGTAGATGAGTCGTAGCAGGATACAGGGACTCCATTACACTACGAGACATTTCGCTAAAGGGACAGACACAGCAACAAAGAAGGATACATGCCGGTCAATCAATGTGTCCGGAGTAGTAGCAAGCTACCAAGGCTCGGTGGAAGCACAAAGAGGCATTTCCCCGTAAAGAGTACTACTAAAGGCACACAACTAGGTGTCGGATCCCATACATACCGTTGCATGTCACACATACGCACGACATGCCCGATATGCATAGATACAACTATGGCATCACAACATAACCATACAACATTACAACATTTACTTAGAAGGCTCGGAAGAGCCAATACAATAAGATGTTACAACACGGGTAACAAGACCCAACCTTCAGAGCATTCAATCAAACAAGCGGAAGTTTAAATATGTCTGGGTACAAACATCTACAAAAGTGGATAGAGGAGCCTGAAAAGCTACAACGACCCTACCAAAGGAACCAGACCTCTGTCTGGGATACCCAAGCTAATCCAGTTAACATTGAACTTCACGTCATAAGTACCACTAATGAGACTAACGTATCCTCTGCAAAAACATAATTAAGAAAACATGACTACAAGGGTACTCAGCAAGACTTACACCAGAACTAACTACATATGCATCAGTATCAATGAAGGGGGTTGTGGAATTTATTGTAGCAAGCCAGCTTTGACTCTTGGCTAACCTGTACTATGACTACAAGTGCTTTCTATGAGGTGGGATAGCACACACGAGTCCAGATATTCACGAAATCAATACACCGCTATGGATCCACTTCCGCCCCCTACGAGAAGGCCATCCATAGCACTCACACTTATCTTGCATATTTTAGAAGTATCCATTTTACTTATCTATGAACGACATAAGTTCTCCATGTAGTCCATATCCTAGGACGTGGCTATTCGAATAGATTCATAACCCTACAGGGGTGTACTTCTTCACACATGCTCCTGCCACTTATTGCTATGTGCACATAAAAGGCACCTCGACAACCTTCAAGCAGAAGCCCATCGAGGGAGTCGACCACGACCGTCAATCGCACAAGACCCTAGTCCAGGTTTATCGCCTATTTGAGACTGAACCCGCACGGAAGTTCGGCCGAAGTTTCTGCTACGGCCTCAAACGATGTGCATAGGGTTCCCAAGCCCACCGTTCTGGTGCCACTTGGTACATCGTGCCACTGTGCCTATACTGCATCACAGTCCACCCCATTGGGCAGCACTATGCACGACCGCCAACACTTTTCCTACAAACACCAGAAACTAGTTGCAACTCCTGGACAGAGGTCTAGGTGATTAATAGGCCGAGAGGGTCAATTAAGTATCCCAATGTGCGGTAGTATCTTGTCTTGGATAACATACACAGAACTCAGTTCTTAAGGACTGTCCCAATGAGACAACCCGCCATGTACTCCTACATGACCTCTCATCGCTACCTTTACCAAATGGTGTTCACACACTTAGCTCCCACAAAGTAGGACATGAACATTGCCATTCTGATTCATCACCTAGATGGATCAAACCCGACACGACACGACTCTAAGCATAGCAGGCTTAGTAATTAAGCAAGCATGGATGAGTAAGCACAACAACGCTCAAGCAGTTGCTACTCATGCTAAGTGGTCACAACTATTTACTGTGGCAAAGACAGGTCATGCAAAGGAATGGGTTCAACTACCGAGAACATGTAACAGTTGAATCGCTGTTCACCTAATGCAATAAAAGAGAGCAGGAGTGAGAGAGTGGGTTCATATTAGTATGCTCAAGGGGGTTCGCTTGCCTGACAGTCCTGAAGATATCATTTCTCTTCATCAGTGTCAACGATCACATCGTCGGAACCATCGTCTACTAAGAGGGAACAACACCGGCAAACAGAGAAATGAACACATTCAATGTGATGCAACAAATATGATGCATGAAATGGCATGTTAAGGTACTAAATTGACCTAGTACTATAGATAGTCATATTAAGTGAAGTGGAATTCAAATATATATACTAAATTCCAACTCCAACACTATTTATTAAATTATCCTAATCATGAAATGTCCTACTTGGTGATGTTAACTTGCTCAAACATGCATGATCATGGCATAAACAGATTCATTGGATTTTCTGATCATTTTCATATATAAATTATTTTCATATGACTTACAGATTATTTTCTATGATTGTTAGAAGTTTAAAACATTTTCTGGATTTTCCTGATTTATTTTATTACCTGAAAATCAATTAATGCGTCAGCATGACGTTAGGGTGACGTCAGAATGTCAACAGGGCCAGGTCCAGGTCAAACCTGTCCAGTGGGGACCACTAGTCAATGACTCGGGACTAATCCCGCGCTGACTGGGGTTTGACCCAGTCCAGGGGCCACTAGTCAGTGGCTGGGGGCGCTGGTTAGCACGGGGATTAGCACTAATAACTATGCCACGTCGGCACCCGCCGGAGCTGGGCCGACAGCGACCAAACCCGCGGCAGGGCTTGCCGGAGTTGGCCAGAACGATGCTATAGGCCACGTTTTCGAGTGCGGTTTGTGGCTATGGCTTGCTGGCTCTCGCCCGCATCCATTGGAGGCCATAGAAGGTTGCGGGGTGGACGAATTCGAGCACGACATCGACTGTTACAGTGGCCGGAGCTCGACAATGGCGAGGATGGCATCTAGGGGATGGGACAGGCAACAAGGCAAGGGGAAGAGGAACCGGGGGCTCATAGCAGGCTCGAGGAGGTGGTCGAGGAGCTCAGGGAGGCTCCTGCGGTGGCGAATCGGCGACGGCATCCACCGGCCGAAGGTGGAGAAGACATCGGCATTAGGGCATTGCGGTGCCCTGGCGAAGCATGGCTCGGCGCGGAGGACTTGCCCATCGAGGCAGGGCTCGGGAACTCACTAGGGAGGAGAAGGGCGACCAGAGGCTGCGGTTTTTGCAGCGGACTGGCCATGGCTGCGGCGGCCATCACAGAGGGGAGGGGAAGAGGCAGAGCGAGGGGAAAGAGAGGAGAGGGGTCGTCCCGATCCGGACGGCTCTGGGTTCCTAATCCCCTCCGTCGCACTGGCGAAGGCAAGCAGGAGGTGGCGTCACGCATGGCGTCACACGTCAGGAACGCGCCCTCTCGTCTTCCTAGCGAGAGGGGGAAGACGATAGGAGAAGGGCTGACGGACTGGGCCAAAATCTTTAAACAGGTAAGGCCCAGGTGGGTTCCCTCCTTTTTTATAATTTCTGTTTCTATTTTCTATCATTTTTTGAATTTATTGCTTGGGCAAAAATACCAAGGCAAAAATCCTGAGATAATTTATGGTTCATGAAATATAAATTTCAAAGTCCCACAAATAGTTTCAGAATATTTGGAGCCACTAAGATATTTATAGTGCTTTACTAATTGATTTCAGTAGCATTAAATGAGTATTTTAAAATGCTATATTTGTTTTGAAAATTAAAATGTCCCCTCGTATCTTGTTGCCAACATTTATTAGAAATAGTGAACATTTTTGAAGACCAAAAGGAGAAACATTGGAAAACTTAGCTGATTGTAATTGTTTGAATGAGGGAGTGCTAGGGCTTGACAGTCCTCATTTCAAGTTCATTTGAATTTAAACATGATGACATGATGCACATGATGATGTTGATGCAAACAATTTCAAGCAAACTCTAGGGCTGTGACAATGAAGCACCAGTAAAAAATAAAAATTCCTGTACTGGAGGCAAAAATTTCTGTTTTTTTCAGCATCAATTCTACTCATCTTGTGAGTCATCCCAAAGGTTTTACTTGGCACTTTATTGAAATAAAAGGCACAAAACATGATTACTACAGTATCTTAATCATGTGAACACATAAAAACAAAAGGTAAAAGTGTTGGGTTGTCTCCCAACAAGCGCTTTTCTTTAATGCCTTTTATCTAGGCATGATGATTTCAATGATGCTCGTATAGGAATAGTATTTGAAACATGTAAGAGATCATCATGAATATCATGACAACATATTTAAGTATAACCCACTTCCTATGCATAGGGATTTTGTGAGCAAACAATTTATGGGAACAAGAATCATCTAGCATAGGAAGGCAAAACAAACATAACTTCAAAACTTTGAACACATAGAGAGGAAACTTGATATTATTGCAATTCCTACAATCATATGTTGCTCCGTCATAATAATTTTTAGTAGCATCATGAAGGAATTCCATAATATAACTATAACATAAAGCATTATCTTCATGATCCACAAGCATAGAATTTTTTTCACTCTCCACATAAGCAATTTTCTTTTCATTCATAATAGTGGAAGAAAACTCAACAAAATAACTATCATGAGATACATGATTGACATAACCACATTGAATATTAAAATCCCGATGAGAAGTTTTATGGTTACTATCACTCTTTACAACATACATGTCATCATCATAATCATCATAGATAGTAGGCATGTCATTATCATAACAAATTTGCTCATAAAAACTTGGGGGACTAAAAATATCATCTTCATCAAACATAGCATCCCCAATCTTGTGGCTTTGCATATCATTAGTCTATTGCAAAATGACGGTGGACCAGCAAGAAATGTACACACATAGCCAGAGCCGGGTGCACTCTACGCCGGTTCATAGCCGTAGCTATAGCCGACACATTGAGTCACCGGCGGTTTCCAGTAGTGAGCAGAGGCGGAACCCGCCCAATGACAACATACGTGAGAGGGATGTTCAGGGGACTATGGATAGGGGTCAGACTCAGCGAGTATTAACACTGGTGATGGATTACCTAGAGATTCCTGAGCCGGCACCAGCAACCCCCCGTCAGCACTTCTTCTAGGGGAGTTGGTGTGTAGTGTCTCACGGTGGATCTAAGGAATGAACGTTTGCCTAAGGCCTGTAAGGGGCCGCGTAAGGTGCCTAACTACATGGCTGATCTACCCCCGGAGGCCTGGATCAAGAGTTATGAGCTTGCTATGGAAATGCTGGATGTCAGTGAGGCGGTTTGCATGAAATACTTCATCATGATGTTAGAAGGACCGGCCCGCACTTGGTTGAAGGGTTTGCCACCTAACACCATCACGTCTTGGGTCGAGTTGAAAGCATGCTTTATCAAGAATTTCAGGGGAACCTGCAAGCAACCTATGACGATCGTGGATCTTGATCACTGTGTACAACAGGAAGGTGAGTCGGCCCATCACTGGGTCCGGCGGGTCTCGACGGTGATCCACTCGTCTGAGATTATTTTGGCGCCTCAAGCAGTTCTGATTTTGGAAAGGAACTATCACTTTTTACCCCTTAAATAGAAGTTTGGGCGGTTGAAGCATTCATGTCAGGACAAGGGTGACCACATGATGGCTCTCACCAAATATGCAGATTCAAATACCACAAAAGACCCAAGCTCCGACGATGAGAAGTCGGCTCAAAGCAAGAAGGGCAACAATGGCAAGAATCAGCAGAGCGGTGCTACAAACGGCAACCAGGGCAAGCGGAAGAACCCGGATGGCAGGTCGGAAATAGTGGCGAGCACGAATGATGGGAATGATCATGCCAGGGGCAATGGAAATTTTAGGCTGCCGTTCAACAAAGATAAGGCACCTGTGCCTTCCAACTTGGAAGAGGCGCTAAACAGACCTTGCCCGGCGCACAGCCGGCTAGATAAAGTGGCCACCCACACGTGGAAGGAGTGCAACATTATGTGCCAGTTCTGGGATTACAACCTCTATCAGCATCGTAATAATGTTAATGGCCTGTCGGGGTGTTCAGGACCGGGCAGTTCAGGAGCAGGTTTTGGTGCCGGCGGGTGAGGTTCAGGTTACGAGGGTCAAGGAGATCAGGGAGGTCATCATCAACAACAGGGCAATGGTGGTCAGCAACAGAATAGTCAGTCAGGATATCAGAGCAACCCGAAGCAACTTAGCGGGGGGCAGTATCATGTCTTCACTAGAAGCCTTGATAAGCGGGATCAGAAGCTGCAGAAGAGGGCGGTTATTGTAGCCACGCTGGCTCTCCCACGATACTTAAAGTGGTCAGAGTATCCAATCATGTGGAGCCGGGGGATCACCCGCCGCGGGTTGATAATCCGGGTCACCTAGCTCTGGTCGTCGCTCCTCAGGTTGGGGGTTATAAGTTTACAAAAGTACTCATGGACGGTGGTAGCAGCATCAATATCTTGTACTACGACACCTTCCAGTGGATGGAGTTAACTGACAAGGCTCTTAAGCCGTCATCGACAGTTTCTCATGGGGTGGTGCCAGGTAAGTCGGCCTACCCAGTGGGGAAGATTGCTTTAGAAGTGGCGTTTGGAGATGAGTACAACTACAGGGTGGAGACTTTGTGGTTCGAAGTGGTGAAAATTAAGAGCCCATATAATGCTTTGTTTGGCTGACCAGCTTTTGCAAAGTTTTTGGCCAGGCCTTATTATGTCTATCTGCAGCTCAAGATGCTGGACCTCAACGGAATGATCATGGTTCACGGTGATCAGAAGGTTGCCATTGAGTGCGAGGAAGGAGACGCGGCTTACGCGGAATCAAGTTGCGCAGAGGTAGAGCTTAATATTTACAAGGATAACATTGACCCTGCGGGCGTGACTCCGTTGAAGAAGCCAAGTACAGAGTCTGAGCCTCCCTTGAAGTTTACGGCGGATGACACGAAGCTGGTGGATTTTACTTCGAGCGACTCATCCAAACAATTTACTATCAGGGCTAACATGGACCCCGCATAGGAAAGAGCGCTCATCGAATTCATCCATGAGAATCGGAACATCTTCGCATGGAAGCCATCTGACATGTCGGATGTACCGAGAAAATTTGCTAAGCACCACCTTAATATGGATCCTAAATTTAAACCGATCAAGCAATTCCTTTGCCGTTTCAACGAGGAGCGGCGTAAAGCGATTGGAGAAGAGGTGGCCGGCTCTTGGCAGCGGGGTTCATCGTGGAAGTATTTCACCCAGAGTGGTTATCAAATCCCATGTCGGTGCTTAAGAAGAAAGGCACGTGGCGTATGTGTATAGATTACATGGATCTAAACAAGTCCTGTCCAGTTGACCCATTTGCTCTCCCTATCAATCAGATTATTGATGCAACGGTGGGTTGTGAGATTTTATGCTTCTTGGACGCCTATTCAGGTAATCACCAGATCAAGATGGCAGCTGCAGATCAAGAGAAGACATCGTTTATAACACCTTTTGGGGATTTCTGCTATGTGTCTATGCCATTTGGGCTCAAGAGTGCACATGCGACTTACCAACGTTGTGTGCAGAATTGCCTTCACGGTCAGATTAGGCGCAATGTTCATGCTTACATGGATGACATTTTGGTTAAGTCAAGAAAGAAGGATATGTTGCTCGACGACCTGAAGGAGACGTTTGATAATTTACGGGTTTACAAGATGATGCTTAACCCGACTAAGTGTGTTTTTGGAGTTCTTGCAGGTAAACTTATGGGTTTCTTGGTTTCGGAGCAAGGGATCAAAGCCAACCCAGAAAAAATAAAGGCCATCATGTCACTGGCTAAGCCGACGAGCATCAATGATGTGCAGCGCTTCGCGGGTCGTATTGCCGCTTTAAGCGGCTTCATCAGCCGCCTGGGTGAGAAGGCTATTCCTCTATACCAGATGATGAAAAAGACGGATGACTTTGTCTGGAGTAAGGCTGCGGATGAAGCTCTTGAAGCGCTCAAGAAGCAGTTGGTTGAGCCGCCGATCTTGGCTGTGCTGGCTGAGAAAGAGCCCTTGCTCCTCTATGTGGCTGCTAAAAATAGGGTTGTCAGTGCCGTGATCGTGGTAGACCGCAAGGAGGTAGGGAAAGAGTACCCGGTCCAGAGGCCGGTTTACTATGTCAGTGAGGTTCTTATAGAGTCCAAGCAAAGGTACCCATATTGGCAGAAACTAATATACGGGGTGTTCATGGCAAACTGCAAGTTGAAGCATTATTTCCTTGGACACCAGATCACGGTGGTTAGCTCTGCCCCATTGGGTGATATAATTCAGAACCGGGAGGCCACATGCATAATTGCTAAGTGGGCGCTGGAGCTTGGGCCTCTGAATTTGAAGTATGTGCCTCGCACAGCCGTAAAGTCTCGGGCATTGGTGGATTTCATAAATGACTGGATGGAGTGTCAGTCGCCGGAGGAGAAGCCGGACAACACGTATTGGACAATTCACTTTGATGGATCTAGTCAGTTGGAGGGATCGGGGGCTGGAGTTGTTTTAACTTCCCCCAAAGGTGATAAGTTCTGTTACGTGCTAAGGCTGATGTTTCCTTGTACGAACAATGCAGCTCCATATGAAGCTTTGCTTCACAGACTTCGTGTGGCAAAGGAGATGAACCTGAGCCGGGTTGGATGCCTTGGCGATTTAGATCTTGTGGCACAACAAGTTTCAGGCACGTGGGACTCCAAGGACCCACAGATGGCGGCTTTTCGACATGAGGTGGATATCGTTGCTGGTCATTTCAAGGGTTATCAAGTGGATCATATTGATCATCGCATGAATGAGGTGGCTGATTCATTGTCAAGACTGGGCTCTCAGTGTAAGCCGGTGCCGCCTAATGTTTTCTTGCATGTAATTTATCACCCATCTGTTAAGCTACCTTCAGAGGAGGATTTGGCTATACCTGACCCGAAAGGGCAGCTAGTGGCGGCTCTACATGCTATTCTGGACTGGACACTGTCGTACCTAGCGTACCTGACCCGTGACGAGTTGCTTGAGGACGAGACTCCGGCACGACAAATTATAAGGCACTCTAAATCCATGGCCATCATTAATGGTGAGTTGCATAAGTGCAGCGTTACCGGCGTCTTTCAGCGTTGTGTTTCTCCAGAAGAGGACAGGGAAATTCTATATGAAATACATACCGGTGATTGTGGACATCACGCCGGCTTAAAGTCCTTGGTGGCTAAGGCCTTCCGGCATGTCTTCTTCTGGTTGACGGCTCATAAAGACGCGGAGGACCTGGTTGCCAAGTGTGACGGGTGTCAGAAGTTCGGAAGACGTGCTCACGTATCGGCTCAGGAATTACGAATGATTCCGATCACTTGGCCGTTTATAGTCTGGGGGCTTGATATGGTCGGACCTTTCAAACAGTCTAAGGATAAGAAGATCCACCTCTTGGTGGCGGTGAACAAATTTACCAAGTGGGTGGAGGCTGAGCCGGTTAGTAAATGTGACACGGCCACGACGTTTCAACTTGTCAAAAAATTGATCTACCGATGTGGATATCCTCATGGCATCATCACGGACAACGGAACAAATCTATCTAAGGGGTCTATGAAGGCATTCTGCGAAAGCGAGCACATCCGGCTTG